>CM054060.1:374339322-375772287 GCA_028641055.1 Alopecurus myosuroides
TAAATGTCCCCAATAAGATTGATCACTTGTGTGTGATTTGTGGTATAAGACCAGATGCTTACACCTCCCCCGCTCTCCTCGGTGCTTTGTGATCTTGTATAGATCATGGATACATGCTAAGCACAGTTAGAAGTGTCCAAATCTTGTGCTATGTGCTTCCCACATGATTGGAATTAACCTCCTGCAGTTGTAGTGTTTCTTTAGCTTCAGGAGGATGAAAAACCTGCTTCTTGTGGTTTTTCCTGCACTTCCTAGCTCCTTCAATATTACTAGTGTGTATGTTTCTAGCTGCAGGAGTGATTGTGGCCTTGTGAGTTGTTCTTGATGAAGAACCATGTGTGTGGCTCGCTAGTACGACTACCTGGTAAATTTATAATGTTTTGGGAAGGTTTGAGGTGTTGACACCTGATACGTCATAAACGTATCCATAATTTCTGATGTTCCATGTTGTTTTCATGTTATTTGCTACATGTTTGCTATACACTTTATGTCATTTTTATCGATTTTCTGGGACTAACCTATTGACAAGATGCCATAGAGCCAGTTCCCTAGTTTTTGTTGTTTTTTTACTTTCAAAAAAGTTGTTCTGGAAATATTCTCGGAATTGGCCAATTTGAAGCCCGGAAGTCTTAGAATCCCCAAAGGTTCCACAGAGTCCCTAAGAGGCCCGGGGAGGGGCCACACCATAGGGCGGCGCCCCCTGGCCGCGTCTGGAGGTGGTGTGGGCCCCTCGGGCATCCACCTCCATCGCCCTTTTGCCTATTTATCCCCCCCCCCGATGTGTTTACCCTAGATATATACCACTTTTCCACGAAAAACACCCAAGGGCGTTGTCATCGTCAACCCAAGATCTAAAGGGTTCTGGAGTTCTCCCCGACACCCTGCCGGGAGGGGAAATCATCACCGGAGGGCTCTACACCACCATGCCCGCCTCAGGAGTGATGCGTGGGTAGTTCATCCCTGAACTACGGGTCCATAGCAGTAGCTAGATGGTTGTTCTCTCCACTTTATGCCTCATGTTTAGATCTCGTGAGCTGCCTCGCATGATCGACATCATATTATTGTAATGCTACATGTTGTGTTTGCTAAGTTCCGATGAATGCTGAATGCTATGTCTCTTGATTATCAATCTATCATGTTATATTCATGTGTATGTTATTTATTATCTTGCATGCTCTCCGTTGTTAGTAGATGCTCTGGGCAAGTAGATTCTAGTGACTCCAATAGGGAGTATTTATGCTCGATAGTGGGTTCATGCCTCCTTTGCATCTGTGCTCGAGTGACAGAAACGTGACGGGTGGAGGATGTGTTGTTTCCATTAGGGAGAAAACAACGATATTTACATTACACACTTTTCTTAATGCCATTATCCGTTGCTTGAAACTTAATACCCAACATTTGTTCGGATGATATTCAGAGGGTGGATTATTAGTCAAAGATGCAATTGGATGACGGTCTATGAGTATTATTGTAATGCCCGCATGAATCACATAGTAATCATCATGGCATGCATGTTTCAATATCTATCAATTGCCCAGCTGTATTTTGTTCACCACACATGTTATCTATCTTTTATGGAGAGACACCACTGGTGAACTGTGGACCCCGGTCCATTTCCCATACTGATAATACAACCACTTCAATTACTGTTTTCACATTGTTTCCGCTGTTTTCACACTCCTACTATTGTTTTCATATTGTTCTCCTACTGTTTTCCACACCATACGTTTAATCGCTTTGTTATCGGCAAAACTGGTGAGATTGACAACCTCACTGCTTCGTTGGGGAAAAGTGAATTGATTGTGTTGTGTAGGTTCCACGTTGTTGCTGAACCTGTAGTGCGCCCTACCACATCAACTTTATCAACCTTCAGAGATTGTTTCTCCTCCTACTGGTCGATTAAACCTTGGTTTCTTTTCTGAGGGAAAAATTTCCGCTGCACTCTTCATAACCTTTCTTTTGGGGTTTACCAACGTCAGCCATCAACAAGTTTTCTGGTGCCATTACTGGAGATTTCAAAGTCATCAAGAAGCAACCACTCCCCCGTCAACTCTTGCACCAACAAGTTTTCTGGCATCGTTGCCGGGGAGGAAGAGAATTTCTGAAAGGGGAGTCTCTCACTTCCAATCTCTTTAGATTGTTTTAGTTTTGCTTAGTTTATTTTATTTTATCGTATTTGCTTCTCTTTACCAAAAACACAAACAAATTCGTTCTTATTCTAGTTATTTTTGTTATCATGTTTTTGTCTTGCTCTGTTTACTTGCTTTATCATGTTTGCTATCAATGGTTAATGTCTTTGAAACTAGATCTTATTAGCAAGGTGGGTTCACGGAAGATCAACAAAAATATTGTAAGGAAATCCAGTTGTCGCAAAAAGGGATACACTTATGGGAGCAAATTAATAAATTGCATAACTATGCTAAAAACTTGTGCTCTGCTTATAATATTACTTATTGCTTTGATAAATCTTGTTGCTATAGGAGGTATAGACACCTCCCCTTTCAATGTGAGTATAATTATGATGTTACCATATCTTCTTATGTTCATGTAAATTATGACTTTGATGATGTGGAACCAATTGAGGAATTTATTGCTTCGAAGGGTGCATTCGAAATTGCCTATTTGCTTGAAAGTATTGATGATGCACCCTATAAGTACGAGATGTATGCTATACTTGAATATTGCTTTGATAATTACAAGGATTGTAATTACTACATACTTAAATATCTTAATAGATTCTCTCCCCCAAAGGAGGAGAATAATGCCTTGCAGGAGCCTATGGAAGAAGAAATTGCTGAATTTGGAAGCTAGTTGGATGATAAAGAGGAGGAGAGTGATGATCAAGAGGAGGAACAATGGAGTAGCTAACCATGTATACCTCCCAATGAGAGTAAATCTTTAACTCATACCATATTTTATTGACCTCCATGTTTACCAAAGGAGGATGAGTGTTACATTGATAATTGTGATGATCCTATTGATTCTTTTGAAATATTCCTTTTTGATGAAATTGATACTTGCTATACTTGTGACCTTGATACTAGTATGAATGAAACTTGTGAGAAGGATATTGCTGCTGATATTTATGATAATCCTTGCTACTTTGATAAATCCTATGATAATCCTCTATTTATTCCAACTATATATATGCATGACAATGAGGAAGTTTGTTTAGAAAATTTATATTATAATGCTCTAGATGATGGGCCTATGTTACTTGATGTTATAAATTATAGTTCTACTGAAAATAGGATTGCTATAATGTGTCCCATACCTTTTAAGAGTGACCAATCATCTTGTTTTGATATTTCCAAAAGTGGGAAAGAAGAGGTCTTTATTTTTAATTTTGATCCCACTATTTTTTGAAACATTTTCTACTGCAGGGGAGACCCCCACAGCCCTTTATTACCAACCACAAGCATTACAGTTACAGATATGTACAAATAAACATGAGATGAGACTAAGAGAGTCTATCCCAGACTAAGTTAAGGAGCTAATCCATAAAGCTAAATCAGCAGCCAAAGCAGCACTCAACCTATGCTTAAGCATAAGGAGATCCAACAGAAAGCCCACTTTCCATCCCATAAAGGAATGCCTTTCAGATTTAAAAATTACTCCATTTCTCTGCTTCCAAATATTCCAGCAAGCAATAATCACAATCTCTGTGAAACATGGCCCCTTGAAGGACTTTTTGGCAGCAGCGAGATTTTGCACAAGTGTGTCATCACTCCAACTTATTTGCAAATAATTCCAAATTCGAGTGCTAAAAACACATTGAAAGAACAGATGTATCCAGTCCTCATTGCACTGTGCACAACAAAGAACACAATGATCTGTACCTTCAATCTTCCAGTTTCTCCTTTTGATCATATCCTTTGTATTAATCCTATCCTTGAGAATCAACCAAGCAAAGAATTTATGTTTTGACATACATTTGGATTTCCATATCCACTTTGCAGGCCCATCAGGACTTAAATGACCAAATTGCATCTGATAGAAATTCCTGGAGGTGTATACCCCTTTATTGAAATTGCATCTCCAACTGTCCTCAGAATCAGTCAACTGAACATTATTTAAATTGCCACTCAGATCAGTAAACTCCTGGAAAGCTTCAGTTGAAAGCGGCAATACAAAGGCATCTGAGAGGTCTGCCAATGAAAGAATGTCTCTTATAGAGGACAGAGGATCAATGGAAAAAGAGAATAACCTTGGAAATTTTATAGCCAAAGGTTGTCCCATCCACGAATCCTTCCAGAAAAGGCCAGTAGAACCATTACCCAAAACACAGGAGGACAAGGAACACCAGGTTTCTGCCAATTGCATAACACCTCTCCACCAGAACGAACCACAAGAGGTGACAGCATGTGGTACTGTTTGGAAATAGTAAGCATTCTTTACTAAATGGACCCAAGGTATATCCACAGAATTATAGAGTTTTGCCAGGAACTTCAGTAACAGAGCTCTGTTTTGAATCTGGATATTGATGATCCCTAAACCTCCTTTGTTTTTGGGTCTACAAACCATATCCCAGGCAGCTAATGAGTTCACTCTTTGTTTATTCTTGTCCTTTCTCCATAAACATCTTCTCCTTGCTTTATCAATTATATCAATGACACCTTTAGGAATTACAAGAGTGCACATGTAATAGGAAGGCAAGGAGGAAAGAACCGAATTCACAAGAACCAAACTATCCCCATAAGAAAGGAAAGAGACAGTAGCCGAAAGTCTCCTCTCAATTCTGTCAATTAATGGTGCAAAATCCTTGATAGTCGGTTTTGTGGTTCCCATAGGCAAGCCTAAATAAGTAAAGGGCATAGAAACCACAGAGCAATCAAGGACAGAAGCCAGGTTAACAGTTTCCTGCTGGGATAAATTGATCGGTATCATCGACGATTTATTATAATTCACTTTTAGCCCAGTGAGACGAGCATAAAGATTAAGCAGGTCTTTAAAAACCAATAACTGATCCGGTTCAGCAGGAAGAATGACTAAAGTGTCATCAGCATATTGCACAATAGGAAAGTCACCACCAATTGGAATTGGCAATCTGAGTCTTCCTTCCCTAAGTGCCAGCTTTACAATACTTTGCAACAGATCCCCTCCCAACACATATAGGATAGGGGACAAAGGATCCCCCTGCCTGACACCTCTTTTACAAACAAAAGGTTTACCTGGGACCCCATTTAAGAGTACCGAAGAAGATCCAGAAGCAAGGATTTCCTTAACCCATTTGATTACTAAGGGGGGGAAACCCTTAAATTTCAGAATTTGCAAAATAGCAGAGTGCTCAATAGTATCAAAAGCTTTCTCAAAATCAATCTTGAAAATCACCACTCTTTTCTTAGATTGCTTACATTGGTGAATGTACTCAAAACACCAAGCCAAACAGTCTTGAATAGTTCTTGATTTTATGAAACCATATTGATTAGCATGTATGCATCCAAAAAATTTGTCTTGAAAACGATTAGCCAGAATTTTGGTGATAAATTTCAAACAAGTATTGGTCAGTGAAATAGGTCTAAAATCATTCACCGTCTCAGGAGAATTAATCTTTGGAATCAGAGTGATGAAAGATCCATTAATGCTCTCCAAAGAAATCTTAGCACTGTGAAAATCATTGCAAAGCTTGACAAAATCCTCTTTTATTATACTCCAGCAATGTTTAATAAAGAGCCCTGTAAACCCATCTGGTCCAGGCGCACGGTCAGGTTTTAAGTGTTTAACAACACCCTCAATCTCTTCAACAGTGAAAGGATTAACCAAAATCTCTAGGCCATCAACCACAGGCAGAAAAACAGACAAATCAAAATCAGACATGGGTGGGCAGGAAACACCCATTCTGTTCTTAAAGCAAGACCAGAAAGCAGCAGCTTTATCCATATGATCCACCAACAAATTACCAGAAGTATCCGAGATGGATGGAATAGAATTTCTCCTAAATCTCTCAGTGGCTCTGGCATGGAAATATTTAGTATTCTCCCCAGAAAGCCTAGCCCAACGAATAGTACATCGTTGTTTCCAGTAATCAGATTGCAAAGCAAGCAGATTCTTGATATGCTTCTTTACAATAAGTCTGAAATTAAATTCTGGAACACTCAACTGCCGCAAATCCTCCAATTGATCAAAAAATAAAATCACCTTACTACTCATATCAATAAGAATCTTTAACTGAGATAAATTCCTTCCCCAATCCTTCAAAGCATATCTGAGGTTTTTTAATTTAGCAGTGATTTTGGAGGTTATTGATTTGGCCAGAACAGGAGTATTCCAAATCTTAGTCACAAGGTCCATGAAACCAGGTTGCCTAACCCAATGATTCTCAAACCGAAAAATCTTTGCCTTTGGGATGTTGGTTCCAATTTTAACCATACAAGGCAAGTGGTCAGAGGTTATTTTAGACATGGGTAACACCATAGTATTAGGGTAGTCTAAAGTCCACTGGCATGAAGTAAAGAACCAATCCAATTGAACCAAAAGTGGATCCCTCTGCATATTAGACCAAGTGAAATTCCTGCCCTTAACTGGCAGCTCCAATAGACCCAGATGGCTGATAATATCATTAAATATAAACATATCATTGAGATCAGCCCCTGGTTTATTTTGATTATCCAGTGATCTAATGAAATTAAAATCACCAAGGATCATCCAGTTTTGATGAATCGGGATAGAAAGATTATATAGCCAAGTAACAAAATTATCTCTTTCCACCCCTTTGCAGGGACCATAAACATTCACCAGATTCCAAGAAGTAGAATTATGAATAGAAGTGAATTTAATGTGAATGGCAGAGCGATGAACTTCTAACAACTCCCCACTGAAGATGGAACTATTCCAAAGCACAATCAATCCTCCAGAAGCTCCCACAGAGGGGGAGAAGACAAATTGATCAAATCTTTTAGGGCAGAAGGACCTAATAAAGGAATGATCAAAATCCTGGCATTTTGTCTCTTGTAAGCAGATGATAGAAGCCTGACTTTCCTCAATTTTATTATAAACTGCATCTCTTTTAGCTTTATCATTCAATCCTCTCACAATCCAGTCAAAAACAATCCAATCCAAGACTAGATGGGCCTTATTATCCATGGAAAATAATAGTAAAGGAAATTGCTGATAATCATAAAATACCAGCACAGTAGATGTCCAAAAGATAAAACCCAAAGCATATGATCCCACTATTTTAGTGCTTGATATGAATTGTGTGCTTTTAGATCATGACAAACATGATTTATGGGATAATTATGTTGTTGAGTTTGTTCATGATGCTACGAAAAATTATTATGAGAGAGGAAAATACGGCTGTAGGAATTTTCATGTTACTAAAACACCTCTATTTTTGTTGAAAGTTTTGAAATTGCTCTTGTTCTACCTTCCCATGATTTCTAGTTTGAGATTCTTTAATTTATTTCTTTACAATATTCCTATGCATAGGAAGTGGGATAGACTTAAATTTGTTTTATATTTTCTTCTTGATGCTCTCGTTTTCTTAATTCATATTTCGTATGTGAGCATCTTTTCTCTTTCTATGCCTAGTGATACGTCATAAACGTATCCCTAATTTCTGATGTTGCATGTTGTTTTCATGTTGTTTCCCACATGTTTTCCTTACACTTTATGTCATTTTTACACGTTTTCCGGGACTAACCTATCAACAAGATGACACAGAGCCAGTTCCCTGTTTTCTGCTGTTTTTAGTTTCAGAAAAGTTGTTCTAGAAATATTCTTGGAATTGGAAAATTCGAAAGCCAGAAGTCCTATTTTCCCCGGAAGCATCCAGAAGACCGAAGAGGACCCGGAGGTGGCCCTAGATCCCCGCACCATAGGCTCGCGCGGGCTCCCTCTGGCCGCACCGGCTAGTGGTGTTGGCCCCTCGGGCGTCCACCGACATTGCCCTTTCGCCTATATATTCCCCCCGAGGCATAAACCCTAGGGAAATCGACCTTTCCGCAAAATACATCCGTAGCTCCACCGCCGCCACCGACAAGTTTCGGGGACAGATCTCTGTTCTGGCACCCTGTCGGGATGGGGAAGTGCCCCTGGAAGTCATCTCCATCGACTCCACCGCCATCTCCATCGCCGTTGCTGTCTCCTATGATGAGGAGGGAGTAGTTCTCCCCCGGGGCTGAGGGCTCTACCGGTAGCTATGTGGTTCATCTCTCTCTCCCATGGTGTGATCTTTATGTGATCATGAGCTTTGCAATCTAGTTGAATATGGAGCTTTGATCTTCATCTGTTTTGCTACTCAAGTGGTTTTGTTATCTCCGTAAACACTTTGATCACGGGGTAAAGGTGATACTGTGTGCTCCGTGTGGTTTAGCATGATATTTTATATCTTGTGTTGGAAAATGAACCTATGAAATTGTGGCGTTTGTTTAGTACTAGTTTATGGCGCTCGTAGTACATTGGGGTGCCCTACAGAGGGAATATAGACTTGAGGAGTGTTGTTAAAGACCCACGCAATGATTGGTGTTTGTTATTCGACCGGAGAGTGGTTCGGAGTAGCATAGTGAAGAAATGATATTTATGCATTCAATTATGTTTTCATTGTTGAGAGTGTCCTCTAGTGAAAGTAGGAGCCCTAGGCCTTATTTCCAAGCATTGAAACATCGTTTTCCGCCTGTTCTGCTACATGTTTGCTTGCTGCCATATTTATTTCAGATTGTTATTATCCCTTATAATCATCCGTACTGCTTGTATTTTACTCTCTCTTCGCCAAACTAGTGCACCTATATACCTGACAAGTATATTGGGTGTGTTAGGGACACAAGAGACTTCTTGTATCTTGATTGCAGGGTTGCTTGAGAGGGACATCTTTGACCTCTACCTCCCTGAGTTCGATAAACCTTGGGTGATCCACTTAAGGGAAACTTGTTGTTGTTCTACAAACCTCTGCACTTGGAGGCCCAACACTGTCTACAATAATAGAATCGTGCGTAGACATCAAGCTATTTAATGGCGCCGTTGCCGGGGAGGTAAGGTAAAAGGTTCTCACATCTTCGGGTGTGAGTGATCAGAGTTATTTCCTTTAGATTATGCAATTATATCTTTGTGTTTCTTGTTTTTATTTTCACTAGTTAGTCTTAATGGAAAACAAAAAATATGAGAGAGCTTTATAATCTTTATCTTGAGTTAGGACATGAAGTGTTTGCAGAGAAAATTAAAAAACCTATGGAATTTGATTTGCATGCTAATAGAAATGTTATTAGTATGAATGCTTTGAACACTATTATTTCTAATGCTATGGAAAAGTCTAAGCTTGGGGATGCTAGTTTATATGAAAATGGTCTTTTTAGTTCCCCAATAACCGAGGAGAAAATTTTCTTTGATGATGAGCCTATGCGTGTTACATATAGTAGTGATCATGATTGGGAAGAGCACACTACTTTTGATATTGAAAATGATGATATAGAAAGCTCTAAACTTGTGGATGATGTGTTTGAAAATCCTTTTGCTACTGATGATTATATGCTTGATACATCTCCTCCTAGTAAAAATGATGATATGTTTACAAATGAACACATTTTGGAGGATAACTATTCTATTGCTTATGATGATATTATTCTTCCTATATATGATGATTACAATGATGAATATGATATTTTCAGTCCACCTACTATTGAGGAGAAAATTAATTATGATTACACTATGCCTCCTATATTTGATGATTATGGTGATGAGAATAATAATGATATCTATTTTGTTGATTTGCTCCCACTACTATTAATGAGAATGACTATTCTTATATGGAGAGTAATAATTCTTTTATGCATGTGGCTCATGATAAGAATGTTTCTTGTGATAGTTATAATGTTAATTTTATTCATGATGCTACTGAAAGTTATTATGAGAGAGGGAAAAATTATTTTATGCATCTCAACAATATTAAGTTTCCCCTCTTTATGTTGAAAATTTTGAAGTTGCACGTGTTTGGCTTTCTTATGCTTGTTGCTTTGTGTTTTCATGACTTGTTTTTCTACAAGATTATTTTTAATAGGAAGTGAGTTAGACTTAATTTTTTTTATGTTTTTGGATCTTGATGCTCTTTTTTTATTCAATTAATATTTCTCATGTGATCATCTTCTCAAATTATCATGCCTAGCTAAAAGGCTTTAAAGAAAAGCGCTACTGGGAGACATCCGGTTTTATTTCTCTGTTTTCATTCGGTTTTCCTTTGTTTTCTTTTGGGTGCTTTGAACCTGGGTGTTGTCTATTTCCTTAGCAACCCCTCTGTATGTTTTTTTTTTGTGTTTTCTTTGAGCCAAGTAAAGCCTCTAGTGGAAAGTTGAGACTATATTTCGAATTTCTGCGCAGGAAACAGATTTCTGCTGTCCACTGTTAATTACGTATAAAATCACAGGAAATTCAACAGGACCTGAGTTTTTTTGTGCTTAATCCTGAGCTATATATGCAACGTTTCTTAGTTTACCACTTTTTGATTTGAACAACAGAAGATTTTTGAAAAAAATCGATCTCTGCCTGCTATTCTGTTTTGACAGATTTCTGCCAATAATTGCATTTGCATCTTAATCTCTTTCTTTTGGTGTTCTTTTGAGAAAAAGAGTTTTAAAACAAGTTGTGAAAGTAGATAATGTGTTTTTGAGTGATAGTCTTGTGTTGAAACTGAACCATGTGAGTTTATTATTTCGATTGCACTAACGTTGCTAATGAAGATTGTGAGAATTTTGGTGTGAAGAAAGTTTTCAAGGGTCAAGAGAAGTGGATGATATGATGTGATCAAGAAGAGTGAAAAGCCTAAGCTTGGGGATGCCCCGGTGGTACATACCAACAAATTCCAAGAAGACTCAAGCGTCTAAGCTTGGAGATGCCCAAGGCATCCCCTTCTTCATCAACAAATTATCTGGTCACTTCTAGTGAAACTATATTTTTATTCGGTCACAGCTTATGTGCTTTACTTGGAGCGTATTTTATTTTTGTTTTCAGTTTATTTAGTTTTATTTGATTTAATAAATAGTTGTATAATATCATACTTGTGTGGGAGACATACACGCTCCGTTTTTATTGCTCAGAACACTCTGTTTTCATTCTTATTGTTCTGTGAGTGTTCACTTTTTGCTAGTACAGAGTTTAGCCCTTGTTTTCATGCATCTCTTACTCGGAGCTCTTAGTTTTAGTAGTGTTATGTGAGTACTCTCATGTTTTCTTGCTTTAGCATGTAGAGATTTTTTTTTAAACATATCTTGTATGGTGCTTGTTTGGAAAAGAAGCTGATGCTTAAAGTAGAATTTTTAACGGTGCAAGTAGAAGCTTGTATAGACTGTGGCTAGAACTTTTTCATGTCATGCTAAATGTTATTTTAGTTTTAAATACTTGTGGTTATTGAGTAGCATGAATAGCCTCAAATAGCTGAGAGTGTTTAATATGCCTTGAAAGATTCATGAGTTGTTCTTGTCATAGTAAAGCATAAACTTATGGTATTCTCTTTTGAATGTTTTATTTGGTTGACTTGGCGCATGCTCACACCATGTTTATGACTACGAACCAGTCGCGAATAGCCTCCATGACCATTTAGTTTTTGAACTTGTGATACCGCTTATGCTTTAATTAATAATATTTATGTCTCTATGCATGATTATGGCTCTTATGCTCTCTTGATTTGTCGCTCCCGGTCTTTTGCTAGCCTCCACCTGTACTGAGTATGAGCTCTACTCGTGCATACAAACTCCTTAAACCAAAGTTTTCCCATTGTGTACACCATACCTACCTACATGTGGTATTTAACTGCCACTCCAAGTAAATTGCTCATGTGTTACCTTTAAAACCTTCAAAATTATTCATGTTTTGTGTTCTTGTTTTTGCTCATGAGGACTTCAATAGAGAATCTTTATCTCACTTGTTGATTGGATTTCACACCCTGGACTAGTGGCTTCATCCTCTTATGCAAATGATAGAAGAGTTGGCAGCGGGGTGCCTAGCCCCAAATTAATACAAACAAATTCTCTTCACTATTTTTGCCCCTAATTATATCAGTCAAAGCATAATTGTGTAAACAAAAGAGAAAGAGGGATGACCTTCTACACCAGCTGTGTCCTTCACCATGGAAGCCGCTCTTGTGAATCCAGTTGGCTTGTGACGTACTGTATTGTCTTTTTACCATTCGTTGACATTAACATACACCTCTCCTAAAAAAATAGACACTCCTCCACGGTCTCAAACTTTTAATACCTCTGTTTAATCAAATAAAAAGCTCTAGCACATGAGTGATCCCTACTTCCCTCTGCGAAGGGCCTTTCTTTTACTTTTATGTTGTGTCTCCATCTTCTAACTTTATGCACAGTTGAGAGAGAATTTTTGCCATTCTCAGTTCTATGTGCATTTGTCCCATAAACATCAATAATTACTTCATGATGTGATATTATTTGTTCTCAAATTATTTGTTCTAGTCTTCCTTTTGAACTTTGAAAGTGTCCTGGCATTTATGTTTCCCACTCTTAAGGACTAGCGAAATACCACTTTTCCATGCTTTCTCTATACCTGAAACAAACGTCTATCTTTCTTTGCATTATTATTCATGATCCTTTATTTAAGATACTCTTCATGATGCAAAGTGATTGCTATGCTTTATTATTAAAGTTCTATTTATCATGTTTGTGTTTGAAGTTCTATGATCTCAGCGTACATATGTTTTTACATTATAATGATCAAGTTTATAATAGTAGCATGTCACCTCAGAAATTATTTTGTTTTATCGTTTACCTACTAGAGGACGAGTAGGAACTAAGCTTGGGGATGCTTGATACGTCATAAACGCATGCCTAATTTATGATGTTCCATGTTGTTTCCCACATGTTTTCCTTACACTTTATGTCATTTTTACACGTTTTCTGGGACTAACCTATTAACAAGATGCCACAGAGCTAGTTCCCTGTTTTCTGGTGATTTTAGTTTCAGAAAAGTTGTTCTGGAAATATTCCCGGAATTGGAAAATTCGAAAGCCAGAAGTCCTATTTTCCCCGGAAGCATCCAGAAGACCGAAGAGGACCCAGAGGGGGGACATAGAACCCCACACCATAGGCTCACGCAGGCTCCCCCTGGCCGCGACGGCTAGTGGTGTGGGCCCCTCGGGCGTCCACCGACATTGCCCTTTCGCCTATATCCCCCCCTGAGGCATAAACCGTAGGGAAATCGACCTTTTCCTCAAAATACATCTGTAGCTCCGCCGCCGCCACCGACAAGTTTCGAGGGATAGATCTCTGTTCTGGCACCCTGTCGGGACGGGGAAGTGCCCCCGGAAGTCATCTCCATCGACTCCACCGCCATCTCCATCGCCGTTGCTGTCTCCTATGATGAGGAGGGAGTAGTTCTCCCCCGGGACTGAGGGCTCTACAGGTAGCTATGTGGTTCATCTCTCTCCCATGGTGTGATGTTTATGTGATCATGAGCTTTGTAATCTAGTTGAATATGTAGATTGATCTTCATCTGTTATGCTACTCAAGTGGTTTTGTTATCTCCGTAAACACTTTGATCATGGGGTAAAGGTGATAGTGTGTGCTCCGTGTGGTTTAGCATGATTTTTATATCTTGTGTTGGAAGATGAACCTATGAAATTGTGGCGTTTGTTTAGTACTAATTTATGGCGCTCGTAGTGACATTGGGGTGCCCTAGAGAGGGAATATAGACTTGAGGATTGATGTTAAAGCCCTACGCAATGATTGATGTTTGTTATTCGACCGGGGAGTGGTTCGGAGTAGCATAGTGAAGAAATGATATTTATGCATTCAATTATGTTTTCGTTGTTGAGAGTGTCCTCTAGTGAAAGTAGGATCCCTAGGCCTTATTTCCAAGCATTGAAACACCGTTTTCCGCCTGTTCTGCTACATGTTTGCTTGCTGCCATATTTATTTCAGATTGTTATTATCACTTATAATCATCCACACTGCTTGTATTTTACACTCTCTTTGCCGAACTAGTGCACCTATATACCTGACAAGTATATTGGGTGTGTTGGGAACACAAGAGACTTCTTGTATCTTGATTGCAGGGTTGCTTGAGAGGGATATCTTTGACCTCTACCTCCCTGAGTTCGATAAACCTTGGGTGATCCACTTAAGGGAAACTTGCTGTTGTTCTACAAACATCTGCACTTGGAGGCCCAACACTGTCTACAAGAATAGAAGCGTGCGTAGACATCACCTAGCCGAAAGGCGTTAAAGCAAATCTCTTCTTGGGGGATAACCCATGGTTTTATTTTTGCTTTGTTTTTTCTCTGTTTTCTTTGAGACAAGGGGTTGTATACTTCTTTAGTAACTTCTTTCTATCTTTATTTTCATGTATTAGTTGTTTCAAGTAAAGTTTCTAGCAAAAGTTGGAGTTGGTTTTCGATTTCTGCGCAGAAAACAGATTTCTGCTGTCCACCGTAAAAAATCGTATAAATCACGGAAAGATCGAAATGACCTGGAACTTTTTGTGTTTATTCCTCAGCTAATTCTGAAACATTTTCTTTCCTTACTTTTTCGATTTGATCAATGATGTCTACGCATGCTTCTATTCTTGTAGACAGTGTTGGGCCTCCAAGTGAAGAGGTTAGTAGAACAACAACAAGTTTCCCTTAAGTGGATTACCCAAGGTTTATCGAACTGAGGGAGATAGATGTCAAAGATATCTCTCTCAAGCAACCGTGCAATTACGATATAAGAAGTCTCTTGTGTCCCTAACACACCTAATACAATTGTCAGTTGTATAGGTGCACTAGTTCGGCGAAAAGAGAGTAAAATACAAGTAATATGGATGATAATAAGTGATAGTAGCAATCTAAAATAAAAATGGTAGCAAGCAAACATATATCAGAACTGATTGTAAATGGTGTTTCAATACTTAGAAACAAGGCCTAGGGATCATACTTTCACTAGTGGACACTATCAACAATGATAACATAATTGAATGCATAAATATCCTCTCTTCACTATGCTACTTTGAACCACTCTCCGGTCGAATAACAAACACCAATTCATTGCGTAGGGCCGTAAAAACACCCCTCAAAGTCGCATTCCCATGTCTAGTTAATCCCACGTTGTCACTATGAGCGCCCTAGAAGGTACTAGACAAACACCACAATTTCATAGGGTCATCCAACACAAGATATAAATATCATGCTAAACCACACGGTGAACACACTGTCACCTTTACACCGTGATCAAAGTTTCTAAGGAGATCTCATAACAAAACCACTTGAGTAGCATAACAGATGAAGAGTAACATCTACTTATTCAACTAGATTACAAAGCTCACGATCACATAAAGATCACACCATGGGAGAGAGATATGAAACACATAGCTATCGGTAGAGCCCTCAGCCCCGGGGAGAACTACTCCCTCCTCATCATAGGAGACAACAACAGTGATGAAGATTGCGGTGGCGTCAATGGAGATGGCTCCGGGGGCACTTCCCCGTCCCGGCAGGGTGCCGGAACAGAGTTTTCTTTCCCTCGAAACTTGTCGGAGGCGACGGCGGAGCTACGGAACTTTTCGTGGAAGGGGACAATATTCTTAGGGTTTATGCATCGAGGGGCATATATAGGTGAAAGGGAGGCAGCGGTGGGCGCCCGAGGGGCCCACACCACCCTAGGTGTGGCCAGGGGGCCATCCGCGCCCAGGCATAGTGTGGGGGCTCCAGGGCCCCCCTCCGGATCTCCTTTTTACTTCCTTGACACTCCGGGAATTCTAATACTTTTGGATTTTGAATCGTCCAATTCCGAGAATATTTGCAATACAACTTTTTCTGAAACTAAAAACAGCAGAAAACATGGACTAGCTCTGTGGCATCATTTTAATAGGTTAGTCCCGGGAAATCGATAAAAATGACATAAAGTGTAAGGAAAACATGTATCATATGGCATGAAAAAAACATGGAACATCAGAAATTAAGGATACGTTTATGACGTATCAAGCAACTTAAGTGCCCCGAAAAAATTCCTCATTACAGACTGTTTTGGTTTCTTACATTTGCTCTTTTACGATGTCAAGTGGATTTCTTTTCTTCACGAAACATCAGTGGTTTTAGATATGTTTAAAAGTATCAATAGCACTTGTGCCCATGCAGAACCCATGAATTTTTATTGTTGCACTAACCCTCTAATGCGGATTACTTTTTGAGTGTGGTGTGAAGGAAGTTTTCAAGGGTCAAGAGAAGAGGGTGATATAATGTGATCAAGAAGAGTGCAAGGTCAAAGCTTGGGATGCCCCCGTGGTTCATCCCAGCAAATTCTAAGAAGATTTGTCGGATATATACCAACTAGGGGTATATCACATGGTAGTCTAAACTGCCGGATTACCAGGGTGGCCTAAATGGTAGTGGGCTACGGTCCATTTGGCGGCCCAGTAAGCTGACGCACGGTAGCCGGATTCTAGAAGAACCCGGATCACGGCCCACGTGCTACGGCTTGGAGCAGAAGGAGGATTCCTTACTTTCCAAGTTAACACATACCGTAGTCTTATAGGTTTCCCTCTCTGTATGCCCTAACCCGGCTATTATATAAAGCCGGACGGGAGATAAGATATATAGACAAGAAGCTAAAGGCTAACTCGCCGAGAGGTTGATCCTTGACGAGCAGCTAATAGAACCTCACATTGTACTCTGTATTCCCGGGCTTTAGTGCCGAATAGTGAGATTGCAGGAGTAGGAACGCCGCATTACTGCGTCGTACCGAACCTAGGTAAAACCCTGTGTCCTTTATCATCGTACAATCACATCCCCCACGTCTCTATCGGTAGTCTCATAGCACCCCCGTCTATGAAATCTACTACGATGTCTCGACAGTTGGCGCCCACCGTGGGGCCAGCGATGTCAGGCGTTATGTTTAGATCGGGGATACTCGGCGGAATCGGCAGTACAATAACTGTCGGAAGCCTGGAATTCGATAACGACGTCGGGTGCTTCCTCGACAACGGATCATACATGCCGGCGCGGAATCACCTGGTAAGTGCCTGCGTTTTACCGATTGGATCTGCAAACATCTTTATCGGATTAACTGCAGAAGCAATGGGATTCTGTGGTGGGAGCAAATTTATCCCACCCGCCCTATACCCAGTCGAAGACGACTATGATGCCGGATTTTGCTCAGATCGTCGATATACTGCTAAATCGCACTTTATCGACATGGTGCAGTCCGAGATCGCCGAAAACACGGATGAAAGCAATCCCGTGCAAGAGGCAGAAAACAACACTCCTAGAACAGAGGTGGAAGATCCGACATCCGTCGACATCACAACGCACTCGGAAGCTGACTCTGTATTAGTCGCCATCGAGGCGAGATTAGAGTCGGAACCTGGATCGGATCACTTCAATACCGAAGACGAAGACGAAGACGCTTTCGAAAGAAAGGTCAAATCCTTCCAAGAGGGATTCCACGAAGTACTGATGGCAAAACCGGCTGAAAACACGGATGCCGACAGTCTGGAAAGCCCTAGAACGCCTCCGCTAGAGGAAGAGAGAGAAGAAGGAGAAACCTCTCCAAAATTCCCCGACGTCAAGGAATTGACAGAGGAAGAACCCTGCAGAAAACCTCCCTCTTCCAAGAAGAAACACAAAGCTGCTAAAAAGCTCCAGTATAAGCTCCGGAAGAAGAAATCGGCTGATCCAGCCAATGAAATCCCGGAAGTAGGAGACGCAAGCGGAGTAAAACCCGCGGAGAAGAAAACGAAGGAAATCCTTGTTCCGCCAATGACAGAACAGGACGAATAGGAATTACTCCAAACACCAGTGGGACCACATGAGCCCCCTGAAGTGCTGGAAGCCCGGAGGCAAGCTCTCCAAGATCAACAGCAACATCTATTTCAAACTCGAGACACCTCCAAAAAACCCAGGCTGACATCAAGCTCATGAGGGAAGAAATCGAGGAATACGAGTGAAAGAATAGATCTGGCATTAAACCTACACGGTTACCCGGAATCGCAAAACCAGAAGTACTGCCGCCAAAAGAAAGGTTCCACAACCCATCTTGGCAAAAGCAGGTAAACGGCAAAGATGCCAGAGGCGAGTCAATATACAAAACCGCAGCAGAAAACGCGGAAGCGGCATTCGCCATCCTCAACAATGATATGTACTCCAATGGTGAAAAACTTCAAGGGGTGTACGCTTTCCTAGGAAAAGCGTTGCAACAGCAACAACGAGCGCAAGAGAGATCAGGGAAATTACATGAAGATTCCGCCCTATGCAAGACAGCTACATGCGCCGCTGGAGCACCTGGACCCGAAGAACCTGGAGATTCGAACAATTCGAAAGAGAAGAAATCAGATCCGAGAAAAGACAAGAAAAAACCCGACAATAGGGACGAAGCGTCCAGAACCGGATCCCATCTCCCAAAAGATGGAATTAATCCCCGTGATCGGGAAGAGAAAAACCGGAAGGATGGAAAATCAATGCCGCCTCCGAGACGCCCTGCAGAAAATGCTGGAAGACAGGATATGCCTCATAGGCGTGAGAGATCCCGGACGCCCCCCAGGAATAAGGAAAGATACAGGAGTAGAACTCCACCTTATCCCAAAGGGCACGATCACGGAATAAACAGATACAATCCCGGAAAAGCGCGTCCGCGCCACAATGGAGAAGAAAGGAGCAGATCCCCTTCTGTCCATTCAGCCGGCAGATACTCCGCACATATGGACAGAGCGGAAAGAGACGATTTATACTTTGGACCCAAGTGTTTCACTGATAGGATCCGAAGAATAACTCTGCATTCTGGCTTTGCCAAAGTTGGTCCAACATACCAAAAGTACACCGGTAGCACAAACCCGGATACCTGGCTCTCAGACTACTATACAGCCGTTCAGATCAACAACGGGACAGACCTGGAGGTAGTAAGATTCCTCCCCCTAATGTTACTGGATGGAGCCAGCGATTGGATCAATGGATTACCATCAAGGACTGTTGATAGCTGGGATGATATGGCTAGAGTCTTTACTCAGCTTTTCCGGGGAATTTACAAGCGCCCAAACAACATCAACCAGCTAAACCGCTGCACCCAGTTTGAGGACGAACCATACGTGGATTTCATCTCAAGATGGACGACAATGAAGAATAGTTGCTCTGGAGTAACTGACATTCAAGCAATACATGCTTTCGTCAATGGCTTAAAACCCGAACTCGCACCGTTCATGATCGGTTCCAAAAAGCACAAAGATCTCGGATCTATGCTTACAACCGCCAATGAGCATGCAGCGGCCGAAGACGACATCAGAGTGAGAGGCGGCAATATCGACACTTTGATCCAAGCCAAAAAGACCCCTTGCACTGAGAAAAAAGCAACTCCCGAAGCAACGCAAAAGCCCAAAGAAGTTAACATAGCCTTTGGAAGAGAAAATGGGAACAAGTGGAAAGGACAAAGCACAGAGCCGATAAACTACACCAAAGAAGAGTGGGAAAAAATAAATTCAGAAAACTGTGTCCACCACTCGCAATTTGGGAAACCCACCATACTAACGCACAATGCCGCTTGAACAAGCATATGAAAGGCAGTGCAGGATCCGGAAACAAAGGGAAGAACTCCAAGAGGAAATTCTCCAAGCAAAAGCCAGAAGCTGAAAAAGAAGACAGTGAAACGGACACTAACGAAAAAATCCAGGAACAGCAGCGAAAAGGCGAGCCTAAGTTTCCGAGAGTTGATGGAGAATGCAACCTAACTTTCCTGGCAACTCCCTCAGCAAAGGTGGCAAAGAGAACGCTTCGAGAAATAAACGTGGTTGTCCCTGCAACCCCAAAATTCTTGAAGTACTCAAATACACCAATTACCTGGGATCAGTCTGATCATCCCGGAAATATCCCTGAACCCGGCACTCAAGCTCTGATTGTAAATCCTATTGTTCAAAACACTAGGCTAAAAAGAGTGCTGATGGATGGAGGATCTAGCATTAACATAATATATCTGGATACACTGAAGCATCTGCGAATCTTGGAGACCCAACTCAATCACAGCAACATACGTTTTCACGGCATCGTCCCTGGCAGACAAGCACGATCCCCAGGAGAAATTTCCCTAGATGTAACCTTCGGAGACAAAGATCACTTCCGTCAGGAAAAAGTATCCTTCGAGGTTGTGCCGTTCGAAAGCGTGTATCACGCAATACTCGGACGTCCAGATTTCGTCAAATTCATGGCAAGATCATGTTATATTTATAACAAGCTGAAGATGCCAGGGCCAAAAGGAGGAGTAATCACCATAACGGGAGACTTCAAATTGGCAAACGAGCTTGAAAAAGAAAACGTCCTTTGCGCAGAAAAGGTGATAGCAAAGGAAGAATTGAAAGAGCTGGCAAAAGAAGTATCGACGACAGAAATGCCCGTAGGAAAAGAAAGTCGGAAGCCAGCAGATAGCTTCAAAGCTTCCGAGAACACAAGACAGGTAATCCTAGATCCTAAAGATCCGACAAAGTTTGTCGTAGTAGGAACCGGGATGACTGACAAATAGGAAAGCGAGCTCATCAAGTTCCTCCGTGAGAACTGGGACATTTTCGCATGGTGTCCTGCGGACATGCCAGGCGTACCCAGGGAACGTGCTGAGCATCAACTTAAGGTGATTCCAGGATCTAAACCCGTCAAACAAGGTCTTCGTCGATTTGACGGAAGAAGACGGAAGGCTATTGGCAAGGAGATTATCTGGCTTTTCGCAGCAGATTTTATCCGGGAAGTTATACATATTGAATGGTCAGCAAACCCAGTATTAGTCCCGAAGAAAGACAGTACCGCCCTTAGGATGTGTATAGATTATACCGGTTTGAAAAAGTTGTGTCCAAAAGATAGATTTGTGTTACCGCGAATCGATCAAATAATAGATGCCACTGCTGGCTCTGAGCTTTTATGTTTTTTGGATGCGTATTCCGGGTATCATCAAATACGCATGAAGGAAGAAGATCAAATCAAAACCTCCTTCATAACCCCATATGGGACGTACTATTACATAACCATGCCGTTCGGCCTGAAGAACGCCGGAGCAACTTACCAGCGTTGCATGCAACGATGTTTGCATAGTCAGATTGGCAAAAACGTCCATGTTTACATGGATGACATTGCTGTCGTGTCCAAGGAAAAAGATACACTCCTTGAAGATTTGCGAGAAATCTTCGAAAATTTGCGCACTTATAAGATGAAGCTAAATCCATTAAAGTGCATATTCGGGGTCCCCTCAGGAAAACTTCTTGGTTTCATCATTTCTCATAGAGGAATAGAAGTAAACCCAGAAAAGATCAAAGCAATCTCAAACATCTCCAAGCCTACGTGCGTAAAAGATGTACAAAGATTGACGGGTTCTGCAGCTGCCGTTAGCAGGTTTATTAGCCGTCTAGGGGACAAAGCTCTGCCACTATACAAGTTGTTGAAGAAATCCAACAAATTCGAGTGGACAGAAGAAGCAGATGCAGCATTAACCCAGTTGAAAGAAACTTTGATGAAAGCTCCGATTTTGGCATCCCCAAAAGACGAAGAACCTATGTTATTGTACCTTACGGCTACAAACCGGGTTATTAGTGCGGTGATAGTTGTGGAAAGAAAGACGAACAAAGCATACCAGATCAGCATCCAGTATACTATGTAAGCGAGTTTTCTCCGAGTCCAAACAAAGGTACCCACATTATCAAAAACTGGCATATGGCGTATTTTTCGCATCCCGGAAACTTCGTCATTACTTCCAAGGACATTCCATAACAGTGGTATGTAAAGCACCGCTAGGGGATATAATAAACAATGCGGAGGCAACTGGCCGAGTAGCCAAATGGGGCATCGAGCTAGCAGCATTCGACATTAAGTACCAACCCAGGACGGCAATAAAATCCCAGGTTCTGGCAGATTTTATCGCCGACTGGACGGAAGCAATGGAAAAAACACCAATGCCGGAGTCCGAGTACTGGATCATGCACTTTGACGGATCCAAGATGAAGGAGGGCGCTGGAGCTGGTGTAGTCCTAAAATCCCCTAAAGGAGACATATTGGAGTATGTATTACAAATACAATTCAATGCCAGTAATAACGTGGCAGAATACGAGGCTCTGCTTCATGGCTTGACTATTGCAAAGGAAATAGGTATTAAGCGCATCTTATGCTATGGCGACTCAGATTTGGTACAGCACCAGCTCAACCAAACTTGGGACGCAAAAAGTCCCATCATGGCCGAATATCGGAGAACGGTGGACGAGTTTGCAATCTGCTTCTTGGGATTTGAAGTACTCCATGTCAAAAGGGAGGAAAACTGGAACGCGGATGTATTAGCCCGCATGGGATCAGAAAGGGTGAAAATTCTACCACCAGGCGTGTTTGTCCAACATTTGTACGAACCATCGATAAAAGGTGGAGATGTCGACTATCCTCTGGTTTCCGAGTCAATTGAAGTCATGCTCGTTAACCCGGAATGGACAATTCCATATTTAAACTTCTTAGTCGATCAGAAGTACCCAGAGGGAGCATACGAAGTCTTGCAAAGACAGATACAACGTTGATGCAAAGGATACACGGTAATCAATGGTTGCCTGTATAAACGCAGTACTATCGGAATTTTTCTGCGGTGTATTTCACCAGAAGAAGGACGAGAAATCCTACAAGAAATCCATTTAGGAGATTGCGGACATCATGCTCAATCAAAAAGCATAGTGAAAAAAGCATTCCGCGCAGGGTTTTTCTGGCTAACAGCCAAGACAGACGCCGAGCACATAGTAAACACATGTGCCGGATGTCAGTATTACGCTAAGCAGACAAATATGCCAGCCCAAGCACTCAAAACTATCCCTATTACATGGCTGTTCGCGGTCTGGGGCTAGATATGATGGGACCATTCAAAACTGCAAGAGGCGGACTTACACATCTACTCGTTGCAGTGGATAAATATACCAAGTGGGTGGAGGCCAAACCCATCAAAAAACTTGACGGTGTAACTGCCAGAAATTTCGTTATTGACATAATCATGAGATATGACGTTCCACATAGCATAATAACTGACAACAGGACAAATTTCTCTATTGGAGAGTTAGCAAAATATTGCCGACAAACGGGAATTCGCCTAGATCTCGCATTTGTGGCACACCCGCAATCCAATGGACAGGTTGAACGAATGAATAGTTCAATCCTGCAAGGAATACGCCCAGGACTCGAATTCCCTCTTCATAGAGCAGCTGGAGCATGGGTGGAAGAGTTACCCTCTGTGCTTTGGAGCATTCAAATGACGCCAAATAGGTCAACAGGGAAAACCCCGTTTTTCCTAGTTTATGGTGCGGAGGCAATTCTCCCAACGGACATGATCCATGACAGCGCGAGAGTGCAGGATTTCGATGAATCAGATGCCGGAAGCGCACGGTAGGATGCCGTCGATCTCTTAGAAGAGGAACGATAACTTGTGCTTCAAAGATCCGCCATCTATCAACAAGGTTTACGACGTTATCATAGTCGGAAAATCAGGCATCGTTCTTTCAAAGAAGGTGACCTAGTGCTAAGATTGGTGCAGCAAAGAAAGCACAAACTGGCCCCAGTATGGGAAGGACCATTCGTCATCAGTAAAGCCATGAAAAATGGATCATACTATCCTGTAGACATTCGAGATACGGAAGATGATCCCGAGAAGCCGAATCGCAAAAGAAAGAGAAAGATAGATGATGAACTAGGAGAGACAAAGAGGCCCTGGAGTATCCAGCAGTTACGTCCCTTCTATACTTAGTTCAATTTCTATGTAAACATCTTTGAGATCATGAAATAAAGTTGTCGGAATTCATACTTCTATGTTTTACATATTCCGCCTTTTCTATTTCCCAATGATCTTTCAAAATACTCAATGTTAACCCGAATTGTGCCTGCGTGCTCGGAGTTAAAAAAACTGAATGATTTTCAGCCTAAAAAAGGTTTAAGGAAACCCAGATTGTGCCTGCGTGCCTGAGTTTCATATAAAAAATTCCTTAGCTATTCTCTAAATATTATCTGATTGTTTTTGTGCTGGGTCACTGAAGCTAGTAAGCAAAAAATGCCTTTAGCATGATCCATGTTTTCGAGTTTTTGACTGATCGGTAATACCCAGTCACTCGGCGTGAAGATTAAAACGCTATCGAGCCATTTCAAGCACTAAGGACAGTTAAAGCATACAAAACCAGAGGATTTAGAAGATAAAGGAATAATAACCCAAAAAAACTTGCAAAGTAGTTATATAATATTAAACTTCAAAAGGCGGAGTACTTGTTCATTCAAAAGTATAGAAGCATTACAATAATGTTTACAACATAAAGTTTGGTAATGCTCCTATTTTCCATTGCCCCAGGACCCGGATTTCTCCTTCAAGCATCTGAGTCATCTTCGCTGGAGGATTCTTCTGGAGTTTCCGGGATTGCCTCCTCCGGGTAGAAGATGGAGAGGTTGACCATGGAAGCAATCTTGGTTGCGTGACCCTTGATCTCGTCGAAGATGTTGGTCTGCTGGGTGTTCGTATATCCTTGTGGGATACCGGATGCCACACGCCAAGATTTGGCAGTGGGGTAATGCATACGCATAAGGCCTAAAGCCATGCGTGCACCACCCCGTGCTACGGAGCGCAAGGTGGACTCCTTGGACTCCGCCACCTCCAGGATAGCCTCCGGAAGTTTTTCAACTTCCGAGAATTCCCCAGTCCTTGCGGGAAGGTACTTGTTGATCAGTTGCATGCCCGCAGCCCTGAGCGCGATGAAGACCTTCCCGAAAGCTCGGATTTTTTCAATCCGAGTAAGAGCAGGGTCATCTCCTGTTTTCAGACAAATAACCAAAGAGTTATAAAGAAAGCAGGGAAAGATTATAAAAGGTCGAAAATCCGGTAAAAGTCAAAAAACTTACCGAGAAACTTATCCATCTCGGAGCCTTCTTCCAGCCGAAGGGTCAAAGCATTCTCCAGATCACGGATAGTTGCTTTGTCCTTCTCAGCTTGGTTGGAGGCATTGGATTGCGCAATGCCTACAGCCAGTTGGCTGGCCTCCAGTTCTTTCTGAACCTTCATAAGATTCTTATGAAGGTCCAGGTCCTCCCGGCGGAGGTTCTCGGCATTGCCGGCATCTTCAACAATTTGTTTGGCTTTCGCCAAAGCAGTTGAAAAGCGAGAAAAAATCACGAGTTAGGAAACTCGGAAAAGTACTTAGGGAAAAAGAATAAAAGTGAAATCACGGGGAATAAAATACCTGTTGTTTCCTTCAGCTGATGCTGAGATGATACCAGCTCCGCTTCCTTAACTTCAAGAATAGAGAGAAGGCTTCTAACCTCCTTATTCTTGACAGTTAGTTTGTTGAAAACTTCCATGTTGATGCTTTCAGCGGTTTGCTGAAACACGGAAATGAACCAGAACGCTTAAGTTAGAAACAAGCATGATAAAGTTGAAAGCATTAAGTTAAAAGCATGCATTTGACTTATTTCTTGGGGGCTAGAGATATTACCTGGCTCATCCGCTGCAAACCCGACAAAGTTTCCGTGAACTCTTTTGCAAACTCTGCAAATAAAGTCCCGGTAGCACTAAGACCCTCATTGATATTTTTGAAATCTTTATCGAAGGTGGGAATAGGTTCCTCCTCAGTTGCCCGAGAAGAACCTCCCACCTCCAGGTCCGCCCTTCCCCTCGTGTCCGTTTCCAGCACAATAGGCTGGCTGGCCTGCAAGGTTTCGTCGTTGGGGGCAGTAGCGTGCTCTTCTGTAACTGCTACTGGGGTACCTGGAGCAGTAGAAGGAGAAGGGTGTGGGCCTCTGCTAGCCACAGATTTAACCCGTTTTAGTTTCTTGGGCTTCAGAGTTGTGGGAGCCAAGCTAAAAAAGAAGAATGCCAGAAAGTTAAAAAGCTGAGAATATAGAAAAATGCTTCGACAAATCGAAAAAACCCAGACGAACAAACCTGGAAGTGGCGACGGGAATACCGTCAAGATCAATAATTTCCCGCGAAGAGGAAATCTTCTTGCGCTTGCGCCCGCCAGCAAAGTTGGCACGCAACGTATCCAAATCAGCGTCTGAAGCAAGATCTGAATCGGGAAGTTCAAAGATCTGTCAAAGAGGCAAAAGCCGGGTTAAAACAAAATCCGAGATAAACAGAAGGAATACAAACTCAAGGGGTAAAAAGTGTACCTTGGGAGCCGGGTTAGACGCTGTATACATTGGCCGGCTTTCTTCATATTGATCGCGCGAGGCAACCAATTGGTTTACGCGTTTCCGCAAATCTTTTGCCGACAAAGATTTGCTCGTCGTCCTCATAGCATCCGCGTCCCCCGTGTAATTACACAGAAGGCGGGGGGCGTGATCAGCCAAAGGCTGAATCCGACTATTTAGCCAGCATAGGACTGTGTCCATTCCAGTTAGAGATGGATCGGCGGCGACGAGTTTCGCGATGCGACGTTTGATCTTGAGAAGGTCTGGTGGCAGAGTTTTCACTGTTTCTGTTCCCAGTTTTCTTGGGGAGTGGCAGCGGTATTGGTGAAAGGTGGAACCCCGGTGGTTTTTCTGGGAAAAGGAACGTCGGGATGGTAGAAGAAGGAACCCGTCCAGAATTTGACGGATTCCGAGGTTTTGATCTTGGGGAACCAATCCTCCATGAATCTGCGTAGGGTAAAGGATATGGTCCCGCAAGTCGGAAGCGCACCCTCGGAAGGGTTCCGCTTAACCCCAAAACAATACTGCCAGAAATCTAACCTAGGAGCTAAACCTAGATACCCTTCGAAAAGAGCTTGAAATCCGGCTAAGTAGATGATGGAGTTGGGAGGCAGATTGTGGGGTTGAATGTTGTAATGATTCAAGACTTGAAGGAAAAAGGCCGATGGCGGAAAACCCATACCTCTCGTGATATGGGAGGTAAGGAGAACGCGTTCTCCGTCCTTTGGTGTTGGCTCGGACTCGTCTTCCGGGCTCCGCCATTTGCCTTGCAGCAGCAGCCCCTCCTTATCCATTGTCGGAAGAAGGAAAGGTGGAATACTGCTCTAGCTCCAATGGCCGGCAGTTTCCCCTTCTTCTTCTGCCCCGATGGCGGCGGACGCGGCGGCGGACGCGGCCGCGAGCTCCTCTCCGGCGAGGATGATTTTTTCCTCCGCCGTCTCGGGCGCGAGTGGCGGGGATGGCGCAGAGGAGGATCCTGCGAGGTTGGTGGCGGCGAGAGGAATTTCCTCGCTCGCTGCGCTGCCGGTAGTTTTCTCTGGCTCGTCGCCGGTTGCGCGCAGGGGAGAATCCACCATGGGATCCATGGTGTTGATGATCTCATCGATCTCCGCCACGACGGAGCGAGACGGAGAAGAGCTGGGAGATGCCATTTTTTGGCGGCGCGATGGAGATCCCGTGCCTCCGGTGAGTTCCCGGACGGCGTGCGTTCGTACGTTCGCTGGAGGTTCGCTCTGTTCGCAGTGTGCTTGGGCGCTGTGGAGGCGAGAAGAGAGCTGGAGAAGAAGGTTTGCCGGAGAGGACGGAGACGGCTATTTATAGCCGGAAACCCGTCGCGATGTGTGCTGACGGCTCTTTTGACCGTTGGATGATCAACGCGTGTCACTCGCCGGAAATTCCGGGAAATGAAACGACGAGTGATTATTGCTATCTCCTCGTTTCCCGCGAGAATCTGTCAGCGATACATTTCAGGGTTTCCCGCTCGACACCCAAACGTCCCTGACGTCAGCAAGATTAAAGCGCTGACGTAGGAAGTTCCTTCTCTACGAAGATTCGTGGAAGAAAAGCCGGATTTTCCGAAATCTGATTTTTGCATTATGACATTGTTCTGATAAAAAGAAGAATCAAGACAGAGAGTCTATATTTCTTGGAAAGAATGCAACACTTGACGAAAGACGGCAAATCGGAGTCTTAACTCTTCTTGGGGGCTACTGTCGGATATATACCAACTAAGGGTATATCAGATGGTAGTCTAAAGTGCCGGATTGCCAGGGTGACCTAAATGGTAGTGGGCTACGGTCCATTGGGCGGCCCAGTAAGCTGACGCACGAAAGCCGGATTCTAGAAGAACCCGGATCACGGCACACGTGATACGGCTTGGAGCAGAAGGCGGATTCCTTACTTTCCAAGTTAACACATACCGTAGTCTTCTAGGTTTCCCTCTCTGTATGCCCTAACCCGGCTATTATATAAAGCCGGACGGGAGATAATATATATAGAAAAGAAGCTAAAGGCTAACTCGCCGAGAGGTTGATCCTTGACGAGCAGCTAATAGAACCTCACATTGTACTCTGTATTCCCAGGATTTAGTCCTGAATAGTGAGATTCTAGGAGTAGGAACGCCGCATTACTGCGTCGTACCGAACCTGGGTAAAACCCTGTGTCCTTGATCATCGTACAATCACGCCCCCCCACGTCTCTATCGGTAGTCTCATGGCACCCCCGTCTATGAAATCTACTACGATGTCTCGACAAGATTCAAGCGTCTAAGCTTGGGGATGCCCAAGTCATCCCCTTCTTCATCAACAAATTATGAGGTCACTTCTAGTGAAACTATATTTTTATTCGGTCACATCGTATGAAATTTACTTGGAGCGTCTTTTATTTTTCATTTTGTTTTCTTCTGTTATATTTTGTTTCCTTGCTGCAATAAATATCATTGGAACCTAGCATTCTTGTTTGGGAGAGAGCCACGCTCTGCTTTTTCATATGAATACTCGTTATGCTCGTATTCTTAGTTTTTCTTCTAGTTACTGCAATCCTTTTAGCTCGTGTTTGTTTTCATGCATCTCTTATTCATAGATGTTATTTTTTAGTACAGTTATGTGAGTACTCTCTTGCTTACTTGCTGTATCAATTGGAGAGTTTTTGTTAAAACATATTTTGTATTGTGCCTATTGGGAAAACAAACTGCTGCATGTGGTAGAATTTATAACAATGCAAATAGAAGCTTGTATAGACTGTGGCTAGACTTTTTCATGTCATGTTAGATGTTATTTTAATTCTAATTCTAGTGGTTATCTTTGTGGCATGACTTGTTTCAAATAATTGATAGTGTTTAATGTGCCATTGAAAGAATCATGAGTTGTTTTTATCACGTTAAAGCATAAATTTGTGGTGTTCTCCTTTAAGTATTTGGTTGACTTGGTGCATGCTTACACCATGTTTATGACTACAAACCAGTAACGAATAGACTCTATGATCATTTAGTTTTTTACTTGTAATACCATTTATGCTTTGAGTAATAATGTTTTTGTCGCTATGCATGATTATGGCCATTATGCTCTCTTGATTTGTTGCTCCCAGTCTTTGCTAGCCTCCACCCGTACTGAGTATGAGCTCTACTCGTGCATCCAACTCTCAAAAACCAAAGTATGCCAAATGTGTCCACCATACCTAACTACATGTGGTATTTAATCGCCACTCCAAAGTAAATTGCTCATGTGTTACCTTTAAAACTTTCAAAATTACTCCTATTTTGTGCTCCTGTTTTAGCTCATGAGGACGTGAATAAAGAATCTTCATCTAACTTGTTGATTGGATTTCACACCCTGGACTAGTGGCTTCATCCTCTTATCCAATTGATAGAAGAGCTGGCAACGGGTGCCCAGTCCCAAATTAATACAAACAAATTCTCTTCACTATTTTCCCCCCTAATTTATCAGTCAAAGCATAATTGTGTAAACAAAAGAGAAAGAGGGATGCCCTTCTGCCCAGTTGCATCCTTCAATGGGAGCCGCTCTTGTGAAGTCTAGTTGGCTTGTGACGTACTGTATTTTCTATTTACCATTTGTTGACATAAACATACACACCTATCTAAAAATAGACACTCCTCCATGGTATGTGATTGTTGGCAGACACCCGAGAATTTGGTTAGCCATGGTTTGTGTAAGAAAGGTTGAGAGGAGTGTCAAACATTTTATACCCCTGTTTAATAAAATAAAAATCTCTAGCACATGAGTGATCCATGCTTCCCTCTGCAAAAGGCCTTTCTTTTACTTTCATGTTGAGTCTCCATCTTCTAACTTTATGCACGGTTGAGAGAGAATAGTTTTCATTCTGGGTTTAATGTGCATTTGTCCCAAAAACATTCATACCTTGTTATTACTTGCTCTCAAATTATTTGTTCTAGTCATCCTCTTAAAACTTTGAAGGTGTCCTGGCATTTATGTTTTTCCCCACTCTTAAGGACAAGCGAAATATCACTTTGCCATGTTTTCTTGATGCTAGAAAAAACGTATAACTTTTAATACATTGTTATTCATGATCTACTATTTGTTTTAATTTTCATGATGCAAAGTGATTTCTATGTTTCATTTTCAAAATTATATCTATCATGTTTGTCTTTAAAGTACTATGATCTCAGCTTACATATGCTTTTACAATATTGATGATAAAGTTTATGTTGGTAGCATGTCACCTAAGAAATTATTTGTTTTGTCGTTTACCTACTCAAGGACGAGTAGGAACAAAGCTTGGGATGTTGATACGTCATAAACGTATCCATAATTTCTTATGTTCCATGTTGTTTTCGTGCTATTTTCTACATGTTTAATATACACTTTATGTCATTTTTATTGATTTTCTAGGACTAACCTATTGACAAGATGCCACAGAGCCAGTTCCCTGTTTTCTGCTGTTTTTAGTTTCAGAAAAGTTGTTCTGGAAATATTCTTGGAATTGGAAAATTCGAAGCCCGCAAGTCTTAGAATTCCCGAAGGTTCCACAGAGTCCCAAAGAGGCCCGGAGAGGGGCCACAGGGGGGCCACACCCTAGGGAGGCGCGCCCCTGGCCGCGCCTGGGGGTGTTGTGGGCCCCTCGGGCATCCACCGCCATCGCCCTTTCGCCTATTTATTCCCCCCGATGTGTTAATGATACGTCATAAACGTATCCTTAATTTCTGACGTTCCATGTTGTTTTCTTATTGTTCCCCACATGTTTGCTATACACTTTATGTCATTTTTATCGATTTTCTGAACTAACCTATTGACAAGATGCCACAGAGCCAGTTCCCTGTTTTCTGCTGTTTTTAGTTTTAGAAACGTTGTTCTGGAAATTCGAAGCCTGGAAGTCTTAGAATTCCCGACGGTTCCACGGAGTCCCGAAGAGACCCGGAGGGGGCCACACCATATGGCGGCGCGCCCCCCAAGCCGTTCCATGGGGTGGTGTGCCCCCCCCCCCCCGGCCTCCACCGCCTTTGCCCTTTCGCCTATTAATCCCCCCGAGACGTAAACCCTAAATTTATTCCACTTCATCCCGAAAAACACCTGAGGCCGCCGTCATTGTCATCCCGAGATCGGGAGGGTTCTGGAGCTCTCCCGGCACCCCACCGGGAGGGAAATTCGTCACTGGAGGGGTCTACACCACCATGCCCTCCTCCGAAGTGATGCGTGAGTCATCCCTGGACTAAGGGTCCATAGAAGTAGCTAGATGGTTGTTCTCTCCACTTTGTACGTCATGTTTAGATCTTGTGAGCCGCCTAACATGATCAAGATCATCTTTATGTAATGCTACATGGTATGTTTGCTGGGATCCGATCGATGTTGAATGTTATGTCTTATGATTATCAATCTATCATGTTATCTTCATGCATATGTTATTTATGATCTTGCATGCTCTCCGTTATTAGTAGATGCTCTGGCCAAGTAGATGCTAGTAACTCCAAGAGGGAGTATTTATGCTCGATAATGGGTTCATGCCTCCTTTGCATTTGTGCTCGAGTGACAGAAACGTGACAGATGGAGGATGTGTTGTTGCCATTAGGGAGAAAACAACAATGCTTTGTCTAAGGATGTTGTTATTGTTTACATTACACACTTTGCTTACTACAATTATCTGTTGCTTGCAACTTAATACCCAACGTTTGTTCGGATGATATTCGGAGGGTGGTTTTTAGTCATAGATGCAGTTGGATAACGGTCTATGTATTTTGTTGTAATGCCCGCATGAATCACATAGTAATCTTTATGTCTTGCATATGCACTACGGCGCAACCTTCATTTCTGTCAATTTCCCAACTGTAATTTGTTCACCACACATGTTATTTATCTTTCACGGAGAGACACCACTAGTGAACTGTGGACCCCTGTCCTTTTTCCTCATACTGATAAAACACCTACTGCTTTCATAATGTTCTCCTACTGTTTTACACACCATACGTTTAACCTATTTGTGTTCAGCAAAATCGGTGAGATTGACAACCTCACTGCTTCGTTGGGGCAAAGTTATTTGATTGTGTTGTGTAGGTTCCACGTTTCTTCTGAACCGGTAGTGCGCCCTGCCATCTCAGCTGCTTCAATCTTTTAAAGTTACTCCTTCCTCCTACTGGTCGATTCAACCTTGGTTTCTTTCTGAGGGAAACTTTCCGCTGCATTCTTCATACCTTCCTCTTGGGGTCTCCCAACGAACGTGTGATCACACGCATCAAGCATTTTTCTGGCGCCGTTGCCGGAGAGGAAGAGAATTCTGCAAGGGGAGTCTCTCACTTCCAATCTCTTTTTTTTTTTTTTTTTGCTTATTTTATTTTGTCTTGTTTGCTTCTCTTTATCAAAAACACCAAAATAATTAGTTCTTATTCTAGCTGTAGTTTTATTCCTGTTTTTAATCTTGTTAAAATGGCTACTCCTGAGAACACTAAGTTGTGTGACTTTACTAGCACCAACAACAATGATTTCATTAGCACACCTATTGCTCCACATGCTCCTACCGCTGATTTTTATGAGATTAAGCCTGCCTTGTTAAATCTTGTTATGAGAGAGCAATTTTCTGGTGTTAGTACCGATGATGCTGCTGCCCATCTTAATAATTTTGTTGAACTATGCGAGATGCAAAAATATAAAGATGTAGATGAAGATATTATTAAACTAAATTTTTTTCCTTTCTCTTTGAGAGGAAGAGCTAAAGAATGGTTGCTATCTTTGCCTAGAAATAGTATTGATTCTTGGACTAAGTGTAAAGATGCTTTCATTGGAAAATGTTATCCTCCTGCTAAGATTATATCTTTAAGAAGTAGCATTATGAATTTTAAGCAACTTGATAATGAGCATGTTGTTAAAGCTTGGTAAAGAATGAAATTTTAAGTAAATAATTGTCCCACTCATGGACTGGGTACTTGGATGATCATCCAAACCTTTTATGCAGGTCTGAATTTTTCTCCAAGAAACCTTGTGGATTCAGCTGCTGGAGGAACCTTTATGTCCATGACTTTGGGGGGAGCAACAAAACTTCTTGACAATATGATGGTAAATTATTCTGAATGGCATACTGAGAGAGCCACAACTAGTAAGAAGGTAAATTCTGTTGAAGAAACCTCCTCTTTTCGTGATAGACTTGATGCTATTATGTCTATGCTTGTTAATGGCCATGCTCCTATTGATCCAAACAATGTCCCCTTAGCCTCTTTGGTTTCTCAAGAAGAGCATGTTGATGTGCACTTCATTAAAAATAATAATTTCGACAACAATGCTCATGGAAATAATTTTGGTAGAAACAATTATAGGCCATATCCTCTTAATAGTGGTAATAATGATAGAACTGGAATGACTAATGAAAGAATTTAAGAAGTTGAAAGGGCCACTAAAAACTTTATGCAAAACCAATATGATCAAAATATACTATTTACTAAGACCATGGAAGAACAATCTATCATGCTGAAAAGTATTAGTTATCAACTTGAGAGTTTAAATAGAGAAATATCTGGTTTGCAAGTTAAAATTGCGCATGCTGAAACTTCTATTTCCTCCATGTCTGAAGCACAATCTTCTTTGATTAATAGGATGACTGCTAAAACTGAAACTATAGATGAGAATCCTTTTGCTGCTACAAATACTATTCAAATTTGAATTGATGATAATGTTAGAATGTTAGCTGAATTGCATGCTAGATGGGAAAAAGAAGATGAAATAGCTAGAAATAATAATATAACTAATGTTTGCACCATTACCACCACTAGTAAAACTGAAGCTTCTCATGCTAGAAAACCCTCTACTATCACTGGTAAAGTAATTGGTGTTGGAAACACTCCCACTTCTGCTATTAAAAATGCAAAATTACCTGAAACTACTAAAAGTGCTCCTGATAATAGTGCTGAAATTTTTAGAAACATGGGAGACAATAGTCCCATTATCTTTTATAAAAATGATCTTTACTTTGACGATTGCAACATAACTGAAGTGATTAAGTTCTTACAAAATCTTGCTAGTTGTCCTAATGCTAGTAGTATGAATATGGCTTTCACAAAACATATTACAAATGCTCTCATGCAAATTAGAGAGGATGAATTAAGATGTGAAGCCTCTATCCCTAGGAATCTAGATGATGGTTGGGAACCTATTATTGAAATGAAAGTGAATTATTTTGATTGCAATGCTCTATGTGATCTTGGTGCTAGTATCTCTGTTATGCCCAAGAAACTCTATGATATTCTTGATTTACCACCATTGGAACCTTGTTATTTGGATATTCGTCTTATTTATAATGTTAGAAAGAAACCTTCGGGGAGATTTGATGATGTTCTTATCATGGTTAATAATAATCTTGTCCCCATTTATTTTGGTGTCTTGAATATTGAATGCAATGCTTCTTGTCAAATTGTTTTGGGAAGACCTTTTCTTAGAACTGTTGGTGCTATTATTGATATGAAAGAGGGGAATATTAAATTTCAGTTCCCACTCAAGAAAGGTATGAAACACTTTTCTAGGAAGATAATTAAGTTTCCTTTTGATTCATTTATTCAAAAAAGTTACAATTTGAATGCTTCTTCACTGGAAAATACTTGATTCCATTTTTCTGGGCCTAGCTAAAAGGCATTAAAGAAAAGTACTTCTTGGGAGATAACCCATGATTTTATTGTTGCTTTGTTTTTCTCTGTTTTATTTGAGTCAAGGGGCTGTATAATTCTGTAGTAACTCCTTTGTTGATTTATTTTCATGCTTTAGTTGTGCCAAGTAAAGTTTATGACGAGAGTTGGAGTTGGTTTTCGGATTTCTGCGTAGGAAACAGATTTCTGCTGTCCACCGTAAAAAATTGTGAAAAATCCATAAAGATCAGAATGGACTGAATTTGTTTATGCTTATTCCTAGACTAATTCCGCAACGTTTTTGTTCTTTAAGTTTTTATATTTGAGCAACGTGAGTGCCTCGTAAAAATTTGTCTTTATAGGTTGTTCTGGTTTTGATAGATTCTGCCATTTTTCTTGCATTGGCTCTTTTGCGATGTGAAGTGAATTTCTTTGCTTCACGAAACATCAGTGTCTGTAGCTAATGTTTAAAAGTATCAATAGCACTTGTGCCATACAGAACCCATGGATTTTTTTTATTGTTGCACTAACCCTCTAATGCGAATTACTGTTTGAGTATGGTGTGAACGAAGTTTTCAAGGGTCAAGAGAAGAGGTGATATATGTGATCAGGAAGAGTGCAAGGTCAAAGCTTGGGGATGCCCCCGTGGTTCATCCAAGCATATTTTTAGAAGACTCAAGCATCTAAGCTTGGGGATGCCCCTGTGGTTCAGCCAAGCATATGTGATCAGGAAGAGTGCAAGATCAAAGCTTGGGGATGCCCCCGTGGTTCATCAACCATCTATCAGGTCACTTCTCGTGAAACTATATTTTTATTCGATCACATGATATGAAGTTTACTTGGAGCGTCTGTTTGTTTTTCTTTTGTTTTCTTTTGTTTTCCTTTGTTTTATTTTGTTTTCCTTGCTGCAATAATACCATTGGACCTAGCATCATTTTTTGGGAGAGAGACACGCTCCGTTTTTTTGTTTGAATACTTGTTATGCTAGTATTCTTAGTTTTTCTTCTAGTTAGTGCAAAAATTCCTGTTTAGCTCTTGTTTTATTGCATCTCTTATTCAGAGCTGTTAGTTTTAGTAGTGTTATGTGAGTACTCTCATGTTTGCTTGCTATAGCATGTAGAGAATTTTTGTTAAAGCATGTTTTGTATGGTGCTTCTTGGGAAAAGAAACTGCTGCTTGAAGTAGAATTTTGAACGGTGCAAGTAGAACCCTGTATAGACCGTGGCTAGACTTTTTCATATCATGCTAGATGTTATTTTAGTTTTAAATCCTTGTGTTTATTGAGTAGCATTATTAGCCTCAAATAGCTGAGAGTGTTTAATGTTCCGTTGAAAGAATCATGAGTTGTTCTTGTCATATTGGAGCATAATTTTGTGGTATTCTCCTTTGAATGTTTTATTTGGTTGACTTGACGCATGCTCACACCATGTTTATGACTATGAATCATTCACTTATAGCCTGCATGATCATTTAGTTTTTGAACTTGTGGTACCACTTATGCTTTGATTAATGATGTTTATGTCGCTATGCATGATTATGACTCTTGTGCTCTCTTGATTTGTCGCTCCCAGTATTTTGCTAGCCTCCACCTGTACTGAGTATGAGCTCTACTCGTGCATCCAACTCACAAAACCCAAAGTTTTCCCATTGTTTCCACCATACCTACCTACATGTGGTATTTAACTGCCACTCCAAGTAAATTGCTCATGTGCTACCTTTAAAACTTTCAAAATTACTCATGTTTTGTGTTCCTGTTTTTGCTCATGAGGACGTAAATAGAGAATCTTTATCTCACTTGTTGATTGGATTTCACACCCTGGACTAGTGGCTTCATACTCTAATCCAATTGATAGAAGTGCTGGCAGCGGGGTGCCCAGCCCCAAATTAATACAAACAAATTCTCTTCACTATTTTTGCCCCTGATTTATCAGTCAAAGCATAATTGTGTAAACAAAATAGAAAGAGGGATGACCTGCTACCCAGATGCGTCCTTCATATGGGAGCCGCTCCTGTGAAGTATAGTTGGCTTGTGACGTACTGTATTTTCTGTTTACCATTTGTTGACATTAGCATACACCTCTTAAAATATAGACACTCCTGCACGCACTACTAGGAAAAGTCCTATAACCGCATCCCGTAGCGCCGGCGCACATGCATTCGTCTCCGCTAGCAGTAAGTACCGCCGGCGCGCAGAATGGGCATTCGCCAGTGCTAGCTCGTTACCCCCGGCGCGCATGCAATGCCCCGCGCCGGCAGTAAAGGCATGCCACCCCCGCCCCCTCTGATAAACGTACCCCAGGCGCCCCGCTTCCCCGCGCGCCGGCGGTAACTGCACTTATCCCCGGCGCGTTGTGTGGCCACTGCGCCGGCGGTAACCCTACACTTACCCCCGGCGCCCCTGCATGCATACGCGCCGGCAGTAAGTCAAGGATTTTTCTCTCCACACACACACACACCCCCCGTGGACCGCCTTTTTTAATTTTCTAAAGAAGAAATGAAAATGATAAAATGTTCAAAAAATAAAATCCTTTGATATGTGGGTAGGGTGTACTGTTTAGTTGATATAGAAAATTTAAAATACTCCATTTGACCTTTTATGCATACGGCGTCGAAAAAACGCGTTTAATATATAAAAAACGTGATTGTGTTGTGTAGGTTCCACGTTTCTTCTGAACCGGTAGTGCGCCCTGCCATCTCAGCTGCTTCAATCTTCTGAAGTTACTCCTTCCTCCTACTAGTCGGTTCAACCTTGGTTTCTTTCTGAGGGAAACTTGCCGCTGCACTCTTCATACCTTCCTCTTGGGGTCTCCCAACGAACGTGTGATCACACGCATCAGTTAACCCTATATATATACCACTTTTCCACGAAAAACACCCGAGGTCGCAGTCATTGTCAAACCGAGATCTGGAGGGTTCTAGAGTTCTCCCCGACACCCTGCCGGGAGGGGAAATCATCACCGGAGGGCTCTACACCACCTTTCCCGCCTCCGGAGTGATGCATGAGTAGTTCATCCCTGGACTACGGGTCCATAGAAGTAGCTAGATGGTTGTTCTCTCCACTTTATGCCTCATGTTTAGATCTCGTGAGCTGTCTCACATGATCGAGATCATATTATTATAATGCTACATGTTGTGTTTGCTAGGATCCGATGAATGTTGAATGCTATGTCTCTTGATTATCAATCTATCATGTTATCTTCATGTGTATGTTATTTATGATCTTGCATGCTCTCCTATGTTAGTAGATGCCCTGGCCAAGTAGATGCTAGTGACTCCAAGAGGGAGTATTTATGCTCGATAGTGGGTTTATGCCTCCTTTGCATCTGTGCTCGAGTGACAGAAACGTGACGGATGGAGGATGTGTTGTTGCCATTAGGGAGAAAATAACGATGTTTAATTTTTTTACATTACACACTTTTCTTAATGCGACTATCCGTTGCTTGCAACTTGATACCCAACGTTTGTTCGGATGATATTCAGAGGGTGGATTATTAGTCATAGATGCAGTTGGATGACGGTCTATGAGTCTTGTTGTAATTCCCGCATGAATCACATAGTAATCATCATGTCATGCATGTTTCAATATCTATCAATTTCTCGGCTGTAATTTGTTCACCACACATGTTATCTATCTTTTATGGAGAGACACCACTAGTGAACTGTGGACCCCGGTCCATTTTCCCATACTGATAATATAACCACTGCAATTACTGTTTCCACACTATTTCCGCTGTTTTCACACTACTACTATTGTTTTCATATTGTTCTCCTACTGTTTTCCACACCATATGTTTAACCGCTTTGTTATTAGCAAAACCGGTGAGATTGACAACCTCATTGCTTCGTTGGAGCAAAGTGAATTGATTGTGTTGTGTAGGTTCCACGTTGCCGCTGAACCGGTAGTGCGCCCTACCACATCAACCGCATCAACCTTCAGAGATTGCTTGTCCTCTTACTGGTCGATTCAACCTTGGTTTCTTTTCTGAGGGAAAACTTGTCGTTGCACTCTTCAAAAGCTTTCTCTTGGGGTTTACCAATGTGAGCCATCAACACTTCATGACATGCATTTGGTGATTGTGCTCCTTGCAAGTGGGATCTAGGGTTGAATTTTCAACCTGTGGCAGTTGTCCTTGTGAAATATCTGATGCAAGTGAAAATAGGTGTGTTGCTTAGGGTTGAAGTTGCTCGGTTGGGATGAGATTACTCTCCTAGTCCAAGTATGCATGGGCTAGATGGCAGCATCAGTCCAACAAGTATTGGGCCGCTTGTTGCTTCTGGTTTGTGCTTAACTAGGCTTCATTTGATGCCTTGATCATCGTCTTTTCATGTAATTTTAAGGTTCTCTTAGGATTATCAATCTTGATGGTTCTTTATACAAGTAGAGACTTAAATCAGTTGGATTATCTCTTATATAGATGCAATGTAGTGTACATGTCTTGATTGGCTTGTTATATGTTGGCTTTACTTGTGAATTATGCTTAAATTAAAATTGTGGACTTATTTGAGCTTGTGGTTGGACTCTACCACTACCCCTGAGGTTTATGTGATGGAATTGCACACCGGTGCTTGTTGGTTTGCTGTTCTTAGTGGCTATGCTCCTGATCACTTCAGTTGAGCTTTCTTGGATTGCTTTCTTGGCCATTGTTGGGAAATTGTCCATGTTGCTTCATACTTATGTTGATTTCTCACTGACTTGAGTACCTGGCTAAGAATTCATCTTAGTCAGGGCTCTATTACATCTAAAACATCAAAATTGCCTCACCTTTGGTGAGGGAAAACAATTTACATCACCCAAACTATTTTCTTTTGTTTTCTGTTTTGCAGGTTTTGAATTTTAGCTTAGGTTAGCTTTGTATAGGTTTAGAACTTTGTATTTCTGGCATTTTTTCTCCGTAATATACTTTGTAATACAATTTTTTATTCTGATGTTTGAATATGAATGAAATTTGAATTCCATTCTTCTTCTATAATTGTGTATTGAATTGTTTGGAGTTCTTTTCAATATACAGTTGACTTCTTAAAATTATAATCTTGTTATATAATTTGAATTCAAACACTTGAGTGAGTTTGAATTACGTTTGAAATATTTGAATGTGAATTTGAATTTTTGTATACTGGAAATTGTGAAATGATCCAAAATTATCTTCCATTGTATAACAATGTACTCGTCATCTAATTAAGTTGACCAATTCAATAATTTAAGTGTCTACTTAACTTATTTCAATCCCAATTGATTCAATTTAATGTACTTGGTTAATTTCAATTCCAATGTTAAGGAATAAGATGAGAATAGATGTCTGAGACTAAGCTCATTCATGAGGAATGATTTCTGTTTCAGAGACTTGTTCTCCCTTTAATTCCCACCAAATAGTTTCGTCGAAAACACTGATCCAAAATATACGAGTTGAGGGTAATTCAAGTTTAATTGCCAGATGTCGATGACTTGTTTCCAGATCACCGGTTCCAACTCAACTTGTCCATGTAACTCATTCTTTCATAAAAACGCAAAATTTATCCTGATTTTGTAAAGATGCATGAACGTATTAATGCATAATTCTATATCTACCCTCGTGTATCCTATAACTACGGGGTATTACAGGGTTTGGGTGCGTGGTCGGAGTCACCCTGGAGGCCCGGACCCGCTGTTCGACATTGACTGTCAGAATTCAGCTCTGCGGTGTTTTCCGAGAGTGGACCATCTGAACACAAGGGCCTATGTCCTGTTTAAAATAGGTATTTAAACATGATTTAAAATATTAAAAAAATTCTGGAATAAGATTTGACATGTACATATCCACAAAATATACTCGTGGCACAAGGTCTTGCGAAAAATAACTTTATTTTGACTCCACAAAAGGGAAAAACTTCATTGCTAAAAAAAGACTTCCAATTTTTTCTTTTTTTACACAGATCAACTAAAAAGTCATTTTCCTCAAAAATTTCTGAGCACCGCTCAGAACATGGATATGGTTATCTGAAAAAAAAAAAAAATATCCGGATTTTTCGACATTCAAAAATATGCTTTTTTTTAATGGGACAGACGCCCCAGTTCATGTATGCATTTTCCTATTGTTTCCACACTTCAGAACTGAAGTTCAGAATCCCTGTCTGCATGAGAAAAAAGATATGCAATCCTGTGTGTCTTCAGAAGACGAGGCAATTCAGTTTTCATCTATTTTGTACATAAACAAGTATCTCCTGTGACTGCTGTGTATATGATATGCTTGAGTTACCCTATTTTTAGGCTAAAGGGGGCATACAAAAACTCAAAAGCCGTGCATGGCTGCATGGTTCAGCTATTACAAGTACAGTCATACACATTCAGCTCTTGAGAAAGCAAGCCTGTTTCTTTTGGCAAACTTAGGATTGCAGTGAATATAACAAAATTCCCGATTCCTCTTCCTGTATATAGTGGCCTGGAGCAATTGCTAAACGAGCTTCTTCAGTGTAGTCTTTGGAAATAAGAAGAGCGACAAGCAAAACAAAACATGTTAAAACATGAAAACTGCACCTACATATACATGCCTATCATTCATCCCTTTATATAAGAATTACATGGGCAGGAACTTCACATATACAAACAAAAGATACAAGGGGTAGTCTGCAGCCTAAAATTAGTGATAGTGTCCATGTGAACGGTGCGATTGAAGAGTCTGGCTAAAGTGCTAAACACCAGCAGTCAAAAGGTTATCACAGCTAATCACTACGGAGCTCTAACTAAATCACATTATGTCTAGTTTAATTAAGGTGGAAGTAGTACTACTACTAGCTTTACGAAAGCAAAAGCATCACATGGACACGCGCTTCCTCTTATGCGACTGCCACTGTTTCAGGATGAACTGGACGGCCTCTTCCAGCGTTGCTTTGCGGTCTTCCTTGAAGTTCCAAAGCTCCGATTCAGCGAAACGGCCACTGGCGTTGTACTCGTTAATTTCAAGAAGCGCCTTGGTTACCAAGGTGTATATTTCTTCACCGTGCTCTCTCAACTCCTGAAGCTTCTCGTCATCCTCTGAGAAAATTTCCTAGGCCACATAATTTGTGTATTAAATGTTTGTCGTTTACTTGAATGATGAAACAAACCAATCAATAATTGATGGATTGGATAAAGTAGTGAAGAATAAAAAAAAATAATGATCAAACGAGCAGAGCCGCTCTGGAATGTGCTTTCTCGAAAGCAAGTCTACATAACCAGAGGGTGAGGTGCTACAAGAAATTAACCTAGCAGAGCTAGGAAAATAGAACCAATATTACATGTAAAAGAAATAGCACAGAAGACTCTACGTACCATCGGATTACCATTATTCGTGACGACCCGAAAAGGGTGCCACTTTGAGTTTTTAATCTCATCTTGCCACTTTGAACATAGAAGAGCTATTTCCGCATCCTCTTGCAATGAATTCCGTCTGCAAGCATTTGCGAATTCTTTCGGGTCAAGTTCGCCCATCCTCTTGATACCTATACTTGCTCGTCCATTTGTCAACTTCTGCAAGCCCTGAAAACATGCAGAAGATTAATCATAAGGAAATTCGGTGACAATATAGGGACATATGATGCAAGAGTATCAGATGCCAGAAAATGTTGGAACAAATCAAGCATCCGGGGAATTAGTCATGACTGCGCTCCTGCATGCTCTCGAGAAAATAATGAAATGTGATGCAAAAACAGTCAAGTTTGTGGCAGAGATAGTTTGCATCGATCAACCACGACGATGGATGACGAACAAAGAGAGGTACTGGTCAAAAGTCGCACACTTACAACTATTAGCGTTTTCCGGACAACTTGCAACTCATTGTTACTTGTTAATTCCTTCATAAATAGAACCTGGTTGAGTGACTCCAGTTCTTCACTCTTCTCCCTTACGTCTGATATTTCTTTCTGAATGCACTGCATCTCTGCTTGTAAATTTGCTAGATGCTTGCTAACATCTATCAGCTCATTCCGAGCTTTTTGAAGTTCTTTGTTGCCTTCTGATTCCTTTCTCACCAGGGACGGGTTGAGCGACTTCACTGCTAGTGGCTTGCCTACATATATCATCTCTGTCTGCCTTTGTTGAATTTCATAGTTAGAAGAAAGAGCCTGGTTGAGCAACTCCATCATGCGCAACTCGTCCTGTGAATGTGTCAGCTGCTTGGTCACGTCCATCAACTCTTCCTGAACTTTCTGTGCTAGTCGCTTTGCTTCTACCATCTCCATAAGAACTCGCTGCAGCTCATCTTTGCTTTCTGATTCCCTGGAAAGCAGAGACCGGTTCCGGAACTCCATCAATTGCATCTCATCGTACAACTTCTTGTTTTCCTGGTCAAGGTTGCTCTTGTCGTAGTCACATTGCGCCGCTAGTGCATCAGTCTGGTTGGATTTTGCTTCAACCTCCATAGACTTGTTGAGCAACTCAACGGCACGCATCTCATCGCGCAACTTTTCCTTGCCCTGCTCAAAGTTCCCCCTGTCGTAGTCATACTGCGCAGCTAACACATCAATCTGCTTGGATCTTTCTTCGACCTCCGAAGACCTTGCCTCAAGCTGGTTCGACCTTTTGTCAAGCAGCTTGGATTTCGCTTCAACGTCGGCAGACCGTGCCTCAAGCAGTTTTGCCCTCACGTCAATCAGCGTGGATCTCCCTTCAACAAGCCCTGATCTTCTTTCGAACCCGCGCATCTTGGACTGCGCTGCGTGCATCTCTTGCTGTGAATGTGTGAGTTGCTTGCTCACCCCCATCAACTCTTCCTGAACTTTCTGTGCTAGTCGCTTTACTTGTACCATCTCCTTAAGCACTCGCTGCAACTCATCTTTGCTTTCTGATGATTCCTTGGAAAGCAGAGCCTGGTTCTGTAACTCCATTGATCGCATCTCATCGTGCAAATTTTCCTTTTCCTGGTCAAGGTTCCTCCTTTCGCGGTCACATTGTGCCGCTAGTGCATCAATCTGCTTGGATTTGGCTTCAACATCCATGGACCTCGCTTCAAGCTGTTCTGATCGAGCGTCGCTCTGCTTGGATCTCTCATCAATCAGCTTCGATCTTGCTTCAAGCTCCTGCATCTTGGACTCCAGCTCTGAACGTAGCTTTTGGTGACCATCAACTTCTGACCAGTGGTTTCCCCATGACTGCTGACAGCGCCGCAGTAATGCTGCTTGCTCTGTTAATGCGGCCGGCACGGGTGGCACCGGTGGTCGCAAGAGGAGCTCAGGCCTCCTCACCCAGATGAGCCTCTGTAGGTACGCACCGTAGTGGCACGACCAATCAGCCCTCGCCAGGTTCCTCAGGGCGAACATCTCGTCCACGACGAGGCGCCAGATGAGCAATGTCCAGTCGACAGTATGCGCCATCCCGTCCTTCACACTCCGTGCGGCCGAATCGACATAGCCGGGCAGCGGATTCCCCTCGTTGGTGGCCTGTAATGGCGTCACGATATAGGTGTTCATGAACTTTGTCGCGGCGTAGGCCAAATAGGCAGGGTCGACGCCAGCCGGGGGACCTTCTTCTACGCCCGCGGTCCTCCCCGGCGCCGGCAGGCAGAGCGCGTCGGCGAAGGTGGCGGGGGAGACCTCGAGGCTGGCGCCCCGGACGTAACTCCACCCGCGAATGGGGAGGAAGTTGGCGATGAGCGCGGCGACGAGGTCGGGGCGGGGGGCGCCGGAGGAGGAGAGGTCGAGGCGGACGAAGCCGAGGAGGCCGAGGGCACCGAGGGCGGCCTCGCGCGCGGCGGACGGGGCTGCGGCGGTGGGCGGGGGAAGGAGGCGGAGGTTGGTGCGGATGTCGGGGAGGCGCTCCATCGCCCCCTCGCGGTTCCAATCGTGCAACGGTCCCGCGATGCCGGGGGGCGCCTCCCGTGGGGGCAGGTCCGGGTCGTCCTCGTCGGCGGTAGGAGGAGAGTCGGGTTTGGGTATCTTGCTCTCGGACTTCGCCATGGGAGGGGATCCCGGGCAAGAAGGTGGGGCACGCATCGGAGAGATGCTTGCGCCGCGCCGGTGAATGGGAAACAGAGGGTGCCGCGAGTGAGGACGGTGAGTGAGCGAGGGTTTGGGTGGCGCGACCGAGGAAGAAGACGCGGCCTTTCTTCGGCGTTGGATGGGCAAAACGTTTCCTTCCCCACACGAATTTGATCGCTTGTCCCATTTGTTTTCTAAACCATCATTTTGTTTATTTTTCCCAGCCCAAAAAATCCACGCAGGATGAGCCGACAAACATGTTCAGTATCAATACAACACGAGTCTAATGCTGGAGCAAAACACCACAATCATGCCCAAAAACAAAAGAGAGAAGAAAAGAAAAAACATGCCAACATTTGGTGGATCGACGGAAATGAAAATGACTTGCAACCGTGCGCCCTCAGAGTATTCCCATCACAATTCTAGGAATCCGAGTCGTCGTATACCAAGCAGCACCTCCAAGAAGAAAAACTACGAGGAGTGGGGAAGACTTACACCCGACGCCGACACTCACAAGTGTCGCCGCGTTAGTGCCAAGATGACATAGATTTCTCCCGACCCAAAAAAAACACATCTCCGGACATTCTGTAGCGCTCCACCGATCTTGCACCCCACCAACATACGCCACCTCGGTCTTGGGGTCACCATCACGATCTCATCGTGGAAAACATTGCGTGGCCGGACTGAAAAGAGACAACCGACGACAAGAGGCGGCAGGACCATCACCACGCGGGAGGGAACAACCTCCACCATCATAGACAGTAGCCGACCAAACAAAATGACAAGAACACACCAGGCAATTCAAGCCGGAAGGCGGCAGCAGCATGGCCACCTGGAGGACATCATCCACCGTCAAGGGTGTGTGCTGACCCGACGCGACAGCAGGGAAACACCAGGTCGGAGGCCCGGCCAAGCCCTCGGGTGGGCCCGTAAAGCCACCCCACCCCACCCCATCCCCCGCTACCTTCATGATTGGCATAGGACCGGCCGGACCTAGGGAGGCCCGCGAAGCTCCCGCCGTCGTGCTGCAACTGTCGCGGTGTCGTCACCACCCCCAAGTCAGGAACTGCTCGAAATCAGCCCGGAGGCAGCCATGGCTGACCCAGATTGGGCCAACTGGCCACCATCGCCACCAATGGTGGCTCCACCACGGTGTATACGGCCCGCTCGGCAACCAGCCACCGCCTCCACAGAGCCGGACATCCACCTCCTGGGAGCACGGCCCGGTGCGGCGCGGCCCTGCGCAAGGTCGCCACCTCGAGGGAAGAAGTGGAGGGCCAGCATCACCGGCACCGCCCGGGCTAAGCCCGCGACAACCGCCTGCAACACCGAGGGAGAGATGTAAAGGAAGATAACTGAGGAAGGGGCACCGACGGCGCGGGCGACTCAACCAGGTCGCGAGAGGGAGAGGAAGGTGTGTACCGCTTCGGTCTCTTTCGTCCTAGTCCTCAAACATGTTCAGTCTCAAACTCTCAGTTCGGTTACCCTCAAATCTGTTCTGTGTAGCCTAATTGAGAGTTTGAAACTGGATTGATCTGACAGACCAAACCACCGGCAGTGATTCCATATGATGCCCTGACTTGAACCAATAATATTCGACAGAAAAACTCAATGTGCATCGCAGTTGTTTTGGAATCGAATGTGTAGCATGTTTGGCAACCTGTGAGAATGATGTCCATGAAAACAATGCATCGGCAGTAAACTAGCACCAAACTCGACAGCATAAATCTGCATGTATGAGTGAAAACCAATTTTTGCCAAAAAAACGTGGTATTTCATAATATTACAAAATTCGGACGGACAAAAAGTTTTGGGCATATGTCCGTACAATCTATAGTCACACACAAAGTTTCACCAAAAAAATATGGTCCGCCAGAAAAAGAAATGTTTAGCACAGAAATTGGTTTTTTTAGTATTTTTTCATGAAAATTTGTGTGACAACATAAACTGTCCAAATCTACGGCCTGTTTTTTTTTTTTGAAATGTTTTCAAATGCATTTTTTCTAATGGGGGCATCTTCTTCTATGAGCCAAAACAAAGACGGGGTTTATTTTAACAACATATTTCTATCCCTATATCTCTTTGCTACCTAAGTAGAGAATTATGTTCCTTCAACCGTCAATGACACATCTTGTTATCAACATCGGCCACTTCGTCCTCTCGGCTCTTTTACGTTTTACGCATTGAAAACCTGGTTATTAACCCGCGGACCAAGTTAGGTCACATGTATGAGACGTTTCTTCTCTCCATCCTTCTCCTCTCGCCCATTCTCTATGCCGTCGTCATTCGCCGAGGTTGATGACGCTCACTGCTGCGTGGCCCCTAGGGCATGCATCTCCCCATTATTCTGTTTGTCGATGCATCTCCCTCCTCTCGCTTGGTTCTGGGAGCGCCACCGCGCCCTATGGCCATGAGCGCCACCAGTGCTCTGACTCTTCCGCCTCCAAGAGCCCGTTCGATCCTTCCTTTGCTGAACCTTCGGCAGCTTCCAACTTCCAGCGGTCCTCCCAGCCAGGCATCTCGCCGCCAGAGAAGCTGGGGAGCGCTGCCGGCAAAGGTGGAACATGGGGTGCCGAAAGCGGTACCATGGTCAACACACTCCTCTACCCTTCACGTGTAACACCCCAACATTTGGAAAGCCCAAAAAAACACAGTTTTAGAGAGCCAAAAATCAGGCCCAACTATTTTTTTTTTGAAATGCTTCACTAATACGTCTTTTTCACTTCCCATTAATCTGTTTGACCTCTTGTGGATTGTTGTTTGCGTTTGTTAACACCTAATAGTAACCTAGTGAACACAACCTAGATAAACCGTATACCTTATGATCAATTCATGACAGGAAAAACATACCACTTTTCTCCACCACCTTATTTTGGCCAAACTCATTTAAAAATGTTTTCATTTTAGCAGCAACCCAAAGACCAAGTTTTAAGAAACCAAATAGTATTTTCTAAAATAATTATGAAAGTATTATGGGAAAGTAATCACGTGTGACTATTTTCAATCTTGATACTTTTACAAGTACTTTAAAATGTTCTTTTAAATCCTCTTTTGAAAAGACTATGAGCGAAGACTATATTACCCCTATATTTTACCTTATTAATATTCTTCTTGAAAATTATAAGTTTTGAGTTTAACTCCTTTCCCAAATGATCTTTTCATGGTGCTGTGATGGCGTGTAGTCGACGCCCTCGTTAATAAACCCCAAGAGAAAGGTTGTAAAGAGTGTAGCATCAAGTTTTCCCTCAGAAAAGAAACCAAGGTTAAATCGACCAGTAGGAGGACAAGCAATATCTGAAGGTTGATGCAGCTGAGGTGGTAGGGCGCACTACCGGTTCAGCAGCAACGTGGAACCTACACAACACAATCAAATCACTTTGTCCCAACGAAGCAGTGAGGTTGCCAATCTCACTGGTTTTGCTGAACACAAAGAGGTTAAACGTATGGTATGGAAAACAGTAGGAACAGTATGAAAGCAGTAGGTGTTTTATCAGTATGAGGAAAATGGACCGGGGTCCACAGTTCACTAGTCATGTCTCTCCATGAAAGATAAATAACATGACTAATAATCCCCCCCTCAGAATATCATCCAAACAAACATTGAGTATTAAGTTGCAAGCAACAGATAATTCCATTAAGCAAAGTGTGTAATGTAAACAATAAAATCATCCTTGGACAAAGCATTGTTGTTTTCTCCCTAATGGAAATAGCACATCCTCTATCCGTCACGTTTTTGTCACTCGAGCACAGATGAAAAGGAGGCATGAACCCACTATCGAGCATAAATACTCCCTCTTAGAGTTACTAGCATCTACTTGGCCAGAGCATCTACTAATAACGGAGAGCATGCAAGATCATAAATAACATATGCATGAAGATAACATGATAGATTCATAATCAGAAGACATATCATTCAACATTCATCAGATCCCAGCAAACACAACATGTAGCATTACATAAAGATGATCTTGATCATGTTAGGCAGCTCACAAGATCTAAACACGAGGTACAAAGTGGAGAGAACAACCATCTAACTACTGCTATGGACCCGTAGTCTAGGGATGAACTACTCACGCATCACTTCGGAGGAGGGAATGGTGGTGTAGACCCCTCCGGTGATGAATTTCCCTCCCGGCAGGGTGCCGGGGAGAGCTCCAGAACCCTCCCGATCTCGGGATGACGATGACGTCGTCCTCGGGTGTTTTTCGGGACGAAGTGGAATATATTTAGGGTTTACGTCTCGGGAGGAATAAATAAGGAGAAAGGGAAAATGCGGTGGAGGCCTAGGGGCCCCACACCACCCCATGGCGCGGCCAGGGAGCGCGCCGCCCTATGGTGGTCCCCCCTGAGGCCCCCTCCGGGTCTATTCGGGACTCCGTGGAACCTTCGAGAATTCTAAGACTTCCGGGCTTAGAATTTTCCAATTTCGAGAATATTTCTAGAACAACTTTTCTGAAACTAAAAACAACAGAAAACAGGGAACTGACTCTGTGGCATCTTGTCAATAGGTTAGTCCAGACAATCGATAAAAATGACATAAAGTGTATAGAAAACATGTGGGAAACAATAAGAAAACAACATGGAACATCAAAAATTAAGGATACGTTTATGACGTATCAACATCCCCAAGCTTAGTTCCTACTCGTCCTCGAGTAGGTAAACGATAAAAACACATAATTTTTGAGGTGACATGCTACCAACATAAACTTGATCATCAATAATGTAAAAGCATATGTAAGCTGAGATCATAGAACTTTAACACAAGCATGATAAATAGAATTTTAATAATAAAGCATAGCAATCACCTTGCATCATGAGAAGTAACACAAATAAAAGATCATGAATAACAATGCAACGAAAGATATACGTTTGTTTCAAGTATAAAGAAAGCATGGCAAAGTGATATTTCGCAAGTCCTTGAGAGTGGGGCAAATCATAAATGCCAGGACACCTTCAAAGTTCACGAGGAAGACTAGAACAAATAATTAGAGAACAAGCAATAACACATCATGAATCAATTAATAATTTTTCTAGGACAAATGCACATAAAACTCAGAATGGCAACTATGCTCTCTCAACTATGCATAAAGTTAGAAGATGGAGACTCAACATAAAAGTAAAAGAAAGGCCCTTCGCAGAGGGAAGCATGGATCACTCATATGCTAGAGCTTTTATTTTATTAAACAGAGGTATAAAAAACTTACACTCCTCCCATCCATCTTACACAAACCATGGCTAACCAAATACTCGGGTGCCTGCCAACAATCACATACCGTGGAGAAGTGTCTATATTTTGGGAGGTGTATGCTAATGTCAACTAATGGTAAACAGAAAATACAGTACGTCACAAGACAACTAGACTTCACAAAAGTTGCTCCCATATGAAGGACGCAACTGGTGTAGAAGGTCATCCCTCTTTCTCTTTTGTTTACACAATTATCCTTTGACTGATAAATCAGGGGCAAAAATAGTGAAGAGAATTTGTTTGTATTAATTTGGGGCTGGGCACCCTGCTGCCAGCCCTTCTATCAATTGGATAAGTGGATGAAGCCACTAGTCCAGGGTGTGAAATCCAATCAACAAGTGAGATAAAGATTTTCTATTTACGTCATCATGAGCAAAAACAGGAACACAAAGCAGAAGTAATTTTGAAGGTTTTAAAGGTATCACATGAGCAATTTACTTGGAGTGGCAGTTAATTACCACATGTAGGTAGGTATGGTGGACACAATGGGAAAACTTTAGTTTTGGGGAGTTGGATACACGAGTAGAGCTCATACTCAGTACAGGTGGAGGCTAGCAAAAGACTGGGAGCAACCAATCAAGAGAGCAATAATGGCCATAATCATGCATAGAGACATAAACATCATTAATCAAAGCATAAGTGGTACCACAAGTTCAAAAACTAAATGATCATAGAGGCTATTAGTGACTGGTTCATAGTCATAAACATGGTGTCAGCATGCGCCAAGTCAACCAAATAAAGCATTCAAAGGAGAATACCACAAATTTATGCTTCAATGTGACAAGAACAACTCATGATTATTTCAATGGCACATCAAACACTCTCAGCTATTTGAGGCTAATCATGCTACTCAATAACCACAAGGCTTTAAAACTAAAATAACATCTAGCATGATATGAAAAAGTCTAGCCACAGTCTATACAAGCTTCTACTTGCACCGCTAAAAATTCTACCTAAAGCAGCAGTTTATTTCCCCAATAAGCACCATACAAAATATGTTTTTAAAAAAATTCTCTACATGCAATAGCAAGACAACATGAGAGTACGCACATGATACTACTAAAACTAACAGCTCTGAATAAGACATGCAATGAAAACAAGAGCTAAATAGGATTTTTTTGCAGTAACTAGAAGAAAAACTAATAATGCTAGGATAGCAAGTATACAAACAAAAAAATGGAGCGTGTCTCTCTCCCAAACAAGGATGCTATGTCCAATTATATTATTGCAGCAAGGAAAACAAAAGAAAACAAAAGAAACACAAACAGACGCTCCAAGTAAACTTCATATGTGTGACCAAATAAAAATATAGTTTCACGAGAAGTGACCTGATAGATAGTTGATGAAGAAGGGGATGCCTTGGGTATCCCCAAGCTTAGATGCTTGAGTATTCTTAAAAATATCCTTGGATGAACCACGGGGGCATCCCCAAGCTCTGACCTTGCACTCTTCTTGATCACATATATCACCTTTTCTCTTGACCCTTGAAAACTTCCTTCACACCATACTCAAACAGTAATTCGCATTAGAGGGTTAGTGCAACAATAAAATATCCATGAGTTCTGTATGGAAAAAGTGCTATTGATACTTTTAAACATTAGCTACAGCTACTGATGTTTCGTGAAGCAAAGAAATCTTCTTGACATCGCAAAAGAGCAAATGCAAGAAAATGGCAGAATTTGTCAAAACCAGACAACCTGTAAAGACGAATTTTTTCGAGGCACTTACGTTGCTCAAATCAAAAAACTTAAAGAACGAAAAATTTGAGGAATTAGCCGAGGAATAAGCACAAGAATTTCAGGTCATTTCGATTTTTCTGTGCATTATACGATTTTTTACGGTGGACAGCAGAAATCTGTTTCCTGCGCAGAAATCTGAAAACCAACTCCAACTCTCGTCAGAAACCTTACTTGGCACTACTAAAACATGAAAACAAATATACAAAGTAGTTACTACAGAAGTAAACAACCCCTTGACTCGACGAAAACAGAGGAAAAAAAAGTAAAATAAAACTATGGGTTATCTCCCAAGAAGTATTTTTCTTTAACGCCTTTTAGCTAGGCCCAAAAAAATGGAGTCATGTGTTTTCAAGTGAAGAAGATGCTCACATAAGAAATATGAATTAAATCAAAAGAGAGCATCAAGAAGCAAGTATAAAACAAATTTAAGTCTAACCCACTTCCTATGCATAGGAATCTTGTAAAGAAATAAATTAAAGAAGCTCAAACTAGAAATCATGGGAAGGTAGAACAAGAGCAACTTCAAAACTTTCAACAAAATGAGAGAGGTTTTAGTAACATTAAAATTTCTACAACCATATTTTCCTCTCTCATAATAATTTTCAGTATCATCATGAACAAACTCAACAACATAATTATCACATAAAGAATGTTTGTCATGGCCTAAAAGCACACAATTCAAATCAAGCTAAAAAACAGTGGGATCAAAATTAAAATTAAAGACCTCTTCCGTCCCACTTTTAGCAATATCAAAACAAGATGATTGATCAGTCATAAAAGGTATGGGACTACTAATAGAAATCCAATTTTCATAAGCATTATCATTTATGACATCAAGTAACATAGGACCATCATCAAGAGCATTATCATATAAATTTTCTAAGCAAACATCCTCGTTATCATGCATATAAATGGTTGGAATAAATAGAGTATTATCATAGGATTTTTCAAAGTAGCATGGATTATCATAAATAACAGTAGCAATATCATTCTCACCAGTTTCATTCATAGTAATATCAAGGTCACAAGTATAGCAAGTATCAACTTCATCAAAAATGGATATTTTAAAAGAATCAATAGGATCATCACAACTATGAGTTAAAGAGTTACTCTCATTTGGAGGTAGACATGTGTTCCATTCTTCCTCCTCTTGATCATCACTCTCCTCCTCTTTTTCATCCAATGAGCTTCCAGATTCAGCAATTTCTTCTTCCATGGGTTCCTGCAAGGCATTAGTCTTTGGCTGAGAGCATTTATTAAGATATTCCATTATGTAGTAATTACATACTTGTAATTTTCAAAGCAATATTTAAGTATAGCATAAATCTCATATTTATAAGGTGCATCATCAATACTGTCAAGCAAATAGGCAATTTTGAATGCACCCTTCCAGCAATAAATTCCTCAATTTGTTCCACATCATAAAATTCATAATTTCCCTTAACATTAGAAGATATGGTAACATTATCATTATAATCACATTGAAAAGGCAAGTGTTTATACCTCCTACAGCAACAAGATTTATCAAAGTAATAAGTAACATTATAAGTAGAGCACAAGTTTTTTGCATAATCATGCAATTTATTAATTTGCTCCCATAAGTGTATCCCTTTTTGTGACAAGTTGTGTTCCTTATAATAATTTTGTTGTTATTCCGTGAACCCACCTTGCCTATAAGATCTATTTTCAAAGACATTAACCATTGATAGCAAGCATGATAAAGCAAAAAATAACAACTAGAATAAGAACTTTTTTTGTGTGTGTTTTTGATAAAGAGAAGCAAACAAGACAAAATAAAATAAACTAAGGAAAACAAAAACAAAGTAAAGAGATTGGAAGTGAGAGACTCCCCTTGCAAAAATTCTCTTCCTCCCCGGCAACGACGCTAGAAAACTTGTTGATGGCGTGTAGTAGACGCCCTCGTTGGTAAACTCCATGAGAAAGGTTGTGAAGAGTGCAGCAGCAAGTTTTCTCTCAGAAAAGAAACCAAGGTTGAATCGACCATTAGGAGGACAAGCAATCTCTGAAGGTTGATGCAGCTGAGGTGGCAGGGCGCACTACCGGTTTAGCAGCAACGTGGAACCTACACAACACAATCAAACCGCTTTGTCCCAACGAAGCAGTGAGGTTGTCAATCTCACAAGTTTTGCTGAACACAAAGAGGTTAAAAGTATGGTATGGAAAACAGTAGGAACATTATGAAAGCAGTAGGTGTTTTATCAGTATGAGAAAAATGGACTGGGGTCCACAGTTCACTACTGGTGGCTCTCCGTGAAAGATAAATAACATGTGTGGTGAACAAATTACAGCTAGGCAATTGATAGAAATGAAGGTTGCACCGTAGTGCATATGCAATACATAAAGATTACTGTGGGATTCATGTGGGCATTACAACAAAATACATAGACCGCCATCCAACTGCATCTATGACTAATAATCCACCCTCCGAATATCATCCGAACAAACGTTGGGTATCAAGTTGCAAGCAACAAATAATTGCATTAAGCAAAGTGTGTAATGTGAACAATAAAATCATCCTTAGACAAAGCATTGTTATTTTCTCCCTAATGGAAACAACACATCCTCCATCCATCATGTTTATGTCACTCGAGCACAGATGCAAAGGAGGCATCACTAGTAGAAAACGGGCCTCTAGTCCCGGGCCGTAAGGGGCTCTAGTCCCAGATGACCATCCGGGACTACTTATCCAGGACTAGAGGCCCCGCCTTTTGTCCCGTCGGCCCACGAACCGGGACTAGAGAGAAGCTCATGGGGAGCTCCCGAGGCGCTCTCGGGGCATGACATTTAGTCCCGGGTGGTATTACCACCCGGGACTTGACTTTTTCTTTTTTTTTCCTTTTTTCCGAGTTTTTTCATTTAGTATCTATTATTTCTATCTCTAATCATTCTCTGTTAATCTCAATTATTTTTAACTCTGATAACTCTTCTTTCACTCTGAACTGACACTTCCCAGGAGGTCACTTATCCTCGGACTACTTCACTCTCAGCACGCTTAACTTCTGGGTTCCTTCACTCTCAGCTTCCAAGTATCAAATATTGTTTTACTAACAATAGTATGGTGTCAATCGTGTTAATATTTGAGATATGATGTCACATATCTTTATTTTCTGAATCCAAAAATTATTTAGTTAAACATAAATAAATAAGTAATAATAGTCTTGAATTAAAATAATGATTAATTAATTTAAATAATAGTTAATTAATGAATTTAAATAATAACTATTTACTCCAAATTGTTAGTCATTTCAACATATTATATTATCTTTAGATAGATATTTTTTTCCCTACTCCGAAATTTCATCACATATATATGCATCAATTGCTTAATTAAGCGCGCTCAGATCGATCATGCATATATATGTATATATATATAATTAAACAAGGACATTAAAAATAGATATATATAATTACACAAGGACACATACATATGTCTTCTAGGGATCGAATATATATATATAAACGTCACACACTAAGCAATACATAATATGCATATATAGGCCGTCACAAGGGGCTCCCATCTACACGGACTGCTCGTCCTCCGAATCGTTCCAAACAGTAGGAGACCGGGGGGCAAGGTGACGCTGCCCGTAGCTGAAGACACTGATGATACAGTACATCTCGTAGGAAAGGTACCCATCAACAGCTGCGTACTCAATGTTGATCTGGTCAAGTCGGCAATTCTCCCAATGATTGTGCCCCGAAGAACTTCCGAAATCTTTCTTCATGGTACCGTACTTCTCATCGATCAACGCGGCTTCCATAGCAGCCATTCCAGTCCAAAAAAAATCAAGCTGGAACAGGTCCTGGATATCAATATGGCATTGAGATGGTATCTCAATACGCCAGGTGTTCCACATCTTCTTCTTGTCATTCCTTATGTCAACGCTAGGAGACAAACGGTATGGGCATTTAGTCCCGGGCTGTAACACCACCCGGGACTAAATGCTCTCCGGCTAGGCGAAAGGTTGCCACGAAGACTTTTAGTCCCGGGCCGTGTTACGCCCGGGACTAAAAGTCTGCGAGGCGACGTGAACGGTTGCCAGAGGACTGTTATTCCCGGCTCGTGTTACGACGCGGGACTAAAAGCTTTTGAGAGAGGAGGGCCGTTGACCTTCCCCCCTCTTGTCCCGGTTGGTAGGCTCATGTGGACTAGAGCTAAAAACCGTTGTTTTTTTCCTACTAGTGCATGAACCCACTATCGAGCATAAATACTCCCTCTTGGAGTTACTAGCATCTACTTGGCTAGAGCATCTACTAATAACGAAGATCATTCAAGATCATAAATAACATATGCATGAAGATAACATGATAAATTGATAATCATAAGACATAGCATTGACCATTCATCCGATCCCAGCAAACACAACTTGTAGCATTACATAAAGATGATCTTAATCATGTTAGGCAGCTCACAAGATCTAAACATGAGGTACAAAGTGGAGAGAACAACCATCTAGCTACTGCTATGGACCCGTAGTCCAGGGATGAACTACTCACGCATCACTTCGGAGGAGGGCATGGTGGTGTAGACCCCTCCGGTGATGAATTTCCCTCCCGGTAGGGTGCCGGAGAGAGCTCTAGAACCCTCCCGATCTCGGGATGACGATGATGTCGGCCTCGGGTGTTTTTCGGGACGAAGTGGAATATATTTAGGGTTTTCCCTTGGGGGTGTATAAATAGGCAAAAGGGCAAAGGCGGTGGAGGCCTGGGGGCCCCACACATCCCCATGGTGCCGCCAGGGGGCACGCCACCCTATGGTGTGGGCCCCCTGAGGCCCCCTCCGGGTCTCTTTGGGACTCTGTGGAACCTTCAGGAATTCTAAGACTTCCGGGCTTCAAATTTTCCAATTCCGGGAATATTTCCAGAACAACTTTTCTGAAACTAAAGAAAACACAAAATAGGGAACTGGCTCGGTGGAATCTTGTCAATAGGTTAGTCCGGAAAATCGATAAAAATGACATAAAGTGTATAGAAACATGTGGGAAACAATAAGAAAACAACATGGAACATCAGAAATTAAGTCTACGTTTATGACGTATCATCCTGCTTGATCACAAATCATAGAACACGTGATTACACACTCTCAATAATGGTTGGAAAAATACATTGCTTGAGTGGACCTGATTGTGTTGTTATGACTTGCTAAGTGTGTGATACTTCCCCGTGTTTGTCTGGGAGCGCATATACTTGTTTATGATTAGGTGTAAACCTTAGTAAATTGAATCTAACAATAATAAGAATTTGTACAAGGATCATATTCAAATCCTTTTTTTAAGGCCACCTTATTATATGTTAAAATCTTCTGACTTTGGATCTTTTCACTAATGCACCTTCTTAATATCATATGTTGTATCTATGATTTCTATCCTAGATTTTAAATTATATTTTGAGAATCTCCAACGTCTTGTTTCATAACCCTTTTCATGGCATCTCAAATCAGTAACTGTATCTCTTTATCTTCAAAAATATTTTGGCATCCTTTTTTAAATCTCTTCCATTTTCATTTTGGCTCAATCCAACTTTATTTTCCCCTCACCATGATATCTTTTTCACAACTATCCTTTGATCGGAAAACTATTGAGCAAATAAATATGATATTTAGATTTTAGTTCTACAGAAATACTCACATATAATATGTCAGATTTATACACAAACACAATATTCTATATAAAAAAATGATATTTCATTCTTTGAAATATTGGATCCTAAATACGAGTGTGTCAAGTAAGATGTACCTTGTCAGCAAAGACGGACGGATTTGGCGCCCTGGTGATCCTAAAAAGCTAGCACCATTAAAGAAGTTCTTGCGTGTGTGACCTCAAAACACATTGGAAAAACATTAAGTTTCCTCCTAAGTTTGTCTTGACATTGAAGTTACAAAATGTACTAATTTGAGGTCCTATATGTTGCTACTATTTCTATAAAATTTGTCAGATTATAAAATGTTTGACTAAAGATAAAAGATAGAAGTGGCCTTATTTGTGGACGGAATAATGGAAGGCTAGTTGTCATGCATGTCAAACCCGTATGGTGGTTGAAAAATGATCGCGTGGATGCCACACAAAAATATTATGGTTATTATTGAGATGTTATGACATTTTTCATGTACTTTATAAAGCTTGTACATGCATTTTTTTTCTATATATTGTAACATGATATCCATGTCTCCCACTACACTGGCTTGACGTGTGGGTTATTTTTTTCATAGGTGAGGTCTGATGTTAAATAGAGGAAAATGTATAATGAGAAATTTATTAAACAAGGTAAAATTTCCTCCAAAATGGTTAAATATGTGGCTTGAGAGCATGAATAGGTGGTAGGAAATGGAAATTTAATGTTTCTTCAAATTTAACCATTTTATGTTTACATACATTACTTTGCAGACACTAGTGGAAAACGCCTCATTAGTACCGGTTCCAGAGGGCCTTTGGTACCGGTTAGACAACCGGTACCAATTAATAGGGACTAAGGAGTCCACCCTTTGGTACCGGTTCCTTACGAACCGGTATTACACGCCCTCCACGTGGCCTCAGAGGAGCCCGCGGGGTTGGATACCTTTGGTACCGGTTCGTAATACGAACCGAAACTAACAGGTTGGCCCCTTTTCAGGGTTTCCGGTTTATTTTTTCAGCGTTTAGGAGGGGTTTGGGGGTATCAGCTTGTTTCATCGTATGAGAATCGCGTCGATGCGCCCGAAACGCGTGAGGGTATATATAAATACCTACATTATGATCATTTGATACATAACAACTTGTTGCATATATATAACACATGCGATTGCATAAGATTGCAAATTAAGTAGTACATGCATGAAGATCGATCTTCATGCATAGTGGTACTCTCCGATCCATACTATATATTACATGTAGATTTCTATTACATGGAGGAATAGTTTTGATTAAATTTACACATATTGGTACTCTCCGAAAGTAGGTATGACATCCCTAAGGTAAAATCCCGCCAATTCCTCGGCAATTGCTTTGAAGCGGAGGTTTGTTGGGAGCGCGTCCCGCTTTCTTGTCAACTATAAAAGAATGAGATAAAAATGAATAGACTAGTTATTTGTATATATAAATCAAATCATAATAAAATAATTACGACTGAAAATCACCACAACTGATGGTAACAAATGAATTTATGAATATTGTTTACGTACCTCTTTATTTCTTGGATTCTTTATTCTCTTGTTGATCCTATTTTGAATAAACTCGCAAATATAGTATCCACATAGATTAGTCCCATTTACCTATTGTGCGCATTTCTGTACAAGAATATAATTCAATCGAACAATAATCAGGTATGATAAATGTGTGTCCACCTAAGTAGTACTACTTACTTTTTTTAAACGACATATCAGCTTTGGTTGCCATCCACCGGCCGGATCTTCCACGATGAACTTATTCCACATGCTGCCCGACAAACAAAATGAACAAAAGAGTTATTAATTAGTGGATACCATATTAGGAAATGAACGAAAGAGACAATAAGAATTGAAATTACTTTCTGAGCATATAAAAACATGTCTTGTATAGTATAGGCTCTGTGTTTGATGAGTCAAAGAGTTCAACTTCTCCATCATGAATTTTAATGACGATTAGAGTAAAGTGGTACCTCCGCACATTTTAATATGCAGTGTCATAGATATAACTCATCAATTAAAACTTTAACATATGATGAGAAAAATAGAATGTGTTAGAATACAATAACACTCACTTGAAGTTGTAAGGACAAAGTATTTCTTTTTTGTCACGTTGTCATTTCAAAAACCTTAGCAAAGTCTCAGGTGTATCCTTGTTAGAACGGGATTTTCTATGGTGACTTCATGCATTTTATCCAGGTCAATGAACCCAATGTCCATGATTTCATCTCGTTTGCATTCGAGCATTTTCAATCTGCATAATATATAACACACACAAGATTTAATTGAGGACAATTGCAGACAATGAACGAGTTGAGCTAAAGACATAAATTACTTACAAACAATAGGAACTGATGATAGATTTGTCGAGGGCCTGGAGATTGTATAACTGAAAAAGATCGCAGAACTGAACGTTCACAGCATATTCTTGGAGGAAGTGCTCTTCCTTAACTCCCAACACCATACCCTCGGCCCCCGTTTTTACGACATTCTTGTACCAGATATGCAAATTACGCATTTTTTGGTAGGGACGTAACATTCTCTACCAAATCATTCCTGAGAACAAATTTATATGCTAGTTCAGCCATGGGGGGATCGGCTGTGTGTTGTTGAGAACTTTGAACGGCCTTGTTGTCAAACACCTTGAGAGGGGGACCGGTTGAATGGGTTGTTCTCCGAGCCGGGGAACTAGTTTCCCTTTTTTCGCCTGGTGATGACCCACAAGTATAGGGGATCGCAACAGTCTTCGAGGGAAGTAAAACCCCAAATTTATTGATTCGACACAAGGGGAGCCAAAGAATATTTACAAGCCTTAACAGATGAATTGTCAATTCAGCTGCACGTGCAAATAGACTTGCTCGTAGCATTTTATCAGTAGCAACAGTTTTATAGCAGTAGCAGTAGTGAAATAATAGCAGGAATGAAATAAAGACATCAACAATAATTGTAGTAGTCAACGGGATTAAAATACTGGAGGCATAGGGACGGATGAACGGGCGTTGCATCGATAATATAATTCATATAATAATCAAGACATGGGCAATTGCAGGTAAATAATGATAAAACATCCAAGTACTAAGTAACCATAGGCACGTGTTCCGTATTTAGTCGTACGTGCTCGCAATGAGAAACTTGCACAACATCTTCTGTCCTACCAGCCCGTTTGCAGCGGGGCCTCAAGGGAAACTACTGGTAATTAAGGTGCTCCTTTTAATAAAGCACCAGAGCAAAGCATTAACACTCCGTGAACACACGTGATCCTCACATCAGAGCCATCCCCTCTAGTTATCCCAATTGCTATCACTTTGGGGCCTCGGGTTCCGGACAACATATGTGCATACAACTTGCAGGTAAGAGAAAAAACAATAATTATCCTCATGAATCAATAACATGTTCAGATCTGAAATCATGACACTCAGACCCTAGTGACAAGCATTAAGCACAAAAATTTGCAACAACGATAGATAATACTAACAACAGATACTAGGCACCATGTCCTAACAATAATCTTGGCATCTATTACATCAATAATCTCATCCAGTCCTTACCATCCCTCTCAGCCTACAACGGGGATTACTCACACATGGATGGGGGAATCATGGATGGTTGATGGAGAGGCGTCAATGATGATGACATCGATAATCTCCTGCAATTCCCTGTCCCGAGAGGGTGCCAAAACGGAGTTTCTGATCCCCAAATTGGCGTTTTCGATGGCGGCGAAGCTACATAACTTTTCGTGGAAAAACTGTGAGGCCCCCGATGTTTTTAGGTCAAGGGGCTTAAGTAGTCGAAAGGGGGGCACGACGGGGTGGCTGAGGCGTCCACACCATGCCACGGTGCGGCATAGGGGGTGCCTGCGCCACCACGTGGTGTGGGCCCCTCGTGGCCCGTCTCCGTCTTGTCTTTTGGCTCCGTGAGTCTTCGGGTAAAATAAGGACTTTGCGATATTTTCCGGCATTTTCCTGAAATTTAAATTTCTGCGCAAAAGCAAGACACCGGGGCAATTCTACTGAAAAGAACGTTAGTCTGTGTTAGTTGTATTCAAAACTCACAAGTTTTAACGGCCTTGTTGTCAAACACCTTGAGAGGGGGACCGGTTGAATGGGTTGTTCTCCGAGCCGGGGAACTACTTTCCCTTTTTTCGCCTGGTGATGACCCACAAGTATAGGGGATCGCAACAGTCTTCGAGGGAAGTAAAACCCCAAATTTATTGATTCGACACAAGGGGAGCCAAAGAATATTTACAAGCCTTAATAGATGAATTGTCAATTCAGCTGCACGTGCAAATAGACTTGCTCGTAGCATTTTATCAGTAGCAACAGTTTTATAGCAGTAGTAGTAATGAAATAATAGCAGGAATGAAATAAAGACATCAACAGTAATTGTAGTAGACAACGGGATTAAATACTGGAGGCATAGGGACGGATGAACGGGCGTTGCATCGATAATATAATTCATATAATAATCAAGACATGGGCAATTGCAGGTAAATAATGATAAAACATCCAAGTACTAAGTAACCATAGGCATGTGTTCCGTATTTAGTCGTACGTTCTCGCAATGAGAAACTTGCACAACATCTTCTGTCCTACCAACCCGTTTGCAGCGGGGCCTCAAGGGAAACTACTGGTAATTAAGGTGCTCCTTTTAATAAAACACCATAGCAAAGCATTAACACTCCATGAACACACGTGATCCTCACATCAGAGCCATCCCCTCTAGTTATCCCAATTGCTATCACTTTGGGGCCTCGGGTTCCGGACAACATATGTGCATACAACTTGCAGGTAAGAGAAAAAATAATAATTATCCTCATGAATCAATAACATGTTCAGATCTGAAATCATGACACTCAGACCCTAGTGACAAGCATTAAGCACAAAAATTTGCAACAACGATAGATAATACTAACAACGGATACTAGGCACCATGTCCTAACAATAATCTTGGCATCTATTACATCAATAATCTCATCCAGTCCTTACCATCCCTCTCAGCCTACAACGGGGATTACTCACACATGGATGGGGGAATCATGGATGGTTGATGGAGAGGCGTCGGTGATGATGATGTTGATAATCTCCTCCAATTCCCTGTCCCGAGAGGCTGCCAAAACGGAGTTTCTGATCCCCAAATTGGTGTTTTCGATGGCGGCGAAGCTACATAACTTTTCATGGAAAAAATGTGAGGCCTCCGATGTTTTTAGGTCAAGGGGCTTAAGTAGTCGAAAGGGGGGCACGCTGTGACGCCCCGGGATCGGGCACTATGCAGATTTCAGCATTTCCGCCAAAAGCCACATAATAACTGATTCCAGGTTACCACTTGTGATAACATTACAACAATTCACGAATATTCCGCAACAACAACAGAAAAGATATATACAAGACGACTCAAACGAGTCAAGGATACAACTGATACAATGCAAAGATCCAAATGACAGCGGAAGAAACAACATAGTGTCCGACTACGGACAAGATACAAATTGGACTAAGAGTCCTGAAGATAACCGATGGCGTCCAATCCCTGCCCAGGCCAAGCCGGAGGGATTCCCAAGCTAACGTCGTCAGACTTCAAACCTGTTGACTGCAATGTGGAATATGCAGCCACGAAATGGATTCGTGGGTCAGTACTATTAAGTACTGGCAAGTGGATAAACCATACTCACAAGATACCAGCGTAACCAATCATCACAAGATACAAATCCTTTGGGTACAACGGAAAGAAAGGGGTAGTGCAAAGAAGCGGCAGCAGGCAGCACCAACAACTAGAGAGACACGCTACAACTTCCGGCTATTAGAGAGGGATAAGAGAGCGTATCAGAACCAACTGCAACTACTCACCAAACAATACCCATCCAGTGTTACCCCCTACTAAGGAAGCAACCCAAGGAAAACTCACACTGTTGATTAAGTTGACATTCATTTTTATGGTGAAGGTAATACTATATTACTAGTCAAGTTATTATCATTAGGTGTAAGTTGTCTGAGTACTTGTTAGCCAGCACTTTCACCAAGTCGCCACATAACCGCGGACAACACGGCTTCTCGAGAAGATTCATCCCTGCAGGGTGCGCTACAGTACCCGTACACACTCAAGCCACCAACTAAAACTCAGGTTGGCTCGACACGACCCAAACCGTCTCTACAACCCATCCTAGGAGCCACGGAGCTATAAGGTCCCGGCCAGTCCGACCTAACCTAAGCGCAAGGGTGAAAACCACACCCCCCCCCGGCACCACAGGCCTCGCCCTATATGCATCATCATCATCATCAACAGTAACCATGGGGGGCCCACCCATTCATGCATATGAGCAAATGGAACACCTGAACTAAGTGTGGCTCTTCGGACAAGCTGCAAATCAGGTCTAAGTCGAGGGGGGTCCCATACTACCTCCCGGATGCGGTTAGCGCGCTCATCATGGATCAATGGACAAGACCATTTTCCTAGTTTCGACACTAGCAGGCTCCAAAACCACGCCGGGCCTCCTGCCGGTGCCTTATCATCAAATTATTATTACCCCAAACATTAACATGTTGTTGATTAAATTGAAACTCAACTATCAAACTAAACAGGTGATATGAAAAAGGACAACAAGACTCGAGCGCAAACAACACTAAGCATGCAACTACGACACGAGGGCCAACAAGGTAAACAAGCAACAGTTGATAGGAAGTGGAAGGAAGGCTATATCATGGCTGCAAGGTAAACATATGATAGGATCGAGACACAAGCATCGAATCATAAGGCTAGAATAAAGACAACAGAAAGAATCGGTAACAAGTGATGAAAAGCAGCCATAGGTAGCAAATGAGTATACTTGCCTGAGATCCAGCAAGTAGAGGTACATCCGAAGAACTTGTCGGTGCTCACATCATCTCAACGTCCTGTCCGCGAAGAAGCAACGAACTAGAACAAACACCGGATGCAACAATTACTACTACGGCAAAAGATCCAGCATGATCCTATTTTATATGCATGACAAGTTAAAGCGTGCATCAAAATAAATACAAGACATGATGAAACATTTTAAAGGGGCCCAAATGCATAGATAATGTTGCATTTCGAAAATCCTAGGTGCATGCATAGTTATTTAAGTGAATTATAAACAAACATTAGGTTGAAGTGATTAAATGGCATGGTGGATGATGAAAACATAATGTATACAACATTAGCTTCAATGTGATATCTCATTTGCCAAATTTGGAATTTTAAATATTTAATTATGAATTTTTGCAATTTAAAAGGTTTAATTAAAGCATTGAATTATTGCACCACTTTTAATTAGGAAAAACAGTAAACAAATTGTATATTTGAAAAGTACAGAGAATTTTGATTGGAAAACATATTTTACTTTTCAAATTTGGAGTTAAAATGAATTAGTTATGATTTATGCAATTTTAAATGAATTAAATAAGGTACAGAATATATTATAATTTTAATTATTCAAACATTAAACAAATTGCATATTTGAAAAGATTAGGAAATTTTGAATGGAAAACATATTTTATTTATTAGATTAGGATTTAAAATGAATTAGTTATGTGCATTTGAATTGTGGGGTGTTATTTAGAAAAGGCAGGGACCTGGTCGTGAGGAAAAAACAGCAGAGAGGGGCTCCGGTGCAAAAAGGAAAAGGCCAGGGGCTTTTCTGCGAGTCTGCCACCAGATCTGGATCTGGTCTGGGTGGATTCACATCGAAGAGGGCCCTGCCCGAGACGATGACAGGCGGTCCCCACGGTGCTCTGCTGGAGAAATGCTAAAAAAAGTGGGAATTCGCCTTCCCTAGGATTCGAGCTCGGGTTTCTCCAGCAAAGGAGCACGGAGCGAGCCACTGGGATGTGGTGCGTTTTGTGATAGGATATGGTTCCAGCCGAAAAAGGTGTAGCACAGCGCGGTGAAAACTCGGAAAAAAGGAGGATTTTGCCTCGGGTGGGATTCAATCTCGCGCCCCTGCGCTGCGCTCGGAAGGCCCAAGCCGCTGGGCTAGGCTGCGGTTTCGTGAAAGGATACAGGTCTGACTAGCTAAGAGGTAAAACAGATGCTTGCTTACTGACGAAACTGAACAATAGATGCAGTGTCCTGCACGGGGCGGAGGTCCAGCAGCGACAATCGCCGGTATCGCTTGATGGCGAGCGTCTAGAGCAAGAGGAGGAGGCAGAGAGGTGTCCCGGAGGACGGGGGCTCACTGAGGGGGGCTTGGGGCGACGCGTACGTGCCGAGGACGATGTAGGCGTGCGCTCTGGTCCTCACGGACGGACGCAGACGAGGAAGAATCGAAGCCCTCCGGCGTTCTGGGCAGCGGCGGCCTCGGGTATTCGTCGAGGAGGACGTGCTCGCCACGGCTGCTCCATTCCCGCAGCTAGATCGGCCAGAGGTAGTCCATGGAAATGGGGCAAGGATGAGGTGCTAAGGTTCTTTGTGGAGTTACAGAAACAAGAGAGAATGAGAAACAGAGAGGGAGAAAGAGAGGGTGGCGGCAGAGAGGAAGAAGAGGCTAGGGTTTGGGAGGAGGAGATCCGGAGGCGGCTTTAGAGGAGGGGGGAGGGAGCAGGTGGGTGGGGTGGTGTGGTTCTGTGGTGGAGGGGAAAACGACAGAGGAGGCACTCTCCTCGTGTATGTCCGTACGGAGAAGAAGGGGAGAGTGGGCTGGGTAGGTTTGTTGGGCTGGGCCAGCTAGGCTTCTCTCTCCCTCTAAAACCTTTTTATCTTTCCTTTTTTTTCCTTTGCCAAAACTATAGACAAGAAACAAATTTTGAGAAGGACTATAAATGTTTTTGACAAAGAAAACAAGTACAATAACTTATCAAAACAAAAACAAGGTTTTTACTTTATTTTATGTAAAATAAATTATTAATTGTGAGAAAGTGCAATGCTCATGATGCATGATGCCATGTGATGCAAAAGAAAAAAAACAACAAGCAGTTCTAATTGGGGAAACCCCGGGTGTTACAGCCGACACCACTAACAAGGGATTGCGCCCTCGCAATCCGCTCCAAGCCGGTAAGAGAGAGAAGAAGTTGGAGCTATCGAGTCTTCATGCTTCAAGTTGATCTCCTCGACACCACTAACAAGGGAATCTTGCTCGGATTGATGACGATGTTCTTCCACCAGGAATCTTCCGATGATCGAACCTATTAGGTTAACGGCTCAGAAAACGTCCACCCACGTGGGATCCTAAAACTTTGAAGATAGACAAGAGGGGAGACTCCAAAACAAATAAGATAGAAGGAGAAGTAGAATAGAGGAAATGAATAAACAAGAATCCTATCGAGAGGTTTCCAAAACAAGTTTTTGACAAATAGTTTTTGACACTCTAGAAACACGACCGTTAGCGAGGTTATCCTACAAGCTTTGCGGACCCGTTGCTTCGGTAACCATTCGTACTGAAACAACATCGGGAATCGGAAACATGCTCTGATACCATTTGTGACGCCCCGGGATCGGGCACTATGCAGATTTCAGCATTTCCGCCAAAAGCCACATAATAACCGATTCCAGGTTGCCACTTGTGATAACATTACAACAATTCACGAATATTCCGCAACAACAACAGAAAAGATATATACAAGACGACTCAAACGAGTCAAGGATACAACTGATACAATACAAAGATCGAAATGACAGCGGAAGAAACATCATAGTGTCCGACTACGGACAAGATACAAATTGGACTAAGAGTCCTGAAGATAACCGATGGCGTCCAATCCCTGCCCAGGCCAAGCCGGAGGGATTCCCAAGCTAACGTCGTCAGACTTCAAACCTGTTGACTGCAATGTGGAATATGCAGCCACGAAATGGATTCGTGGGTCAGTACTATTAAGTACTGGCAAGTGGATAAACCATACTCACAAGATACCAGCGTAGCTAATCATCACAAGATACAAATCCTTTGGGTACAACGGAAAGAAAGGGGTAGTGCAAAGAAGCGGCAGCGGGCAGCACCAACAACTAGAGAGACACGCTACAACTTCCGGCTATTAGAGAGGGATAAGAGAGCGTATCAGAACCAACTGCAACTACTCACCAAACAATACCCATCCAGTGTTACCCCATACTAAGGAAGCAACCCAAGGAAAACTCACACTGTTGATTAAGTTGACATTCATTTTTATGGTGAAGGTAATACTATATTACTAGTCAAGTTATTATCATTAGGTGTAAGTTGTCTGAGTACTTGTTAGCCAGCACTTTCACCAAGTCGCCACATAACCACGGACAACACGGCTTCTCGAGAAGATTCATCCCTGCAGGGTGCGCTACAGTACCCGTACACACTCAAGCCACCAACTAAAACTCAGGTTGGCTCGACACGACCCAAACCGTCTCTACAACCCATCCTAGGAGCCACGGAGCTATAAGGTCCCGGCCAGTCCGACCTAACCTAAGCGCAAGGGTGAAAACCACACCCCCCGGCACCACAGGCCTCGCCCTATATGCATCATCATCATCATCAACAGTAACCATGGGGGGCCCACCCATTCATGCATATGAGCAAATGGAACACCTGAACTAAGTGTGGCTCTTCGGACAAGCTGCAAATTAGGTCTAAGTCGAGGGGGGGGGGTCCCATACTACCTCTCGGATGCGGTTAGCGCGCTCATCATGGATCAATGGACAAGACCCTTTTCCTAGTTTCGACACTAGCAGGCTCCAAAACCACGTCGGGCCTCCTGCCGGTGCCTTATCATCAAATTATTATTACCCCAAACATTAACATGTTGTTTATTAAATTGAAACTCAACTATCAAACTAAACAGGTGATATGAAAAAGGACAACAAGACTCGAGCGCAAACAACACTAAGCATGCAACTACGACACGAGGGCCAACAAGGTAAACAAGCAACAGTTGGTAGGAAGTGAAAGGAAGGCTATATCATGGCTGCAAGGTAAACATATGATAGGATCGAGACACAAGCATCGAATCATAAGGCTAGAATAAAGACAACGGAAAGAATCGGTAACAAGTGATGAAAAGCAGCCTTAGGTAGCAAGTGAGTATACTTTCTTGAGATCCAGCAAGTAGAGGTACATCCGAAGAACTTGTCGGTGCTCACATCATCTCAACGTCCTATCCGCGAAGAAGCAACGAACTAGAATAAACACCGGATGCAACAATTACTACTACGGCAAAAGATCCAGCATGATCCTATTTTATATGCATGACAAGTTAAAGGGTGCATCAAAATAAATACAAGACATGATGAAACATTTTAAAGGGGCCCAAATGCAAAGATAAGGTTGCATTTGGAAAATCCCAGGTGCATGCATAGTTATTTAAGTGAATTACAAACAAACATTAGGTTGAAGTGATTAAATGGCATGGTGGATGATGAAAACAGAATGTATACAACATTAGCTTCAATGTGATATCTCATTTGCCAAATTTGGAATTTTAAATATTTAATTATGAATTTTTGCAATTTAAAAGGTTTAATTAAAGCATTGAATTATTGCACCACTTTTAATTAGGAAAAACAGTAAACAAATTGTATATTTGAAAAGTACAGATAATTTTGATTGGAAAACATATTTTACTTTTCAAATTTGGAGTTAAAATGAATTAGTTATGATTTATGCAATTTTAAATGAATTAAATAAGGTACAGAATATATTATAATTTTTTATTATTCAAAACATTAAACAAATTGCATATTTGAAAAGATTAGGAAATTTTGAATGGAAAACATATTTTATTTATTAAATTTGGATTTAAAATGAATTAGTTATGTGCATTTGAATTGTGGGGTGTTATTTAGAAAAGGCAGGGATCTGGTCGTGAGGAAAAAACAGCAGAGAGGGGCTCCGGTGCAAAAAGGAAAAGGCCAGGGGCTTTTCTGCGAGTCTGCCACCAGATCTGGATCTGGTCTGGGTGGATTCACACCGAAGAGGGCCCTGCCCGAGACGATGACAGGCGGTCCCCACGGTGCCCCGCTGGAGAAATGCTAAAAAAAAGTGGGAATTCGCCTTCCCTAGGATTCGAGCCCGGGTTTCTCCAGCAAAGGAGCACGGAGCGAGCCACTGGGATGTGGTGCGTTTTGTGATAGGATATGGTTCCAGCCGAAAAAGGTGTAGCACAACACGGTGAAAACTCGAAAAAAAGGAGGATTTTGCCTCGGGTGGGATTCAATCTCGCGCCCCTGCGCTGCGCTCGGAAGGCCCAAGCCGCTCGGCTAGGCTGCGGTTTCGTGAAAGGATACATATCTGACTAGCTAAGAGGTAAAACAGATGCTTGCTTACTGACGAAACTGAACAATAGATGCAGTGTCCTGCACGGGGCGGAGGTCCAGCAGCGACGATCGCCGGTATCGCTTGATGGCGGGCGTCTAGAGCAAGAGGAGGAGGCAGAGAGGTGTCCCGAAGGACGGGGGCTCACCGAGGGGGGCTTGGGGCGACGCGTACGTGCCGAGGACGATGTAGGCGTGTGCTCTGGTCCTCACAGACGGACGCAGACGAGGAAGAATCGAAGCCCTACAACGTTCTGGGCAGCGGCGGCCTCCGGTATTCGTCGAGGAGGACGTGCTCGCCACGGCTGCTCCATTCCCGCAGCTAGATCGGCCAGAGGTAGTCCATGGCGATGGGGCAAGGATGAGGTGCTAAGGTTCTTTGTGGAGTTACAGAAACAACAGAGAATGAGAAACAGAGAGGGAGAAAGAGAGGGTGGCGGCGGAGAGGAAGAAGAGGCTAGGGTTTGGGAGGAGGAGATCCGGAGGCGGCTTTAGAGGAGGGGGGAGGGAGCAGGTGGGTGCGGTGGTGTTGGTTCTGTGGTGGAGGGGAAAACGACAGAGGAGGCGCTCTCCTCGTGTACGTCCGTACGGACAAGAAGGTGAGAGTGGGTTGGGTCGGTTTGTTGGGCTGGGCCAGCTAGGCTTCTCTCTCCCTCTAAAACCTTTTTATCTTTCCTTTTTTTTCCTTTGCCAAAACTATAGACAAGAAACAAATTTTGAGAAGGACTATAAATTTTTTTGACAAAGAAAACAAGTACAATAACTTATCAAAACAAAAACAAGGTTTTTACTTTATTTTATGTAAAATAAATTTTTAATTGTGAGAAAGTGCAATGCTCATGATGCATGATGCCATGTGATGCAAAAGAAAAAAAAACAACAAGCAGTTCTAATTTGGGAAACCCCGGGTGTTACACATGCCGGGGTGGCCGAGGCGGCCACACCATGCCACGTTGCGGCATAGGGGGTGCCCGCGCCACCACGTGGTGTGGGCCCCTCGTGGCCCGTCTCCGTCTCGTCTTTTGGCTCCGTGAGTCTTCGGGTAAAATAAGGACTTTGCGATATTTTCCGGCATTTTCCTGAAAGTTAAATTTCTGCGCAAAAGCAAGACACCGGGGCAATTCTGCTGAAGAGAACGTTAGTCTGTGTTAGTTGTATTCAAAACTCACAAGTTTAGAGGAATAACAACAACAAAAGTGTTCGGGAAAGTAGATACGTTTTGGACGTATCAACTCCCCCCAAGCTTAGCTTATTGCTTGTCCTCAAGCAATTCAGTTAACAACTGAGTGCGATAAAAGAACTTTTACGAACACATTTGCTTCATATGATGTATATATTCTCACTATATGATGAAGCACTTAGGAAATCCATAATAATAAGTATGCAAATAAAGCCACCTAATAGTTATGCAAACCATGAAGAGATACCAACACACTAATAATAAGCAACATGAATTGTATCTATTTGCAGGATTTTAATGTTCATAGTAAGATATGCTAATGTGGTATCTCACTTGCCCTTAATTGTGGAGCAAAACATAAATATCAGGGCACCTGTGTAGTTCAAGTGACTAGAAGTAGATATATCAAAGATAAAAGTATCAAAGTTATACCACAATTAACCTTGACAAGCACATTACACTAAGAATGATAGTTATGCTCTCGAGAAGGTACTCAAAGAAAATATGGTGACTCAAAACAAAGTAAAAGATTGACCTTTCATAGAGGGAAGCAGGGATTAACATGTGCTAGAGCTTTTTATTTTTAAACATAAGTGAAATAATTTTGGGACGTGGTTGTTTATGTCAACAAATGGTAATAGAGTTCTTGTTATCTTCCATACTAAACAAGTTGAGAGAGGTTCCGAATTAGGCATTTATAGCATTCACTTTTATATATAGCTTGACACTCCTCCCAACCTTTTCTTATCACAAACCATGGCTAACCGAGTCCTCGGGTGCCTGCAAACAATCACATACCATGGAGGAGTGCCTATTTTATTTTGTTTACTTTTTGGATGTTATAGTGGACTAACCAGCTCTTTGCAAAAATAGTGACAAGAAGATAAAGCATGAAAGTTAGGGGGGTACTTAATTTAGTATGGAAGATAACAAACGTAGCTACTACTTCCTCATGAGCTGAAACAGTGTCACAAAATGAGAAGTATATTGAAGGTTTTAAAGGTAGCACATGAAAATTTACTTGAAATGGCTTGAAATACCATGCATAGGAATTTATAGTGCACTCTTTGGAATGACTTGGTTTTCAGAGATTTGGAAGCACGAACAGCATTCCCGCTCAATTCAAGTGAAGTCTAGCAATAGAATGGGAAGCGGCAATCAAGAGAGCAGTAACCGTCATAATCATGGTTGCGACAGAACAAAATTAACAGAGGTATAAAAGTGATACCACATGCAAATGCTTGATTATGAATAGAACAAAATTAACAGGGGTATGAAAGTCCAAGTCAATTCAAATGAAACATTCAGAGGAGGATACCAAAGTGTCATACCCTTTTATGAATAGAACAATGCAAGCAAACATTTATACGACATGCTATCTACTATTAGTAAGTTGGAACTGATCATAAGAGAGCACGAACTACTAAGCCTCCATTAAATAATATACACCTTACACGAACAAACTAAGCATGTCCACATGGTGAGTATATGTACAAAACTGAAAATAAATAGAGCTCATACCAGCCTCTCACCACAATTTGAATTGTCATAAATCGTCATTATTGTTTTTCACTTGTGTGGCTTGAATGATATGAAATGATAACCAAGCCCTAATGTAGTCACGAAAGATGGTTGAACTCTACAGCAAAGTTTACAAAACCGAAGAAGAACAACAATTTTTTTTGGGGTTTTGAATTGAAAACAAGAACATAAGGAAACAAGCAAACAAAGCAAAATCTTTTTGGATTTTTGACTAACAAATTGAAACTAGAAAGTAAAGCAAACTAATAATAGAAACTAAAGAAACAAATAAAGAGAAACAACATTTTTTTGGGGTCCTTTTTAGCGTTTTGGAAAGCAGAAACTAAACAAGAACAACAATGGAAAAGAAAGAAAAAGAAACATGGATATACAAAGTACCGATATAATTATGATATGTAAATGAGTGTGATGTCAGTATACCTCCCCCCCCAAGCTTATGATTTTGGACTAAGTGGATATCAATCCTAGCACGGGTAGAAGCTCCAGGCTGGTGGATCGTCCTTACCATGATCGTAACCAGGATCCCGTGAAGAAGAAGAAGCGGAAGGCCCACAATCATAATCAGGGTGCTGGTACGGAAGTTCCACAGTGTCAGAGGGCTAGACGAAATTATCTCCAGCACCCTCTCCAGCGTCCTCGACATGCTGGCAGTGCTCCTCTATGTTGGCATCAAATTCATTCTCCAGAAATGACCATCCTTCCCTGACATCAAGGTTCAACAAAAGAGGCATGGGCAAATTGACTAATCGATCAGACTTAACTACTCTCCACCCTGATTTCTCGAAAAAGTTTATTTCATAAGATAAGTTATTCAAGTCAGCCCACGTAGAAACAAATTTGTGTTTTATCATGGAATTAATATCAAGCTCTCTCTATGGGAAACTTGATGTCTAAACGGTGTGGTACCACACCATGCAAAGCTAATAAAAGGACAGGCAACGATACCTCCACAAATTCTGCCTTTCTCGCAGTTAGCAACAAGAAGGAAAGCTATTAAAGCACCAAAATTATAGGTCCTATCTCGTCTCAAGACATCTGAGATGAAAGCTAAATCGTAAGCAGATAATTTGTTTATAGTCTTCCTAGCAAGAACACACATGGCAATGAAATTGGGAAAATATCAAATAGATGGGAGTTGATTATTTCGAACTTTACACTCTCATCTGAGAAGCTCCTCCCTTGGCAGATTTCTTTATACATGTCCATCATTGGGTTAGGATGCCCTTTTATCTTCCCATGCGATCCCCACTGTGGCATCTTATTGGCTGCACAAAAATCATCAAAGGGCAAGTTGGCAGTTTTATTGTAAATTTTACAGTGAACCATGGGGTTAGTAAAGGACCAACTGAAACCAAAATCCTGCACCATAGACATAGTTATTTTTGCATATTTTCTAGGTTCACCATCAAGAAAATATTCCAACCCTGCTTAAGAGATTAAAGTTTGTAAATCGTGCAGAATCCCTGTAGCATTCATGAATTCATAGCATGGATAGATGCAGGGGAATACACCCTCTTCACGGTGGACTCTCATAACTTCATGCACCTCCAATTCATGCTGGTCAAGTTGGTGTATATTCTCTTCCATTTCTGAAAATTTTAACACACCTCATAAAAATGATTTTGGAGTAACTATATGAAAGAAATTACTATAGAGACTTGTAAGAGGACTATACATGCATAAAAATAATTTATCTACACATAGAACAAGCATGCCAGCTCACATAACCTGTGACCTACAATACCAACATACTCAAGAAATACTCCATTAAACAAAATTCTACTTGGATAATTGGAGTCACATACCGGAGAACAAATTCCCCAAATCTCAACATCCAAGATGGGCTGAGCAAGGAGATCGAAAATCACGAGCAAGAACAACAAGAACACGAGTTTGAGCAAGGGTGGTATGTTTGGTCGGGAGAGAGACTGAAGTGGTAGGTGGAGGAGCAGGTCGAGGTCCAGGGGGACCCACACCATGCCCTGGCGCGACCTAGCATGTGGTCGCACCACCACATTGTGTGGTGGCATGGTGGCCCCCCTGGGTTGCCCTAGGTTCCTCTATGTCCCATTTTCAGCATAACCATTTAATATAAGTTTTCTGGAAATTTTCAAGAAACTTTATTTTCGGGGAATTTCCAGAATTTGATAAATGATTATAATCCAGGAAAACGATTATGGAACGATGGAAGACAAATTCAAAACCAGATCTACAGAAGTTCTAAGACACACTAATATGCAAATAACAAGCAGAAACAAAGGAAAATGTAGTGAAAATATAAGTGGAGATGGTGAAAACATGAGTAAACAGAAGTAAACATGGTGAAAACATTGTTTCCTTCATTCAAAATCACTTTGTTAACAAGGTTGGTCAAGTCTTGTTAAAAACAGAATTTTACATGAAGAAAAACTTTGCATTTCACTAAATGATTATGTTACCTCAACTTTTATAGACATAGTCCCAATCATGACAATTTCATATTCTTTCTATGGCATTGGAATATGACAATAGAATTCTCCAATCTTTATGGTCTGAATGTTTTAAATTGAATTTAGACCATATTTCTTATCAATCTTCTTGGGAAAATAAATTGTGTGCTCTTTGTCATTAACATTAAAAGTTACTTTTCCTTGGTTGCAATCAATAACAACGCCTGCAGTGTTAAGAAAAGGTCTCCCAAGAATAATAGACATATATCATCTTCAGGCATTTCCAGCACAACAAAGTCAGCTAATATCAAACAGTTATTATTCACTTAAACAGGAACATCCTCACATATACCAACAGGAATAGGAGTAGATTTGTCGGCCATTTGCAAGGATATATTAATTGATATCAATTCTTTCAGAAGAAGTCTCTTATATAGAGAAAAAGGCATAACACTAACTCCTCCTACCCAATCACATAAAGAAGTTCTAACATAATTATTTTTAATGGAGCATGGAATAGTTGGTATTCCAGAATCTCCAAGATTCTTTGGAACCTTTCCATTGAAATAGTAATTAGAAAGCATACTGGAGATTTTCTCATTAGGAATCTTCCTTTTGTTAGAGACAATATCTTTCATATATTTCAAATAAGGAGGCAATTTAATAGCATCACTTAAAGGAATTTGCAAAAACAAAGGTTTCTTCCAATCACAGAACTTGTTATAATGTTCTTCTTCCTTTGATTTGTGTTTCTTATTAGGAAAAGGCATTGATTTTTGTACCCAAGGTTCTCTCTCACTACCGTGTTTATTAGCAATGAAATTCTCCTTAGTGTACTTTGTATTTTTAGTTTTCTTTTTAGGTTCCTCTTAAATTTCTTCTTTATCAGAAGCATCATTCTTATAATTACCACTTTCAGTTTCAGCATCAGAGATAGATATACTATTAGGATCTTTAGCATGTTCAGGAGATTCTACACCAGTTTTATGTTTCTTCTTATTTTTCTTTGAAGGAGTACTATTGTGTTTAGCTCGTTGAGAATCTTGTTCAATTATTTTAGGATGTCTCTTAGGATAAAAAGGATCCTGAGTAGAAACACCACTTCTAGTGCTTATTTCAAAAACATGTTTTTCTCTAGAAGCACTAACTAGCAAATCTTTTTGCACCTTAGCGAGTTGATCAATTTGAGTTTGAACCATTGATACGTCTCAAACGTATCTATAATTTTTGATGTTACATGTTGTTTTCATTACATTTGCTACATGTTTCCTATACACTTTATGTCATTTTTATGGATTTCCCAAGACTAACCTATTAACAAGATGCCACAGAGCCAGTTCCTATTTCTACTGTTTTTGGTTTCAGAAAAGTTGTTCTGGAAATATTATCGGAATTGGACGAGACAAAATCCTAGGGTCTTAGAAATTTGCCACGTACACGGTGTCCGGAGGGGACACAGAGGGGGGCCCTGGAGCCGTCGTCATCGTCAACCCTAGTTCGGGAGGGTTCGGAAGCTTTCCCTGGCACCCTACTTGGAGGGGGAATCATCACCAGAGGGCTCTTCATCACCATGCCTATCTCCGGAGTGATGCGTGAGTAGTTCATCCTTGGACTACGGGTCCATAGTACTGGCAAGATGGTTGTCTTCTCCTCTTTATGCCTCATGTTTAGATCTTGTTAGCTGCCTAACATGATCAAGATAATCTTTTTTTAATGCTACATGTTGTGTTTGCTGGGATCCGATGAATATTGAATTCTATGTCAAGTGATTATCAATCTATCATGTTTATGTTATTTATGATCTTGCATGCTCTCTGTTACTAGTAGATGCTTTTAACTCCAAGAGGGAGTATTTATGCTCGATAGTGGGTTCATGCCTCCCTTTCATTCACGCTAGGGTGACAGAAATGTAACGGATGGGGGATGTGATGTTACCATTAGGTAGAAAAAAACAATGCTTTCATTGTTTACATTACACAATTTACTTAAGGAAATAATCTGTTGCTTGCAACTTAATACCCGAGGTTTGATTGGATGACGCTCCGAGGTGGATTATTAGTCATAGATGCAGTTGGATAACAGTCTATGAATTATGTTGTAATGCCCAAATGAATCACATAGTAATCATCATGTCATGCATATGTACTACGGTGCAGCCTTTATATATGTCAATTGCCCAGCCGTAATTTGTTTATCCAGCATGTTATCTATCTGTTTTGGAGAGACACCACTAGTGAACTGTGGACCCCGATCCATTCTTTTACGCTAGTAATACAACCACTACAAACACTGTTTTATTTACTGCAATCACTGTTTTCCTTTCATTCACTGCCATCACTGTTCTCTTTTCATATACTGCAAACAAGTACTATTTTCCACACTATACATCTAATCCTTTGTGTTAGTAAAACCGGTGAGATTGGCAACATCACTATTTTGTTGGGGAAAGTACTTCGATTGTGCTGTGTAGATTCCACGTTACTGCTGAGCCTGGTAGTGTGCCCTGCCAACATCAGTTGTCTTCAACCTTCAGAAGTGATTTCTTTCTCCTACTGGTAGATTCAACCTTGGGTTCTTTCTGAGGGAAACTTGCTGCTGCACTCTTGATACCATCCTCTTGGGGTCTCCCAACGAACGTGTGTCCAGACGCCATCAACCATATGGAAATGTTTAATAAGCATTTTAACATCATTAGAGGTTCTCTCCATGATACCATGCAAATTATTATTATCTCTAGAATTTTCCATTAGATGATTCTGCACTCTCATATTAAAGTTATCTTGATTAACAATATAATTATCAAATTCATCAAAGCATTGATCAGGAGGTTTAGAATAGGGAATTTCTCTATTACCAAAATGTTGGATAGAGTGTACCTCAATTGTGGATGGGTGAGGAATTGGCTTACATAATTCTTCTATAGGTGGTAGATTCTTCACGTCTTCAGATTTCATACCCTTCTCTTTAAGAGATTTCTTCGCTTCCCACATCACTTCATCATTTAATTCAAGCATTCCCCTCTTCTTTGGTGTTGGTGTTGGGGTCGGTTCAGGTATAGTCCAATCATCATGATTTTGGCTTATTTTAGCACTTAATTCCTCAGCTTCTTCAGGGGTTCTTTTCCTAAAAACACAACCAGTACAACTATCCAGATATGTCCTAGATTCAACAGTTAGTCCATTATAGAATATATCAAGGACTTCATTTTTAGCTAATTGCTGTCCAGAGCGAGCCCTAATTAAAGAACAAAATCTTGCCCAAGATTCAGGCATTTTCTCTCCTTCAATTTACTTAAAGTTAAAGATTCTATGCAAAGCAACATGTTGAGCACTAGTAGAAAATATTTCTGGAAGAAAGTATTAACCAAACGAATAGGACTATCAATAGATCCAGGTGACAAATTATTAAATGAAGTTTTAGCTTCATCTTTCAACGAGAAAGGAAAAAATAGCGACAAAGTAACTATGTTTCTTAATATCATCTGAAAATAAGCTACTCGAAGATGAGAGCTCATTCATATGTCCTACATCACTTTCATTTTCAGTACCACAAAAAGGTTTTTCCTCAACAATAGATATATACGATAAATCTAGAGAGAAATCATAATCCTTATCCTTAATGTTTATGGGGGTTGTAGCAAGCTTAGCATCAATAGACAGTTTATATCTAACAACACGTCTTGCAAGAAGACTTTTAATAGCACTTGCACTACTAGCAGCATGACATTCTTCAATAAATTCATCATTAAGTTCAATGTAAATTTCCTCAAGATCGTCACTAGGACTATCTCTAGACTCAGGTGAACTAACAGGTGTACGAGGATTTTCATTAGGAATTTCAGTGTTTTCAATTTGTTTAGCTCTAGCAATTGTAGTATCTAGAAAAGGACCTAATGAACCACTCTCATCAAGCACAGTAGAAGCATCATCAAAATTATGAGCAGTATTTTCAGGTTCAACATAAGTATCAGTATGTCTAGCATGTGCATGTGGTGGTGTAAGAAGTTTACTCATTATAGATGGTGAATCGGGAGCAACATAGGTGTTCATAGTTGTACCTCTCCTTGTAGCGGATGGCAATATAGAGACTTTCTCATCACGAGTTTTACCCATGATGAATAACTTGCAGCAAAAAATATCACGTTCAAGTGAGCTTACAAATAAAGATATGCTCCCCGGCAACGGCGCCATAAAATAGTCCTGATGACCCACAAGTATAGGGGATCACAATAGTCTTCAAGGGAAGTAAAACCCAAATTTATTGATCCGACGCAAGGGGAGTCAAAGAATATTTGTAAGCCTTAATAGATAAATTGTCAGTTTAGGTGCACCTGGAAATAGACTTGCTCGCAACAATTTATCAGTAGCAACCGTTTTATAGCAGTAGCAGTAGTGAAATAATAGCAGGAATGAAATAAAGACAACAACAATAATTGTAGTAGACAACATGATTACAATACTGTAAGCATATGGACGGATGAACGGGCGTTGCATGGATACGATAATTCATATCATAATCGAGACATGGGAAATTGCAGGTAAATAATGATAAAACATCCAAGTACCAAGTAACCATAGGCATGTATTATGTATTTAGTCGTACATGCTCGCAATGAGAAACTTGCACAACATCTTATGTCCTACTAGCCCGTTTGCAGCCCTCAAGGGAAACTACTAGTAATTAAGGTGTTCCTTTTAGTAAAGAACCGGAGCAAAGCATTAACACTCCGTGAACACACGTGATCCTCACATCACAACCATCCCCTCCGGTTATCCCAATTGCTGTCACTTTGGGGCCTCGGGTTCCGGACAACGATATGTGTATACAACTTGCAGCTAAGATAAAAAACAATAATTATCCTCATGAATCAATAACATGTTCATATCTAAAATCATGGCACTCGGGCCCTATTGACAAGCATTAAGCACAACAAGTTGCAACAACGATAGATATCGCTAACAACGGATACTAGGCACCATGATCTAACAATCTTGGCATTTATTACATGAATAATCTTATCCAATCCCTGCCATCCCTCTCAGCCTACAACGGGGATTACTCACACATGGATGGGGGTGATGACACAGAAATATAGGGGGTGTATCATAGTACTTTCGATAAATAAGAGTGTCGAACCCAACGAGGACCAGAAGGTGTCGACAAGCAGTTTGGATAGAGCATTCACTGTAATAACTAGCAAACAGGTTTTGGTGGTTTTTGATATAGCAGATAAATAAAGTGCTAGTATATCAATAACAGTAATGATAATTGCAGCGAATGGCCCAATCCTTTTGAGAGCAAAGGGCAAGACGGTTGTTTTACCTATGATTACCAAACGTTCTCGACGACACATGGGAACTTCGTCAAGTTCTTTCGCTTCATAGAGTTGATTAATATTTATTGTTCTGATAGGTGTTGTGTGGGTGAACCTATGCTAATGCACCGCCCAACTAGGACTATTACATACTTGTGATTAAACCCCCTGCAAGCATCCGCAAATACAAGAAGTAATTACGATAAATCTAACCACAACCTTAAACTTTGGGATCCTACACTCCCTCGTGCATCGGTTTCCTAATGGGGGTTTAGGTTTCTGTCACTCCGGCAACCCCACAATTAGTAACCAAATACAAAATGCATCCTCCTAGGCCCATAAAGGTGAAGTGTCATGTAGTCGATGTTAACATGACACCACTAGAAGAAAAACACCACAACTTAAATATCAAACCATATAGATATTACTTCAACATAATTCCACTACTAACATCATGACTTCTCCAATGTCCTCAAAAACTAAATGAACTAGTCACGAGACATCATATGGACCATAATCAGAGGTGATATAATGGTAAATAACAATCTGGTCATAAAGTGCAATCACCGATAAATCTCACAAGCATCAACTACTAACAAGTAATCCACACCGGGAGAGAGGTCTAGTGGAAAACAACGATAAAGACCCCTGATTGTTACAGCGGGATGAAGGTGGACGGTGAGGGTGATGGTTCTGGTGGTGAGGATGATGATGATGATGATCTTGATGAATCCCGGAGTGATGACGATGACGATGGCGACGATTTCCCTTCTCCGGGGAGGAATTTCCCCGGCAGATTTCTCCCTGTCGGAGAGCTTTTCTCTCTCTGTTGTTTTCCGCCCCGATGCGGCGGCGGAATATTTCCTCGACGATGTTCTGGGGCTTAGGGTTCTCAGGGGGTCAAGCACGCGGAAGGGGCGACCAGAGGTGGGCCAGGGTGGCCACACCACCTGCCGACGCGACCAGGGGGCGCGCCACCCCATGGTGTGGGCCTCTGGTGGCCCTCTCTGGCTCCACTTGCAGATGGCTTGCTCTTCTGAACTTCTAAGACCTCTCCGGTATCCCCCCTCTCCTTCTGATCTTCTGAAATAGGGTGTCCCGATGATGCTTTTTCCATCAGATTTCTGGTCCCGGTGTTTATTCTCCAATAATTATTAAACATGGAAAATAAGATGTAATAACATAAGTAATGCATCCTAACATGAAATATATCGATGAATACCAGAAAATAACAATATAAAATAGTGATGCAAAATGGACGTATTAGGGGGGAATCATGGATGGTTGATAGAGAGGCGTCGGTGATAATGATGGCGATGATCTCCTCCAATTCCCCATCCCGAGTTTCTGATCCCCGAATTGGGGTTTTCAGTGGCGACGGATCTACGCAACTTTTCATGGAAAATTGTCTATCCCCTTGGTGTTTTTAGGTCAAGGGACTTAACTAGTCGAAAGGGGGCACGAGGGGGTGGCCGAGGCGGCCGCACCATGCCACGGCGCGACTTAGGGAGGTGGCCGCTCCGCCACGTGGTGTGGGCTCCTCGTGGCCCGTCTCCGTCTCGTCTTCTAGCTCCGTGAGTCTTTGGGTAAAATAGGCACTTTGCGATATTTTCTGGGCATTTTCCTGAAAGTCTAATTTCTACACAAAAACAAGACACCAGGGCAATTCTGTTGAAAACAACGTTAGTCTGTGTTAGTTGTATTCAAAACTCACAAGTTTAGAGGGAAAACAACAGCAAAAGTGTTCGGGAAAGTAGATACGTCTTGGACGTATCACCCGGCCCATCTCTTCATACGACCTTTCGATAGAATGCCTATAGTCTCATGGAGGCAATGGTGGAGGGTCATATAGATTCTCAATGGTACGCACAACGAGCACCAGATCTAGTGTCTTCTCGAAAGGTATCTCTGGCACTTTTGGTGCAAAATGGGCACCCACCTCGGACCGAACGATGGAGTCGGTTTCCTTGTCAGTTATTTCCCAAGGTAACTTCTGAATAGGTCGCGGTGTTTTCTCCTTTCTAGGTTTCTTTCTAACCGGTGAACCGGTCCGCTTAACAAGCTCTTTCTCACGTTGTGGACTTTGCTGATGAGGTGGATTGCTATGAGGAGGAGTCAATGGCCCTGGCTATTGAGGTGGACTGCTATGAGGAGGAGTTAATGGCCTTGGCTGCTGAGGTGGACTGCTACAAGAAGGAGTTGGTGGCCTTGGAAAAGGGTGTGAAAAGACGATGTATTTCTTGTTCCATAGGGCAAAACCGCGTTTCACATCGCCCAGTGTCTTCTCATCGTCAACGCCAGGAATCTCAAGCTCCGCGGTTTCAAATCCCGTCACAATGTCATCCACGCCGACACGAGCATAGCCAGATGGAATGGAAACTTGATGGTACGTGGCTCCATCTTCAGTTGGGTAAGTATAGCCCACCGCCACCTTAACGTGTATGTTCCTCATTGACACATGTAGCTCGCAATTTGTCTTCTTCGTGACATAATCCTCAGGGTAGCTAGCTCCACATCCTTCAAGATGCGTGGAACCCACGCTGCTTTTTGACTGAGATGGGACGACATCGGCTTGAGTACCTTCTATACACATTTGCTGATCAGGTGCCCTGTGCCACTAATTGTGTCTAATTGCTTCAGCTTCCGCTGCATCTGACGTTCCAATTCCGACATCCGGTCTAAGTCCCACTTCTTCTTTCTCGAACGGCTTGTATAACTGCCATCGCACTCCGACCACGCTTCCTTCATGGTGACACCGCCTCCGAGGGCTCGTACTCGTCCAACGTGTTCAGGATTCCCCAGGGAGAGTGTCAGCTCGTCATTCTCTCTATCGGGAACGTACTCTCATGTTCTAACTTTTTCTATTGCGTCTATAAGCAGCAGAGTGATTTTTGCAAAAAAAATTCCTTCCATTTACCCTATGCAACAATCTGCCATGTATTTGGGTCCAACCCTACCCCATGCGCGAACAACCAGAACTTGGACCGGTCGGGCCAGTCCCATGTCTGTGGAATGATCCTTGCATCCATCAGTTGAACTTCAAATGTTTTGCCCTTAGGAATGGCAGTCATGCAGCCACCTGACCCCAACCAATGGTAATATTTCTTGTTCCCAGCATTTTCCTTATTCCTGACTGATCGGGACACAGCGGTAGACGAGCCCTTATACGCCTTAAATGTGGGAAAGTGCTCTTTTATCTTCTCTAGTCTTCAAGTGAATTCTGGATCTTCATCTTGATATTTTTTCCATAAGTTTTTCTTCCAGGTCTGGAATTGTATGGACATCTTCTTAACACTCCATTCCTTTACTTTCTCCTTCTTGGTAATCGTGAGGTTTTTCGGTAGGTTGAAATATGTTATAAAAGTGTCCCAAAGAAATTTTTGTGTGTTTTCGGGGACATAACTAGCCCCATCCCCCTCGTCCTTCGGCTTATGCCATTCTGCAATGTTGATATGTACCATGTTTCTAACAGGAACTCCAACTTGATTTGTAAATTTATGACAGTTCTTTTTGGGTTCCAGCGGTTCGCCATCATCCTTAACTGCACTGATGGGCAACCTAACATGGCCTGACATCCCATGCGCCGGGCCTCGATGACCTTGCTTTTTTATCAGATTTGCTCGATGATCCAAAAGGCTAATAGAAAAATGATTCGTTAATAAGTGCAATACAAATAAACCAATGCATCTACCGATCAACACAATCTTAATATATAAATACACCTTGGCGGAGTTTGATAAGGGCACTTCGTTGTCTCCATAGGATTTTGTTAAGGGCACTCCGTTGTATCTTCTTCCTTCAGACTCAAGTCCCTCACAGGAGTCGTTCAGAAATTGTGAGCTAAAATCATCGTCATCTCCATTGGGTTCTGGTCCACGGGCAGTCTCATATATCATTTGTTGCACCATGTCTTCTTGCTCCTCGTCTCGGATAAATGGGGCATCCATAACTCAATGTCACTACAAAGCAATTTAGATAGCAAGCAAATTAAACCCTTATAAGTTACTTAGCAATTTTAATTTACTTAGCAAATTTCCTAAATAGCAATGAAATTTAAATAGCAAGTTAATTTAACCCGAATAATTTACTTAGCAAATTTCTATTTTCTAATAACACTAAATAGTTTTAATTGACTTAGCAAATTTCTATTTTCTAGTTTCTAATATCTATTTTCTCATAACACTAAATAGTTTTAATTAACTTAGCAAATAATTGACTAATATCTATTTTCTAATATATATTTTATAGTTTCTAATATCTATTTTTCTAATAACACTAAATAGTTTTAATTGACTTAGCAAATAATTGACTAATATCTATTTTACAGTTTCTAATATCTATTTTCTATTTCCTAATGTATATATATCTATTTTCTTGATTACAACAGAAAAACACAAAAAAACAAAAAAAAAACTCTATTTATACTCACAGAGAGTCAGCCGGCCCGAGAGGCGATCGACATGAGGGGGACCGGAGGCGATGCTGGGGCGGTGACCACGGGCGTAGGGCAAGGAGGGTGTGCGGGGACCATAGGGACGACGACCACCGACGACGAGGAGCACGGTAGCGGCGACGAGGAGCACGGGGACGGCGACCACGGGCACGAGCATGTACGGCGGACGACGACGAGGAGGGAGGCGGTGGTGGCGCATGACGACACGGATGGGGACGATGGTGGTGCTCGGCGATGAGGCGGTGCGAGCGAGGAGGGAGGGCGGCGGCTCGTGAGCCCGGAGGCGTTTCTCCTTTCGAATGCCAAAATGTTGGGAACAAAGGCACTAAGTCCCGCAGATTCGGTACCTTCGGTGCCAGTTCGAGCCACCAACCGGTACCAAAGGGTTATTGGTACCGTTTGATAACACCAACCGGTACCAAAGGTCTCTCTGTTTGCGCGCGGAGAAGGAGAGGACCTTTGATACCGGTTGGTGTTACCAACCGGTACCAAATAGTTTTTTTCAATTTTTCCCTGTTTTCTTTTATATACTTTGATGAAATGTTTTTTCATTTTTTTTTTAGTTTCTATTTATTACTACTATAATTCTCTTATATACTTTGATTAAATTCTTTGTCAATTTTTTTTCTAGTTTCTTTTATTATTATTATTTTTCTCATATACTGCTTTTTCAATTGTTTTTTCTAGTTCCTTTTATTATTATTACTTTTCTCTTATTACTGATTTTTCAATTGTTTATGTAGTTTCTTTATATTATTATTTTCTCTTATATACTTTGATTAAATGTTTTTCAATTGTTTTTTATAATTATTTTTCGGTTTTCTTTTATATACTTTGATGTAATGATGTTTTTCATATGTTTTATTTTATATACTTAGAGCCTGAAACTCCCGGATCTTGCCAAGAGGTGCGTCATACCATCTGGGCTAGGGTTTCTCCGGAGAGGGGCTCCAGAGTGTGGCATGGGTCTTGGATGCCCAAGATTCACTCACTCTTTGTGTTAGGGCTTCACCGGTGTCGGATTCTCTCTCGCGGGTTCCATGACTACTTAGAGCCCAAAACTCCCGGATCTGACGAAACGGGGGGAATCTTGCCAAGAGGTGGGTCGTACCATTGTCTTGGGTGTTCCTTGGGCCAAACCTAACACAACCAAGCAATTAGTTCCACTTTTCTACCCCCTTACGGCTCACATAGAGGGGCCAGAACCGTAGTTCCGTCTTTTTCTCCAGCATGGCTAGGGTTTCTCCGGAGAGGGGCTCCGGAGCGTCTGAATCCCACCCAAACCAAGGGTTTGCCATACCAAGCAATTAGTTTCAACTTCTTCTGAGTTTTCACAACACAATTACATAATTAAGGTTTGATACATTATTACACATCACCAACAACATCCCTATCTAGTTTTCAGAGTTTTCTTCGTGTGTTTCTCTTTCTTCTGATTGCAACGCAACCATGGACAATCTTCATTATTTAACACGATGCTTGGGTCAGTTTTCACCTTGAAGGGTGGAATATCATCAAACTTATTATAATATTCTGACATGTCTATCTTGTCCTCCACTCCCACGATGTTTCTTTTTCCCGAAAGAACTATGTGGCGCTTTGGCTCATCGTATGATGTGTCCTCTTGCCTTTCTTTTATTTTTTTTGGTTTGGTAGACATTTCCTTCACATAGAAAACCTGAGCCACTTCACTAGTTAGGACGAATGGTTTGGTGTCGTATCCTAGATTCTTGAGATCCACTGTAGTCATTAAATACTGCGGGTCTACCTGTACCCCGCCTTTTGGGTTGAACCATTTGCACCGGAAAAAAGGGACCTTAAAATAAGGTCCATAGTCAAGTTCCCATATCTGCTCTATGTAACCATAATATGTGTCCTTTTGCTCATTGTTGTTTGTTGCATCAAAGCAGCCAATACTGTTTTGGTTGGTGCTCTTTTTATCTTGGTCGACCGTGTAAAATGTATTCCCATTTATCTCGTACCCTTGAAAAGTCAATATAGTCGAAGATGGTTGCTTGGCCAACAAGTATAGCAATTCTTAAACATTGGTGTCATTAATGAGACGTGTTTGCAACCAACCGTCAAAAGTCTTCATGTGTTCTCCACCAATCCAATATTCATGTTGCTCCGGGTATTTCGAGCATCAAATATTCTTGTGTTCCACTACATGCGAAGCCACCAAGATGGACTTATGTAGAACTGTGTAGTGTGCTTGAGTGAAAGAATTTCCGTCCATAAATATTGTTGATTTCTTTCCTAGCGTGCCTTTTCCACGCATTCTCCCCTCATAGCGCGATTAAGGAACATCGATCGGCCTAAGGTCAGGAATAAAGTGAACACAAAACGCAATGACCTCCTCTGTTCCATAGCCCATGGAGATGCTTCCTTCTGGCCTAACACGGTTATGAACGTATTTGTTTAAGACTCCCATGAATCTCTCAAAGGGGAACATGTTGTATAGAAATACAGGACCTAAAACTCCAATCTCTTCGACTAGGGGAACTATGAGGTGCGTCATAATATTGAAGAAAGATGGTGGGAACACCAACTCGAAGATGACAAGACACTGGACCACATCCTTCTATAAATTTGGTAGAGTTAGTGGATCGATGACATTCTGAGAAATTGCATTGAGGAATGCACATAGCTTCACAATGGGTACTCGAACATTTTCCGGCAGAAGCCCCCCTCAATGCAACCGGAAGTAATTGTGTCATAATCACGTGGCAGTCATGAGACTTTGGTTTTGAAACTTTTCTCTGCCATATTAATTATTCTGTTTATATTTGACGAGAAGCCAGACGGGACCTTGATGCTTCTCATGACTTAAAAAAAGATCTCCTTCTCTTCTTTGGTAAGTGCGTAGCTGGCAGTACCTTGATACTTCTATGGATTTAGGTTGTCTCGTTCGTACATACGTTGCTGGTCCTGCTGATGCGCTTTGTTGGAAACCCCAAGAGGAGGGTGTGATGATCACAGCGGTAGGAGTTTTTCCCTTAGTTAAGAACCAGGGTTATCAATCCAGTAGGAGAAAGAGGATCTTTGGAAGGTTGATGCCACTGACGGTGGTGCTGGCGCTTCACCGGTGTCAGCAACAACGTGGAACCTGCACACAACACAACCAAAATACTTTGCCCCAACGGTACAGTGAGGTTGTCAATCTCACCGGTCTTGCTGAAAACAAAGATTAGACGTATAGTGTGGAAAACAGTGTATGCTTGCAGTAAGTAAAGAGAGCAGGAAATTGTTGTGGTTTGTTTAACAATGTGGAAAATGGACCGAGGTTCATAGGTTCACTAGTCGTGTCTCTCCATAAAAATAGCATGTTGGGTGAACAAATTACAGCTGGGCAATTTACAAATAAAGGTTGCACCGTAATGCACATGATAACATGATGACTACTATGATATTTAGTGCGGGAATTACAATAAAACACATAGACTGAAATTCATCTGCATTTATGACTAATAATCCACCCTCAGGTTATCATCCGAACCCCCTTAGGTATTAAGTTGCAAGCAACAGATAATTACATTAAGCAATGTGTGTAATGTAAGCAATGATTATACGCGCGGGTACTCTCACCGCTGTTTTCTCCCTAATGGCAACAACACATCCTGCCCCTTCACGTTTCTGTCACTCGAGCAAGGCAACGAGGAGGCATGAACCCACTATGAAGCATAAATACTCCCTCTTGGAGTCACTAACAACTACTTGGCCAGAGCAACCACTAGCAACGGAAAGCATGCAAGATCACAAATAAAATATGCAATAAAGACTATAATCAACTTGGCATAAGGTCAACATTCATCGGATCCCAGCAAACACAACATATAGAATTACATAAGATCGATCTCGATCATGATTGGCAGCCCACGAGATCTAAACATGGAGGCACATGAGGAGGAGACAACCATCTAGTTACTGTTATGGACCCGTAGTCCAAGGATGAACTACTCATGCATCACTTCGGAGGCAGGAATGGTGATGTAGAAGCCTCCGGTGATGATTTCCTCTCCGGCAGGGTGCCGGAAAACAGCTCCAGAACCCTCCTGATCTAGGGTTGACGACGATGGCAGTTGCGGAACTTTTTCGGGATTTTTTATCAGGTGTCTAGGGTTTTCCATCCGGGGGGAATAAATAGGCGAAAGGGCAGAGGCGGTGGAGGCCAGGGGGCCCCACACCCATAGCTGGGGCGGCCGGGGGACCCGCGCCAGCCCATGGTGTGGCCCCCCTGTTGCCCCACTTCGACTCCTCTTCGGTGTTCTGGATACTTCCGGGGAAAATAGGCATTTCGGGCTTTGTGGGGTCCAATTCCGAGAATGTTTCTAGAACAACTTTTTTGAAACCAAAAATAGCAAAAAATAGGGAACTGGCACTTGGCATCTTGTTAATAGGTTAGTCCCGGAAAACGTATGAAAATGCTATAAATAAGGGAGAAAACATGTAGCAATTGGCATAATATGATCATGGGGCATCAGAAATTAGGGATACGTTTATGACGTATCAAGCATCGCCATGCTTAGTTCCTACTCGTCCTCGAGTAGGTAAACGATAAAACAATAATTTCTAAGGTGACATGCTACTATCATAATCTTGATCATTAAAATGTAAAAGCATATGTACGCTGATATCATAAAACTTCAACACAAACATGATAAATAGAACTTTAATAATAAAGCATAGCAATCACTTTGCATCATGAAGAGTATCTTAAATAAAGGATCATGGATAACAATGCAAAGAAAGATAAACGTTTGTTTCAGGTATAGAGAAAGCATGGCAAAGTGGTATTTCGCTTGTCCTTAAGAGTGGGACAAAACATAAATGCCAGGACACTTTCAAAGTTCAAGAGGAAGACTAGAACAAATAATATCACATCATGAAGTAATTATTGATGTTTATGGGAGAAATGCACGTAGAACTCAGAATGGCAAAAATTATCTCTCAACTATGCATAAAGTTAGAAGATGGATACTCAACATAAAAGTAAAAGAAAGGCCCTTCGTAGAGGGAAGCATGGATCACTCATGTGCTAGAGCTTTTTATTTTATTAAACAGAGGTATTAAAAGTTTGACATTGTGGAGGAATGTCTATATTTTTAGAGAGGTGTATGCTAATGTCAACGAATGGTAAACAGGCAATACAGTACGTCACAAGCCTAATGGATTCACAAGAGCGGCTCCCATGGTGAAGGACGCAACTGGTGTAGAAGGTCATTCCTTTTTCTCTTTTGTTTACACAATTATGCTTTGACTGATATAATCAGGGAAAAAATAGTAAAGAGAATTTGTTAGTATTAATTTTGGGCTGGGTACCCTGCTGCCAGCACTTCTATGATTTGGATAAGCGGATGAAGCCACTAGTCCAGGGTGTGAAATCCAATCAAAAAGTGAGATAAAGATTCTCTATTGACGTCCTCATGAGCAAAAACACGAACACAAAACAGGAATAATTTTGAAGGTTTTAAAGGTAACACATGAGAAATTTACTTGGAGTGGCAGTTAAATACCACATGTAGGTAGGTATGGTGTACACAATGGGAAAACTTTGGTTTAAGGAGTTTGTATGCACGAGTAGAATTCCATACTCAGTACAGGTGGGGGCTAGCAAAAGACTGGGAGCGACAAATCAAGAGAGCATACGAGCCATAATCATGCATAGCAACATAAGCATCATTAATTAAAGCATACACGGTATCACAAGTTCAAAAACTAAGTGGTCATGGAGGCTATTCGTGACTAGTTTGTAGTCATAAACATGGTTTGAGCATGCGCCAAGTCAACAAAATAAAACAATCAAAAGAGAATACCATATTGATGCTTTACTATGACAAGAACAACTCATGAATCTTTCAAAACATATTAAACAATCTCAGCTATTTAAGGCTATTCATGCTACTCAATAACCATAAGGCTTTAAAACTAAAATAACATTTATCATGGCATGAAAAAGTTCTAGCCAAAGTCTATACAAGCTTCTACTAGTACTGTTATAAATTCTACATCAAGCAGAATTTTTATTTTCCCAACAAGCACCATACAAGATAGGTTTAAAAAAATACTCTTTATGATACAACAATCAAACATGAGAGTACTCAAATAATACTACTAAAAATAACAGCTCTGATAACAGATGCATGCAAAACAGGAGCTAAATAAATGCAGCAGCCAAACAGAGACTAAGAATACAATCTATTCTCATGAAAAAGTGGAGCGTGCCACTCTCCAATAAAAGAATGCTGGGGTACAACTAAGATTATTATGAAAGTAAAAACAAACTGAAAACAAAAATAAAAGACGCTCCAAGTAAAGCACATAAGGTGTGACCGAATAAAAATATAGTTTCACTAGAACTGACCTCATAATTTGTTGGTGAAGAAGGGGATGCCTTGGGCATCCGCAAGCTTAGACGCTTGAGTCTTCTTGGAATTTCTAGGATGTACCACCGGGGCATACCCAATCTTAGGCTTTTCACTCTTCTTGATCACATCATATCATCCTCTTCTCTTGGCCCTTGAAAACCTCCTTCACACCAAAATTTTCACAATCTTCATTAGCAACGTTAGTGCAATCGAAATAATAAATTCACATGGTTCAGTTTAAACACAAGACTAGCACTCAAAAACACATTATATACTGTAACAACTTCTTTTAAAACTCTTTTTCTCAAAAGAATACCAAAAGAAAGAGATTAAGATGCAAATGCAATTATTGGCAGAAATCTGTCAAAACAGAACAGCAGGCACAGATCGATTTTTTTGAAAATCTTCTGTTGCTCAAATAAAAAAGTGGTCAACTAAGAAAAGTTGCATATATATCCCAGGATTAAGCAAAAAAAATCTCAGTTTATTTTTAATTTTCTGTGATTTTATACGTAATTAACAGTAGACAGCAGAAATCTGTTTCCTGCGGAGAAATCCGAAATATAGTGTCAACTTTCCACTAGAGCCTTTACTTAGCTCAACAAAAACACAAAATAAAAGATACAGAGGTGTTTCTAAGGAAATAGACAACACCCAGGTTCAAAACACACCAAAGAAAACAAAGGAAAATAGAATGAAAACAGAGAAATAAAACGGGTTGTCTCCCGGTAGCGCTTTTCTTTAACGCCTTTCAGCTGGGCATAGAAAGTTGAGAAGATGATCACATGAAAAATATGAGTTAAAAAAAAGAGAGCATAAATAAGAAAATATAAAACAAATTTAAGCCTAACCCACTTCCTATGCATTGGAATCTTGTAAATAAAGAAATTAAAGAAGCTCAAACTATAAATCATGGGAAGGTAGAACAAGTGCAACTTCAAAACTTTCAACAAAAAGAGAGGTGTTTTAGTAACATGAAAATTCCTACAACCATATTTTCCTCTCTCATAACAATTTCCAGTAGAATTATGAACAAACTCAACAATATAATTATCACATAAAGCATGTTTGTCATGGTATGAAAGCACACAATTCATATCAAGCTAAAAATAGTGGGATCAAAATTAAGAATAAAGGATTCATCTTTCCCATTTTAGCAATAGCAAAACAAGATGATTGGTCACTCTTAAAACATATGGGACACCTTATAGCAATCCTATTTTCAATAGCATTATTATTTATAACATCAAGTAACATAGGACCATCGTCTAAAGCATTATCGTATAAATTTTCTAAGCAAACTTTCTCATTATCATGCATATGAATAGTTGGAATAAATAGAGGATTCTCATAGGATTTATCAAAGTAGCATGGATTATCATAAATAACAGTAGCAATATCATTCTCACAAGTTTCATTCATAGTAGTATCAAGATCACAAGTATAGAAAGTATCAATTTCATCAAATAATGTATGAGTTAAACAGTTACTATCATTTGGAGGTAGACATGGGATCCATTCTTCCTCCTTTTGATAATCACTCTGCTCCTCTTTTCCATCCAATGAGCTTCCAGATTCAGCAGTTTCTTCTTCCATAGGTTCCTTCAAGGCATTAGTCTCTTCCTTAGGTTGAGAGCATTTATTAAGATATTCCATTATGTAGTAATTACAATTCTTGTAATTATCAAAGCAATATTCAAGTATAGCATAAATCTTGTATTAATAAGGTGCATCATCAATACTTTCAAGCAAATAGGCAATTTCGAATGCACCATTCCAAGCAATAAATTCTTCAATTTGTTCCACATCATATAATTCATAATTTCCCTTAACATAAGAAGATATGGTAACATCATCATTACACTCACATTCAAAAGGGAGGTGTTTGTACCTCCTACAGCAGCAAGGTTTATCAAAGCAATAAGTAACATTATAAGTAGAGCACAAGTTTTTTGCATAGTCATGCAATTTATTAATTTGCTCCCATAAGTGTATTCCTTTTTGTGACAAGCGGTGTTCCTTATAATGTTTTTGTTGTTCATCTATGAAACCACTTTGCCTATAAGATCTAGTTTCAGAGACATCAAACATTGATAGCAAGCATGATAAAGAAAAAAAATAACAACTAGAATAATAACTAATTTTGTTGTATGCTTCACTTGCAAATACTTGAGTTGCTTTCTATGCTATAAAGTAAACATTTTTTTTTTGTGTTTTTAATATAGAGAAGAAAAACAAGACAAAAACAAAAACAAGACAATAAACAAAATAAAGAAGTTGAGAGTGAGAGACTCCCCTTTCCAGAAGACTTCCTTCTCCCCAGCAACGGCGCCAGAAAAATCCTTGATGCGCTTTGCTGGGAACCCCAAGAGGAGGGTGTGATGAGCATAGAGGTAGGAGTTTTCCCCTTAGTTAAGAGCCAGGGTTATCAATCCAGTAGGAGAAAAATGATCTTCGGAAGGTTGATGCCACTGATGGTGGTGCTGGTGCTTCACCGGTGTGAGCAACAACGTGGAACCTGCACACAACACAACCAAAATACTTTTCCCCAACGATATAGTGAGGTTGTCAATCTCACCGGTCTTGCTGAAAACAAAGATTAGACGTATAATGTGGAAAACAGTGTATGTGCTTGCAGTAAGTAAAGAGAGTAGGAAATTGTTGTGGTTTGTTTAACAGTGTGGAAAATGGACTGGGGTTCATAGGTTCACTAGTGGTGTCTCTCCATAAAAATAACATGTTGGGTGAACAAATTACAGCTGGCAATTGACAAATAAAGGTTGCGCCATAATGCACATTATAACATGATGACTAGTGTGATATTTAGTGTGGTCATTACAACAAAATACATAGACCGAAATCCATCTCCATCTATGACTAATAATCCACCCTCAGGTTAAGTTGCCACCAACAGATAATCATTAAGCAATGTGTGTAATGTAAGCAATGATTATACATGCGGGTACTCTCACCGCTGTTTTCTCCCCAATGGCAACAACACATCCTCCCCCTTCACGTTTCTGTCACTCGAGCAAGGAAACGAGGAGGCATGAACCCACTATCAAGCATAAATAATCCCTCTTGGAGTCACTAGCAACTACTTGGCCATAGCAACCACTAGAACGGAAAGCATGCAAGATCACAAATAACATATGAAATAAAGAATATAATCAACTTGGCATAAGGTCAATATTCATCGGATCCCAGCAAACACAACATATAGAATTACATAATATCGATCTCGATCATGATAGGAAGCTCACGAGATCTAAACATGGAGGCATATGAGGAGGAGACAACCATCTAGATACTGTTATGGACCCATAGTCCAAGGATGAACTACTCACGCATCACTCCGGAGGTAGGCATGGTGATGTAGAAGCCTCCGGTGATGATTTCCTCTCTAGCAGGGTGCCAGAAAACAGCTCCAGAACCCTCCTGATCTAGGGTTGACGACGACATCATCTGCGGAACTTTTTCGGGATGTTTTATCAAGTGCCTAGGGTTTTCCATCCGGGGGGAATAAATAGGCGAAAGGGCAGAGGCGGTGGAGGCCAGGGGGCCCCACACCCATAGCTGGCGCGACCAGGGGGACCTGCGCTAGCCCATGGTGTGGTCCCCCTGTTGCCCCACTTCGACTCCTCTTCGGTGTTATGGATGCTTCCGGGGAAAATAGGCACTTCGGGCTGGGTCCAATTCCGAGAATGTTTCTAGAACAACTTTTTTGAAACAAAAAACAGCAGAAAACAGGGAACTGGCACTTGGCATCTTGTTAATAGGTTAGTCCTAGAAAACGTATGAAAATGCTATAAATAAGGGAGAAAACATGTAGCAATTGGCATAATACGATCATGGAGCATCAGAGATTAGGGATACATTTATGACGTATCACCTGCCGTGCATCCGGTGTATCTTTTTTCTTCCCATAGACTCTCAAGAAGTTTAGCAGTTTCACACAAAGATTTTTCGTCACGTGCATCACGTAGATTGCAGAGTGAACCTCTAGGATTTTCCAATATGGTAGCTCCCAAAATATAGACATCTTCTTCCACATGGTTACGTGCCCGTCATCATCATTCAGAACAGATTGTACTCCAAGACCCTTTCCAAAGATCACATTAAAATCCTTGACCGTATCATATATAACATCCCCAGTAGGGCGGCTAGGCTTCGTCCGGTTATTTGCCTCCTCTTTTTAATGATTTCCTCCTCTCTTTCTTACGGGATGCTTTTCTGGAAGACATCGACGATGCCCCATGTACACATTCTTGTTTCCCAAATTTATACTGTCAATGTCACCTAAACAATGTGTGCATGCATTGTATCTCGTGTTTGATTGTCCTGAAACGTTACTAAGAGCAGGCCAATAATTGATGGTTACAAACAACAACGCTCGTAGGTTAAATTCCTTTTTTTTCACGCTCATCCCACATAGGTACACCTTCTTCACGCCACAACTATAAAAGTTAGTCAACCAATGGCCTCAGGTACACATCAATGTCATTGTCGGGTTGCCTCGGGCCTTGGATGAGCACTGGCATCATAATGAACTTCCGATTCATCCACAACCAAGGAGGAAGGTCATAGATACATAGAGTCACTGGCCAGGTGCTATGACTGGAGCTCTGCTTCCCGAAAGGATTAAGGCCATCTGTACTTAGACCAAATCTTAAGTTCCTTGCGTCATGTGAAAATGTCAGGAAGTCTCTGCCGATTTTTTCTCCACTGCGACCCGTCAGCGGGGTGTCTCAGCATCATGTCTTTCTTACGGTCTTCTTTGTGCCATCTCAACAATTTGTCATGCTCTATGTTTTGTAACAAACGTTTCAACCGTGGTATTATAAGAGCATACCACATCACCTTGGCAGGAACCCTATTCCTGGGGCGCCGCTCGCCCTCAACATGACCAGGCTCATCTCGCCTAATCTTTTACCGTAATGCATCGCATACCTGGCATGCATTCTAATTCTTGTACTCATCACCGTGGTAGAGGATGGAGTCATTGATGCATGCATGTATCTTCTGCACCTCTAATCCTAGAGGGCAGACAACCTTCTTTGCTTCGTACGTATTAGAGGACAATACGTTCTCCCCTAGAAGCATCTTCTCTATTATTATTATCAACTTTTCAAAATTCTTGTCAGCTAGACCACTCTCTGCCTTCCATTGCAGCAATTCCAGTGTGGTACCTAGCTTTTTCTGGCCATCTTCGCAATTTGGGTACAACAATTTGTTGTGATCCTCTAATATTCTCTCCAACTTCAACCTCTCGTTTTCACTTCCGAAGTTTATCTCCACATCAAGAATGGCTCGACGAAAATCGTCATCGGGCTCATAAAAATGGGCTCATAAAAAATGGTCTCTTTTTCAGCTTCGTCTTACCCTATTGTACTACCACCGTGTTCAGTGAACATAGGATAGTTGTCATTATCCTTTTCTTCTTTGTTGTCTACCATTATAACCACTTTTTATCCGTGCTTGGTCCAACAAATATAGCCGGGCACAAAACCGTTCTCAATCAGGTGGACGTGAATGATTCTTAAGGGATAGTAATCCATCGTATTCTTACAGGCACTACATGGATAACAAATGAAACCACGTCAAGAAAATTATGCATGCCAGTAATGAACTCGGGACTACGTCGGTCACCATACATCCATTGTCGATTCATCTGCATTATATAAGGATATATAAAAACCATTAATTACACTACAACATAAATACATGAGTGATCAAATTAATTAATATAAAAGTTCATCACATTAAAAGCAAACTAGAGTAGTGACCAAATGTAATACATAGTTCTCATAAAACATACACCGAAACTAACATACAGCTATCTAAATAATTTAAATCCATCAAAAATTCGATCAAAATCGCAACTATGGTAACTACTGAACCAACAAAATAATGATACCAAGCCTCTTGATTAATGGCATATTTTCTAATATTTTTAATCTTCAACCACATTGCATCCATCATGATATGGTGATCATCGACAACGTCGGCAAGCTTCACTCCAGTTTCATCTTCTCTTCTAGGCATTGCAGACGAAGATATTTACTTCTTTTCAATTTTGCTTTCAAATCATTTTTTTATCAAATAAATTAAGCATCTTGACAAGAGGGTCAGTTGGAATTTCCGGTTCAACTACCTCCTAGATAAAATATCTATGTCAATTTGGTCGGCATAATTGTTGTAAAACAAAATGAAACAAATAGTTATAAAAGTATACCACATCCAAATCATAGACTGGAAAAGAGCCGACGGGGACGGATATCAAAACCATGGCACTATACATATAAAAAACAATCATATAGGTAAGCAAATTATAAAGGAACAACTATGCATCTGTCACATAAAACTAAGTTTTTTATAAAAAAAATAAACACAACAGATTCACCGAGGTGGTGCCGTCTAGGGGGACGGTGATACGTCCAAAACGTATCTCCTTTTCCGAACACTTTTCTTATTGTTTCCCTCTAAACTTGTGAGTTTTGTATACCACTAACATGGATTAACGCTTTTTTCAGCAGGATTACCTTGGTGTCTAGTTTTTGTGCAGAAAAATAAACTTTCGAGAAATTGCCTAGAAAAGACCCCATTGGTCCTAAAACACCAGAAGACCCTGGAAGCAAGAAGGAGGCCAGGAGAGGGGCCAGGAGGGGGCCACACCACCCCCTGGCACCCCCTTGGCCACGCCGCCAGGTGGTGTGGGCCACCCAGGCACCCCCTCGGGCTCCCGTTTCGACTACTTATGCTCCATAAACCTAAAACGCGTTGGGGTTCGTAATATTCCACAGAAACACAACAGAGCGCCCCCGCCACCCCGAAACTCAATTCAGGGACCAGAAGTTCTTGTTCTGGCACCCTGCCGGGACGTGGATTCGAATGAGATCATCGCCATCGACACCGCCACTCCTTCTCCATCAACCATCCATTTTTCACCCGTCCATGAGTGAGTAAACCCCGCTGAAGACTGAGAGGGATGGAAGGAATTGGATGAGACTGATCATGTAATAATGCCGGATTGTTAGGGCATACTACCTAGTATCCATTATTAGTGTTTTTACCGTTGCTGCAACTTGTTATGCTTAATGCTTGTCACTAGGGCCCGAGTGCCATGATCTCGGATCTGAACATGCTATTGTTTCATGAGTATAATTATGTTTCTTGATCATATCTGCAAGTTGTTTACACATATTATTCTCCGGAACCCGAGGCCCCAAAGTGACAGAAACTGGGACAACCGGAGGGGATGGCTGTGATGTGAGGATCACATGTGTTCACGGAGTGTTAATGCTTTGCTCCGGTGCTTTATTAAAAGGAGCAACTTAATTACCGTTAGTTTCCCTAGAGGCCCCGCTGCCACGGGCTGGTAGGACAAAGCATGTTCTGCACGTTTCTCATTGGGAGCACGTACAACTATATTGGAACACATGCCTATGGTTTGCCTAAATGTTTGATGCTTTATTATTATTATCTGCAATGTCCACGTTATTGTTATTACATGAACCTTGTTATCCATGCAACGCCCATTCATCCATTCCCTCTATGCCTACGGTACTCCCATCCTATTGTTTTCCGCATTGCTATTGCTGTTGCTATTTTACTACTGCTGTTATTTTAGTTCTACTGCTGCTATAAAATTGTTACCACTGATCAATTGTTGCGAGCAAGTCTACTTTCAGGTGAAGCTGAATTGAAAACTCAGTTGTTAAGCATTATAAATATTCTTTGGATCCCCTTGTGTCGAATCAATAAATTTGGGTTTTACTTCCTGATGTCTACGCACGCTTCTATTCTTGTAGACAATGTTGGGCCGCCAAGTGCAGAGGTTTGTAGAACAGCAGAAAGTTTCCCTTAAGTGGATCACCCAAGGTTTATCGAACTCAGGGAGGTAGAGGTCAAAGATATCCCTCTCAAGCAACCCTGCAATTAAAATACAAGAAGTCTCTTGTGTCCCCAACACACCCAATATACTTGTCACGTATATAGGTGCACTAGTTCGGCGAAGAGATAGTGAAATGCGAGTAATATGGATGGTTATAAGTAATAATAGCAATCTTAAATAAATATGGCAGCAAGCAAACATGTAGCATAACGGGCGTAAAATGGTGTTCCAATGCTTGGAAACAAGGCCTAGGGATCCTACTTTCACTAGTGGACACTCTCAACAATGAAAAAATAATTGAATTAATAAATACTATCTCTTCACTATGCTACTCCAAACCACTCTCCGGTCGAATAACAACACCAATCCATGCTTAAGGCTTTAACATCACTCCTCGGAGTAAGCACTTTCCCAACTAAGTAACCCCCACGCTATCACCATGGGACCCAGATGGTTCCACGCAAACACCTCAATTTCATAGGGTCATCCAACACAAAATATAAATATAATGCTAAATCACACGGTGCACACACTGTCACCTCTACACCGGGATCAAAGTGTTTACGGAGTTCTCATAACAAAAACCACTTGAGTAGCATAATAGATGAAGAAATAATATCTACGAATTAAACTAGATTACAAAGCTCATGATCACATAAAGATCACACCATGGGAGAGAGAGATGAACCACATAGCTACTGGTAGAGCCCTCAGCCTCGGGGGAGAACTACTCCCTCCTCATCAAAGGAGACAACAACGTCGATGGAGATGGCAGTGGAGTCGATGGAGATGGCTTCCGGGGCACTTCCCCGTCCCGGCAGGGTGCCAGAACAGAGATCTGTCCCCCGAAAATTTTCGGTGGCAGCGACGGAGCTACGAATGTATTCCACAAAATACAGATAAATATGTCATTTATCTGTATTCGGTGGCGGCGGCGGAGGTCCTCATCATAGGTCGATGTATTTTGTGGAATACATCCGTAGCTCTGCCGCCGCCACCGACAAGTTTTGGGGGATAGATCTCTGTTCTGGCACCCTGTCGGGATGGGGAAGTGCCCCCGAAAGCCATCTCGTTCGACTCCACCGCCATCTCCATCGCCGTTGCTGTATCCTATGATGTGGAGGGATTAGTTCTCCCCGGGGGCTGAGGGCTCTACCAGTAGCTATGTGGTTCTTCTCTCTCTCCCATGGTGTGATCTTTATGTGATCATGAGCTTTGTAATCTAGTTGAATATGTAGATTGATCTTCATCTGTTATGCTACTCAAGTGGTTTTTGTTATCTCCGTAAAAACTTTGATCACGGGATAAAGGTGATAGTGTGTGCACCGTGTGGTTTAGCATGATATTTATATCTTGTGTTGGAAGATGAACCTATGAAATTGTGGTGTTTGCGTGGAACCATCTGGGTCCCATGGTGATAGCATGGGGGTTACTTGGTTGGGAAAGTTCTTACTCTGAGGAGTGTTGTTAAAGCCCTACGCAATTATTAGTGTTCGTTATTCGACCGGAGAGTGGTTCGGAGTAGCATAGTGAAGAAATGATATTTATGCATTCAATTATGTTTTCATTGTTGAGAGTGTCCTCTAGTGAAAGTAGGAGCCCTAGGCCTTATTTCCAAGCATTGAAACACCATTTTCCGCCTGTTCTGCTACATGTTTGCTTGCTGCCATATTTATTTCAGATTGTTATTATCACTTATAATCATCCATACTGCTTGTATTTTACTCTCTCTTTGCCGAACTAGTGCACCTGTATACCTGACAAATATATTGGGTGTGTTGGGGACACAAGAGACTTCTTGTATCTTAATTGCAGGGTTGCTTGAGAGGGATATCTTTGACCTCTACCTCCCTGAGTTCGATAAACCTTGGGTGATCCACTTAAGGGAAACTTGCTGCTGTTCTACAAACCTCTGCACTTGGAGGCCCAACATTGTCTACAAGAATAGAAGCGTGCGTAGACATCAAGCTCTTTTCTGGCGATGTTGCCGGGGAGGTAAGGTAAAAGGTACTCACATCCTCGGGTGTGAGTCCTCGAAGTTATTTCCTTTAGATTTTGCAATTATATCCTTTTGTTTCTTGTTTCACTAGTTAGGCTTATTTTTACTCGCTTCTTATTTTTAATTTTATTAGTAGTCTTAGTGGAAAAAAACAAAAATATAATAAAACTTTATAATATTTATCTTGAATTAGGACATGATGCTTTTGAAGAGAACTTTAAAAAACCTATGGAAGTTTATTTGCATAATAGTGATAGCAATGTTATTAGCATTAATTATTTGGATACCATTATTTCTAGTACTATGGAAAATTCTAAGCTTGGGGAAGCTAGTTTTTATAAACTTTTTAGTTTTCCAGCTTTAGAGGAGAAAATTTTCTCTGATGATACTTTATCTCCCATATGTGATAAACCTAATGATGCTTGTGATATTTTAAATCCTCCTACTGAAAGCATTCCTTTTAAAATACCCAAGAAAATTGTTGAACTTGTCATGGATAATCGTTATTTTGGAGATGGAATTGTCCATCCTCGTGATCATTTACTCTTTATACATGAATTATGTGGGTTGTTCAAGTGTGTAGGTATTTCAATGGACCAAGTTAAGAAGAGGTTATTCTCTTTGTCTCTTAAGGACAAAGCAAGGGAGTGGTATGAGCTTCTAGATGATCCTCATCATTTGGAGTGGAAGGAGCTCGAATCTCTATTTCATTCTAAATTTTATTCTTCTCATGAACTGTATTTAGATAGGAATTACATATATAATATTTTGCGTCGTGATGGAGAAAGCATTGCTCAAGCTTGGGGAAGACTGAAAACATTAATACTTAAATGTCCTAACCATGAGCTTCCTAAGGAAATAATTGTTACTAATTTTTATGCAAGGCTTTCAGCACATTACAGGGACATATATCATGAACCTTTTAAAGACACTTGCATAAAAAATGAAACTGTTATTATTGATTGCAATGGACATGCTCAAACTTCTGAAAGTACTATTTCTTATAAGAATGTTAATTTTTGTGGAGCACTTAGACCTTGTGAAAAGAATCAAACTGTAGAATAATATTGCATCCATCATAGGAATGAAAAAACTAGAAAGTGGGATAGGGCTCTAAATGATCTTGGTGAAAAAGTTTGTGCCCTCCATCCTTTTATTTGTGAACTTCGCTATGAAGTGGGTCATTTTGATTTCCAATGCTCAGGCCATGATAGTAGCCTTTCTAATCCTATGAGCACGGCAAGTTTTTATTGTGATGACATGATTACCCCTAATGAGCATGATGAACTTACATTATTTTGGGGGTGTGAAGAGTTATTAAGAAAAACTTCTTTGATAGATATGAATGCTTTTGATATGAATAGTGTCTTGCATGGATGCCATCTTTATTGTGTTGATAATTGCCATGCAAATACTTACATACAAAATATTATAAAGGAGGAGACTTTACCAAAATATGACAGGACTAATATGTGTTTTGTTCTTATTAATGAAGAGGATAAATCCTCCAAAATTCTTTCTATTGTTTCTGATAATAAACCAGGGTATGTGGAGAAGCTCCCTTTTAAGCCACTCCCTCCTAAAGAGGGGAAGAAGAGGAAGAAGAAGAAGAGGAGGAGTACAAAGAGAGAGGTAACGGTATCTCCCCCTAAGCATGTTGCTCATATTACAGCTTTTGCTGATGAGTCTGAATTCGGTGATTTTCATATGCCTGTTATTTATGAAAGTGATCATGATTGGGAGAAACACACTACTTTTGATATTGAAAATTTGTTTGGTTCCAATTCTGAAAATGATGATAATAATTGTTGTACTTTTAGTACCATCCATGTTCCTTCCAATGATTATATAGAAATCTCTAAAATTGTGGATGATGTGTTTGAATATCCCTTTTCTATTAATGATTATATGCTTGATACATCTCCTCCTAGTAAAAATGATGATATGTTTACAAATGAACGCATTTTGGAAGAAAACTATTTTATTGCTTGTGATGATACTATGCCTTCAATAGATGATGATTGCAATGATGAATATGATATTTTTAGTCCATCTACTATTGATGAGAAAATTAATTATGATTTCAATATGGCTCCAGTCTTTAATAATTATTATAAAGAAAGTTATAACATAGGCTATAATTATAATCATCCTCATGAAACTCGCCATAGTTATGGAGGGATTACCCAAAACCATCTATTTAATATGCAACTTGTCTATCATGTTTGAGTTCTTTATGATAATCCTACTCCCGTTGTTATTAATAAGAATGACTATGCTTATGTGGAGAGTAATAATTCTTTTATGCATGTGGCTCATGATAAGAATGTTTCATGTGATAGTTATATTGTTAATTTTATTCATGATGCTACTGAAAGTTATTATGAGAGAGGGAAACATGGTTTTATGCATCTCAAAAATATTAAGTCTCCTCTCCTTTTGTTTAAAATTTTGAAGTTGCACTTATTTTGCTTTCCTATGCTTGTTGCTTTGTGTTTTCATGACTTGTTTTTCTGCAAGATTATTTTTTATAGGAAGTGGGTTAGACTTAAATTTGTTTTATATTTGCTTCTTGATGCTCTCTTATTGTGCTTCAAATCTTATTCTTATGTGACCATCTTTTAAAAATCATTGTGCCTAGCTGAAAGGTGTTAAAGAAAAGCGCTACTGGGAGACAACCCGTTTTATTTCTCTGTTTTCCTTTGTTTTCTTTGGTGTTCTTTGCACCTGGGTGTTGTCTATTTCCTTACAAACCCCGCTGTATCTTTTTGTTTTGTTTTTTTTGAGCCAAGTAAAGCCTCTAGTGGAAAGTTGACACTATATTTCGGATTTCTGCGCAGGAAACAGATTTCTGCTGTCCACTGTTAATTACATATAAAATCACAAAAAATTCAAAATGACCCGAGTTTTTTTTCTTAATCCTTGGCTATATACGCAAATTTTCTCAGTTGACCACTTTTTGATTTGAGCAATAGAAGATTTTCGAAAAAATCGATCTTTACCTGCTATTCTTTTTTGACAGATTTCTGCCAATTATTGCATTTGCATCTTAATCTCTTTCTTTTGTTGTTCTTTTGAGAAAAAGAGTTTTAAAAGAAGTTGTGACAGTATCTAATGTGTTTTTCAGTGCTAGGCTTGTGTTGAAACTGAACCATGTGAATTTATTATTTCGATTGCACTAACGTTGCTAATGAAGATTGTGAGAATTTTGGTGTGAAGGAGATTTTCAAGGGTCAAGAGAAGAGCATGATATGATGTGATCAAGAAGAGTGAAAATCCTAAGATTAAGTATGCCCCGGTGGCACATCCCAGAAAATTCCAAGAAGACTCAAGCGTCTAAGCTTGGGGATGCCTTGGGCATCCCCTTCTTCATCAACAATTTATCAGGTCACTTCTAGTGAAACTATATTTTTATTCGGTCACATCTTATGTGATTTACTTGGAGCGTCTTTTATTTTTGTTTTCGCTTTGTTTAGTTTTATTTTCTATAATAAATAGTTGGATCCTATCATACTTGTGTGGGAGAGAGACAAGCTCCGTTTTCATTGCTTAGAACACTCTAGTTTTCATTCTTATTGTTCTGTGAGTGTTCACCTTTTGCTAGTACTGCGTTTAGCTTTTGTTTTCAGGCATCTCTTATTCAGAGATGTTAGTTTTAGTTTGTGTACTCTCATGTTTGCTTTCTGTAGCATGTAGAGTATTTTTGTTAAAACATATTTTGTATGGTGCTTGTTGGGAAAAGAAACTGCTGCTTGAAGTAGAATTTATAACAGTGCAAGTAGAAGCTTGTATAGACTGTGGCTAGAACTTTTTCATGCCATGCTAAATGTTATTCTAGTTTTAAAGCCTTGTGGTTATTGAGTATCATGAATAGGCTCAAATAGACGAGAGTGTTTAATATGCCATTGAAAGATTCATGAGTTGTTCTTGTCATAGTAAAGCATAAATTTATGGTATTCTCTTTAATAAAATCAAAGCTCTAGCACATGAGTGATCCATGCTTCCCTCTGCGAAGGGCCTTTCTTATACTTTTATGTTGAGTCTTCACCTTCTCACTTTATGCACCTTCTTGATAGTAATTGTTGTTATTCTTAGTGTAATGCGCTTGTCCCAGAACACGGTTAATAGTGGTATAACTTTGATGCTTTTATCTTTGATATCTCTATTTCTAGTCTTCATTTGAACTTCAGAGGTGCCCTAGCATTTATGTTTTGATCCATTATTAAGGGCAAGCGAGTACACTTTATCATACCCTATTATGAGCATTGCAATCTTGCAGATTGATATACTTCATGTTGTCTATTATTAGTTTGTTGGCATCTTTTCATGGTTTGCATAAGTGCTGGGTGGTTTTTATTTTCTATACATCTTATTATGAATTGCCTCAACACTTGATCATGTAGTGCGTATATTTACATCATATGAAACAAATGTGTTCGTAAAAGTATTTTATCGCACTCGGTTGTCACTGAATTGCTTGAGGACAAGCAATAAGCTAAGCTTGGGGGAGTTGATACGTCCAAAACGTATCTCCTTTTCCGAACACTTTTCTTATTGTTTCCCTCTAAACTTGTGAGTTTTGGATACCACTAACACGGACTAACGCTGTTTTCAGCAGAATTAGCTTGGTGTCTAGTTTTTATGCAGAAAAATCAACTTTCGGGAAATTGCCCAGAAAAGACCCCGTTGGTCCTAAAACACCAGAAGACCCCGGAAGACAGAAGGAGGTCAGGAGAGGGGCTAGGAGGGGCCACACCACCCCCTGGCGCGCCCCCTTGGCTGCGCCGAGAGGTGGTGTGGGCCACCCAGGCACCCCCTCGGGCTCCCCTTTCGACTACTTATGCTCCGTAAACCTAAAACGCGATGGGGTTCGTCATATTCCACATAAACACAACAGAGCGCCGCCGCCACCCCGAAACTTAATTCGGGGATCAGACGTTCCTGTTCTGGCACCCTGCCGGGACGGGGATTTGAAGGAGATCATGGCCATCGACACCTCCACTCCTTCTCCATCAACCATCCATGTTTCCCCCATCCATGAGTGAGTAAACCCCGGTGTAGGCTGAGAGGGATGGAAGGGATTGGATGAGATTGATCATGTAATAATGCCAGATTGTCAGGGCATACTGCCTAGTATGCATTATTAGTGTTTTCTACCGTTGTTGCAACTTGTTATGCTTAATGCTTGTCACTGCGGCCTTAGTGCCATGATCTCATATCTGAACATGCTATTGTTTCATGAGTATAATTTTGTTTCTTGATCATATCTGCAAGTTGTTTACACATATTATTGTCCGGAACCCGATGCCCCAAAGTGATAGAAATTGGGGCAACCGGAGGGAATGGTTGTGATATGATGATCATATGTGTTCATGGAGTGTTAATGCTTTGCTCCAGTGCTTTATTAAAAGATGTTGTGCAAGTTTCTCATTGCGAGCACGCACGACTATATTGGAACACATGCCTATGGTTTGCCTAAATGTTTGATGCTTTATTATTATTATCTGCAATGCCCATGTTATTATTATTACATGACTCTTGGTATCCATGCAACGCTCGTTCATCCATTCCCTCTATGCCTACGGTACTCTCATCCTACTGTTTTCCGCGATTGCTACTGCTGTTACTATTTTACTACTGCTATTATTTTATTGCTACTGCTGCTACAAAACTGTTACCACTGATAAATTGTTGCGAGCAAATCTACTTTCAGGTGCAGCTGAATTTACAACTCAGTTGTTAAGGCTTATAAATATTCTTTGCCTCCCTTTGTGTTGAATCAATAAATTTGGATTTTAAATCACTCGAAGACTGTTGTGATCACCTACGCTTGTGGGTCAAATAGTACTATTTTCCCTCCGTTTAGAACAATTGTCATTGAAATGGGTTAAAAATGGACGTATGTAGATTTATATCTAGAAACATCCATCACAATGATAATATTTTTGAGACGGAGTGAATACTACTGTTCCCCCATATAAATCAACAAATGGGCATGCCGCATGCGAATGCGTCGATCAGGCCTTGAGGAATGAGTCGGGAGATGAGCTGGATACGTACAAATGGATATATTTCAGCAGATTTATTTATGTGGTGGCAGGTTTAAGCATGCAGGCGGCCTGCGGGGATCTGTGGTGAATCGAGGATTTGGAATTGAATGTGTGGAGAGCAGGCTGTATATCGACTCAGGGAATAATGATGATGAGCGCGATTGATCCATCTATCTCTCCGATCGATGGTGCCGCAGCGAGTCTGAAGAATGGCTGCCATTGTCAGTACCTACGTCATATATAGCTCTGCAGCTCAGTTTATGATGGATGGACACCGACGGATTATAGAGAGCTACTGTAGCTAGGAAAGACACCTACGGCCGGGCCAGTCAACCGATCGAGTGAAGCAAAACAAATGTTCATTCATTTGATAAGTATCTGAATCTACATGCACGCGCGCGTGCATGCATGGATTCGTGGCTGCGCGTGCACTCGCCATCGATCGACCGTCACCGTTCACAGAGCTCTCCAGATTAGGATGGATCCATGGGCCACGCCTGCAAACTTTCGAGTGTATGCATGCAGCACTATACAAGTCCAAATTGCCAAGTGCCAGAGCTAGCTGCGATCCCACCCTAGCTAGGTAGAGCGGGGCAGCAGCTTGCCCCCAATCTACCTATACACTAGCAAGCATGCATCTACGTTATCGTGCGAAAATAACTCCACACCAAACAAAAGGCTATCTAAAAAACAATGGGCTAAATTATCTAGTTTGGATAGTACCAAAAGACACGAGTGTACATACTACCTCCGTTTGTAAATACACGATTTCCAGAAAACGGGCCGTTTTTCCTAAAACGTCTCCTTCTAGTCTAGTACAAAGACAAACAACGCAACGATCCCTCACTTACATGGATGCCATCGACCTGTCGGAGACGTGCATTTCGGATTCGACGGTCCGCGTGTTTTTTGCAAAAAAATGACCTTTTACTTGAACAAAAGTTCCATTCGCCCTTATAAAATAGACCATAACAACACCAAAAATTCCTAATCCTAATTATCCCCCTTCCCACCATCACCCCAAACTGGCTCTCTCCCCACCTCCATTTCAATACTACTCTGGTGGGGAGGGAGGCGACGCCGACGACCAGCCCGAGGTCATCGCCAATGGCGAGGAGGGATGCCTCACCGGCGACCAGCTCGAGGGCGCATCCATGTGGCGGCTTGGTGGGAGCCGCGTCCATGGCGGGGAGGGAGGCGACGACACCGGATCCAAGCCCCCTTCATGGATCTTGCTGTGGATCTTGCTATGGATCAAGGGTTCATGTTTCTTTGTTTTTTTTTTACCTAGGGATTGTTCTTGGCAGAATGTGTTCGGTTCCACTATTTTCTTTTTTGATCCATGTTCAATTCTTTATGTTTCAGATCCGTCCCTTTTTGTAGATACAAAAATGTCAGAGAGACATGCAAATTCCGAATGTTATTTTTTTCTTGTTTCGGATCTGTTTCTTTTCGTAAATATTTTTTAAAATATAGAAACATGCAATGCATTAACAGAAAATCAAAGAAATGTAATGCATTGACAAAAAATCAAAGGAAAAAATGTGTTAATGCAAGATCCGAAATAGCTTGTAATGCATTAACAAAAAACAAAGAAAAAATATGTCCAAAGATATCTTGAAAATTTATTAATGCATAATAAAAAACCATCGTTAATGTAGGTTAAGACCAAATGACCAATTTTAATGAGGGGGTTCAAGGGGTTCAAGAGCATAGGTGTTTAAAGTGGGTGGGGGTGGGGGGGGGGTGATGAGGGGATAGTAACCCGGTATGCCGACTCTCAGGTGAGATCCGGCCCAAACGACGGATGGATCAAATCCGGCTAAGGACAAAGAAGCTTCTAGAAGGCCCAGGACTTGTAAGGATCGTAACCCGGATTGTGGGTTACGGTAAAGAAAGTTAGGGTTCGTATGAAGAGTTCGAATAGGACTCGAGAAGCGCTTTGTAAGGCAAGTCAAGGGGGATATGAGTACTATATAAACCAACCCCTGGGCTTCGCCTAAGGGAGATTCAAGTCATAACTGTAACACCTATTATCGAGTATCCAGCATAATCATATCGAGATCCGGCGAGTTGTTTTCCGGCTCTTAGATTGCTTTTCGCCATGTCTTCCTTCGAGCTACACCCTCTCCCAAATACCTGTGTCGACTTGCCCCTAGATCAGTTACCCCCGGTAACATCTGCCGTGATTATCCCACGACAGTTGGCGCCCACCGTGGGGCCTGCGTCCAAAGGTGTTTACATCACGGGAGAAGCTCGGAAGAGCATGAAGAACCTCATCGTCGGAGAAATCTACGTCAACGGCAAAGGAGAGAAGATGGTAGACGATTCTGGCTGGGGGCCAGAGTCGGACCACCTCGAAACCGGATCCATCGTGACAGTCGGCAGCATCAACGTCTTCATCGGTATGATATGTACTTCCAGTTTGAATTGTGATAATGTTGGATCTGATTCTATGTCAGGGGAAGACGCGTATGTCCGATCGGGAAAAGAAGAATCGATTGGAACAACGGGTCAGATAGAGAGGGAGGATGGTACCGAGTCTATACGGGATTTGTCGGAGGATCGATATGAAAGGGAAACCAGCGAGGAAGAACAGTACGAATCTACACCGGGCATCATGCGCCGGGTTGCAGTTTATGCGGCTCCCGCGACCAATCTCAATCAAGAAAACGCGGCCGCGGCACCAGCTGGGGCGGTTCAGGCAGCGGCTCAGCAGCAAGGACCAGTTGACCCGGTCTTGGCCCAAGTCGATGGAGAGTCGGCGTCTGTCACCAGTCGCCCAGCGGACGAGGAGCGACACGCAAATATGTTCGGGTTCCAAGCAAACCGGACACCGGGGGCCGGACCCTCAAACCCGCGTCACCCGGCTCTGTTTGATAATAACTTGATTTTGGACCCCACAGTCTTGGCCACAGTTATTACCCCGGAAAACGCGGCAGAACGTGTAAGAGACCTGGACGTAGCTCGTCGTGCATTGGAGCAGCAAAGAAGGCAAGTGGAAGCAGAAAGGCAGGGGATGGCCGCGCGGCAGCACGAATTGGATGACCGAGAAACCCGGCTCCGGGAGGAAACGACAAGGATGCACCAAAGGCACCGAACTATGTTGCCGGCAACAGGAGGGGTTATTAACCCGACCGCCCTGGTGTTCACGCCTCAAGATCAGCCGATTCCGCCGACGAACCAAGGGACCATACCGCGACCTTCAACGGGAGCACATCCGGTAAGCGCGCCAGCCGGGTTACCTTTGCCACAGACAGGGGCGACAGCCGGCAATACCATGCCGCCACCACCATCGCGATTCCGCACACCAGCAGGTCATTACAACAATCCCATGGACAACGTGTACGCAGCAACGCTCGCATTAAACCAGATCCCTGTGGGAGACTCGCCTCATGCGGAAGGAACCCGACGAGCAATCGATCTACTACACACCGCGGTAGCACAGCAAGCTAATTATCCGGATCATAGGAGCGGGATGCATGGGACGCCGTACGCCAGCCAGCAACAGGGCCATGTTCAAACGAATACGGCGCAACGAAGGGAAGAGCAGCAGCAAATGCCGCCTCCACCGCGTATCCAGACAGCACCAGTAGTATCAGCAGCGCAGGCGGTGGTGAACAGTTCCAGAGCCAGAAGAGCCGGGGCCGGGTCTGCAGCGCACGAGTTACCAGTGGTGCCGCATCCCGCGGTACCCCCAGCCGGGTCACGCGTTTCCCGGGCAAGACCGGCCCCAACCACCCTTGCGGGGCCAAAGTGCCTTTCGGACGATATCAGAGCAGAACCTTACCCGGAGAAGTTCAAAGAACCGGGGAAAGTAGTAAATTATGAGCCAACAATGGATCCAGAAACGTGGCTGAGCAGCTATGAGATGGCAATGTCAATTCGCAACGCATCCGAGAATCTCCAAGCCAAATTCATGTACTTAATGATGTCAGAGGGAGCAGCAAAGTTATGGTTCACCAACCTACCGGAAAAATCGATCAAATCGTGGGAGGAGCTAAAGACCGCATTCATCAAGCACTTTCATGGGACATGCAGAAAGTTATTTACTATTGATGATTTAGAAAGATGCGTTCAGAAGAAAGGAGAATCGGCACGCAGCTGGGTACGCCGGGTTATGGAGATACTCCACTCGTCTACGGATATCCAGCCTAAGGACGCGCTACAAGCTATGGCAAAAACATGTAAGTACGTTCCTTTGGTACAAAAGCTAACTCGCATGAAATCTAGTAGGAATGCAGCGGAGGTTACAATGGGAGAGTTAATGGATGCGTGCAACAAACACGCTGCAACGGATACCACAGAGGAGGAAGTTGACGACAAGAAAGCAAAAGCAAACGCAAGTAGCAGCGGGAAAACCGGCAATGGGTCGGCGCCAAACAATAATGGAAGTAGCCAAAACAAGCGCCCGTTCGACGGGAATTCCGAGTTTGTAGCCAACACGGAGGCCGGGTCTTCAAGACCTAGATCCGAAGGGAATTTTAATACTGGGAATCACAATGGGGGACACTACCAAGGACCTCCAAGACCAAGCAACAGTTGGGACATATTTAGGATGGCGTGCCCGAAGCATAGCAGGAATGGCAAGCCGGCCAATCATTCACTAGAGCAATGTGCCGACTTACAAAGGTGGAAGAACGAAGAAGTGAACAGAGCTATGCGAGGCGCGGGCCGGGGAGGAGGTCCGGGTCTAGGTGGAAACTTGGGTAATGGGCCGCCCCCAGCCGGCAATCCGCCAGCTGGAAATCAAGGTAACAATCAAAATGGAGCAGGAGGTTTTCAAGCTAACCCCAAACAGCTGGGTCAATATCATGTGCACACTACAGGAGGCTCTAACAAGGATAAGAAGATACTGAAACAAGCAGTTAATTCGGTCTCTTCCGCTGTTCCAAGGTATTTGAGGTGGTCAGAACAAGAGGTAACATGGAGCAGGAAGGATCACCCGGATAGAGTTGATCACCCGGGAGTCTTAGCTTTGGTAGTGGCACCACAGGTCAACGGCTACGAGCTGAAAAAAGTCCTGATGGATGGAGGAAGTAGTATCAATATCCTGTACTGGGAAACTTTTCTGCGAATGGGCTTAAAGGAATCGCAGCTGCAAAAGAGTACAACAGTTTTTCACGGGATAGTGCCGGGTCACTCAGCATGCCCTGAAGGAAAGGTGGCACTGGAAGTAGCTTTTGGAGAGTCAAAGGATAATTATCGAGTCGAGTGGCTTACCTTTGAGGTAGTAAAGTTGCGCAGTCCTTATCATGCATTGTTTGGAAGGCCGGCTTATGCCAAGTTCATGGCAAGACCGTGTTATGTGTACCTACAACTGAAAATCCCGGGTCCCAAGAAGACCATTACAATACACGGAAACCGGGATATAGCAGCTGAGTGCGATGAGGGAGACGCGGCAATGGCCGAGCAAGCCTGCAGGAAGGAAGAGCTCAAACATTACCGTTCTCAGGTAGACCTAGAAGAGAGGACAACGTCAAAAAAGCCAACCCCTGAGGGGGACAAAGCAAAAGTTAGGGCAGAACAAAACCCTAAGATGGTAGGCTTCATCAGGAGCAATACTTTCAAAACTCTCAGCAGGGAAGAAGAAGGCGTACCACCGTCCGCAGCTGATCACGTTCCAAGGAAGATATACCCGGACTGGCTAGCAAATCCGGTACTCATTACGAAAGGGCATAGCAAGTGGAGAATGTGCATCGGCCGTATCAACGCGAGGCCGATTCTCGAGAATAACTAAAGCAGTGTAATGGGCGGCAGGTTTCATACGCACTCTTTTCCTATCCAGGGTACCTAAGGGGACTGGAAGGTTTTTAATGAGGCGGCCTGCTGAATCAAAAAAGAAATTTTTATCAATAAAAGAAGATGGTTTCGAGTCTTATCATGGTCTTTGCTTCAGTTACAAGTAAGTAACATTGTTACTATCAATACATCAGTATCATCGAAATACATTACATGAATATAGGTCTCCGGGGGGTGATCTGCTTCAATAAGTAATCACAAGACCCGGAGACCCGGCCATGATGCCTATAAGTTATGGGGGCTGATTACTCGAAAAAACGGGTACAGCTGCAATCCTATAACTGGACAAAGGAGCCAAATTTCTTGGTTATTCTTACTTAAGCTCGATGTGACTCGCACTAAAGTGGCATGATCTGTTCGCGTACGATCACAATCAAATTATGCAGCCCAGTGTGGCTTGCTTGATCTTGTTTTTCGTATAGACGCAACGACATGGTATCCACGCGAAAGCCGGCTTATAGTACAAGATAATCAAAAGGGTCATCTAAACCACAAGTCCATGCAGAGTATAAGGCTAAAAAAGCCGGAAACTCAACAAATATTAAGCATGACTTCAGTATTTATGTAAACAGATATTGGTATTCAGCTTGGTAAACAGCAGTATGTCATCTGAGAAAGGCCACGCCCCTATAGCTCGTACTTTGGGTCATGGGGACTGGGGACTTCGAAACAGAAACAAACTGTTTTAACTACCCAAGCCTGAAAACCTTAATTTCCGAGTATTGGGGACTTAAAGAAAGGTTCCTCTATCAAAACCTACGATACTCGGTTAGCCGAGTCTCAAAAGGAAACTGAAAACAAGAGTTCGAAGTATCGAGAATAAGCTTATAAGTAACACAAGGATCGAGATTATCAAAAGCCAGGGGAGGCAAAGAGTTATCATAAGATTAATAAGCATACAGTCATAGTATCAGCGTCAATGGTGCACAAGCGCACCACCAAAAATCATATCAGTCTCGAGAAACACAAAGCGTTGGGTAGCGTCCTACTCGGCGTCCTGAGAGTGGTCCTCCGGGTCTGAATCTTGGACTTGCTCCTTGGCCTTACCAGCAGCTTTACCCGGGCTCTTCACTTCTGGACGAACAGGCGGAGGCACGGCTGGGGTAGAGGTAGACGGCTTTACGCCCAGTTCTGCTTCCCTCTTTGCAGCCTCTTCCTTCCTCCTAGCCAGATCAGTCGACCATTTGTCCAACATATCAATAGGGGGAGGCGCCTCCACCAGGATAACCTTGCCCTCAGAATCATACGAGCTCATAATTGTGTTTAGATCCATCTTGTCGGCCAAAGCTGTGGCTGAAGGACGTACCGCAGATTGTATAGCTTTGAAATCCTGGGGCTTGAATTTGGACCCGTCAGCTTTAAATTCTGGGAACCCGGATACTATCTTTGCCGGGTCAAGCTTTGGAAAATAAGCCTTCGCCAGCGTTAAAGCCCGGGTCACCCCAATTCGGCAGGACGAACGCTTCAGTATTTCAATCCATCCAGGTGCTGTGGAAAAGGCCTGTATAAGGGTCTCCTCGCCCGGGTATACCTCAGAAGGCCACTTGATAGCATCCAGCAAAAGTTTCGTGCCGGCAAAAAACGTCCGGAGCACAGTTTTCAGAGTTTTTACTTGAGTAATGGCATTCTCCTCCGGAGCAGCAAGGTTAGCACCTGCAATCCAAACATGTGAAAGCATATCAGTCATGTTGGTTATTACAGCGGCAAGATAGAGGTACGCAAATTAATCGCAAATAGCAAACTTACTTAGCAAGATACGGTAAGTGTCCGTAAGCTGAGCCGACAGGTTATTCAGCGAGGACTGGGCAGCATGGTACTTCTTCTTGTATGAGGAGACATCTTTTTTCAAAGTCTTTATCTCCGCTTCAAGGGCCTCCCTACGCTTAACTTCAGCCAGCAAGAGCTGCTCAGCCTTAAGTAACGCTTCATCTGACTGAGTAATCTCTGCCTGCAAAGGCCGGGTGAAGCTGTAAGCCGGATATCGCGAGAGTATTTTATCTGAGGAAATGATTGCCGGCAAGTACTATGCGAAGTACCGAGGATAATTAAAAAAAAAAAAATTATACTCGGGACTTGGGGACTGGATGTATAATAAGGAGTATCAAGTGAAAATTACCTGATGTGCTGCAGCCATACGTTCTAAGACAGTCCCTTCTGAAGCTTTCATGGCAAGAAGAGCGCTCATCAGCTGGTTAAAGTCAGCGTTATCCGAGTTAGATGGCTCGGGTACCTGGAAAGTGGGAAAAGGAGCATTTCTTGTAACAGGAGGTGGCACCCGGGTCATCCGAATGTCGGAGTCTGGTCCCCCTCCCGCGCTTGAAGCTGCCCCCTTCTCCTTCTCGCTCGTGTGCGAAGCGATTGGATACTCGGCGTCATGCCTAGCTGGCTCCGGTGGCGACATTTGCTCGTCGCCAGCCGTAGTGAAGGCATCATCAGCCGACTCGCCCTCGACCCGGACTTTAGCTTCGGTGTCCTCCTGGTCGCTACTAATAACCGTGGCTCTGAAGAAGGTGCAAAGGCGTAATTAATCTTTGGTTATGGAAAGAAAGGGGATGAAAGTTCGGTATAATATCCGGAAAAGGCGTTTACCCGGTGTTTACTGGGAAGTCCGAGGGGAAGCCGTCACTAGACCCGGAAGAGACTGAGAAATGGCAAGAGAGGTCTGGGATTACGTTACAAAGGAATGATTGGAAAGAAGTTTTGTTTACAACAAATACCAGGGTGTTGAACCGGGGGCGGCGAAGCAACCGGGTTAGGGGTCTCGTTGCCCGGATGATTCCGGGTTACTCGGCGCCTAGTCATGGGTGGCTCCTTCAGTTATGATCAAAAGGGGTGAAGATGGGGTTAGCCCCGGAGTGACGTTATGGGAGCAAAAAACCAAAGTGTAAGGGGATGAAGTAAAAACCTGGAGGGCTATCCTCTGGGATTTCCTCTTTGTTCCGGTTCTGGTGGCTGGCTCCGGCTCTTCCTCCTCGCTGGTGGACCCGCCCCTGCTGTCCGTTTCTTCTTCTTCGCTTTGGTCCTCTCGCTCTGAGAAATGTCCGAGTTACAGCATAAAGAAGAAGAAAAGGCAGGATATAACGTGTGCAAAGGAATCAAGTAGGTACCTTCATTCGAGTCAACGATATCGTCTTCCTCCTCCCCGTCTTCGGAATTAGGAGTGGAGTCGACCGTCCAAAAGTCATCATCGGCCTGAGGAGAAGATGCCAGGATAGTGATTAATATCGAGTCAAGAGAAGCGAATAAAAGTAAGTGTTAGAAGTCAAAATCAAAAGGCAGAAAACTTACTCCAGGGGTTGGATTCTCGAGGGTAAAAGGTTCTAGTCCGGCTATGCTCCGGATTACTTCGAGCTTCTCTGTCAGGAAACCCTTAATTGTTTTGTTAATGTCACCCGGAGCAAGGGTGCGGGTGGAGAATCGGATTGGGTCCGTGGTTTGACCCGAGTATTCGCACATCAGTTTCTCACGAATGGAGTTTGGCTGAATGCGGAAGCTAACCCAGGTCTTCACCAGGTTTAGCCCGATGAGGCCTCGGGCGGACAAGATGGAGATCCTAGCTAATAAAGGCAAGATCGCCTCCCTGTCCGGTTCAGACGCGAAGGCGTTGAATTTCTCGGAGATGTCAAGTTGACCCTCCGAGTAACCCGGCAACTTCTTTTCGCCGGGTGGAGAGGTATCCTGGCAGTAGAAGTACGAAAGCTGCCAGTGCTTTACGTGGGAATTGAGAGAAATAGGAGGCATCAGGGAGTTCTTGCGGCGCTGGATAGAGACCCCGCCGCAAGTGAGAAGTGCGCCGTCGCCGCTTTCGCGACACGGCTTGCACTGAAAAAGTTCGACGAAGAGGGCTAGACTTGGCGGTGTGCACAAGTAAGATTCGGAAAGAACAATAAAATGGGAGATGTTCAAAATGGAGTTTGGACCTATATCGAAGATACGGAGGTTGTAATGGTCTAGGACGTCACGGAAGAAGGGGTGACCCGGAGGCCTAAAGCCCCGGGTCACATGTTCAACGAAGGCGGATGGGCTCCGGCGAGATGCGTGGGGTTCCCGTGGTGGCGCTCTGCGAGCTTGAACTTGGGGAGAAGAGAAATGGGGAAAGTGAGCCGTTAAGGGTTGAGTTTGCCTCCTGGGGCTTATTTATAATAAACCGGGTGGAAAAGCTTATCCTAACGGGCGAAACCCGGGGGTTGCGGAGTAATAGTTGGACATTTTGAAATTTGAAGACGTGCTTTATGTGCACTTAGATATGGTCCCGAGAAAAGAGAAGGGGGGAATCTCTTTCCTGGTATTAGCAATAATTATCGAAGAAGGTGCGAAGTCATGGAGTTCCTTACTAAAGCTCGAGTCTGGAAGATTAAAGGAGAACCCTTGAGGGAGAGCCGGGCTTTTACTTGGCTTCCTTGGTACCAGTCACGGCTATTCATCAGCGCGCTGCGTCCTGATTTTCATATGTTTGTGTCTTATATTTCTGTAGGGAATAGCCGGCGCTTCGAAGAGTAAATCTTGGAAGCCCAGGCTATTCTGGGGACTACTGATGAGGGGATAGTAACCCGGTATGCCGACTCTCAGGTGAGATCCGGCCCAAACGACGGATGGATCAAATCCGGCTAAGGACAAAGAAGCTTCTAGAAGGCCCAGGACTTGTAAGGATCGTAACCCGGATTGTGGGTTACGGTAAAGAAAGTTAGGGTTCGTATGAAGAGTTCGAATAGGACTCGAGAAGCGCTTTGTAAGGCAAGTCAAGGGGGATATGAGTACTATATAAACCAACCCCTGGGCTTCGCCTAAGGGAGATTCAAGTCATAACTGTAACACCTATTATCGAGTATCCAGCATAATCATATCGAGATCCGGCGAGTTGTTTTCCGGCTCTTAGATTGCTTTTCGCCATGTCTTCCTTCGAGCTACACCCTCTCCCAAATACCTGTGTCGACTTGCCCCTAGATCAGTTACCCCCGGTAACATCTGCCGTGATTATCCCACGACAGGGGGGGTACTGTAAAATTGGTTGCACTAATCTTGATGGGACGAAATGAATGGTGAGGAGGGGTAGGGTAGATCGCTATCTCGTTTGCCATCTACCCCGAGACCGACCTTGCATGTAGATGTAGGAAAAAAGAATCGAAGGGTGTGGCGGTGATCTAGCGAGAGCAATCTCATATATATTATAGTAGTTCTCCCATGTAGTTGGGTGGCGGGCGCTTGTCCTTCGACGAATGTTCCTCTCTTGCAATTGACGCTTGCAGAAAAATTAGTCAAACACACCGAAAGCTACTCGCTTAATTGGGTTCAGTGAGCACTCACTCGCCAAGCTCGATCGACGGTTCAGTTGTTGCTTCCAAGTTCCAACCCGATAAAGCACATGCATTAACTAATTAACACACGATATCTCACGAATAAGCACCGACAACAGGTAGCTTTCTGCCACCCGCACCCTAAAATAGCTTGATATCGATCGGCGTCGGCCGAACTTGCAACGTGAATGCCGAACAAAGCTACTTTCCAGAAAAAAGATGTACTCCATGTTGAACAATCTACATGTATGCACTTCAACACTCCACATTAAATAAATAAGCGTTTTCCTTGCACAAAACGCGTAGGGCCGAATCACATATATGTATATATATATAGCTCCATGCATCTAGAGATCAATTACTTCAAATCGCGCGCCATGATGCATACGCGTGCATGCAAGTCAGATACTCCGGTTAGATATATATATAGCCGAACTCATCTGTTTTTTTTTTTTGGGAGATTGCCGAACTCATTTGTTAATCATATCTTTGCGCATCTCTCAGACATTCGTATGGAGCAAATATTATCATAAACTAAGTAGTGGAGGGCGGCCAGCATATATATGCGCCGTAAGAATTGATTTGAGTCGATCCGTCCATACATATTTGTTAGTTCAGTGAAAATTAATTACTTACCGGTTCTCCGTAAATTAACGGCACGTTATACTGTATTTAGGGAAAATAATTCTACAGGACCCGATCTACAAATTCATCCGTGTGAACCTGTAACTAGGGGCGGATCCAGGCCCCGAGCAACCCGGGCCATGGCCAGGGGCGCAGCCGCAAATCTTGCTTAGGATCTGGAAAAAAAAATCCGGGCCCGGGACGCAGGTCTGCAATCTGGCCCACCCCGCCAAATAAAAGCCCACTAGGCTGCTGGCTCGCTCCTCTCGTCTCCAAGACCACGCCGTACCGCCGCAGCCGCAAGTCAGCTATCCGCCCGTCCCGGCCTTCCTTGAACTCTAGTAGGCTGCTCCTGCCTGGCCGGCTGACGCCTCCTGGCTTCTCCTCTTCCTACCCGGTGCCGGGGTTCCCCGCTCCTCCTGGCTCCTCTGCCTGTCCAAAGCAGTCAGTCCACCAGCTCACTTGTGTCCGATTAATTCAATCAGTGGACCTCACCGAACACCAAAACCAAACTAGTCTTGCTCCTTTGCTCTGTTTGTAAAAGAATAGGTAATTTTTGAACTGAATCATTCTTCTCGGCGGTAGCGGCATGAAGCATGTTGATTTAGCAATTGATTAAAGTTTTAGGAACAAAAGATGGAAAATATTTTATCCATAAGCCTCAAAACTGAACCAATAAAAAATAGCTATTTTTACCTTTTACTCGTCTGTACCTTCTAGTACTATTAAACATTGGATAAGAAAATATATTTGTTCATCTCTGTAATCATAGTAATTTTTTTTCTGTTTTTACAGGCGATTTTTAGTAGGTATTGTGTGCGCTTAATTTTTGGCCTGGGTCTTGCTCCGTTTCTGGATCCGCCACTGACCGTAACAATTGACATGTGGATAGTAGAGGGGAAAAAAAATGAAATTTGAATGTCTATTTTTAGATCTAAAAACTTCCATGTCAATTGTTATGGTCTACACGGGTGAATTTGTAGACCGGGTCCTATATAGTTATTTTTCTGATTCGCCTTATTAACCAGATCAATTCTCTTTTTCTATAATGCAATGCGGAAACTCCCTGACAAAGTTCGTCAAAAACTAAAAGAAAAACTTGTTGCTTGTCCATATTCATGTATAGCTATAGCCAGCAAATGAAAGCTTCCTTTATGGTTGGTGGATTGTGAAGTTGTGCCGGAGATGTTTTATTAGTCCGCTGCAATAAAATTAACAGTCATGGTAGCAGAAAATTAGTCAAACACACCGAAAGCTACTCCTAGTGTAATGCACATGCTTCCATGGATCTTAAAAGCGCGGGAAATTAAACCGCCTTCCTTCCCTATTTAAACCCAGCCAAACCTCCCTACCCTTCTTCCCAGCTCCTCCTCCTCCTCTCTTCGTTCATTTCAATTCATTTATTTTTTGAAGCTTCCTTTCAATTCATTCGTTCCCGCTACTGCAGTGCAACTGCAACCTCGCCCGATCGATCAGCTATACTTATACCGTAGATGACGGCGCGTACGATGTGGGTGAACGGCCCCATCATCGTGGGCGCGGGCCCGGCGGGGCTGTCGGTGGCGGCGTGCCTCCACACCCACGGCGTGCCCTCGGTCGTGCTGGAGCGCGACGACTGCATCGCCTCCCTGTGGCAGCGCCGCACCTACGACCGCCTCCGCCTCCACCTCCCCAGGCGCTTCTGCGAGCTCCCGGGCATGCCCTTCCCGGCAAGCTACCCGGAGTACCCCACCAAGAACCAGTTCGTCTCCTACCTCGAGTCCTACGCCGCCGCCTTCCACGTCCGCCCGCGCTTCCGCCAGTCCGTCGCCTCCGCGCGGTTCGACCACGCCGCCGGCCTCTGGCGCGTCCAAGCCTCTTCATCGGCGACTGAGGGCGACGAGGCCACCACGACGGAGTACATCGGGCGGTGGCTGGTGGTGGCGACGGGCGAGAACGCGGAGCGCGTGCTGCCGGAGTTCCCCGGCGCCGGCACGTTCAAGGGCCCGGTGACGCACGTGTCGGAGTACAAGTCCGGCGAGCCGTACCGTGGCGCGCGCGTGCTGGTCATCGGCTGCGGCAACTCCGGCATGGAGGTGTGCCTGGACCTGTGCGACCACGGCGCCCGGCCGGCCATGGTGGTCCGCGACGCCGTGCACGTGCTCCCGCGCGAGATGCTCGGCGTGGCCACCTTCTCCGTGGCCGCCTTCCTGCTCCGGTTCCTCCCGCTCCGCCTCGTCGACCGCCTCCTCGTCCTCCTCGCCGGGATCTTCCTCGGCGGCGACCTGCCCAGGCTCGGGCTGAGGAGGCCGGCCACGACTGGTCCGCTGGAGCTGAAGAACAGCAGAGGCAGGACGCCCGTGCTGGACATCGGCGCGCTGGCGAAGATCCGTGCCGGGGAGATCGCCGTGGTGCCCGGCGTGAAGAGGTTTACGGCCGGCGGGGCGGAGATGGTGGACGGGACGTTCGTGGCGGCCGACGCCGTGGTGCTCGCCACCGGGTACCGCAGCAACGTGCCACAGTGGCTCAAGGTGCGTAACTGAACTGAATGCTGCATGTAGTCATGATGACAATATGGAGTCACCTCTGAACTGAAAGAGGTTCATTCATGTGCAGGGTAGCGACTTCTTCGGCGGAGAGGGGTACCCGAAGGCGGGGTTCCCGGAGGGGTGGAAAGGCGAGTCGGGGCTCTACTCCGTGGGCTTCACGCGCCGGGGCCTCGCCGGAGTGGCCCTCGACGCCGTCAGGGTGGCCGGCGACATCGCCGTGGCATACAACCAGAACAACACGTCGTCGTGCACCGCCCGCGGCTCTGCACGAGAGGAGCCGGTGCCCTGATCGATAAACCGGGATCCTTAACCAACAACAAAGAGGTCGCCATGCCATGCCACGCCATGGACGGATCTGGCCAAGGGGACGCATGCTGCACTGCTTCAGACATCCTGGCAAACGGATCGGAGGAGGAGTACGTGTCACTGTCGTCACTACAGATGGCAGAGGCCACACCCACACTGTGGATGGATCGATAGGTACGGAAAGCGCCGCCGTGCGAGTAGGGGACCTGACAGAGCTAGCTGGATCGATCGACGTCAGCCATAGTAATAACAGTCAGGCAGGCATGCAGAGCCCAAATTTTGCCGTGATTAATTATGGGCACCGCATGCAACCATCTGCCATCTCACCGATCTGTAATGTACACCTAACAATCAGTCTGTAGCCTTGGTTGTAATAGATCTTGTGTGACTGTTTATCCCTGACTGGTAGCTGCTGGTATAACAGGAGACGGCAGGTTGAGGAATAAAATCAGCAATCATGAGCTAGGCATGTCACTATGAGGATCTAGCTAGCCTCTTTTGCTGATCTGGTCCTTAATTTTGGCCCACAGCTTCAGAGGTCAAGCATCATCCATGTGTAGCACCCATACTTACACTGATTGATGATACAGACACTTCAGTTCTCCTCCCCGGCCGCCAACAATGTCATCCGCAACAAAGGTTGACCCCTTTCGTGTAAGTAAGTCGAGTAGTGGACTGGTGGTAGCGATCCACGCCCATCCTTTCTTTGCTCCTACAAGAAGCAAGCAAGAATTGATCAGAACGGGATGGGCAGTTCGTTGTAGCACCCACCCGGTTCCGCCTCAAAATCGCTGCAATCGTCGACATGTTAAATTTCTTTTTTCAAATAAGGATTTCTAGACGTTCCCGATGAAATAACTTGAACTCCCACTCACTCTAAGAAAGCCCACGGCAGCACAATTAAAGTATTTGCTGGACAGCGTTGCAGGACACCTGCCAGGGTGGTGAGAAGGTTTACTCAACAGAGGGGGCACTTAGAACCGGTCAAAACAACATTGCTACAACACCAATCTTTGCTATGATGTCACTGGAGTGGAGACCCTAGGTGAGTTAGAGAAGGTGCTAAGGGGGTTCTTGTGGAAGGGGAGGGAGGATGTTCACGCTGGGCACTGCCTAGTGGCGTGGGACTTCATATGCATACCCAAGCAGCTAGAAGGTCTAGGCATACGTAGCCTACGCATGGTGAACCAGCCTCTCAGGGCAAGATGGCTATGGTTCAGCAGGCAGGGTGGATGGCTCCAAACCATGGAAGGAAATCAACATTCAGGTCCCGAGGGAAGTAAGACAAATCTTCGAGGCATCCACCACCTCAACCCTTGGAGATGGAGCACCCACCTTCTTCTGGACAGACCGTTGGCTCGCAAGGGGAAGGACTGGAGACATTGCCCCTAACCTATTGCGCAAAATCCCTGAGAGAGCAAGGAGAACGCGGCGGGTCAAGGATGGCTTTCTAGAAGGATAGCTGGAAGACGTGTCGTCGGACCTTCTGCGCCTGGAACTACAAGAACTGCTTGTCGTAGCTGACCAACTGGTGGATATCCCACTCACGAAGGGAGTGGAGGATATTTTCGGTGGAATTGGGAAGCAGACAACTCATACTCTGCCAGGTCAGCGCTATGTTCGCCGGTATAGTCGAGATGATGGGAGCCGAAGAGATATGGCACTGTCGTGCCCCGGCTAAGTACAAGATATTTCTTTGACTTGCGCTCCGAGAAAGATGCTAGACAGCGGATAGGCTAAGCCGGCGAGGACTACATCACCCAGCCGCTTGCCCCCTTCTGCGATTAGCACGACTAAGATATCAACCACCTTCTGCTAGGTTGTGTTTTCGCTAGAGAATTCCGAGAGGTCATGAGACGGCAATGGGAGGTGGATTTAACGATGACGAACGACCTAAAACGCCTGGTAGATTAGCTTCCAAACATGCGTAGAGGCAGAGATGAGTGGACCACGATGGCATTGGTGTGATGGTGCCTTTGGAAACACCAGAATAATGTCATCTTCGACGGTGCACGACCATCAGTGGAGATAGTGTTGATCAAGCAGATCAATGATGAGGCGGATTGGGTCTCTTTAGAGACAGACTAGAGGGTTGACGAGTGATCTGATCACATAAACCGGTGGGTGCGAGTATGGTGCATGTGCCAACCGCGTTGTAAACGGCCGTCTTGCTACTTCTTCTATGAAAATCGATTTTTGGCGTGTCTCATTGACGATGGGACAACACAAACTCTAGTAGTATTGATTATGCATTGTCCTCTTTTTGAGAAACGAATTATCGATTTTTCTTCTTAACTACTATAATGGATAAGATACAACTTTTGCATTCGTTTTAAAGAAAAAATGAGTTACTTTAATTTTTGCATTGAATTTACTATGTTCAATATCCACCGCTCGATTGGATAGAGTTAACCCAGTTTATGAGAAAAACCGGGTCCATAAACTTAACAAACTATACGTTGCCCTTTCATTAAAAAAACAAACCCGAAAAACCGCACAAACGAGGGAACCCGTCGTCCACGCGGTCCACCAAGCAACACGAGTCCCCATTTTTTAAATTATGTTAGCTTCTAGCCTTCTGCGAGCCGATACTAGTAGAAGTTGACATAATCCAGTGATTTGGGACAATGTTAAACTGTCGGAGAAAAGAGACAATCACTACGGGAAACGCTACAAACGCCGACGACCCTAACATACGCCGACGGCCAAACGTCGGGGCCGTTGGCGTAGACCCCGACCAGGCAACCAACACAAAAAAAAAAACATGTGCGTCTAGTTTACGTGGGCAGGACCTGTTCTGACAACTGGTGGGTCCCACCGAACGGAACGCCGAGGGGGATACACTACGCCGACGGCCAGAAAGGTTTCTCCGAGGAGGCTACGCCGAGAGGGGCCGTCGGCGTATGGCTTCCCCGACGTCATTCCGGGCTACGCCGAGGGGGTTAGGCCGTAGGCGTCTAGTGTGTTTCCTGTTGTGAATTGTCCAAAGGCCATTTTTTGTAACATGTCATGGGCAAGCTTTTTTTTTTACATACCATGGTACATGTTTTTTTTTTGAACAAGGGAAAGGCCCCGAAGGGCCTAGATGCTGCATTCATTAATCAGCGGCGGAGTACAGATTACAAGGTAGACCCCAAAAGATAAAAAAATTACAAGAAGGTCCTAAACTTGCGAATAGACCCTGGATGGAAAACTTAAAAAAGCAATCCAGTCCATCGAAATTGTCGTCGCTGAGGAAGACAGAGGCCGCCGAACGGCTCCCCACGCTAGCAGCGGGGACGTAACCACTTGCTGCTGGATGGAGATAACACGCCGAAGAAGGACCTCGAGGAAACCTCACTAGGAGGTTGAAGATAGCCTGACGCGACAGAGGCGCCAAGGCTTGGAGCTGCTGACAGCCAGCATCGACGGTCGGTGGTCGAGCTTGAGCCACCGATGATCTGCTCCACACCAGAGCAGCACTCGAGCTTTCCCGACCTCCTCCATCGTCACCAAACAGAGGCCACAGTCTCCTCCTTGCTACGCCACCACGGCCAGTCGAAGGAGCTTGCAGAGCCGCCGAACAGCAACCACGAAGGGGGCATACGGAGTGCTTATTGAATCGAGATGGACCTGTTCCATCATCACGCACTTTCCACCATGGAGGCTGACCGAAGATGAAGCAGTACCACCTGCTTGAGCCACACCCAAGCTCAGATGCAGGTAAACTCGAAGGGGCGGGGAAGACGGCATTATTTGCCGAGATGACTCGCCGGAACCTCTCCGTCTGCCACCGCTCCTGCCACCGGAGCTGCTCGACGAAGAAGATCTGCGCGAGTGCGCACCAGATATGGCCGATGAGATCCAGCGCCCTACTCCACAACTCCACTACGCATGAAGACAACGAAACTAATCTAAACCTACTTCTACTACGCACAGAGGTGCGCCGCGTTCCTCCTCCATCTCTACTCCTAGCAGCAACGCCGCCGAAGCATGTCCGGAGTCGGGCCGGGCCACCGACGCCACAAGCGACTCTCAACGGGGGTATCAAGGCTCAGTTGGAGGTAACGTAAAATGTGACCACCATACCATGGTACATGGACTGCATGCATATGCACATTTGAACGAGTGTCAAAATCATGTGCGTGAGTGATGGGAAGTACATTAAAACATACGGGGTACTATACAGTATAGGATTTAAAACTACATTCCGGGACAGACGGTTTGGTCTCGTCGTTGACTTGCACCGCCGTCGATCGATCGGGATCGGGATCGGGATACGTGTTTTTCCAGCCTGGCTGAGAAAGCTATAGCTAGCTAGGTCCGGTGTGATGGACTTGCCGTACACTCGTACGTACGTGTCGGTGGAGCAAACGGGAAGGGAAATTAAGCAGCATGGTGCGTGGTCTACTACGTGGCTTCTAGAATCGGTACCATCGCGAGCATACTGCTACAGTAGTACAGTACCTTGACTGCTATATGTGCATGCTAATTCATCCATTCGGATATGTGCCCGTGAACACTAGGATCAGATGGATCATATATCGGTCAAAGACCAAGCATAGGTGGATACGGTTGGTGTCCCTTTCATGACACCCCCCCCCCCCCCCCCCGAGGTCTCGCCACCTGGTCGCCCCCCGCGCGTGCGACTGGGCCGCGCCGCCGGCGCCTTTCTCCAGAACTTCCTCGCCTCCTTCCTCCCGCCGTCGCCGGCTGGTCCCCGGCGGCGCTGGTGGCAGCGGACCCTTACTTCTCCCCCCTCGGTGGCGCCTCGTGCGGGCATGGAGTCTTCGGGCGGTGCAGTTCGGCGACGGAGGTCCGTCTCGGTGCGGTGGCGGCCCGCTGCCGAGCGGGTGCTAGGCGACGTGATGGCACCACCCTTGGAGGTGGTGGTGGCGGGCTGAGCTCGGTCGGAGCCCTATATGCCTAGATCTAAGCCCTTTGGGCCCGATCTGGGTTAGGGTGGGCCGGGCTTGGCCCTGCTGCCTCCGGTTTGATTTGGAGTAGAACGTGACGTGGGTGGCAACTACGACTCCGCCCTTGCTGCAGCACGACGACGTGGCTTCACGGGCCCTTCAAGGTCCGACCGGTTCTATGGTGTTTACGAGGATAGTAGCGGCGGGGGCCTACGTGCAGCAACGCGGCGGCAGGGACTTTACGACCCTCCGTGGCTCGGCCGGGCCTTCGGCCTGGTGTGTCCCTGCTGTTGTGTCCGGTCGGCACCCGCCCTTGGCGGTGGAGGACGTCCTTCAGGTGGCCGTGCTGCTGTCGCCTTCCAGCTCCATTGGTCCCGGTGTGCTCCTGTCATTGTGTCCGGTCACTGTCTCTGGCAGTGGAGGTTGTTCCCTCCCGTGTGGTTGTGGTCATGTCGCCTCTTGTCTTCTGCTATCTCCTCTCAATCCGGCCTCGTGTGGTTTGCCATGGTGAGACGACGTTGGTAACTTCAAGACCGGAGCGGCGTATGTTGGGGGCGGCAAGTTTAGTGGAGCACTGCGGATTATTCGGGGAGCTGGTTTTTTTGGGGTCGGGAGAAATCCCTGTCATCTTGACACCGACGTGGTGACGCCTGCGGGTGTCACCCTTCCTTCCTGAAGGGCGTCGGGAGTGAAAGGACACGGATGTCGCCTAGAGGGGGGGTGAATAGGCGTTTAAAAATAATTACCGTTAAGGCTTGAATAAATGCGGAATGAAACTAGCGTTTAATTTATCAAGCCAAAACCTAAACAAACTAGGTTCACCTATGTGCACCAACAACTTATGCTAAACAATTTAAGCAACTATATGATAGCAAGATATGTTATTTCAAGCTCGATGGTTATCACAAAGTAAATTGCATAAGTAAAGAGATCGGGTATAGAAATAACCGAGAGACGAGGAGATGATGATTTATCCCGAAGTTCACCTCCCAATGGAAGCTAATCTCCATTGGAGAGGTGTGGAGTCACAATGACTCCAAGCGCCCAATGGCTCACATTATTCTCCTCGTGCCTCCACCAATGCGGAGTGCCACGATCCACTATGGGACCTTTGAGGGCGGTCACCGATCCCGTACAAGGTTGGGGCAATCTCCACAACTCAATTGGAGGCTCCCAACAATATCCCGCGAGCCACCAAAACTCCGAGATAGCAACAAGGTCCGGAGCCACCAAAACTCCGGGACAACAAGGTCCGGAGCTACCAAAACTCCGAAGCAACAACAACCGTCTAGGGCACTCCAAGTACCCAAGAGGACAAACTCAATGGCACTCCAAGAATCCAAGAGTAACAAGCTTCTCAACCTTTCACTCGAACGAATCCTCGTAGAGAACTCAAACCGATGCAACCTATGCAATAGCAAGAACACCAGAAGTTCTCAAATACTCCACTCTCAAATCCCACCAAAGCAACAAATGCTATAGGGGGAGAATAGAGGAAGAGCAAGGAAGAACTCAACAAATGAATCCACAAGATCTAGATCCAAAGACTTCCTCTCACTAAGACGAGAGATGTATTGGTGAAATAGTAGATCTAAATCTCCTGTCTCTTTTCCCACTAATTGGAGGCAAGAATCATGGAGGAATAGAGAGATAGCAAGCTTCAAAAGGTCAACAATGGTGGGGGAAAACTTGCCTAAAAGGTTTTGAACCATTGGGCAAGAAGACCCCTTATATAGGCCCCCCAAATAAGCCCGTTGGGAACATTCTGCGTGTCCACGGCCTTCGGGCCGGCCACCTAACAGAACCACCTAGCCTGCAACCCGGCCTGGCCGGCTTTCCTATTTCCAGAAAAACACCTTCACTAAAAGCGCGATATCTTTTGCATCCGGACTCCATTTTCGATGATCTTGGGCTCGTTGAAATCGCAAGAACGAGCACTAAAAGATTATGCAAAGAAACAAAATAGTCCATAATTGGAGGATAAAACCAAATGATGAAAGGTTTGACCTCTCTATAAAGGAACAATCGGTTAAACCACCAATATCAAAAACGCAATAAGTTTTTCATGCGAAACCCGTTTTTGATGAACTTTGAGCTTGTATTGAAACACATGACAAGCTCTAAAACTACACATGGAGAAAACACAAATAAGAACCAAGAAAGATGATGTCAAGTATGCAAAGGTTTGAGCTCTCTTCGAGTGATGCGATCAAGTTGCTAATATGAGAGCCCCTCTTGATAGTATGGTTATCTATCCTATAACCCGGTCGCCCTCCTAATGCTATGAGACCGGTAAAATAGAAAACCTATCAAGATCGTACCTTTGCCTTGAGCATTCCACTTGAGCTAGATGATGAAGATCTTGACCTCCTCAAGATGGAACACCTTTCTTGATTTCGCTTTTCTCGGTGAAGACACAAAGATTGCCCCCCCCCATACGCCACTATGGGAGAGGCTCTTTTAAGTACATCTTCACTTGGAAATTATCTCCAAAAGAGTGGAAAGCTTCAAGCATGTGATATCTTTGATATTACCCCCTTGAACTTGCACTTCTCGAACTTGATGACGACCACAACTTGACGTCATCCACCATGGACTATATGAAATATTCCTTTTGATGCAAGCCCATGGAAAGATACGTAACCCCACATAGATATACCACACACACATATAATGGGTTAGAACATAAAGTTATATGAACAATTACTTACCATACCATGATCCCACATGGTACATCTTCTTTCTTTGTGAGTTGATCAATATTAACCATCGCTTAGCACTTTGCCTTGATCAACCTTGTATCTTTTATTCTCTCTTCACAATAATGATGTCTTGAATATAAAGATAAATGTTCACACAATATTCTTCTTCAAGACATACTTGCAATATGCTCAACTCTCTCATGACCAAACTTGGGATATTCACATGAATAGCACCTTGGTCACCACTTGATTATCTTGAATCCAACACATGGACATCAAGCATTGCTTACGGACAAACTCTACAAGTATAGCTCAATGCAACCATTAGTCCATAGTGATTGTCATCAATTACCAAAACCACTCATGGGGTAACCATGCTCTTTCAATCTCCCCTATTTTGGTAATTGATGACAAACTCTTTTACGAGGTTTTATATAATGAATTTTACCAACCATGCAAATAAGCTAGCAAGGATGTATGAGCATGAAAGGCAAATGCTTAAGAACAAAACCAAAGTATAAAACCAAAATTCCTTAAACCCTCTAAACTTTCTCCCCCATTGGCATCCATTTCCAAAATGGGATCATAGAAATTTTAGATGGCCAATATAGTAAGGATTCCTCCGTAGGATGTGCACTTCTCATAATATGAGTGAAATCAAATACACTTATCCAATGATGAATAATGGGAGGAACTATACCGAGGATCTGAAGATTGCAAATAAGATGGTATACAAATCTAATATTCTCCTAAAGAGAAGCAAGCAATCAAAAAGATCGAACAAACCAAACAAACAAGGTATATTATGGTTTGAGAAAATGAGTGTTTTTAAATAAAATAGAGGAGCTCCCCAATATTTGTGCATGATTTAGAAATATTGCATTTTGAATGCAAAGTGCACAAAAATGGAATCATAACTCCCCCACTGTTGTTCAAAACACAAAGCAAGTGCAAGTGATCATAAAAGAAAACAAGGCATATCACTTGGAGCAAGAGGTGGTTGAGCCATAAGAGAAGTTACCAATAAAAGGATGGACACCGAACCATTAGGATACCAATAATACATGTAATTCTTATCATGTGTATAAGTTTCTAAATAGACCACAATAATGATGATGTACATCCATAAAGAAACATGTACACACAATATATTTACAAAGAGAAAGAGCGAGATATCCAATTTAAAGACATAAATACGATAATAAGATCTTTGCTTGAAAGCATATCACATAGCTTTAATTTTTTTTATCTTAGAGGATATGAATGACCTTCCGACAAAAACACATCAAAGACATCACAAACATCAATAAGGGAAAAAGAGATAGTTGAGACGTTTTGATAAAAGCAACAAGTATCACAAAGAGTAAATATGTTTCATGTCATGATATAACCTACAAAAGGTTGAAATGTTAGAGTATATGCATGAGGTAGATACTTGTTACCGAGGTAGCATTGCTGATGTTGTACTATATAAGAATTCATCCATCATCATAGCTTGATCCCGTAAGCATGTAGTGATAACACCTTGTTTGTGAATGAGGCAAGCACCCAATGCATATCAAATGTACCTAAAACATATTTAAGTACAAAAATGGTCCCCAAACTCATTGGGTCCAAAGTAGTTAGACAAATTACAATATATAGGATATAATCCACATGAATATGGGCATATAGATATGAAATTGAATATCATGAACATCTTAGCCAATTTAGGATTGATGGATATTATTCTATATAAATATTGGATCAAGGAAGATAAACATGCCATAACATATACATTAGTAATTATGCATGCAATCACTTTCAAGAACCAAAAGCGATGTAATTTGGACAAAACACCTAGTAAACAAAGATATGCACACAAAGGCATGACATGACATAAAGGTTGTCCAAATTATATCAAAGGTCCACGTCAGCACATGAAAGGAGATACCAATCGGAACCAAACAAAAATCAACTCATGATTGATAAGATACCAATTAGAAAATATACCATGTAAAAATAAAATACCAAAGGAAATACTTATCACTTGGGGATACTAAATAAAAATTCATCAAGGAATAAAATATTGAGATCCCAATAGACATTAAATGAAGCATGTAAAATTTCAAGAGATATCAATTGAAGCAAATATCTATGGTGAGATATCAAACTCCAATTAATACCAATTGAGGGCATCAAAGCAAAACAAATGAGTATAGAAGATGGCTATATAAAATATGCTCAAAGAATTATCTCATTCAAAACAATAGAATGTAAAACAAGGAATGAGATAACCAAGCCCTCTACACTTTTTATGATGGCACAAAGTAATAAAAAAGAAAAGTTGTGCCTTCCACAAACACACAAGATATTGATTAAAATAGCAATTTAAAAATTCTAATATAAATTGAGGATAACTAGTGTTCAAAAAGAATATATGATAGCTCCCCCATAATCTATGCATGATTTTTGAATTTTGCACACAAATGGGATCATCACTCTCCACACACATACAATAGAAACTTTCATTAAGTGACAAGAGATACAATTGAAAATATAGTGTTCTAAAGGAAGTAATATAGCTCTCCCATGACTTGTGCATTATCTAGATGTTTGCATTTTTAAAACAAAAGCACTATAAGGGGATTCTCGCTTTTCTTACAACCATTACACTAGAATTTTGTTTGATTATAACACATAGATATTCAAGAGTCAAGGAAGACAATGGGAGTTCATACAAAACACTTTCTTGTCGATAATACAAATGGAAGCAAAGCACAATGTAAATATGATCAATAACTTCTACCACAAATATGGTTGTCACTTTTCCAAGGACAAGGAGGGTATGGTGTTACTTTTCGGTGGTATATTGCAAAAATATTCATGATCATGTTCAAACATAAAAGCTTATGGAAAAGGATATGAGTTCATTACCATGCTTACATAGAGATTCTTGGTGGCTTCTACTAGTCAAATGATCATGCAAATAAATGCTTAATATATCTTAAAGCAACCGGTTTCCCAAATAATACATACTAGTGCACATTTGAGGAACACCACACGAAGAAACTCTCTCAAATTCAAGAAACCAAAATATGAGATACAAAAAATCATTTAAGCAAGTATGGAACTTGTTTGAGCTAATCATGCCACGTAGTAACAAGATAATTTAGAATATCAATTCTAAGTGGCATTACCTCACATGTTCACATTTTCTAGGATTGTAATATGCACATAGCTTATTACTCCCCCATAATGTGATAATTCATTTCTTTTCAACAAGAGGCAAGTGAAATCAAATAAGAGATAATTAGTGAACATTGTAAAATTTGAATTTCTCATGAGAATGAAATACCACATGGAGACTATATAATCTTGTCACGTTAATAATAAGTGATATACCTCACGTACACATATTTTAGGATTGTGAGGTGGAAAAGCACATCACTCCCCCAAAATGAGATAGTTCATTAATCCTTCAAAAGAGGCAACTAAATTAATCATAAATTGCAATAAAGGCTCAACACAAAACAAACAAATACATGGAGTGCAAACCAACAAACACAAACTAGATTACTCAAGATAGGTAATTAGTAAATACACCATATACAAACACATGCTAGATACAAAACTAACACATGCAAGGAGCAAGCAACTTTCAATGTATATAATTTAAATACAAGTTACCGCAAGGAGACACATTGGATATGAGATAGATCTATGATGATACAAATGACCTGGCTTGAGTAAATATAATTGATAAAGATCCCTTAATTCTTCATAAGATAGCCAAATCTCCAATGCCCTCCAACAACACCTATTGATCAAGTTTTAGCTTGTTGTTCCCCAACCAAGTTCGGTCCTAAGAAGTTAGTCACAATAGGCTTGGCAACCCAAATGGTTCGTTTCTTGACACCACTTTGAGTGCCAATATATTTGGCAAACACATTGCCAACCTTATCCTTCCGAAGGGAATAAACATCATCAATAATGATAGGGTTGGATAAGGTACCATTAGTGCATGAGAAGCGAAGTGGCCCTTTTCACGGCATAAGTAGCAACATCGGCTTCCTCCTTTCTTCTTAGTTGATTTCTCAACTTGAGGAGTTCTAACTTGATTCTTCTTGGGAAGTGGCCTCTCTTCATCTTGAGGTTGAGCATGCGATTGAACTTGTGGCCGCTTCCCTTGTTGCTTCTCACTAAGAGGCTTCTTCTTTGATGGGCAAGACCTAACATGGTGCCCTTCAACCTTGCACTTGAAGCAAACAATTTTGGACGAATTCTTGACCCTTGTTCTTGTTGATTGTATGATTCTTCTTGATATTGGACTTCTCGTTATTATTGGAGTTGAATCCAAGTCCACTCTTGTCATTGGGTAATATTTGCACACTCAACATGTTGTCAAGTGCGGACTTCCCATGACGCTTTTCTAAGTCTTTCTTCAAAGAAGAGACTTGGACCTTGAGCTATTTTATTTTCTCTACATGGTTAGTAGCAACACAAGTAATAGAGGAAGTAGATGATTCATTGTTAGAGCAACAGGCATGGAAAGCAATTCATCACAAGATGTAGCGATATTAGGAGTGAATGAATTAATAGGACTAGCACGAGGCAAAATAGAATTTTGAGTAGAGTTTGTGCTAATGTACACATGAGGCTCACAAGATATAACCTTGGTACTAATAGTATAATGAGCTAACTTTAGCTTATCATGTGAGACTAAAAGATCCTCATGAGAGCTTGAGAGCTTTTCATGACTTTCTTCCAATTTCCCATAATTTCTAGTTAGCAACTCAAGTTGAGCCCTTATCTCAACATTCTCCTTCAATGTAGATGCTTCACAAGAAATAGAGTTAGCAGCACAAGCATCATTATTAATAGAAATAGGAGAAGGCAACTTGGCAAGATCTCTTGAATATGAAGCTTTAAGTTGAGTATGTGCGACTTTTAGCTCATCATTTTTAGTTTTAAGACAATTAACCACCTCAAGATTTCTATCATGAGAGTCCTTTACTTTTGATAACTCTAGAGTAAAAGTCTCTTCAAGAGATTCATTGGTGGTTTGTTCTTCTACAAGAGCTTACTCTAGTTTTGCAATTTCATTGGAATAATCACGCTCGCGGCTATAACATGCGTCAATGCATGCTTCTAGATCCTTAATGGCGATATTGCGCCTATCAAATGCTCTAATGATTTCTAGGAAATTGGCACAAGCATCTTTATCCTCATAAAGGATATTGTGAATCATTTTACCTTTCTCCATTAATGAATCATTGTCATTATCATCGTCATCATCATCATGACCATCATAATCATCATCACCACCAGATACATTGGTGTTCAAAGTAGGAGCTACCTTTGAACCTTTAGCCATAAGGCAAAAGTAAGATATGGTAGATGATGATGAACCATCACTTGAAGCACCACTTAAATCCACGTCTTGTTCCATGGAATGTTGAGTTTCTTCTACATGGTTAGTAACACAAGTACTAGAGGAAATACAAGCATTTTTACTATTGCAACAAGATGTATCAAGCATATCATTATAAGATTTAGTCAAGGAATTTCTACATGATATGCATGGACTATCAACACAAGCATGTAAACCATTTTGGGTGCTAGATGTGTTTAAGTCCATAGACGAAGTATTGCAATAAGATAGAGTGAAGAATCGTCAACAATAAGATTACTATCAAGATTGCAATTTTTGTCACTACTCACCATATCATTATGTTGTGCCTTGCCATATGTTGGTGAAGTAGAAGAAGTTGATAACTCATCACGCCTGGAGGTGGAGGGAGAATAATCATCCCCACAACTCTTGGATACATCATATTTATCTTGAAGCTTGGTCCATATCTCATGAGCTTTCCAAGATGGCCTAATTGACTCAAGAACTACAATGCTCAAATATTTGAACAACACATTAGTAGCTTGAGTATTGAGATATAAGTTTTTCTCATCCTCTAAAGAGCAATCAATACCCGTTGGAGTAGAAAAACCCATACCTACAATTTTCTCTATATTTGGACCCATGTCCTTAAAAATATTAAGCATACTCATTTTCCAAGTATTATAATTTGTGCCATTGAATATAAAAGTGTCATTATGCACTAATCCCCTAGCCGACATCTTTACTCTCTAGGTTGTCAAACCCTATGAAGAGAGACCCGGCTCTGATACCAATTGAAAGGACACGGATATCGCCTAGAGGAGGGTGAATAGGCGTTTAAAAATAATTACGGTTAAGGCTTGAATAAATGCGGAATGAAACCAACGTTTAATTTATCAAGCCAAAACCTAAACAAACCAGGTTCACCTATGTGCACCAACAACTTATGCTAAACAATTCAAGCAACTATGTGATAGCAAGATATGTTACTTCAACCTTGATGGCTATCACAAAGTAAATTGCATAAGTAAAGAGATCGGGTATAGAAACAACCGAGAGACGAGGAGACGATGATTTATCCCAAAGTTCACTTCCCAATGGAAGCTAATATCCGTTGGAGAGGTGTGGAGTCACAATGACTCCAAGCGCCCAATGGCTCACCTTATTCTCCTCGTGCCTCCACCAATGCAGAGTGCCACGATCCACTATGGGACCTTTGAGGGCGGTCATCGATCCCGTACAAGGTTGGGGCAATCTCCACAACTCAATTGGAGGCTCCCAACAATATCCCGCGAGCCACCAAAACTCCAAGATAGCAACAAGGTCCCGAGCCACCAAAACTCCGGGACAACAAGGTCCGGAGCTACCAAAAATCCGAGACAACAACAACCGTCTAGGGCACTCCAAGTATCCAAGAGGACAAGCTCAAGGGCACTCCAAGAACCCAAGAGTAACAAGCTTCTCAACCTTTCACTCGAACGAATCCTCGTAGAGAACTCAAACCGATGCAACCTATGCAATATCAAGAACATAAGAAGTTCTCAAATCCTTCACTCTCAAATCCCACCAAAGCAACAAATGCTATGGGGGGAGAAGAGAGGAAGAACAAGGAAGAACTCAACAAATGAATCCACAAGATCTAGATCCAAAGACTTCCCCTCACTAAGAGGAGAGATGGATTGGTGAAATAGTAGATCTAGATCTCCTCTCTCTTTTCCCACTAATTAGAGGCAAGAATCATGGAGAAATAGAGAGATAGCAAGCTCCAAAAGGTCAACAATGGTGGGGGGAAACTTGACTAAAAGGTTGGGAACCATTGGGGAATAAGACCCCTTATATAGGCCCCCAAATCAGCCCGTTGGGGACATTCTGCACGTCCCCGGCCTCCGGGCCGGCCACCTAACAAAACCACCCAGCCTGCAGCCCGGCCTGGCCAGCCTTCCTGTTTCCAGAAAAACACCTTCACTAAAAGCGCGATATCTTTTGCATCCGGACTCCGTTTTCGATGATCTTGGGCTCGTTAAAATCGCAAGAACGAGAACTACAAGATTATGCAAAGAAACATCATAGTAAATCATTGGAGGATAAAACCAAATGATGAAAGGTTTGATCTCTCTATAAAGGAACAATCGGTTAAACCACCAATATCAAAAGCGCAATAAGTTTTTCATGCGAAACCCGCTTTTGATGAACTTGATCTTGTATTGAAACACATGACAAGCTCTAAAACCACACACAGAGAAAACATAACTAAGAACCAAGAAAGATGATGCCAAGTATGCAAAAGTTTGAGCTCTCTCCGAGTGATGCAATCAAGTTGCTAATATGAGAGCCCCTCTTGATAGTACGGTTATCTATCCTATAACCCGGTCTCCCTCCTAATGCTATTAGACCGGTAAAATAGAAAACCTATCAAGATCATAACTTTTCCTTGAGCATTCCACTTGAGCTAGATGGTGAAGATCTTGACCTCCTCAAGATGGAATACCTTTCTTGATTTCGCTTTGCTCGGTGAAGACACAAAGATTTCTCCCCCATACGCCACTATGGGAGAGGCTCTTTTAAGTACATCTTCACTTTGACATTATCTCCAAAAGAGTGGCAAGCTTCAAGAATGTGATCTCTTTGATATGCTCCCCTTGAACTTGCACTTCTCGAACTTGATGACGACCACAACTTGATGTCATCCACCATGAACTATATGAAATCTTCTTTTTTATGAAATACCATGGAAAGATACATAACCCCACATAGATATATCACACACACATATAATGGGTTAGAACACAAAGTTATATAAACAATTTCTTACCATACCATGATCCCACATGATACATCTTCTTGCTTTGTGAGTTGATCAATATTAACCATCACTTAGCACTTTGCCTTGATCAACCTTGTATCTTTTATTCTCTCTTCATAATAATGATTTCTTGAAGGTAAAGATGAATGTTCACACAATATTCTTCTTCAAGACATACTTGCAATATGCTCAACTCTCTCATGACCAAACTTGGGATATTCACATGAATAGCACCTTGGTCACCACTTGATTATCTTGAATCCAACACATGGACATCAAGAATTGCTTATGGACAAACTCTACAAGTATAGCTCAATGCAACCATTAGTCCATAGTGATTGTCATCAATTACCAAAACCACACATGGGGTAACCATGCTATTTCAGGGAGTACCTCTTCCCCTCTCCCCGCAGCGTACCGGGGGAAACCCTAGGACCAGTCCGGACAACACCGTCGTCGTCGTCGATTTCCTTCTTGGAGGTGTTGCTTGGTACTTGACGATTCGGAGTACTAAGATAGTGGTGGGGATACTCGGTGGGCGCAACGGTTGCGAATCATCTTCGTTCATCGATGTTGGCATTGTTTTTCTTTTCTTTTCTTCTCTCTTTTGTGTTTTGGGCGTGTTTTGCTATTTTGCCCCAACAGTGAACTCACAGTTGTACCATGTGTTGTTGCTATATTAATATAGCGGGACGAAAACCTATTTCAAGACCAATCATATGTACGTAAGTCCGACCTAAACACAACATTTTTTTTTGCCTTCAAACACAACAATAGCCGTTGCCTCTTGGTTTCGACACGCGAATGTGTGTGCCTCTAATAATTTTTAATTTTGACCTGATTTATATAAGTGACATCAATATTTATGCAGCCATATTAGTGCTATCATTATATTCATGATATAATATTCTTTTCATTGTATAACTATTTGATTTCCTAGATTTTCTTATATTTTCGTGTAAATATGGTAAATTTGTGCTATCCCACTTATCCCACATGTCCCACTTCTGCATCTCTGGCTAAGTCCCCTCTTCCCGTTTGTACGTGGTTTCTTTTTCTCAGTAAGGAAAAATAAAATTCTTTTAGCAATTGATGGGTCATGAAGATAAAACTTCTTTTTTTTTAGATTTACCACACCTTTTATTCCGGAATATTCAGAACGTTTACAACCACACCCGGGGGTGGTGAAAGATACCACACATGTCTACCTAAAGGAAGATAAATAGCGCTTCTGGCTAGTCCATGAGCTTCCACATTGGAAGATCTGTACTCATGTACCACCTCACAACTCGAAAACTGTCTAGCTCTCTCCTGAAATTCCTTGATCACATGGCCATACGAACACAGCCCCTGCCCCCTGATGTTACTCACAACATTGGAGCAGTCCGTCGCCAATCTGAAACTCTCGATACCCAGATCTTCTGCGATGGCTAGTCCCTCCCGACAAGCTAACGCTTCGAGTGTTTTCGGGTCCTTTAGTCCTTCCATCACCACTGCCGAGGCCCCCAGAAACCCGCCATCAAAACTGCGCACAACTGAACCAAACGCAGCCTTATTCGAGTTCTTCGATGTTGCTGCGTCAACGTTGATCTTGGCGAGATGCTGCGGAGGTGCAATCCACCTCTGTCCCCTGCATGGGGTCCTGCTCTCTGTCCGAGCTGGCTCGATCATCTCCAGCTCGTCGATAAACCTTTCAATGAAACAATTCGTGCACATTGGGCTTTGAAAGATACCTTCATATAACGCCTTCCTTCTCGCATGCCACACTGCCCACAACGTGACTACTGCCCTGATCAACTCTTGTTGTGGCAGTGCTCTGAATCTTGTCGCCAGCCAAGCCATCGCATCGACTTCTTGGACGTTAGCCACCATCTCTGTTAGATCTTCAGGCGCCAAAGCCCAAGTGCATCTCGCCATGTTACATTCTAACAGCGCATGTTTCCATGAATCCATCCGCCCGCATAATTTGCAGGACCCCCGCTCCGCCATCTTCCTGTGGTTTAGCAAATCACTCGTCGGAAGGGACTGATGAGCTAGCCTCCATAGGAACACTCGGATTTTGGATGGGACCTTCGTCTTCCATAGCATACACCAGTCTTTTGCTCTTTCCTCCAGACCGGATCCCCCTGGTCTCTCCTCGAGCTAGTCAGTCCTCCTTTCTTTTGTGGAAACAAGCATGCGATAAGCGGAACGAACCGTGAACACGCCGCTTCTCTCGTAATGCCATGCCCAGAAGTCCTCCTGCCGCCGAGTGCTTAGAGGTATTGATTCAATCACCTCTCTGTCCATTGGCAAGAAAAACAGGTTAAGCTTCTCCACGTCCCAACGTACTCCCACTGGGTCGATCAGTTCACTAACAAGCTCCGGAGGATCATCACTTGGGCAAGCTATCGGGCGTAGACTGCCATCCCGCGGAAGCCAATTGGCATTCCAAATGCTCGTCGCTTCCCCCGTGCCGATCCGTCGGATCAGGCCTTGTTTTAACACCTCCTTTCCATCGCAGATAGCTCTCCAAATCCTTGAGGGAGAAGTGCCAACAATTGCGTCCAGGAAGTCCCCCTGCGGATAGTACACCGCTGCCAAGATCCTTGCACTCAACGATGTTGGCTCTTGTAAAATCGGCCACGCTTGACGGGCTAAGAGGGCTAGGTTGAAGAGTTCGATATCCCTAAACCCTAGCCCCCCTAGGAATTTCGGTCTGGTCATCTCCTCCCAAGACACCCAGCACGTACGCCGTTTTCCTTCCGTGCTGCCCCACCAAAATTTCTGAAGCAGGCTGTCTATATGCTTACACAAACCCTTCGGAAGTCTAAAACATGCCATCGAAAAAGTGGGTATTGCCTGCGCAACAGCCTTGATGAGCACTTCCTTTCCTGCTGCCGATAACAGCATCTCCATCCAGCCTTGGACTCTCTTCCATATACGGTCCTTTAGAAATTTGAACGCCCCATTAATAGAGGTACCCGCATCGGAGGGCATACCCAAATATTTCTCACTCAACGAAACATTGTGGACATTCAGAATTTCCATGATCTCGTCCCTTAAACCTGCTGGCATCCCTTAGCAAAATGAATTGATGATTTATCCTCATTTAGCCGTTGGCCTGATGCCTCACAGTAACTGCTCAACACTTTCCTTACTTCTACTGCATCTTCCCTTCTCGATCTGAAAAACAGCAGGCTATCATCTGCGAATAATAAGTGGATGACCACTGGAGCCAACGGAGCCACTTTAATAACACTTAAGCACGATGACTGAATTTTCGATTTTCACAGGCACGACAGGCCCTCTGCTGCCAACAAAAAGAGATACGGAGATATAGGGTCACCCTGCCGGATGCCCTGGAAGGAAGAAAACTCTCAAGGTGATCACCATTAAAGATAACTGAGAAAGAAACAGTAGTTACCAAACGCATCACCATCTCCACCCATCGCATGTTGAAGCCCATACGCAACATGATTGCTCGCAGATAGCTCCACTCGACTCTATCATATGCTTTCTGCATGTCCAATTTGAGAGCGCAGCACCGCACCTCCCGAGCTCTCTTACGCTTCATGAAATGTAGGCACTCATAAGCAGTAATTATGTTGTCGGTGATCAAACGACCCGGAACGAACGCCGACTGCTCCTCGGCAATAATCTCCGGTAGTATATCCTTCAGCCTGTTTGCTAACACTTTCGATGCGATCTTATAGATTACATTACACAAGCTGATCGGCCGAAACTGTCCCAATTCCTCAGGACTAGCCACTTTCGGGATTAGAACAATAAAGGTTTTGTTGATGAGACCTGGATCATCCTCCCCTCGTAGAACCCACAGTACTATCGAGGTCACCTCCCCCCACACAGCTCCCAATGTCGCTGAAAGAAATGCGCGGGAAAACCATCGGGGCCCGGGGACTTTGTTGGAAACATCTGGAAAAGTGCCTCCTTCACCTCGCCTTGCTCAAATTGACGCAATAGGCGATCATTCATTGCACTGGATACTTTGGTTGGAACCGTGTCAAGCACCACATGCATATTATTTGTACCCTCTGATGTATACAGCCTCTTATAAAACCGCGTGGTGAGCCCCTCCATCTCCTTTTTATCCTCAGTTACCAAACCATCCTTGTAACACCTGGGGTGTTACCCTAAATAGGAAGTTGTTTTGTTTTCTTTTGCTTGCATCACATGCATCACATGAGCATTGCATTCTATTTTTAAAACAACTCAAAATTCAAAACCACTTTAAACTTTCACACCTTGTTCAAAAATTCCCAATTTCAAAATTGCAAACTAAACTACTCAATTGTTTTTCAATAGTTGAAGTTGTTTTAATCAAATTGCTTGTTAATAAAATTTTCCCTTTTGTTAAAAACCCTAATGGTAAATTCAAATAACCAAATCCAAATCAAATCAATCCTACTCATCATATTTCAATATGGGTTTAAAGATTAAAATTTGGCAAACAAATTAAATTCAATAATGTTTGTATGATTGCTTGAGATTATTAAATAGAATTTGTTTATTTCCAAAATTCCCAAATCAAACATTATTTGAAATTCAACTAACCACTTAGAAATCAAACTAATATTTCCAATTTTGAAATCAAAACCAACCTTGCTTTCACTCATTGTTTTTGCAACTTAATAAAATTTAATTATCAAATCAAAACCCCAAACTCTATTTGGAAAATTCAACTAACAACATTAAATCAAAGTAAGATTTCAAACTTGTGAAATAATGTAAACATTTGCTTTAAGTTTCTGTTTCGAAAATTAACACAAATAATCCATAAAAAGAAAAAAAAAACCCTATTTCTTTTCTATCTCCCTTTCCTCTTTCATCCTTTACAAAAAAAATGTTCATAAGGAAAAACAAAAAAAAATAGAGAAGAGAGGGGTGAGCTGAGAGAAAAGGGCAGCCCGCCCCATCCCCTTTTTCTTCCCCAAGCCCATTTTCTTCTGGCCCGTTACCCCTTCATTCACTTGTCGTCTTCCACCCCCCCCCCCCGATGTCATCCCTGTACGTCTGCACCACCACCGCCCGATCAACCTCTCCCTCCTCCGATTTCCTGCCGTACGAGCTAGGGCTCCCCTTAAAACATCCACCTCTCTCCCACTGCTAGTCCTAGCCCTCCTCTCTCCCAGCTAGCGCCGCCGTCGCTCCTCTCTCCCCCCGATTTCTCTTCTGTATCTGAAACCTGCGATCACCCGTGCCCCACCACCACTGTCTCCCGTCACCCCCACCGCCATGGCCACCTCGAGGATGCGCCGACGTCGGGAATGGGTTCGTGGTGCCTCCAGCTACCTCCCCGCGTCCTCGCCGGTTGCTGGGAGCAACCGGAGTGACCACGCCGTCGCCGGGAACATCCCCTCGCCGCTGCACCTCGACAGACTTCTCCGACACCAGCCAAGGTGAGCAGCACCCGCCTTCCTCCTTCCCTCTCCCTTCCGCTCCTGCACCGATCCCCACCCGCACCAGCTTTCCCCGTTCCGTGACGCCCTGGTCCGTTCTAGTCGTTGTTGGTCGCGACCTCTGCCGCCCTGTTCGGTCGTTGTCGTTCTCGTTTCCGGCCGTCGTGCGTTCCGTCAGTCTGAATCTCGGGTGTTAAAATTCAGTTAACATCCGCTGGTAACTTCTTGTTGTTTCCGTCTCAAGTCCTAACACGAACCACGAACCAGCCTAGTGGTGCAGTCCCTTGCGCGCCCACTGCAGATCTCGGGATCGAACCCTGGGGAGGCGAAAACCCCAATTTTTTTGCTCTTCTGCGCGCGCTCGCCCTGGCCCCACTGGTCATCGACCGTGGTGGCCAGTGCTGCCTCCACCCGCGCCACGTTGGCACCAGCCTGGCGCTGCCCCACGGTCAGCGTCACGGTGTGGACCCGCGGCGAGTAGAAAAAGTCCAAGGACCATCCGAAATCTTTTTCTTCCACACAGGGGTCCCTGTAAATCACAAATAAGTCCTTGTTTTCAAATCACACATAACTTTTTAATTCCAACTCCAATTAATACAAATAAAATATGTATCTTGACCCAAATTTAATTATCCACCTATTCAAAGCATTTTTTTCTGTTTTGCACAATTCAAATTGTTTCAAATTTCAAATTTAAACAATTCATCTCAAATTTGGTTAATTCCATAATTAATTCATAATTAATTCAAATAACACAAATAAAATATGTTTTTCAGTCCAAATTCAATGTACTTTCTGTTTATCAACTTGGTTTTGCATTTTGGGCAACTAAAATTAATGTTATTTAATAATCCTTAAATTGGTTAATTAAATGGCATAATTAATAAATTTCAAATGGTTGCTCCAAATTAAATACTCCAAACAAGAATTTCATCCAAAATCACATGCCACACTTGGATATCAACTTTGTTTTCTGGTTTGCAACAATTAATTTGAATAATTGTTCCATCTCTTATTTAATACAATTAAATTGGTAACATGCTTAATTAAATCATTTGAAATTGTTTTCCAACAAATAAAATATGTTTTCCATGCCATTTTGAACCACCTTTTCAAATATAAATTTTGTTTCATGTTTTGGATAATTAAAATTGCTTGAATAATTTAAACCTTGTTTAAACCATTTAAATTTGCTAAATTCATAACTTGCTCAAATTAAATTCTTTTTGAACTTATAAAATATGTTTTCAAACCAGAAAACATAACCTTTTCAAATATTAAATTGAATTTATGTTCTGAACAAATAAAATTCAAATAATATTCACACTTGAATTAAATTCAATTAAAACTTGTTTAATCTTGTTTAATTCATAATTAAATCCTTGTAATTCCTTTTTCAATAATTGAAACATGTAATCCACCTAAAATTTTGTGTTCTAATCAAATATGAACTTTGCTATCTGTTTTGAACAATTTAACTTGATGAAAACAACAAATGCTTGTGTGACACCTTTAAGTAACCAAAAAATTCCAAAACTTAATAAGTGAATTTCAAAATGGGTACACCTTATTTCCAATTGGTTCTATTGTTGTTATTTTTCTGTTTTCATCATCCATGCATCATACTAATCCACCTTCACCTGTTGATTAGTTGGAAAACAAATAATCTAACCAAAATTCATGGGCTTTTCATATGCAACTCAAATTGCATATGGGTCCATTTAAACATGTTATCATGTCAACTAGTTTATTTCTATGCATCCATTAAATTGTCATGCATCCATATCTTGATCATGCTGGATCTTTTGCCGTAGTAGTAATTGTTGCATCCGGTGTTTGTTCGAGGTTCGTTGCTTCTTCCCGGATAGGACGTTGAGATGATGTGAGCAACGACAAGTTCTGTGGATGTACCTCTACTTGCTGGATACCAGGCAAGTATACTCACTTGCTGCCAAATGGCTGCCTTTCATCACTTGCTACCGATTCTTTCCGTTGTTCTTATTCTAGCCTGTTGATTCGATGCTGGTGTCTCGATCCTATTATATGTTACCTTGCAGCCATGATATAACCTTCCTTCCACTTCCTATCAACTGTTGTTTGTTTACCTTGTTGGCCCTCGTGTCGTAGTTGCATGCTTAGTGTTGTTTGCGCTCAAGTCTTGTTGTTCCTTTCATATCACATGTTTAGTTGATAGCTGGGTTTTCCATTCAATCAACAACATGTTAATGTTTTGGGTAATAATAATTTGATGATAAGGCACCGGCAGGGGGCCCGGCGTGGTTTTGAAGCCTGCTAGTGTCGACCCTAATTAGGAAAAAGGTCTTGTGTACTGATCCATGATGAGCGCACTAACCGCATGTGGGAAGCGAGTATGGGCGCCCCCCTCAATTTGACTCGATTTGCATCTCGTCCAAATTGCCACACTTAGTTCGGGCTTTCCATTTGATGCATGCATATGCAGGTGCGAACCCGAGGCCAGGGTGGAACTTTTGTAGTCGGCATTTAGGGCGGCGTGGTCTTCCAGTGCTATGAGGGTCCCCCTTTTCTTCGTGGGGGCTCGATTAGCCGCGCACGCACAGCACGTGGTGCTTTGGGCTTGATGCGAAGAAGAGTTGGGTTGTGTTGAGTACCTCGCTTGGTGGGTTGATCCCCCGTCTGGCGGGTTATTCTTACGTGTACGGCCAAATTGGTGCACCCCTGCAGGGTTAAATCTTCTCGAGAAGCCGTGTTTTCCGCGGTTATGGTTGACTTGGTGAAAGTACTGGCTAACAAGTACTCAGAACAACTTACACCTAACTAATGATACTTGACTAGTAATAGTCTTATTGACACAATAACTTGATCCATCATTAATCCAACAGCGTGAGTTATCCTTGGGTTGCTTCCTTAGTTGGGGGTGACATTGGATGGGTTTGTTTGGGTGGTTAGTTGGTTACGATACGCTATCTTATCCCCTCTTTTAGCCGGATGTTGTAGTGAGTTTCTGTAGTTGGTTAGTGCAGCCCGCTGCCGCTTATTTGCAATAATCCCTTCCTTTCCGTTGAACCCAAAGTATTTGTATCTTGTGATCACTGGTTACGCCGGTATCTTGGGAGTATGGTTTATCCACTTGCCAGTACTTAACCGTACTGACCCACGAATCTTTTTCGTGGCTGCATATTCAACATTGCAGTCAACAGGTTTGAAGTCTGACGACGTTAGCTTGGGAATCCCTCCGGCTTGGCCTGGGCAGGGATTGGACGCTCTCGGTTATCTTCAGGACTCTTAGTCCATTTTGGATCTTGTCCGTAGTCGGACGCTATGTTGTTTCTTCCGCCGTGATTTGGATCTTTGTAATGTATCAGTTGTATCCCTGACTCGTTTGAGTCTTCTTGTATATATCTTTTCTGTTGTTGTTGTGGATTATTCGTGAACTGTTGTAATGTTATCACAAGTGGCAACCTGGAATCGGTTATTATGTGGATTTTGGCGGGAATGCTGAAATCTGCATTGTGCCCGATCTAGGGGCGTCACAAATGGTATCAGAGCCTTGGTTCTGATTCCCGATATTGTTTCGATACGAATGGTTATCGAAGCAACGGGTCCGCAAAGCCTGTAGGATAACCTCGCTAACGGTCGTTGTTTCTAGAGTGTCAAAAACTATTTCTGCTAAACTATTTTGGAAAACATCTCAATAGGATTCTTGTTTTCTCCTAATCCCTATTCTATTTCCCCTCCCATCTTATTTGTTTTGGAGTCTTTCCCCCCTTGTCTATCGTTCAAAGTGTTAGGATCCTACGTGGGTGGACGTTTTCTTAGCCTTTAACCTAATAGGTTCGATCATCGGAAGATTCCTGGTGGAAGAACATCGTCATCACTCCGCGCAAGAACCCCTTGTTAGTGGTCTCGAGAAGCCCTTGTTAGTGGTGTCGAGGAGAATCAACTGGAAGCGTGAAGAATCGATAGTCGAACTTCTTTCCCCTCCCGGGTTAGCAGGTGGATTGCGAGGGCGCAATCCCTTGTTAGTGGTGTCGTCTGTAACACCTGGGGTGTTACCCTAAATAGGAAGTTGTTTTGTTTTCTTTTGCTTGCATCGCATGCATCACATGAGCATTGCATTCTATTTTCAAAACAACTCAAAATTCAAAACCACTTTAAACTTTCACACCTTGTTCAAAAATTCCCAATTTCAAAATTGCAAACTAAACCACTCAATTGTTTTTCAATAGTTGAAGTTGTTTTAATCAAATTGCTTGTTAATAAAATTTTCCCTTTTGTTAAAAACCCTAATGGTAAATTCAAATAACCAAATCCAAATCAAATCAATCCTACTCATCATATTTCAATATGGGTTTAAAGATTAAAATTTGGCAAACAAATTAAATTCAATAATGTTTGTATGATTGCTTGAGATTATTAAATAGAATTTGTTTATTTCCAAAATTCCCAAATCAAACATTATTTGAAATTCAACTAACCACTTAGAAATCAAACTAATATTTCAAATTTTGAAACCAAAACCAACCTTGCTTTCACTCATTGTTTTTGCAACTTAATAAAATTTAATTATCAAATCAAAACCCCAAACTCTATTTGGAAAATTCAACTAACAACATTAAATCAAAGTAAGATTTCAAACTTGTGAAATAATGTAAACATTTGCTTTAAGTTTCTGTTTCGAAAATTAACACAAATAATACATAAAAAGAAAAAAAAAACCCTATTTCTTTTCTATCTCCCTTTCCTCTTTCATCCTTTACAAAAAAATGTTCATAAGGAAAAAAAATAGAGAAGAAAGGGGTGAGCTGAGAGAAAAGGGCAGCCCACCCCATCCCCTTTTTCTTCCCCAAGCCCATTTTCTTCTGGCCCGTTACCCCTTCATTCACTTGTCGTCTTCCTCCCCCCCGATGTCATCCCTGTACGTCTGCACCACCACCGCCCGATCAACCTCTCCCTCCTCCGATTTCCTGCCGTACGAGCTAGGGCTCCTCTTAAAACATCCACCTCTCCCCCACTGCTAGTCCTAGCCCTCCTCTCTCCCAGCTAGCGCCGCCGTCGCTCCTCTCTCCCCCCCCCCGATTTCTCTTCTGTATCTGAAACCTGCGATCACCCGTGCCCCACCACCACTGTCTCCCGTCACCCCCACCGCCATGGCCACCTCGAGGATGCGCCGACGTCGGGAATGGGTTCGCGGTGCCTCCAGCTACCTCCCCGCGTCCTCGCCGGTTGCTGGGAGCAACCGGAGTGACCACGCCGTCGCCGGGAACATCCCCTCGCCGCTGCACCTCGACAGACTTCTCCGACACCAGCCAAGGTGAGCAGCGCCCGCCTTCCTCCTTCCCTCTCCCTTCCGCTCCTGCACCGATCCCCACCCGCACCAGCTTTCCCCGTTCCGTGACGCCCTGGTCCGTTCTAGTCGCTGTTGGTCGCGACCTCTGCCGCCCTGTTCGGTCGTTGTCGTTCTCGTTTCCGGCCGTCGTGCGTTCCGTCAGTCTGAATCTCGGGTGTTAAAATTCAGTTAACATCCGCTGGTAACTTCTTGTTGTTTCCGTCTCAAGTCCTAACACGAACCACGAACCAGCCTAGTGGTGCAGTCCCTTGCGCGCCCACTGCAGATCTCGGGATCGAACCCTGGGGAGGCGAAAACCCCAATTTTTTTGCTCTTCTACGCGCGCTCGCCCTGGCCCCACTGGTCATCGACCGTGGTGGCCAGTGCTGCCTCCACCCGCGCCACGTTGGCACCAGCCTGGCGCTGCCCCACGGTCAGCGTCACGGTGTGGACCCGCGGCGAGTAGAAAAAGTCCAAGGACCATCCGAAATCTTTTTCTTCCACACAGGGGTCCCTGTAAATCACAAATAAGTCCCTGTTTTCAAATCACACATAACTTTTTAATTCCAACTCCAATTAATACAAATAAAATATGTATCTTGACCCAAATTTAATTATCCACCTATTCAAAGCATTTGTTTTCTGTTTTGCACAATTCAAATTGTTTCAAATTTCAAATTTAAACAATTCATCTCAAATTTGGTTAATTCCATAATTAATTCATAATTAATTCAAATAACACAAATAAAATATGTTTTTCAGTCCAAATTCAATGTACTTTCTGTTTATCAACTTGGTTTTGCATTTTGGGCAATTAAAATTAATGTTATTTAATAATCCTTAAATTGGTTAATTAAATGGCATAATTAATAAATTTCAAATGGTTGCTCCAAATTAAATACTCCAAACAAGAATTTCATCCAAAATCACATGCCACACTTGGATATCAACTTTGTTTTCTGGTTTGCAACAATTAATTTGAATAATTGTTCCATCTCTTATTTAATACAATTAAATTGGTAACATGCTTAATTAAATCATTTGAAATTGTTTTCCAACAAATAAAATATGTTTTCCATGCCATTTTGAACCACCTTTTCAAATATAAATTTTCTTTCATGTTTTGGATAATTAAAATTGCTTGAATAATTTAAACCTTGTTTAAATCATTTAAATTTGCTAAATTCATAACTTGCTCAAATTAAATTATTTTTGAACTTATAAAATATGTTTTCAAACGAGAAAAACATAACCTTTTCAAATATTAAATTGAATTTATGTTCTGAACAAATAAAATTCAAATAATATTCACACTTGAATTAAATTCAATTAAAACTTGTTTAATCTTGTTTAATTCATAATTAAATCCTTGTAATTCCTTTTTCAATAATTGAAACATGTAATCCACCTAAAATTTTGTGTTCTAATCAAATATGAACTTTGCTATCTGTTTTGAACAATTTAACTTGATGAAAACAACAAATGCTTGTGTGACACCTTTAAGTAACCAAAAAATTCCAAAACTTAATAAGTGAATTTCAAAATGGGTACACCTTATTTCCAATTGGTTCTATTGTTGTTATTTTTCTGTTTTCATCATCCATGCATTATACTAATCCACCTTCACCTGTTGATTAGTTGGAAAACAAATAATCTAACCAAAATTCATGGGCTTTTCATATGCAACTCAAATTGCATATGGGTCCATTTAAACATGTTATCATGTCAACTAGTTTATTTCTATGCATCCATTAAATTGTCATGCATCCATATCTTGATCATGCTGGATCTTTTGCCGTAGTAGTAATTGTTGCATCCGGTGTTTGTTCGAGGTTCGTTGCTTCTTCCCGGATAGGACGTTGAGATGATGTGAGCAACGACAAGTTCTGTGGATGTACCTCTACTTGCTGGATACCAGGCAAGTATACTCACTTGCTACCAAATGGCTGCCTTTCATCACTTGTTACCGATTCTTTCCGTTGTTCTTATTCTAGCCTGTTGATTCGATGCTGGTGTCTCGATCCTATTATATGTTACCTTGCAGCCATGATATAACCTCCCTTACACTTCCTATCAACTGTTGTTTGTTTACCTTGTTGGCCCTCGTGTCGTAGTTGCATGCTTAGTGTTGTTTGCGCTCAAGTCTTGTTGTTCCTTTCATATCACCTGTTTAGTTGATAGCTGGGTTTTCCATTCAATCAACAACATGTTAATTTTTTGGGTAATAATAATTTGATGATAAGGCACCGGCAGGAGGCCCGGCGTGGTTTTGAAGCCTGCTAGTGTCGACCCTAATTAGGAAAAGGGTCTTGTGTACTGATCCATGATGAGCGCACTAACCGCATGTGGGAAGCGAGTATGGGCGCCCCCCTCAATTTGACTCGATTCGCATCTCGTCCAAATCGCCACACTTAGTTCGGGCTTTCCATTTGATGCATGCATATGCAGGTGCGAACCCGAGGCCAGGGTGGAACTTTTGTAGTCGGCATTTAGGGCGGCGTGGTCTTCCAGTGCTATGAGGGTCCCCCTTTTCTTCGTGGGGGCTCGATTAGCCGCGCACGCACAGCACATGGTGCTTTGGGCTTGATGCGAAGAAGAGTTGGGTTGTGTTGAGTACCTCGCTTGGTGGGTTGATCCCCCGTCTGGCGGGTTATTCTTACGTGTACGGCCAAATTGGTGCACCCCTGCAGGGTTAAATCTTCTCGAGAAGCCGTGTTTTCCGCGGTTATGGTTGACTTGGTGAAAGTACTGGCTAACAAGTACTCAGAACAACTTACACCTAACTAATGATACTTGACTAGTAATAGTCTTATTGACACAATAACTTGATCCATCATTAATCCAACAGCGTGAGTTATCCTTGGGTTGCTTCCTTAGTAGGGGGTGACATTGGATGGGTTTGTTTGGGTGGTTAGTTGGTTACGATACGCTATCTTATCCCCTCTTTTAGCCGGATGTTGTAGTGAGTTTCTGTAGTTGGTTAGTGCAGCCCGCTGCCGCTTATTTGCAATAATCCCTTCCTTTCCGTTGAACCCAAAGTATTTGTATCTTGTGATCACTGGTTACGCCGGTATCTTGTGAGTATGGTTTATCCACTAGCCAGTACTTAACCGTACTGACCCACGAATCTTTTTCGTGGCTGCATATTCAACATTGCAGTCAACAGGTTTGAAGTCTGACGACGTTAGCTTGGGAATCCCTCCGGCTTGGCCTGGGCAGGGATTGGACGCTGTCGGTTATCTTCAGGACTCTTAGTCCATTTTGGATCTTGTCCGTAGTCGGACGCTATGTTGTTTCTTCCGCTGTGATTTGGATCTTTGTAATGTATCAGTTGTATCCCTGACTCGTTTGAGTCTTCTTGTATATATCTTTTCTGTTGTTGTTGTGGATTATTTGTGAACTGTTGTAATGTTATCACAAGTGGCAACCTGGAATCGGTTATTATGTGGATTTTGGCGGGAATGCTGAAATCTGCATTGTGCCCGATCTCGGGGCGTCACAATCCTCCCTCTTGAGCCGTGAGATGTTATTTTTCCTCTTTCTCTGACTCGCGCGTAAGTGAAAAAACTTTGTGTTCTTATCTCCCGCGGTCAGCCATTGAACTCTTGTTCTCTGTTGCCACATGATTTCTTCCCTATTACTCAGCTCTACCACCCTGGCGGTGATTTTTATTTCCGCTCGAGAGGGCTCCATCCGAGCCGGATCTGACCGTAGTCTCTCAAGTTCGGCCTTCAGTTTGCATAGCTCAAGTTTCACACTCCCAAACGTGTGTTTATTCCACTCCGTTAACTGCCCCGAGAGTCTGCCAAGTTTCCGCTGGAACTCTTCAAGATTTGTAGCCACCTCAGCCTGCCACGCCTCTTGGATCATAGGGTTGAACTCGTTATGTGTCTCCCACATCGTCTCATATCTAAACCTTGCCCGTCCCCTCTTGGTGTTGCCTCGATTCGCCCATGTTAGAAGGATGGGGCCATGATCGGATGCCGCTGCAGTCAAGTTTTGCACCGTAGCCAAAGGGAACCGAGCACTCCAGTCAGCTGTTGCAAGGGCTCTGTCCAATATCACACGGCAGAATGACCCTCCCGTTACTCTCTTCTCAAACGTCCAACTCCTCCCTTCGTAACCAAGGTCACGAAGTCCACATACATCGATCATCTCCCGGACCCCTCAATTTGCGCATGACTACGCTCCTGAACACCCACATGTTCCGATCTATGTAACACCTCGTTGAAGTCTCCCATGCACACCCAAGGGAGATTTGACGAGCATTTGATAAACTTAATCATGTCCCATGTCTTGTAACGTTGACACGTCTGCGCCTCCCCGTAAACACAAGTGAGCCTCCACGGATCACATCCGCTCTCTGTGATAATGACATCAATATGATACTGTGAATACGGTAAGATCTCAATATGTGTCTCTTTATTCCAAAAAATTCCTAGCCCTCCACTCCGGCCAGAACTACTGACAGCAAAAGCCCTATCATACCCTAGCGTATTGCTAAGTCCTTCCACCCTATTTCGATGTACTTGAGTCTCTAGCACACATAACACGGTGGGGGCAACTCGACGTGCAAAAGCACGCAGCTCATTCACTGTCGCAGCGTTGCCCAAACCGCGACAGTTCCATCCTGCACAACTCATTGCGCTGGGCGGTACCCCTCCACGGAGCCCGCCTTTTCTGATGTTGTGGTCTTCTCCTTTCCCACCGTGTTTACCAACTTCTTCTGCCTCTTGAGGTCTTTTGGAGGGATATAAGCCGGTGGTAGTGGTGGTGGCACCAGCTCCCTCCTCTCCTCTGTCACCTTAACTGGTTCAAGTAGCAGAAGTTTCTGTGCTCTCGGCTTCTCCCCTCTGCCCTCGCTCTTTTCTGGCCCGTTTTTCAAAGGGCTAGACGCAGTATCCGCTAGGGCATCAGTTTCCTTCTCAAAACCCGCATCATCAGATGATCTTTTACATGACCAGGTTTCAGATAGCTGAGTCTCTCCCTTCTCCCTCCAGACGGAGTCAGTCGCTCTGCCACCTGCTCCTCCAAACCTTCCACGTCCAGCTTGTGCAGCACGGCCGCGGCCCATCGTCCTGCCCCCTCGATCGCCCCTTCCACCACCAACAGGGCGGTCATATGTGAATCCCCCCGTACACGGGGTGTCTCTGGGTGCCACGTTGCCATAGGTGCAAGCATCCAGTCTCCAAACTGCAACTCCTCTTCTTTAAACTCTCCCGATCCACACTCTAGTTCACTATGCCCCGTTGTTCCGCAGAATTTGCAAAACTTTGGCATCTTCTCGAATTTTACTTGCAGAACCATACTTGTCACCCCCTCTGGTGATAATGTAACAAACCTTAGTAGAGGTTTAGCCGCTTGGATTTCCACTCTAGCTCGATGAAATTCCCCTGCTCCCCCCGGGACTGCCTTCATCTCCACCTTGACCACCCTACCCACCTTAGCTGCCAATTGTTTGAGAATCTCTCCTGTTCGATACAATGGTGGTATTTTGTGTATCTGAATCCACGCTTTCACCTTGTCAGGAACTGGTGGATTGGTGGTCGCACCATCGTATTCCTCCACCATCAAAGCGCAGTCACGAAATAACCATGGACCGTCCTCCATGATACGCTTCCAATCTCCCAAGCAGAAAGCCTGAATCACGTACAGATTATTGCCAATTCGTGTGAACAGCACTTCCCTTGCCGTGTTCCACGCCGCGAACAAGGATCGCTTCAGGGATTCATCACTGAAACCCTTGCTTGTCAGCACCCTTGCCACTGCCATCCACTTCACATCCGGCAGGCCTCCCCTCACCTCCTTTGCGAGGAAGACCCCATCTTGCTCCTCCTCCGACAGTTTCAATTTCTTGAGCAAATCCTCTACCTCCAAGCCCCCTTGCTTCCCATTGGAACTTTCCGCTGCCATGACTGGAGACTAGGGTTTAAACGCTGAACCGATCTACCCCCCTTCGAGACCCACTCCCGCGCTCCAAGGCCGGGTAGTTGTGCAAGACAACCCCTAGATCAGCCCGAGAGATTGGAAGACGAGTCTTGTTGGTGGAGGAAACGGGACCGGAGCCTCGACGAGGAAGATCGCCGTCGAGTCGCCAACCCTAGGGAACCCTAGGTCGACCACCGAACAGAACTAGTAGAACCTCACAAATTTTACTGGTGTGCGGTGAAGATAAAACTGCTGAGAGGCTGGGGCTTCTAACAGGCCTCGTGAACCCACGGCCCACGTACAGAAACCACACGCCTGCCAGCGGCGAACGGTTGCACTAGAAGAGGAAAAACAAATGGCGAATGGATTGCTGCTTTCGTCGAAGCTGACAAAATTCCCCAAATCCTCAGGGGCGGCGGGTGGAGGCGGAGCCGAGCACGCACGGGGAATTGAAGTGTGAGCACACGCGCTCGCCAGGACGCGCTATCGAGGAAGCTGAAGCCAGCGGGGAGCGGAGGGAGAGAGGCCGAACCTCCGGCCGGCGCTCAAGGTGTTCGCGGAATTGCCTCACCGGGGCGACGACGCGAGCAGCTCCTTGCTGCTGCTACGTTGCTTGCTACACGTACGTTGGGGCACGCCCAGCGAGCGAGGTGCGTACGGAAGAGACGACAAGAGAGTCCCAGCCATGACTCTGGTGAGCCGGCAGCCGCTCCCAGCGCTGCCCACCGGCGTTTCCCCGGCGTCGGCATCGGTGAGGACATTCGGCACCACGTGGTTCCGAACCAGCGGCGAAGGTCGTGATTCTCGTCGTTCAGGAGCTCGGGTCTCCTGCGCGGGCTCGTGGAATGGAGCTTATGCCAAGGAATCGCCCTCTGGCGAGCACCTGGCGCACGAACAGGACGCCTCTGCGGATAAGGAAGAGGGGGGTTTGGAATGGAGCAAGGAAGAGATTGATGCCATCTCGGCGCTGTTTGCCCGGCCGATGCACCAAAAGCCGCTGAAGCCACCGAGCCCGGCAACACGGCGGGCGCTCCCGCTGCCGCAGCCCCACAAGACGAGGCTGCCCGCTGCTCCGGCGCCGACGCAGCACGTCCGGCTCCCCTCGCGCACCTCGTTCAGTGACAGGGTGCGCAAGGACCCGAAAGTCCTCGTCGGGATCGCCCGGGAGATTGCCGCGCTCCGGCCGGAGTCTGACGTGTCCACGGTGCTTGACCAGTGGGCTCCTTTCCTCCGAAAGGGGTCCCTGTCCATGACCATCCGAGAGCTCGGTCACATGGGGCTCCCTGAGAGGGCGCTCCAGACGTTGTGCTGGGCGCAGGGGCAGAAGGCCGTGCCGCTGTTCCCAGATGACCGGATCCTCGCCTCGACCGTCGAGGTTTTGGCACGCTTCGACGAGCTGAGGATGGAGTCCACGCTCGAGGAGTGCGTGCCCTCGGCGAGCCGCGCCGTCCTCGAAGCCATGGCGAGTGGCTTCATCAGGGCAGGCAAAGTAGGTCTGGCACGCAAGCTCCTCGAGCTTGCCAGGATAAATAAGAGAACATTGCACCCAAGCATCTATGCGAAGCTGATTCTGGAAGCTGCCAAGACACCTGAAGGCTACGGGCTAGCTGCTGCGCTGCTCGACGAGCTCGGTGAGAGGCCGGACTTTGACCTGCGTCCGCAGGACTGCACGGCTGTCATGAAAGTCTGCATAAAGCTCAGGCGGTACGCGGCTGTGGAGAGCCTGCTCAGCTGGTTCAGGGCGTCCGGCGGGAATCTGACCGTGGTGATGTACACAACAGTGATCCACAGCCGCTCCCGCGAAGGAAGGCACCGGGAGGCGTTGGCCCTCGTGTGGGAAATGGAGCAGGCAAACTGCCTTCTTGACCTGCCGGCATACCGGGTCATCGTCAAGCTGTGTGTGGCATTGCGTGATCCAGAAAGGGCTTTTCGGTACCTGTCGAGGTTGAAGGAGGCTGGGTTCGTCCCGACCAGTGACATATACTGTAATTTGATTGAAGGCTATGCCGCGGCGGGGAGGATGGCCAAATGCCAGCAGCTGATCAGGGAAGCTGAGTCAATTGGCGTGATGCTGGACAGGAGGCTGGTTTCAAGCTTGTCTGAGTTGGGAAGTGGGCATCCCTGAACCACTGGCAAAGTCTGTCTATGCATGTTTGTATTCTTGTGTTGGCGGTCCTATGTTAGAAGTGTGTATTTGCGACACTTCATAGTTCATACTGGAAATTGGTTTGCATACATTGCTTTAACCTGTGAGATTGACAACAACAGTTTTAATTGCTGGTACAATATTCATTTATTCTCTGAACAGTTTGATGAACATTGTGTTTATAGATCCTTCTATTGGCGGCAGCTATCAAGGACTAATTGGAACAATAGTTTGGATTATTCGGATATAGCGATGTTCATAATAGGGGCTGCATGAAAATTGGAAATTGAAAAGGGGTCAACATTTGATCAGTTTTATTGGCGTTAGTATCTATAAGCAATTTTACAAATTTTTGGAACTATGCAGAAACTGTATGAAGCATGTTATTATTAATCGTGACAATCATGTGTGCAGGTCCATGCCAAGCATTGGTCACATGGTTTATGGCAAAGACGCTTTGCCAGTGATGACGAGATCTTCACAGAGTAAATTCAAGCCACGGGATGGAAGGAATTAGGTGAATCAACTTTTGTCAGCTAATTGCTTCTTTGTGGTGCACCCATTTGGAAATTGCTTCTTTTGATGATTGAGTGATACATCCAATTATGAAATTTGTGCATTATATTGAATATAGTAGGATGTCAGGAATACATTTTTTTTTTGCCACAGAACTAAGGTAAGTGAATACTTATCATCGTCCTCTGTAATTCTTGAAGATTTAACCAAGAGAATGTTTTCCTACCCAATGAAGGATAAATTTCGATGAACACTGGCACGCTGCATCCTTGCACTCCACAGATCCGTGCAACAAAGCTGGAAATGGGAACTTCTATACAGGAAGCACAATAATTTCTGTCCCCAATATGTTTCTTAAAAAGATTATGCCTTTCACCGGGAGATAGTGTTTATTACAAAGAAATGAAATAGCAGTTTTTTACTTTAAATGTGTGTTCTTGCTTTTATTACAATACCCTATACTTTCGTGACTGTCAAATCAGGATAGCAACATTTTTGCAAAGTGGGTAGTAAGATGACCGGCAAATGAGGCAAACGAATAGAGGCATGCCATAAACCTCCACCTCCATACGCCAGCATTTGGTTTCTTCCTACTTCCTACCTGCAATTGCCACACTATTTCATCACATGTGCCTGTTTCTGCAGTGGGATGGTTGAACGGAGTAGGCCTCTGAGTTCTTGGTTTCTTTTCTAAGGTATATTCTTATTTTGGCCTTTTGCAGTTCATGCTTCTCTGGTTCTTGGCCTCTGGTTTTCCTTCTTTTTTGCATGCTCCTCTGGTTTGCTTCACTTGTTCAATGTTGCCTCTGTGTGTGGAATTTCAGTGGATTTATACATTTTTTTTTGTTCATTTGATTTTAAACGGTGCTACAACCAAGGGCGGAGCTACAATGTCAAGGGGGAGGTGGCGGTTCTTTCTGGTGGACGTATGTACCAACGGCCCTGGGGGAGTCTCTTGTGTAGATTCAACTCCTCTGCAACAGTCATACTATCATGTAAATTTTGTTTGTTTGTTTCCTGACAATAGTAAATTTGGCTCATTTTATTTACAAGTATGGTACACAAGGGCCTGTTGAAGGCGCCGAAAATATGTCTCTGATTTAGAAAGAGAAATTCACTTGAATCATCATATGTGATACGTCTAAATTGTGGCCAAAACCTAGAATCATTGTCATCTTCCTCTCTGTTGCCTCCTATCCCAAAAAAATATATGTGGATATATGCCCCATAGAAGGTTTTTTTGGACGGCTTCCTCTTCCACGAGCTCTCGCAACATGTGTTGGGCTGTTGCATGTTCTCTGGTCCTATGATGTGGATTCACACTACCGCCACTGTTATATTCACATGCAAATGAAAGTTCTGAAGTTCGTCGGAAACACGCATTGTTCATTGTTCCATGGTGTTTTTCCTTGGTTTTTTTCCAGGTGAAGTCGCTGGAACTGGTGGGGGATATCACGAAGTTCCACCGTTTCTGAACAAGTTTCTTACCAAATTCATAAATATCTTGGTTGTAGCTATCAACACTGCTGGGAGCAAATAGCTTAGGCTCTTCTAAATTTAGTGAGGTTTAGAGCTGCATTAAAATCGACAGTCATGGTCTGATCATGTGTAATCTTCTTCAGATGAGCTGAATTGTTCCCTGGGTACCACAGCAACGTCCCACAGTGGCTCAAGGTGCGTGCCTAACTGATCATACAGTTGTATCTTTTCGGTTGCGTAGCTTTTGCCAATCAACTTCTCCCTCCGTCCCATATTAGTTGTTCAAATAGATGTATCTAGCATTAAAATAAATCCACATACATCCATTTTAGCGACAACTAATATGGGACGGAGGGAGTAGAATGTTTGCTGCTGGTACTATAAGAAGGAGAGTAAATGTATTTGGTGGTCTTCTTCAGCGGAGAGGGGTACCCGAAGGCGGGGTTCCCGGATGGTTGGAAAGGCGAGTAGGGGCTCTACTCTGTCGGCTTCACGCACGCTCCAGGGCCTCGCCGGAGTCGCCAGCGATCCTGACCGATTATTGGCATCCTTAACATAGCCATGGTTGGAAAGGCGAGTAGGGGCTCTACTAGTACTATAGCAAGGTATGTATCTGGTGGTGTGCATTCAGGGAAGCGAACCTCTTCAGCGGAGAGGGGTACCCGAAAGCGGGGTTCGGAGAGGGTTGGAAAGGCGAGTAGGGGCTCTACTCCGTGATGCGTCGGCTTCACGCTCCAGGGCCTCGCCAGGGACCCTGAGTGATTATTGGCATCCTTAACATAGCGATGGATCTGGCCTTGGGGACTCATGCTGCACTGCTTCAGACATCCTGGCAACGGGTGGGAGAAGTACTTGTCACTGTCGTCACAGGTGGCAGGCCACAGCCACACTGTTGTCGATCGTCATAGGTAGCTAGATCCACGCTATAGTAACAGTCAGGCATGCAGAGCCCAGATTCTGCCGCGTTTATGGGATCTGCATCTGCATCGTCTCACCTCCACAAGCCACAATGTACAGCTAAGCTAGCTAGCGGCCATGGTCGTAATAAATCCTCTGCGACTGTGCTTATACGTCTGGTAGCTGCTGGTACAACAGGTTTGTTTGATTGCTGCTGATGCTTGAGGAATAATGAGCTGACTGTGACTGGTGAGTAGCCTCTCTTGTTGCTGTGAGTAAGTAATCATGAGCTAGGCATTTCAGTATGAGGATCTAGCTAGCCTCTTTTAGTGTGGGCTCTTCTTCCTCTTTTGAGGATCCGGGGTCTCTGTCTTGATGATCCGCACAAGCACAAGTTCAGCAGTAATAGCAGTCCGCGCCCATCCTCTCTTGGAGGTGGGCACTTTGTTCAGAATGCGATGGACGAGGACTCTGTGCACTTTGCCCACCTCAAAATCACCGCAAACGTCGACATGGCACAAGATTCAGTTTGCACAAGGATTTTCAGCACCACGGAAAATGCAGGCTCACATCACGAAAAAATGGAGTATGTTTTAATCAAGAAACAGGAGGCATCGCTACTCCAGGTTCGTGGATGAATATATATGCTGCAGGAGCAGCCCCTCCATGTGCCGGTGAGTCCTACATTGGCATTGGAAGGCTCTGCATACGCAACTTCATCATCATCAATGCGGCCCTCTCACGTCGCAATTACTCGCATGATAGCAACAAGAGAGGCTAGAAAGAATATCCATGCACCAAGATCTACAGTAGAGAGCGACCCCACTGCGACTGCGAGTTATCTGAGCTACATATGCTCACTTGCAACTGGTGCCACGGTTCGTGTACATACTCACACCTGAAGTTCATTTTTTTTTTCAACGTTGAGAAAACCTGAACTAACACTCACTTCTGAAGAGCTATGTCTTGTCCGCTTTTCTTTTTTTCTTTCTTTGGAGTCGGGTTCTTAAGACAGGACTGGAAGTCGGGTTTTCTGCGACAACAGTAGACCTGGGAACCATTTTCAGACCAAGGATGCTGGGCGGATAGCTGTCACTTGTAAAATGTGCCCTGATAGGAATTCACTTGAATCATCATATGTAATACGTCTAAATTGTGGCCAGAACCCAGAATCATCGTCATCTTCAGAAACATACATTTTTCATTGTTCCATAGTGTTTTTTCCAGGTGAAGTCGCTGGGGCTGGTGGGGGGTATCGCGAAGTTCCACCGTTTCTGAACAAGTTTCTTAACACATTCATAAATATTTCGGTAGTTGATCTTTGGTTGGTTGTAGCTATCGGCACTGATGGGAGCAAATAACTTAGGCTATTCTAGATTTAGTGAGGTTTATAGCTGAATTAAAATTGACAAGGGTCAAGATCTGATCATTCTTATTCTTCTTCAGATGAGCTGAATTGTTCCCCGGGCACCACAGCAACGTCCCACAGTGACTCAAGGTGCGTGTGTAACCGATCATACAGTTGTATATTTCCGGTTGCATAACTTTTTGCCAACCAACTAGAATGTCTTTGGTACTAGTACTATAGCAAGAAGAATTTTTTTTTCGAAACGTATAGCAAGAAGAATTAATGTATGTATCTGGTGGTTTGCATGCAGGGAAGCGAACTTCTTCAGCGGAGAGGGGTACCCGAAAGCGGGGTTCGGAGAGGGTTGGAAAGGCGAGTAGGGGCTCTACTCCGTGATGCGTCGGCTTCACGCTCCAGGGCCTCGCCGGGGACCCTAACTGATTATTGGCATCCTTAACATAGCCATGGATCTGGCCTGGGGACTCATGCTGCACTGCTTCAGACATCCTGGCAACGGGTCGGGAAGGAGTACATCTCACTGTCGTCACAAATGGCAGAGGCCACAACCACAGTGTTGTCGATCGTCATACATAGCTAGATCCACGCTATAGTAACAGTCAGGCATGCAGAGCCCAAATTCTGCCGTGTTTATGGGCACTGCATCTGCATCTGCATCATCTCACCTCCACAGTGTACAGCTAAGCTAGCCTGTGCTTATATGACTGGTAGCTGGATACTAGTACTATAGCAAGACTAATAAATCCTCTGCGACTGTGCTTATATGACTGGTAGCTGCTGTTACAACAGGTTGTATGATTGCCGCTGATGCTGATGCTGGGGCTTGACCGCTTGAGGAATAATGAGCTGACTGTGACTGGTGAGTAGCCTCTCTTGTTGCTGTCAGTAAGTAATCATGAGCTAGGCATTTCGGTATGAGGATCTAGCTAGCCTCTTTTGGTGATCCTCTGGTCCCTAATTTTGGCCCACACCATCCCATAGCTCCTACTGTACCCATACTGCTGATGATATGTAGTACAATTCAGTTCTCTTGAGATGTAAGTATTATTACTACTACTTGTACAACGAAGATCAAGACAGGCAGCTGCTAGAAATCTACTGTAGTAAGTTGGTTGAAAACCTCTGACCGTTACTTTTGGCTCTCCAAGGAGATCCACGGTCTAGCAAAGAAAGGATGGGCGCTTGTGCTCGTCGCCGCTATGCTAACCAGTCGCGATCCGGGGTCTCTGTCTTGATGATCTGCACAAGCATAAGTTCAGCAGTAACAGCAGTACGCGCCCATCCTCTCTCTGCTCCTCCAAGAAGCAAGCACTTTGTTCAGAATGCGATGGGCGAGGAAGACTCTATGTGCACTTTGCTCACCTCAAAATCACCGCAAATGTCGACATGGCACAAGATTCAGTTTGCACAAGGATTTCAGCACCACGGAAAATGCAGGCTCAAAGCACGAAAAAATGGAGCATGTTTTAATCAAGAAACAGGGGGCATCGCTACTCCAGGTTCGTGGATGAATATATATGCTGCAGGAGCATCCCCTCTATGTGCCGGTGAGTCCTACTCCGCATACGCAACTTCTTCATCATCATCATCATCAATGCGGCCCTCTCACGAGTCGCAATTACTCGCATGATAGCAACAAGAGAGGCTCGAAAGAATACCGACACACCAAGATCTATAGTAGAGAGTGACACATTTTATTCTCACTTGCAACTTGTGCCACGGTTCATGTAGATACTCACACCTGAAGTTCAATTTTTCTCAACGTTGAGAAAACCGGAGCTATGTCTTGTGAGAACAGTAGTAGACCAGGGAACCATTTTCAGACCATGGATAAGAACGCTGAGCGGGTAGCTGTCGCTTATAAAGTGTGCCCTGATTCATCGGACCACTTATGAAGAACTCTGCAAATCAAGGCATGCGAGGCAAATCCACCCTAATGTTGCTCTTTTTGCATTGACGTTTTACTTGTTATCTCACAAAGGCCATGAAAGAATCCTAAATCCATGCAAAGCATTGGCAGCATCTACAAAGAGAGCAAAATACTAGCGCTGGAACCAGCCCTGCATCTTGAATACCCTCAGCTTATTTATGCAGGAGCAAAAAATCACCAGGATGACACAGGAGCTAGCTTCTTCCCAACTCCCATGTCAGCTTGGTTACCGAGCTACTGACAAGATAATAAATTCAACAAAGAAAAAAAAGACACTCCCATATCAGCTTGGTTACCGAGCTATTGACAAGATAATAAGTTCAACAAAGAAAAAAAAGACACTCCCATGTCAGCTTGGTGAGATTTGACATTCGGTAGTCAGTGCTGAGATTCCAAACACCGAGCTACGGATAAGATAATAAGTTTAACAAAAAAAAGGACACCGCACCAACAAAACTGGAAGCAAGATCGAATGGCAGGCAAGCTCGCCACTCCATGCTTGCTTGAAAAAAAATGAATATTACATGAATCGCAAGGTATGCGCTAATTAATTAACTGGAGCAAGTCTGTGCCTTGAACCTTCATGCCAGTTGACGAACGTCTACCGAAATTGTATAGTACATGGGAGATAGCAAACTAATGAGGACTAGTTCCTACAAAATACAAATCATTAGTCATGTTACATAGAGGGTCAATCTCTGCCTCAAATATAAAAAAGTGGAAGAACCTTCACCCAGCACGTCACTTCTGCATTTCAGCCACCCACAACTCTAGATGCCTGCGGAGCAAGCAAATCACCGGTCAATCAATTTGTACTCTAGTATTCATTCACGAAAAGAAGCGTGTCAAAAGTACCAAAGTTGACTATCTCAGAAAGTAAGCATCATTAGACAAAAGTAACATCTGAAACAGAGACAAAAGCAACCAATAGGTGATTTGTAGCGTAGTGGCACACCTTTAACTTCTGCTATTAGCAGTTTTAGGCTATATCTTATCTGAGTAGAAGGCTACTACTCAGCATGACAGCATAAAAACGACCTGTAAAATAAAAGATCAATATTCCCAAGGACAATATCTGGTTCATTTGCTACTACTTAGCATATGACAGCATAATCATCTCTAACCATGCACAAACTGGAGGGGTTAGAGGAAGAAGAGCCCACACTACATACTAGAATGAACTTGGGAAGTAATAAGGAGGTAAACTGAAAGCGATGAAGCTGGATGAAAGGGAGGGGAAACAAAAGATCAAACCGAGAGCATAGAGGGGGTAGAATAGAACATCAGTAGAAGATAATTTTACCTGCTCAACCAGTAGATCAAATGGCATATCTAACTGGCCAAACATCTTACGTATTGAGCAAAATGTCAGCGCCATCATGTTGACCATCAACACATGCTCCTACAAGCATACAAAGCAAAACAAGGTGTCATCTGGGGCAGAGTAAATGGATGCAGCAGTAAAGATTGAGACTTGAGAGCCCTAAGCAAGTATCAGCTAACGATGAACCAGAAAAGGGAGATTAGGCTTACAAATTCTAAGCACACATGAAAAATTCCAACAAAAGAAAAACAAAAACGAGGAGACATAAACTAGGTACTTAAGTAAATCCATAGCTGTCATCCGAGGAAACCAACTCTCTTTTGATACAATAGTAACATAAGGCACCTACTGTAAAATTTACTAAATATTCACAAAACAGCATATACTCATCAATATCCCATAAATGAAAAACATGCACACTCTACTATTAGCTGGTCAGAACAGAGAGGTTATCTGGAGTTATTCCATAGCTCATTGAGTTATTCCATAGCTCATTCCACACCATATTGAAGAAAAAAACACATACTAACACAAGTGATCATGGTTTAAATCATCTTTAAATAAATTTATCACGAAAAGATGGCATAGAACTCCTAATCTATTACTTTCCTCATACAAATGCAGGGCAACCAATTTTCGTAAATTTTCAAATTAAGTGATTATGTGAATTTAAGCCTATAAGAAAATCGGCAGAAATAACAATGCAGAGTGAAAGAAATATAACTAGGCTTAAGCTTCCAAAGGGTTCGAGCCAGCTTTTAATGTAGTCAACTTCCAACTGTAGCGCATCTTCTCTTGAGAAAAAATGGCACTGCACATATGGACTAAAACTACCATTCTACAAATTCTGCATCTGTCAATAGGCAGCAATGATGAAATTTATCCAATTATTCTAAAGAATTTGCCAATCTTGTATTCATTGTTTCATAGCAAAAGTTGGTAGAATAAAACTGACGATGAAAGTTTTCTAAATTTGACTTTGGAACACAAAAATTACAGAAACAAAGCTAATAGTAGAATATTGCAGCCCATCACCTGGTTACAGAACATAAGGTAAATTAGATACCACTACCAGTTATTTTTCAAGATCGATCAAAAAAACCTCGAATATGTGCGTGCTTGCGACAGTTCGTAGGGCCAGCATGCAGATTGCAGTTGTGGTTTCCGGTAATTTGGGAAAGAACACACTGACAGAGTGAGAGTGGATGGACGGAGGAGCGATGGCGTTGGCGATTTCCCCGTGTCCGCCATGGCGGCTCCACTCCGGCGAGCCTACCCCGCTCCGCCCGGGCGGGCCTGCCTTCTCGGGTGGAGTCCGTGCTCCCCATGCGACGCCGCCGTGCTGCCGTCGAGCGATCTCGACTACCCCGGTCGGTGCCTTCGCCTCTCCGGCGCGGTTTGGACCTGTTCAAGGCTCCCAGCTGCAAGCGGAGCTTGAGGCTACATCCTGTGCCTCGACGGCATCGTTTGGGAGCTCGCCAGGGCGTGATTCCGTCGGAGTTGCGTCTCCGCGGCGAGAGGTTCTGAGTTTCTCGTCTCCGACTGGTCCTTCTGCGGCAGCGTTTGCGCGTGCCTCGATCCGGGTGGGTGAGATGCAGGTTAACCTCCCCAACTCTCAGAACCCTGCCCCGCCGCCATGGCCAGGGGATCGAAGCTCCTTCCCCGATCTCATCAATGGCGGGCGGCCTAGTCCACGCGGTGAGCGACCGTCTACATATCCGGTCCCACCAGTCAGTGACGTTTGTGTTGAGGTCGAGGAGATTGTCTCGGTTGGTGGCCAGGCGTGGGCAATTCCGTCCTTTCGTCGTGGAGGGGATAAATCTAACAGGCTTCTCGTCTGGATCCCAAAGGGGATCGGTGACGACAAGGTTACCATCTCCGACTGCTTCCCCGCCACCACCTCGGCTCTTCTCCACCACCGCGTCCGCACTCTCGATAGGGCTTCCGCTTCCCTTCAAGGTTCTTTCGCGGAGGTCCTCTGTAGGAAGATGCAAGGGAACCGCCCTGCTCCTGGAAGGGGGCGTGGCAGATCTGGCGGCCCCTCGATTCCGAATCCATCTGCCGCGGTGGGCGGTGCTCCCGCTGCGCGTATTCCTCCTGCTCAAAATCAGAACCAAGCTGTGAGATACAATCGGCCTCCGCAGAGGTACTACCCAAGGAAGACCCAGCAGTTCATTCCTACCAATCAGGGTCAATCTGCGAGCGTCCCTCTCCAGCAATCTTCTGAAAGGTCAGTATCATCGCAGTCTGCCTCCTCTGAGATCCCGATTCAGCTTGAGCAAGTGCTTGATCCAAGATATAGCAAGCTTATCTGCTTTAACTGTGGAGACCCCGGACACTTCGTTGGCAATTGTGTTAAGCCTAGGGTTTGTTTCATTTGCAATCTTCCTGGTCACTCTGTCAATGCCTGCCCTGAGTGGTTGAAAGAACATCCAGCTGCAGAGTACTTTGGAAGTGGTAATCCAGGCTTAGGGTTCTTTCACATTGATGTTCCATCTTCAGAGGATACCAAATGGCTCAATTTCTCGAATTGTGGGGTTGTTTCTGTGAAGAAGGGAGACTTGACACTTACAGAGCTGGAAGCTAATTTTAACTCCATGTTTTGCAAAGAGAAGAAGTGGCCATGGCAAATGCGTGAGCTGGAAACTGGCTCGTTCTTAGTCAGGTTCCCCCCTGAAGAAAGTCTCTGATCTGAGTGAATTCCCGGCTTTTGACTTAGAGAAAGAAGGAGTCACCATCAAGATCACGTCCTGGGATGGTGAGGTGAAGGAATTTGGTTTTCTTGATGAACTGTGGGTCAAGATCCGGGGGATTCCTCCAAAATGGTGCGCTTGGAAGACTTTTGCACAGGTAGCTTCTATCCTTGGTGTGCTGATTGACATTGACTGGACTCTGCTGTTTAAGTCAATGTACTCTGAGGTGAGGATGCTGGTTTCTGTCAAGGATAGGTCCAAGATCCCTCCCCAACGCGTTGTTGAAATGAATCAGACTCTGTTCCTGCTGCTCATTGAGGTAGAAAATGAAGTAGATGGTAATGATGCTCCTGATGAAGGACCTGATGACCCTGGCTCACAAGTTGTTGCTATGGATGCTGAAGCCCCCCCTGCTGGTGTTAACACTACCCTTCCTGCTGCTTCTAATACGGCGCCTGCTACTGGACAACGAGCTGGCAAGGGGGTCATGGAAGATGACACTATGAGCTGCCCTGAATTCACGGCTGTTGATCACTGCTCCAGTCCTACTGGTTCCCTACCTGACAAACTGCAGTATGATTGTGTTGATGACAGTGTTTGGGATTGGGAGGGACCGTTCCCCAAACCTCTACAGGTGGTTCCTGCTTCATCTCCTGATCCTGCTGCCCCAAGATGCATTCTGCAATTGGAGAACTCTACGATAGATCTGGACCTCTACAAAGACTTGTTCGATGCTGGGATGGACACTGATGAGGATGTGCCAGAGGAGGATCAATGCACTGAGAATCTGAACCCTGATGTGATTACACTGATAGGTGGTACCAAAAGAACTCTGCTACCTGCTCTTGATGAAGCATCTTCTGCTGTTCACCCTGCTAAGGAACCTAAAAAACAAAAGTGGGGCCCTACTGTGGCAACAAGGAGGAGTGCAAGAAACCATGGTGCTGCCAACATTGTGGAAAAAGCTGAAAAGTATAAAATGAAGAAGAATTTGGAAATTCCTCGTACCTTTAAAGGTAACTCTTTTGCTGTTTTGGATCCTAATGTCCTTGGTGATATGTTGGATGTTTTAGATATTTCATGTGGTGCTAATGTGGATGAGGAACAAAAAAACATTAATCAAATGATTCAAGATGAGATTGTTCTCAATCATACCTTTGCTGTGAATAATCCAATTTCTTCTCTACCTGCTAGCATTGATCTTGATGATGATACACAATTCCCTGCTATTACCTTCCCTGAAACTAGTAAGGATACTTGCTTGAATTCTGACCAGCTATCTGATCCTGAATCAGGCCTTAAAACTAATCCTTGGATGACTGTTAGTAGAAAAAAATCAAGTTATCATGATAGGAGGTCTATGGAATAGTAGAGGCACAGGGAGACCTGGCCGCAAACAAGCTTTAGCTGATTTTATTGTTAAAAACAAGCTAGACTTTGTTGGGATCCAGGAAACCAAAAGGATGAACTTCCCTCCCAGCTTCCTGAAATTCATTTCTGGTCCCTGGGATTTCTCCTGGATCTCTCTGCCTGCTAAGGGTACTGCTGGTGGTATCCTTGTAGGTTTCAGATCAGATAAGTTTGAGATTATTTCTCATATCTGCTTTGAATACTGTGTTGCTGTAACTGTCAGGAACATCTTTGATGATTTCTCCTGGCAGTTGGTGGTTGTCTATGGCACCCCTTACTATGATTTCAAGGTGCAGTTTATTGCTGAATTGCATAACATCATGGATAAAAGCTCCCTCCCTACTCTGATTGGTGGAGATTTCAATTTGGTTAGGGATGCCTCTGAGAAAAATAATGGTACAGTTAATGTTAACTGGACCTTCCTTTTCAATGACTGGATTAACTCTTGGGCTTTAATTAACTATGAGCTATCTAATAGGAGGTATACTTGGTCTAATAATCAAGATGACCCCATTATGGCCACTTTGGATAGAGTCCTTGCTTCTACTGATTGGGATGCAAAGTACCCTCTCACTACTGTTAGGGCTTTGCCTAAACCTGTCAGTGATCATACCCCCCTCTTGCTAGATACTGGTTCTGGTACTGCTTCACCTCCTAGGCTCTTTAGGTTTGAGAAATGGTGGCTTGATTATCCAGAGTTTCATGATCTGGTTAAAAGGGTGTGGACCTCACCTTGTGCTTTGACTTCCCCTATTGATAGGTGGCAATTCAAATTGAGAAACCTTAGGAGAATCTGCAAAGGGTGGAGCATCAATATTGATGCAGCCAATAAAAAAGCAAAGAATGATCTCATTCAGGAATTTGATATCCTGGATACATTCTCTGAATCTAACCTCCTGTCTGATCAGGAAAAAGAGAGACTTAAGCAAATCAAGCATGACTTGGATAGATTGCTTAAATTAGATGAAACAAAGGCTTGGCAAAGATCTAGGGATAAATTCATTAAGGAAGGTGATAGGAACACTTCCTATTTCCATGCTATAGCCAACCAAAGGAGGAGGAAAAAACAGCTTGCTGTCCTTGATGGGCCTAATGGTCCTGTTGAACAAACTGGAGCTATGCTCCAAGTGGCTGTGGACTTCTATAAGTCCTTATTCGCTGCTGAATCTAGAATGAACCTTGGGTTAGGAGAGAACTTTTGGGAACAGGAGGACCTGGTTACCTCAGATGATAATCTTATGCTCCAGAGCCCCTTCTCTGAGGAAGAAATTAAAACTGCTGTCTTTGGCTCTTATGCCAATGGAGCTCCTGGCCCGGATGGGTTCTCTTTCCTCTTCTATCAAAAATTCTGGGACGTTATTAAGGAAGACCTTATGGCTTTAGTTAAAGACTTTGAGCTTGGTAACCTACCTGTTGCTAGACTTAACTATGCCATAGTAACCTTGATCCCAAAAGAGCCTGAAGCTAGAGAGATGAAGAAGTTCAGACCTATTAGCCTAGGTAATTGCAGCTTGAAAATAATTTCAAAGGCAATTACTAATAGGCTCTCATTGGTGGCAAGTAGATTAATCTCTTCCAACCAAACTGCTTTCATCAAAGGCAGGTTTATACTTGAAAGTGTGGTGTCTGCACAAGAACTAATTCATGCAGCCCATACTAGGGGTGAACCTGCCTTGGTTTTGAAATTGGATTATGAGAAGGCCTATGACAGAGTGGATTGGAATTTCCTAGATGAAATGCTTGCCTCTAGAGGTTTTGGCCCTACATTTAGGAATTGGATTAAAAACCTCTTAGTAGGTGGCTCTCTCTGTGTTAGGATTAATGATACAAACAGCTCCTACTTTAAAGTTGGAAAAGGCCTTAAACAAGGGGATCCTTGCTCTCCTATCCTTTTCAACTTGGTGGGAGATGTGTTCTCTAAAATGCTTACTAAAGCAGCTGCCGGTGGCTTGATTCTTGGTCTGCTTCCACAAGTCATTCCGGGAGGGATAATTAGCCTTCAGTATGCTGATGACACTATTCTTTTCCTTGAAGCTAAAATAGAATTTGCTAGAAACCTAAAGTGGATCTTGGCTTGTTTTCAACAAATGTCTGGCATGAGGATAAATTATCACAAATCTGATCTTATGTCTGTGCATATTGAGGAGGATCAAAAAAACCTGTTTGCTCAGATATTTTGTTGCAAAAATGCTGAGTTTCCCTGCAAGTATCTTGGTGTACCTCTGCATTTTTCAAAACTTAAGAAAGAAGATTTACAACCTATTGTAGATAAAACCTTTAAAAGGTTTGCAGGTTGGAGAGGTAAACTTCTTAACTATCAAAGTAGATTAGTGCTTTTGAAAGCTTGCTTGGCTAGCATACCTATGTATCTGTTGTCAGTTATTAAGTTTCCTAAGTGGGCTATTAAAGCCATTAATTCTCAGATGGCTCATTTCCTTTGGAGTGACTCTGAGAATAACAAGAAGTACCACCTTGCTAATTGGGACCTTGTTTCCATGAAAAAAGAATTTGGTGGATTAGGTGTGCAGAATTTAGGTGACTTTAACTTGTGCCTTTTAGCCTCTTGGATTAAAAGGTATCACAATGATTCTGGAAAAATTTGGAAACAAATTATTGATTTCAAATATGACCCTGATCCTAATGTCTTCTCCTCTGCCCCTAATATTTGCTCTCCTTTCTGGAAAGGAGTGATGTGGGCAGCCAGAGCTGCTAAATGTGGATACAGATGGAGGGTAGGCGATGGCAGAAAAATTAAATTCTGGAGCGATATTTGGATTGGTAACTGTAGTTTAGCTGTTTGCTACTGGGATCTATTCGAAATCTCGAATGAACCAGAAATTACAGTGGCACAGGCCTACCAAAATGGGGAGTTACACCTTACCTTTAGGAGGAATGTTTCTCCTGAAGGTTATGCCCTTTGGTTGGAACTTGTCCAACTAGTGAATACTATTACTTTGACAAACAGTGAAGATATGCCTGTTTGGGTATTTCACTCGTCAGGTGTTTACAGTGTGCGTTCCTTTTATGGATTCATCAATAATAGAGGGATTGTTCCCGTTCATACCCCAGCTGTCTGGGGGCTCAAAGTGCAACCACGTCTCCACATTTTCCTGTGGCTACTTGCAAACAATCGTTTGCTAACTAGGGACAATTTGGCCAAGCGTAGAACTGTTGTAGATGGGTCCTGTTTGTTTTGCTCTGAAGCTGAAACCTGCAGCCATCTGTTCTTTGAATGTTTTGTTGCTAAGCTGGTTTGGCCGGTTGTTTCTGATCTATTAGGCGTGGAAGTGGGTGCTGATTTTGAAAGTATTGCCAGATGGTGGATTAGTGAAAAAAATAACTCCCATATTAACTCTACTTGTGCTGCAGTACTGTGGGCTTTATGGAAACTGAGAAATGATATGTACTTCCAGGGGCTCGTTTGGCCAGGTGCTCGGGACGTCTGGCGAAGAACTGTGGAGGAGCTGGAGCAGTGGAAGGTCTTGGCGACGCCGTCGTCTACAGCCATCCTGGAAGAGGTCATCAGGAAACTGAACAAGCGTCGAGGGGAGCTACTTCGAATTGCATGGAGGTGATGGTGCTGGAGGCGAATGCTGCCCAGGAAGCGACGTGCAGAAGGGTTCTTGCCAAGTTCTGGGCAAAGTCCCTGCCTTAGCCTCTGCCTGTGTTGCTTGTTCGATACCTTTGTTGTCAGTTTGGGGGGTGTGCCCTTTTGATGTTCTGTTGTCCCCCTCCCCTGTGTGGAGTTCTGAAACTCGGTTTACTAGCTCGCCACCCCTGGCGTTTTGCTCGTGCGTTGTAATGAACTGCTACTCGTTTGGTTTCAATGAAATCGGGGCGGGGCCCTTTTAGTCTAAAAAAAAAAAAAAAAAAAAAAAAAAAAAAAAAAAAATTTCAAGATCGCAGTCATTACATAAAATACCGTCGCACAAGCTTCAGAATAGAATACTGCGGAAATAAAATCATCATATGTTGAAGAGGTCATCAAGCATCAAAATAAGCAAATGATATGACACTACTTAAAATTGTTGGCTTAATATGGAATGTTTTGAACATATTTTGACCAGCCAATAATAACTTGGTTTTGTTGGCATATTATTACCTGCAGTGTAGATACTTTCAAATGGCTGATAGGAAGAAATGAAGTAGTGGGTTTTGCAAAGCTTCTTGAACTTCAATGGCTCAAGTTGGATCATGAAGCGGCCAACCATTGTCCACAGAAACGCCACATTGTTCTCCACAGCAAACCCTAGCAGGTATAGGTTCCCTTTCTCCTCTGAATCAAGGGAAAGCAGTTTGTCCAGCTCAATAGTTCTTGCAAGCCCCCATGAATCAACACCATCACAATCGGTCTTCTTCCATAACTGGGCAGTACAGTCTGAGAGTGACACTACAAACAAACCCAGCCCACTGCCCTCGGCGCGCATCATCTTGTAGTATTTGCAATCACCCCATATTTCCATTGGCACCTGTATCACAGCTAGGCTATGCTTCACCAAATCAAACTCCAGAATTCCAGAAAAATTCCCAGCAAGCACCCAGTAAAGGGAATCTCCAGCCAGCACAGCGTCCTCCGTGTAGAAAATTAGGGTTAGGAGCTAATTCGGCCTACCCTCTATTCCTCTGCCTTATCGGTGGTGCCGCTCACAATGCATATTGAGGCTAGAGGGTGGGACCTTTATATAGACTCCAAATTCCAGATATTTCAATCTGTTTCCAGATAGGACTCGTGACTTGTTAAACCAACCACTATACTTAACAGCCAGTTACCGAGCCTATTACTGTTAAACAATTAGGTCCCAAACACGCATGTGTGAGTCATGCGCCGAGTTCGAATACAAAATCAAACTCGCAGGCTTTAACAATCCATAGAGCCAATCCTACGGACAACCTGGCATTCCACTCTATACTGTTCCCGGGTATAATTCCAGCGTATTAATATACACTGTGTTCCAGTATAGCCGTACCGGCTTCCTCAAGTATATTTCCTTAAGTACAATTCCGCATCAATTATTCCATGTTATTTCCATGATATTTCCACATTGAAGTTTAATTACGGACAATGCAGTAGCAATACAAAATGTTGTAAGCCATAAATTCCTACATCTCCCACTTGGCTGAAAAACATTTAATTTCACCAAAATGAATTCCCACACAATAAGCATGGTTAGAGGGTAATTTCTTCCTTCAATGCATTCATGTTGCGCATAAACCTTTGTAACTTTTGGAGTCAAATTATCACAAAGTAACATGTTATGATGCGATCTTTCCACGACCTTAGATTCACTAAGAACTTTACTTAGCCATATATGTTCCTTCAATGCATGAGATGCATTAAAGTAATTATATTTTATAAAGAAAGAGCATTTAAATCATGTTTGTTTCCTACAACATGAATACATATCAAAACGAAAGTTAGTAATGGGTGAAATAAACATATTACCTTCCATGTGATTCCTCTTGCTAAAACTGCTAGCATAAGTGTGTATCCTCGTAGACATAGATGACAACCATCACAAGATAACGAATAATTCATGTTTCCTTTAAATTGCGAATTGAGTGTGTTATGTAATCCCAAAATTCCAATAATCATATTCCAATCGCTAATAATTCCAGCAAACTTTTCCTGTGCTAATCAAAATAGCAACAGTTACAACGACATGGCTAAGATAAGGTCGCACGAATAATGTCCCAAAATAGTTTTGGGATGAACATTATTCTTCCTTTTTCCTCTCGAGTTCAAACATAATTCCTCACAGAGTAGGATTCCCTTTATTAAACGTACTTGACAGGTTTGCATGTTTCCATAGAAAAATATATCAAAACATTCTCTATGTATTCCTGCTCCCAAAACATTGGAAACTTCAACATTCCTTTCATATGAAAGTTAGGACCAAACCAATCTTTCACTTCCATCAATGTGGTATTTTAAGAACAATATATAAGACCATAGTTAGCACATATAGTAATTAGACAAAATCATTCACACTAACCTTTTTATATAATCTTCTTCCATCATAAATAAAACCATATGACCATTGATGTGAAACTTGTTCTAGCAAATGTGTATTATCTATTCAGTTAGCAAACCTTGTCTTTATTCCCACCTCCTCTAAATTCCAGAGTTTCCAAAATCTCCAATAGGAGAAAGAGTTTCCACAAAGTATACATATTTCCTTTGTGTAAAGCATTTAACAACAAGCTTAGAATTTTAGTTCCACTAAGCATGTTTTATTAACTTCCTTGTAAATAAATCCATCTAGAACATATAGGCATGCAGTTGTTTGGTAAAACGATAAGTTCCCAAAAACAAAACAAAAAATTGTTGTTCCTCATTGAGTGTAATCCTTCCCGCAATACTTCCACCCATAGTTACATTAGTAACAACTTAGAATATTTTATACAAGTCTACTTATTCCTCCAAACATAGACTGAATTCGCCAAATTACAGATAACAATAGCCAAGATATGATGGTGTACATTAATTCCTCCCACTTTTCCTATGCATATTACTGTTGGGAGTTTAAACTTATATTTTCCTTTAGCTTTATTCAAATGAGACTTTCATGTGACTAGTATTATACATACCATTCATCATAAAATATCATCTTTCTACTTTCCACCAATTTCCCTTTTTCCAAATCAAAACAAAATTCTATTTGATCCACTAGAACATATACGTTAAAATAAAACTTGGTGTGCTATGTAGTTAAATAATCAATGCAATTCCATACTACCAAAACATAAATAGAATATTTCCTTCCAGTTCACAAAATATAAATAGTGACCATGGTCGATAATAACTTACTGAAAAATAGTAGTATGTGATGCTTTTCCTTATAATGAAGGGAAGAACCAAGATTTATATTCCTCCATTAAAACATGAAGTATATGAGGTAATAAAATGCATTCTCCATTAAACCATGGAGTATATGATATAACATAATTGCTTCCTCCATTAAACCATGGAGTATATGACATAACGCATTGGTTTCCTCCACTAGACCATGGAGTATATGAGATGACACAATATATAATAATTCCATGCTCTTCACATAAGTTTTAATCACTATTCCTGAAGTGTATTTCCCTCACCAATCAGTTCTTAAACCATTAATCCTTTGATGATGAACTGATTTTCCACTTCAGCATGAGATGTTCATGATAAATCAAAAACTTTCTGACTTATATTGTCATAAATATTAATAGCCATCCAAATGCAATCATGAATGAAATAAATAACATAACTATTTTCCCTCAAGTGGAGTGTCCAACAATAGCATAAAAGTGTCCAACAATAGCATAAAAATATGCGGATGAATTACCATATTCCTCCCACTTAAGTTTAGAATTCCAGAATTAGCGACCCACTAATTATGTTCCTTTATATGTAACCAACTCGTATATAAGATAAACCAATTGAACCTCTAGTGGGAGTGTCAAAACAGAAAATACCACAAAATCCACATGTAAAATCCATAGTTGATAGTCCTCCCACTCAACTTTATAATTCCAGAATTAGCAAACCTTATAATTCTGTTTGTACCGTAATTCCAAGCCGTAAATACGATCAATAATAAAATTCCGAGCATGTGTTCCTATTATCATTATTCCTCCCTATGGAGTTAAATTGACCAAATAAACGATTTGGTCACCAATTTCCAATGGATCGTTAAGATAAATGAGACCATTGTGATAAATTCCATAATGCACTAAGATTTTCACTGAGCAATAATTCCACTCTTCCCTTTCCAAATAGTATGTCATGATCAATTAATTCCAATAAAGAAGTATAAAATAAATTCCTTCCATTGTGTCTCTATATTCAATACACAAAAAAAAATATAACTTTCCTCCACAAGGGAGTTCATAATTTTCAATTCCAAAGTACATCGGGCTCATTGCATCAAGTAGACATATATACTGTGTTATTCCTTTGGAATTGCATGCAAGTCAATATATATATGCTATTGTATTCCATCAAATTATGACGTATAGGCAGCTATAAACATAATCCAACTATATGGGAAAAGAGCCATAAATAAATGCTTAGTACAAATATTAACACTAGTCATACCTTCACTTACTTCTCCATGGAGTGTGTACCAATTTCCTCCAAACACTAATGCCATATAGTCATTTTTCCAGATTATGCATAATTTTCCGCATAACCCGTGGACGTAAATTCCACTGTATAGTCATTTTCCTCATGCGCTTCCAGATCTAAAATCCTTCTCAATTTCTTGCTACATATAGATTAAAGTTTGTCAAGTGAAGACGGATTGATTCCCATTTTTATCCGTAATAGCAATGCCTTAGAACGTCGCAGCAGCGTCATTGCCTAGCATCAGTGAACTCTAGATTACTCCAATGGGTTCCAGAGTATTCGGTAAGATGCAGAGTACTCCAACGAGTTCCGGAGCACGCAGTCCGTCTTGCCCTTCGATTATCACCGGCGGGCATTAGCAATTAATTCTTTTCTCCTGACTTTGTCCGTTCAACAAGAGCAAAAATAGATAACACGGTCATCCGTCTACATGACCAGCAGCACTGTGTTTCCTTCTTTCCTTTTATTTATTTTAACCAGTAGCAGCCACTGAATACCTCCACGTCAATGGTAGCCTTAATAGCTCGGCATGGCAGCCTACCATGTATTCCAACAAATTTCCTGGTTGTCCGATGCCTTAGTTTAGATCAGTAATTGAGATCCTTCAGAGTGTGCAGTTTCCAAATTAATGAATTATCTGTAGCTTTCTGTCATGTTTCTAGAGGGCGTTCCACCAGATAGGTTGTCTGCAGTCTGCAGCGGTGATTCACCATTGAAATTCCGAGCAGTCGGAAGCAGCTCGTCTGCCTCCGTGACTAGCGGACGCCGAGACGAAGTGGTGAGCTTCAAGGGCGCGGCCGGAGGCCTGGAGCCCTGAGCTCCCCCCAGAGAGCCTCTGACGTCTTGGTGCAGCAGGTTCCCAAGGTCGCGACAGGGTGACGGGACCCGGCGAGGTCACGGACTGTGCCGGCTCAGTAAGCAGCGGTGCGGAGGTCGCGGCTGTCGGGCCGTTGAGCGTCGACACGCCGGAATTGACGGGGGTCGATCGAGCGGAGAGATGCCGCGGGCTGCATGCTTGTCAGAGGCGGCACATCGCGACACAAGTTCAAAGTCGTCCGGATCTCCTCGAGCAGCAGTTTGTGAATCAGATGCAATTTGAGGCCTCGAAACCTTGAATCGATCTCACCAAGAAATTCCGCAGAAAATTCCTCCGCGTAGCGCCGATTCCTGCTTTCTTCTTCCCACAGAGTTGCAAAGGCCGGGGTTGAAGTTTTCGTCCGTCTTGCCGAGATGACCCGTGTTTATTACAGAACTCAGATCGGTTCCAGTCCTCCTGATTCCGACGGAAACAATGAGGCCAGGCGGGGACGTGCGGCACCGCCAGCACATCAATGTGACGGCACCGAGGTGAGAGTGCGCAGCGGAGCTTTCCATCGGTGGAAGATGGCCGGCGGTCGTTGGCCGTGAACCTTCGGCTCTGATACCAATGTAGAAAATTAGGGTTAGGAGCTAATTCGGCCTACCCTCTATTCCTCTGCCTTATCGGTGGTGCCGCTCACAATGCATATTGAGGCTAGAGGGTGGGACCTTTATATAGACTCCAAATTCCAGATATTTCAATCTGTTTCCAGATAGGACTCGTGACTTGTTAAACCAACCACTATACTTAACAGCCAGTTACCGAGCCTATTACTGTTAAACAATTAGGTCCCAAACACGCATGTGTGAGTCATGCGCCGAGTTCGAATACAAAATCAAACTCGCAGGCTTTAACAATCCATAGAGCCAATCCTACGGACAACCTGCCATTCCACTCTATACTGTTCCCGGGTATAATTCCAGCGTATTAATATACACTGTGTTCCAGTATAGCCGTACCGGCTTCCTCAAGTATATTTCCTTAAGTACAATTCCGCATCAATTATTCCATGTTATTTCCATGATATTTCCACATTGAAGTTTAATTACGGACAATGCAGTAGCAATACAAAATGTTGTAAGCCATAAATTCCTACACTCCGTGTCAACCATGGTGCGAGTAGAATAAGAGTCTCCATTATCCTTGTTTAAAATAGGTGTTGATATGAGATTTCCCCATAAGCCGGTCTTTGAAGAGTAAATGCAGGTGAATGCTCGTCTATGTTCGCCATTACCATCTGCCGCTGCCAAGACCACCTGGAAGTGCTGGACGTCTTCGGCGTCTCGAAGCACGGCCCCATTGAACAAGATGTTATCGAACGGAGCGGGAACAGAAATGTGGTGCTTGTCGCCAGTGATGGGATCCCACACCAGGATCTGGAGACGCTTCAAAAGGGAGATGAGGAAGAGGCCATGGTAACACCCAAGGGAGATGGACCCGACGTAGTCGCCGCCAAGCTGCAAGGAGAAGCGCCCGGGAGGGATACGATTGGGGGCCTCCAGAGTAGGTACAAAGGACCAACGCCCATATTTTTCGACGAAACCGAGGAGGGGCGGGTTGTGGCGGTGGTGGAGGCCGAAACGGCGGGAGAAGCCGGGGTCGGAGACGAGGCGACGCCATCGCTTGCAGACGGCGGATGCGCGGGGGAGGGAGGAGGGCTGCGGAGGGAGGCGGAGGAAGATCTCACAGAGGAGGTCGTCGTCGTCCAGCGGCGTCCCCGCCAGCGAGCGGGCTCGGCGGCGGCGGCGGCTGCTCATCTAGACCTAGAGCTTGTTCGTGCGCGGAGTAGGAGCGGGAGTGGGAGTGAGAGAGCCCGTGACTTGTCTTTGTTTTGACGATGGGAGAGCCCAGCAGCCAGACCTGTCCAATGGGCCGGTCCGGCAACACCGCACAGGCCCATCGCCAGTTAACGGGTCTGGCACGGCCCGGCACATATCGGTCTACGTATGCAAATCCTATTTGGCGCCCGCAATTCAGCCGCGCCGCCTGCGGGGGACGCCCGATGGGCCGGCCCATTTTCGGTGTCCGGCCTATTTTTTGTTTTTTCAGTTTTTTTCAAATATATTTTGTTCAAATTTTCTTTTGTTCAGAAATTTTTTTGTTCAACTTTTTTGTCTAAATTTATTTCTGTTGACTCCCTCTGTCTATTTTTATAAGTCACACTTCTTACTATTGAAATGTTAAGAAGTGTGTCTTATAAAAATGGACGGAGGGGAGTACTTTTATTTTGTTTAAAACTTGTTTTTACTGAAAAAAGGGAGGCTAACTAGGCGGCCCATTTGCCCCGGTGCTGTTGCGGGGCGGCAAATAGGAGACTCCTCTATGTATTAGGCGTGTCGCGTCATTCCAGATACCTGAAGGCACAAGCCCGACATGTGCCGTAAATGGGCCGGCCTGAGGCACGTAACGACCGCGTCCTATTTTACTTTTCTTTTTCTATTTTTTAGGTGACGGAGAGACGTCGTGGCCGAGGAGCTATGTCGTTGGTGAGCCCTTTCCCATGACAGGTGAGCCTGCGCTTCGTGACAAAGCTCCCACCGACATCGTCGTCCCCGCGGAGCTCTCTCGCATGGGCCTCCTCATCTCCAGTGAGCACATCCATCGATGGAACAAACGAGCCGAGGAGGAGCAGACGGGCGTGGAAGGACCAGCCAACAACGGAGACGGCTGATCGAAGCAGGAGAGGGAGGCAAAGGGGCAACGATCTTGCGTCTGCGTGTGTGTGGCGGCGAAGAGGAGGAGATGGGCTGAAAGGGAGGAGGATAGTGTTAGATTGGACTGACTGATCATGGGCTCTTGGCGGGGCTCCACGTGCCTTGCCGCTAAACAAGTCGTGCCTTGCGTGGTAGGCATGCCTCCTCGGTCTGCAGGCACAAGCACGGTAAGGGATGGGCCACGGGCCAGGCACGACCCGTTTAATCTGTGCCGGGCTAGGACCCTAACGGGTCGTGCTCGCGGGCTTCCTTGCCCGCCGCCAAGCGTCACTACCAAATTCCACGCGATCGGGGACGTTTTGAGCGCAACGCTTTGATAACATCGTGTGGTTTCCGTCGCGGATGGCTGAAAAGTGGAATTTGCTCTCGATATTGCGGTCGATCTCGACGTTTCTTACATTTTCTGCCGCGGATTTTCATTCCCGGCCCAATAAGCCCAGTTGAGGCGAGTTTCGTTCCACGAGAACGTCGCGGAATAGTCGAATGTATCTCTTTTCATTTCTGTCATTTATTTGTCCATATTGTGAAATCGAATTATCTGTTTGGTTTATGTTTTTTCATCGGCGTTAGTCTAATGTAACCCTTTTAATTTTTGTCACTTAGATCCATCGAAACTTCTGTCATCTATTTCTCCATATTGTGAACTCGAATTATCTATCTTAAGAAAAATAAACATAGACTGCATATTAATAGAAACCACCCCAATACAACCAACTAGATTGTCGATCTAAACAGAACATCAGAACCACGGGGGTAGCAGTCAACACACACAGACACAGACACAGACACACATATTATATATATATATATATATATATATATATATAGTTTTGAAGCACGTACGGCGAGAGAACTTTAGCTAGGACTAAAATAACATCAGTAGGGGGCCGGCAGCTCCTCCGATGGCATTTGATCCTCCCTTGCCTAGGCCCTTACAGTTGCGAGGAGATTGATCAGAGTTTTCAGCTTTGCCAGGGCTAAATCGATCTTCAGTTTCCCAACCTTGGAGGTCAGTTCGAGGTTGTTGGCCATCATCTTCGACATGTCATCCATCAACTTCCGATACGCTGCGAGGGAAGCTTCGCCCTGCTCCACCTGCTCCATCCTGGCATCGCGAGCCTTCTTGAGATTGGTGGGCGAGCTTCAAGGCCTTCTCAAGCTCAGCTTATAGAATGGTTACCCTCTCCGCCAGAGCGGCGAAGATGACCGTCTCCTCGGCTTCAACTGACCTGTAGATAGTTGCATGATAGGAAGTTGATGTTAATCTAAAAGGCAAAATGGATCTAAGAAAGATGAAATCACGAAGAATTCAGAAGAGGATCTAAGAAAGATGAAATCACGAGGAATTCAGAAACGGATCTAAGAAAGATGAAATCACGAGGAATTCAGAAAGGGGTCAGAAGTACGTGAACGAAAATGGAACTTACATGAGGGCAGCAGACTGCTTCACCGGTGGATCCATGGCCGCCTGGAGGAACGCTCGAGCAGCTACTACGTCAAAGGTTTTCTCTTGAGGGGAGGCGATGAGGCAGATAGAGGACGAACTGAAGAGTGCATCTATTTATATACCGGGAGGGGGAGTGGAACGGAGGAGCCGCATGCACGACTGAGCAATAACTGGCCGCCGGAACTAAAGCGAAACGTTCACAATATCTTGACGAAGTCACCAACGCATGCGTGGCGTGCTGCCAGGGTTACGGCGGTGAGTGGAAGAGCGGTTGTTTCCAGACTTGGGCCATGATGGCACTTTCTTGGGCCCTCTCCTATCAGGCCATTTTTATTGGGCCTTATAGCACACCGTAGCCCATAATTATTCTACTACAGTTGCAAGCCAAAATAAGAAGGAAGAAATATTGAAACTTCAACGAACACATAAAACGTCAAAATTTTGATTATTTTGACACGTTTTCAACATCTTCCACACTCTAAAACACTACACATCATCCCAGAATGCGCTGTCAAGTTCGTCGTCATCGGAGTCCTGTATAAGGCTCTCCCAGAATGCTTCGTCCATCTCCTCATCCGACGATGAGACGACGATGGTGGAGGGGCTAGCATCCCAACGGGATGTACGACCTCGCATCTTTACCAGATCTGGGTGATCACGGCGGAACCTCTCCATCGTGGCCTCGTCGTCCTGGCGGATGCGCAGCTGCACGAACGCGCGGCGGTTCTCCTGCTCCTCCTTGCGGGTCACAATCCTCAGATCTGGGGCAAGGAACTCGGCAACTTCCCTGCTCTCGATGTCCCGGAAGTTGAGCTCGGCGCGCGGGCGGCCGAACCGCCACATCGCCACGTCAAACGCGCGGGCGGCGAGCTCGGGCGTGTCGAAGGTGCCCATCCACCACCGCACGCTGTTGTGTGTGATCTCCACGGACCAGCGCCCGGACGGCCGCAGCTGCACACCTCGGAAGCCCTTGTTGCTTCTCACGCGCGGCACCGTCGGGTGGATCAGCGCCGAGAGTGAGGGGGGAGGTCGGGGGGCTGTGTTGGCGCCATAGAGGGTAGGTTGCCTGGTCCGTGCTCGGTCGTATTTATGCGATAGCGACGAGGTCGAGAAGTTCAGTGACCGTTGGCTTCCCAGGCTTTTGTTGAGTTCTTCAGTGATGAGTTGCACGATCTACCACTACGAGGAATTTGATCTACACTCGAGGTTTTAGCAGCTATTAGCGATTTGATCTTTACTCGCGTTTTAGCACGAGGGATCTACCAACAATAATATACCTTAGAAGTTCACGAAACAAACTAAACATTAACAAGTCCAGGAAACAAGCAAAATTACACTCCAGCCAGACAAAAAAAGAGGTTCATAGGCCTAGCTCAGCAGCAGCCTAGTCTCTTCACCCCCAATGCCTATCCTTTTCTCCGGTTCTATATCACCCCCATCTCAATGACCGCCTCCAACCTAGGGTCATCGGTCTCCCTCACAATGATCAAAACAGGTTACCGATTATGAAAATTATTGCCTTGGATGAAAACCATCCACACCAGCTTGTCGAGGATAATGCGGCTGTCGGTTTTCTTCTTGTAAGTAATGGTGGTGACATGCTCTTCTGCTCTAAGTCGTAGGCCAACCCTGCCATGATTCCCCAGGCCAGCGTGTTCCCCTATCAACTCCGGTAGTTTCTAAGCATGAAAGATAACATACCATATTAGCAGACCTTCTCATGGTTCTTGAAAATTTACGTGCAAAAAGAGGAGAGTGTCTTATAGATACATACCATAATATAGTGTTGCAACTTTGTGACCGTGAAACGAGTCACAAAAGGAATCCCAACATAGGGTCCAAAGGGTAGAAGTCGGGCCAGGCGGTTCTTCTCGTGATTGTCGACATTGGCTCTTTGGGAATATACGATGTTGGCATCATCATGCCTCTCATCAGCAGAAATGTCAGAATCCTCATCATGGACCTCATCATCAGAATTGCTAGAATCATCATCATGCATCTCATCATCAGAACTGCCAACTACGCTGCAAATTGAGTTATCTTCGCTTGAAATGCAAAGTGAGTCATCTTGTGAGTCGCCAATAATAACAACATAGATAGTGGGCCTTGTTATCATGGAAAACACTAGTATGTCTCTCACGAAGATGTTATTTTCCTCGATGAACCAATCCCATTGTGTCCCGTGCAAACGGGTCTTGCTATGTTCTTTTGACACACGAAAGGTGTACTTCCTGCCATGGGAACTAAACAGCACACGCTCACCTACTAACTTGTTGAATGCTATTCGAGCAGTGCACGGTACAACCTGTGCATCAGAAATAAAAAGAAACATGGAAATTAGATATTGTAATAAAAACAAAAAACATAATACAAGTGTAAGAAGAAGAATTGTTTTCTTACCACTGACTTGAGGTGACACTCTTGTATAACAACACCGAACTTGGATGCAGAAGGATCAATATTTGGGCAATTATTCTTGCATACAGGGCATGGAATACCTTGTTAATCAAGCAAAAAAGAAGCAGAAATTACAAAATGTGCATATAAGCAGATTGGTTCTAAAAAGGAACAATTCTTTAATGAAGATATTTATGTAAAAATGGGCCCGAACTATGAACAACTGGTAATGCCTCATAATAAAAGCACAACCATGTTTATCCAAGAAGTAATTCTACACTACCAAGAGTAATGCACAATGAATGTGCTTGTACATTGCACAAGATAGTATAGAACCCTCATTGCAATGATATGGTGACACATTTTAATAATCGACTTAAAGGAATCATGCACATTCAAAACAACATCTATAGTCACAGCTATGTACTCATTGGCCTCAAGGAACATAGAGACACATCAAGCATACACAACTTTGATACACTAGGTGGGCCAGCAAAAGCAAAGACATGGCACATCTATTTGTGTTTGGTTCTTACTTTTACTGGCCATGTGGTGGAGATAGTGAGGCATCAGCCAAATATACATGTGTCAAAGTCATCATCATTGACCAAATCAGCTCATAAATTATGCATAGTGATAACAAGCCTCATAAACACATAGGTGATCATGCACTAAAGGGCATCCCTAGAATTAATTGTAACATGCAGTCAGAATAAACACATATGAAACAATGCAAAAAAAAGTGTAAAACAAGCCTCATAAATACATTGCCAACACTTGCTAGAAGAACGAACACAATACCATGAAGTAATACAAGACGTGGCCTTGTATCACTGCCACGTATTGTATCTGATCACCTAGCATTTATCATGGCATGCAAACCAAGGGGGGGAAAAGAGTTCTTACAGTAGCATGTACGAATACAAATACTCAAATTGTATACACTACAAGGTATTATAGACACTCTCTTTGCCTTTACCATGGACTAATTTAAATCATTGGCATATAACGAGGACATTCAAGGAAAATAAAAGTGGAACAATGGAAACAAATGTAATACAAGCCTCATATATCATTTCCATGCAAACCAAGGGAAAAGGAAATGCTTATAATAGCATGTACGAATATAGATACTCAAATTGTATACACTACAAGGTATTATAGACACTCTCTTTCCCTTTACCATGGCCTAGTTTAAATCATCGGCATATAACAAGGAGGACATTCAAGGCAAAAAAAAGTGGAACAATGGAAACAAATGTAATACGAGACTCATATATCATTGCCATGCAAACCAAGGGAAAAAGAAGTGCTTATAATAGCATGTACGAATATAAATACTCAAATTGTATACACTACGAGGTATTATAGACACTCTCTTTCCCTTTACCATGGCCAAGTTTAATCATCGGCATATAACAAGGAGGACATTCAAGGCAAAGTAAAGTGGAACAATGGAAACAAATTTAATACGAGCCTGATATATCATTTCCATGCAAACCAAGGGATAAAAGAGTGTGTATAATAGCATGTATGAATACAAATACTCAAATTGTATACACTACAAGGTATTATAGACACTCTCTTTCCCTTTATCATGGCCTAGTTTAATCATCGGCATATAACAAGGAGGACATTCAAGGCAAAGAAAAGTGGAACAATAGAAACAAATGTAATACGAGCCTCATATATCATTGCCATGCAAACCAAGGCAAAAAGAGAGCTTCAATAGCATGTACGGATACAAATACTCAAATTGTATACACTACAATGTATTGTAGACCTCTCTTTGCCTTTACCATGGCCTAGTTTAAATCATCGGCATATAACTAGGAGGACATTCATCATGTTGATAAATTAGGATACACAAAAGGAAAATAGGTGGAACAATGGAAAATGCACAGAAAAAATGAATCTGACCTCAGAATTTCTAAGTACGACAAGTATAGTCACTCCTAGCACCTGGCCTCGGTAAATCATTAGTCAAAGTGTTAATCATTGGACAAAATTGAACTAACCTTGCAAAAATACCAAATCTAAGCCATGAACCCCCAATAGAAAACCAAATCTAAGCCTAATCTAATTGAAGCACCCAAATCGGGTACGGAATTAAACCATAACCTATCGAAATCATGGTGGAAATAGATGAACTAAGCATGTCGGATATCCCAAACTTAATCCATAGAACAAAACCACGTCTATGGGAGAAAGAACGAAACAGAGACGCAGAATGAACAGTAAAAACATGTAGATCTACCATACATGTCGTGCTACGCAGAAAAATCGAGCTCAGTCTACAGATCTACGATACATACAAGGGATAAGAGGTATAGATACCATCTTACCGCCATTGCCAAATCCCTCAAAGAGGACGGGACGACGCACGCGGTGATCTGAAAAAAGTTGATGAAGATCCTTGTCGAAGCTCTGGCTCCGCAAATCCCTCAGGTGACCCTATCGGGTTTCGACTAGGAGATGTCATAGGCGCTGGTGAAATCGTCGGCTTGACAGGGAGGCGAGATTTACCCAGGTTCGGGGCCCTCGAAGAGGTAAAACCCTTACTCCTGCCTTCTGCTGATCTGTATTAGACGATTAGATCGATTACAGGGTGCTCGAATCGAGAGTAGATCTCGAGTTTCAAGGCTTTTGTGGTCGTGCGGTAATACTTGGTCCTCTCCTTTGGGGCTCTCCTGGCTTTATATAGATAGCCAGGTCTCGAGCCCAACCCGGAGAGGATACAAACCCTAGCTTGAGTCGGTTACAATCCCTAACTTAACCCGCAAGTTGACGCGGGTGGGCTTTTCATGGGCCTTCTAGAGTATTCCAAGGGCGCTTCCTGTCGGGCCTTGATCAGAAGGCTTGAGAGGGGGTGTCCTTATTCGCAGGGCCCAGGATCCGTGCCTTCGTCAGTAGCCCCCAAGCGTGTGCTCGACTGGGATTTATTTCCAGTCGGGTAGACGGTCAGACTCTTCTTTTGATCTCCTCCTGGAAGTTCAACTCGACAATTGTTGTCTACGAAGGGTGTGTTCCCTGTTTCGCGAATTAAAATACTCGAGTATCGAGCAGCATAGGTGCCAGTTTTTTGCGGCTATATTAGCAGAAGGATGTGGCGCAGTGGCTTGGCTCTCCCGAGAGTTCAGGGCCAATTAATTGCGACTAGGGCAAAAACACTCCTGGCCTACACAGATTCGAGACCTCCGACTCGAACCCGATGAGGTGATCGTCACGACTGGGCCGTTGTGGACTTATCGAGTCGAACTTAACCTAAGAGGGTACCCGGCGCGTCCGCTAGGATTTTTCTTCGTGTTGTTGACACGGAACTATGCCGGAGGACGCAGCTTTCGAGTGCGATTCCAGGCCCAAAAGAAAGATCTTTTTGGGTCTTACCTTCATATTCGAAGAATATGGCATCCGGATGTGCCTAGTCGGCTGTACAATCCAGGTCCTTGTGATGTATAATTATCACGCATAAGGTAGGTTCTTTCTACCCGATTAGATTGGTATGAGTTCTGTACGAAAAAGCTTCGTGTAGGGAATGTTAGTTCCATATGAAAGAGTTTTCATGTTTTGGAAAATTGTGCCCGTACGAAAGAGTTTTCGTGTATAAGGTATGTTTCTCTTGTTCAAAGAGGCTTTGATTCATGAATTTTTTCATGAGAAAATTGTGTTTTATCCGAAGGAATTGACATTCGTGCGAAGATAATTTCGCGTTTGAACTTCCATTCGCAAAAGATTTCCCTTTTGAATGACAAACGCCATGACGTCAAGGCGTGCTCCTCTTCTCCCGATGGGACGTGACGGAATGGCAGCAGAAATTGGCCCACCTTGTCAGCTTTTTGACCGGGAAACGAGACGTCGCTCCCGTTTTTTACGCGAAACGCGCAGTAAATGCGCACGATCTTTTGTTAAGATCGTGGCACGAAACAGCGTATGCCGCCGCTTCGTTTCATCCTTACGCGTGGCAGCCGCGATAGGTGCCACGTTGCGTATCGTACGGCTGAGATTGCTTTACCCCGTATATAAATAGGGGTGTTAGCGCCGCAGTGAAATTTTCCCCGCTCTCAATCTTCATCTTCCACCTCGCGCTCGTCTTCGTCTTCCTTGCGCTCGAGCTCTCGCTGTGAACAATGGCCGGCGGAAAGAAACGTGGCGCTGGAACCTCCGCATCTGGCGAGCCTTCTGCGCCACTCGCCCCCCGCGCCGGCGACTGGCGCACCCCCAACACCACTGCAAAGAGCATCAAGGAGATGCAGCGGGAGGGTCTGCTGCCGGCGGAGGCGGAGAAGCGCGTCCGTCTTGGGAAGAGGGAAGAGGTACCAAACCCTCACTCGAACGAGCGCGTGGTCTTTGTGGACCACGTGACTCGAGGCCTCTCCTTCCCTCTTCATCCTTTCTTCATCGGGCTGCTGTGTGCATACGGCATACAGCTCCACGACCTCCCCCCCTAACGCGGTGCAGCACATCGCGTGCTTCATCGCGCTTTGCAAATGCTATCTTGGCATTCGCCCGCACTGGGCGCTCTGGAAGGCGCTGTTCAAGATCCGGATCTTCCGCGAAAGATCGCGGGTGGAGTCCGAGCCTGGTGAGCCACTTCGCACGGGTGGCTTCGGGATCCAAGCGCGCCAGGAGAATGCATACTTCAACATGCACTTCATCGACTCCGCCCAAGGCTGGAGGAAGAAGTGGTTCTACGTCGCCGACAACAACTCGAGCGGGCTTGTAGAGTTCCACCCATTCGCAGTTCTGGCGAGGCGCAAGTCTTGGAACCACAAGATGTCAGCCGAAGAAATCCAGACAGTCACACCTCTACTCGAAAGAGTAGGTGCTCTTCGAGACCAAGCCTCGGGAGTAGTGCTCAATGGGCTTCATCTGGCAAGCCTCTTCTTGAAGCGCAGGATCCAGCCTTTGCAGCAGAGGCCTTCCGCTATGTGGGAGTATCAAGGTGCAGAAGATCCCAGCCGAGTGAGCCGCGAAGAACTTTCGAATGTGGAATTCGAGAAGAAGATCGCGGCCATCACTCGACTGAAGGTTGGGGAGCAATTCCCCGATTGCTCAGTCAAGGCTTATTCTGCTTCAAACCCTCCTCCAGCTGCGGTTAGTTTCCTGTCTTTAACTTGCTTTCATTTTCAGAATTTTCGTAGTCGATAAGATCTTTATCGTCTTCTTATCTTTGTAGAGCCTAGCTGTAGCAAATTGCTACCCGCCCGTTGTTGGTGAAGATGCCTCGTGTCTTCAGTCAAGCCACCAGGACGGCGCGGTTGACACCAGCGTGGCCAACGCCTCCTCGAATTCTGAGCATGATTCCTCAGATGATGTTGAAGACTCGAGTGGCGTCCCACCAAAGCGCCGTCGGGTGAACGAAAACGAAGTCACCTCCAAAGACAAGTCTTTGGAGGCGTCACCTGGCCCAACTCCAATTTCTGCGACTCCGCTTCGATCTCTTCCTCCTCTGGCTCCATTCACAACCGCCTGGAATGCGGATGACTTGGATGAAGACGACGAGGAAGACGAGTAAGTTTTTTCCGTATTTTAATTCGATTAAACTCTATTTGTCAATGCTGACGTTTCTTTGTCCTTCACTGCAGTCTGCAGGCAATCAGCCCGCGTAGATTCGCCGCGGCTGTTCCTCCCGAAAAGAGGAACAAAGCGAAGGACGCGGGTGAAACCCCTACTGCGGGTACCGTCCAGAACTCTCCCAGGGCAGCGCCTGATGCTGCGACTGCGGAGCGGGATGTCCCTAGCTCCGCTGCTAGAACTTCGGTCTCGAAGGAGGCGACGGACAGCTCGGCGGATCCCCTCTCCCGCGCCTCTGGACAGGTACACTTCTATCTCTTTGGCTTTCTCAAACAAATTTTATCGGGTGCACGACAGTGCTCCCGATGGGAGTAGCCCCCGAGGCTGTAGTCGATTGTAAATAATCGGGTACAGGCTCAAAACCTCTTTCTGCTCTTCTTCTTTATTTTGTCTTCTTCGGGTGCACGGCAGTGCTCCCGATGGGAGTAGCCCCCGAGGCTATAGTCGATTGTAAATAATCGGGTACAGGCTCAAGCCTTTTTTCTTCTAACTCTTTTATCTTCGTGTTTCCGCAGTCGCTCGTCGATTCCCTTGCGGCGATCGGTCGCCGCGTCGTTCTGGCCGAGACAGATCGCGAGTCACTTCGATCAGAAGTTAACCGACTCAAATCTGAAAGCGACCTTCTTAAAGGTAAATTTCATTATCTTCTTGGCTTCCGTGTATCATCCATTCTTGATTTCTGATTAATATCCCCTTTGCAGCTCGAGCCGAATTCGCAGAGTCTGAAAAGACCAAACTTTCAGAGCAGGTAACTGCTCGGGAAGCTGAACTGGCGACTACCCGACAAGAGCTGGAAGCTTCCCGCAAGCAATCGGAGGAACTCAGTACGAAGCTTGCGGAGGCGCGGAAGACCGTGAAGGACTTGGAGGAGGCCGGCAGTAAGGCTGACAACGATACTGTCGCGTTCCTTCGTCCCCTCGCCAAACGCTTTGCGGGTAAGTGTCTTGGGTTTTTGAACTTTTCATTCTGCTGATTTTTGCTAAGTATTATTTTCTCTGTCTGTAGATCTTCTGAGTGTTCCTCTGGAGATTCCTGGGATTCAGCGGGTGGACGTGCTGACCGACACTCTCGCGCAGCTCAGGAAGCATTCTGAGGGAATATTTTCCCTGATTAATGATGCTTCCAAAGCGTTGGCGCGAGTGCATGGCCGTCTTGTTGCCAGCGATACTCCTGCGCCTGCACTGAGTGAGTTGTTGAAGGTCTTCTCGGAAGGCGACCTCCTGGAAGCCTTTGCGGTTGCTCAATCGGAAGCTGGCGCAAAGACTGCGATTCAGTTCGCTCTGGCGAACGGAGTTGATGGTATGGAGGAGGCCTATTCGTCCATGCCGGTCGACCCTTCCACGGGCAAGAAGGTACGGCTATCTCGTTTTTCTGAGCAAGCCACTGTTCTTGCTCGGAAATTATCTGAGATGTTTGCTCGGAAGAAGGGAGGGTCGACCGCTTCTAGTGGCAGCACCAACGCAGCTTCGTAGGCTTTTTTTTTTCTTTTGTTTCTGTTGCTTGGATGTAATGAATTTTGGGATGTATTCCCGTACCTTTGCTGGTCTTTTAATCGAAGCGTTTTGCACTTAGAATTTATCCTTGTTGTCTATACTTTGCCTCCCGATGGGAGTAGCCCCCGAGCGATTAGTCAGATGTGCGACTGGAAACCACTCGAGTAGGGCGTCTCACTTCTTTCCTTGTACTTCTTCCAGGCAATTGCGTCTGCCGCTGAACCTTGGAGTGGACGTGGTAGTCCAGTAAATCCACTTGTGGCTGCCGTGGGCACTCTTGCTGGCCTTCGTGATAAGGTTCAGGAAGGTGAGCGTAGGCTGAAAGCGCTGCGCGGAGTAGCTGACGTGGCGATATCCAAGCAGAAATTGGCGGCTGAGCGTGAGCAATTTCTGATTGGTGAACTGTCTTCAATTGCAAAGGAGTTACTATGTGAGTAGTGTAGCCCCCATGCTATTTTCCTCCTCTGTGTTTCTTAGCTTACTAAGTGCGTTTGCTTCTTAGTTGTGAAACCAGATGACAGGGAAGAAAAGCAGTGGGTAGAAAACCACATTCATCAAGAAGCTAACAGCACAAAGCCTCATGCGAGTAATTTCTGGTCTGATCGCAGTCGAGGTTTTGTGATGGCTACCTTGAAGTTTCGAGTCTGCCAGGCGAAAGTTCTCATGAGTTCTTTCCACGAGGTCCTGGTTGCGGTGAATGCTGCTTTTTATCCACTTGAGAGGGGCCCCGAAGACTGGAGCTATCTTCTCAGGTTATTCGGACGAGAAGGAGAGGTTCGCGCGTGCGTTCGCAATCAGATGACATGCGGCGCGGTTGTTGCTCTTTCGTTTGTCCGAATATGGCATCCTGAGATAGACTTGAACTCCGTAGCCCGGCGTCCGGATTATGCAATCGAAGATATTGCGCCGTACTATGATGCTGTTCGTCCTGCAGCCGAGAAGATTATCCGAATGACATCCGAAGAGGTAGATAGGATCTTAGCGGCTAAGAATGCTCAGCGTTTCGACTGACTGTATCGGATGTGAATATCTTGTAAGTTTATCTGTAGTTTGTAAAAACTGTAGTAAGGTGTGCAACCTTGTACTCGATAATTCTTTTCTGTGATGCTTAGTTTTAGGTGTAGCCCCCGTTTATTTTATGGGGTGTGTACCTGTAACCTTTTAGCATGTAGTGATCTTGAAAGCTGTTGAGTAATTATGATGAGAGAATCATGTCTTTATTGCTATGACTGAGAAGTCATGTGTTCGAGCTACAAGATTGGCTAGTATAGCCTTATTTGTTGCAAAATAAATAAACCTAGGGGTAGAATTTGCGCAGTTGCGCGATATTCCATGGATTGGAATAGATGCCTCCAGTGTCTGGATTCTTCAGTCGATAGGCTCCTCCTGGGATCACTTCGTGTATGATGAAGGGTCTTTCCCAAGGTGGTTCGAGCTTGTGCCCTTCCTTTTGCTTCAGCCGCAACACCAAGTCGCCAACCACGAATGATCTGTGGCGTATGCGGCGACTGTGATAATTGCGCAGTGATTGTTGGTAGACTGCAGATCTTGCGAGTGCAATGTCCCGAATTTCGTCGAGTGCGTCCATATCTTCTGCAAGTGCTTTGTTGGAGGTTTCTTCACTGTAGGCTACAACTCGTGGGGCGCTGAATCGAACCTCTTCGGGGAGGACGGCTTCTGCCCCATATACCATGAAAAATGGTGTGTATTGCGTTGATCGGTTGGGGGTTGTGCGGAGGCTCCAAAGTACGGAGGGTAACTCCTCTGCCCAATGACCTGCAGCGGGATGTAGCCGATCGAGCAATCTCTTTTTGATGCCAGCCGAAACTAAGCCGTTGGATCTTTCGACTTGACCGTTTGTTTGCGGATGGGCGACCGAAGCAAACTTCAGATTAATTCCTTTCTCCTCGCAGTACTGTTGAGTTTCCTTTGCAGTGAAATTCGTACCATTGTCTGTAATGATGTCGTGTGGCACCCCGAATCTGCATACTATGGAGTCGAGGAACTTGATTGCGCATTGGGCGCTACCCGAGGTCACTGGCATAGCCTCGATCCATTTGGTAAATTTGTCGGCTGCGACCAGTAAATGTGTGTACCCTCCTGGAGTGGATTTGCGCAGTGGGCCAACCATGTCAAGCCCCCATTGGGCAAAGGGCCAGGCGATGGATATCATGTGCAACTCTGTGGCGGGCGCGTGCGGCTTGGGTGAGAATCGCTGGCAAGCGTCACATCTGTCGACCAGGTTTTTTGCATCGTTGGCTGCTGTTAGCCAGTAGAATCCTGCTCGAAAGGCTTTTCCCAGTATTGCTTTCCAACTAGCATGATGTCCGCAATCACCCTGGTGTATATCCCGGAGTAACTCTTTGCCGTCTTCGGGTGCGATGCACCGCTGAAGGATGCCCGAGATGCTTTGCTTGTACAACTCTCCGTTGATTACTCGAAAGGATTTGCTACGCCTGATTAGCTGTCGAGCCTCGCGTGGATCGGCCGGGAGCTGTTTATTGAGCAGGTAGTCGAGATATTTCTGCGTCCAGACTGGCTCGACCAGAAAGACCTGTCGTGATATATTATGAATAAGCTCGATAAGCGCGACCTGCGGGCTGACCTCTGTTTCTGCCGCTGCCGGTGTTTCTGCAGTTTTCTTCAATTTGACCGATCGCTTGACCATCCGTTCGAAGTATATTCCTGGCGGTATGGGTGTATTCGTGGAACCCATGTTTGCCAGTCTATCCGCCTCTTCGTTGCTGGATCTTGCAATATGCTTCAACTCGCATCCTTTGAAGCTTCCTTCGAGTAGATTATACATGTCGCGGTACGCGATCATGTTTTCGGCAACGGCATCGCACTCTTTCATTGTTTGTTGTACTATGAGATTAGAATCGCCATAAATCATCAACCTGGTAGCGCCACAAGCAATTGCCATCTTCATCCCATGCAACAGTGCTTCATATTCTGCGTCGTTGTTCGATGCTGGATCATCTGGTGGAAAGTCTAGTCGCAGGACGTATTGCAGTTTGTCTCCACGAGGTGAGATAAGAACGATTCTAGCTCCTGCCCCTTCGTTTCTTTTGGACCCGTCAAAGTACATGATCCAATTGCTTGTGTACTCGGGTGGTCCGGGTGTTTGTAGCTCTGTCCATTCGCTGATGAATTCCACGAGAACTTGAGATTTGACTGCATTGCGTCCTGCGTAGGTGATATCCCAAGCACCCAACTCGATGCTCCACTTTGCTATTCTTCCGGATGCCATAGGGTTGTTCATGATTGTCCCGAGTGACGCATCATTAACCACTGTAATGGCGTGTTCCTGGAAGTAATGTTTGAGTTTTCGGGCTGTGAGGACAACTCCATACGCAAGCTTCTGGTAATGAGGATATCGCTGCTTGCACGGCGAGAGCACTTCGCTGATGTAATATATTGGGCGCTGGACTCCGTATGCCTTGCCATCTTCAGGTCGTTCGACTACGATTGCAGTGCTGATGACCTGGTTTGTGGCGGCTAAATAGAGAAAAAGCGGCTCCCTTTCTTGTGGTGTTGCGAGGATGCGCCTGCTTTGCAACGACCGTTTCAAGTCTGCGAATGCTTGTTTGGCTTCGGGGGTCCATTCGAATTTGTCCGTCTTCTTCAGTAGCTTGTAGAAGGGTAACGCCTGCTCTCCCAATCGTGCGATGAACCTGCTTAGGGCGGCCAATCGCCCTGCGAGCTGCTGGACTCCGCGTAGATTGGTGGGCTCCTTCATGGTGAGGATGGCTTGTATTTTCTCCGGATTGGCCTCAATGCCTCTGGCGGATACCAGGTATCCTAGGAGTTTTCCTGCAGGGACGCCGAAAACGCATTTTGTTGGATTAAGCTTGATCCGATATGCATTAAGGGCGTCGAATGTTTCTTTAATATCTTCGAGGAGTGCGTCCTCTACTCGAGTTTTGATGACGATGTCGTCGACATATACTTGTACGTTCTTGCCAATGAGATTGGCAAGGCATCTCTGCATGCAACGTTGATATGTTGCGCCTGCGTTCTTCAGCCCGAAGGGCATTGTCGTATAGCAGTATACACCGTGTGGTGTGATGAATGCCGTCTTCTCTTCGTCTTCCTTTTTCATTCGGATCTGGTTGTATCCCGAGTAGGCGTCCAGGAAAGAGAGACGTTGGCAACCTGCTGTGGAATCCACGATCTGGTCGATCCGTGGTAGAGGAAAGTTGTCCTTGGGGCAGTGCTTGTTCAGTGACGTGTAGTCGATGCACACCCGAAGGATATCCGTGTTCTTCTTGGGGACCAGCACCGGATTTGCTAACCAGGTGGATATCTTGATCTCCCTAATGAAATTTGCGGCTAGCAGCCTATTTACTTCTTCTCCCAGCGCCTTTTGCTTGGGTTCTGAAAATCGTCGAGTCGTCTGTTTGATGGGCTTTGCGTTAGGAAAGACTTCGAGTGAGTGCTCGGCAAACTCCCTGGGTATACCTGGCATATCTGAGGGCTGCCAGGCGAAAATTTCCCAGTACTCACGGAGGAGTTTGACGAGCGCGCTTTCCTATGCTGGCGAGAGGGTTGTGGAAACCATCGCGGTTTTGGCGGAATCCGTCGGGTGCACTTGGTGCTTGCGAGTGTCGCTGTTGGCGCTGAATTCCAGTTCAGGCGCGTTTTTCTTCGTGAGTGGCATGACGGAGTGATCCGTGGTTTTTGCCAGTTCTTGTAGTTCTTCTTGCATCCCGAAAGATTTCGCGATCTCATTAAATTCTATGTCGCACTTATCCGATTTCTGGAAGTCCCCGTCAATGGTGATCACACCGTATTCGCCGGGTAACTTGAGCTTCAAGTATGCGTAATGTGGTACGGCCATGAATCTGGCGAACGCTGTTCGACCAAGAATGGCGTGGTACTGCGAGGGCCAGTCGACGACTTCAAAGTCCAGGAATTCCCTTCTGTAGTTGCGTGGGGAGCCCAGTACAACTTCGAGGTTGATTGTTCCGAGTGGACGTATTGCCTTGCCCGGAACTATCCCGTGGAAGGATGTTTCTGATTCCGTTAGGCCGTCCAGGTTTTTGTTCATTCGACGGAGTGTATCCGCGTAGATGATGTTGATGCCGCTGCCGCCGTCCATGAATACGCGGGCCAGGTCATAGTTGCCAATTTGAGCTTGAATGACAAGGGCGGCGTGTCCTGGTCGATAGACTCGTGGCGGGTGGTCTTCCTTCGAGAACGTGATTGGCTGCTCGGCCATCTTCAGGTACTCGGGCTTCGTTGGTGGCGTCTGCACTGCCATGCATATTTGTCTCGAGTTAGTTTTTTGAGCTCTGCGAGAGGGGCATACCTTCTGTATCATCCCAAGGAGTTGTCCGTGCGGAGTCGGGTATGTATTTGCTCCCGTGTTTTGCTGTTGTGGTGCTGGCAATGCGGCGAGTGCCATGTTTGGGTTGGCTGGTGGAGGTGGTGGCGGTGGTAGCTGGAATTGTTGTCCGCCTCCTGGTAGCGGTGGATAGTTTTGGGTGGAAGCGAATCTTTTCTTGGCAAGCGCGTCCGAGATTTCGATGAACTTTCGGCAATCCTTGAGAAGGTGTGTTGCCTTAGTCTTGCCCGTGCGCTTGTCTGTGAACAGATGTAGCGAGCAGTACCCATCGAGGTCTTCCTCGGGTGATTTTTCTTCTACCTTTGGCTTCCATTCGCGACTTCCACGACGACCGGAGTCGCGACTTCGCGTGAACTCTGCTGCCACTAGTTCTTCTCTATCCTCGTGGTCGTAGTATTTTCTTCTCTTTCTTCGCCCATGACGGTCTTCGTCATGTGTGGGCGATGATGTTCTTTCATTGCGTACCGCGTCTTCTCCATTGGCCCATTTTTCGGCTATGACCATGAGCTCCCCTATGGTTTTGGGCGCAGCTCTGCCGAGTTCTTCTCGAAACGCGGTTCTTCTTGCTCCTTTGGCGAAGGCCTCAATCGCTACTTCTTCAGAGATTGTCCCTGCGGTGTTCCTGAGTGTGTTCCACTGCTGGATGTATTCTCGCGTGGATTCGCCACTTTTCTGTTTGCAAGCCCGTAGTTCTTCGATTGTAGCTGGCCTTTTGTAGGTCGACTGGAAGTTTTTGCAGAAATCGCGATGCAGGTCGTCCCATGATGCATAGCAAGATCGTGGTCTCCTCTCCAGCCAGCTGCGGGCTGCTCCGGCCAGGTGCAAATTGAGGTATTGCATGGCCGTGTTCTTGTTACCACGTTGGCATTTTACCGCCGTGAGGTAGTCGCTTAACCACTGGGAGGGCTCGAGTGAGCCATCGTATTTTGTCACCTCCGAGCTGAGCTTGAATCTCTTGGGTAGAGGTGCTTCGCGAATACTGCGGGCAAAGCAAAGTGCTCCGCAGGTTTCGTCGTCCGAAGACCCGGATGAGGAGCGTTCGCGATATCGTGAAGCCCTCGCTTTATCCACCTTCTTCTGGGCGAGATCGGATCGCGCGTCGTACCCGGACCGGTCGCGGTCGCTATCTTTTCTTGGTTCTTTACTTCGTTTTCTCGAGCGGCTGCTGTGGTGCCGCGAATCTTTGTCTCTCGGGCTGTCGTCGCTGCTGCTTCGGCTGTCGCCGCGGCGCCGAGCTTCTTTTCCTCGGCCGCGACGCGGCGATTTATCCTTTCTTGGAGAGGAGCTCCTGTGCCTGCGGGGCGTGTCTTTGTCTTTGTCCTTCTCTTGTCGCGCCTTCTCTAGTTGTTCCTTGCGGTCGTGGGAGGCGAGCTTCGCGGCAGCCAGCCCTAGACCTTTGCGGATATGCTTGTATTGTTCCACCCGAGGATCGCTGTCCGTTGGCTGGTTCATCTGCATGTAGGTGGCCGCGGCTAGAATTGCGGCGGCTGGAGTTTGCGGGTAGACGTTGCCGTCGTCGTCAACCCTCATGAAAGAAGATGTGGTAGACCTGTTGGTCCCAGCCATGGATTCGTGGTCCCTTGTCGATGCTGCGGGTCCTTTTCCCACGGGTCGGGTACCGACCGAAGGAGCAAGGGACAGCTCGGCTCGGCGTAGGCTTGACTCATCCGCCGCTCTCCTGCGACGGGCTAGATCTGCTCGGGCGTCCTTGATGTTTGAGGCCGCTCTCACTAGGTGATAGTGGTAGGCGGTTAGGTCTTCCTGCGTGGCACCTGCTGCGGGTGGCTGACTCTTTCGCATGGATTCCTTTGCTCTTTTCCAGGCTTCCCGCGAGACGCCGATTAGATCGCGCTCGGTTGCGCTATATTCAGTTTCCGAGGGCTGTTCCGATCCTGCCATGCAGACTTGGGCCAGTCGTGGCCCGTGCGTCTTAGGCGCAGATCGGGAGGCTCTTCGCACCCGAGAGGGTTCCTCTGTCGAGAGTGCGTGATAGTCGATCGTGTTGAAGCGGATGGACTCGCCGCTTTTCTCCATAAGGAAGCGCGAGTTGACGGCCCCAGATTCGGGTTCAGATTCATCCGAGAAGTGGAGGATTCCGTCTCTGTTTGCCATGAAGTTGAAGCTTCCGAACGTCAGGGTGACGCTCTTCTCCAGATCCTCGAATACCGGGCGTGATTCCGGCGAGTGAGGCGTGACTATGACGGATCCGATCCGTAAAGGATTGTTCGGAGCCGTAGTCGATGGTTTCCAACGGGAGTTGGATGTCGATGAAGCCGAAGATGCCGGTGATCCAGCGCCCGCGTTCCCCACGGTCGGCGCCAATTGTCGAAGCTCTGGCTCCGCAAATCCCTCAGGTGACCCTATCGGGTTTCGACTAGGAGATGTCATAGGCGCTGGTGAAATCGTCGGCTTGACAGGGAGGCGAGATTTACCCAGGTTCGGGGCCCTCGAAGAGGTAAAACCCTTACTCCTGCCTTCTGCTGATCTGTATTAGACGATTAGATCGATTACAGGGTGCTCGAATCGAGAGTAGATCTCGAGTTTCAAGGCTTTTGTGGTCGTGCGGTAATACTTGGTCCTCTCCTTTGGGGCTCTCCTGGCTTTATATAGATAGCCAGGTCTCGAGCCCAACCCGTAGAGGATACAAACCCTAGCTTGAGTCGGTTACAATCCCTAACTTAACCCGCAAGTTGACGCGGGTGGGCTTTTCATGGGCCTTCTAGAGTATTCCAAGGGCGCTTCCTGTCGGGCCTTGATCAGAAGGCTTGAGAGGGGGTGTCCTTATTCGCAGGGCCCAGGATCCGTGCCTTCGTCAATCCTGCCTGCCCAGGGAGGAAGAGGAGGCTTGGCCTTCGTGTCCCGCCGAGGATGGTCGCTGCGGTGTTGTCGATGTCCCGGCGGAAGAAAACCCGCCGACGGAGAGAGGGGAAGCTCAAGAAGGGGGTGAGAGAAATAAAGCGAGTGATATGACTAGAAGAGAGAGAGGGAGAGGTGAGCTCAATTAAAGGGCGCACCTTCCCGAAGGGCGTGATTTGGTAGCATGCTGCCCTTTTGGTGCCAATGATGAAAGCTTAGAGCATTCAAGTCCAAGTGTTGAATTAAATGACCTTCTGATGTGATCAACTATGTTGTCCATTTCACCTTGTCCTTTAGTTCCCACACTTCGAATGATATAATGATGCACAACATAGTTGAGTCAGTACTTTGCAATGCTTTTTATGCTCTTCAATACATGGACAATGATTAAAATGTCGCACAACACAATGCTCTTCCATACTTTGCAATGCTTTTTATGATCTTCATTCATGGCCAATGATTACAATGTCACACAGCACAATGCTCTTCAGTACTTTGCAATGCTTGTTATGCTCTTTAGGAGGTGATTATTCAGGACTTTGCGCAATGTACAACCTTACAGTTTTGGTAATTTGTAGGCTACCAAACGCGCCCTTCACTTCCTTGTGCATTTCTTTGTGTCCTAAAAAAATCATCTCCTTCAGATGACTGTGTGTTTGTTATTTACGAGGCCTATTTCTGTTTTGGTCTTGTTTTTATGACGGAAAGTTGTGATTTTACTTCTGGTCAATGAAGATGTGGTTGACAGTTTAAAGCTCATGTCTCCTCTGATCATTTTGGTGATGATAAAAACGCGGGTATGATCTCTAACCTTTTGGTTTAAGTGTCTACAGATGGCCTCATATATAATTCATGATGTTATTCTTGAGGAATTTTCACAAAGGAGTTCTGAAGAAGATTTATACAGCAACTGGATTATTCAGGTGTTGCCCCCGGAAATTTCGATGGATATTGGCTGGTCAGTTTTGGAGGAGGCTATAAATAGTTGTCTTCTTCCTCTAGACAGTAAGTTCATCCATTCCTCTCTCTCCTCCATTGTTCAAGAGCTCAAAACGCCTGGATCTCCCTCCTCCTCCAACCAAACTCGATGCCCTTCAAGGATCTCATGGAGGAGGCCTAGATCTACCTTTATACCAAGCCAAAAATTGTATTCCCATACCATACCTCTTGGGATCTTGTAATCTCTTGGTTTCCTTGTCATCCTAGAGAAACCCTAGTGCTGGTAGATTCCACCTTGTAGCAAGAAGCTTCGGATTGTTGAGAGCCTCCATCTCACTTGTGGAGTAGCCTCAATCACTTGTAAAGGTTTGGTCAACGCCTTCGAGTCGACCTCATAGTGGAAACGAGAATATCCATCACCAGAGAAGCTCAAGGAGAGCAAGTTGTGCACATACGTGCTATTGAGGAGCGCCTAGGTGGCTCCCCACCTCTCCAACGTAGACATACTTATTTTAAGAATGAACTATGGGAAACATATCCTTGTTTCCGTGTTTTCACTTGTGGTTATCTCGTGCCTTGCGTTTACTTCCGTTGCATACTCGTTACTTGTCACTTAGGGTGTCTACCTAGTTGCACATATAGATAACCAAGTTGTTTACTTCCTAAAGCCTCTCTAAAATTGAAAAAGGGTTAAAATTTGCAGGTCACCTATTCACCCCCCCTCTAGTTGACATTTGTGTACTTTCAATTGGTATCAGAGCCTCAGCTCTTATATCGGGCTTAACCGCCTAAGAGTATCATGGTCAACGGAGATGATCCCGAATCTTCTAAGGAGGAGCTCTCCAAAATGGCCGACACTATAGCTAACCTAGAGACAACGGTTTGTAACCATCCAATCCCAATTGTCCAAGGTTAGCTCTAGTGTTGGCTCGGAGGTTTCCTCCATCAAGAATATGTTGGAGAACATGATGGGTAAACCTAAGGGGAACTCGAATTCTCCCCACGTCTCCGATGAGGATAGTTCGAAAGAGGAATCTATTCCGGACGATACCGAAATCGAAGAGAACATTGCCAAAGCTAAGGTTAAAGCCGCACAAAAGGCTAAAGCCAAGGCAAAGGAGAGTTTCGATGGCTCCAAGTCTCAAACGGCTAATGGCTCGGGGTCCAAATCAAAAGTTCCACCACCTCAAAATTATGACTCCATCCACCAAATTGTTTCCTTCTACACATTCTTAATTTTGGACTTCCTCCCATGCTTAACACTAATAAATTCTCTTCTTGGAAGTTTGAAATGGAGTCACATATTTCCGGATCGTGCACCGCATTGTGGAGGAGCGGGATTCATGGGTTTCATCATCATGACCCAAGAAACTTGACTCCAAGGGAGGATGTGGAATCTCAACTCAACAAGACCGCACTTGTCATCATTCAGAAGGCTCTTCCAAGGGAGCATCTCACTCACATTCGTGGTTGCAAGACTGCCAAGGAAGCTTGGGACAAGATTGACACTTTGTTTCAAGGGAATGCTAGCATCCAATCTTGCAAGTATGATGTGGCCATTGATAAGTCCGAGAACTTCGTTATGCAAGAGTATGAGTCCCCCGAAGAGCTATATAGAAGAGTTGTCACCCTTTCCAACCAATTGAGAGACTTTGGAAAGGAAGAGACCTCCGATGAGTGGATAAAGAGGAAATTTGTCAAAGCAGTTACACCCTTTGAGAAGAATCTCTCCACTAGCATCCGAACAAGAGCGGACTAAAATACTCTCAACTCCATTGGTGTTCTTAGTGAGTTCATCGCCATCTCTCTATCACACAAGAGTGCGGATGATGCTCTCGCTCGCTCTAGAGGAATGGGAAAGTCACCCAACCTCGCTTTGAAGTCAAAGGCAATGGCTCGAGTTGAAAAAAGTGAAGAAGAGGATGATGATGAGGAAGAATATGAGGACACCTACACCGGAGCTCACAAGTGCATTGCTCTTGCTATGCACGAATATTAGAAGAGATGGGAAGCTCACAAGGCCGGCTTTCCAAGACCTCCACAAAATATGAACTACAAGAAGAAGGGAGAGCGACCAAGGACATGCTACAGTTCTGGTAGTGCAAACCATTTCATGAAGGAGTGCCCTTTTGAGCCAAGAGAACAAAATGAAGGCAAGCTTGTTCGCAAAAACAAGGCCAAGTCTCCACAAAACAAGAACTTTGCTAGAAGAGTGCCAAGGGCTCTCTACGTTCAAGAAGGGGCTCACGTCGCCATAACTACCGCCTCATCTGTGTTGATCTCTCTATTTGAATCCCCCAATGAGATTGTGCCTACCCGACCTACATGTCTTATGGAAAAAGCCACTTCGGAAAGTGCTTCCGGATCGAGCAAATGGACGGTGGATAGTGGTGCATCCCAACATATGACCGGAAGCAAGGACGCAATGAGTGATCTTCATCCTCCATTACCTCATCTCAATTGCGTTACTATTGGTGATAACTCCGAACTAAAGGTATTGGGACGAGGCAAGGTAGCTATCTCAAATGACTTGTCAATTGAGAATGTTTTTCTTGTCGAGTCCCTTGGCTATAATCTCATCTCGGTTCTTCAACTTGCTAAAAGTGGTTTTACCTCGTTCTTTAATAAAGAGAATGTGATTGTAACTTGGGAGACGACTCTTAAAGTAGCCTTTGTTGGGCATGTCGAGAACGACATGTATGTAGTGGACTTCTGTAAAGGAGACACGTGTGCCGCGACATGCCTAATGGCTAAAGTTGATGTGGGTTGGCCATGGCATCGCCGGTTAGCTCACACCAATATGAGGACGTTGCATGACCTTCAAAGTGGTAATCATGTTCTAGGACTAACGAATGCTAAGTTTGCCAAAGATCGTGTGTGTAGCTATTACGTTCTTGGAAAGCAACATGGAGAAGCTCACCCCACCAAGACCAACATCACCACCTCAAGAATCCTCGAGCTCATTGACTTGGACCTATTTGGTCCTCTATCATATGATAGTCTTGGAGGCAAAAAGTATTGCTTGGTGATTGTGGATGACTACTCGAGATATTGTTGGGTGTATGTCTTCAAGAGGAAGAGTGAGACTCAAAAGCGGGTCATCGAGTTCATCAGCTTGGTGGAGCGCCAATATAATGCGAGCATCATGGCTATCCGAAGTGATAATGGCTCCGAGTTCAAGAACTACACCGTGGAGGGGTTTCTTAGCGAAGAAGGAATTACTCATCAATATTCCACTCCTTACACCCCTCAACAAAATGGTGTGGCGGAGAGAAAGAACCGGACAGTAATGGACGCGGCAAGGACTATGATTGTGGAGTTATCTTCTCCTTATAACTTTTGGGCCGAGGCCGTCTCCACCGCTTGTCACGCTAGCAACCGGTTGTATCTCCGCAAGAACTTGAACAAGACCCCTTATGAGATTCTCACGGGAAAGAAGCCGGATGTTTCATACTTCAAGGTCTTTGGGTGCAAGTGATTCATTCGTAAGAGAGGTAAACACTTGTCGAAATTCGAGACCAAATCTTATGAGGGCATTTTTGTTGGTTATGCCACAAATGCTCACGCCTATAGAGTCTACAACAAGTCCACCAGACAAGTTGAAGAAGCTATAGACGTGGTGTTTGATGAGGATAATGGGTCCCAAGGGGGCCGTATAGATAATGGTTTTGTAGGAGATGCAATTCCTCCCATCGTCATAAGAAGAATGGGGATTGGTGAAATAATCCCCATTGAGGGTTACCGTATGACAGAGGGAGAAGGACTATGCTCTACTCAAGTGGAGACATTGACTACACCCATTGATACTCAAGCTACCCAACAATATGCACCAAGCCCTCAAGCTTCAAATCAAGGCCAAGCTAATGATCAAGATCATGCCATCGATCAAGGCCAAGCTAACACTCAAGGCCAAGCTCATGATAAAGGCCAAACTCACAATGAAGGACAAGAACAAGACACTCATGTTGGTGATAGAACTCAACATATAAGAGATCCATCTCCCGTTGATGAACAAGATCAAGGGCAAGATGGACATGAATTCGATGATGAAGGTGATGATCAAGTTATATCCAAGGAGACTTTGGAGGAGATGCTAGCGCGTAGGGCGAAGAGAAGGCTAGATAATCTTGCGCGTGCTGGTCAGACGGAGGACATGATTCTTGGACAAGTTCGTGGAAGGGTCGTCACAAGGAGGAAATTGGCAGATTTTAGCAAGGCTCATGCTTCCATCTCTCACATCGATCCCAAGAAGGTCTATGAAGCTTTTGAAGATCAAGATTGGCTTGAAGCTATGCATGATGAGCTCAACAATTTCGAGCGCAATAAGGTGTGGAAGTTGGTGCCAAGACCCAAGGATTGCAAGAACGTCATCGGCACCAAGTGGATCTTCAAGAACAAGGAAGATAAAGATGGCATCGTCATTCGCAACAAGGCAAGATTGGTGGCTCAAGGTTTTTCTCAAGTCGAAGGTGTCGATTTCAGTGAAACTTTTGCTCTCATAGCTCGTCTTGAATCAATTCATATCTTGCTTTCATATGCTTCTCGTCATAATTTCAAACTACAACAAATGGATGTTAAAAGTGCATTTTTAAATGGGCCCATCCATGAGTTGGTCTATGTCAAGCAACCTCCGGATTTCGAGGATCCTAACAACCCCGATTATGTCTACAAACTCGATAAGGCGCTCTATGGACTTAAACAAGCTCCACGTGCGTGGTACGAGCATCTTAAAGAGTTTCTAGTGGATCGTGGGTTCAATGTTGGCTTAATCGATCCCACCCTTTTCACCAAAAAGGTTGGAAGTGACTTATTCATATGCCAACTCTATGTGGATGATATGATTTTTGGTTCTACTAACATCGCATTCAATGATGAGTTTTGCAAGCTTATGACGGATAAATTCGAGATGTCTATGATGGGCGAGTTAGAGTATTTCCTTGGCTTTGAGATCAAGCAACACCCCGAAGGCACATTCATCAAGCAAGCCAAGTATACTCAAGATATGCTCAAACGATTCAACATGCATGATGCCAAGCCTATGAAAACCCCCATGTCCACGACTGTTGACTTGAAACCCGACCCTAATGGTAAAGAGGTAGATCAAAAGGTATACCGCTCCATGATTGGCTCTTTGCTCTACCTTTGTGCATCTAGACCCGTTATCATGTATAGCGTAGGTAAATGTGCAAGGTTTTAAGTCTCTCCGAGACAAAATTCATTTTGAAGCGGTTAAGCGCATCTTTTGATATTTAGTTCATACCCCAAACTTCAATCTTTGGTATCCCAATGGTTCAAGCTTTCAGCTCATTGGGTATTCGGATGCGGACTATGCGGGCGAGAATACGGATAGAAAATCTACATCCGGTGGTTGTCAATTTCTTGGTCGCTCATTGGTATGTTGGTCTTCCAAGAAGCAAAATTGAATCGCCCTCTCCACCACCGAGGCCGAATACATCTCCGCGGCAAGTTGTTGTGCTCAATTGCTATGGATGCGGCAAACATTGCGAGATTATGGTATCGACTTCGACAAGGTCCCCCTCTTGTACGACAATGAGAGTGCTACCAAGATCGCCTACAATCCCGTTCTTCACTCCAAGACAAAGCACATTGAGATACAACATCATTTCATTCGAGATCATGTTGAGAAGGGCGATATTGATCTTTCCTATGTGTGAATCAAGGATCAACTCACGGACATCTTCACGAAGGCCCTTGATGAACCAAGATTTCGTGGCTTGAGGAATGAAATAAATGTTATTGATGCGTCCAACTTCTCTTGAACCCTTGCATAGTTACCTTCACTACACGTGCTATCTAGGTTTAGATGTAGGAATGGACATAGGGGGAGCGTATTTCAACTCATGAACCAACACTCCTCCTATCATGCGCAAAACAATCAAAACTTCATGCATATCTAGTCATTGTGTGACTTATTGTGCTTAAACGTGAGTCATACTTTTGGTCCCAAGATATATCTTCGCGGCTCCTTGGTATACACTCAAACACGGTGGCTCTGGCCACCAACATCTTTCTCCTTGATTTTGTTAGTTCTTTGTCATTTTTGTGTTTGTGTGCTCATCGCCATTGTTTTTGGTTTTCTCGCTGTTTTGGTGGCTCACATCTTTTATCCTTTTTTCCAAAAACTCGGTGTGCACGGGAACCCCGGAAATTCCGGCCTAAGCCCCGGAAATTTCCGGCCCTTGATATTTGCCTCCGAAATTTTCTCCCATTTCCCATGTGCCTGCTCACAGAAGGCACTCCGGAATTTTGGGAGGAAATTTCCGGCGCAAATATCCGGGGGCCGGAATATTCCGTGTCTTATGCCCCGAAAATTTCCGGGGCTCGAGATTTTCCAAAAATTCAACCCCAAAATCCATCATGCCCCCTCGCAGAAGGCACACCGGGTATTTGGGGCGGAATTTATGTAACATCCCAATTTTGTTAACAAGTGTTGTGGTGTTGTGTTCATGTCATACATGCATGAAACAAAAATTTAAACCATGTTGAAACAAATTAAAATGTGAATTTAAATGGTTTGAGAAAAATACCACAAATAGTACTTAAAAGGGGTTTCCAAAATTTTGTACTGAAACGTAATAAAATTCCACCAAAAAAATATATGGTGTGGTTGGAAATTTTGTGAGCTTTTCAAAAATATTTTTTGCTAATTTATGTTCTTGCAAAAAGGACTCCAACCTTTCAAATCTATTTGTTGTTTTAAAGGCAGAAAAGGACCTTTCTGCAATTTCCTAGAAGTCTAGGGGGTTTTCGCAATTTTCCTTTCCTTTTTGCTTTCTTCTACCTTGGGACAAAAAGCAGCAACTGCGTGACACCATCGCCCTCGCCGTTGCCACCTCCTACCTGCTCTCCTGCTTGCATCGACAAGGACCCAGGTGGTTGCGTGAAGCCTCCACTCTCTCACGCAACATCCCCTCCCTCTCTGTATCTCCTACCGAGAACGAACCCTAACCCTAACCGAACCAGACGCCGCTCGCCGCCGGCGCTACAGCCACTCCCGTGACCTTCCGTGACCGTCGTCGGCTTCGTCGTCCTCTCCTCTACGTCCTCGTCAAGCCTCGTTTCCTGGGGTGGCAGGAGTAGCATGAATCGAGGGGATCTTCCCCGACTCCGGTCATCGTCGCCGAGCCCGATTCCGGCCGACCTCGGACACCATTTTCTTCCCCGACCACAACAGCGACCTCGTGGTGAGCTCTGCTCCCTCCCAACCCCTTCCCCTCGCTGTTTGGTGCCTTCTTTCGCGTCCCCTCCGTCGACCGTACCGGACCGCCGCAGATGCTCGTCGCCGTCCATGCTCCGGTGGCGCAAAAGGAGCGGCGCCGCCACCTAAATGCTCGTCGTGCAACCCTCTGCCGGATGCACCCTATCTCGCCCTCCAATTCGAGCTCAAACGCGCGATCGAGGCATGACAGAGGCGCAGCTGCCTTTCGCTGATGTCACGATGACGTCAAGCTAACGTCATCATGGGCCAGGCCTTCTGTTTTTCTGAAATGTTTTTAATAAAAGAAAGTTACTATGACAGGTGGGCCCCACCCTTCTAATTATTACATAAATGATAAAAACCTATAAATTTAATAACTTCTGTTTTATAACTCAGAAAAATAAAATAAAAATATGGGAGTGATCAGAAAAATAAACTCTACATGAATATGTAATTTTCACCCATGTTTGATAAAGTTGTTTTTGGACCATTATTTTAATGTTGTTTAATCATTCAAAATGGAGAAAATACGTTTTTATTCAATAAAATTAGAAAATTAAAAGTTATATACCAAATTGCTCAAAATGACAAATGCAATCTATCTATGATGTTTTCAAACCAATTTGAGCAACTAAAATGGTACTCACTTTCATAACCACCCGAATTGCCCTCCGGGGTCTATTTCGGGATAATTTCAGTAAAATTGCATAACTGACATATGAACCCTAGAAACCCAACGATCATGCTTAGGGCTTTACTTCAGTGCATTAACTTGATCATGCATACATGTTGTGCATTACATCGATGCCATGTGTTGATTGTTGTTCTTGTTTCGGTGTTTGTTCCCCCTCGGTAGAACTTGACTCCGAAGAGAAGGCCAGCAACTCCAATGGAGAATACTTGATCTTAACCGACAAGTCAATCACTTATTCCAGAAGATCTTTATCTGGTTCTCTTATAACCAAGGCAAGCATAACCTCTTATCTGCTCATATATGCTTTCGAACAACATTTGAATCTCGTACTATGCATTCGATTCCAAAGTATTTGATGCTAGTAGACATAGTTCCCCTATATACTGCATTGCCTCAATATCCTGATCCACTGCTCCTAGCCGCCATAGATTTGCTTGTGCGCATCGCTAGAGCCTCATATCTGCTTCGCTTAGTAATACATGTTTGTTACCCCTGCTCCATCCGGTTGATGAATCAGAGCTACGAGAACCTAGTATGATATGATGACGTGGTGAGATGAGCATTGTGTGGTTAACATGACTAAGGCTTGGATGGGAGGCCACTTGGGAAGTGGTTATTTGTCCTGTACTTGCCAACCCTAGGATTAAGGTCTCGCCGCGGAAACCAAGACTGAGCGTGCAACCACACGCGGGGCCTAACAGACCGCGCTCGACTAACTAACTTGTTTGGTTCTATCCGTGAGTCAAGTAGTTTCAGATTTCCATCTACGTGTGAGTCAAAAACCTTTTGGAGGTGTTTAGGGCGTGACCGGGACAAGTGATGGACGTACACGGATCTTGATCCCGACTCACAGAACAGGTGCCGCCAGGAGGTGGCCAACTCCCTGTTGATGGGGTGGCCCTGTTTGGGTTGACTCATGGATAGGGCTCGACAAGGTAAAGGTCGTGGCCAACCACCCTCTGCATGTGGCGTTAAGAGTCGGATGGTACGTGTGGGTAAAGTGTACCACCCTGCAGGGATAAATCTTTCGGAAAGCCGTGTCCACGGTTAAGGACGACTTGGTGAATGTCGTGTGGCCATAGATAACTTAAACGTGACGTAAAAGATGTTGACAAGGCATGGAGGCAATAGATGAAGTGTGCCTCCTCGGAGATGCCGAGAGGGGTGATCCTTGTAGCATGTGATAGTTTCTGGGAAATGATGTTGGTGGTTTGAAAAGATGATGATTACAGTAGTGAGTTTCTCATTTGTTTTGAAACCTTCTATGAGACGTGCTATTCCTCCTCGATTTGGAAAATAAAGATTGCTTTACGCAAATCAACCTTCATAAAACCCTTTACGAAACCAACATATATATAATAGGTTAACTAAGTCTTGTTGAGTACCTCCCGTACTCAGGTTTGCTTAATTTGGTTCAGGTGAAGATCTCGCATCGGTGGTGATTCAACATGGACATCGACGAGTAGTTTGGGGTTCCCAGGTAGCAACCTAGAATCTATGGGTTGGGACGCGGCCTTATGTTGCGGCCTCTTAGGCCTTTTTGGTTCTTGTTGATTAGCAACATAATTTTCCTTCCGTTGTCTGATGTAATGTTGGGTCATGTGACCTCTGTTTGTACAGCTATACTCTAGTAACACCTGTTTAATAACGCTTCATGTCTAGAGTGCTGCTTTGATCGGTTGTTGGTTTCGAGCTCATTGTTATACAGTTTTGGCTATGCCTGCATAGTTGTCGCAGTCGAGGGGTTGTGGAGTCGATGATCCATGTACAAGCCCGCCTGCCAATGTGATTCGGCATGGGGCTAGGTAACCCCAGTAACCCTCGATTGTTGTTGCACTTGCTGGACACATAGCAGCTCTGTATAGCTTTGGTCCCGTTTCCTTCAGTTTCATTCGATTCGTGGACGCTTTGATATGCGTAGTTGGTTATGACTAGCGTGGACACAAGGAGTAGTAGACTAGGGATCCGGACTACGTGCTGATGAATCCAGTCTGCCTGTCGTTGTTTGTTGCGGCCGGGGCTGGTAACCCTGAAGCCCTTGTGAGTCCATGGCTAGGAGCACATAACAGTATGTATATCTCTGGGTCCGGGGTCGTGAAAATTTCCGGCCTAAGTCTCCGGCCCCCGGAAATTTCCTGCCTTAAAACCGGAATATTCCGGGGTAAGCGGCTGGGGGCTATAAATAGGCGACGGGAGGGGAGGTTCCAGATCCTTTCCCCTCCCCTCGCCTCCACTCCGCCCCAAACCGCAGCCGCCGCCTCCGAGCTTCCCGGGAGGCCCTCTCGCCTCCCTTCTTCGTCCTCCAGCTGCCTTTTGCGGATCAAGAGGCCGCACATCCGTTCCTTACCCCATGGAGCCCGGTATGTTCCATGTTTTCTCCATAATCTAGGGTTGTCGGACGATTAGATATCATTTCCTATCATCTTCTTTGAGTTTTGGGGTGGAACGACCGTACACTAGTTCCATGTATATCCTAGTGTTCCCCCCATCTCTCTACTTTCTTGTTTTAGATTCATGGCAGGCCTATATTCTTAGCCCTAATACGAATTTCCGCCCCTGGCCGAAATTTCCGCCCCACCCCCCGGAAATGTCGACAGTAGCTGGAATATCCGGCCTGCCCTGAATCTCTAACAAAGATCCATTATTCCACTCTTCTAAGTTGTGAGCCCCCTTTTTGATGTTTTTCTGTTTTTCTTTGCGCTCTCTCTTTCTTTTCTCGCAGATGGTTCAAGCTCTAGGCCTCCCAAGGTGACTAGCTCTCGCAAGAGGTGGCCCAACTTAAGGGAAGATGATGATGGTACATTTGTTGATGAAGCGGAGACTCGCCGTCGTTAGCGTGATGCAGAGCAAGAGTATGAGCGTGAGCGTGATGCCTCCAGGGCAGCTCGTAGGGCCAACAAGCAACAGGGAAAGGCGACACTCAACTTGGCCACCTTGTTTGTCTCTGAGTTCAAGGCATGGCGCGCCAAGACCTGGTACGCTGAGGGTCCTCAAGAGCCGACTATTGACTCTTGCTTCTGACATGTGGAGAAGGAAACTCTTTTTAAGCAAGTGTACACTATGATGAGCAAGCCAATTTGCCCCATGAAGTATATCAATTTTGCACACATGGCTGCCAATCCTTCCTACTTCAACAACTTTGTGCAAATTGTTGAGCTTCTTGTCTGCGTCCACTCATGAAGACCCAATGCTCCTTCAACACCACCTATATTCAGCAGTTCTACTCCACTCTTGTCATTGATGATTCCGAGGAGATTGGGATGTCATGGATGTCTGGCCCTCACTTGCTCACCGCCATATTCCATGACTTTGATGTTGAGCTTGGATATCCGTTTGCTGGTCTCAATGCCCCTCAGGGTACTCGCATGCACATTCACGGGATGGAATATGAGAAGAACAGGCTGACTGAGTTGTGTGGTCCTCGTGGCACTGTGGGCTCTGCCAACGGTCTCTTTCCTATTTATGACATCCTGTTGCGCATGTTCAGGGAGACTATTGCCCCTAGTGGTGGCAATAATGATGAGATCCGTGGTGGCTTGGTGAACCTCATGTACCACGCCTACCCGACTTTCACCGAGGGCGACCTTGAGGATACTGAGCGTCACAAGATTGATGTGATGGATTTCATCTTCAACGAGATCCACTTTGCTCTCTTCAACCGCAAGGTGCCTCCATATGCTCCCTATATCATGAAGCTCATCAAGTCTCGGTACCCTGCTGAACTTCGTGAAGATCTGGAATTGGACTGTGATGAGAACAAGGATGTGAAGTTGTACAAGAAGAACGCCCACACTCAGCAAGCTGCTCATGATGTCGGTGCCACTGGTCAGGGACACCGCGATCCTCGCATGCGTCCAGCTCCTCCCGGTACCAAGAAGCGCTCCTAGCTCACTCGTGCCATTGAGAAGTTGATGTGCATGAATGTGTGCATCCAAAAGGAAAACTACAATGCCTATGTCGAGCGCCGCAACATTCAGGAGAATCAGCGCACCATCATGACTGCTCTCAACATCCCCAATGTTCCTGCTCCTCTTCCTGATCACCCATACTTAAACTCTTAGGCGGTTAAGCCCGATAGAAGAGCCGAGGCTCTGATACCAATTGAAAGTATAGTATGGGCACCTAGAGGGGGGGGGGTGAATAGGTGCTACGGCAAATTTTAATTTTTCTCAAATTTAGGCTTGACAAGTAAGGTAAATTCTCTAGATAGTGCAACTAGTGATGAATTTACCTATATGACAATACAAGCAAACAATGCAACAAGTACAAGTAAGTAAAGAGAGGGAGGAACGAGGTAACCAATGGAAGCACACGGAGACACGATGTATTTCCGAGTTCCTCCTTCTTAGGGGAGTACGTCTCGTTGGAGAGGTGTGAGCTCGCCACAAAGGCCTACTCAACGCCACTAAGGCTTCACCTTAATCTCCGATGAACTTCGCCACAAAGGCCTAGTTCACCTTCCACTATAGAACCCCTTTGAGGCGGGGATCAAATCCTTTACAAACCACTTGGGGCACACACCCACAACTTAATTGGGGGCTCCCAAACCTTCTTGAATCACCAACAAGAAACAAGAAGCCTAGGTTCTCCACAAGAGGAAACCCTAGGCAAGATCCCTCGAGCTAGAGAGGGGGAAATGAAGAACGGGTTGGTGAAGATGTAGATCCGGTGGTCCTCCTTCAATCCTCAAAGAATCAACGAGTTTGGGTGGAGGAGGAGGGAGATCTTGCTAGTGGGTGAGCTCCATTAATGGTGTCTTCAATGCTGGGAAGAGCTAACCCTTGGAGAGAGAAGTGAAGCTCTATTTATAGCCTCCAAGAAAACTAGCCGTTTTTGGGCCAGATTTCGACCAGCCCGGAATGGTCCGGAATTTTCCGGACCCCCGGAATATTCCGGAGCAATCCGGATGCCACCCGAAAAATTCGCAGTTGTGGCCGGAATGGCTCCCGGAATATTCCGGATGCCAACAGAACAATTCCCCGTTGTGGCCGGAATGAACCCGGAAAATTCCGGCTGCCGGAAAGTTCCGGAATATTCTGGATTGCAACAGAGCAATTTCCCATAGTGGCCGGAATAATCCGGAACCATTCCGGATGCCCGGAATTTTCCGGCCTTTCCTTTGAAACTCTGTAGAAGGCCAGAAAAGTTCCATTGATCTTCGAATTCTTCACCATTTCTTTGATACCGTATACGTGCTGATTTAGGACCAACCTTTTAACAAAAAAGCGTATACGGTTAGCAACTTCTTTATGTTGTTAACAAACACACAAAACCGTGAGATATCAAGAATGCACTTTCAATCTCCCCCTTTTTGGTGTTTGATGACAACATAAAGATTTCACGGGAGGAACAATATGAACTAAAGAAATGGTGTCCAAAAAAATAGACGGAGTTCTACCTCGATATGTGTCGTGAGACACACACTTCATAGGCTTTGCTCCCCCTACGTTTTAAACACCAAGCCGGGTAAACAAGTTCATACAACATGCATAGATAAAAATAGACAATAAAGGTACGCATGATAAAAGTAACATAACCACGGGAGGGGTGACACGAATACGTCACGAGGTTCCACACACATAGAACAAAGTTTTAAAACTAGGAAACGAAATAAAGATACCAGAGCACAAGCCTATAAGATCGAAATCAAAAGCAAAAGACTTGTGCCCCAACCCTTGCAAATCCCGTGGAAACCTAATATGGGGGACTCCTTCTCCCCCTTTGGCATCAAGACGCCAAAAAGGGACAAAGAGCCCACTAGCGCCCCAAGAGATCACTCCATGAAGTCATCTTCTCCATGCTCTTCCTCATCATCGCCTTCTTCCTCATCACCGCGTCCTCCAAGCCCAGCAGCATCAAAGTCATCATCATCATTGGACAGCTCCTCCTCCTCATCATCAACATCTGCCGGTGGGACCCCGAAATAGAAGTCATCATCATGGATCTCGGGCATCTCAATGGGGACCAAAACAGCAGGAGCAAGTGAGGTGGGATCAGCAGGTACATCAAACCCAGCAAGCCTACGGTCGGCGTTCTGAATACGCCGAGTCTCCTTGGCCAACTCATGCGCCTCATGGGCAATGGCCCTAGTGTCCTTGCACATGTTGAACATAGCCTTGAAAAACTTTGCAATTCCACCAGAGGGACGCTCAGGAATGCCACTTGAGGAAGCAGAAGGAGTGGCCGAAGGGGACTTGGACTTCCCTTTGGCAAACTCCGGAATCTCATCACCATTGATCAACCGAGGAGCCATCTTCTTGCACTTGATCACATCATAGTTTTCCATGATTTCAACCCCTACCTTGGAATTGATGAACTTCTGAATGAGTGGGCCATAAGCGGGCTTCCTCTTCTCCATGACCCCTAGACAAATCTCCCGGTAGATGAAATCCATCACGTCAATCTTCCTTTGGTTTTTAGGCCTTGTGAGGAACATGAGGTTCACCATGAAGGCCCTCATAGCTGAGAAGTCACCGGCCTTTATCACAATGGAGGCACGGAAGATCTTGGAGAGCAAGTTGTAGTAGGGATACATGTTGGAGTTGAAAGGCTTAGTCTTGCCCTTAGCATTGGGGGGATAGCAGAAATCCAGACTGGAGATATCATACTCAGGGGCATCATGAATTCTGTAACCGTGATCAGCATAGGTGGCAGTCCAGGTGTATCCCAAGGCCTCAGCAAACTCAGTCAAATTGCTGGAGATCTTCTGCTCTCCACACATCCAAGTCATGGAGCGTGTGGCATCACCCTTAGCATGGAGTGTGCAGTAGAACTGAGCAACCAACTCCGGGCAGTACTCTCCCTCAGTATTGTCAAACAGTGGCATCATGCCAAACTTCTCCAAACAGGCATGCACATGGCGTAGCTCAGAGTTCTTGTACCTATTGTAGACATCCATGTCCACTTGAGCTTGCACACAAGTAAGAGGCTGCTGAGTAGAATATAATTCATCCCAACACTTGAGCTGCAGATTTGTCCAGAACCGAGGATCCTCACAGGTGGAATCGGGGAAGCGGTAAGGATTCTTCCGCTTGATATACTTCCACTGAGGGACGGAGCAGGCTTTCAGATCAATCTCAGGAACTGACTCAGTGTTAGCATCCTCACGAGTCTCATGAAAGGAGGAGGAACGACCAGCCCGTCCTCTGACCGGACGAGCACCCCTTGAAACAGATTGCTTTCTTTTCAGACCAGTACGAGCTCCAGGACCTGCGAATGGAGGATACAGGAGTAGCAAAGATAAGTGCATATGCCATATGGGTCAAAAGGAACTCCAAAAGGTTAGGTGTAGTGCAAAAACTCGAATTCCTGGCAGCATCCGGAAAATTCCGGAGTGATCCGGAATATTCCGGCTGGGCCGGAATGGTCCGGAATATTCCGGCTGAGCCGGAAATTTCCGGAGCAATTCCGGGCTCCACGATTTGATTCGTGGAACTGCCTAAGACTTCGAAATTTTGTCTCACAACTACACCAAACATCTAGGAAAACCAGAGAGGATGCGCCTAGAATAGATCTACGTGCTGGAAAACATGGGAAGGCCACAAACTAAGATTTGGATCTAAGTCTAGATGTAGATTGGTTAGACTAGATCGAGGGAAAGCATGGCATCTAGGTAGTGAATGGCAAGATAAACACATTGATAGAACTTGGAACTAGATCAAACCCTAGTGAGATTGCATCTAGAGCCAAAATCAACCAAACAAAACGAAGAAAGAGGGATGCCAATCAACATACCGTCCATGGGGATGTCCTTGTCCAAGGGAGGGATCCAACAATCCTCCCTAGGGGCAACGGGGACGAAATCGACGAAAGGAGGCGGCTAGGGCACGGGAGGAGTGAAAGAAGTGGAGGAAAAACTTCCTCCCGTGCGTGCGGGGTATTTATAGACGAAAACTGCCCATCCGGAATGGTCCGGAATATTCCGGGGCAATCCGGCTATCCGGAAAGATCCGGAAAATTCCGGATGGTCGGAATTTTCCGGCAGGAGCAACAATCAGCTCCAAAAATTTCGGAGGGGGCAAGTTTTGAAAGGCAAGGAATGATGTGTGATGTGTGGAGTATGGCATATGCAAAGATGAACATGGGAGAGGATACATAGAGCAAAACACAAGGGTTAGGTTTCCTAGTCTTACTTCTCGGAAAAGAGCCAAATAAGATCGAAATAGCAACGAGAAGTAGTATTCGGACAAGAAACACTATAACCATAAGATATTCAACTAAGAACCAACTCTTCACTTGGGAAGAGGTTGGTGGCCTAAGCCACCATGTAAGAGTTCATGGTATGCAACCGCGAAGATATATCTTGGGGGCATTGCCAAAACTCAACATTGAAGCTCACAATTCAACATTAGAAAGAGAGAGATCACAATGAATTTTTGCTATGGGCATAATGGGGGGAGGGAGAACCCAATGTGTTAGGATAGCACTCCCCCTATGTCCATGCCTACATCTAAGCTCGAACACGTTTCATCTATAGGGGTGTGCGCAAGATAGTCAAGCCAAGCTCCTTGAATCAATCACATTTAGCTCATTCCTCAAGAATGTGAACCTTGCATCATCAAGTGGCTTCGTGAAAATATCCGCAAGATTGTCCTTGGTGGGCACATAACCGAGTGCAATGTCTCCTCTTGCCACGTGATCACGGATGAAGTGGTGGCGAATCTCAATGTGCTTCGTCCTTGTGTGTTGCACCGGATTGTATGCAATCTTGATAGCACTTTCATTGTCACATAGAAGAGGTACTTTGTCCAAATGAACTCCATATTCCTTGAGAGTTTGCCTCATCCATAGCAATTGGGTGCATGCACTTGCGGCGGCAACATATTCCGCTTCGGCGGTGGAGAGAGAGATGCAATTTTGTTTCTTCGAGGACCAACTTACAAGGGACCTACCAAGGAATTGGCAAGCCCCCGAGGTTGACTTCCTATCATCTTGATCACCCGCCCAATCGGAATCCGTATATCCATTGAGAGTAAATTGTGCCCCCTTTGGGTACCACAAACCAAATCTTGAGGTATGAACCAAATAACGAAAGATTCTATGAAACGCCATTAGATGGCAATCCTTAGGAGCCGCTTGATACCTTGCACACACACCTACACTCAAAACGATATCGGGCCTAGATGCACAAAGATAGAGCAAAGAACCAATCATAGAACGATAGAGCTTTTGGTCCACATCCTTACTCCCTTTTGGATTGCGTGATAGATGACACTTGACTTGCATAGGAGTGGTTTTGATCTTTGCCTCTTGGAAGTTAAACCTCTTGAGCATGTCTTGAGTATACTTGGCTTGAGAAATGAAGGTACCACGGGCCAATTGCTTGATCTCAAAGCCAAGGAAGAATTTAAGCTCACCCATCATAGACATCTCGAACCTGTCAGTCATAAGCTTAGAGAACTCATTATTGAAAGCTTGGTTAGTTGAGCCAAAGATGATATCGTCCACATAGAGTTGGCATATGAAAAGCTCTCCCTTTACTCTCTTGGTGAAGAGAGTGGGGTCAATCTTCCCAACTTCGAAACCACGATCATCTAACAACTCCCTAAGGTGCTCATACCAAGCACGAGGTGCTTGTTTGAGACCATAGAGAGCCTTGTCAAGTTTGTAAACGTGGTTGGGAAAGTTGAGATTCTCGAACCCCGGAGGTTGCTTAACATATACCTCCTCTTTTAGTGGACCATTCAAGAAAGCACTTTTCACATCCATTTGTTGCAATTTGAAATTGTGTGAAGAAGCATAAGCAAGGAGGATACGGATGGACTCAAGGCGAGCCACGGGCGCATAAGTTTCATCAAAGTCAATGCCTTCAACTTGGGTGTAACCTTGAGCGACCAATCTTGCCTTGTTCCTAATGACAATGCCATTCTCATCTTGCTTGTTCTTGAATATCCACTTGGTGCCAATAACATTGTGGCAATCCTTGGGTTTCTCAACCAATCTCCAAACCTTGTTGCGCTCAAAGTTATTGAGCTCATCATGCATAGCTTCAACCCAATCGGAGTCCTCAAGAGCTTCATACACTTTCTTAGGCTCCACCAAAGAGATATGAGCTTGATGCTCACAAAAATGAGCCAATTGCCTTCTAGTGGATCTTCTAGTTTGAACATCCTCCAAGACCTTGTCATCTTGGGCATCAATTAGCTTCAAAGCTCTTCTTATCCTTTTGATGCGACGGGCTTCGATCTCCTCATTATTGCGAGGAGGAGATACTTGATCATCTTGATCATTTGGGTCCCCATCTTGACCATCATGGCCTTGATCATCAACATCATCATCAACAATATCTTCACTACTAGCTTCAACTTGAGAAGAGGATGACGAGCACGATTGATCTTGGCCTTGATCTTGACTCGCATTAGTGAGAGGAGTGGGTACGACTTGCGGAGTCACTTGATCAACGAGAGGAGGGTCTTGAATATGTTCTCGGTTAGGTGTAGTAGGTGGCTCCTTGGCTTGATCTTCAAATGTAGAGGAGGGCTCCACTTGGGTAGAGCATAGTCCTTCTCGAGTCGCCATAAGGTGTCCCTCGATGGGGCGGAAGAATCCCACACCCATCCTTCCTATGGCTTCTTGAGGCATTTCAACATCTACATTTGAAACATGAAATTGCGCCACTTGGGAGCCGTCATTTTCCTCGAAAACCACACTACAAGATTCTATGACAATCCGTGAGGTTTTGTCATAGACTCTATAAGTGTGGGATTCGGCATCGTAACCAACAAAGATACCCTCAATAGTTTTGGATTGAAATTTCGACAACCTAATACCCTTGATCAAATAGAAGCACTTACAACCGAATACACGGAAGTAGGATACGTTGGGCTTGTTGCCGGTGAGGATCTCATATGGGGTCTTGCACAAGCCTTTGCGGATGTAGAGGCGGTTGGAGGAGTGGCATGCGGTGGATACGGCCTCGGCCCATAAATATTGGGGAGAAGAGTACTCCGCCAACATGGTCCTTGCCATATCCAAGAGAGTGCGATTCTTCCTTTCGGCAACACCATTTTGTTGAGGAGTGTAAGTGGCGGAGTATTGGTGACGAATGCCTTCTTCACTAAGAAATTCATTCAATGTATAGTTCTTGAACTCCGAACCATTATCACTCCTAATAGCCATGATTTGCACATTGTGTTGTCGTTGCACTTCGTTGGAGAAGTCGATGATGGTTTGTTGAGTCTCACTCTTGCACTTGAAGAAATAAACCCAAGTGTATCTTGAATAATCATCGACAATCACCAAGCAATACTTCTTGCCGCCAAGACTTGCCTCGGGCACGGCACCAAAGAGATCAACATGGAGAAGCTCCAAGATCCTCTTTGATGAGATAATAGTCTTGGCCTTGTGCACAATGTCATGCATCTTCCCTTCAACACATGACCTACAAACGCGATCCTTTGCAAAGGAAACATTTTCTTTTAGTTCGACAATAAGGCCACTTTTGTGAAGACTTTGCAAAGTTCTCATGTTGACATGGGATAGGCGGCGATGCCACAACCATCCCAAGTCCGCCTTCCCGAAAAGACACATTGCTTGAGTGTTGGTTGACTTCGAAAAGTCCACCACATACAACTCATTTTCAACATGTCCCACGTGAACGACGTCAAGAGTCTTGCTTCTCAAAAGGACCACAATATCACCATCAAAGAAGACGGAAAGACCCATCTTACTAAGAGAACGGACGGAAAGTAAATTGTAACCAAGGGATTCGACAAGCATGACGTTCACGATAGTGATATCGGGAGCCACCACAACCTTGCCAAATCCGGATACCTTAGACTTGGACGAGTCCCCATAGGTGACGGTTGCTTGGATGTCATTTGGTTGCAACTCCATCACAAGTTCTTTGCTTCCGGTCATATGATTAGTGCATCCACTATCAAGAATCCATTTAGCCCCACCGGAAGCATAGTCCTGCAAGAGATCATTGACTAGAGTTAGGACCCAAGTTGGGTCCCTTCATGTTAGCAACAAGGGTCTTTGGAACCCATATAGTGTAGTCAATAAAACCTTCAATTGGACCAACATATTTAGCTTGCACAACACCATAATAATCAACATATAAGAAATGGTGTGGGTTGTTAGTTCCCGCGGAGGAGCTACGAGTAGTGTTGTCCCTCATGACACTACCACCCGAAGCTCCATGTTTGTTCTTCTTCTTGTTCTTCTTCTTCTTGTTCTTTTTCTTAGCTACATAGCCAAGACCTTGCTTGCCCACTTGTTGCCTTGGAGCACTCACTTGTGGTCTAGAAATGACCGCATTAGTGCTAGAGGCAACCACTTGTGGGGTGGCAAGCACCACCTTTTCAACTTGAGTGCTTTTGCCCTCGAGCCTTGCTAGCTCATCCTTCAACCTAGCATTTTCTTCAATAATATTTGCATGATCACAAGAAGAAGTAGAAGTGCTAGGATGGTTAGCTTGAGTAAGTTGAGTTTGAAGTTGTTCATGCAACTCTGTGAGGGATGAGTGTTGGCTTTCCAAAGCTTTGTGAGCAATGGTTAGCTTTTCAAACTCCTCGGTTAGTTTACCATGACCAACCACAAACTCTACTTTATCCTTTTTAGCCTTTTTATATTTAGCAATAGAAAGATCACGTTCCTTAATGATTTTATAGACAAGTTCATTATGAGTGGTTTCAATAGTTTCAAGTTCATCCTCTAAAGAAACTCTACCATCATGCTCTTCTTCAAGAGTCATTGAAATATATGCAATTTCATCCGCATCCCTTCTCTCAATCTCACCTTTCTTCTCAAGGGCCTCTTGGGCCTCTCCCAATTGCCTCATGAGATGCTCAAAGTACTTCTTGGTCTCCCCTTGCATGTTAGACATAAAACGGTCCAAAGAGGCTCTTTCCTCTTCTTCTCTAAGACAAGCAATATGTTCTAGTTCACTAGGGGTCTTAGAGTTAGGAGAAGATGATACCTCCGTGGCCTTAGCCATGAAGCACTTGGCATCGCGGTGAGGAAGATTTTCATTGGGGGATTCAAAGAGAGATGACGAAGATGGAGTGGAAGCAATAGCTAGAGCGGCCACTTCACTTGTTGTTTCTTCTTCTTCATCACTCCCGGAATCATACTCCTCTTGAGTCAAGAGCACAAACTTGGTAGGAGTCTTCTTGTTGAAAGGTTTCTTCTTGAAATGAGGTTTCTTGTATTCAACCTTGGACTTGTCCTTGCGGATGAGCTTGCCGCTATGGTTTTCTCTATTCTCATATGGGCATTCCGCAATGAAGTGGTACTTGTCTTGGCAATTGAAGCAAGATCTCACTTTTTGAGCCCCATCATTACCATAACGAGACTTGGTCTTCTCCTCAACAAACTTCTTGCCTTTTGGGGGATTGTTCCAAAACTTTTGCACGGTGAGAGCTATTAGATCCTTTAGAACGGGATCATATTCTTGTTCCTTCAATTGAGGCAATGCTTCTTCACCATCTTCATCATTCTCAACTTCTCTTGTCAACACCTTGGCCTTCAAAGCAACGGAAGCTCCTTGATGCATTCCAATGGCCCTAGCACGGTTGTCAAGAGCATTCTTGGTTTGCACTTTGTAGGAGCTCAACTCTTGCATGACTTGGGTAGAGGTCATGGTGGAGAAATCATGTCTCCCTTGAATGCTCTTCATATCCGTGCCCTCGAAAGGCATCACAGCAATTATGAACTTCCTCTTGATCCAAGCATCATCAATATGTGTTGCACCCGCATTAGAGAAGGCGGTGGCAAGAGATTTGAGCCTCCGATACATGTCAACGTGATCTTCTCCATCACGCATGAAGAATCCTTCGGCCTCATTGGTCAAGGTGTCATAGCGATTTCTTTGCATGCTTTCATTCCCAACAAACATGACGACAAGGGCATCCCATGTCTCTTTGGCGGTGGAGAAGTGTTGAAGATGCGGCATGTGATTGGGGCCCACGGCTTGATGAAGGATGGACAAAGCGGTGTAATTGAGTTGGCAATCTACAACCTCTCTTCTTGTGAGATTCTTGGGATCATATGGCTTGTATCCATCACGAGTGATTCTCCAAAGATCTATACAAGAAGAGTTCAAGTGAGTCTCCATGTAGTATTGCCATTCACGAAAAGAATATGCATCAATTTTAGGTGGATCTCCCCTAGGAATTATATGAGGAAAAGGGATGGGGGGATCGGGAGAATAATGGCCTTCAACGGCATGATATCCTTCCTTTCCATTCACACCCTTCTTAGCGGATTGTTCGGCGGAAGCAGTTTTAGGTGGTTCACCATCAACCCCAATCTTGTCACCCTTCGTTTCCGGAGGGGATGAGTCGACCACCTCCGGTTCCTTGGCTTTGAGGAGTGTTGTCATGAGTAGACGCAACTCCTCAAATTTAGTGTCTATGGATGAGGTCAATGATTCTCTCAAAGCATTGAGATCATTCATGGACACATTTCCTTCGGACGGAGCGTCATCCTCATCACCCATACTTAAACTCTTAGGCGGTTAAGCCCGATAGAAGAGCCGAGGCTCTGATACCAATTGAAAGTATAGTATGGGCACCTAGAGGGGGGGGGGGGTGAATAGGTGCTACGGCAAATTTTAATTTTTCTCAAATTTAGGCTTGACAAGTAAGGTAAATTCTCTAGATAGTGCAACTAGTGATGAATTTACCTATATGACAATACAAGCAAACAATGCAACAAGTACAAGTAAGTAAAGAGAGGGAGGAACGAGGTAACCAATGGAAGCACACGGAGACACGATGTATTTCCGAGTTCCTCCTTCTTAGGGGAGTACGTCTCGTTGGAGAGGTGTGAGCTCGCCACAAAGGCCTACTCAACGCCACTAAGGCTTCACCTTAATCTCCGATGAACTTCGCCACAAAGGCCTAGTTCACCTTCCACTATAGAACCCCTTTGAGGCGGGGATCAAATCCTTTACAAACCACTTGGGGCACACACCCACAACTTAATTGGGGGCTCCCAAACCTTCTTGAATCACCAACAAGAAACAAGAAGCCTAGGTTCTCCACAAGAGGAAACCCTAGGCAAGATCACTCGAGCTAGAGAGGGGGAAATGAAGAACGGGTTGGTGAAGATGTAAATCCGGTGGTCCTCCTTCAATCCTCAAAGAATCAACGAGTTTGGGTGGAGGAGGAGGGAGATCTTGCTAGTGGGTGAGCTCCATTAATGGTGTCTTCAATGCTGGGAAGAGCTAACCCTTGGAGAGAGAAGTGAAGCTCTATTTATAGCCTCCAAGAAAACTAGCCGTTTTTGGGCCAGATTTCGACCAGCCCGGAATGGTCCGGAATTTTCCGGACCCCCGGAATATTCCGGAGCAATCCGGATGCCACCCAAACAATTCGCCGTTGTGGCCGGAATGGCTCCCGGAATATTCCGGATGCCAACAGAACAATTCCCCGTTGTGGCCGGAATGAACCCGGAAAATTCCGGCTGCCGGAAAGTTCCGGAATATTCCGGATTGCAACAGAGCAATTTCCCATAGTGGCCGGAATAATCCGGAACCATTCCGGATGCCCGGAATTTTCCGGCCTTTCCTTTGAAACTCTGTAGAAGGCCAGAAAAGTTCCATTGATCTTCGAATTCTTCACCATTTCTTTGATACCGTATACGTGCTGATTTAGGACCAACCTTTTAACAAAAAAGCGTATACGGTTAGCAACTTCTTTATGTTGTTAACAAACACACAAAACCGTGAGATATCAAGAATGCACTTTCAACATATCCTTGTCTCCGTGTTTTCACTTGTGGTTATCTTGTGCCTTGCATTACTTCTGTTGCATACTCGTTACTTGTCACTTAGCGTGTCTACCTCGTTTCACATCTAGATAACCAAGTTGTTTACTTTCTAAAGCCTCTCTAAAATTGAAAAAGGATTAAAATTTGTAGGTCACCTATTCACCCCCTCTAGTTGACCTTTGTGTACTTTCAACAGTGCCAACAGACAACCATCAAAAAAGCATTAATCAGTCACTAGTAGTGCCATCTAATTGCTTTTGTTGGCTAGTATCTTGGCGCAAACCTTGCTATGCCTCTTACTTGTCGATGATCACTGATACCTTATACATTGTCGATGATTGTTGAGACCTTGCACATTGTTGATGGTCACTGAGACCTTGCACATTGCTTTTGTTGTCTAGTCTGGTGGCGCAAACGGTGTAAGGAGGTGACCTTATAGTACCTTGAGCATTGTACAACCATATTGCTTCTGCATTACTCTTGATCCTGATAGGGTCATCTCCTGGCATGTTTTTGTGACTGTTTTTATGAGGCATGTTTTGATGAGTCTTCTGACCAATGATATAACTATGCAGCCTAGCAGTTCAGGTGTTGGTGTAAATGATCCTGTTACTTGTTCAAGTGTTGTCCATGTTTCTTGGGAGACGTTTGGTTCTTGCCCGTGGTAGCCCTGCCAAATCTGGGCCAGCCAAATAATTGGCGAACGATTCCTCCGCCCACGACTTGCCAAAATGTTGGCGCAGATTTCAACTGCAGGAACCGAACCAGTCTGGGCAAGCCAAAAAGTTGGTACCAAACCAAACGGGGGCGGAAGCCTTGGTCAACGACCAATTTTTTGGAAGGGCTGCCGAGGGGTCCAATCCAAACAGACCCTTGATCCTTTACTTCCAATACCTGGACAAGCAATGTTGAGGACATCTTCAACCATAGTTTACCATTTCTGATCGAGTATTTTTTTTGCAGGCCTCGAAGAAGAAGGAGTACACGATGATCATGGGTCAGGTCCCGCCCTCGAAGAAGAAGAAGAAGACGAAGAAGAAGAAAAACTATGGCTGTATGAAGGAAGAGGTGTCCCCCAACCACTTCTGCAAAGTGGTGGTTGCCCCAAACCTAGGCTTGCTCTCAGTTCCGAAATCCTTCACGCCATACCTGGGTGAGTTGCCGGCGAAGATCAGGCTGCATACGAACACCGGCTGCGTCTGGACGATCGACATGAACGAGATCAATGACAAAGCATTCCTCGATAGGGGTAGGGCGCCATTTGTGATGGCTCACGATATATGCATGGGCTACCAACTCCTCTTCAAGAAGCTTGCTCCAAAGACGATCAGGGGCGTCATCTTCGACATCACCGACGTCGAGATCGTCAAAATGTGCCCTCCTCACCCAGACAACTCATGATGGACGTTTAAGCTTATGTTGTGATGTGACTTCTTGTTCTGCTACATCTTGATGTTACATGTTTATGACTAGTTCTGCCTTATGTTTAAGACTATCGTACTTGTTTACTGTTCATACTCTGTTCCTACTCTGTTCATAGTCTGTGCGTACTCTGATAATCTCACCATACTAGAGAAGAGGTTACCGTACACGTAGTCTTACGGGATGGTTGCATTAGATAATGCAAAGAAGAGAACCAAACAACGTGTAGAAAGTGACTCGTTTTCTAATGCAAGCTACCTAACAACATGCACATCAGGGCTAAGGGGTTTGTTTCCCTTGGCCAGGCCACGCCCGGCCTGCCCGCTGCAGCCCTTGCAGGCTACCAAACGCGCCATAAGCGTCTCTTTCATGTAGCTCATCCTTGACGACAGCGAGAGAAACGGGAGCAGCCGTGGCCGTGCGGCGGTCCTTCCCCCGCCCCATCTTCCGCTCAATGTGGTCGAGGACCCGGTCGAGAGTGCGTCCAGGTTTTCTCCACCAGATGCGGAGGCTGGCGGCGTTGTTGCGCCCCGAAACAGGGCCGTGGGTGGCGACGTCGCCAAGCTCTGCCTCGAAGAGCTCCTCGAAAAACGTAGTCCAGGAGTCCTCGTTCGCGGGATGCCACTGAGGCTGGCGCCGCTCCTACGGCGACATGCGCACCCGAATCTCCTCGATTTTGGCGACGCGCTCGGGGTTGGTCGATGGCGGAGGCACAGGTACGCTGCCTGCGCTGAGCCGTCATGTCCTCGATGCGCTCATGCCGGGCGGCGCGTGGAAGTTGGCCTCGTACAGGTGCCTGGCCTCCCAGAGGTGCAGGGTTCGGCGGCCGAACCCATTGGCGGCCGCGCCAACGAGGTGGTGTCCGTGAACCGTGGCGAGAAGAAGTAGAGGATAAGAGGGGGAGAATGGCGACGGGGGCCGGGTTTATGTAGCGGCGAGCGGGCGAGCTAGACGAAACAGCGGCGACAACGCCATAACTTCACCGCGTGGGCGATTGGACTACTCCGCCGCCGAGTGTCGTCTTGACTGACCGGAGGCGTCAATACGCGCGGTAGCCGAGGTGATGAGAATGACAGAATTCTCGCTCAGTGATAGGGCGGGGCTGCGGGTGAGCAAAACGGCGGGAACTTTTTTCGCGCGGTTTCACGCCATTTCCACTTCATCCGACGCCCCAGTTGCCCCCGGCGCGCTGGGTTTGGCCTGGATTCGTCGAGCGACGTTTTGGCCCAATCCGGCGCTATTTGGACTCGTGGGGACGCAACTGAGCGAAAATAAAGTGGCCCTGGGGCTCCTTGAGATGCTCTAAGACACAAATCCATGCTAATGCTGCTTTGGCTTTGATCCACCCATCCCTCTCCTGGTCACAACAACAAGATGAATCGTCTTTTTCGTGATGAAGAAGCGAGGAGGTCAGACCCGGAGGGATTTAACATTCATTAGTCAGTGCTAAGATCCTAAATTACCGAACTCCAAATAAGATGTAAATTTAACAAAAGCACACATGGAGCATATAGAAGCAGATATTTATCCAACAGCAGAATCTCCTGCCTGATACAACATGGAAAATAACCAAATGCAAGCAAGATTGATCGGCAGGTGAGCTCCCCACTCCATGCTTGCTTGCCAAATAAAGTAAAAGCAGATTCAATGAATCGCAAGTACTAATTAACCGGAGCAAGTCAGTGTGCCTTCAAACTTCATGCCAGTTGGCGAATTTCTACGGTCGGGAGTTATCAATCTAAGCGATTATTTTCTACAAATCCATTTCATAGCTGATCAGTGCATGCTACATTGAGGGTAAATCTTCACACTGAGCATACAACATAGAAGAACCTACACCAACAACGCATTTCTGCATCTGGCCACCAGAACGGAACTCTAGATACCTGTGGAGCAGGAGTATCATTAGTCATCAAACTAATTTATCTATTCATTCAGGAAAAGGAGTTGAAGATATTCTCGTAAATTTTGTATGACTCAAACAGTAAACATTAGCTTCACCATCAAGGAACTTGTGCCTGAAGCTGCATAGTTAAATCATCTCAGCAATATATACAGAGAAAAACAAGAGCTGTAGTGGCACACCTTCAATTTCTAATACTAGCAGTTTAGATCTGGTCTGAGTAGAGTCCTACAAGGACAGTGGGAACATGAGGGGCTCATGGACAGTGAATGATACATGCTCCTTTCTGAATTTAGTTCAGTTTAAATTGCAGCTGTGCCGAGGTCCTGTAATAGAGTAGCAGACTACCTAGCTACGTTTGGCTCTTGCCTTCTTGAGGAAGAGCCGTCTGTTTGGTTTGATAATATTCCAAAGCATGCACTGTATCAAGTATGAAGTATCAATTATCAAGTTTCTAGCCATTTGGCTGGGGCAAATTATTAATGAAAGGCTTCTTTCAAATAAAAGTTTGACGGACAACAAATTACATGCTGAGGAAATGTTTAACCAAACACAGCCTATAACTAGAATAACCGTCTACAAAACTACACTAACTGCAAGCAGAACCATAAACAGCAACGTACTACATAATTAAGGCATACTCTTAGAGTTGTGACAATCGTTTGTTCACTGGGTATAAGGGTGATCCAAAATAAGCAGGAATCTGAGATGGCATAGCTATAAGTCTGTACAGATAAAACATTGGAAACAAATGGTAACATATTGTCAGCTGATCAATTGCTTGCATACACAGGACAACTTGCAAGTCACACTAGGACTTGATAGACCTGATACATTCAGAAGATAAGCTTACCAGCTCAACAAGTAGATTGAGTACCGTATCAAACCGAACAATCATTTATGTATTGAGCAAGAGATCAGCTCTATCATTTCCACCACCAGCGCATGTTTCTACAAGCATAAATAAAAAAGACATTGTGTCATGTCGGGCAGAATATATAACCACCACAGCAAGGATAAGTGTAGGGAGCTCGAGGCTTGATTCTCAAGTCAGGCCCTCTGATTTCCATAGAAAATATATTAGTGTATTTCAGAAGTTAGTTAGTTCTGGCCCAGACTGTGAAACTTATGATATGGATGACGCTTTCTCTATTTCCTAGCAAGGAGAGGCCTACAATGTAACGAGTATGAGCTATCAATAAACCAGCAAAGGGAGATTGTACTCAAAACCCTGAGCCCACTACATATTGACATTCTAACCACTAAAAGTTTTATTTACATCACAATTTTTACATTGAAAGCCACCCACCAAATAAGCATCAGAATAGAACACCACAGAACATATTACTATACGCTGAAGAGGTCATCAAGCAGGAAAGAAACAAATGACACTACTTAAAACTTGTTGGTGTAACACAAAGTGATGCAGTCATTATGTCATGAGCCAAATATAGATGAATACTTTGGTTATGCTGTATCCGCAATGTAAGGCATGCTATTTACCTACAGTGTAGACACTTTCAAATGCATAGTAGCCATACAAGGTGGTGCTCTTGAAAAGCTTCTTGAACTTCAACGACTCAAGATGGATCATGAAAATGCCGCTAAGTGTCCACAGTAACAACACATTATTCTCCTCAGCAAACCCTAGTATCACTAAGCGCCGATTCTCCCATAATTTCAATGAAAGTAGCTTGCCCAGTTCAATAGTTCTTCCAAGTCTCCAAGAAGCAACACCATCATAATCAGTCTTGCTCTCCCATAACTCGGCATTGGAGCCTGAAATGAAAATAGAACCAAGCCCACCACCCTCCTCTGCCCGCATAATCGTGAAGGATTTCCCCTTATCCACTGGTGCCCCCATCACAGTTAGGCTCTGCTTCTCCAGATCGAACTCGAGAATTGCCGTCAAATGCGAACGAAGCACCCAGTAAAGAGAATCCCCAGCCAGCACAGCGGCCTGCGTGTAAATCCGGACGGAAAAGGTTTTCCCATTATCCCGGTATGGAATCGATGTTGAGACAAGATTTCCCCATGAGCCGGTTTTTGACGAGTAAACGCAAGCGAGCCCTTGTACATGCTGGTCGTCGTCGCCGTCTGCCACTGCAAAGACCACCTGGAAGTGTCGGTCGTCTCCTGCAGCGCGAAGCACCGCCCCGTTGATCTGTGTGCTCATTATATGGAACGCCGGAGGAAGAGCGATGCGTTTCTGGTCGCCGGTGACAGGGTCCCACACCAGGACCTGTAGGCACTCCGGAAGGAACATGAGGAAGAGGCCATGGCGGCATCCAAGGGGCACGTAGCGGTCGTCATCGTCGGTCTGCAACGAGAAGCGCCCGGGAGGGACACAATTGGGCGCCTCCAGAGTAGGCAGAAAGGGCACACCTTCGGCTTCTTGGAAGAACCCGAGGAGGGGCGGGTTGCGACGGTGGTGGCCGCGAAAGCGGCGGGAGAAGCTCGGTTCGGAGACGAGGCTGCGCCAGCGCCTGCAGACGGCGGAGGCGCGCGGGAGGGATGAGGGCGCAGGTGGGAGGCGGAGGAGAATCTCGGAGAGGAGGTGGTCGTCGTCAAGTGGGGCGGCCGCCGACGGAACCGTCTGACCTGCTGGGCTCCCCCAAAAACAGCACATCCAGCGGGCCAGCCACCTAACCACAGCGCCCACCCCAGCCAACCACTGCACCGCGCGCGCGGCGGCGGCGGCCGCTGCCCTCCCCATCTCGCGGCGAGGTGCTACCATACCCCGCCCTGGAGCTTCCGGCTTCCCCGACATCCTCGCCGCCCTTCCGCAGCGCAGGGGCGGAACGGCGTCTGGCTAGTGGGGAATAATCGGAATTGGCGGAGCGTACACTGTTGACAGCAAGACAAAGTGGGTGGGGGGGAGGAAGAAGATAGGACAGTGCTGGGCGTCCCCGGCATGACAATTTTCCATCCCGCGTCCCCATGCTCCAGTTTTTTTTCCAAAATCCGTATTTGCTCTATGTAACAAAAATATCCCCGCTTTTGCTCCTATGTAGCAAAAAAAAAACGGTTGTCAGACATCGCCGGAGTTACTATAGCAAAAAAAAAAATCCTACTACTGTAGCAAAATTAATTTCGTCGGAGACATCGCCAGGAGACTTTCGCCGGCGATCGCCGGAGAACTCTCTCTGTGAAAAAAATTGTACTATTATAGCAAAAAAAAGAATAAATGTATTCTATTATAGCAAAAATTTGACATCGCCGGAGTTCTTTGTAGCAAAAAAAAAAACGAGCCTATAGCAAAATTTTCGCGCTCTGATCACTGCCGCCGGTCTTGAGTAGCATCGTAGCCAGCCCATGGGAGCACCGCGGTGGTCCGACGGGAGCATCACCGGTCCTTGCAGGGAGCATCCCCGTTGGTCTACGGGCCGCCGCCGCCGCCATGGACGCCAGCCCGTCGGCGGAGAGCTGGAAGAAACGCGCATCGCGGAAGCGCCCGACGGCGTCGGCGCGCGCTGGCGAGCTCTGCTCGCGATATCTCCGGCAGTCCAACCTGGCGAAGGAAGCTTTTGAGCTTAGGGTGCTCCACCGCGGAGAGGGACGTGCTGCCAGACGACTCGAGGAACCAGACGGGGAGCAGCGCGAGCGCCGCCTCGGCCTGCGGCCGTGGAAGCATCGCGCCCGGCGAGGCCGAGGGCGACTTAAGCCGCTTGACACTGTCCTCCAGCATGGCGAGTGGGCCGAGGTCGCACCTGCCACTGGAGAGCACCTGCCTCGGCGTGGGCGGTGTTGGGGAGTAGGCGGTCGGGTCAGCCACCACCACGTGGTGCTGGTGCGTTGCGGCCGCCTCGGAGACGGCCGCGTAGGCGGGGGTGAGCGCGTGGCATTTCCGGCGAGCGCGTGGCCCTTTTTTGTTGGGCAGGGGAGGGGAGACTGCTGGAATCGGGGAGACTGGAAAGGAATAAGCGGTCGGGAGCCTTCCAGCGCAGGGACACGTGGAGTCATCGCGAGGCGGGGGATCGGGAGGACGCGTCCCCCGGAGGTTTCACAGCGTTTTCCAAGAAGATAAGAGTGAAATATGGGGGATATATGCGCAGCATAATTCCAAATGATAAAGAGAGGCTGCTCTCTATCTTGGCATATTATGTCACCTTCGATGTTGTCCACTAAGGCTGGTCACAATGGGGAGTAACATAGGCCAGTAACCTACACACTTTCCTTGAGTATGTTACTACCTCCATAGTGGGTAGTAACATGTATGTAGTGTCATGCAACGATGCATTTATTAAGTTATAGACTCATTGTTTCTTGAAGTTTAATACGTGCCACATAAGCAAAGTTGTATTGAAGTGTGTGATGTTACTGCTAAGTTCTTCCCCATTGTGACCAGCCTAACGTATCATTAATTTCATGCAAGAAGTTTCAAAAGTCTATAGTTTTTAAGCCGTTAGTCGGAACTTTAACCCGTTTACATTCTTTTAAATACTCGGGACAAGATGTCAAATCTGGATCACGTTTGCATATGTTTTAACAAAAAAAAATGAGATGCAACTTCGTCGCGTCACGAAGCAATTTTGTTGTCCAAGAAAACAATTTTGGCTCGCCAAGCTGCCATGACTCGCTGGAATTACACGCGGGGCGCCAACAGGCGGACATCGCATCGCAGTTACCGCCGGTCCGCAACCATGCCCAACAGGAGCTTAGGTCATCTCCTGCGGGGCTGCTCATTTGCCCCGGACAGGCCGGATTTGAGCAGGCCTGGACAAAACCAGACCCCTGCGGGGCTGCTCAAAAGGACAAATGTCCGTTTTTTTGTCCGTGGATGCTCAAATCCAGACCGGTCTGGATTTGAGCAGTCCGCGAACACGGCCCGTGTCTGTTCTGTCCGTGCAATCTTAGACAAATAGAAACCCAACCCCACATGTCAGCCTCTCTCTCCCCACCTACCCACTACGCTCCTCTCTCTCTCCGTTGCCGTACCACGACTCCTGATGGAGGGATGATAACCCGGTAGGACAACGCCAAGGAGTAACTCGGCCCAAAGGACGCTGCGCAAGACCCAGTTTAAGATAAACGAGTTTCTAGAAGGCCCAAGAACGTAGGCCTCGTAACCCGGATTGTGGGTTCCGATAACGAAGTTTAGGGTTTCTAAGCAGTGTCCGGGTAGGATTCAGAGTGCGCCTTGGAGAGTAGGCCAAGGGGTCCGGATATTATATAAGCCGGCCCCTAGGGTTAGACGAGAGAGAGATCCAGGAGTTCGAGCAATATCGCTAGGTATCGAGTATCCAGTGTAATACGAGAGTTGAGTTAATATATCTAGATCGGAGACTCGGCGACTTGATTGCCGGCTACCAGATCGCATATCATCATGTTTTCCCTTGAGCTAAACTGTCGGGGGGTTACCCCCGAGTAGGGTAAAGACAGGTGGTAAAGGCCGCTTACAGAAGAGAGGTTTGGTCGAGTAGCCGACTACCAGGTACTCGCTACCCGGTCGACTGCTACTCGGACTTACCTCAAGATGACCAGAAGAAGATATCAATCAAGTTCTACCCTGACGAGTAGAAGGTTTGGCCCGAGTACAATTGGCGGGAACCATTGGCGGGAACCTACTCGGGCCAGAAAGTCAAAGGAGCCGTTCTGACACAGGATCCCGCGTATCCTGGGTCCGTACTTGGCAGCATTCGAACTACTGTTCACGTGGGGACGGCCTGCCTGACAGTGACAGCATGGAAGCAGGCCGTGGCAGGATAAGGGGGGCCTACTCTGTGCCTAGGTACAGTGATACCAGTCTGTCCCCTAGTTTTGCCCAACGACTTTACGGAAGCAGACAAGGTTAGGAACCAAAGCTGTCAGCGGGTACTCGGAGAAAGGACGGTGTGCACACTATGTCGACACTTGTCTAGATTTGGACGTATCCGGCTGGGCACCGTGTATATAAGGTGCCCCGCCGCCTCCTGCGCGAGGCAGGCTAACAGTTGCTCACGGGAAACCCTAGAAACCCTAAGTTCTTGACCTAGCTCTACTCGGAGAGGAGAGAGAGGCTACTCGGTAACGATACCATTTGTACTGTGACTACTCGGAGAGACATCGAAATACATAGAGAAAGGCAGGAGTAGGGGTTTTACCTCCTCGCGAGGGCCCTGAACCTGGGTACATCGTGTTGTTTGTGTTGTGTGGATCTTACCTCACGCGGCTACTCGTCGCGTGATCCCTCCCCGGACACCTCCAGCGTCCATCGTCCCCACAACTTTAGCCATCCCATGGCATCTGCCGTGACACCACCACGACATAAACCCTCTCCCAAACACCAGAATCGAATTGCCCAAGATAAGTTACCCCCGGTAACGTCTGCCGTGATTATCCCATGACACCACCTCCTCCCAGCCCGTTCCGCTAGCTGCCTCCACGCCACGGGGGGCCTCTTCGCCGTGCCCCGCGCCGCCGCGTGCTCGCCTCGCCCCGCCCCGGTCGCCGCCGCCGGCCGCGCTGCCTCCGCGCTCGCCGCCCGCCTGCTCCGTTGCGCTCGCCAGGGACCAGGACTGCGCGTTCCCCATCCCGTCCGTGTCCGTCGAGAGCTGGGCGGCGTGCGGGTCGCCGTGCTATGCTGACCGCGCCTGCGAGAACGGCTGCATAGAGGCGCGAGCTCGTGCGGGAGCGAGCCGGAGGACACGCTACCTGGCTTCTCCTTCTCGTCGGTGTCCACAACCATGGGGAGGCGAGGTCTGGCCATGGAGAGAGAGGAGTTGTCAAAGTTACACTTGGTACTCCTTGCAATACTCGGCTGATTGTGATATCCGACTAATGTTTTGTCGGGGGGTTACCCCCGAGTAGGGTAAAGGCAAGTGGTAAAAGCAACTATCAGAAGAGATGTTTGGTCGAGTAGCCGCCTACCCGGTACTTGCTACCCGGTCGACTGCTACTCGGTCTGTCCTCAAGATGACCAGAAGGAGATATCAATCAAGTTCCGTACATTCGAGTAGAAGAGTTGGCTCGAGTAAAATTGGCGGGAACCTACTCGGGCCAGAAAGTCAAAGGAGCCGTTCTGACACAGGATCCCGCGTATCCTGGGTCCGTACTTGGCAGTATTCGAACTACTGTTCATCTGGGACCGGCCTGCCTGACAGTGACAGCATGGAAGCAGGCCGTCGCAGGATAAGGGGGGCCTACTCTGTGTTTGGCACAGTGATACCAATCTGTCCCCTTGTTTTGCCCAACGACTTTCCAGATGCAGCCAAGATTAGGAACCAAAGCTGTCAGCGGGAACCCGGAAGAAGGACGATGTGCACACTATGTCGACACTTGTCTAGGTTTGGACGTATCCGGCTGGGCACCAGGTATATAAGGTGCCCCGCCGCCTCCTGCGTGAGGCATCGCCACATCGCACGTTAGGATCGAACACTTGGTGACCTAATTCTTGACCTAGTTCATCACCTAGAGAGGATAGTGGCTACTCGGTAGCAAGAACATTGTACTGTGGCTACTCGGTGAGACACCAGAATACATAGAGAAAGGCAGGAGTAGGGGTTTTACCTCCTCACGAGGGCCCTGAACCTGGGTAGATCGTGTTGTTCGCCGTGTTTGATCTTCACCTCACGCGTCTACTCGTCGCGTGATCCCTCCCCGAGCACCTCCAGCGTCCTTCGTCCCCACATCTTTAGCCATCCCATGGCATCTGCCGTGACACCACCACAACAGTTGGCGCCCACCGTGGGGCAACCAGCGGCGCTGGCTGGAGTTTCTGTTCGGACGGGATCTTCTTCAGCGGAGCGCGTGGTCTGTGGCCTTGTCCACAGATTCGGCTCCTTCGACTTCGTCACCGACAACGCCGGCGATTTCGGCGGCATGGCCATGCCGGAGGGCGGCTTGGTGATCTCCTTCGGCTCTCACCTCGTCTACGTCGCCACCGTCGCCAACCGCGCGTACCCCGAGCTGGTGCATGACGCGGAGGATCCTCCCGCGGTGATCGCTGCTCGCGGAAGGCCCGCGTGCCGCTCTGCGAACTGCGCTGAGGTGATGGTGACGGGCTTGGCGGCAAACGCTGGCACAGCCGCTACTGGCGCTGCGGCCGTCGTCGAGGAGATTGATGCACCGGCTGCTAGTGGCAGGGTTCACCGGCCCTACGAGAAGGAGTCCAACTTGCCGCCTTCCACGTCTACGGTCATTCCCGCGTCGGCTACGCGACCTGGCATGCCGACTCCCACCGACATCGAGCTTCTAGCCATGAGGGAGCAGCTCGAGCGGCAACGCCTGGAGCTGCTTGCCGAGCAGGCGGAATTGGATAAGGTGAGGTTGGAGTTGAGTCTAGATCAGCTCGAGTACAACAAGGCTCACGGCTTCACGCCAGTCGCTAGGAGGGCTAGCAGAGTAGGTGCCACTCGGCGCAACCTTGGTGCCGAGATGGCGACGGTTGTAGAAGCTCCTGCTCAGTCCGCCACCGCAAACACCTCCACTCGGCCCAGATATAGCACACCCGCCAAGACACTTAGAGCTGCAGAGGCCGTAGCTGCCGAGTTGCCTCGCCTAGATGGCGATGCGCGTGTTAGGCAGCAAGAAAGACTCAACGAGTTGGTGTTGGAGGCTGCTAGGCAGAACGAGGAGTTCCGGAAGGCCAACCCGGGTGCTGGGGCTTCGCAGGTGGTTCACTCGCATGCGGCTAGATCTAACGATCAAGCTTCGTCTCCGCATCCCAGCCGCGAGAAGAGCCGCAGCGGGCGTTCGGGCAGAGATAGGCAAATGCAGGTGTATGCCCCGGCTGCTGCCGCGAGACAGCTTGCTGTGCCGCAGCAGCCCGGGCAGGAACACAACGCTGCAAGAGCAGGCTCTCAAGCCCATCAAGCTCAAAGCCGAGCCCGAGATGAAGCGCGCCCAGGTCCTTCTCGACGTCCCGCTGCTCCGCCTACTCGGCAGAGGCAGCAGCCGCGCGCAGTGGCACCAGTCGCCAACCCGGTGGAGCAGCCTGCAGCTGTGCAGGTGGTCAGGTATGATGATGGCTACTCGGCCATGGAGATGGCGGGCTATGATGTCCATGATCGTGTTGGCGAGCGCATGCTGGCGCCAGGAGATGCGAGGCATCAGTTGGACCGGATCAGCTTGTCAGCGCGGCTGGAGAGCACGGGTCCTCCTGGCCCCGAGTGCTTTGGCCCGCGCATCATGAACGAGCCGTCCGTGAAGAACTTCCAGCTTGCTAGGGGCACCAAGAGCTACAATGGCAGCACCAAGCCTGAAGATTGGCTCAATGACTATGTCACCGCGGTCCATATCGCGAATGGCAACAGAAGATGGGCTGTGCGCTATGTTCCGCAGATGCTAGAGGGTCCAGCTCGCACTTGGCTCAACAACTTGCCCAAGAACAGCATCAATTGCTGGCTGGACTTCTCGGATGCCTTCATCAGCAACTTCACCAGCACATACAAGAGACCGAATAGGCCACAGCAGCTGTCCGCTTGCAGGCAGCGAGAAGACGAGACAAACCGAGAGTATCTTACTCGGTGGAGTACATTGAGGAACACCTGTGAGGGTGTGAATGAAGCACAGGCCATCACTTGGTTTGCGCAGGGATGCAGGCATGGCAGTATGCTATGGCAGAGGTTGCAGAGGGAGATGCCAAACACTCTGGCGGAGACCATCAAGATTGCGGATCAGTACGCACTCGGTGATCCTACTCAGCCACTGATGGACTCCTCTGAGCCGAGAAGAAACTTCAGCAACAGCAAGCGCAACGAGTTCCGCAACAAGCGCCGAGTAGATACTCGGTATGATCCTGAAGAGGTGAATGCAGTGACTGTTGGAGCTGGTGGCAGCCAGAGGCAGAAACCTGCTGGAGCCTACGGGCAGAACCAGAACCAGGGCCAAGGCAACAAGAAGCCATTTCGCACCTCTCAGTCGGGTAGCGGGAACTCCGAGCAGCCGAAGAAGTTTGTCTTTGATGACATGAAGGATGGCCCATGCAGTTTTCACACTCACCACCCTTCGAGGCCTGCTAACCACACTACTCGGCAGTGCGAGTGGTGGGATGTGATCAAGAGTGATGGCTTGCCTCCTCCTCCTCCTCTGCCAGCGGCCAATGCCAATGTGCAGCCTACTCGCGCACCCGCAGCTCGGCCGCCAGTGTATCCGAGAAGAGAGAATGTGAACCAGGTGGCTTTAGGAGCCAACCAGAACTTCAACAATGAGAGATACCGCAACAACAACAACAACTACAACCGCAACAACAACAACAACAGAGGCAACAACAACAACTACCAGGGCAACAACAACAACGGCAACAATGGGGGCGGAGGCTCCAATCAGTACCAAGAGCACCACGAGAGCTACATGATCTTCACTTCTGAGCCAGTCGACAAGAAATCACAGCACAGGCGGGCCATGGAGGTCAATGCAGTGATTCCTGCTGTCCCTCACTACATGTATTGGTGTGACCAGGAGATCAGGTGGTCCCGAGTAGATCATCCCAAGGTGATGCCCAATCCGGGTAGCTATGCCTTGGTGCTGGATCCTACCTTCCTGGGTCCCAAGAAGAATGTGAGGTTCAGCAAGGTGCTAATCGACAACGGCAGCAGCATCAACATCGTGTACAAAGACACACTCGAGAAGCTTGGCCTGGCCGAGAACATGATGCTGCCTAGCAAGACCACCTTCCATGGCATTGTGCCCGGGATCTCGTGCAACCCGATTGGCCGAGTGTGGATCGATGTGCTATTCGGCACCAGGGATAACTGCCGCACAGAGCGCCTGCAGTTCGAGGTGGTGGATCATCAGAGTCCTTACCATGCTCTACTCGGCAGGCCTGCTCTGAGCAAGTTCATGGCCTCTACCCATGTTGCATATCTGAAGATGAAGATCCCTGGTCCCAATGGCATCATTACTATCTATGGAGATTACAAGAAGTCCATGGAGTGTGCCTCTGCTAGCTCCCAGTTGGCGGAGTCGATGGTGATCGCTGCCGAGAAGAAGAAGATGTATGAGGTGGTAGCTATGGCGCAATCCGCGCAAGCTGGCGCGCAAGGTGTGCCGAGTACCCAGCACGGCACTGCTTTTCAGGCTGCCAAGGAGACAAAGAAGATCCAGGTCGACCCCGAGTTCCCCGACTGCGTAGCCATCATTGGCTCCGGGTTGGCGGAGAAATAGGAAAGCGAGCTCATCCACTTCCTCCGTGAGAATCGGGATGTTTTCGCCTGGTCCAATGAAGATCTACCAGGGGTCCCGAGGGAGTTGGTTGAGCACTCATTACATGTGCTTCCTGACGCCAAACCAGTGAAACAGGCTATGCGCCGCTTCAGAGATGAGAGAAGGAAGGCCATTGGTGACCAGATCACCAAGTTACTGATAAGCAATTTCATCATGGAGGTGCTGCATCCGGATTGGCTAGCCAACCCGGTCATGGTCGAGAAGAAGAAGGAGGATCCCAAGGCTGCCACTGCATGGCGCATGTGCGTCGACTACACCGACTTGAACAAGGCATGCCCCAAGGATCCTTTCCCGCTACCTCGCATCGACCAGGTGATCGATTCCACTGCTGGTTGTGAACTGTTGTCTTTCATAGATGCCTACTCTGGTTTTCACCAGATTGCACTCAACCCTGCTGATCAAATAAAGACTGCTTTCATTACCCCGTACGGGGCTTATTGCTATCGTGTCATGTGTTTTGGCTTGAGGAATGCGGGTGCAACCTATCAGAGATGCATGCAGAAATGCTTGCACGACCAGCTCGGCAAGAATGTGCAGGTGTACGTAGATGACATTGTCATCAAAACGAATAAAACACATACTCTGCTTGCCGACCTGGAGGAAACCTTTGCTAACCTACGCAAGTACAAAATGAAACTGAATCCGAGTAAGTGCACCTTTGGTGTACCGGCTGGAAAGCTACTCGGTTTTCTAGTTTCTAGTCTGGGCATTGAGGCCAATCCTTCAAAGATAAAAGCTATTGAGAGCATGTATTTGCCGAGATCCTTGAAGGATGTGCAGAAATTCACAGGTTGCTTGGCATCTCTGAGCCGTTTTCTGGGCCGAATGGGCGAGAAGGCCCTGCCTTTATATCAGCTGATGAAGAAAAGTGACAAGTTTGTCTGGACTCCGCAAGCGGACGTGGCATTCAACGAGCTGAAGGCAATGCTGGGTAGCGCTCCCATCTTGGCTAGTCCGCTACCCAAAGAGCCGATGCTGTTGTACATTGCTGCGACCAACCGAGTAGTCAGCATGGTGATAGTGGTGGAGCGAGAAGAAGAAGGCAAGAGTGTACAGCGTCCAGTATACTATCTCAGTGAGGTGTTATCCAGCTCTAAGCAGAACTACCCGCATTACCAGAAGATGACATATGGAGTATACCTAGGCGCCAGGAAGCTGAAACATTATTTCCAGGAGCACCCCATCACGGTTGTGAGCTCTGCTCCCATCTCGGACATCATGGGCAACAAGGAGGCGAGTGGCAGAGTAGCCAAGTGGGCAATCGAGCTGGCCGCGTACGCACCGCGTATGCGAGAAGAGAAGCCATCAAGTCTCAGATTCTGGCGGAATTCCTGGTGGATTGGGCCGAGGTGCAGTATGAGCCTCCTGCCCCAGTTTGTAACTACTGCACTTTGATGGCTCAAAGGTGAAGGAAGGCCTTGGTGCTGGCATAGTGCTTACGTCACCCAAGCGAGATCAGCTCAAGTATGTGTTGCAGATTCACTTCAAGGCGTCCAACAATGTAGCAGAGTACGAGGCAGTGGTGCATGGTTTGCGAGTAGCAAAGGAGGTTGGCGTGCAGCGCATTATATGCTATGGTGATTCAGATCTGGTGGTGCAACAAGTCTCGGGTACATGGGATGCTCTAGATGCCAACATGGCATCATATCGCTTCCTGGTGCAGTCTATGACTGGGTTCTTCGAAGGCTGTGAGTTCCAGCACATTCACCGAGCAGAGAACGAAGCAGCAGATGAGTTATCCAAGTTGGGATCTTCTCGGCAATCCATCCCGGCGGGAATCGCCTTGGAGCATTTGAGGAAGCCATCCATCAAGCCTTCTCCCAACTCGGAGTCCATATTCGTTCCTTCTCTGCCAAGTGAGGAATCTGATCCCATGGAGATTGACTGGGAGAATGCTTCAGGAAACCCGGGGACTGCCGTGCTCTACTCGGGGACTGTCACTCCTCACTCGGGGACTGCCACTCCCTACTCGGGGACTGCCACTCCCTACTTGGGGACTGTCACTCCTTACTCGGGGACTGCCACTCCCTACTCGGGGACTGCCACTCCCTACTTGGGGACTGTAACTCCTTACTCGGGGACTGCCACTCCTTACTCGGGGACTGCTGTCCTTAACCCGGAGGCTGTCGCATTCATTGAGGAAGTTCTCGCCAACCGATCTGGGCTACAAAGAAGCGCTCCTAATCCACCTGAGCAACCACAAGTGCCCGTCCCAATGGAAGTGGACGAACCAGTGTTTCCCGCACGGGAGACACCGAGTTGGGCTATGCCCATATTATCCTTTCTAAGGGACGGTACTCTACCTGAAGATGAGGTGACTGCAAGGCAGATTCAGAGAAGATCCAAAGGCTACACTGTAGTCCGAGATGTGCTGCACAAGAGAAGTGCCACTGGCGTGCTGCAACGTTGTGTGGATCCAGCAGAAGGAGAGGAGATCCTGGTAGAGATACACCAAGGAGAATGCGGGCACCATGCCTCTTCTCGGGCGCTAGTCCAGAAAGCTTTCCGGCATGGCTTCTACTGGCTCACAGCACTGCAGCAAGCTGAGGACATCGTGAGGAAGTGCAATGGCTGCCAGATGTTCGCAAGTAAGATCCACATGCCTGCTTCCGAGTTGAAAACAATTCCTATCACCTGGCCATTTGCTGTTTGGTGTTTGGACATGGTTGGGCCTTTCCAGCCGGCTAGAGGCAACATGACTCACATCTTGGTCATGGTGGACAAGTTCACCAAGTGGATTGAAGTGAAACCTATTCGGAGGTGCGACGGGGCCACAGCTGTGAAATTCGTGAAGGATGTGATCCTGAGATATGGCTACCCGCACAGTATCATCACCGACAACGGCACAAACTTTGCTGAGGGAGCAATGGTGCGGTTCTGCAGAGATAAGCATATCCGACTAGACGTTGCGTCAGTCGCGCATCCCGCTTCCAATGGGCAAGTTGAAAGAGCAAATGGCATGGTACTGGCAGGCATAAAGCCAAGATTGATAGAGCCACTGCTGAAAACACCTGGGTGTTGGTTAGACGAGTTGCCAGTGGTGTTGTGGAGTCTAAGGACTACCCCTAACCGGTCAACCGGCTACACGCCATTCTTCTTGGTATACGGGGCTGAGGCCGTGTTGCCAATAGACCTAGAGCATGACTCCCCCCGAGTAGCCCTCTACACTGAGGTGGAGGCGAGAGAAGCTCGAGAAGACGATGTTGACCTGCTTGAAGAAGCAAGAGAGCTGACTCTGTCACGTTCGGCTATCTACCAGCAAAACCTGCGGCGTTATCATAGCCGAAAGGTGAACCCAAGGGTTTTCCGAGAAGGAGACATGGTCCTTAGGCTTGTGCAGCGCACAGCCGGGATGCACAAGTTGTCTCCTCCATGGGAAGGGCCTTTCATTGTGAGCAAAGCGCTGCACAACGATGCTTACTATCTTGTAGATGTACGTCCACCACAGGCGAACAGGGCAGATAAGTCCGGAGAGGAAACCAAGCGCCCTTGGAATGTAGCTCTACTCCGTCGTTTTCATTCGTAAGCAAAAATGTGTATGTACCCTCTTATCCGAGTTGAAATTCTACTCTGCAATCTGAAATTGTTCTCGGGGACTGCCCTCGTCCAAAATTGCTCTAAGTGTTTTTTACTCGGCCTTACCTTTTGCCTATTTGGTTGCTCTACTTCAAAATTCAAAGGTACATTGAGTACTGTGTTTAAACCTACATGCCAACTCTTCGACTTTGCTGCTGTCCGAAACCCGGCTTCATGGCAAGCAAGAGAACAAGCAAAAGGTCCATGAGCACAAGAAAAATTACTAAGGAAAGGAAGAGTGCAGGAACCGAGTAGGGTGTCTTTATTACTGTTCTGTGACTTGTCTTTTCGGCTAAGTGGTGAGCTGCGTTACTATGATTGTTTCTAAGCGGCTAAGTATTTGCAGCTCTACTCTTTAACTCTTGTGACTCGAATACCAAAAAAGCAACAAGTTGCGGGTAGAGCTGAGACGAAAAGGGAGAGTGAATAAGAAATGCAACTCGGGGACTCGCATGATAACGCAACTCGGCATCCAGCCCAAGCTGAACAAATTGACTAAGATTGAAAATAACAAAGTGGGAATAAAATTGAGTAGCAAAAGAAAATGTAAATGAGTCTGATACATCTGCACCCGGCATCCCGGGGATCTGATAAATGTTTGAGTAAAAAAGCTTGCAGGATAAGATCATGTTGAAGAGGCGGTGTTGTCGGTGCTGGCCTGGGCTGCTTCATTTTCGGTGGCAGTCTTGTTCGCCTCCGCCTCCGAGCTGGCAGCAGCCGTCTTCGCGGCTTCCTCCTCGGCGCTTGTGTTGGTCGCATCCGCTTCCGGGTGGACGGTGGCGGACTGCTCCATCTCGACATCGTGCTCGGTGGCTACCGGATCTGAGGTGGCCGTGGCCACCGAGACAGGCCCTGTGGCCAGGGAAGAATCAGAAGCTTGGCCTTGGGGGCGTACCGTGTCGTCGAGGGCGGCTCCTGATGAAGTGCCGAACTCGAGGGCAGCTGTGTCGATCTCCTCGATATCTTCATCGCTACTCGCGACGACCGTGGCTTTCCCTTTCCTGGCCTTGCTCCTGGGTGAATCGAAGAAGCCCGATTCCAGCTTGGAGTCTGTCTCTTCATCTGCGTCCTCGTCCTCCTCCACCTCGGTGTCGGGTTCGGTGGGGCCATCGATGAAGGTGGCCGTGTCAGCGTACTCCGCAACCTCATGCGCAATTAGCTTGCGCGTGGTCACATAGCTGGGGTCCGTCTCCCACCTGGAGTTGTCGCGCTTCCCGCGGATGATCTCCATGTTAAGGTTCTCATACCAGGAGGCGACGCAGAGTAGCATCAAGTCAGCACCCGCCCGAGCTCCCGAGGCGCGCCACTTCTTCAATTCGGTCTTCACATTGCGCAGCTTCAGAGCAAGGCCACCAATGGTTGTCGGCGCGGGATCTTCAGGCCAGAATAGCTTGTGGAGCTCGAAGCCGACGCGCACCAAGTCGGTGCCCACGCCGGCTAGGCGCTCGAAATGCCCTCGCATCACCAGCAGGCTATCCTCGATCTCGGCTCTGGTGTCCGCGGCCTCGCCCTTCTCAATGCGAGCTGCTCGGGCCTTCGCCAAAGCTGGCGCGCAAGCGGACACGAGGTCAGGGAAGATTTCTGCACAAAAGCAAGTGAGAAAGTCAGTCACAGGATCCGAGAAGAGGCAGAACCGAGAAGAAGAGATGCAGAAAGGAGGAAACTTACTGTGAATCGTGGCGCAGCTGCTGCAACTGGATTTTCCATTCCTCCTCATTGGAAACATGCCTCTCCTCGAGCAAGCGAAGTCCATCCAATTGATTGAAGAGCCCAGCATTGGCTTTCGTCAGTACTTCACACTCCTGCTCAAGGGCCTTTATCTTAGCATTGAAGGTTGTCTCAGCCTTGGCCTTCTCGGCGATCGCTCTGTCCCTCTCCTCACCAAGCTTAACAGCATCCTGGAGTGCCTTCTGCAGCTGGAGTTGCAGTTTCTCCATCTCGGTAGCGTGCTCGCTCTGCAGAGCAGCAGATTGGCTTGCCAGTTGCACCTGCACCTCAGCCGGTTTGAGACAGTCTTGGTGCTCTTCAACAAACAATTTGTGATCTTTTGAAAAGAGCAAAGCACGGTTAGCAGAGAAGCAAAGGAAACAGACACAAGGGCAAACCGAGTAGACGGAGGTTTACCTTCAAGCTTCTTGATGGTGGCCTCGGCATTCGCAACAAAGGCGCGACAGTTCTCGTGTTCGTCAGCTAGGGCTTTCAGTTTCCCCGCATAGTAGAAATGGTTAGCGCAAGAAAGCAGAAGCGGGCGTAAACAAAAAACGCAAGAACCGCGCAGCTAAAAACGTACCTTCCATCTCAGACAGTTTCAGAGTGTTATCCTTCGCATTCTTACCGGCTGCCTCCGCAGCTGCTTTCTCTTTTTCCAGTGCAGCAATTCGCCTCCTGGCGATAGCATGGTTCCAGAGAAGCTGGCGATGCAGATTGGTCCGCTTCAGAACGCTATCCTGAGAAGCGAAAGGGAAACAAGTTAGGCAAAGAAGTGAAGATTCAACCCGAGAAGGCGGCTACTCGGGAGAGCATCCGCCCACTCGGCCAGAATCTCGGGGACTGGGTGATGGTAAAGGAAAATGAAGACGGATAGCAGAGAAGAAAAATGCTACTCGGAGAGGACAAGTTAAGACTTACCGCGTAAGACTGCTCGAGATCTTCTGCATTCTTGCGGTGCACGAACATCTTGGCAGCAAGAGTAGCGGTGTTGGAGGAGACGGTCATGGGTTTGTAGCCCAAGTCCACCTTGTTCCAGTCGACCCGCATATGATCGATGTCGCCCAGGCCAAGGCCATGCCATTTGTCTGTGCCGAGAAGCTTGCTATCCCACTTGGCATCGATGAAACCAACCAAGTCGAGTACCTGCTCGAGGCTCTCGGACGATATCGCCTGAGTCTGGGGTCCGCGGGAAGAGATGGAGGCGGACCCGTCTTGATTGGGAGCTGGAGGCCTAGAGTTTACCGCCAAGGCTTTCCTCCCTCTTGTGAGAGCAAGCTTTCGGTCCTCGACGGAGAGGCCGATCTGGTGCTGTTGGCTGACCTTCACCATGTAATCCGGGTAAAGGGGCTGATCAGCCACAGTAGCAGCGGCAGGAACCGCACTGGGATTGCGGATAGCCACCTGACGGGACGGGCCAGATGATGTGGGCGGTGGCATCAACTCGGTAGCTCGCTTCAGAGCCTTTTCTTTCTGAGCAGTTGGCTTCTCGATCTTCTGTGTCTCGGTTTCCTTCTTCTCGGTTTTCCCTTCCTCGGCTGCCTTCTTCTCGACTGCCTCCTTCAGAGCATCTAGGGCTTGTTTCCTGGTTACTCGCCCGGCAGGAGGGCTGGCTGCGTCCTTGATCTGTGGCACCAAGGAGGAATCTGGCGGTGCACTGCCTTGATCAATGGATGGCGCCACGGATCCGTCACCTTGTGCAGCATCTGGTTGGGCGCTACTCTGTGCAGCGCCTGGTTGCGCGCTGCTCAGGGGATACTCCTCAGTCATGACTGTATCCTCTACCCGCTGCTCGGCAGCGGGATCCTCTTGTCCGGCAGCGCCTGTGGCTGGCTGCTCAGGTTCAGCTTCTTGCCGCTCGACGGCGGCGTCATCATCACGCATCTCCTGGTCTTCCTCTTGATGCTCCTCGGCGGTGCTAGCCGGAGGAGAAGGGGGCCTGTCCTGGTGAGCGGCGTCCTGCGCATCTGGATCGGCGCGGGACTGTTGCTCAGGCCCCGTTTGCGTGTGGGTGGTGTCGGCCTCGTCGCCCTCAAGGTCGACAACCCTGTCGACGTCAATGGCAGCTGGTTTCTTGGCCTGGTCAGGCGCGAAAGCAGCGTTCGCATCCAAGGGAGCTCTGGTGAGAAAGGAAAAATCAGAAATTAGAGGGAAGCAGAGGAAGAATGAGAGAAACAGCAAAGTACGAAATCGGGAGTTAACCGAGAAGAAAGCTTACGCTTTGGTGGAGGGAATCGTTCGTCTCGTTCTCTTCACGACCGCCTTCTTGGTCGTCTTCTCGGCGGGTTTCTTCTTCTTGGCGGGGGGCTCTAGGGCGCCGCTGCCGGTCCGCTTGCGGGTAGCTGGTGCAGCAACTGAAAGAGGATTGACCTCAAGGGCTCTCTCCTCCTCGTCCTCGTCATCATCCTCAGCATTTGCAGCATCTGTGAAATAGGGAGGAAAGAAAAACATTTCAGAAACAGCAGGCAAAGGGCTTGTGCTTTTCGCAGAGGGAGAGCGCAAATTCAGTTACCTTCGAACTCGTCATCAGACCAGTCGCGAAGAGATGTTTCGGCAGGCTGCTTCTCTGTCGTAGGGGAGTGAGGAAGGTTGATCTGATCTGCAGTCTCAAAAGAGGCCTTGTCGTCCTCCTCTCGGTCAGCAAACCAATTGCCTTCAAAGCGCTCACAGCTCTCCATAAGCTGGCGATTGAGGACCTGGAGAGCGGAGAAGTGTCACAAGTTAGCCGAGTAGCAGGAAGGTATCCTACTCGGATAGGCGTGCAAACACAAAGCACACTAAGCCTAAGCAATTTTACTGAATGTCCTACTCGGATAGGCGTGCAAACACAAAGCACACTAAGCCTAAGCAATTTTACCGAATGTCCTACTCGGAAAGGCGTGCAGGCATCAAGCTTATTAAACCTAAGAATTATTTCCGAGTAGGTTACCCGACAAGGCGTGCAGGCACAAAGCACACTAAGCCTATACAATCCTACTGAGTACTCTACTCGGTACAGAATGCAATTGCTAGCTGCAGCCAAGAGAGAAGATTTTCTAGTCGGATGGCAAATATCGAAAGCAGAATAAGGAGAACATACCCGGGGAATCGGTTTCGTGCGGCTGAATGGGATGAACCCATACTGCCAGTGGTCACCAAGGCTTGTTGTCAGGATGGCCCTGGCGTGCGCGGGAACATCCGCGTTGTCGAGCTCGATGGTGGTCGTTCTGGTGCAGTCACGGGGGCCTCCCATATAGCACATCAGATGGCTGCGCTCCTGCAGAGGCATCACGTGATTCTTGATCCAGCAAGCCACAAGATCATCGCTCTTGAGGCCCTCGTCGATTAGAACACCGAGCCGAGCCTCCATCTCCTTCGAGTTGAGGTCGTTGGAGGGCTTCGATTTCCAATTCTTCCCGGATGGAGCGCGATTACTCCAAGCAGGCAGATTGATTCTGTCAGTTACCTGGCCTCCTTCCGTGGCGGGGATGTTCTTGACGTAGAGGAAGGTCTTCTGCCACATCCGGACGGATTCCAAACCCTTGATGCGAGGGTGATTGGTCCCCGACCGCTGCACCATCATGGCGCAGCCAGTATCGGTTGCGCGGCTGCTGGCGGCTGCGCCATCCTTCTTCCCGGTGGTTTGCTGGCGGAGATGGAAATACTTCAACCAGGTATCCGTCATGGGATGGATACCGAGAAAGGCCTCGCATACCACGGCGTGGTAAGCGAGGAAGACGACGGCATTTGGTGGCAAGTGGTGCATCTGGAGACCGAAGTGGTCCAGGAAGCGGCGGAGAAAGTCGGAGGCCGGTAGGCCGAATCCGCGCTCGAAGTGGGACAGGAAAACAACATGCTCACCTTCCCGCGGGGTTGGCACGATCTCGCCCTCAGACGGCCGGCACTGAACACCAGGAGGAACCCTCCGGGTGTTCACGAGCCAGGCGCAGTCCTCAGCGGTGACGTGCGAACCAGCCCAGCCGGCGCGAGACATGGCCACGAGCAGGAAAGATGGGAAGAGTCGGAAGGTGGTGAGTGGATGGGGTGAGTCCGCGTCGGCGCGAAAGGTTGCGCGACGGCGGAGAGCTCGGCGGCGGAGAAGAACAGAGAGACGAAAGGGGAAAAGTGCGAAGGGAGGAGAAGAGGAAGTTACCGGCGGAGGTATTTATACCCTCTCCACAGATTACCGTTACCATCGGGGTAGTGGGATCGATCGTGGCCAGGATCTTCGTGTGGTGGGGTTTGTGGCCGGTTAGAAACGCATGCACGCGCGAGGCGCGCGCGTAACGGCCGCAGCAGATCCCACTACCAGATCGTGGCCAATTACTGCGCTTGATGGGACATAACGAGCCGGTGGGCCCGCCCCATGAAAACTGGGCGCGTGGCACGTCGTGTCGTGGGCAGCGAAACGACTGGGTCGCGGATGCTTGGCACGTGTCCAGTTGCGACACGGAAGGCTGGATTATGCTCTGCGCTGCAGAGACGCTAGAGGAGAAATTCTCTAAGTCTTTTTACTCGGTTACAGAGTAGAAAGCAGGTGCAATTCGGAAGACAGGAAACTCAAGGTACTTTCTAGAGTACTACTCGGAGGTCTTTTACTCGGCATCTTGAGGTTCAAGGGCTGTGGTGCAAAGGTTGGTTTAAAGCTGGCAGAGCCTAGTGAACGAGTTCGCAAGATTCTACCAGCTTCGGGGACTGCTGTCGGGGGGTTACCCCCGAGTAGGGTAAAGGCAAGTGGTAAAAGCAACTATCAGAAGAGATGTTTGGTCGAGTAGCCGCCTACCCGGTACTTGCTACCCGGTCGACTGCTACTCGGTCTGTCCTCAAGATGACCAGAAGGAGATATCAATCAAGTTCCGTACATTCGAGTAGAAGAGTTGGCTCGAGTAAAATTGGCGGGAACCTACTCGGGCCAGAAAGTCAAAGGAGCCGTTCTGACACAGGATCCCGCGTATCCTGGGTCCGTACTTGGCAGTATTCGAACTACTGTTCATCTGGGACCGGCCTGCCTGACAGTGACAGCATGGAAGCAGGCCGTCGCAGGATAAGGGGGGCCTACTCTGTGTTTGGCACAGTGATACCAGTCTGTCCCCTTGTTTTGCCCAACGACTTTCCAGATGCAGCCAAGATTAGGAACCAAAGCTGTCAGCGGGAACCCGGAAGAAGGACGATGTGCACACTATGTCGACACTTGTCTAGGTTTGGACGTATCCGGCTGGGCACCAGGTATATAAGGTGCCCCGCCGCCTCCTGCGTGAGGCATCGCCACATCGCACGTTAGGATCGAACACTTGGTGACCTAATTCTTGACCTAGTTCATCACCTAGAGAGGATAGTGGCTACTCGGTAGCAAGAACATTGTACTGTGGCTACTCGGTGAGACACCAGAATACATAGAGAAAGGCAGGAGTAGGGGTTTTACCTCCTCACGAGGGCCCTGAACCTGGGTAGATCGTGTTGTTCGCCGTGTTTGATCTTCACCTCACGCGTCTACTCGTCGCGTGATCCCTCCCCGAGCACCTCCAGCGTCCTTCGTCCCCACATCTTTAGCCATCCCATGGCATCTGCCGTGACACCACCACGACATGTTTAACCTTCCATTATTTTAGGCGCAGGCGTCTCGGTCCGAGGAGATTTTGACCAAAACCAAGCAGCTCCTGGACACCGAGATAAAGCTAAGGGAAGCACTTGAGTCCGAGGTGGCAGCCTTGGAGAAAGATGTCACGACATACAAAGAGAAATACACCACTGCTCAAGCTGCGCTAAAGAAGCTATCAGCCCAAGTGGCCGACACTTATCGTGTCCTCGTTGGTGAGATTTCGCTACTTACTGGTTCGTGCCTTGGTTTCTTGTTTTCTTGATACATGATATCCGGAATACTTTGATGTAACCTTTGTTGTTCATATTGCAGCTTCCAACCTTGCGCCTTCAGAAGAAGATGATATCGAAAAGGTAAAGAGATTGAAGAATGTCCTCCGGAGGTTCTGTGCCGGCACCAAGTGGATACTAGACGCCATTCAGTGGCCGACTGATCTATATCCGGGTATGGAGACCCTAATCCATGCATGCTCTACTGTCCCTGCATGGATTGAGCTCTGGAAACGCTCAGCATGCCGGGTTGGGATGACCCGGGGACTTATGCTGGCGAAAGATTATTTTCCTAAGCTTGAGCCGGCAACGGTGGTGGCCGGATTTCCAGAGTTCAAGGCAGATGGCTCGAGATTTTCCCCCAAGGATTTCAAAGCTGTACAATCCGAGGTACGTCATTCGGCAACTGCTCTTGCCGACAGTATGGACTTGAGTAGGTTTATGTCTCCATACGATGCTAAGGACAAGGCTGTGAAGGAAGATACGCCCGTGCCCTTCGATATTTTAGAAAAGTGGAATGCTGACTCGGCCAGGAGGAGGGAGGAAGCTGCGAAGAGGGAAGCCGAATTGCAATCAGCACCAACTTCCTCTACACCAGCTGTCCGTCCACCTGTTCGTCCTGATGCTGAAAAACCGGATGATGATGCTGGGAACTCTTCTAAGAAGCGAACCCGAGAACAAGACCCGGAGGGCAAGGATAAGGATGTGGACCCGACTCAGGAGGCCGAGTAAATTATTACCTGATGCCATCCTAATACCTTGTTCGCTCGATGCCCTTGTAAAGACATATATTCTTTTGATAGTGCAGATGTGCACTTTTGATACTATCATCGCATTATGTAAATACATTATGAAGCTTTAATAGCTTTCTTGGCCCTTCCGGCCTTTGGATGAATTTGATATCTATCTGCCTTTGAGCTTATTTACTCTTGATACTCTGATTTACTTTATGGTTCCTTTTGTGAGACTCAGTTTCCGGGTCACATGGGTTTTGACGGGTGAACTTTTCTCTAAGTCCCCGAGTCCCCAAGACTCGGATTTGTGGGTTTTTGGTGCTTAATAGCTAGATAACTTGCCTCTTTTTTTTTCAAAATCCCCAGTCCCCGAGGCCCGAAATTCCGAGTATGGGGTGTGAGGTTTCTCAAAGAAAACAAATTGTTTCTGCTAAGCCCAAAACCTAGAGTCGTTTCACATAGGTGTTGAAGTTATGCTTGATAGACTTTGAGTTTCCGGTTATTAACCCTGTACTCTGCATAACTTGTGGTTTAGATGACCCTTTTGACTCTCTTGTACTGTAAGCCGGCTTTCGCGTGGATACCATGTTGTTACATCTGTACGAAAACAGGGCCAGGCAAGTCCCATTGGGCATCATGGCTGATTGTAATCGTAAGCGAGCAAATCATGCCACTTTAGTGCGAGTCACATCGAGCTTAAGTAAGAAAAGTCAAGAAATTTGGCTCCTTTGTCCGGTTATAAGATTGCAGCCGTACTCGTTTGCGAGTAATCGGCCCTTATAACTCATAGCCATCATGGCCGGGTCTTTGAGTTTGTAACTGTGCTATTCAACCAATCAGCCCCCAAGAGCTAAATACATGCAACATACTGAGGGAACTAATGTACTAAGAAAACAATAAATAATACTTACCTGGAGGAAAAAATGAAAACATAACAGAAAAAATAAAACTTGATAAAACATGTGAAAAAGACATACTGCTTAACCATCTCTTTATTGATATGAGAAAGTTAGGTCAGCAAGCCGCCTCATTAAAAACCCTCCAGTCCCCTTAGGTACCCTGGATGGGAAAAGAGTGCGTCTGAAACCTGCTTCCTGTTACATCGTGTAATTCCACTTGTGAGTCTGGTCTATACTAGGTATAGTAGGGACGCAGCTGAGCTACGTTCCATGGTCTTTCTTTCTCTTGAATAGATGAAGTGGTATGAGCGGTGTCGTTAACCGTAGCCGACTCTTCCCTTGCATCTATCAAGTAATACGATCCATTGTGTAGATTCCGGCTTATGATAAACGGCCCTTCCCATGGCGGTGATAACTTATGTTTTCCTTCTTTTGACTGTACCAAGCGCAGAACCAGGTCTCCTTCCTGGAAGACCCGGGTTTTCACGCGCCGGCTATGATATCTCCGCAGATCCTGCTGATATATGGCTGATCTTTCCAGTGCTTGTTCTCTTTCTTCTTCTAGCATATCCACGGCGTCCTGCCGGGTCTTCTCGTTCTCTACCTCGACGTAAGCCGAGACTCGAGGCGAGTCATGGATGATATCACTCGGCAACACCGCCTCTGCACCATAAACCATGAAAAACGGTGTCATCTGAGTGGATCTGTTAGGTGTTGTGTTGATACCCCAAACCACTGCAGGTAATTCTTCAACCCATGCACCAGCAGCTCTGATACACGGAACTCGCAATCGTGGCTTTAATCCACGAAGCAATTCTTGATTTGCCCTCTCCACTTGTCCATTAGCCTGTGGATGGGCCACTGAAGCTACGTCAAGCCGGATTCCATTGTTACCACAAAATTTCTCCATCTCGCCGAGGGACATATTGGTTCCATTGTCGGTAATTATGCTATGGGGATACCCGAACCGATAGATAATCCTTTTCAGGAACTTGACTGCTGTAATTGCTTCACAGTTGGTAACTGGCATAACCTCAACCCACTTGGTAAACTTGTCAATGGCCACCAAGAGGTGCGTCTTTTTGCAAGGTGACATGTGAAAGGGGCTAACCATGTCCATACCCCAAACAGCAAACGGCCAAGTTAACGGGATAGTCCGTAGTTCCATAGCCGGCACATGGGTTTGGCGAGCGTACCTTTGACATCCGTCACACCTTGCCACCAAGCGCTCCGCGTCTGCTAGGGCCGTGAGCCAGAAAAAACCATGTCGATAAGCTTTGGCCACCAGGGATCTTGTGGATGCATGATGCCCACAATAACCTTCATGGATTTCCTTGAGGATCTGTTGGCCTTCATCACGAGAACCGGATTTGCTAACCAGTCCGGGTGAAACACTTCCATAATAAAGCCGGCTGTAAGCAGCCGAGCAATTTCTTCCCCTATAGCTTTCCCTTCTTTCCTCATTCATCTTTCTCAAGCCCTGTTTCACGGGTCTGGACTTGGGATCGACGTGCAAACTGTGCTCTGCTAACTCTGTGGGGATACCCGGCATATCGCTAGGCGTCCAGGCGAACACATCCTGATTTGAACGAATGAACTCCACAAGTGCTTTCTTCTGCTCGCTGTCCAAGTTAGATCCTATAGCAAATTGCTTGGAGGGATCACCCTCGACAAAAGCTACCATCTTGGTGTCCTGTGCTGCCTTGAATTTTGCTCTCTCATCTTCAGTATTTGGCCTTTTTAGCGCTGTTCTGTCATCCGGGTCTACTTGAGACCGGTAATACTTGAGTTCCTCTTTTCTGCAAGCTTGCTCCGCCATGGCTGCATCTCCTTCATCGCACTCAGCTGCTATATCCCGGCTCCCGTGTATGGTGATGGTCTGCTTGGGGCCCGGGATTTTTAGTTGTAGATACACATAACACGGCCTGGCCATGAACTTGGCATAAGCCGGCCTTCCGAATAGCGCGTGATAAGGACTGCGCAACTTAATCACCTCGAAAGTAAGCCACTCGACTCGATAATTATCCTTTGATTCTCCAAAGGCTACCTCCAATGTGATCTTTCCCTCAGGGCACGCTGAGTGACCCGGCACAATCCCGTGAAAAACCGTTGAACTCTTCTGCAGCTGAGACTCCTTGAGACCCATGCGTAGAAAGGTTTCCCAATACAAGATATTGATGCTACTTCCACCGTCCATTAGGACCTTTTTCAGCTCATAACCATTAACCTGTGGTGCCACCACCAATGCTAAGACTCCCGGGTGTTCTATCCTTTCCGGGTGATCTCTTCTGCTCCATGTTACGTCCTGCTCTGACCATCTCAGGTATCTCGGGACAGCCGAAGAAACCGAGTTTACTGCTTATTTCAGTATCTTTTTGTCCTTGTTAGAAATTCCTTTGGTATGCACGTGATATTGTCCCAACTGCTTGGGGTTGGCTTGGAAACCTCCAGCTCCCCCTTGGTTGTTACCCGGATTTCCGCCTGCCGGGTTACCGGCTGGGGGTGGGCCGTTGCCCGGGTTTCCACCCGGACCCGGTCCTCCTCCCCGACCTGCACCTCGCATGGCCTTGTTTATCTCCTCATTCTTCCATCTCTGTAGGTCCGCGCACTGCTCCAATGAGTGGTTAGCCGGCCTACCGTTCCTGCTGTGCTTTGGGCACGCCATTCTGAAGATATCCCAATTGTTACCCGGCCTCGGCGGTCCTTGATAATTTCCTCCGTTGTGGTTTCCAGCATTGAAATTTCCTTCTGCTCTAGGTCTCGAAGACCCGGCTTCTGTGCTAGCGACAAACTCGGAGCCCCCCTCAAACGGGCGCTTGTTCTGGTTGTTCCCATTGTTACCTCCATTGTTACCCGGCGTTGATCCATTGCCGGTTCTTCCACTATTATTTGTATTTGCTTTTGCTTTCTTGTCATCGACATCCTCTTCTGTAGTATCCGTTGCAGCATGTTTATTGCATGCGTCCATTAGCTCTCCCATCGTAACCTCTGAAGCATTTCGACTAGATTTCATGCGAGTTAACTTTTGCACTAAAGGTATGTACTTGCACGTATTTGCAATAGCTTGTAGCGCATCTTTGGGCTGAATATCCGTAGATGAGTGAAGTATCTCCATAACCCGGCGCACCCAGCTGCGCGCCGAGTCTCCTTTCTTTTGTACACATCGCTCTAAGTCATCGATAGTAAATAGTTTTCTGCACGTCCCATGAAAGTGCTTGATAAACGCAGTTTTCAACTCCTCCCATGACTTGATAGACCCTTCCGGTATATTATTGAACCATAACTTTGCTGCTCCTTCTGACATCATCAAGTACATGAACTTGGCTTGAAGATTTTCTGATGCATTGCGAATCGACATAGCCATCTCATAACTGCTCAACCATGTTTCTGGATCCATAGTCGGCTCATAATTCACAACTTTACCCGGTTCTTTGAATTTATCCGGGTAAGGCTCAGCCCTGATGTCAGCCGACAGACACTTAGGCCCAGCGAGATTAGTCGGAACTGGCCTCACCCGGGAAACATGTGATCCTGCGGGAGGTGCAGCTGGACGCAGTACGGCTGGTGGCCCATGCACCGCAGACCCGGCCGTGGCCCTCCTGGCTCTGGAACTGTCCACGATAGCTTGTGCTGCTGATGCTGCCGGTACTGCCTGAACGCGGGGAGGAGGCGGCATTTGCTGCTGCTCTTCCCTCCGCCGCGCTGAACTTGTCTGGATATTGCCGGTATTGCCTCGTTGCTGGCTGATATATGGTGTCCCATGCATTCCACTTCTGTGATCCGGGTAATTAACTTGCTGCGCTACCGAGTGCGCAATAGATCTATCGCCCGCCGGGTCTCCTCTGCGTGGGGTGACTCTCTCACGGGGATTTGATTCAATGCGAGCGTTGCTGCGTACACATTATCCATGGGGTTGTTGTAATGACCTGCTGGTGTGCGAAATCGTGATGGTGGTGGTGGTAAAGTATTGCCGGCAGCGACTCCAGTCTGCAATGTGGGTAACCCGGCTTGTATGTTTGCCGGCTGTGCTCCTCCAGTTGCAGGTTGCTGTACGGTTCCTTGGTTTGCTGCCGGAATCGGTTGATCCTGAGGTGTGATAAATAGGTTGGTCGGGTTTATAACTCCACCCGTTGCTGGTAACATGGTTTGGTGCCTTTGACGCACCCTGGTTGTCTCTTCTCGGAGCCGGGTTTCCAATGCATCCAGCTCACGTTGGCGGGTGGCCATCCCCTGCCTTTCTCTTCTACTTGCCTTCTCTGTTGCTCCAATGCGCGGCGGGCTACGTCCAGATCTCTGACACGTTCCGCCGCGTTTTCCGGAGTAATAACTGTAGCTAAAACCGTTGGATCCAGAATCAAGTTGTTGTTGAATAGGGCCGGGTGTTGCGGGTTCGAAGGACCCGCCCCTGGCGTCCGGTTTGCCAGATATCCGAACATGTTTGCCTGCAACTCGCTGTCCGCCGCGTGGCTGGTAACCGATGCCGATTCTCCGTCAACTCGGGTGAGAACCGGGTTTCCGTCAACCGGACCTTGCTGCTGGGTCAATGTTGGTGCTGTTCCGACTGTGGCTGCGGTCACGTTCCCCTGATTAAGATTGATCGCCGGGGCCGTGTAAACCGCAACCTGGCGCGTAATGCTTGGCGCAGATTCGTACTCTTCCTCTTCGCTGCTATTTTCCTCGTACCGGTTCTCCAGCAGATGCAGGATGGACTCGGTATCATCTTCTCTCACGACCCAGCCACGCGGGGTCCATGCCGGCTCCTCCGGCTGTCCCCTCTTCGTGGGGGGCTCTTCTGTCGGATCTACCGTCCCGACCGATTCTTCTCCATCCGACTGAACGTGAGTAGCTTCCCCTGACACAGAATCAAATCCGAAATCGTCAGGGATCGAACCGGATGTACGTACCATGCCGATGAAGACGTTGATCTGGCCGATTGTCACGACAGATCCGGGTTCGAGCAGATCCGACTCTGGCCCCCAGCCGGAATCGTCCACCATCTTCTCTCCTTCGTGGTCGGTGTAGATTTCGCCGATGACAAGGTTCTCCATGTTCTTCCGAGCTTCTCCCGTGATGTAAACACCCTTGGACGTAGGCCCCACGGTGGGCGCCAACTGTCGTGGGATAATCACGGCAGACGTTACCGGGGGTAACTTATCTTGGGGCAATTCGACTCTGGTGTTTGGGAGAGGGTTTAGCTCAAGGGAAAACATGATGATATGCGATCTGGTAGCCGGCAATCAAGTCGCCGAGTCTCCGATCTAGATATATTAACTCAACTCTCGTATTACACTGGATACTCGATACCTAGCGATATTGCTCGAACTCCTGGATCTCTCTCTCGTCTAACCCTAGGGGCCGGCTTATATAATATCCGGATCCCTTGGCCTACTCTCCAAGGCGCACTCTGAATCCTACCCGGACACTGCTTAGAAACCCTAAACTTCCTTATCGGAACCCACAATCCGGGTTACGAGGCCTACGTTCTTGGGCCTTCTAGAAACTCGTTTATCTTAAGCCGGGTCTTGCGCAGCGTCCTTTGGGCCGAGTTACTCCTTGGCGTTGGCCTACCGGGTTATCATCCCTTCATCAGGTGGAGCCGGTTTCCGATCGCCATGGGCGCTGGGAGCTCCTGCTGCGGTGGGGAGAAGGTGGAGCCGGGCGGCTGTTCGTGGCCATGGGCGCCGGGAGCTCCAGCGGCGCGTCCGCGTGCTAGGAGAACAAGCTGGACGAGGGAGGACCCCCGACGTGCTAGCTGTTCGTGGCCATGGGCGCCGGGAGCTCCAGCGCGTCCTCCGTTGCGGCGAAGAGCGGCGCGTCCGTGTGCTAGCAGAACATGCTGGACGAGGGATTGTGCTAGCTGTTCGTGGCCATGTACTAGTGGAGGTGGAGGTCTTACTAGTGCTGTTCCAATCGATGGATTGACCCATCGATCAAAAGCTAGCTAGCCCCGCTCATGTAACTGTACTAGTTTATGGGAGGGCCGGGCCACTAAGGGTGTGTTTGGTTCAGAGGATATAATCTAGGGGATAAGGATATCCCAACCACCTGGTTAGGGATAGCCATTTTTTCTGTTTGGTTTGAATATTAAATGTGGTTGAGAGTAGCCAATTTTCTGTTTGGGGTTTGAAATGATGTAAAGTGGATAGATTGTTGTGACGACCACTATGCAACGAGGTGGTGATATTACCCCCAGTATATGATTTACCTTTGTTTAAACAAAATTCAATATAAATAGTATTTTCTCCGTCCCAAGCAAAAATATGTCTATGCGACACCGGCTGCAACCGTGTATGTGTAAATAGAAAAATACGGACGGTATATGCGGCATTAATTTTCTAGATAGCTGGCTTGCAAAATCAATTCTAGCCTGCACCACTAATTTCCTAGCTATCTCTCTCAGAGTCTCAGGTGCGTGCTGCACAATGACTGTCTTGCACAATCGATTCTCTAGGCGCTGCAACACATGACATCCGGCCAGCGCCCAGCGTTCGTGTCCATCAGCCGGCTTAGAAGCAGCAGAGATGCAAGATCTCGATGGGGGCGGAGAGAGCAAGGACATGGGCAGGAAAGGGACGTGATATACGAGGGACGGCCAGCCATTCCGCGCCGGCGGCCAATCTCGAAATTCTCATGCCCCAGGCCGAAGTAGAAACAGGGCATCCCCGCCGCCCAACCTAGATGAGAAGCCCCGCAGGGTGCAGAGACCAAAAACTCGCGGACACCGCCCCGGACGGCTGCTTAAATAGACAAAACGGACACGAAATTTGTCCGCAAATGAGCAGCCCTATAGAAGATGTCCTTAGGAAGAGAGTCCATAGAGCCAGGTCATGGACGACATGAAAGAGCAGCATGAGGCGTCGAGGCGTGGCCACAACAACAAACTCAATAGTTGGGTGGGGGAGCCAGAAGATAAGAGTGAGAGATGGGGATAGATGCCTAGTATAAATTCCAGATGATAAAGAGAGGGTGTCTTTATCTATAGTCCAGTGTGATTGGTTGCCGGGTTTCAAAATATATATTCATGGACTAAAACAATATTCCTTGGTTAAAAATTGTTCACACGTTTCTAAAATAGTCACGGTTTAAAAAAATACTTTTGTACAATTATCTAATATATAAATATACACAAACAATATAAGTTTTTAGGCATGTAAATATTTATACAAATAATATTTGAGTGTGTATTTGTTTAATAGTGTTTCAAATATCTAGTAAGGAAAGAAATCAGCCTAATTCACTTGGGTTAGGAAAATGAATGCACAATTTAATCTCGTAATTTTTCTACGAAATGCGGGGATATATTTTTGAGCTAGTGAATAATTTTTAATAACCGCTAGAACATTTTTTGTTTAGTTCGTGAACTAATTTTTTCTTGGGGTGATTTTTTTGAAATCACCAATCATTTTTCATAACCGCGCGGACATCTTTAGAATTATATTTTTTTGAATTGCACAATATATTTCTAATCCCGTGAACAATCTTTTATAACCGCGCGGATATCTTTTTTGAATTTGTGAACAATTTTTTATGGTCGCGGATTTTTTTAGCTCTCGGTTGTTTTAATCTAACAAACTATTTATTGAACTTGTGAACATTTTTTCAAATCACATAATTATTATTTTTCTTAACTTTAAGAGTATACTTTGTAAGAGGAGAAGTAAGTTACGATGTTCATTATAATTGTTCACATGTTGAAAATAATGTTCAGTTATTACAGAAATATATATTTTTCATGTGATTTAACATAGCAAACATGAAGCGATTGTGATGAAAGATTTTCTAGCTAAGTACGATTGGCACTTTTTTTCTGTGTAAGGCTAAATTATATCAAGTCTTTTCTTCTAGCCGTCATGTTGTCGAAGAAGAAATCTCTTAACGTCGTCCAATTTCATGTGGTTCCGTGTTTTGTCTAAACTACATTTCAGTTTTTGAATTTAAAACATTAAAAATGAGTACGGCGAGCGAAAGAAACGATATACAAGAAGTGAATGGGCCTAGCCTGCTGAACTGTTGGGGTATGGGCAAGCTCGATAATTGACGCTAAACGCGTTAAGGCTAGCCATAGTGGGGAGTATCATACAAAAATATCATGCATATGATACTAATATATGATACTACATCTCTAATGCATAGTATCATATAGGAGTATCATAATCACCTTCTATTTATTATTTTGTAGAATTTCAATGTAAATATGTGTACAAGATTTGTTTGTCATTAATTTTCTTAGTTTTGCGTGTCATGATAGGATATCTACCTATGTTACTCAATCTCCTCTCTCTTCCTTAATTGCATGCCACATCAGCTTTTTTGTGGGACCAAGTTGCATGATAATATTTATGATACCACCATATTAAATGAATGCGGTGTTGGTACTCCCGACTAAAAGTTGGGATAGTACATGCTTTTTTGTGGAACGTGGTACACGATATCTGGTGCCTTCGAAGAGAAGCCTCTCACTAAAGTTGCCCTTGGGCCATAATTATGGCCAGCCTGCACGCCTAGTACTACTGCCTCCTGTTGTGAAAAATAAGGTGTATTTCACTTTGTTTGACCGAGATTTTGACCAAGAATTACGTATTTAATATAGAACATATGTAACAAAACTCATAATCATAGTGAAGTATTTTTCAATAGGAATACAATGATATTAATTATATGTCAAAAGGTTATATATAAATAGACTAATTATTGGTCAAAGCATTGGTTAAAGCAAATAAAATACGCCTTCTTTTGCGGCACGGAGGTAGTACTTCGGTACAAGTATTTTTCGGCTGCCTATCCGCTTCGGTACCCGTCCGATTCCTTGAGCGAGCGAGCCCGAGTGTGACGCCCCGAGATCGGGCACTATGCAGATTTCAGCATTCCCGCCAAAATCCACATAATAACCGATTCCAGGTTGCCACTTGTGATAACATTACAACAGTTCACGAATAATCCACAATTACAACAGAAACAGATAGATACAAGATGACTCAAACGAGGCAAGGATACAACTGATACAATACAAAGATCCAAATAACAGCGGAAGAAACAACATAGCGTCCGACTACGGACAAGATACAAATTGGACTAAGAGTCCTGAAGATAACCGAGAGCGTCCAATCCCTGCCCAGGCCAAGACGGAGGGATTCCCAAGCTAACGTCGTCAGACTTCATACCTGTTAACTGCAATTTGGAATTTGCAGCCACGAAAGAGATTCGTGGGTCAGTACGGTTAAGTACTGGCAAGTGGAATAAAACCTATACTCACAAGATACCGGCGTAGCCAGTCATCACAAGATACAAATACTTTAGGATCAACGGAAGGAAGGGGTATTGCAAATAAGCGACAGCGGGCTGCACTAACCAACTACAGAGAGATACTACAACTTCCGGCTAACAGAAAGGAGATAAGATCGAGTATCGTAACCAACTGAAAGATAACTTCAAACAAACCCATCCTGGATCTCGCCCCTTATCCAAAGAAGCAATCCGAGGATAACTCACACAGTTGGATTAATGTATAATGGATCAGGTTGTTGTGTCAATAAGACTATTACTAATCAAGTTATTATCATTAGGTGTAAGTTGTCTGAGTACTTGTTAGCCAGTACTTTCACCAAGTAATCCATAACCGCGGAAAACACGGCTTCTCGAGAAGATTCATCCCTGCAGGGTGTGCTCCAGTACCCGTACACACTCAAGCCACCAACTAAAACTCAGGTTGGCTTGACACGACCCAAACCATCTCTACAACCCATCCTAGGAGCCACGGAGCTATAAGGTCCCGGCCAGTCCGCTAAGCGCAGGGGTGAAAACCACACCCCCCGGCACCACAGGCCTCGCCCTATATGCATCATCATCATCATCAGTAACCATGGGTGATCAACCCATTATGCAAGGAGCAAATGGAACACCCGAACTAAGTGTGGCTCTTCGGACAAGCTGCAGATCAGGTCTAAATCGAGGGGGGTCCCATACTACCACCCGGATGCGGTGAGCACGCTCATCATGGATCAGTAGACAAGACCCTTTTCTTAATTAAGTTCGACACTAGCAGGCCTCAAAACCACTTAGGGCCTCCTGCCGGTGCCTTATCAGCATATTATTAATAACAGGTTGATTCATTAACATCGAGCCCCCAGAACATAATGAAGTAATAACAGAAAGTAACGGGTAACAGACTCGAGCAAAGCAACCTAAGCATGCTAGTAAGACACTGGCTCAACCAAAGGGGTGATAGGAGTGGAGGTGAGGCAATATCAAGGTTAAGGGATTCATGTGATGGGTTCGTAACAGAAACCACTACTACTAAGGCTAGCAGAAAAGAACAACGGAAAGAATCGGTAACAAGTGATGAAAGGCAGCCATATGGCAGCAAGTGAGTATACTTGCCTGAGATCCCGCAAGGTAGCAGAACTTGTCGTTGCTCACATCATCTCAACGTCCTATCCGGGAAGAAGCAATGAACCTCGAACAAACACCGGATGCAACAATTACTACTACGGCATAAGATCCAGCATGATCCTATTTTATATGCATGACATGGCAAGATGCAACAGGGGAAACAACTTAAGCAATTTAATCGGAACCGGAGTCCGGAGGAGTAGAGATTGGTTCAAGTTGTTTAGCTAACCATCAATATTAAATGTTGGTTAACAGGGTTAAACAAGGTAGAGGTGATCTATCCAATATTAAATGGAATAGGGCAACAATTGAATTAAATACCCCAACACATTCCATATTTATTTATTAGGTGACATTACTATTACCCGCACCCACAAAATGCAATGCAAACATGATGCGATGACATTTTAAATATAGCTGATATGTTATAGAAAATAGGGCATAGGTATAGGGGTTTGGGTTTTGGGTTCGCACGTTGGAAAGAGGATCGCCGGGGTCAACGCCGGAAACTTCGGAACGTGGAGGGGGTAGACGAAGAATGGAAGTAGACAAAGTCGTCGATGTCGTGGAAGTAGTCGACGTCGAGGAAGGAGTGGAAGTAGTCGTTCTCGTCCGGGGTCGATGTAGTCGTGGGCGAACCGCGGCAACATCATCTTCGGGGTTGATGGCGATCTTGGCGTATCCGAGGTACACGTCACACCTTCGAGGTCGATGGGGTTCATGTCGTCCGTGTACTTGTCGATGTCTCTCGGTCGTTGGGCTCTCGTGGTCACGCACGAAGGCGGCCACCACAAACAAGTCCATCGGCGGCGGTGTAGGCGTTCACGGTTCGTCGAGGAAGTAGTCGTGGTCGAGGTACTCGTCGCATCCCTGTAGGAGATTCATGGCGGTTCCCGTCTTCACGGCGCGCACGAAGGCGACCAACACATGGCGGACCCGGCGAAGATCACGTCAAGGTTCCGGTCTTCGGAGTTGGGGTGTTCTTGTCGATGTGGTTCATGCATGGTCATCGTAGTCGTTCAAGCGTCATGTCGTCGTGGTCAGATCTTGTCGACGGACATGGACACGGGAACTTGTCAGGGTCATCGTCATTAGGCATAAACTCCTTTTTCCAGCAGCAGAATGTAGAGGGGATAGCCCATCCCTCGTAATCGGCGGCGTCCACGTCCACGCGCAGCTCCTGGAGTACCTGCACACCTCTATCTGCTCGCTGCCGGCGGCGACGTGCAGCGCCCAGATGCCGTCGTCCGACCTCGCCGACATCCCCCGTCGCCTCAACTCCTTGGAGAACAGCGACTCAGTGCATCATCCTCGCTGTCCCGTCTCCCATCCTCCTCATCCTTGCCGACGCGGCACTTCACGCGCAGGCGCAGCACGCCCTGCCCACAAGGCCGCAATGAGGGCGACGGCGTGAAGGCAGGGAGCGCGAGGTGGATCACGGCCATGGCCAGGTTGTGTTCCTTGGGTGGGGTTCGTGTGCTGCTCGAGAGGGGCGCGGCCAGAGAGGAGGGAGGCGACGGCATAGCTGTGGGTGGAAGGGAGGCGACGGAGGTGGTCGGGCTGGAGAGGCGGGGGCGCAGCTCGGGCGCGGCCGCGGCGGAGCCCGGCTCCTGCCGGCGCCTTGGGTGGAGTGGGGCGGCGGACGGGGGCGGCCAGAGCTTGGGGAAGGGAAGGATAGGGAGGAGGACGGCGGGGCGGAGCGGCCAGGAGGGTGGCCGGAGGTAGGAGGCGACGGGGTCCTGCTCCTGCCGGCGGCTCGGACGGGGAGGAGGGCGGCCGGAGAGAGCGCCGGACTTGGTGGTGGCCAGAACGGGGGAGAGGGAGAGGAGACGGCGGAGAGGAGCGTATGGAGAGGGGAGGCGCAGGAGGAAGGCGACGGGGTTGGCGAGCGGTCGAAGGAGGAGCAGCGAGCGGGGGGAGGGATCGAGCGAAGCGCTCTCCCTCTCCCGTGCGATGTGCGTACCTGCCTGGGAGGTGGGAGGACCCAAACAGAAAAAGGGGAAACGGCGGGGGGGTAAATGAGAGGGAGAGGAGAAAAGTTAGGGTTTGGTAAGATTTCGGTGGGGCTGGCTGGGCCTAATTCGGCCCAGTTCGGCCGGCTGCGCTCTCTCTCTCTCTCTTTTTTTTCTTTTGTTTCTTTTTTTTTCCAGGAATTGGTTTGGCACAAACAAAAATAGATTTTAGGCATCAAATTAATTCCAGAAAGCTTTTAGAAAATGTGACTTGATGAGTTCAATAAACTTTGCAAGTTTTTAAGTGCACGATGATGCATGAGTATGCCATGCGATGCGAAAAAGGAAAACAACGAACAAAACCTAGTTAGGGAAAACCCCGGCCGTTACAGACGACACCACTAACAAGGGGATTGCGCCCTCGCAATCCACCTACTAACCCGGGAGGGGAAAGAAGGTCGACTATCGAGTCTTCGGTCATCTTGTTGATCTTCTCGACACCACTAACAAGGGATTCTTGCTCGGAGTGACGACGATGTTCTTCCACCAGGAATCTTCCGATGATCGAACCTAATAGGTTAAAAGCTCAGAAAACGCCCACCCACGTAGGATCCTAAAACATTGAAAGATAGATACGAGAGTAGAATCCAAAACAAATGAGATAGAAGAATAAGTAGAATAGAGATAAGGAGAAAACAAGAATCCTATTGAGATGTTTCCAAAATAGTTTTAGCAGAAATAGTTTTTGACACTCTAGGAACAACGACCGTTAGCGAGGTTAACCTACAGGCTTTGCGGACCCGTTGCTTCGATAACCATTCGTATCGAAACAATATCGGGAATCGGAACCAAGGCTCTGATACCATTTGTGACGCCCCGAGATCGGGCACTATGCAGATTTCAGCATTCCCGCCAAAATCCACATAATAACCGATTCCAGGTTGCCACTTGTGATAACATTACAACAGTTCACGAATAATCCACAATTACAACAGAAACAGATAGATACAAGATGACTCAAACGAGGCAAGGATACAACTGATACAATACAAAGATCCAAATAACAGCGGAAGAAACAACATAGCGTCCGACTACGGACAAGATACAAATTGGACTAAGAGTCCTGAAGATAACCGAGAGCGTCCAATCCCTGCCCAGGCCAAGACGGAGGGATTCCCAAGCTAACGTCGTCAGACTTCATACCTGTTGACTGCAATTTGGAATTTGCAGCCACGAAAGAGATTCGTGGGTCAGTACGGTTAAGTACTGGCAAGTGGAATAAAACCCATACTCACAAGATACCGGCGTAGCCAGTCATCACAAGATACAAATACTTTAGGATCAACGGAAGGAAGGGGTATTGCAAATAAGCGACAGCGGGCTGCACTAACCAACTACAGAGAGATACTACAACTTCCGGCTAACAGAAAGGAGATAAGATCGAGTATCGTAACCAACTGAAAGATAACTTCAAACAAACCCATCCTGGATCTCGCCCCTTATCCAAAGAAGCAATCCGAGGATAACTCACACAGTTGGATTAATGTATAATGGATCAGGTTGTTGTGTCAATAAGACTATTACTAATCAAGTTATTATCATTAGGTGTAAGTTGTCTGAGTACTTGTTAGCCAGTACTTTCACCAAGTAATCCATAACCGCGGAAAACACGGCTTCTCGAGAAGATTCATCCCTGCAGGGTGTGCTCCAGTACCCGTACACACTCAAGCCACCAACTAAAACTCAGGTTGGCTTGACACGACCCAAACCATCTCTACAACCCATCCTAGGAGCCACGGAGCTATAAGGTCCCGGCCAGTCCGCTAAGCGCAGGGGTGAAAACCACACCCCCCGGCACCACAGGCCTCGCCCTATATGCATCATCATCATCATCAGTAACCATGGGTGATCAACCCATTATGCAAGGAGCAAATGGAACACCCGAACTAAGTGTGGCTCTTCGGACAAGCTGCAGATCAGGTCTAAATCGAGGGGGGTCCCATACTACCACCCGGATGCGGTGAGCACGCTCATCATGGATCAGTAGACAAGACCCTTTTCCTAATTAAGTTCGACACTAGCAGGCCTCAAAACCACTTAGGGCCTCCTGCCGGTGCCTTATCAGCATATTATTAATAACAGGTTGATTGATTAACATCGAGCCCCCAGAACATAATGAAGTAATAACAGAAAGTAACGGGTAACAGACTCGAGCAAAGCAACCTAAGCATGCTAGTAAGACACTGGCTCAACCAAAGGGGTGATAGGAGTGGAGGTGAGGCAATATCAAGGTTAAGGGATTCATGTGATGGGTTCGTAACAGAAACCACTACTACTAAGGCTAGCAGAAAAGAACAACGGAAAGAATCGGTAACAAGTGATGAAAGGCAGCCATATGGCAGCAAGTGAGTATACTTGCCTGAGATCCCGCAAGGTAGCAGAACTTGTCGTTGCTCACATCATCTCAACGTCCTATCCGGGAAGAAGCAATGAACCTCGAACAAACACCGGATGCAACAATTACTACTACGGCATAAGATCCAGCATGATCCTATTTTATATGCATGACATGGCAAGATGCAACAGGGGAAACAACTTAAGCAATTTAATCGGAACCGGAGTCCGGAGGAGTAGAGATTGGTTCAAGTTGTTTAGCTAACCATCAATATTAAATGTTGATTAACAGGGTTAAACAAGGTAGAGGTGATCTATCCAATATTAAATGGAATAGGGCAACAATTGAATTAAATACCCCAACACATTCCATATTTATTTATTAGGTGACATTACTATTACCCGCACCCACAAAATGCAATGCAAACATGATGCGATGACATTTTAAATATAGCTGATATGTTATAGAAAATAGGGCATAGGTATAGGGGCTTGGGTTTTGGGTTCGCACGTTGGAAAGAGGATCGCCGGGGTCAACGCCGGAAACTTCGGAACGTGGAGGAGGTAGACGAAGAATGGAAGTAGACAAAGTCGTCGATGTCGTGGAAGTAGTCGACGTCGAGGAAGGAGTGGAAGTAGTCGTTCTCGTCCGGGGTCGATGTAGTCGTGGGCGAACCGCGGCAACATCATCTTCGGGGTTGATGGCGATCTTGGCGTATCCGAGGTACACGTCACACCTTCGAGGTCGATGGGGTTCATGTCGTCCGTGTACTTGTCGATGTCTCTCGGTCGTTGGGCTCTCGTGGTCACGCACGAAGGCGGCCACCACAAACAAGTCCATCGGCGGCGGTGTAGGCGTTCACGGTTCGTCGAGGAAGTAGTCGTGGTCGAGGTACTCGTCGCATCCCTGTAGGAGATTCATGGCGGTTCCCGTCTTCACGGCGCGCACGAAGGCGACCAACACATGGCGGACCCGGCGAAGATCACGTCAAGGTTCCGGTCTTCGGAGTTGGGGTGTTCTTGTCGATGCGGTTCATGCATGGACATCGTAGTCATTCAAGCGTCATGTCGTCGTGGTCAGATCTTGTCGACGGACATGGACACGGGAACTTGTCAGGGTCATCGTCATTAGGCATAAACTCCTTTTTCCAGCAGCAGAATGTAGAGGGGATAGCCCATCCCTCGTAATCGGCGGCGTCCACGTCCACGCGCAGCTCCTGGAGTACCTGCACACCTCTATCTGCTCGCTGCCGGCGGCGACGTGCAGCGCCCAGATGCCGTCGTCCGACCTCGCCGACATCCCCCGTCGCCTCAACTCCTTGGAGAACAGCGACTCAGTGCATCATCCTCGCTGTCCCGTCTCCCATCCTCCTCATCCTTGCCGACGCGGCACTTCACGCGCAGGCGCAGCACGCCCTGCCCACAAGGCCGCAATGAGGGCGACGACGTGAAGGCAGGGAGCGCGAGGTGGATCACGGCCATGGCCAGGTTGCGTTCCTTGGGTGGGGTTCGTGTGCTGCTCGAGAGGGGCGCGGCCAGAGAGGAGGGAGGCGACGGTGTAGCTGTGGGTGGAAGGGAGGCGACGGAGGTGGTCGGGCTGGAGAGGCGGGGGCGCAGCTCGGGCGCGGCCGCGGCGGAGCCCGGCTCCTGCCGGCGCCTTGGGTGGAGTGGGGCGGCGGACGGGGGCGGCCAGAGCTTGGGGAAGGGAAGGATAGGGAGGAGGACGGCGGGGCGGAGCGGCCAGGAGGGTGGCCGGAGGTGGGAGGCGACGGGGTCCTGCTCCTGCCGGCGGCTCGGACGGGGAGGAGGGCGGCCGGAGAGAGCGCCGGACTTGGTGGTGGCCAGAACGGGGGAGAGGGAGAGGAGACGGCGGAGAGGAGCGCATGGAGAGGGGAGGCGCGGGAGGAAGGCGACGGGGTTGGCGAGCGGTCGAAGGAGGAGCAGCGAGCGGGGGGAGGGATCGAGCGAAGCGCTCTCCCTCTCCCGTGCGATGTGCGTACCTGCCTGGGAGGTGGAGGACCCAAACAGAAAAAGGGGAAACGGCGGGGGGGGGGGGGGGGTAAATGAGAGGGAGAGGAGAAAAGTTAGGGTTTGGGTGGGATTTCGGTGGGGCTGGCTGGGCCTAATTCGGCCCAGTTCGGCCGGCTGCGCTCTCTCTCTCTTTTTTTTTTTCTTTTTTTTCTTTTTTTTTTCCAGGAATTGGTTTGGCACAAACAAAAATAGATTTTAGGCATCAAATTAATTCCAGAAAGCTTTTAGAAAATGTGACTTGATGAGTTCAATAAACTTTGCAAGTTTTTAAGTGCACGATGATGCATGAGTATGCCATGCGATGCGAAAAAGGAAAACAACGAACAAAACCTAGTTAGGGAAAACCCCGGCCGTTACACCGAGCATGTTTAGGAGTTTCCATACCCAACATCTGCCATATTATGTCACCTTCGATGTAGTCCGGTGTGATCTGACGGAGCTGTCCCACGTGGTTGCCACCATGTTGTGAAATCTCTCCAAACTCTAGCGGAAATCATGGGCTATGGTGCGCCCTCTTCCTAGGCCCGCATGTCGGCCGGTCTGGTTGCTTTCGCGTTGCATGGTCGCCGCGTGGCAGCGGGAGGCGGTTTGCTCTGTAGGCAATCTTTGGGGGCGGCGAGAGAGGCCTGGTCCAGAGTCTCACCTGACCCACACTTCCCTGGTGATTCACTCGCGGCCGCAGCCCGCGAAGAGCTAAGAAGCGGTTGATGGGGTCGTCGTCCTCATCGATCGGACCGTCAGCAGCGACGGATTGGAGGCGCCCGCGCACGGAAGAGCTTGGGAAGGGGGAGACGAAACCCTTGGGTTGGCGACAGTAGACGACCTCATACAACGTCCCATGGAGGAAGGCATTCTTGACGTCGAGCTGGCGAACATGCCAGTTGAGGGAGAGCACGATGGAGAGGATGACGCGTATCGTTAACGGTTTTACAACCAGGCTAAACGTCTCGTCGAAGTCGATGTCGGGAGCTTGGGAGAAGCCACGAAGTAACCAACGTCCTTTGTACCGATCAAGAGAGCCGTCAGGGTTGAGCTTGTGCCGAAAAAACCATTTGCCGGTGACGATGTTGGCCTTGGAAGGGGGGTGCACAAGGTCCCACGTGTTGTTGGACGTGAGTGCGTCATACTCGACCTTCATAGCGTCAAGATAATTGTGGTCCTTGAGAGCAGCCCGACCCGTTTTAGGTACCGGAGAGAGGACGCCAGTGGCCGCGGTGTGGAGGTTGAGACGCCCCCGTGGTCCGATGACCTTACCTTCTTGGCGACGTGTCACCATACGATGAGCATGCGGTGAAGGAGAACGGGGCGGTGAAGTCGACGTGGAGCCTGGTGGAGAGCACGACGATGATGGCGTGGCCGAGGAGGTCGGTGAGCTAGCAGCAGATGCGGCCGACGGCAAGGGTGGTGTGTCTGAGGCAACCGGCGTTACCGTTGCAGGAGAACCGGGTGTGACAGGCGGTGATGTCGCGGGACATCGTGCTGCCGCGGCCCAAGGCGCGCAGGTGGCGGGTTGGGGATGAATGGGTTGATGTCGTCATCCGACGCGGGTGCCGCGGTGTGTTCCTATTGAAAATCATATGAATGCGTAACGTTCATTTTAGCGAACGGGGAGTTAGTCTCATAAAAAACGACATGCCGAGAGATGATGATACGGTGAGTCGCTATTTCCATGCATCGGTAGCCTTTGTGATTAGGGGTGTTATCGGATATATGCCAGATAGGGGTATATCCGGCATTGGCCAAAAGCTGGATTGCCAGGGTGTCCCATAGGCAATGGAGCAAGATTCATTAGGCGGCCCAGTAAAGCCGACGCGCAGGAAGCTGGATTCTAGAAGATCCCGGACCACGACCCATTACGTGGTACGGCTTGGAGAAGAAGCCGGATGCCTTACTTTCCAAGTATAGGGTTACTTTCCATAGTCTTCTAGGTTTCCTTCATATAATACCTAGTCTGGCTATCTATATAAAGCCGGACGGGAGCCAGAGACAAGAAGAGAAGAAAAGAGAGAACAGAGGTTCTAATAGCTAGAAGCAAACTCGCCGGGAAGTTCATCCTTGCTGAGTAAGCAAAACCATACTCACAATTGTACTCGGTATACTTCAGGCTTCAGCCCTGATTTTAGTGAGACTACAGGAGTAGGAACGTCGCCTTAGTTGCGTCGTACCGAATCTGGGAAAATCATGTCCTCGTTTCCGGTACTCCCACGTTTCCCCACGGTTCAACCAGTAGGCTTATGGCACCCCCGTCCATAATCCTAACTATAAAGTCTTTGACAGTTGGTGCGCACTGTGGGGCTAGCGGCGTCGGGAGTCACGTTTCGAGCGGGGATACTCGGCGGAATCGGCGATACAATCATTGTCGGAAGCCTGGAATTCGACGGCAGTGTCAGACACTTCCTCGACAACGGATCTTATATGCCGTCACGAAATCATCTGGTAAGTGCCTGTGTCTTACCGATTGGATCTGCTAATGTTTTTATCAGTTTGACAGCAGAAGCAATGGGGTTCCGTGGTGGAAGTAAATTTATCCCACCCGCCTTAAGACCAATCGATTAAGGTTTCAATACCGGATTCTGCTCGGATCTTCCCTGTTCATACATTGGGGTGGATCAAGCATCCATAACTGCATATCACCAAAGCATGACTGGATGCGATGCCTCCAAGGAGATGATTGCACCTAGTTCGCACTTTGTTGGCATAGTGCAGTCAGAATTCGCCGAAAACACGGAAGACGAAAATCTCGTGGAACAGACAGAAAACACTGATCACACAAATAAGGTGGAAGATCCGACATCCACCAATCATACAACAAACTCGAAAGCTGAGTCCATAGTAGCTGCCATTGAGACAAGATTGGACTCGAAAACCGGATATGCAGGATGCAACACAGATTCCGAGGATGAAGATGAAGATGCCTTCGAAAGAAAGGTGAAATCCATGCAGGGGAGCCTCCATGAAGTACTCATGGCAAAACCAACTGGAAAGTCGGATGCTAAAGAGGAAGAGGAAGCAGACCCCAAAACACATCCACCAGATGATGAGGAAGAAGACGGAGAAGTTAGTCCGACTTATCCTGACGTCAAGGAATTGACGGAAGACGAACCAAGCAGAAAACCTCCATCTTCCAGAAAGAAAAAGAAGTCCTCCAGGATGCTGCTATCCTAATCACGGAAGAAAAAGATGGATAGATTAGCAGACAATTTCAACCAAAACCTTGAAGTCGGAGGATGCAGTGGCATAAAATCGGCGGAGAAGAAAAAGGTGGAAACCCCTGTCCCACAAATGTCGGAACTGGAAGAGATCGATTTGATCCAAACCCCGGTGGCGCGAGGCGAACCACAGGAAGTGTTGGAAGGCAGATGGCAAGCCATAATGCGGCAACATCAACACTTGTTCCGGACACAGGAAAGTCTCCTCAAAGCCCAGGCAGCCGTTAAGAAACGTTAGGAAGAAATCGAGGAATATGAGTGATACGTCATAAACGTATCCATAATTTCTGATGTTTCATGATGTTTTCATACTATATGCTACATGTTTCTTATACACTTTATGTCAATTTTATGGATTTTCTAGGACCAACCTATTGAAAAGATGCCATAAAGCCAGTTCCCGTTTTCTGATGTTTTTAGTTTCAGAAAGGTTGTTCTCGAAATATTCTCGGAATTGGACTATTCGAAACCCAGAAGTCTTAGAATTCCCGGAGGGTCAAGGAAGTCCAAAGGAGACCCGGAGGGGGGGGGGGGGGGCACAGGGTGGCCACACCATAAGGTGGCGCGGGTCCCCCTGGGCTGCGCCACCAGGTGGTGTGGCCCCCCTGGCCACCCACCGACGTTATCCTTTTGCCTATATATTCCCCCCGATGCATAAATCCTAAAGATATCAGCCCCTTCCGCGATTTTTTTTTAGCTCCGTGATACGTGTAGAACATATCTATAATTTTCGATGCTCCATGCTTGTTTTGTATCCAATACCTTTATGTTTTCACATGTTTTCCTTCGTTTTTCGGACGTTTTCATGGACTAACCTATTGACAAGATGCCACAGAGCCAGTTCGTGTTTTCTGCTGTTTTTGGTTTCAGAAAAGTTGTTCTGGAAATATTCTCGGAATTGGACGAAACAAAAGCCAAAAGTCTTAGAATTCCCGACACGTCCAAGAAGTCTCCTGGCCGCGCCTGGGGGTGGTGTGGGCCCCTCGAGCGCCCATCAACCTGTCGCCTATTTATGCCCCCCGATTCATAAACCCTATATTAATCGCCTCCCTTCCACGAAAAGTTCTGTAGCTCCGCCGCCGCCGCCGACAAGTTTCGAGGGATATAAATCTCTGTTCCGGCACCCTGCCGGGACGGGGAAGTGCCCCCGGAGCCATCTCCATCGACTACACCGCCATCTTCATCGCCGTTGTTGTCTCCTATGATGAGGAGGGAGTAGTTCTCCCCCGGGGCTGAGGGCTCTATCGGTACCTATGTGTTTTATCTCTCTCTCCCATGGTGTTATCATGAGCTTTGTAATCTAGTTGAATAAGTAGATGTTACTCTTCATATGTTATGCTACTCAAGTGGTTTTGTTACGAGATCTCTGTAGACACTTTGATCACGGTGTAAAGGTGACAGTGTGTGGACCGTGTGGTTTAGCATGATATATTTATCTTGTGTTGGATGACCCTATAAAATTGTGGCGTTTGTTTAGTACTAATTTGGGGCGCTCATAGTGATAGCGTGGGCTGACCTAGAGATGGAATACAGACTTGAGGAGTGTTGTTACAACCCTACGCATGGATTGGTGTTCGTTATCCGACCGGGGATAGCGTAGTGAAGAGAGATATTTATGCATTCAATTATGCTATTATTGTTGAGAGTGTCCACTAGTCAAAGTATGATCCCTAGGCTTGTTTATAAGCATTGAAACACCATTTACAACCTGTTCTGCTACATGTTTGCTTGCTGCCACTTTTATTTCAGATTGCTATTGTCACTTATAACCATTCATATTACTTGTATTTCACTCTCTCTTCGCCGAACTAGTGCACCTATACAACGGACAATTGTATTAGGTGTGTTGGAGACACAAGAGACTTCTTGTATCGTAATTGCAAGGTTGCTTGAGAGGGATATCTTTGACCTATTCCTCCCCGAGTTCGATAAACCTTGGGGGTGATCCACTTAAGGGAAACTTGTTATTGTTCTACAAACCTATGCACTTGGAGGCCCAACACTGTCTACAAGAATAGAAGCGTGTGTAGACATCAAGCTCTTTTCTGGCGCCGTTGCCGGTGAGGTAAGGTAAAAAGTACTCACATCCTCGGGTGTGAGTGCTCGAAGTTATTTTCTTTAGATTTTGCAATTATATCTTTTTGTTTCTTGTTTTCACTAGTTAGGATTTTTTTTTACTTGTTCACTGTTTTTATTTTTACTAGTAGTCTTAATGGAAAACAACAAAAATATGATATAACTTTATAATCTTTATATTGAATTAGGACATGATGCTTTTGAAGATAAAATTAAAAAATCTATGGAATTTGTTTGCATAATAGTGATAGCAACGTTATTAGCATAAATTCTTTGCCCACCATTATATGCTAGGGAAAAGTCTAAGCTTCGGGAGGCTAGTTCATATGAAAATGATCTTTTTAGTTCCCCAACTTTGGAGGAGAAAATTTTCTCAAATGATAATTTATCTCCCATATGTGATAAATCTAATGATGCTTGTGATATTTTAAATCCTCCTTCTGAAAGTATTCCTTTTAAAATACCTATGAAAATTGTTGAACGTCTTATGAATAACTGCTATTTTGGAGATGGAAATATCCATCCTAGTGATCATTTACTCTTTATACATGAATTATGCGGGTTGCTCAACTGTGCAGGTATTTCAATGGACCAAGTTAAGAGGAGGTTATTCTCTTCATCACTTAGGGACAAAGCAAGGGAGTGTTATGAGCTACTAGATGATCCTCATCATTTGGAGTGGAAGGAGCTTGAATCTCTATTTTACTCTAAATTTTATTCTTCTCATGAACTGTATTTACATAGGAATTACAATTGTAATTTTTGGCGTCGTGATGGAGAAAGCATTGCTCAAGCTTGGGGAAGACTGAAAACATTAATACTCAAATGTCTTAACCATGAGCTTCCTAGGGAAATAATTGTCACTAATTTTTATGCAAGGCTTTCAGGACACTACGTGGATCATCTAGATGCATGTTCAGAGGGTTCTTTCTCAAGTAAGAAGGTTAAAGCTAAACGAGATCTTCTTTAAACAACTCAAAACAATAATGAATATTGTAATAACGACAAAGGTAAAGAACCAGGTATAAACTATGAGTATGATTACATTAAGTATTTCGCTGAAACTGTTGATTTTCAAGAGCTTAGTGCTAAATATGATCTTGATCCCCAAATGATTGTTGGTCGGTATAAATCTTTTGCTTCTTATATTAATGTTCCTAAAGAAAATTGGGACTTATATCATGAATCTTTTAAAGACACTTGCATGAAAAATGAAATTGTTATTAATGATTGCAATGAACATGCTCAAACTTCTTAAAGTACTATTTCTTATGAGCATGTTAATTTTTGTGGAGCACTTAGACCTTGTGAATAGAATCAAATCGAAGAAGAATATTGTATTCATCATAGGAATGAAAAAACTAGAAAGTGGGAAAGGGCTTTAGATGATCTTGGTAAAAAAGTTTGTGCCCTCTATCCTTTTATTTGTGAACTTTGATGTAAAGTGGGTCATTCAATTTTCAATGCTCAGGCTATAATAATAACCATTCGAATCCTATGAGTACTGCAAGTTTTTATTGCGATGACATGATCACTCCTAATCAGCATGATGAACTTACAATATTTTTGGGGTGTGAAGAGTTATCAAGAAAAACTTCTTTGGTAGATATGAGTGCTCTTGATATGAATAGTGTTCTACATGGTTGTCATCTTTATTGTGTCAATAATTGCCACGCAAATACTTACATACAAAATATTATAAAAGAAGAGACTTTACCAAAATATGGCATGACTAATATTTGTTTTGCTCTTATTAATGAAGAGGAGGAATCCTCCAAAGTTTTTTCTATTGTTTCTGACAATAAACCAGGGTATGTGGACAAGCTTCCTTTCAATCCTCTCCCTCCTAAATAGGGGAAGAAGAGGAGTAAAAGGAGAGAGGTAACGGTATCCCTTCCCCCTTAGCATGTTGCTCCTATTATAATTTTTGATGGTTTGAACTCGATGATTTTCCTATGCCTGTTATTTATGGAAGTGGTCATGATTGGGAGAAACACACTACTTTTGATATTGAAAATATCTTTGGTACCAGTTCCGAAAATGATGATAATAATTGTTTTACTATTGTACCATCAATGTTCCTTCCAATGATGTTATAGAAAGCTCTGAGCTTGTGGATTATGTGTTTGAAAATCCTTTTGTTACCGATGATTATATGCTTGATACATCTCCTTCTACTAAAAACGGTGATATGTTTACGAATGAATGCACTTTGGAAGATAACTATTCAATTGCTTATGATGATACTATGCCTCTAGTCTTGGATAACTATTATAAAATATGCTTTAACATAGGCTATGATTACAGTTATCCTCATGAAACTTGTCATAGTTATGGAGGGATTACCCAAAACCATCTCCCTAATATACAACTTGTCTATCATGTTGGAGTTCTTTATGATGATTACAATGATGAATATGTTATTTTTAGTCCACCTACTATTGAGGAGAAAGTCAATTATGATTATAATATGCCTCCTATATTTGATGATTATGGTGATGAGAATAATAATGATAGCTATTTTGTTGAATTTTCTCCCACTATTATTAATGAGAATAACTATGCTTATGTGGAGAGTAATAATTCTTTTATGCACGTGGCTCATGATAAGAATGTTTTATGTGATAGTTATATTGTTAATTTAATTCATGATGCTACTGAAATTTATTATGAAAGAGGGAAACATGGTTCTATGTATCTCAACAATATTAAGTCTCCCCTCTTTATGTTGAAATTTTTGAAGTTGCACATGTTTTGCTTTCCTATGCTTGTTGCTTTGTGTTTTCATGACTTGTTTCTCTACAAGATTCTTTTTCATAGGAAGTGAGTTAGAATCAATATTTTTTTTTACATTTTCCTCTTGATTCTCTCTTTTGCTTCAATTAATATTTCTCATGTGAGCATCTTCTCACATTATCATGCCTAGCTAAAAGGCTTTAAAGAAAAGCACTTCTTGGGAGATAACCCATGGTTTTATTTTGTTTTTGTTTTTATCTGTTTTGTTTTAGTCAAGTTGTTGTATACTTCTATAGCAACTCCTTTGTATCTTTATTCTCATGTATTAGTTGTTCCAAGTAAAGTTTCTAGCGAAAGTTGGTGTTAGTTTTGGATTTCTGCGCAGGAAACAGATTTGTGCTATCCACCGTAAAAAATCCTATAATTCACAGATATATCAAAATGACCTTAAATTTTTTGTTCTTATTCCTCATCCGATTCCAAAGCTTTTTCGCTCTTTATGTTTTTCAATCTGAGCAATTTAAGTGGCCCGAAAAAATTCGTCATTACAGACTGTTCTAGTTTTGGCAGATTCTGCCATTTTACTTGCATTCTCTCTTTTACTATGTCAAGTTGATTTCTTTGCTTCACGAAAGATCAGTGGATGTATCTAATGTTTAAAAGTATCAATAACACTTGTTCCCGTGCACTTTGATTGTGCACTGAACCTCTAATGTGAATTACTTTGAGTGTGGTGTGAAAGAAGTTTTCAAGGGTCAAGAGAAGAGGGTGATATAATGTGATCAAGAAGAGTGTAAAGACAAAGCTTGGTGATGACCCCGTGGTTCATCCCAGAAAATTATAATAAGGCTCAAGCGTCTAAGCTTGGGGATGCCCAAGGCATCCCCTTCTTCATCAACAAATTATCAGGTCACTTCTATGGAACTATATTTTTATTCGGTCACATCATATGAATTTTACTTGGAGCGTCATTTATTTTTTGTTTTGTTTTCCTTGCTGCAATAAATAGCATTGGAACCTAGTATTCTTGTTTGTGAGAGAGACACGCTCCACTTTTTCATTTGAATACTCGTTATGCTCGTATTCTTAGTTTTTCTTCTAGCTGATGCAATCCTTTTAGCTCCTGTTTTTCATGCATCTCTTATTCAGAGCTATTAGTTTTAGTAGAGTTATGTAAGTACTCTCTTTATCATTTGGAGAGTTTGTGTTAAAATATATATTGAATGGTGCTTGATGGAAATAGAAAATGCCGCGTGTGGTAGATGGTATAACAGAAAAATCATATTCTTGTACATCACTAAACTGTTTCACTTGATTATTTGCTGTTATTTTGAGATATTATTATGCTTAATGGAAAACTTGCTGGTCTAGTAGAGTAAAAACAATTAATGGTTGGTCTAAAAGCTTGAAATTGTTCCACACTCAAATAACCAGTTGATAGGATAATGGTATATGACTTCCTTTGCTGATAGCAATCGTGATGGCATTTTGTTATGCGCTACGGTCGGGGTAGCTAACAGTGACTTGTCACTGCCACGGACCCTCTTGGAGTGACTTTCATTATGCCTTGTAAGATCATGATTTTAATTGTAATCTTTTAACTTGTGAGTTCTATGTTATAGTTTTCTGGCACTTCCACCATCCATATTTTCTAGCCTCTTCATTACTGTGCATTGCTCATTATCACATTGAGAGTTGATGCAAACTTCGCCAGTTCATCCAAATCCCGTGGAAGAACTTTGTTCTTCTACAAATAAGCCAAAATTTATCTTCCTCAAAAGAGCAACCATACCTACCTACCATGGCATTTCCATAGCCATTCCGAGATATATTGCCATACAACATCCATCTTCATTATGTTACTTGATGACATGCTTCATTGTTATTTTGCATACTACTACATTGGCAGGAGCATTTAGTTTTATATACATCAGAGATATTTCAGTTTGATTTATGAGTACTAAAAGTGTGATGATTCATTGTAAAATAGAGTGTTGCCACTACCAGTAAGGTTATAAATTAAAAAAAGCGTAAAAGCCCCCCCCCCCCAAAATAAAGAAAGGGAAAAAGAGAGATAATAAAGAGAGAGGGGGCAGCATTACTATCATTTATTCCACACCTGTGCTTTATTTAGCACCAATATTTCAGTTTGGAGAGATTTTTCATATTATGGCTTGCATAACTATGTGGGGAACTTAACGTTATAGAACTTGGCTTGTATATTCCAATGATGAGCCTCCTCAAAAGTGCTCTAGGTCTTCGTGAGCAAGAAAGTTGGATGCACCCCCACTAGTTCCATTGGAGAGCTTTCATACACTTATAGCTCTATGTGCATCTGTTGTGTGGCAATCACTACTCCTTGCATAACTTCGATTATAAGACTCCCTCTTGTCTAACGATCACTTTCAGTTGTGTGAGACTTTCTTTCATTGACCTTCCAAACCCCCCCCCCCATAATGTTCTTTTAGCCATAAACTTCCTAGTGTCGGGAATCAATATAGAACGCTTGCTTGTTTTGAGTGCACAAATATCTTAATGATTTTCCTATGTGCATATTGTTATCGCTTGACTTGATCCTAACAGGAGTTGTTCTGAGAGTTTGATGCATTGGATGATTATATTGTTGTTCTTGAAGCTTAAATCATCTTTAATGAACCATCGCACTGTTGATTGTCTTTTAGTATTGATTTATTGAAAAGTTTTACTTTGTTATTCTTAATGGTTTATACATTATTCTATTTGATATCAACTATGAACCACAACCTTTATTCATTTGATCCTAGTTTACATGCTTTACAATTTTGATGATTAAGATTATGTTGGTAGCATGTCACCTCAAAATTATTTTCTTATCACTTACCTACTTGAGGGCAAGCAGGAGTTAAGCTTGGAGATGCTTGATACGTCTAAAACGTAACTATAATTTTCGATGCTCCATGCTTGTTTTCTATCCAATACCTTTATGTTTTCACATGTTTTCCATCGTTTTTCAGACGTTTTCATGGACTAACCTATTGACAAGATGCCACAGAGCCAGTTCCTGTTTTCTGCTGTTTTTTTTTTGTTTCAGAAAAGTTGTTGTGGAAATATTCTCGGAATTGGACGAAACAAAAGCCAAAAGTCTTAGAATTCTCGACACTTCCAGGAAGTCCAAAGGAGATCTGGAGGGGGGCTGGAGCCCCACACGATGCCTAGGCACGGGTGGCCCCCGGCCGCGCCTGGGGGTGGTGTGGGCCCCTCGGGCGCCCACCGCCATCGCCCTTTCGCCTATATCCCCCCCGATGAATAATACCTAAATTAATCGGCCCCCTTCCACGGAATGTTCCGTAGCTCTGCCGCCGCCGACGACAAGTTTTGGAGACAGAAATCTCTGTTCCGGCACCCTGCTGGGACGGGGAAGTGCCCCCGGAGCCATCTCCATCGACTCCACCGCCATCTTCATCGGCGTTGTTGTTTCCTACGATGAGGGGCAGTAGTTCTCCCCCAGGGCTGAGGGCTCTACCGGTAGCTATGTATTTCATCTCTCTATCCCATGGTGTGATCTTTATGTGATCATGAGCTTTCTAATTTAGTTGAATAAGTAGATGTTACTCTTCATCTGTTATGCTACTCAAGTGGTTTTGTTATCAGATCTCCATAGACACTTTGATCACGGTGTAAAGGTGACAGTGTGTGCACCGTGTGGTTTAGCATGATATTTATATTTTGTGTTGGATGACCCTATGAAATTGTAGTGTTTGTTTGGAACCATCTAGGTCTTATAGTGATAGCGTGGGGGTTACCTAGATGGGGAAATGTGAACTCTAAAGAGTGCTTTTTACAGCCCTACGCAATGATTGGTGTTTTTTATTCGACCGTAGATTTATTCGGAGTAGCATAGTGAAGAGAGATATTTATGCATTCAATTATGTTATTATTGTTGAGAGAGTTCACTAGTGAAAGTATGATCCATAGGCCTTGTTTCTAAGCATTGAAACACTGTTTACAATCAGTTCTGCTACATGTTTGTTTGCTGCCATTTTTATTTCAGATCGCTATTATCACTTATAATTATCCATATTATTCGTATTTCACTCTCTCTTCACTGAACTAGTGCACCTATACACCTGAAAATTGTATTAGGTGTGTTGGGGAAACAATAGACTTCTTGTATCGTAATTTCAGGGTTGCTTGAGAGGGATACCTTTGACCTCTTCCTCCCTGAGTTTGATAAACCTTGGGTAATCCACTTAAGGGAAACTTGATGCTGTTCTACAAACCTCTGCACTTGGAGGCCCAACACTGTCTACAAGAATAGAAGCGTGCATAGACATCAAGCTCTTTTCTGGCGTCGTTGCCGGGGAGGTAAGGTAAAAGGTACTCACATCCTCTGTGAGTGCTCGAAGTTATTTACTTTAGATTCTGCAATTATATCTTTTTGTTTGTTGTTTTCACTAGTTAGGCTTATTTTTACTTGTTCCTTGTTTTCATTTTTATTAGTTAGACTTAATGGGAAAAAATTGGGAGAGCTTTATAATATTTATCTTGAGTTAGGACATGAAGTGTTTTAAGAGAAAATTAAAAAACCTATGGAGCTTTATTTGCATACTAGTAGCAATGTTATTAGTACGAATTCTTTGAACACTATTATTTCTAATGCTATGTAAAATTCTAAGCTTGGGGACGCTAATTTTGATGAATATGATATTTTTAGCCCCCCAAGTTTTGAGGAGGAAATTTTCTTTGATGATACTTTTTCTCCAATATATGATGATTACAGTGATGAACATGATATTTTTAGTCCACCTACTATTGAGGAGAAAATAAATTATGATTACAATATGCCTCATATATTCGATGATTATGGTGATGAGAATAATAATGATAGCTATTTTGTTGAATTTGCTCCCACTACTATTAATAAGAATGACTATGCTTATGTGGAGAGTATTAATTCTTTTATGCATGTGGCTCATGATAAGAATGTTTTATGTGACATTTATATTGTTAATTTTATTCATGATGCAACTGAAAGTTATTGTGAGAGAGGGAAACATAATTTGATGCATCTCAACAATATCAAGTTTCCCCTCTTTATGTTGAAACATTTGAAGTTGCACATGTTTTGCTTTCCTATGCTTGTTGCTTTGTGTTTTCATGACTTGTTTTTTTTACAAGATTATTTTTCATAGGAAGTGGGTTAGACTTAAATTTGTTTTACATTTGCTTCTCGATGCTCTCTTTTTCTTCAATTAATATTTCTCATGTGAGCATCTTCTCAAATTATCATGCCTAGCTAAAAGGCTTTAAATAAACCCATGATTTTATTTTTTGCTTTGTTTTTATCTGTTTTCTTTGAGTCAAGGTGTTGTATACTTATGTAGAAAATCCTTTGTATCTTTATTTTCATGTATTAGTTGTGCCAAGTAAATTTTCTGGCAAAAGTTGGTGTTAGTTCTGGATTTCAGCGCAGGGTACAGGTTTCTGCTGTCCACCGTATAAAATCGCATAATTCACAGAAAGATCAAAATGACCTAAAACTTTTTGTGGTTATTCCTCTCAACCAACCCTGCAATTAACATACAAGAAGTCTCTTGTGTCCCCAACACACCCAATACATTTGCCAGGTGTATAGGTGCACTAGTTCGGCGAAGAGATTGCGAAATACAAGTAATATCGATGATTATAAGTGGTAATTGCAATCTGAAATAAAATGGCAGCAAGCAAACATGTCGCAGATAAGATTGTAAACAGTGTTTCAATTCTTACAAACAAGGCCTAGGGATCATACTTTTACTAGTGGACACTCTCAACAATAATAACATAATTGAATACATAAATATCTTCTCTTCACTATGCTACTCCGAACCACTCTCCGGTTGGATAACAGACACCAATTCATTGCGTACGGCGATGAAAGCACACCTTAAAGTCGCATTCCCCATCTAGGTAACCCCACACTGTCACCTTGAGCCCTAGATGGTTTCATACAAACACCACAATTTTATAGGGTCATCCAACACAAAATATATAAATAATGATAAGCCACACACCGTGCACCCATTGTCACCTTTACACCGTGGGACAAAGTGTCTCCGGAGATCAGATTAATAAAACCACTTGAGTAGCATAATAGATGAAGAGTAACATCTACTTATTCAACTAGATTACAAAGCTCATGATCACATAAAGATCACACCGTGGGAGAGAGAGATGAAACACGTAGCTACTGGTAGACCCTCAGCCTCGGGGGAGAACTACTCCCTCCTCATCATGGGAGTCAGAAACAGCGATGAAGATGGCGGTGGAGTCGATGGAGAAGGCTCCGAGGGCAATTCCCTGACCCGGCAGGGTGCGGGAACAAAGATTTTTGTCCCCCGAACTAGGGTTGACGATGGCGGCAGCCAAAGTTGTAAGAATCGTGATTCAGAATCGGATCGGAACCTTTATGGTAGGATCACAAATAGTAGAATCACAACTTTCAGAATCGTAAAATCTTAGATTCTACCTAGTAGAATCGTTGAATCATTCCAGTCAATTTGGGTCGTAAAGTCGTAGAATCGTATGGTAGAATCATGATTCCGACAACTGTGGCGGCAGCTACAGAACTTTTCGTGGATAGAGGCTGATCGATCCAGGGTTTTTTTTTTGCATCGGGGGGAATAAATAGGTGAAAGAGCGATGTCGGTGGGCGCTCGGGGGTCCTACACCATGTGGTGTCGCGGCCAGGGGGACCCGCACCGCCATATAGTGTGGCCGCCCTCTGCCCCCCTCCGGATCTCCTCCGGACTCCGTGTATGTGACAGATAAATAGGACCCTGGGTTTTTGTTTCGTCCAATTCCGAGAATATTTCCAAAACAACTTTTCTGAAACCAAAAACAGCAGAAAGCAGTAACTGGCATCGAGGCATCTTGTTAATAGGAATCCATAAAAATGCTATAAAGTGTATAGAAAACATATGGCAATTGGCATGAAAACAACATGGAACATCAGAAATTATAGATACATTTGAGACGTATCAAGCATCCCCAAGCTTATTTCTACTCATCCTCGAGTAGGTAAAACCATAAAAACAAAATATTTTCTGAGGTGACATGCTACCAACATAATCTTGATCATCATATTTGTAAAAGCATTTGTAAGCTGAGATCAAAGTAATCTAAACATATGCATGATAGATATAATTTCAATAATGTAAACTTAGAAAACATGTTACAACATGGAAAGTAACACAGACAAAAGATCATGAATAATGATTTACTAAAATATATATGTTTGTTTCGAGCATAAAGAAAACATACCAAAGTGGTATTCCGCTTGTCCTTAGAAGGAGAGCAAAACATAAATGCCAGAGCACCTTCAAAGTTCAAATGGTGATTAGAAACAAGTAATTTGAGAACAAGTAATAACATATCATGAATCAATCAATAATAAATTTTGGGACCGATGCACATTATACTCAGAATGACAAATATGCTCTCTTAATTGTGCATAAAGTTAGAAGATGAAGACTCAACATAAAAGTAAAAGAAAGTCCCTTCGCAGAGGGAAGAAGGGATTAACTCATGTGCTAGAGCTTTTTATTTTTATTTTATTAAAACAGAGGTATTGAAAACAATTTTTAGAGAGGTGTATGTCTATGTCAATGAATGGCAAACAAACAATACAATATGTCACAAGTTAACTAGACTTTACAAGAGCGGCTTCCATTGAAGGACATTCTTTCTACTGGGGTCAGTAGATCATCCCTCTTCTCTTTTGTTTACACAATTATGATTTAACTGATAAATCAGGGGCAAAACAAGTGAAGAGAATTTATAGTAACCAAGTTTGGATCCGGCACCTCATTGCTAGCTCTTCTATCAATTTGGATAAGCGTATGTGCCACTAGTCCAAGTGTGTAAAGTACAATCAACAAGTGAGATAAAGATCGTCTACATGCGTCCTCATGAGCTAAAACAGGGGCACAAAACAGGTATAATTTTGAAGGCTTTAAAGGTAGCACATGATAAATTTACTTTGGAGTGGCGGTTAAATACCACATGTAGGTAGGTATGGTGGACACATTTGTCAAACTTTTGGTTTTGGGGAGTTGGATGCATGAGTCTAACAACCCAATTTTTGGAAGACAGGAAAATCTTGTTTCAATAACCCAAAAATCAGGGCCAACAAAAACTTTTTGAAATGTTTAACTTATGCTTGTGTTTTCATTTCTGTTTGCTTGTTGTTTGTGTTTGTGTTCTTGTTTGATAACACCTAACAGTAAATCCAATAATCATAACCTTCTTAAAACTTAACCCTTGTGATAAAGTCATGGCAAGAAAACTTATCACCTTCATCTATCCACTTATTTTGGCCAAACACTTTTGAAAATGATTTGGTCTTAACAACCACCCAAATTCTAAGCTTTTGAAAACAACCAAAGGTATTTTCCAAAAATATATGAAAATTATTTTGGAAGTAATCATCTCCTACCCGTTTTCAACCAAGTTATTTTTACAAGTATCTCAAAAACCCCTTCTCACTTCCTTCCTTGCAAAAACTATAAGTGGGGACTATATTACCCCTGTGTTTTTCTTCAACTATATTCCTTTGGAAATAACAAGCTTTGAGTCAAACTTATTTACAAAATCCTCTTGTCATGGTGTGGCTTGATCACTACCTCTAATTAACACATGAGAAAACATCCTGGAATTTAATTGAAGAACTTGCCTGAGAGAACTTGTTAAGTCTTGTTATTATCTGCTTACTGTGTGATCTTATCTTGTGTTTGCCTTGAAGTGTTTATAACTGTTTGTTGATGAATGTGAGTTGTTTTAAATGAATAAAATCGATAAATAACAAGACCAGGCATCAGTATCAGATTCCATCTTATTTATATCTCCTCCTTTGCTCTCTTTAAAAACTTCCAACTTTGGAGACATGCCTCTATGTCAACTCTTGTTCTATTCATCAATGTACCATCCTGGATCTTATGGTACATATATAAAAATCCCATCCAAGTTGTTCATTTGGATATTGAAACTCTTTTGCATCCTCTTTCAAAGTCCTTTTTAAGGCATCCGAAAATAATGATCATATCCCGGTTATCTTGAAGCACTGTGTCCATGTTACTAAAACTCACTACTTATTATTTTTGAGCTCCATAAGAATCCCCTTTCCATCTTCATGACATATACATCATATCCATGTGGTCCATTTATTTTTCAATGTCCATTTAATTAATTTTCTCTCATGGTTTTTGGCCTAACAAATAATCTCCTGTTTTCACCATTTTTCGACTTGGAACCTCAAATATTTTTGAAAGAGTTATTTATTAAAAAATAAATTTTGAGACCTATACTATATACTCTCTCATCCCAACTCAAAAATATTTGTTTTTAAAAGTTTTACTACTTGTTATATTTCATTTTCCAAAAGACCAGAAATGGACTTTTAAATATTTTGTGAATAAAATTATTTCCTAAATTCTTGAAAAAATTACCAACATTCCTATGGTGATGTGGGACTTATTTATACAAAAACATTTGCAAGTTATGTTGAAAATTTTGAAGAAAACATTCAAAAACAGTTTCTGCCCTTTTTGTATTTCCAAAATTTTGTGAAACAAATATTTTAAAAAAAAAATTAGGCCACCATCCCTAGACTGCATTTTCATTTCTCTATCCAATGGAAATTATGTTGTATATGGGTTCTATTAAAAAATTTGGTGAAAACAACCCAAAACTCTGACTGATTATTCTGGTCACCATGGAGTTCAAGCATGTTCTGGCCGAACAATTCACTCTCTCTACCTATCTCTTGTTCCGTGACAAAGAAAATATCTCCCTTACACTCCTAGACATGGTCTACCCGCTCCTACCTCTCATTCCAAGCCACCAGCTAGTGGACAAGGATTGTGATCACCCCCTCCTTCTCACTCCACCTCCTCTGTCCAAATCAGAAGAAGACCTTACACCACAAGACTCCGTATGCGTCGTGTGAACCCCTGGCAGAGCCCCTCCCTCTCAACTTGTATTCTTCCTCCTACCAGTGCGCTGGCCAGGGCGCCCAGGACGCGCTCTCAACGTCCCTCGCGTTCCGACACTTGGGATGCATTCCCGAGCTCGTGTCCACGTCAACCAGCTCCATGAGCTCTCTAGGAACTCACCCGTGAATCTCATTTGACTTCTCTCGCCCTCCTTCTTCTTCTTCGTCCTATCAAACACCTATGGGTGAGGATCGGGAGCCCTTGTTTCCGCCCACCCCCAATCATCCTCTCTCCCTCTATGAGATTCTGGAGGACCTCCTCACCTCCGTGACGTGATCTCCGTGCCTCTTTAAGCTCGAGCGAGCGCACCCGTGGCCACCATGGACGCCGGGCACTAAGCTCTGATGGCTGACCTCACCGAGCATCCTCCTGGATGTCCACTCAGGTGCACCACCTCCTCTAGCATCTAATCGACTCCCGGGATCAAAATCCCCCTCCCTAGCCCTCTTAATCGACGGCAACTTGCACGCACTTGCTGCGGACGAACTCCTCGTCGAGCCGCCGATTCGGGCCATCCCTGTGCATGATTCTTCCTCCTTCCTCTTCCCCTTGAACCCTCTAGACTCGTGCGCATGTTAATTTCCTCCTTCTACCCTTGCAAGATCAACGCCATCCAGGACCTTGGTCTGCCTCCGTGGGATCCCATGGAAACCCTAGCCCGGAGCTTCCCCAGCAAGGGCCGTTGGAGGCATCAGATTCCCACTGTCACCCTGGTCCTCCTCGACTTTTCTGCGGTTCCAGGCAATACCGGGAGCGTGTTCCGGCAAATCTACGGTGAAGCCCCGCCTTTGGCCGCCGTCCCCTGTCCTTCTCTGCCACCAGTTTTTGGTCGTCGCCGGCGCGCGGCGACGTGGCTTCCTCGTGGCCGTTGGATCCCGGTCCAACAAAAGCTTACCGGTCAACAGGACCTGGTAACGTTGACTAGCTGGCCCAACCACGGCCTACCATTCAAGTTTGAACCCTCCCCCGCGCGGGAGAACTTCTGGCAGGCCGGCCCATCTCGGCGTGGCCTGGCTTGGGCCAGATGCGGCCCTCTAATCTTTCCTACAGGTTTTTTTATTTTATTTTTCCTGTAGATCAGTTTCTAATGCTTTGGTTTAATCCATATAAAAATATTTAAGATGAAAATCTTGCCAAACCAAGCATACCAGTAGTAGATATACATTTTTTTAACCACATCCAACTTGTAGATTGTGCTATATCTTAGGATAAATTGAATAAATGCTAGAGCTACTCATTTTCACCAATAAATTCATAACTTGGGTTTTATGTGGTCAAATCTTGCAAACTAAATTGTTTTGAGAAGCCCTCTATGATAGGTATCCGTAGAAATTGACCTTCTATTGACTTGATCTTTTTTTTGAAAATGCCTTTTGTTACACAGAGCACTTCTGTGATTTATCTAATTTATTTGGTGATGAATTTTGATGTGAATCCAATTGTGTTGGTTTTCTAAGGACTAGGAGCACCTAATATTAGATTCATGATTTTAGGAGTTACAAAATAGACTTGGTGAATTATTTAGTGTTTAGCCCTTTTCTGTCTTTCATTGTTATGCATATATTAATTGTGGTGTTAAATATTATGTTTATAAATATGTTCCTATCGAGTGTAGGGTGGTAATCCATCATTATGATGTGCTTTGTGTGTGTCACTAGCATGTTAGGAAAGTTATATGTGAAAAACCATGTTTGTTAGAATTTTATTCTCATAGGGTTGTTTTCCTAGTAAAAATAGGTTTATATTTTATGTTTTCCTTTTAGTATGATAACTTGGGTGAATGATCTAGAATTGTTTGTCATATCATAGCTACTGATATTGTGACATACTATCCTTACTTGCATGATTGATTTGCCTCTAGATCATTTAGGCATGCAATGCTAGTTTTAGGTGTTTTCTGCCATAGTTGTTATTTGTATGCTTAACTATTGATACATTGCTTAGATTATTTTGATATTACTAGAATGTATAGGTGTTGTTTTCTCTGTTATATGGATGCTATCTTATAGATCTATCATGTTATAATAATTCTTGTTTGATGTTCTATTATGGTTATGCTTGTATACATGTCTAAATAGTCATTGTCCATGTCTAGATTTAGTGGTTGTTTTGCGCCATGATTATTTTCATGTATTGAGTGATGCCATGGAATGTTTAGTATAGATATGTATCTGTTATTAGGTTGCTTATCCACTGGTTATATTATTTCTCCATGTTTATAAAAGCATGTGTTACTATGGGCTTGTAGTATTGCTTGTTATTATTTTCATGTGCATGTGTAGTTGTTTCTAGTTTGTTTTCTTGTTATTTTGTTCATCCTCATGAATGACCAGAGAGTCATTTAACCTTATTTGGCCATGATATGAGAGTGGCACACCCACTGGACTCATGCCAATTTGGTTGAGGATCCATGGCATCGGTTCTAGTGTTATTCATGTGTATTGTCTATGCATGTTTGGCTTGTTGGTGTGTACCGTAGTGCTTTTGTATTTTGAGTGTATTTGTTTGATGAATTGCTTGCTGTATATTTACCTTGTTATCAAGTGCTTGCCTTTATCTGGTTCTGATGGGGTGTTTTCCTTTTTATTTTACGATGTTAGATAACGAAGACGGTATTATTCCCGGAGAGGTTTTTATTGCAACTCTTTTTTATTTCAAGAGGAAGACCAAGAAAAGTGCCAAGGCATGCCACTCTAAATGCTTTGTTTTTGTTTACTTATCATTATCTATCATGCATGTTTTACTTCTGAGGTTTTACAAAAGTTTGATTAAAAAACTATTTTCTTAAGTGGACTATACCACTATCTATTTTATGTATCTAATATGCTATACCACTAAATAATCTTAGTGTTACCAAGCCCTTTAGACATTGTAGTACCATCAATTAATTAAATTAAGCCCCTTAGTGGACATTTTAACTTGATGTTTTGAAAAAAAAGCTTTGGAAAAACCCCGAGGAAAGGTGGGATCTTGTCCGAGGGAGGTATGTGAAGGAGGAAATGTTTTCAACTTGTTTTCCAAAAAATGACACATAACCTAGTATTCGCCGGACAAACAAGTCGTACTGCCACATTACCTCAATATGGGAACGGGGTCTAACTAAAAACTTGTCGGTGTTAGTCCGTGTTTACCTCGATGTGCTATAGGGGTTAGAGTCCCCTTAACCGAATTGTCGCCAGAAAGGAAAAATGGGACATTCAGAGTGTAGGATTAACTTCGCCACCGGTTGCAACAGTTGGGTCTCCTATCATGGCGGTGTGTTGTCAGGGGAAACCGGATCGATACGGCTGACTCACTCGGTGTCGGGGAGAACAAACCTAGTTGAAGAGTTAGTCATTTACTAGCACTTGCATAGTGGATAGTTAGGACCAGTTATCTGATGTTTGTATACTGTCTCGGACAGTCCATGGTTGTTCATGGTGGATGTACTGGATCTTGTGGATTGTGTATACCTCTGTAGATTAAAACTATTCAGAATAGCCGAGTCCTCAGATATGGATAGTTGAATGGCCATGTAGCTAGCATTGTGTCAATGTTTTCAAAAAGTTTGAAAAGTGTTTTGGAAATTGTACCTGGGAGGTACTCGGAAAGGGAAATGATTGTACCTTTAAGGTACCGGAAAAATGATGATTTTGAAGATGTTATCTTCCAAGAAGTATTGCAAACAAAAACTTTATTTTTTAGAATGATTTATCAAAACCTTGTGGACATGCAATATCTACAAAAGAAACTAAGTATCTTTCGAAGTATCTGATGGCTGACGTTGGTAAACCCTAAGAGAAATGTTGTCAAGAGTGCAGCGGCAAGTTTTCCCTCAGAAAAGAAACCAAGGTTGAATGAACCAGTAGGAGGACAAGTGACGAAGGGATGGATCCTAGGCCTGTCGGGTGAGCGTACCCGGTCTCAGGCCCAAGGGCCAAGCTCCAAAGGAGGCGCCATGGACTATTCTAGAAGGCCCAATTGAAGCCCACCCGCAAAGCCTTGCGGGTTAAGAAAGGAAACCTATAACCGACTTAGGTTTAGGGTTTGTATCCCCCTCGGGCACGGTTTGAGATCTGGCTATCCATATAAAGCCAGGAGAACCGCCAGGGGAGAGGACCAAGCAATACCGCATCACCAAAGCCTTGAGATCAAGACCATACTCTCGACTTGAGCATCCCCCATTATAACCGATCTACTCGTTAATACAGATCGACAGAGGCAGGAGTAAGGGTTTTACCTCTACGAGGGCCCTGAACCTGGGTAAATCGTGCCCCCTGTCTAGCCGACGATTGTCACCAGCGCCTACACGTTCTCCTAATCAAAACCCTATGGGTTCACCCGAGGGACTTGTTGAGATGCATATTCGACAATTGGCGCCGTCTGTGGGAAAGGCGGGCGCTGGATCTCCGGCATCTTCGGCCTCATCGACAACCAACTCACGCTGGAACCCCGGGACTTCGACTCCAACCAATCCGATCCGGATCGGATCGGTCATCGTCGCCCCTCACTCGCCGGAATCACGCCCGGTACTCAGTGACTTGGAGAAGAGTATCAGCTTGACGTTCGGGAGCTTCCAGTTCTATGCCAACAAGGACAGAATTCTTCACTTCCCCGAGCATACCAATCTCGAAGGATCGGGATCTGGGTCGATCTCTAGCCCAGAAGTTGTCGATTCGCGACCCTACTACGTGAATCACGACTTGGCGAATAACGGCGAATCTATCCGCCTCAACACCAGCAACTTCCATACCCTCTCCACAGAGGAACCTTCTTGGGTTAGGAAAGCCTGCCTAACTACGCCTAGGACCTGCGAGCCATATCTAGCTCAAGTCTGCATGGCAGAATCAGGAGATCCACCCGAAGAAACTGAGAACAGCGCAAGGGAACGCGCTACCATCGGCGTCTCGCGAGCTGCTTGGGATCGGGCAAAGGAGGCCATCCGCACAAGCAAGCCACTGGAGCTCGGAGCTCCTCATGAGGACATGACCGCCTACCACTATCACCTAGTGAGAGCGACTACTTTAATCAAGGAAGCGCGCATAGATCTAGCCGAGCGGAAGAGAATAGCAGACGAGTCCAGCCAACGCCGAGCCGCGCTATCCAAAACACCCTCAGTCGAAAATCGTCCCGCAAGAAAAGGACGCGTCTCAAGAACCGCGACCATGGATGGAGAGTCCCTGACCGGAATCAGCAAATCACTCGAAGCTTCCCTTATGGGTGTTGACGAGGATGGAAACGTCTATCCGCAAACTCCTGCCGCCGCAGTACTGGCTGCAGCCACCTACATGCAGACAAATCAACCAGGGGAGAACGACCCCCGCGCAGAGCAGTATAGGCAAGTACATAAAGGGTTGGGCATGGCAGCCGCCAGACTCGCATCCTACGATCGCAAGAGAACAGCCGCGCAGAAGGACAAGTAAGCACCCCACGGGCATAGGAGCACATCGCCTAGCAAGGAAAAATCGCCTCGTCGCGCGCGAGGAAAAGAAGCTCGACGACGCCGAGATAGCCCGAGTGGCAGTGACAACAGCCCGAGAGATCGAGACCGTAGCCGCAGCCCGCGAAGAGGTCGAGATCGCAGCCCGCGAACACTGGTAGAAAAAAGGCCTTCGGTATGCCAGCATCAGTCCCCAAGCGTTGCGCACCGTGACCAATGAGTCTTTAGTCCCGGGTCGGGAGGAGACCCGCGACAGAAGGTCAGACGTCGCGGGTTGGGAAGCGCGTTGCGACGCGTGGAGGGAATTAATTCCGGTTGACCTGGCCGCCCGGGACTATTGGTCCTTTATTCCCCGTTCCCGTGGCCAACCGGGACCAATGGCTCTTTATTCCCCGTGCCCGTGGCCAACCGGGACTAAACATCAAGCGTCTCGCCTCCCCCGCGGCGGTTTTTATTTCGCGAGCGAGGCAGAAGGGCGCCATTCCACTGCTCGCTCTCTGTTCATCCTCTCGCTCTCTGTTCTTCCTCTCTCGCTCTCTGTTCTTTTCGATCCAAGCACACACACGCAAATGGCTGAAGTTTGGAGGCAATACAATGGTTCCACACCGTGCGGCAAGGATTTGGACGTGCTCTTCACCAACAGTACCGCGAGGCTGCATGAAGCTCTAGGTCATTTGGCCGATCTCTATTTTGAAGCTCCCGAAGAACACCGGTTCTTTGGGCTCGATCTGGAGTACACGGCGAATCAGAAGGATGTTGCCCTCATCCAGATATCGTTCAAGCAGTCGGTGTTGGTCTTCCAATGGTCAAGGTAGAAGCTATATATAGCACACGTGTACAATCTTGCATGCATCTTCGAGTTTTGTTGTTGCATGTGAACAATACGTGTGTTGCAACATATCTAACACATATCCTATTTTTGTTGTTACAGTAGTTCGAAGCATTGCCCGGACCTTGTTGATTTTCTTGTCAACTCGGGGTTTGACTTTTGCAGCGTCGACATCACGCAAGACCTTGTGAAGTTGATGCGCATCGGTATTATGATACCTGAAGATAACTACGTTGATCTTCAGACTCTTATCCAGTTGACCGGGCCAAAGACCGGGATGGCTGTCATGGCAAGCACCTTCATCCACCAGGGCTATGAAAGGATGAAGACTGATTTCCCCCGGCAGAATCACTTCTATTGGGAGGAGACCCCATTGCGCATGACGAACCTCAAGTATGCGGCCATAGATGCATATGTCGCGTACGAGTTGTTCCGCATCTACTCGGCGGGGCCATAGATGATGTATGCATGCGTTCGATATCTATGTGCATGTAATGAGTATCTAATTAGTAGTATATATATGTAATGGATATCTTTTGTGATCGACTCTATATATATATGTTAATTATGAAATGTGATCGACTCTATGTTTGTGTTATGTGTGATCAACTCTATGTTTGTGTTATGTGTGATCGACTCTATGCATGTAATGAATATTGTTTGTATTATTGTTCTTTATTTTTGATATATTTTTTCATTTTAAGATTTTAAAATGAATTAGTATTATTTTTCTTCATTTTTTGATATATTATTTGTATTTTTAAGATTTTAAAATGAATTAGTTTTATTGTTCTTAATTTTTGATATATAGTTTGTATTTTAAGATTTTAAAATGAATTAGTATTATTGTTCTTCATTTTTGATATATTATTTGTATTTTTAAGATTTTAAAATGAATTAGTTCTATTTTTCTCAATTTTTGGATATATTATTTGTATTTTTAGAAATAATACAAATTAAAAGTTAATGTTTATTTATTTATTCAAAATTATTAATTACATCATTACTTTTGTTTATTAAAAGATTTATTTGAAATTCAAACAATAAAGAAATGTGGCTTCGGCCAACATGTTAATAAGATTGATATGATACTACTATCATATACATGCGTGAGAAACACTTGGATTCGGGACGGGATGGAACTCGGAAGTTAAGCGTGCTAGTGCTAGAGTAGTGGGAGGATGGGTGACCGAGCGGGAAGTTTGACCATGAGTAACTAATTTGACTAGAGATAATCTTAGTTAGACACTAAGCAAATAATACAAATTGTGAAAAAAAAGGGAGTGAAAAAAAGGGAGTGAAAAAAAGGAGTGAAAAAAAGGGAGTGAAAAAAGGTGAGAAAAATAATTAGAAACCAAATGAATTAAAAAAATTACGAAATAAATCTAGTCCCGGTTCATGTGGCCAACCGGGACTAAATGTCCTCCGACCCCAGGCTCCGCCACCCGCCCACGTGGACAGGCCTTTAGTCCCGGTCCGTAAGAGATGGGACTATAGGGGGGGGGCCTTTCGTCGCGCGTAGCTAGTCCCGGTTGCCCGGACGGGATTAATGGGCCTGGCGAACCGGGACTGTAGGCCTTTTTTCTACCAGTGGAAGGGGTCGAGACCGTAGCCCGCGGAGAGATCGAGATCGCAGCCCACGGCGACACAGCAGCCGCTCGCGACACCGCAGCAAGGAGCCGCGTGGAGACGTCAACCGCGACGAGCCCGGGTACAATGCGCGACCATACATCGATCAGTGCAAGGTTGACAAAGGTCGAGCGGCCAAGAATCGCGCGCGTTCCCCATCTACCTCCTCCGACGACGAGGTCTGTGGAGCCTTATGTTTTGCCCGCAACATCCGCGAGGCACCGCTAACCAGGAGGTTTAAGCTCTCTACGAAGGTGCAAAAATAAGACGGTTCGCAAGAACCACAAGCTTGGTTGTCAGATTACCTCACGGCAGTAAAATGCCAACGTGGGAACAAAAACACGGCTATGCTGTACCTTAACCTACATCTCGTAGGCGCTGCGCATAGCTGGATCGAAGGAAGACCGGGGGCATGCTACAGTTCATGGGACGATCTAAATCTCGATTTATGCAAGAATTTTCAAGCAACATACAAAAGACCGGCGACCATCGAGGAGTTACGAGCTTGCAAGCAGAAAAGTGGCGAGTCTACTCGCAAATATATTCAGCGATGGACCACACTCAGGAATACAGCGGGAAACATATCAGAGGAGGTTGCAGTTGAAGCATTCGCCAAAGGAGCTCGGCGAACCTCCTTCAGGGAAGAACTGGGACAGGCTGCACCCAAAACCATGGGAGAACTAATGGCCATAGCCGACAGATGGGCCAACGGCGAGGACGCGGTGCGCAATGAGAAAGCCTCATCACCAGCACGAGAAGACGATTGCCATGGTCGAAAGAAAAGGAGAAAGCATTACGACCGCGATGATCGAGAAGAACTAGTGGCAGCGGAGTTCACAATAAATCGCGACAGCGGATATCGCGGAAATCGCGAGTGGAAGCCAAAGCCAGAGGACAAAACCCCCGAGGAGGACCTCGATGGTTACTGCACGCTACATGTATTTACAGATAAGCGCACTGGCAAAACTAAACCAACACACCTTCTCAAGGATTGCCGAAAGTTTCTTGACATTCACGAGGCCTTCTCGAAGAGAAATAGAGCAGCAGTCAATCAGGGCTACCCGCAGCTCCCCGGAGGAGGACCCCAAGGATTTCACCCGCCGCAAGCCCTACCCCCACCAGGAAATCAAAACACGGTGCTAGCTGCGCTACCAGCGCCACCCGCCCCAAACCAGGGAGCCAATGGATACCCAAATCCAGCAGGACTCTTAGGGATGATAAGGAAAGGTTGCCCGTCCCGCAGGCCCCAGAAAACAAACACTCGATAGGTAGTCATGGCTGTCCAGGCACCACCATCCCGACCCGAGTATCTGAAGATGGCCGATCAGCCGATAATTTTCTCCAAGAAAGACCACCCCCCAGAGTCTATCGACCAGGGCATGCCGCACTCGTCATCTAGGTGCAAATAGGAAACTATGAACTCGCCGGAGTATTCATGGAAGGAGGTAGTGGGGTTAACATCATTTACGCGGACACACTCCACAGGATGAACAGGAACCTGGACAGACTCGCGCAATCAGAGACATCCTTTCACGGTATAGTACTAGGGAAGGCAGTCCGCCCACTCGGAACAATAAACTTAGAGGTGGTACTCGGCAACCGAAGCAATTACAGACGAGAATTCCTCGACTTTAAAGTAGTCGACTGGCCCTCACAGTATCACGCCATTCTCGGCCGAACAACGTTCGCCAGATTCATGGCAATACCACACTATGCATACCTGAAGCTCAAGATGCCTGGGGAACATGGTACCATCACCATCGACGGCGATTTCCAAAAATCCAATAAATATGACATCGAGTTCAACGAGATCGCCAAATCCTTTGGGATGCAGGAAGAGCTGGAAGAGATAGCAAAAACCACGGATCACTCCGTGATGCCTCTCACAAAGAAGAACACTCCAGAGCTCGAGTTAGGCGCAAACAACGGCACTCGAAAACATCAGGTGCACCCGACCGAATCTACGAAAACTGCGATGGTGTCCACCACCCTCTCGCCAGCATAGGAAGACGCGCTCGTCGAACTCCTCCGTGAGTACTGGGAAATTTTTGCCTGGCAGCCTTCAGATATGCCAGGGATACCGAGGGAGTTCGCCGAGCACTCACTCGAAGTTTATAAAGACGCCAAACCTATCAAGCAGACAACCCGACGGTTTTCAGAGCCAAAGCAAAAAGCACTTGGAGAAGAAGTGAACAGGTTACTCGCAACAAAGTTCATCCGCGAGATAAAGATTTCCACCTGGTTAGCAAACCCGGTGCTGGTCCCGAAGAAAAATACTGACATCCTTCGCGTGTGCATCGACTACACGTCATTGAATAAGCATTTCCCCAAGGATAACTTTCCCTTACCACGGATCGGCCAGATCGTGGACTCCATAGCAGGCTGCCAGCGCCTCTCCTTCTTGGAAGGCTACTCGGGCTATAATCAGATCAGAATGAAAAAGGAGGATGAGGAGAAGACGGCGTTTATCACACCCCACGGTGTTTACCGCTACACAACAATGCCTTTCAGGCTAAAGAACGCAGGCGCAACATATCAGCGCTGCATGCAAAAATGCCTCGCCAAGCTCATTGGCAAGAATGTACAAGTGTACGTTGACGACATTGTCATCAAGACTCGAGTAGAGGATACGCTCCTCGATGACATCAGAGAAACATTCGATGCGCTGAACGCGTACTGAATCAAGCTCAACCCGACCAAATGCGTCTTTGGCGTCCCTGCAGGACAACTTCTCGGGTACCTGGTTTCTGCTCGAGGAATTGAAGCCAACCTGGAGAAAATCCAAGCGATCCTGACAGTGAAGGAACCAACTAATCTCCACGGCGTGCAGCAGCTCGCAGGTCGATTAGCCGCTTTAAGAAGATTTATTGCGAGGCTGGGCGAGCAAGCATTGCCTTTCTACAAGCTACTGAAGAAAATGGATAAGTTCGAGTGGACACCCGAAGCGCAGAAAGCATTCGCGGACCTCAAGAGAGCATTGCAGAGTAGGCGTGTCCTGGCAACACCTCAAGAACGGGAGCCACTGTATCTGTACCTAGCCGCAACAAATCAAGTCATTAGCACAACAATCGTGGTCGAGCGGCCGGAAGACGGCAAGACGCATGGCATCCAAAGGCCAATATATTAATATCAGCGAGGTGCTTTCGCACTGCAAATAGCGATACCCTTATTATCAGAAGATCACGTACGGCGTGGTGCTCACAGCTCGAAAACTCAAGCACTACTTCCAGGAACACACCTCACGGTGGTGAACGACGCATCACTCGGTACCATCATGAATAACCCCATGGCATCCGGAAGAATTGCAAAGTGGAGTATCGAACTCGATGCCTGGGACATCATATATGCAGGGCGCAAATCTATCAAATCACAAGTACTCGTGGAATTCCTGAGCGAGTGGACAGAACTACAAACGCCAGGCCCTCCAGAGTATACGAGAAACTGGATAATGTACTTCGACGGGTCGAAGAGAAACGAAGGAGCTGGAGCCGGGGTTGTACTGATATCCCCCAGAGGTGACAAGTTGCAGTAGGTCCTGCGATTGGATTTTCCACCCGACGACCCGGCATCAAACAATGACGCAGAGTACGAGGCCCTCCTCCACGGCATGAAGATGGCGATCGCCTGTGGAGCCACCCGACTGATGATCTATGGAGATTCAAACCTCATCGTACATCAGACAATGAAATAGTGCGATGCCATTGCAGAAAACATGGTCGCTTATCGAGTTATGTACAACCTACTCGAAGGAAGTTTCAAAGGGTGCGAACTAAAGCACATTGCACGATCCAGCAACGAAGAAGCAGATAAATTGGCAAACATGGGTTCTACCAACACACCCATACCGCCTGTAATATACTTCGAGAGGATGATCAAGCGCTCAGTCAAGGTCAAAAAATCAGCAGAAGCACCCATAGCATTGGAGACAGAGGTCAGCCCGCAAACTGTTATGATTGAGCTCAGCCACAATATTTCAAGGCAAGTTTTTCTGGTCGAACCAGTCTGGACGCAGAAATACCTCGACTACTTGTCCAACAAGCAGCTCCCAGCAGATATTCGCGAGGCTCGACAGATAGTACGACGCAACAAAGCTTTTCGAGTGCTTAATGGAGAGCTATACAAACAGAGCATATCAGGAATATTGCAGATATGCATAGCACCCGAGCACGGCATGGAACTACTGCGAGATATACACCAAGAAGATTGCGGGCACCATGCCAGCTGGAAGACGATCGTGGGTAAAGCTTTTCGAGCAGGATTCTACTGGCTCACAGCGGCCAGGGACGCAAAGGACCTAGTCGACAAGTGCAACGCATGCCAAAGATTCACGCCCAAGCCGCACGCCCCTGCCACTGAACTTCACATGATCCCAATCGTCTGGCCTTTTGCACAATGGGGGCTAGACATGGTGGGGCCACTGCGAAAGTCGACACCCGGAGGATACACGCATTTGCTCGTTGCGGTCGACAAATTCACGAAGTGGATTGAGGCTATGCCAGTCACTTCTGCTAGCGCCCAATGCGCCGTGAAATTCCTCAACTCCATTGTGTGCAGGTTTGGCATACCACACAATATCATCACCGACAACGGCAGCAACTTCACATCAAAGGAAACACAGGAATTCTCAGAACAGAAGGGAATCACTCTCAATTTCTCCTCAGTGGCTCACCCGCAAACTAATGGTCAAGTCGAGCGAACCAACGGGTTAGTCTCAGCTTGCCTCAAGAAGCGGCTACTCGACCGCCTAAACCCAGCAGCAGGACACTGCGCAGAGGAATTACCATCAATGCTGTGGAGCCTTCGCACAACACCAAATCGGTCAACAAACTACACGCCATTTTTCATGGTCTATGGAGCCGAAGCCGTCCTACCTGAAGATGTCAAATTCAGCGCACCCCGAGTCGTCGCATACAACGAAGAAACCTCGAATAGGGCACTCGCAGAAGACGTGGACGCACTAGATCAAATTTGCGACATCGCACTCGCAAGGTCGGCGGTATACCACAGTCGTCGCATACGCTGCTCCTTCGTGGTAGGTGACCTGGTGTTGCGGCTCAAGCAAAAAGAATGACACAAACTAGAGCCACCATGGGAAGGAATCTTCATCATACATGAAATTATCCTAGGTGGCGCCTATCGACTGAATAACCCCAAGACCGGTGGCATCTAATCCAATCCATGGAATGTTGCGCATCTCCGCAAATTCTATCCTTACGATTATTCTATTCGCGAAAATAAGGCTATACTAGCCATCTTGTAGCTCGAGGAAAATACATGGCTTCTTATTCATATCAATAAAAACAGATGATTTTTCAACCATAGCTACTCGTGTATTCTTCATTTTACATGCTCAATACAGGTATACACCCCAAACACATGGGGGCTACGCCTAACTAAGCATTACAAGGAAAAATACAAATACAAGGTACAAGCAAGGTTCACACCTTATAAAATCTCGAGTGAATATACAATGTAACAGGATATCTACATCCTACGACTACAATTAATGAGGAGCAACCATCTCAGCCAGTTTGTGTTCAATCTCTTCAGAAGTCAGTCGAATGATCTCCTCAGCCGCAGGTTTCACGACTTCATAATGAGGGATCATATCGACTGGAGCATTGGGGAGCCTGGCCACGGATCTAAAATTGTCTTCAAGATGCCATAACCGAACAAAAGCGAGCGCCATTTCTGCACCGCAGATGAGCTGCTGACGAACACACTCGCGAACTTCGCCAACTCGGCCAAAAAGTCTTAGCAGGTCGCTTAACTTCTCTGGAACAATACCCAGCGGGTACAACGTCTGATGCACAGAAGACAAGGCTTCGCGATAAGAATCCACAAGCAGCCTCGCCTGGCCAGCCCGGTACTTCAAAGTAGCCAGAATAAAGCCGCGGCTGCGGTGAGACCAAAAGTTGTTCGCATGCGGCTTTGAGCTACTCGCCTCATGAATAATGTGGTTGTCCACCCAATGAGCTTCACAAGGAGCATTGGGCTCAACAACTGCGAAAAACAGCGTGAAAGGTCAAAAAGGTGAAGGGAAGGTAAAACAACAAAGTGCTAGGGGGCTAGCGTGCTTACAAAGCATATCCTTGGTAACAACAGCTAGCTCCTCCATCACGAACTGTTCACGCTCAGCCGCAAACTTTTGCTTTGATTTAGCTACATCAGCCACTCCACGCAAAGCTTTCAGCTTGCGCTCACCATACGCGACACGATCACGGAGGCCGACAAATGTACCAACAGCAGCAACAAGGGGATCTACTCGTGTGGCAGATCCACTCGAAGATTCTGCGTTAGGACCCACAACCTGGAAGGAAATGAAACAAGTTCAGATACATTCCAAGACCCCACTCGAGAAATATACCACCTACTTAACAGGTGCTCGGGGGCTACTCCCATCGGGAGCTCGTGCCGCTTCAATCGCAAAAATCAGGCATTTTTAAAACATCAAAATAACACTTTGATTAAAGGCAAAATACGGGAATGCATCCCAAGGTTCATTACATTGAGAGAGCAAAATAAAAGCAGTCTATCCTATGGAACTACGGATGTGCTTCCACTCGCGACAGGATGTCCCTTGCGACTAGCACGAGCAATCAATTCAGATAGCTTCTTGGCAAGGTCTGCAGCCGGATCGCCGAAAGGACAAAGCGCTACCTTTTTCCTGTGGCAGCATCGAAGGGAAGGCTTGAGTACGCCTCTTCCAGACTTGCGACTCCATGCGCCAACTAGATGGCAGTCTTCGTTCCGCATTCAGATTGGGCAACCGAGTAAGCCTGAAGAAGATCATCCTCTAGGAAAACTTTTAGAAGGCCATCCAGCATGGGCGGAACCGCGGCATCCACCAAAAGACGCTCGTGGAGTTGCGTCAGCACTCGAGTGGCTTTGCCAACGAGGGAGCAGACCCCACGCACATGTTTCTGGAGCTGGGCGCAAGAATCCGTCAGGACGTCCACTCGCTGAACCCCAGGCAGCTCCAGCGCAACGCCAAGGACCTCTGCAAAAAAGCGTCATAAATTCCTAAGACAGCCAATTTAGTCGCAACACAGCGGAAGTTAAGTGCAACTTACCCGCGAATTTCTGAGCCAGAGGAAGAATGAAGCCAACAAGATCATTGTCCTGTTTAGCGCCAGGATCCTCCAGTTGCTTAAGCGCACCCTGGGCCTCAGTGAGTTTTCCCTCGAAGTCAGTCGACCGCTTGCGAGAGGATTCAAGTTCCTCTCGAGCGGTCTCCAACTCGGCCTCAAGGGTTTTCACCCGAGTGACAGCATCAGTTCTCTCGGCCTTCAGGAGGTTAACTTGAGCTACACAGCAATGAACTTTAGCCTAGTGGAATTTATACAATAAAAAAGAACAATCAAAAGGAAACAGATCAATTTACCTTGGAGAGCTTGGCCATCCGCGACGAGTCAATCACGATCCATCCGAAGGGATACGCAATCTGCCTCAGCTGAAAGTACGCGGCGACCAATGGTTGCGAGAGAATCAAGAAGAGACTGCAAAAACACAAGACGAAGGTCAAGTCAGAAAAACAAAAAGGGAAGAAATTGAGCCTATTCATGACTGCAAACAGTCGAGTATATCCTCGGGGGCTACTCCCATCGGGATCACTGCCGTGCACCCGATAAAGTCAAGAGAAGAAAGAAGCTTAAATATTGAGTCTGTAGCCAATCGCAAGCGATTGACCACAGCCTCGGGGGCTACTCCCATCGGGAGCACTGTCGTGCACCGGATAAAAATCATAAGTAAACAAAGTGAAAGATGCAAGGAAGATGACAAGGTTTACCTGGCCTTGGGCGGTGCGCAGAGGGTCAACTGAGCTACCCGACGCTTCTTTCGAAGCCGGGGCTCCACCCGCAAAGCTAGGTAACTCATAATCCGTAGCCGTAGTTGCTGGAGCTGGGCTCGGGGAATTCTGGACAGCCTCAGCGACGGGAGCTTCACTCGCAGCAGCATCCTTTTTCTTCACGGAGGGAATAGAGGAAGCAAAATGGCCAGGGCTGATGGATTGAAGCCTGTCATGAAAAAACAACAGCATAAGAAAAAGCGAGAAAAAACTTTCGACTAAAGGATGATAGGAAAGAGAACTCACTCATCGTCATCATCGTCATCCAGCATATCTTCGTTCCAGGCGGTGGAGATCTTCGACTTGGAGGCAGGAGGGGGTAGCACGTTTAGGGGAGTCACGATGAAAGGCTCGGGTGCCTTTTCAGATCCTCCACCCAAAGAATTATCTTTGGAGGTAGCCTCATAGTCCCCCCTCGCTGCGGCGCTTGCGATGGTGGAGGTCGCTACCCGACTCTTCCACGTCATCCGAGGAACCATGCTCAGAACTCGAGTCGGCTTCGGCGACGCTGGTGTCAAGGGGAGCGTCAAAGTTGCTCGCCAGCAAGTCCGAGGCATCCTCAGCAGAAGTTGGCGGGTAGCAGGTTGCCACTCCTGTGCTCTACAGAAGGAAAGCAAGAAGAAGGAGAAAATAGAAAAGCTCAGTCAAACAAACTCTCGGGTGACGAAGAAGTTAAAACAGAAAGGAGAAAGAACTTACATCAGATGGAGGTGACCTAGAAGCTTCGAATGCTGCGATGGGGCAGATGTCAAAGGTCTCGCCTACCTTCAGCTTGGTGATGGCCGCGATTTTCGTCTCGAATTCGGCACTCGAAAGTTCCTCTCGGCTCACGCGGCTGGGGTCTTCGCTGCCCTAGTACTCCCACATGGTCGAAGGCCTCTCCTGGAGGGGCTGGATCCTACGCCTGAGGAACACGATCGCCAGATGCAGGCCGTTCAGCGCGACCCCTGCGGTCTGGTCGCGAAGAGCTGCTACCTTGGCGAGTAGTGGGGCGATGCCTCGATTCTCTTCGGTTGAGAGCATGTGCGCCCAGAACTTCTGCCGCTTCAAGACAACGAACGGGTGGAACTCATGAGCTCCACCCGCGCTGTTATCGACCACATAGAACCACATCCTCCTCCACCCTTGCGCGGAGTCGATGAAGTGCATCTCAAAGTAGCAGCTATCCGACTTCGCCTGGATTCCGAAGCCGCCAGTGCACAGCGTCTCTCCAAGCTCGGTCTCTACCCGCGATTTCTCGCGGAAAGCCCACACTTTGAATAGGGCCTTCCAAAGGCCCCAGTGCGGGCGGATGCCAAGGAAGCACTCGCAAAGTACGTTGAAGCACGAGATGTGCTGCACCGCATTTGGAGGTAAATCATGGAGCTGTATGCCATAGACATACAGCAGGCCAAGAAGAAAAGGATGGAGGGGGAGCGAGAGCCCGCGCGAGACGTGATCCGCAAAGATCACGCGCTCGTTCTCGTGAGGGTTTGGTACCTCTTCCTTTTTGCCGAGTCGAACTCGCTTCTCGGTCTCGGGGGGCAGCAGCCCCTCCCTCTGCATATCCTTGATACTCTTGTTCATCGTGTTGGCGGAGCGCCAGTCGCCTGGCCGCAGGGTGGGTGGAGCGGGAGCATCTTCGGGCGCCTTCGAAGCTGAGGCAGCGGCGCTGCGTTTCCTTCCTCCCGCCATGGGAACTTGTACATGCTTGCAGAGGAGGAGATGGGCGCGAGGAAGAAGAAGGCAGGGAAGCAAATGACCGGAAGGTTTTCACTTTCCACCTAAGGACAGTATATATACACAGGGCCACTCGATCTCAGCCGTTCATCAAGCAACGTGGCACCCATCGCGGCTGCCACGTGTGAAGTGGAAACGAGGAGGCGGTGGAAGCTGTTTCGTGCCACGATCTTAACAGTAGATCGTGTGCATTTACTGCAAACGGCTCGCAAAAAAACGGAAACGACGTCTCGTTTCCGGCCAAAAGGCTGACAAGGTGGGCCAACATGCCCTGTTTTCACTTCGTCACGTCCCATCGGGAGGACTCAGAATGAACAAAGTGCGCAATGACTTCATTGCGTGTGTCATCAAACCCGGGAAGTTTCTCGGGTAGGATCCTAAACACGAAATTTCTTTCGTATGGACACATCGAGACGCGAAAACTCTTTCGCATAAACTCCATAACACGAAATTTCTTTCGTTTGGATATCTCAGGACGCGAAAACTCTTTCGCATAAACTCCATAACACGAAATTTCTTTCGTTTGGATATTTCAAGACCCGAAAACTCTTCCGCATAAACTCCAAAACACGAAATTTCTTTCGTTTGGATATCTCAAAACGCGAAAAAACTCTTTCGCATAAACTCCAAACAAGGAAGAATTATTTACTCGCAAATTCGTGAGGAAATGTCCACGGGTGAGTGGTCCCAACCACTCTAGCATACGATGTATACGCATCCTTACCCTGGATCGTTCAGCCGACTAGATCTTTCTTGAGGGCCTGGAATCGCACTCAAGCTGCGTCCTCGGGTAAATTTCCGTGTCAACAACACGAAGAAAAATCCTAGCGGACGCGCCGGGTACCCTATTAGGTTAAGTTCGACTCGGTAAGACCTCCACGGTCCAGTCGCAATGATCACCTCACCAGATCCGAGTCGGAGGTCTTGAATCTGTGTAGGCCAGAACTGTTTTTGCCCTAGATGCAATTATTTGGCCCTGAACTTTCGGGAGAGCCAAGCAACTGAGCCACATCCTTCTGCGAAAACAGCCAATGCACAGGCACTTTCATTTTCTCGATACTCGAGTACTAGAAATGCATCGCATACAGGATACACATCCTCTTCAAACGATTGAAGCCACCAGTCGAAAAGAAATCAAGATAAACTTTGAGCGTCCACCCGACAGATTCTCAGTCGAGTAAACGCTCGGGGGCTACTGACGAAGGGATGAATCCTAGGCCTGTCGGGTGAGCCTACCCGGTCTCAGGCCCAAGGCCCAAGCTCCAAAGGAGGCGCCATGGACTGTTCTAGAAGGCCCAATCGAAGCCCACCCGCAAAGCCTTGAGGGTTAAGAAAGGAAACCTATAACCGACTTAGGTTTAGGGTTTGTATCCCCCCCGGGCACGGTTTGAGACCTGGCTATCTATATAAAGCCAGAAGAACCGCCAGGATAGAGGACCAAGCAATACCGCACCACCAAAGCCTTGAGATCGAGACCATACTCTCGACTTGAGCATCCCCCATTGTAACCGATCTACTCGTTAATACAGATCGACAGAGGCAGGAGTAAGGGTTTTACCTCTACGAGGGCCCCGAACCTGGGTAAATCGTGCCCCCTGTCTAGCCCACGATTGTCACCAGCGCCTACACGTTCTCCTAATCGAAACCCAATGGGTTCACCCGAGGGACTTGTTGAGATGCATATTCGACAACAAGAAACTTCTGAAGGTTGATGCAGTTGATGTCGTAGGGCACACTACCGGTTCAGCAGCAATGTGGAACCTACACAACACAATATATTCAGTTTGCCCCAACGAAGCACTGAGGTTGTCAATCTCACCGGTTTTGCTGATAACAAAGAGGTTAAATGTATGGTGTGGAAAACAGTAGGAAAACAATATGAAAACGTTAACATCAGTGTGAAAACAGTAATTGGAGTGCTTGTATTATAAGTATGAGAAAATGGACCGGGGTCCACAGTTCACTAGTGGTGTCTCTCCATAAAAGATAGATAACATGTGTTGTGAACAAATTACAACTAGGCAATTGATAGATATTGAAACATGCATGACATGATGATTACAATGTGATTTATGCGGGCATTATAACAAGACTCATAGACCGTCATCCAAATGCATATATGACTAATAATCCACCCTCAGAATATCATCCAAACAAACCTTGGGTATTAAGTTGCAAGCAACAGATAATCGCATTAAGCAAAGTGTGTAACGTAAACAATGTAAACATCGTTGTTTTCTCCTTAATGGAAACAACACAACCTCCCTCTGTCACGTTTCTGTCACTCGAGCACAGATACAAAGGAGGTATGAACCCACTATCAAGCATAAATACTCCCTCTTGGAGTCACTAGCATCTACTTGGCCAGAGCATATACTAACAACGGAGAGCATCTAAGATCATAAATAACATACACATGAAGATAACATGATAGATTGATAATCAAGAGACATAGCATTCAACATTCATCGGATCCCAGCAAACAAAACATGTAGCATTACAATAAGATGATCTCGATCATGTAGGGCAGCTCACAAGATCTAAACATGAGGCATAAAGTGGAGAGAACAACCATCTAGCTACTTCTATGGACCCGTAGTCCAGGGATGAACTACTCACGCATCACTCCGGAGGCGGGCATGGTGGTGTAGAGCCCTCCGGTGATGATTTCCCCTCCCGCCAGGGTGCCAGGGAGAAATCTAGAACCCTCTCGATCTCGGGTTGACGATCACAGCGGCCTCGGGTGTTTTTCCTAGAAAGTTGGTCTATTTTTAGGGTTAACTGTCCGAGGGGAATAAATAGGGGAAAGGGCGATGGTGGTGGGCATCTTATCACTTTTCTGAAACTAAAAATAGCAGAAAACGGGGAACTGGCTATGTGGCATCTCATCAACAGGTTAGTCCCGGAAAATCGATAAAAGGACATAAAGTGTAAAGCAAACATGTAGAAAATAACATGAAACATCAGAAATTATAGATTCGTTTATGACATATCAACATCCCCAAGCTTAGACCCGACTCGTCCTCGAGTAGGTAAACGACAAAACAAATAATTTCTGAGGTGACATGCTACCAACATAAACTTGATCATCATAATTGTAAAATCATATGTAAGCTGAGATCATAGTACTTTAAACACAAGCATCATAGATATAATTTTATCAATGAACCATAGCAATCACTTTGCATCATGAAAAGTAAAACAAATATAAGATCATGAGTAATAATGCATTGAAAGTTATATGTTTGTTTCTAGCATCAAGAAAACATGGCAAAGTGATATTTTACTTGTTCTTAAGAGTGGGGTAAAACATAAATGCCAGTACACCTTCAAAGTTTAAGAGGATGACCAGAACAAATAAATTGAGAGCAAGGAATAACAAGGTATGAATCAATCAATGATGTTTTTGGGACAAATGCACATTAAATTCAAAATCACAACTATGCGCTCTCAACCGTGCATAAAGTTAAAAGATGGAGACTCAACATAAAAGTAAGAGAAAGGACGTTCGCAGAGGGAAGCATGGATCACTCAAGTGCTAGAGCTTTTTATTTTATTAAATAGAGATATAAAATGTTTGACACTCCTCCCAACCTTTCTTACACAAACCATGGCTAACCGAATCCTTCGGTGCCTGCCAACAATCACATACCCTGGAGGAGTGTCTAATTTTTAGACAGGTGTGTATGCTTATGTCAACGAATGGTAAACAGAAAATACAGTATGTCACAAGCCAACTAGACTTCACAAGAGGGCTCCCATTGAAGGACGCAACCGGGTAGAAGGGCATCCATGTTTCTCTTTTGTTTACACAATTATGCTTTCACTGATAAATCAGAGGCAAAAATACTGAAGAGAAATTGTTTGTATTATTTTGGGGCTAGGCACCCCGCTGCCAGCTCTTTTATCAATTGGATAAGCGGATGAAGCCACTAGTCCAGGGTGTGAAATCCAATCAAAAAGTGAGAGAAAGATTCTCTATTCACGTCCTGGTGAGCTAAAACAGGAGCACAAAATAGGAGTCATTTTGAAAGTTTTAAAGGTAACACATGAGCAATTTACTTTTGAGTGGCGGTTAAATACCACATGTAGGTAGGTATGGTGGACACATTTGGCATACTTTGGTTTTTTGGGAGTTGGATGCACGAGTAGATCTCATACTCAGTACAGGTGGAGGCTAGCAAAGAATGGGAGCGACAAATCAACAGAGCATAATGTCAATAATCATGCATATCGACAAAAACATTATTAATCAAAGCATAAGTGGTATTATAAGTCAAAGACTAAATGATCATAGCAGCTATAAGTGACTGGTTTGTAGTCATAAACATGGTGTAAGCATGCGCCAAGTCAACCAAATAAAACATTTAAAGGAGAACACCACAAATTTATGCTTCAATGTGATAAAAACCAGTCATGCTACAAAAATAACCAATAATCTTAGAATTAAAATAACATCTAACATGATATGAAAAAGTCTAGCCACAGTCTATACAAGCTTCTTTTTGCATCGTAATAAATTTTACCACATGTAGCAGTTTCTTTTCCCAACAAGCACCATACAAAATATGTTTTAACAAAAACAACCCAAATGATACAGAAAGTAAGCAAGAGATTAATCACATAACTATACTAAAACTAACATCTCTGAATAAGAGTTGCATGAAAACAAACAGGATCTAAAAGGATTGTAGCAGCTAAAAGAAAAACTAAAAATACGAGCATAACGAGTATTCATATGAAAAAGAGGAGTGTGTCTCTCTCCCAAACAAGAATGCTAGGTTCCAATTATATTTATTTCATCATGGAAAACAAAAGAAAACAGAACGAAAAATAAAATACGCTCCAAGTAAATTTCATATGATGTGACCGAATAAAAATATACTTTCACTAGAAGTGACGTCATAATTTGTTGATGAAGAATGGGATGCCTTGGGCATCCCCAAGCTTAGACGCTTGAGTCTTCTTAGAATTTTCTGGTATGAACCACAGGGGCATCCCCAATTTTTACCTTGCACTCTTCTTCATCACATTATATCACCCTCTTCTCTTGACCCTTGAAAACTTCCTTCACACCACACTCAAAATAGTTCGCATTAGAGGGTTAGTGCAATAATAAAACATTCATGGGTTCTGCATGGGCACAAGTGCTATTGATACTTTTAAACATTAGCTACATCGAATGATGTTTCGTGAAGCAAAGAAATCCACTTGACATCGTAAAAGAGCAAATGCAAGAAAAAATGGCAGAATCTAACAAAACCAGAACAATATGTAATGACGAATCTTTTCGGGGGCACTTAAGTTGCTCAAACCGAAAAACTTAAAAGAGAAAAAGTTTTGGAATTAGCTAAGTAATAAGCACAAAAAGTTTTAGGTTATTTCGATCTTTTTTGTGATTTATACTATTTTTACGGTGGACAGCAGAAATCTGTTTTCTGCGCGGAAATCCAAAACCAACTCCAACTTTCGATAGAAACTTTACTTGGCACAACTAATACATGAAAATAAATATACAAAGGAGTTGCTGCAGAATTATAAATCCCCTTGACTCAAATAAAACATAGAAAAACAAAGCAAATATAAAACCATGGGTTATCTCCCAAGAAGTGCTTTCTTTAACGCCTTTTAGCTAGGCATAAGAAGAGAAAATCATGTGTTTTCCAGTGAATAAACATTCAAATATCTAACCGTAGGGATTTTTCCCTACGGTACAATCTTCAAAAATAAGCATTCAAATTGTTATGAGGCTTACGTTTACCTTTCTTACCCTTATTCTTAATTTTGGGGAATTGATGGTTTAAGCATGGTTTGGAAGTGAAAGTCATGGTACCTTTCCCCACATCAATAGTTGCTCCCAAGAGCTTTAGTAGAGATCTTCCAAGGGTAATTTGGCCTTCTCCTACACATTTAATAACAAGATAATCAGTGGATACCATTCTTCCTAGGATTTTTGTAAATATTCCCTCAGTTATCCCAATGGGCAATATAGTGGTGTTATTAGTGATATGTATTTCTTCTCCTCCCTCGGAAAGTCTCCAAGTACTCAAAGATTCATAAATTTATTTAGGCATAAGACAAAATTCAGAATAATATCGCAACGAGCGTTAAAAGTTTCACCATCTATTTCAACCTTAACTGTAGGAATCATATTTGAAGCTTCAGAGTTTATTGGGACATATTCAAAATGTTCACGCATCCGGTTATATCCTTCTTTTACACAAGACATGTGTGATTCAAGAGTATGTAATCTAGCATAGATGCTTGCAAAGGCTTTATTAGAGCTACTAGGTGAGCTATAGGTTGCAATTAATTTTTTTATGGCATTAAAAGCTTGATCTCCATTACACTGGAGGAAATGTCCTCCTATCACAGTATCCAAAGCATATCTATAGCCAAGAATAAGACCAAAATAAAAACTACGAAGAAACATGCTTAGAGTCATTTTAGGTTCAATTTTGCAATAGGAATCAAAAATTCTAGACCAAGATTCCTTAAAAATCTCATCACTCCCTTGTTTGAAACTAAAGATCATTTCCTCATGTGACATGGTAAAAGGAATAGGTTTACTCATTTTAGCAAGATTAAAAAAACGATAAAAATAACAACTAGAATAAGAACTCATTTTTTTGTGTTTTTGATAAAGAGAAGCAAACACGATAAAATAAAATAAACTAAGCAAAACAATAACAAAGTAAAGAGATTAGAAGTGAGAGACTCCCCTTGCAGAAATTCTCTTCCTCCCCGGCAACGGCGCCAAAAAACTTGATGGTGTAGTTGATAGGAGAGAGTCTTCTTATGTATGCTTCTTTCGTCCCCGGCAACGGCACCAGAAAACTTGATGGTGTGCGTAGTTGCACTCATTGGTAAACCTCAAGAGAAAGGTTGTGAAGAGTGCAGCGGCAAGTTTTCCCTCATAAAAGAAACCAAGGTTGAATCGACCAGTAGGAGGACAAGCAATTTCTGAAGGTTGATGTAGTTGATGTGGTAGGGCGCACTACCGGTTCAGCAGCAACGTGGAACCTACACAACACAATCAATTCACTTTGCCCCAATGAAGCAGCGATGTTGTCAATATCACCGGTTTTGCTGATAACAAAGAGGTTAAATGTATGGTGTGGAAAACAGTAGGAAAACAATATGAAAATAGTAGTAGCAGTGTGAAAACAGTAATTGCAATGGTTCTATTATCAGTATGAGAAAATGGACCGGGGTCCACAGTTCACTAGTGGTATCTCTCCATAAAAGATAGATAACATGAGTGGTGAACAAATTACAGCTGGGAAATTGATAGATATTGAAACATGCCTGACATGATGATTACTATGTGATTCATGCGGGCATTACAACAAGACTCATAGACCGTTACCCAACTGCATCTATGACTAATAATCTGTAACACCCGGGGGATTTTCCCCCAAATAGGATTTGGTTGTTTTTTTTTGCATTGCATCATGCATTTTGCATTGCACTTTGCTTCAAAAACATTTCTGGAAAATTCAAACAAGTTTAAACTTTCAAACATGTCCCAAATGGTTTCAAATAAAATTGCAAACAAATCATTTTGGGAATTGGGAATAAATACAAATGGTTGGTTTTCAAATTGGTATTAAATAAACCCCTAATTTGAATTCAAGTTTGCAAATTCAAATAATTTGTGAAATTGAAATTTTCAAAAACAAAATAGCATGCAACTGGGCATTTGCAATAATCAAACCATAAAAATTGTCCCCATAATTTTTGAACCCCCAAAACCCCCTTCTTTTCCATCTTTTATCCTTCTACAAAAAAAAAGGGGAAGAAAAAGAAATAAAACAAAGGGGGAGGCAGGCCAGCCCAAATGGGCCAGCCTACCTACAACCCCACCAAACCAGACCAGCCATCCCGCACCCCCTCCTTCCCCACCTCCGTACAAACTCTGTCGTTTTCTTCTGAAGAAAAGCAGACAGCACCGCACCCACCTCCTCACACCTGCCCCGCTCCCCTCTCCTTTCCTTTCCCCTCCCCCACGCCAGAATCTCTCCCTTCTCCTTCTTCTTCTCCACGCCTACAACTCTCTCCTCTGATTAATCTCAGATCCCCATCTCCTTTCTCTGTAATTTTCTGAATATTGATGAGGGAGCCACCATGGCCGCCAGTTGGAGAGCTTGGCGTTATGTCCATGCTCGCGGTCGGACCCCGTTCCCCGCGGGAATGGAAACGGGGTACGTCCCTCGTCCACTTCGCCACTTCGGCCGGGACCGGGGAGCCCCGAAGTCGTCGCGCCGTCGGCATCAACTTCCCGGCGCATGGTCCCGACCTCCGCCACGGTCGCCTCGACTGCGCCTGTCGCCAACAAGCTCCGCCACCGCACGCCCCTCCTTCGACTTCCACCCCGGTGAGCCTCCCTCCTAGGCCTAGGCCCCAACCCCCCCTTGATCTGGTGCTCGCCGTCGTGCAGCCGCCGTTTCCCCACCGGAGTTCGCCGCCGTTCCCGTGCAGTCAACGTCCTGTTATCTGAATCTTGTGGTGTTCAAAGTTCAGTTACCGCGACGACTGCCTCTTAGAAGCACGGATCTGTATCGTATCACAAACACGCACAGCAGCCTAGTGGCTTGGCGCCCTGTCCCGCACGCTGGAAGCCCCGAGTTCGAATCCCCCCCGAGGCGCAAAGCCACCTCTTTTTTTCAGCCTTTTTCTTTTATGTCTCGAACTCCAGAAAACCAGATCTGAATCTTTATTTGTAAAATCCATAACAAATTGAAAATTGCTCCAATTTCAATGATTCAAGTTTCTATGGATTCAGAATCTTGTGCTCTTTCTATTAGTCACAAAGTTGCAACATGTTTCTGTAATAAATTTTGCACTAAATAATTAAATACAGAAAATGCAATAAAAATTGGAAACTTTGGAAAATCATAACTTGAGTTCTGTTCATCCAAATTGAGCAAACTTGAGCTCTAAAATTTTGTCTTAACAAACTCTACACAGTGGTATTTTATTTGGTCACAATTGAATTAAATTTGAACATGTTTCCTTCTGTTTACTAAAAAGGGCAGAATAAAAATGCCTATGAAAAATGCATAATAAATTCAATAATGATCCAAAAATTATGTTTAATAGCTCAAACTGTTCATTGAAACATTTTATACATGTTTTCAACCTTTTCAATACAATTTGTTCACTGTTTTTCCTAATTAAAATTGGAGTAATAATTCAATACTTTAATTACACCTTTTAAATTGCAAAATTCATAACTTGGGCAATTCAAATCCAATTCCAACATGTAAAATATGGTTTCCATGAAAAATTGAATAAGCTTTCCAAATATAAACTTTGTTTTCTATTTTGAATAAATTAAATTGCTAAAACAACTATTTCTTAATTAATGTATTTAAAATTGTCAATTTAATAACTTGCTCATCTAAAATCTAAATTCAACAAATGAAATATGTATTCCATCTAAAGTTTTGTGTTCTTTCCAAATATAATTTTTGTTATCTGTTTTGAACATTTAAAATTGGTGAAAACAACAAATGTTTGTTTAAATCATTTAAAATGCCAAGTTCATAACTTAATAAATAAAATTCCAAACTTGGTAAACAACATATCAAACTGAAGCTATTGTTGTTTTCTTATTGTTTTCATCATCCATGCATCATTCGAATCAACTTTCACATGATGGTTATTTGTAGATCATTTAATTCAACATTAATTCATGGGCTTTTCCATATGAAATCCAAATTGCATATGGGCCCATTTAAATATGTTTACCATGTCAGCTAGTTTATCTTTGATGCATCCTTAAACTTGTCATGCATCCATATCTTGATCATGCTGGATCTTTTGCCGTAGAAGTAATTGTTGCATCCGGTGTTTGTTCTAGTTCGTTGCTTCTTCACGGATAGGACGTTGAGATGATGTCAGCAACGACAAGATCTTCGAATGTACCTCTACTTGCTGGATTCCAGGCAAGTATACTCACTTGCTGCCTATGGCTGCCTTTCATCACTTGTTACCGATTCTTTCCGTTGTTCTTATGCTAGCCTTATGTTTCGATGCTTGTGTCTCGATCCTATCATATGTTTACCTTGCAACCATGATATAGCCTTCCTTCCACTTCCTATTACCGTTTGTTTATCTTGTTGGCCCTCGTGTCGTAGTTGCATGCTTAGTGTTGTTTGCGCTCAGGTCTTGTTGTCCGTCATATCACCTGTTTAGTTTGGTAGTTGGGTTTCAACTTAATCAACAACCTGTTAATGTTTTGGGTAATAATAATTTGATGATAAGGCACCGGCAGGAGGCCCGGCGTGGTTCTGAGGCCTGCTAGTGTCGACCTTAATTAGGAAAAGGGTCTTGTCCTCCGATCCATGATGAGCGCACTAACCGCATGTGGGAAGCGAGTATGGGCGCCCCCCGCAACTTTGATTCGATTCGCATCTCGTCCAAATCGCCTCATTTAGTTCGGGTTTTCCATTTGCCGCATGCATATGCAGGTGCGAACCCTTGGTGCCAGGGTGGAACTTTTGTAGTCGGCATTTAGGGAGACACGTTCTTAGAGTGCTATGAGGGTCCCCTTTTCTTCGTGGGGCTTGATTAGCCGTGCGCTCAATTGCACGGGGTTCTTTGGGCTTGATGAGAAGAAGAGTTGGGTTGTGTTGAGTGGCCTGCTTGGTGGGTTTGCTCCCCTCCTGGCGGGTTATTCTTACGTGTACGGCCAAATTGGTGCATCCCTGCAGGGTTAAATCTTCTCGAGAAGCCGTGTTGTCCGCGGTTATGGATGACTTGGTGAAAGTGCTGGCTAACAAGTACTCAGACAACTTACACTTAACGATGATAACTTGACTAGTAATATAGATTACCTCCACCATAAAAATGAATGTCACCTTAATCAATAGTGTGAGTTTCCTTGGGTTGCTTCCTTAGTAGGGGGTAACATTGGATGGGTATTGTTTGGTGAGTAGTTGTAGTTGGTTTTGATACGCTATCTTATCCCTTTCTTTTAGTCGGATGTTGTAGCGTGTCTCTGTAGTTAGTTAGTGCAGCCCGCTGCCGCTTCTTTGCAATAATCCCTTCCTTTCCGTTGTACCCAAAGTATTTGTATCTTGTGATGATTGGTTACGCTGGTATCTTGTGAGTATGGTTTATCCACTTGCCAGTACTTAACCGTACTGACCCACGAATCCATTTCGTGGCTGCATATTCCACATTGCAGTCAACAGGTTTGAAGTCTGACGACGTTAGCTTGGGAATCCCTCCGGCTTGGCCTGGGCAGGGATTGGACGCCATCGGTTATCTTCAGGACTCTTAGTCCAATTTGTATCTTGTCCGTAGTCGGACACTATGTTGTTTCTTCCGCTGTTATTTGGATCTTTGTATTGTATCAGTTGTATCCTTGACTCGTTTGAGTCTTCTTGTATATATATCTTTTCTGTTGTTGTTGCGGAATATTCGTGAACTGTTGTAATGTTATCACAAGTGGCAACCTGGAATCGGTTATTATGTGGATTCTGGCGGAAATGCTGAAATCTGCATAGTGCCCGATCCCGGGGCGTCACAAATGGTATCAGAGCATGGTTTCCGATTCCCGATATTGTTTCGATACGAATGGTTATCGAAGCAACGGGTCCGCAAAGCCTGTAGGATAACCTCGCTAACGGTCGTGTTTCTAGAGTGTCAAAACTATTTGTGCAAAACCTGTTTTGGAAACATCTCAATAGGATTCTTGTTTTCTCCTTATCTCTATTCTATTTCTCCTCCTACCTTATTTGTTTTGGAGCCTCTTCCCTTATCTATCTTTCAAAGTGTTAGGATCCTACGTGGGTGGACGTTTTCTGAGCCGTTAACCTAATAGGTTCGATCATCGGAAGATTCCTGGCGGGAGAAGATCGTCATCAACCCGAGCAAGATTCTCTTGTTAGTGGTGTCGAGAAGCCCTTGTTAGTGGTGTCGAGGAGATCAACTGAAAGCATGAAGAATCGATAGTCGAACTTCTTTCCCCTCCCGGGTTAGTGGGTGGATTGCGAGGGCGCAATCTCTTGTTAGTGGTGTCGTCTGTAACACCCGGGGGATTTTCCCCCAAATAGGATTTGGTTGTTTTTCTTTTTTTTGCATTGCATCATGCATTTTGCATTGCACTTTGCTTCAAAAACATTTCTGGAAAATTCAAACAAGTTTAAACTTTCAAACATGTCCCAAATGGTTTCAAATAAAATTGCAAACAAATCATTTTGGGAACTGGGAATAATTACAAATGGTTGGTTTTCAAATTGGTATTAAATAAACCCCTAATTTGAATTCAAGTTTGCAAATTCAAATAATTTGTGAAATTGAAATTTTGAAAAACAAAATAGCATGCAACTGGGCATTTGCAATAATCAAACCATAAAAATTGTCCACATAATTTTTGAACCCCCAAAACCCCCTTCTTTTCCATCTTTTATCCTTCTACAAAAAAATAGGGGAAGAAAAAGAAATAAAACAAAGGGGGAGGCAGGCCAGCCCAAATGGGCCAGCCCACCTACAACCCCACCAAACCAGCCCAGCCAGCCCGCACCCCCTCCTTCCCCCACCTCCGTACGAACTCTGTCGTTTTCTTCTGAAGAAACGCAGGCAGCACCGCACCCACCTCCTCACACCTGCCCCGCTCCCCTCTCCTTTCCTTTCCCCTCCCCCATGCCAGAATCTCTCCCTTCTCCTTCTTCTTCTCCACGCCTACAACTCTCTCCTCTGATTACTCTCAGATCCCCATCTCCTTTCTCTGTACTTTTCTGAATATTGATGAGGGAGCCACCATGGCCGCCAGTTGGAGAGCTTGGCGTTGTGTCCACGCTCGCCGTCGGACCCCGTTCCCCGCGGGAATGGAAACGGGGTACGTCCCTCGTCCACTTCGCCACTTCGGCCGGGACCGGGGAGCCCCGAAGTCGTCGCGCCGTCGGCATCAACTTCCCGGCGCACGGTCCCGATCTCCGCCACGGTCGCCTCGACTGCGCCTGTCGCCAACAAGCTCCGCCACCGCACGCCCCTCCTTCGACTTCCACCCCGGTGAGCCTCCCTCCTAGGCCTAGGCCCCGACCCCCCTTGCTCTGGTGCTCGCCGTCGTGCAGCCGCCGTTTCCCCACCGGAGTTCGCCGCCGTTCCCGTGCAGTCAACGTCCTGTTATCTGAATCTTGTGGTGTTCAAAGTTCAGTTACCGCGACGACTGCCTCTTAGAAGCACGGATGTGTATCGTATCACAAACACGCACATCAGCCTAGTGGGTTGGCGCCCTGTCCCGCACGCTGGAAGCCCCGAGTTCGAATCCCCCCCGAGGCGCAAAGCCACCTCTTTTTTTCAGCCTTTTTCTTTTATGTCTCGAACTCCAGAAAACCAGATCTGAATCTTTATTTGTAAAATCCATAACAAATTGAAAATTGCTCCAATTTCAATGATTCAAGTTTCTATGGATTTAGAATCTTGTGCTCTTTCTATTAGTCACAAAGTTGCAACATGTTTCTGTAATAAATTTTGCACTAAATAATTAAATACAGAAAATGCAATAAAAATTGGAAACTTTGGAAAATCATAACTTGAGTTCTGTTCATCCAAATTGAGCAAACTTGAGCTCTAAATTTTTTTCTTAACAAACTCTACACAGTGGTATTTTATTTGGTCACAATTGAATTAAATTTGAACATGTTTCCTTCTGTTTACTAAAAAGGGAAGAATAAAAATGCCTATGAAAAATGCATAATAAATTCAATAATGATCCAAAAATTATGTTTAATAGCTCAAACTGTTCATTGAAACATTTTATACATGTTTTCAACCTTTTCAATACAATTTGTTCACTGTTTTTCCTAATTAAATTTGGAGTAATAATTCAATACTTTAATTACACCTTTTAAATTGCAAAATTCATAACTTGGGCAATTCAAATCCAATTCCAACATGTAAAATATGGTTTCCATGCAAAATTGAATAAGCTTTCCAAATATAAACTTTGTTTTCTATTTTGAATAAATTAAATTGCTGAAAACAACTATTTCTTAATTAATGCATTTAAAATTGTCAATTTAATAACCTGCTCATCTAAAATCCAAATTCAACAAATGAAATATGTATTCCATCTAAAATTTTGTGTTCTTTCCAAATAAAAATTTTGTTATCTGTTTTGAACATTTAAAATTGGTGAAAACAACAAATGTTTGTTGAAATCATTTAAAATGCCAAGTTCATAACTTAATAAATAAAATTCCAAACTTGGTAAACAACATATCAAACTGAAGCTATTGTTGTTTTCTTATTGTTTTCATCATCCATGCATCATTCTAATCAACTTTCACATGATGGTTATTTGTTGATCATTTAATTCAACATTAATTCATGGGATTTTTCATATGCAATCCAAATTGCATATGGGCCCATTTAAATATGTTTACCATGTCAGCTAGTTTATCTTTGATGCATCCTTAAACTTGTCATGCATCCATATCTTGATCATGCTGGATCTTTTGCCGTAGAAGTAATTGTTGCATCCGGTGTTTGTTCTAGTTCGTTGCTTCTTCACGGATATGACGTTGAGATGATGTGAGCAACGACAAGATCTTCGAATGTACCTCTACTTGCTGGATTCCAGGCAAGTATACTCACTTGCTGCCTATGGCTACCTTTCATCACTTGTTACCGATTCCTTCCGTTGTTCTTATGCTAGCCTTATGTTTCGATGCTTGTGTCTCGATCCTATCATATGTTTACCTTGCAACCATGATATAGCCTTCCTTCCACTTCCTATTACCTGTTGTTTGTTTATCTTGTTGGCCCTCGTGTCGTAGTTGCATGCTTAGTGTTGTTTGCGCTCAGGTCTTGTTGTCCGTCTTATCACCTGTTTAGTTTGGTAGTTGGGTTTCAACTTAATCAACAACCTGTTAATGTTTTGGGTAATAATAATTTGATGATAAGGCACCGGCAGGAGGCCCGGCGTGGTTTTGAGGCCTGCTAGTGTCGACCTTAATTAGGAAAAGGGTCTTGTCCTCTGATCCATGATGAGCGCACTAACCGCATGTGGGAAGCGAGTATGGGCGCCCCCGCAACTTTGATTCGATTCGCATCTCGTCCAAATCGCCTCATTTAGTTTGGGTTTTCCATTTGCCGCATGCATATGCAGGTGCGAACCCTTGGCGCCAGGGTGGAACTTTTGTAGTCGGCATTTAGGGAGACACGTTCTTAGAGTGCTATGAGGGTCCCCTTTTCTTCGTGGGGCTTGATTAGCCGTGCGCTCAATTGCACGGGGTTCTTTGGGCTTGATGCGAAGAAGAGTTGGGTTGTGTTGAGTGGCCTACTTGGTGGGTTTGCTCCCCTCCTGGCGGGTTATTCTTACGTGTACGGCCAAATTGGTGCATCCCTGCAGGGTTAAATCTTCTCGAGAAGCCGTGTTGTCCGCGGTTATGGATGACTTGGTGAAAGTGCTGGCTAACAAGTACTCAGACAACTTACACTTAACGATGATAACTTGACTAGTAATATAGATTACCTCCGCCATAAAAATGAATGTCACCTTAATCAATAGTGTGAGTTTCCTTGGGTTGCTTCCTTAGTAGGGGGTAACATTGGATGGGTATTGTTTGGTGAGTAGTTGTAGTTGGTTTTGATACGCTATCTTATCCCTTTCTTTTAGTCGGATGTCGTAGCGCGTCTCTGTAGTTAGTTAGTGCAGCCCGCTGCCGCTTCTTTGCAATAATCCCTTCCTTTCCGTTGTACCCAAAGTATTTGTATCTTGTGATGATTGGTTACGCTGGTATCTTGTGAGTATGGTTTATCCACTTGCCAGTACTTAACCGTACTGACCCACGAATCAATTTCGTGACTGCATATTCCACATTGCAGTCAACAGGTTTGAAATCTGACGACGTTAGCTTGGGAATCCCTCCGGCTTGGCCTGGGCAGGGATTGGACGCCATCGGTTATCTTCAGGACTCTTAGTCCAATTTGTATCTTGTCCGTAGTCGGACATTATGTTGTTTCTTCCGCTGTTATTTGGATCTTTGTATTGTATCAGTTGTATCCTTGACTCGTTTGAGTCTTCTTGTATATATATCTTTTCTGTTGTTGTTGCGGAATATTCGTGAACTGTTGTAATGTTATCACAAGTGGCAACCAGGAATCGGTTATTATGTGGATTCTGGCAAAAATGCTGAAATCTGCATAGTGCCCGATCCCGGGGCGTCACATAATCCACTCCCAGAATATCATTCGAATAAACCTTGGGTATTAAGTTGCAAGCAACAAATGATCCATTAAGCAAAGTGTGTAATGTAAACAATGTAAAGATCGTTGTTTTCTCCCTAATGGAAACAACACATCCTCCATCCATCACGTTTTTTTCACTCGAGCACAGATGCAAAGGAGGCATGAACCCACTATCGAGCATAAATACTCCCTCTTGGAGTCACTAGCATCTACCTGGCCATAGCATCTACTAGCAACGGAGAGCATGCAAGATCATAAATAACATACTGTTGCGCGTGTAACACACGTTCGTTGGGAGACCCCAAGAGGAAAGTATGAAGAGCACAGTAGCAAGTTTTTCTCAGAAAGAAACCAAGGTTGAATCGAACAGTAGGAGGAAGGAGTAAGTTTAGAAGGTTGATCCAGCTGAGATGGGAGGGCGCACTACCGGTTTAGCGGAAACGTTGAACCTACACAACACAATCAAATCACTTTGCCCCCAACGAAGCAGTGAGGTTGTCAATCTCACCGGTTTTGCTGAACACAAAGAGGTTAAACGTATGGTGTGGGAAACAATATGAGAACAGTAGCAGTAGAGTGAAAACAGTGGAAACAGTGTATTTATTATGAGTATGTGAAAATGGACCGGGGTCCATAGTTCACTAGTGGTGTCTCTCCGTGAAAGATAAAAAACATGTGTGGTGAACAAATTACAGCTGGGCAATTGAAAGAAATGAAGGCTGCATCATAGTGCATATGCAAGACATAAAGATTACTATGTGATTCATGCGGGCATTACAACAAGATACATAGAATGTCATCCAACTGCATCTATGACTAATAATCCACCCTTCGAATATCATCCGAACAAACGTTGGGTATTAAGTTGCAAGCAACAGATAATCGCAGTAAGAAAAGTGTGTAATGGAAACAATGTAAACGGAGTAAACATCGTTGTTTTCTCCCTAATGGCAACAACACATCCTCCATCCGTCACATTCTTGTCACTCGAGCACAGATGCAAAGGAGGCATGAACCCACTATCGAGCATAAATACTCCCTCTTGGAGTTACTAGCATCTACTTGGCCAGAGCATCTACTAATAACAGAGAGCATGCAAGATCATAAATAACATATGCATGAAGATAACATGATAGATTGATAATCAAAATACATAGCATTCAACATTCATTGGATCCCAGCAAACACAACATGTAGCATTACATAAAGATGATCTCAATCATGAGAGGAAGCTCACGAGATCTAAACATGATGCATATAGTGGAGGAGACAACCATCTAGCTACTGATATGGACCCGTAGTCCAGGGATGAACTACTCACGCATCACTTCGGAGGAGGGCATGGTGGTGTAGACCCCTCCAGTGGCTCTGTGGCATCTTGTCAATAGGTTAGTCCCGGAAATTGATAAAAATGACATAAAGTGTATAGCAAACATGTTGGAAATAACATGAAAAAACATGGAAGATATGACATTAAGGATACGTTTATGACGTATCAACATCCCCAAGCTTAGTTCCTACTCGTCCTCGAGTAGGTAAACAATAAAAACACATAATTTCCGAGGTGGCATGCTACCAACATAAACTTGATCATCAACAATGTAAAAGCATATGTAAGCTGAGATCATAGTACTTTAAACACAAGCATGCTAGATATAATTCTAGCAATAAAACATAACAATCACTTTGCATCATGAGAAGTAACACAAATAAAAGGTCATGAATAATAATGCATCAAAACTTACACGTTTGTTTCAAGTATAGAGAAAGCATGGAAAAGTGATATTTCGCTTGTCCTTAAGAGTGGTGCAAAACATAAATGCCAGAGCACCTTCAAAGTTCATGATCAAGACTAGAAAAAATAATTTGAGAACAAACAATAACACATCATGAATCAACTAATAATGTTTTTGGAAAAAATGCACATTAAACTCAGAATGTCAACTATGCTCTCTCAACCGTGCATAAAGTTAGAAGATGGAGACTCAACATAAAAGTAAAAGAAAGGCCCTTCGCAGAGGCAAGCATGGATCACTCATGTGCTAGAGATTTTATTTTATTAAACAAAGGTATAAAATGTTTGAGACTCCTCCCAACCATCTTACACAAACCATGGCTAACCGGTTCCTTGGGTGCCTGCAACCAATCACATACCGTGGAGGAGTGACTATTTTTTTAGAGAGGTGTATGCTTATGTCAACGAATGGTAAACAGAAAATATAGTACATCACAATCCAACTAGACTTCACAAGAGCGGCTCCCATTGAATGACGCAACTGGTGTAGAAGGTAATCCTTCTTTATCTTTTGTTTACACAATTATGCTTTGACTGATAAATCAGGGGCAAAAATAGTGAAGAGAATTTGTTTCTATTAATTTGGGGCTGGGCACCCCGCTGCCAGCTCTTCTATCAATTGGATAAGCGGATGAAGCCACTAGTCCAGGGTGTGAAAGCCCAATCAACAAATGAGATAAAGATTCTCTATTTACGTCCTCATGAGCTAAAACGGGAACACAAAATAGGAGTAATTTTGAAAGTTTTAAAGGTAACACATGAGCAATTTACTTTGGAGTGGCGGTTAAATACCACATGTAGGTAGGTATGGTGGATACATTTGGAAAACTTTGATTTTTGGGAGTTGTATTGCACGAGTAGAGCTCATGGTCCGTACAGGTGGAAGCTAGCAAAAGACTTGGAGCGACAAATCAAGAGAGCAATAATGGCCATAATCATGCATAGCGACAAAAACATCATTAATCAAAGCATAAGTGGCACCACAAGTTCAAAAAATAAATGATCATAGAGACTATAGGTGACTGGTTTGTAGTCATAAATGTGGTGTAAGCATGCGCCAAGTCAACCAAATAAAACATTCAAACGAGAACACCACAAATTTATACCAAGTGGATGGAAGCATAAGTATACCAAGTGGGTGGAAGCATAACCCATCAAAAAATTGTCGGTGTGACTGCCAGAAATTTCGTCATTGACATAGTCATGCGATATGGCGTTCCACATAGAATAATCACGGCTAACGGGACAAATTTCTCCATTGGAGAGTTGTGAAAATATTGCCGACAAACGGGAATCCGCCTAGATATTGCATCTGTGGCGCACCCACAATCCAATGGGCAGGTTGAGTGAATGAATAGTTCAATCCTGCAGGGAATACGTCCAAGACTTGTATCTCCTCTTCACAAAGCAGCTGGAGCATGGGTAGAAGAATTACCTTCCGTGCTTTGGAGTATTCGAACGACGCCAAATAGATCAACTGGGAAAACGCCTTTTTTCTTGGTTTATGACGCTGAAGCAGTGCTTCCTACGGACATGATCCATGATAGCCCAAGAGTGAAAGCATATGATGACTCGGATGCCGAAAGTGCACGTCAGGATTCCGTGTCCTAGAATGAAGAACGAGAACTAGTGTTACAATGATCAGCCATTTATCAGCAAGGGCTACGACGATATCATAGTCGGAAAATCAAACACCGATCTTTCAAAGAGGGTGATTTGGTGCTAAGATTGGTACAAGACAGAAAACACAAGTTAGCCCCAATCTGGGAAGGACCATTTGTCATTAGCAAGGCTATGAAAAATGGGTCATATTACCTTACAGATATTCGAGACACGGAAGATGACCCAAAAAAAACCCGAATCGCAAGAGAAAAAGAAACATAGACGTAGAACTAGGAGAGACAAATAGTCCCTGGAACATCCAGCAGTTACGTCCCTTCTACACTTAGTTCAAATTCTATGTAACCATGATTGAGATCATGAAATAAAGTTTTTGGAATTTATGCAATTTTGTTTGTCTTTTTTTTATTGTTAAAAACATACTTTCATCTTATCTTATTCCAAATGATCTTTCAATTTGCTTCAATGTTAACCCTAATTTTTCCTGCATGCTCGGAGTTATAAAACTGAATGCTTTTTTAGCCTAAGGAGGCTTAAGAACCCCAGATTGTGCCTGTGTCGAGACATCGTAGTAGAGTTCATAGACGGGGGTGCCTTGAGACTACTGGTAGAGTCGTGGGTGGAACATGGAAGTACTATAACGAGAACACTGAGTTTTACCCAGGTTCGGTACGTTGCAGCTAAGGCGCTGTTCGTACTCCTGCAATCTCACTAAATCAGGGCTGAAGCGTAAAGTATACAGAGTACAATGTGAGTATGGTTTCGCTAACTCGGCGAGGATCAACTTCTCAGCGAGTTGGCTTCTAGCTCAACTTTCGATCATCTTCTTCTCTCCCACCCGGCTTTATATAAATAGCCGGATTAGGGCTTACAGAAAGGAAACCTAGAATACTATGGAAAGTATCTAACTTGGAAAGTAAGGAATCCGTCTTCTCCTCCAAGCCGCACCACTTTGGGCCGTGGTCCGGGTTCTTCTAGAACCCGGCTTCCTGCACGTCAGCTTACTGGACCGCCCAATGGACTTTGATCCATCACCTGCGGGCCGCCCTGGTAATCCGGCCTCCGGCCAACTGTCAGATACACCCCTATTTGGTATATATCCGACAGTAGCCCCCAAGAAGGATTAAGACTTCATGTTTGCCGTCCTTCGCAGATTTGTATTCTTTTTCATGAATGCTGAATTTTTTGTCTTGATTCTTCTTTTAGCACAATTTCTCAATGCCAAACTTGGATTTTTAGGAATCCGACTTTTCTCCCACGAGCCTTCCTGGATAAGGAAACTCATGACATCAGCGATGAAATCATGCTTATGTCACGGACGTTTGGGTTCAGTCAAAACCTGAAACGTATCCTCTGACAGATTCTCGCGAGAAACAAGGAGATAGCAATAATCACCCCGTCTCTTCATTTCTCGGAATTTTCGGGCACTACACGCGTCACGCATCCAACGGCTAAAATAGCCGCTGGAGCTAATCTCCGCACGCCTCGGCTATAAGTAGCCGTCTCGAGGGCTCCATCTCCTCTTCCGCACCTTCTTCCACCTCGAGCACCCAGAGCCTCAAAGCCCTTGCGCCCCGAGATCCAGAAAAGCACAGAGCCCCGAGCCCCCGAGCTCATCTCCGGGAAACCATTGGAGGATCCCATTCACGGCTGCGCCGCCCAAAGATGGTCACCGTAGAATCTCCCCGGGCTTCCGAATCCACGATCTCCGCCCTCGAAATCGAAAATATAATAAACGACCTCGACCCCGTCTTCGACTCCCTGCTGCACCCCATGAACGCGCTGGAGGGCGCCACCAGCGAGCCGTCGGGCGGGGATCCACCTCCCGCAACCGATGTAACACCGCTGCTGTCAATGACTTCTCCTCCTCCTCCTCCATTTTCCAAATCCATGGAGGAGGGAAACACCTCTCTTGGCTATGAAGACGCCGTCGCCTCCGCCGCTGCCGGAGGCGAGGAAGAAGCTGAAGAGAATGTCGGCAATTGGAGTCACAGCAATGTGGCTCCAACCCTTCTCCCGGGAATGGAGAAGGACGACTTTGTGATAAAAGGAAAATGGAGGGTGAACGAATACGACGTCGAGCCGTCTCCACAACCCGGAGAACGCGTCCTCCTGGCATCTCACATCAATAGAGGTATGGGCTTTCCGCCTTTTGCCTTTTTCTTCCAGGTTTTAGATCATTTATTTAGCCGGATTCCAGGCCTTGTTTGAGGGTTATCTAGGGATAGAACCCCACCTGGACTTCTTCCAGTATTGCTTTAACGTTAAACGCAATACTTCCGAAGGAATACTTCCAACTTGTGGAACCATTTCGTTCAATCTCCGTAGGAATAGGGAGGATTGGTTCCCCAAGATAAAGACTTCCGAGTCCGTCAAATTTTGGACGGGATCATTATTTTATCACGCGGATGTTCCGTTTCCTGGAAAGGAAATGGGCATTCCTCCTTTTGTCAATTCCGCGGCCACCCCCTAAGATAATTGGGCATTGGACATGGTCCAGGTTCTGCCTTCAGACCTGATGAGGATCAAGAGGCGAATTGCAAAACTCGTCTCTTCCACCCCTCCCCTAACCGGCATGGATACAATCCTTTTCTGGTTCGGAAGGCGGATCCATCCCCTTGCCTATCGCGGAAAGCGGCTCATGTGTGAATACACGGGCCCCGACGATGCAATGAGGGCGACGAAAGGCGCTGTGACGAAAAAAGAGTTCAAAAAGCTTGTGAACCAGCTGGTCTCTACTCGTGACCAGTACAAGGAGAGCCAGCAAATGTATCACGCCGCTAACCCTGCTCCAAAGGTATACTTTTGTCCTTTGGGAAATTTATTGAATCTTTGTCTTCTTTTTCTCGGATGTTTTTATTCTAATCCGTATTTTGCTTCCTTTTACAACTTCTTTATCTTCCCGAGGCAGAGCTCTCTACCAATGACGAGTTGGCTGTACTTCGTGCCAACTTCTAGTCTGGAGGGCGGAAGCGTAAGAAGCCTTCCGCCACTCAGGAGGTTATCGATATTGACGGCGTGGCCATCGCCACTTCCAGGTAAAAACCAGGGTTTTTTTCATTCGTATGCTTTTTGGCACATGTTTTTTGTTCTCGGAATCTTAAATCTCGGATTTCCTTTCCTTCTTTCTTTTCCATCCTTGATCCTACTACACTGAAGGGAAAAGGCCGGAAGAAACATAAGGTTGCTGCCCAAAGAGGAGTAAAGTCGTCCCCCGCCGCTGCTCCAGATACTCCAAAAGCGGCTGGGGAGGAAAACTCGGCTGCACGGGAGGAGGAATATCCCCTGCATTCCAGCCAGCCCATTGCACCCGACACGGATGCGAGGTAAAGGGTGGTGCCGAAAGAGGCTAGGCCTTCAAATCTTCCCAAGGAAGAGCCCATCCCCACTTTTGACGACAAGTTCAAGGTAAAGCAAGAAGACTGTTTTGACGAACACGGGTATAATCCATGGGCGAAAAAACACTTTGCCCGTGCTCCCTTAAACCGTCCTTGTCCGCAAGGCGGACTTATTGTTAGGAATAATTACGTATTCTCGCCTCGCCAGGTCATACAAGACGGCATCTGCCATATGGGAATTACCTTTGCAGAATATTCTAAGGTTCCGAGAATATCGCGAGCTTGGAAAGGATGAGCCAGGTAAATACCTCCATCCCCCAAGGATTAAGTCAAAAGTATTCTTTCTGTGTTTTGCCTTAATGCTTTTTTTCTTTTGCTTGCTTAATTTTTGACTAAGCAACTTTTCCATTATCTATGTCTTAGCAAACTGTCGAGACCATAAATATGGAAGTTTTCAACAAGCTCACTATTAAGAACAAGGAGGTTAAATCTCTCCTTGGTATTCTTAATGACAAGGACTCGGAGTTGGCCTCTTTTCAGCAACAGCTGAAGGATGCAGCAGGTAAATGTCTTATTCGTTTGTACTGTTGTTTTCTAAATTTCTTTGAAGTCTTTTTCTGAGTTTTTAACTCTTCACTTTTCACTCTTTTCAGCATCTTTGGCCAAAGCCAAAAAAATTGCTGAAGATGCTGGCAATGTCGAAAACCTCCGCAAGGAAAATTTGGAGCTTTACCAGATGACGGTAAAGCTTCAAAAAGACCTGGAGGCTAGCCAACTAGCCGTTGGTTTTGCCGAGTCCAAAGCTTCCTCCTGAGCTGAGAAGGATAAGGCGACCATCCGGGATTTGAAAAATGCTCTCAACCAACGCCTTGAAGAAGGCGTTGAGATGGATAAAATCCTGGGTAAGGTTTTTTGCTCTTTTACCAAGGTATTTCTTGTACTTTGACAACACGCCTTAATTTTCCTCCTTCTATGATTTTTCTAACTTTTCTTGATTGTTTTGAACAGAAGGGAATCCTTTGCTCACCCGGATTGACGGGATCCGGGCTTTCGGGAAAGTATTCACTGACCTCAAGACTGCCGGGATGCAACTTGTGAACAAGTGCATTCCTGACAAAGCTGAAGATTACTCGGAAGTCAGAAAACTCCCGGAAGCCTTTGAAGAGGTGGCAAACCAAAGGGAGTCTTGGCTCCACTCTGCCGCCCGTGGTGGTGCACGCATGGTCCTTGGACTGATGCGCATGCATTATACCACTTCGCAGTCCTAGCGCATTGCTACCGGTATCCCTCAAGGATACACGGAAGGAGAGAGGACGGAAATTTTCGAGTCAGTGAAGGGGCATGCCTTCAAAATTGCTCGGATGGTTTCCACCTCCACGTTCTACCCGGAGGAAGAGATTCCCAAGACTCCGGAGAACCCCAGTGACAACGACGAGGGGGACGAGGACGCCGCCTAATTCCTGCGTAGCTAGCCGAGAAAATAGAAGCATTACTATTCTTACAATGTAATATCAATTGTAATGCATTCTATCTTTTGTATGAACAAGTACTTATCATTTTGCAGTAAAATTTCTAAGTCTCTGCAAAGTTTGTCAGAGTTTTAACTCCTCTCCTTCTAAGTTCTCTGGTTTGTATGCTTTAACTTTCCTTAGTGTTGAAGTGGCTAAAAAGTATGTAATCTTCATGCCAAGTGACTGGGTTCAACCTATCAGCCAAAACTCGGAGTCATGGATTATACTTAGGCACTTTTACTTACTAATTTCAGTGACCCAACATACAAACAATCAGATAATACTTAGCAAATGATAAGGAATTTTGACAAAAATATGAAACTCAGGCAAGCGGGCACAATCTGGGTTTCTTAAGCCTCCTTAGGCTATGAAAGCATTCGGTTTTTTAACTCCGAGCACGCCGGCAAAATTCGGGTTAACATTGAAGCATTTTGAAAGATCATTCGGAAATAGATAAGACGGACGTATGCTTTGAACAAAATCAGGATAAACAGAAAATGCATGATTTCCGACAACTTTATTTCATGATCTCAAAGATGTTTACATAGGATTTGAACTAAGTATAGAAGGAACGTAACTACTAGATGCTCTAGGGCCTCTTTGTGTCTCCTAGTTCTACATCTATCTTTCTCTTTCTCTTGCGATTCGGATTTTTGGGATCATCTTCTGTATCTCGAATATCTACAAGGTAATACGACCCATTTTTCATAGTTGTGCTTACGACAAACGGTCCTTCCCATATTGGGGCTAGATTGTGTTTTCAGTCCTGTACCAGTCTTAGCACTAAATCACCCTCTTTGAAAGATCGGTGTTTGATTTTCTGACTATGGTATCGTCGTAATCCTTGCTGATAAATGGCGGATCTTTGTAACACTAGGTCTCGTTCTTCTTCTAAGAGATCAATGGCATCCTGTCGTGCACTTTCGGCATCCGAGTCATCGTAAGCCTGCACTCATGGGCTATCATGGATCATGTCCGTGGGAGACTGCTTCTACGCCATAAACCAGAAAAAGGGTGTTTGCCCCGTTGATCTATTTGGCATCATTCGAATACTCCAAAGCACAGAAGCTAAATATTCTACCCATGCTCCGGCATCTCTATGAAGAAGAGATTCGAGTCTTGGGCGTATTCCTTGCAGGATTGAACTATTCATTCGCTCAACCTGTCCATTGGATTATGGGTGTGCCGCCGATGCGAGATCTAAGCGAATCCCTGTTTGTCGGCAATATTTTTCCAACTCTCCAATGGAGAAATTTTTCCCGTTATCCGTGATTATGCTATGTGGAACGCCGTATCGCATGACTATATTAATGACGAAATTTCTGGTAGTTACACCATCAAGCTTTTTTATGGGTTTTGCTTCCACCCACTTGGTATACTTATCCACTACGACGAGTAAATGTGTGAGTCCACCTCTTGCAGTTTTGAATGGTCCCATCATATCTAGCCCCCAGACCGCAAATGACCATGTTATGGGGATAGTTTTGAGTGCTTGAGCTGGCATATTCGTCTGCTTGGCGTAATACTGACATCCGGCACATGTATTCACTATGTGCTCTGCGTTTGTCTTGGCTGTGTCACGACCCCGGACCCAGAGATATACATACTGTTATGTGCTCCTAGCCATGGACTCACAAGGGCTTCAAGGTTACCAGCCCCGGCCGCAACAAACAACGGCAGGCAGACTGGATTCATCGGCACGTAGTCCGGATCCCCAGTCTACTACTCCTTGTATCCATGCTAGTCATAACCAACTATGCATATCAAAGCGTCCACGAATCGAATGAAACTGAAGGAAACGGGACCAAAGCTATACAGAGATGCTATGTGTCCAGAAAGTGCAACAACAATCGAGGGTTACTGGGGTTACCTCGCCCCAGGCCGATCACATCGACAGGCGGGCTCGGACATGGATCATCGGCTCCACAACCCCTCGACTGCGACAACTATGCAGGCATAGCCAAAACTGTATAACAATGAGATCGAAACAAACAACCGATCAAAGCAGTACTCTAAACATGAAGTTGTATTAAACAAGATGTTACTAGAGTATAGCTTACAAGCAGAGGTCACACGACCCAACATTACATCAGACAACGGAAGGCAAATTATGTTGCTAATCAACAAGAACCAAAAAGGCCTAAGAGGCTGCAACATAAGGCGACGTCCCAGCCCATAGATTCCAGGCTGCTACCTGGGAACCCCGAACTACTCGTCGATGTCTACGTTGAAACACCACCGATGTGAGATCTTCTCCTGAACCAAAATTAAGCAAACCTGAGTACGGGAGGTACTCAACAAGACTTAGTTAACCTATTATATACCTGCTATCTTTTAGAAAGAGTTATGAAGGTTATTTTGCGTAAAGCCAACTTTGTTTTCCAAGTTGAGGAAGGAATAGCACGTCTCATGGAGTGTTTTCAAAGCAGATGAGGAAACTAGTCAATTACTGAGATCATCATCTTCTTGTATTCCACCAAGTCTTTCTCATTGCCACACTATCTTATGCTACAAGGATCACCCCTCCCGGCATCTCCGGGGAGGCACCCTTCAATCATGGTTAATAAGTTTTAGTCATTCCGTTGAGGTTATCTATGATCACAGAATCCGTTGCCAAGTCGTCCGTAACCGTGGACACGGCTTCTCGAGGAGATTTATCCCTGCAGGGGTACACTTTACCCACACGTACCATCCGACTCTTAACACCACATGTACGCTCGTCCATGGAGCGCGGCAGAGGGTGGCTGGCCACGACCTTTACCTTGCTCGACCCTATCCATGAGTCAACCCAAACAGGGCCACCCCGTCAACAGGGAGTTGGCCACCTCCTGACGGCACCTGTTCTGTGAGTCGGGAACAAGATCCGTGTACGTCCATCACTTGTCCCGGTCACGCCCTAAGTTTTCTCCAAATCGTTTTCTGACTCACACGCAGATGGAAAGATCAAACTACGTGACTCATGGACGTGGCCAAACAAGTTAGTTAGTCGAGCGCGGTCTGTTAGGCCCCGCGTGTGGTTGCACGCTCAGTCTTGGCTTCGAAGGCGAGAACTCGCTCCTAGGGGCATGAACAGGACAAAACGCCACAACCCATTGTGGCCTCACATCCATGCCAGCATTTAGTCAAGTTATCAAAGATAATATAAATTACAACAACCTGACAAAGTAGATTCACGTATTGACCAGACTCATCAACCGGATGGATCAGATCACAACTAGGCATGGCTAAGCAAGACTCACAGGGTTTAGCGGAGCGCGCACAAACAAACCTATAGCTGCTAGGAGCAGTGGATCAGGATATCTAGGTTATGCAGTATATAGGGGAACTCTATCTACTGACATCAAATAGTTTGGAACCGAATGCAAAGTACGAGATTCAAAACACTTTGAAACCATATATGAGCAGATAAGAGGTTATGCTTGCCTTGGTTATAAGAAAACCAGATAAAGTCTTCAGGAATAAGTGCTTGACTGGTCGGTTAGGATCAAGTATTCACCATTGGATTGCTGGCCTTCTCTTCAGAGTCACGTTCTACCGAGGGGGAAACAACACCGAAAGAGAAATAACAATCAACACATGGCATCGATGCAATGCACAATATGTATGCATGAGCAGATTAATGCACTGAAATAAAGCCCTAAGCATGATCGTTGGGTTGCTAGGGTTCATATGTCAGTTAAACATTTTTACTGAATTTATCCCGAAATAGACCCCGGAGGGGGTTTCGGACGATTATGGAAGTGAGTGCAATTTAAAGTGCTCAAATGGGTTTGAAAACATCATAACTAGGTTGCATTTGTCATTTTGAGCAAAATGGTATATAACTTTTAATTTTCCAATTTTAATGAATAAAAACTTATTTTCTCCATTTTAAATGATTAAACAATATTAAATAATGTCCAAGAATGAAATGTGTCAAACATGTATGAAAGTGACATTTTTGGGTTCCAAATAATTTTCTGAACATTACCATATTTTTACTTTATTTTTCTGAGATACATTTTGGAAGATATTAACTATACAAATTTATTCATTTTCTGTATAGATAAAAAAAAACAGGAATATGACATCATCATGATGCAGGGATGATGTCATCGAGCTCTCATCTTCACAGATAGGATCGAATTCGATCGAATTCGCGCGCGGTTCAGGAATTAAACTATACCATGAGGGAGAGGGGAGTATGGGGAGTCTAGGAGTGGCCTCGGCGGACCGAACGGTCGCCGGAGTGCTCGCCGGCGACGAGGAACCGCGGCGGCGGCCACGGGTTCCGGCGACGCGTAGCTCCAGAGGGGGAGAGAGGAAACGGAAGGTTCCGGGAGAGGGAGGAGCTCACCACGAGCGTGACGGTGCGGACGGGAAGGCCGGAGGGGGTCGCCATCGACGGCGCCGAGCACGACGGCACCCGGCCGGACTCGGGGAAGAACCGGTCGATTCGCATGGCTCCGGTTGTCCCCGCAAACGGCGTTCCTACTGGAGGTGAAGGAGGGCATGGCGGTGTCGTAGGAGGTCACGGCGGGGCGTGGGGTCGCGCTGAACGGCGGCGATTTGACGGCGGCCGTCGAGGCAGAGGAGCTAGGGTGCGGTTGTTCCAGGGCAGAGGGAGAGAGGAGGGTTTCGGGTGCGATTTCCACGGAGCGAGCGAGATACAGACGCCTCCAGGGGTACTCATCCCCTCGCGCGGAGAAGCAGGAGGTGGCAACCGGCCATGGAGACTCGGCCACGCAGCTTCCCTGCTTTCTGGCCAGAGCTAGAAGAAAGAGCAAAAAGAAAAGAAAATTACAAAAACCCCCTGAAGTTCCTGGATTTTACAAAACAGCCCTTTTCTATTATAGCAGAGAACAGAACACAGAGTTTTGGGGACCTTTTTGTGAACAAAATTTTTGCCAAAAATACTTTTTGGAAAGCTTATCAAATTTGCAAACTCACCATGTTTTTGGTATGTGTATTTGAATTATTTTTCAGAACAAAGTTTTGGGACGCAAATTAAGTACTTTTTTGTGGAATTTTCTGAAACCATTTAATTTCATAGTTTAAATTGGTTTCAAATTTTGTTTCCATGCATGTATGAGATGAACACAACACCACACACATTTGTTAGCAAAATTGGGATGTTACAAATCTACCCCCTTACAAGAATCTCGTCCCGAGATTCCTGAAGGAGAAGAAAGAAGGAACACCGGTTTTCAACGATCTTCTCGAACCTTACGGTTCTATTCTTGAAGAGGTTGATCCGTAGCATCTTGAAGTATTGAACGGATACACCTTAGGTAAGAGGGAAACTCTTAGGAAATGATCTTCACGAAGATCGAGTATCTCATGGCTAACTCAGAACAAGAATGTTCGTCAAGAACTTTTGAGTTAACAGGCATGAAACACATCAAGGTAACGGGGGAAAAAAGAGAAGGTTTCAAGGTTTTGGACGATGGTTCTTGAAAGGATTTTAGAATATGAGCTTTACACAAGACTTTAAATCCTTTTGGGAAAGAAAGGTTGAACAACTTGTGAAACCGAGGTTTTCTTCAAATAGATAACCAAGATGAAAAGGATAGTCTTGGATACCACAAAGTAATATCCGTAGACGAGGGAAATCACGAGAAAACACTGTAATCGTGAGTCGGAGAGAAATTTTGATACAGGATCATGTTCACTCTTCGGAGTGGAAGCGAAAGATAACGGAAGTTTCAACCATTCCGTAGCAGTTTTTGGAAATCTTTGTCAAAGATTAGGATGTTACTTCACGACAAAGGATGAGTAACCACGGAGTGTTGGAACACCGTGACTAAGGAGGAACTCTTGATCACACCATAAGGATGGGTAACCAACGAGGGTTGAAACATCGGTAGAAATAGGGAATCTCTTTCCCATTGTGGTTTGGACGTAGCAATACATCTACCACATGGTTAAGATCCCATGGCTGAAGTGACTGACAAATTCACACAATGTGTGAGATGAACAGAACTTCAGGTACAACAACTTGAAAAAGGGAACTGTTCAAAGGCGGTTACAAAACACCAAGAGATGCTTTCAAGATGAACTTGTTTCCACCAGAACAGAGGTTTTGGAGGTTCAACGGAAAGATATTGGAAAGATCAACTTCCAACTTATCCTTGATGTTCTAGATACCGATAGTAGGCTCACGACAAGCCTTCTATAGGTCATCAAGTGAAAGTAAAACTCCGGTTTGGAAGAACGGGGAGGAAACTTGTTAGAATCAGCCAGACAGGAATTCTCACGGAGAGTGGTTGTTCTTACGGATTCAAAGAGATATGACATTAGGCCTTCCGGCTAATTGTGTCAACCACCACATCAACCATGCCAGATTCTGAAAAGACCTAGTTCAATACCCTTGAGGAAAACACCAACCATCGTTGCTGCTTGAGATTCAGCTCTGGTTAGTGGATTGATAACTCAGACTCGATATGTTTGAGCGAAGAGATTGCACAGGTTACCAACGAGATACATTTACTAGATTCTCAAGATATGGACTACGATGCCACGCTCAAGAAGATGAGCAGGATTGCAGAACTCATGTATTAGCAACTTGCAAAAGACGGTTGCACCTTCATGACTTATTTGCAATGAAACACATCGGAGTCATTGTTGGGAAGATTATTACGAAGATAACGAAGTTCTTGGACTTCTTCTCTTCACGGATAAACAGTCAGAGCTTAGTGTGGATGGAAATTTCTTCAGGTAATTGGAGGTAACAACCCACCATCTCAAGAATAGTCCACACGTGCATGACCGACCAGGGATTGTTCCCAAAGGAAACCGGAGAACTCTACTCGGATCCACGACGACAACTTCACCATAAGCACATGAAACGGAGTAAGCCACTTCAGACATCGAGAGCACAACTTCGTGATAACACAAAGATGGTTCTCAAAAGTTTCCAACATTAGTGCCAAGTGTTTAACATGAGCCTCTCGCAACTTGGAGAAAATAGGAATGTCATCGATGGGCTCGAAAACACACTTATCAGAACACTCCAAGAGGAGGGATTCATATGATATATGAACAAGGCAGAATATTGGTCAGACCAAAGGACATGAGGTGTACTCGGGCCAAACACCATGAGTGAAAACACCATCAGGATAGCCCTTGAATCTGGACTTGATCTGACGATAGCCCAAATCAAATCAAGGTAGAATGACAGCATGTCCATTAAAGAGATACTATCATGCTTCAACACTAGGAAAACTAGATATCCCTTATCAAAGGAACAAGTTGGCGGAGCTTTTGCCTTACAACTCTCCAAGTTGTTGTTTAAGCTCAACCACTAGTCCAAGGTGTCTAGGGTAGGTTCTTGGAGAGAGGAGTGGTTCAAATTTACTCCTGGTTTAGACATCACGGTCAGGTAAAACCTGGTGATACTTCTAGAAAGACAACCAGAATATCACAACCTACCGTTAGGTCTAGGAATTTGAAAGGAGGCTTGCTTTTCAAAGCAACTAGTATGAACATGAGAGCTTGGCATGAACCTAACTCTTTGACCAAGAATTGTTCACCGGGATGAACGGATTTGGTAACACAGTCAACTTTAAGTAGAGACTGGATGACCAGTAGTGCTAAGAAGGATGCAGATGTTTCTTAGGTTTTTCGAAGCAATAAGAATTGCTAGGAGTACCTAACACACATGTCCATGCATAAACCCATCATACTCAAGCATTCAATCTTGGATGAAGGGGGAGTGAAGATGTGTGAGAGCATCACTTCATCGATAATGCCATGAAACTGAACACAACCTCTTGATATAAAAGAGTGTGACACTCGAAGGTAGAACAGAACAGAAGCTAATGAAACTTCTTTATTCTGTGGATTACAAATTTGAACTGGTCCTAAAGGTGAACGAGGTTCTGGAGTTTGTTTCTCCTGACATCCCAAGGTGGAATGTTTTGACGGGAAACAAGAGCAAATGCATTGGAAGACTCCAACACACATATGCAACCTGGTGTCCAAAACAACGAATGGAGATTCAAGAGCAACTGGAAGACATGAACATGCTCAGGAGAATTCCTAAGATCACGTTGATTGCACAGGGTAATACTCATTTGTAGAACCCATGCTACATAGATTGGTATAGCTGAATCAAGAAGGAAGATGTGGAGGCCATGATCATCACTCTTGTTGTGATCCTTTTGACTCCACGAGAAAACCTATGGCTAAGGAAGTTGAAGTTTCCTAGAAACCCTGAGGTAAAACAGATTCCTCGGGATCCAAAGAAACGGAACTTGGGTTAAAGGTCAGCATCCTGTACTGATAGCGTGAGCATCGGGTAGTTAAGAAACCACACGTTCCAACCCACTGCAATTCAGCACATTCCGGGACCTTCGGTTCAATTCCAAGGGTGAAAACTCAAAGAAAGGAGTAACTACTATCTGAGTTCCTTGAAGGACACTACAAATAGCAATCACGAGGTATCTTTCAAAATACAAACATAGCTCCGAAAGAATTTGAGCAGAGGATAACGATTACATTCGAGATGAAAAAGAAATCTCGAGGTTAAGGATTTTGAGACTTTAGAACGGGAGTATGTGGAACCCACACAACTCTGAGAGATTAGAACGGAAAGGAAATCTCCCATTTGAAACGAGAGACAACTGAACATGGAACACACACGACTCTAGAAACTTTTTAACACCAGGTCAACTTGGGTAAAAGACGTCATTGCCAAACAAGGCACCTAGGTTTTGAATGACTAGAAGAGATAGTAAAACCTTTTCAAATCAAAACAGGTAAGGTGACCCAGAGTTAGAGCGATACCAGATACGGAGTAAAAAGAATCCTAAGAAGGTTTTTCACAATCCATTTGAGTTTCCAAATAGTTTTCATAAACTCTAGACTCAACATCGACCAAGCAGTAAGGTTTTCCTACAGGCAGTCCTGCTCTGATACCATGACTTGTCACGACCCCGGACCCAGAGATATACATACTGTTATGTGCTCCTAGCCATGGACTCACAAGGGCTTCAGGGTTACCAGCCCCGGCCGCAACAAACAACGGCAGGCAGACTGGATTCATCGGCACGTAGTCCGGATCCCCAGTCTACTACTCCTTGTATCCATGCTAGTCATAACCAACTATGCATATCAAAGCGTCCACGAATCGAATGAAACTGAAGGAAACGGGACCAAAGCTATACAGAGATGCTATGTGTCCAGAAAGTGCAACAACAATCGAGGGTTACTGGGGTTACCTCGCCCCAGGCCGATCACATCGACAGGCGGGCTCGGACATGGATCATCGGCTCCACAACCCCTCGACTGCGACAACTATGCAGGCATAGCCAAAACTGTATAACAATGAGCTCGAAACCAACAACCGATCAAAGCAGTACTCTAAACATGAAGTTGTATTAAACAAGATGTTACTAGAGTATAGCTTACAAGCAGAGGTCACACGACCCAACATTACATCAGACAACGGAAGGCAAATTATGTTGCTAATCAACAAGAACCAAAAAGGCCTAAGAGGCCGCAACATAAGGCGACGTCCCAGCCCATAGATTCCAGGCTGCTACCTGGGAACCCTGAACTACTCGTCGATGTCTACGTTGAAACACCACCGATGTGAGATCTTCTCCTGAACCAAAATTAAGCAAACCTGAGTACGGGAGGTACTCAACAAGACTTAGTTAACCTATTATATACCTGCTATCTTTTAGAAAGAGTTATGAAGGTTATTTTGCATAAAGCCAACTTTGTTTTCCAAGTTGAGGAAGGAATAGCACGTCTCATGGAGTGTTTTCAAAACAGATGAGGAAACTAGTCAATTACTGAGATCATCATCTTCTTGTATTCCACCAAGTCGTTCTCATTCCCACACTATCTTATGCTACAAGGATCACCCCTCCCGGCATCTCCGAGGAGGCACCCTTCAATCATGGTTAATAAGTTTTAGTCATTCCGTTGAGGTTATCTATGATCACAGAATCCGTTGCCAAGTCGTCCGTAACCGTGGACACGGCTTCTCGAGGAGATTTATCCCTGCAGGGGGTACACTTTACCCACACGTACCATCCGACTCTTAACGCCACATGTACGCTCGTCCATGGAGCGCGGCAGAGGGTGGCTGGCCACGACCTTTACCTTGCTCGACCCTATCCATGAGTCAACTCAAACAGGGCCACCCCATCAACAGGGAGTTGGCCACCTCCTGACGGCACCTGTTCTGTGAGTCGGGAACAAGATCCGTGTACGTCCATCACTTGTCCCGGTCACGCCCTAAGTTTTCTCCAAATCGTTTTCCGACTCACACGCAGATGGAAAGATCAAACTACGTGACTCATGGACGTGGCCAAACAAGTTAGTTAGTCGAGCGCGGTCTGTTAGGCCCCGCGTGTGGTTGCACGCTCAGTCTTGGCTTCGAAGGCGAGAACTCGCTCCTAGGGGCATGAACAGGACAAAACGCCACAACCCATTGTGGCCTCACATCCATGCCAGCATTTAGTCAAGTTATCAAAGATAATATAAATTACAACAACCTGACAAAGTAGATTCACGTATTGACCAAATTCATCAACCGGATGGATCAGATCACAACTAGGCATGGCTAAGCAAGACTCACAGGGTTTAGCGGAGCGCGCACAAACAAACCTATAGCTGCTAGGAGCAGTGGATCAGGATATCTAGGTTATGCAGTATATAGGGGAACTCTATCTACTGACATCAAATAGTTTGGAACCGAATGCAAAGTATGAGATTCAAAACACTTTGAAACCATATATGAGCAGATAAGAGGTTATGCTTGCCTTGGTTATAAGAAAACCAGATAAAGTCTTCAGGAATAAGTGCTTGACTGGTCGGTTAGGATCAAGTATTCACCATTGGATTGCTGGCCTTCTCTTCGGAGTCACGTTCTACCGAGGGGGAAACAACACCGAAAGAGAAATAACAATCAACACATGGCATCGATGCAATGCACAATATGTATGCATGAGCAGATTAATGCACTGAAATAAAGCCCTAAGCATGATCGTTGGGTTGCTAGGGTTCATATGTCAGTTAAACATTTTTACTGAATTTATCCCGAAATAGACCCCGGAGGGGGTTTCGGACGATTATGGAAGTGAGTGCAATTTAAAGTGCTCAAATGGGTTTGAAAACATCATAACTAGGTTGCATTTGTCATTTTGAGCAAAATGGTATATAACTTTTAATTTTCCAATTTTAATGAATAAAAACTTATTTTCTCCATTTTAAATGATTAAACAATATTAAATAATGTCCAAGAATGAAATGTGTCAAACATGTATGAAAGTGACATTTTTGGGTTCCAAATAATTTTCTGAACATTACCATATTTTTACTTTATTTTTCTGAGATACATTTTGGAAGATATTAACTATACAAATTTATTCATTTTCTGTATAGATAAAAAAACAGGAATATGACATCATCATGATGCAGGGATGATGTCATCGAGCTCTCATCTTCACAGATAGGATCGAATTCGATCGAATTCGCGCGCGGTTCAGGAATTAAACTATACCATGAGGGAGAGGGGAGTATGGGGAGTCTAGGAGTGGCCTCGGCGGACCGAACGGTTGCCGGAGTGCTCGCCGGCGACGAGGAACCGCGGCGGCGGCCACGGGTTCCGGCGACGCGTAGCTCCAGAGGGGGAGAGAGGAAACGGAAGGGTCCGGGAGAGGGAGGAGCTCACCACGAGCGTGATGGTGCGGACGGGAAGGCCGGAGGGGGTCGCCATCGACGGCGCCGAGCACGACGGCACCCGGCCGGACTCGGGGAAGAACCGGTCGATTCGCATGGCTCCGGTTGTCCCCGCAAATGGCGTTCCTACTGGAGGTGAAGGAGGGCATGGCGGTGTCGTAGGAGGTCACGGAGGGGCGCGGGGTCGCGCTGAACGGCGGCGATTTGACGGCGGCCGTCGAGGCAGAGGAGCTAGGGTGCGGTTGTTCCATGGCAGAGGGAGAGAGGAGGGTTTCGGGTGCGATTTCCATGGAGCTAGCGAGATACAGACGCCTCCAGGGGTACTCATCCCCTCGCGCGGAGAAGCAGGAGGTGGCAACCGGCCATGGAGACTCGGCCACGCAGCTTCCCTGCTTTCTGGCCGGAGCTAGAAGAAAGAGCAAAAAGAAAAGAAAATTACAAAAAACCCCTGAAGATCCTGGATTTTACAAAACAGCCCTTTTCTATTATAGCAGAGAACAGAACACAGAGTTTTGGGGACCTTTTTGTGAACAAAAAATTTGCCAAAAATACTTTTTGGAAAGCTTATCAAATTTGCAAACTCACCATGTTTTTGGTATGTGTATTTGAATTATTTTTTAGAACAAATTTTTGGGACGCAAATTAAGTACTTTTTTGTGGAATTTTCTGAAACCATTTAATTTCATAGTTTAAATTGGTTTAAATTGGTTTCAAATTTTGTTTCCATGCATGTATGAGATGAACACAACACCACACACCTTTGTTAGCAAAATTGGGATGTTACAGGCTGTGAGCCAGAAAATCCCTGCACGGAATGCTTTTTGATTGAGCATGATGTCTGCAATCTCCTGCGTGGCTTTCTTGCAAGATTTCTCGTCCTTCTTCTGGCGAAATACATCGCTGAAAAATTCCGATAGTACTGCGTTTATACATGCAAACATTGATTATCGTGTATCCTTTGCATCGACGATGTATCTGCCTTTGCAAGACTTCATCTGCTCCATCCGGGAACTTCTGATCAACTAAGAAGTTTAAGTATGGAATTGTCCAATCCGGGTTAACAAACAGAACTCAATTGACTCGGAAACTAGAGGATAGTAGATATCTCCGCCTTTTATTGATGGTTCATGCAAATGTTGGACGAACACACCAGGTGGTAGAGTTTTCACTCTTTCCGAGCCCATGCGGGCTAGAGCATCTGCGTTCCAATTTTCTTCCCTTTTGATATGAAGTACTTCAAATCCTAGGAAGAAAATGGCAAACTCGTCCACTGTTCTCCGATATTTGGCCATGATGGGGCTTTTGGCATCCCATGTTTGGTTTAGCTGATGTTGTACCAAATCCGAGTCGCCATAACAAAGTATACGATTAACGCCTATCTCTTTTGCAATATGCAAGCCGTGAAGCAATGCTTCGTATTATGCCACATTGTTGCTGGCGTTGAAGTGTATTTGTAATACATACTCCATAATGTCACCTATTGGAGATTTTAGCACTACACCAGCTACGGTGCCTTCTTTCATTTTCGACCCATCAAAATGCATGATCCAATATTCTGACTCCGGCATTGGTATGTTTTCCATTGCTTCTGTCCAATCGGCAACAAAATCTGCCAAAACCTGGGATTTGATAGCCGTCCTGAGTTGGTACTTAATGTCGAACGCAGCCCGTTCAATTCCCCATTTGGCAACCCGGCCTGTTGAGTCCGCATTGTTGATGATATCCCCTAGTGGTGCTTTGCTTACCACAGTTGTGGAATGTGCTTCGAAATAATGGCGGAGTTTCCGAGATGCGAAAAACACACCATATGCCAGTTTTTGATAATGTGGATACCTTTGTTGATTGGGAGAATACCTCGCTGACGTAGTAAACCAGATATTGATCTGGTATGCTTTGTTCGTCCCTGCGCCTTTCCATGATTATCACTGCACTGATAAACCTGTTAGTTGCTGTAAGATACAGTAACATGGGTTCTTCATATTTTGGCGATGCCAAAACCGGAGCTTTCATCAAAGTTTCTTTTAACTGGGTTAATGCTTTGTCCGCCTCTTCTGTCCATTCAAATTTGTCGGATTTCTTCAACAATTTGTATAATGGCAGAGCTTTGTCTCCAAGCCGGCTTATAAACCTGCTTACGGCGGCTGTAGAACCCGTCAATCTTTGGACATGTTTTAGGCACGTAGGTCTTTTGATGTTTAAGATTGCTTTGATCTTTTCCAGGTTTACTTCTATTCCTCTATGAGAAACTATGAAACCCAGAAGCTTTCCTGAGGGAACCCCGAATACACACTTTAATGGATTGATTTTGTAAGTGCGCAGATTATCGAAAGTTTCTCGTAGATATTTAAGGAGTGTATCCTTTTCCTTGGAAATGACGGAAATGTCGTCCATGTAAACATGCACGTTTTTGCCGATTTGACTATGTAAATATCTTTGCATGCAACGCTGGTATGTTGCACCCGCGTTCTTCAGGCTGAAAGGCATGGTTATGTAATAGTACGTCCCATAGGGTGTTATGAAAGAAGTTTTTATTTGGTCTTCTTCTTTCATGCGTATTTGATGGTACCCAAAATAAGCATCCAAAAAGCATAAAAGCTCAGAGCCAGCAGTGGCATCTATTATTTGATCGATTCGCGGTAACGCGAACCTATCCTTTGGACACAATTTGTTCAATCTCGTGTAATATATACACATCCTAAGAATAATACTATCCTTCTTCGGGACTAATACTGGGTTTGCAGACCAATCAGTATGTATTACTTCCCGGATAAAGTCAGCTGCTAAAAGCCGGATAATTTGCTTGCCAACAACCTTCCGTCTTCTTCCGACAAAACGAGGGAGACCTTGTTTGACGGGTTTTGATCCTGGAATCACTTTGAATTGGTGCTCAGCAAGTTCCCTGGCTACACCCGACATGTCCGCAAGACACCAGTCGAAAATATCCCAGTTCTCACGGAGGAACTTGATGAGGGCGCTTTCCTATGCGTAAGTCATTCCTGTTCCCACAACGACAAAATTTTGTCGGATCTTTGGGTTCCAGGATGATCTGCTTTGTATTCTCTGATGCCTTGAAGCTATCTGCCGGCTGCCGGCTTTCTTTTCCTACCAGCATTTCTGTCGGCGATACTTCCTTATCCAGCTCCTTCAGCTCTTCCTTCCTTATTACCTGTTCAGCGCAAAGGGCGTTTCCTCTTTCTAAATCATTTGCTAGCTTTAAGTCTCCTGAGATAGTGATTACTCCGCCTTTCGGCCCCGCCATTTTGAGCTTGTTGTAGATGTCACATGATCTTTCCATGAACTTGGCGAAAGTCGGTTGTCCGAGTATTGCGTGATACACGCTCTCGAACGACACTACCTCGAATGAGATCTTTCCTGGCGGAAGTGTTCTCTTTTACCAAAGGTAACATCTAGGGTAATTTCTCCTAGGGACTGTGCTTGCCTACCCGGAACAATGCCATGGAAGAGCACGTTGCTGTGTTTGAGTTGAGTCTCGGAAAGATGCAACTGCTTCAGTGTACTTAAGTATAGGATGTTGATACTGGATCCTCCATCCACCAGCACTCTTTTGAGCCTAGTGTTTTGTACAATAGGACTTACTACCAAAGCATGTGTGCCGGGTTCTGGGATATTTTCAGGATGATCTGACTGATCCTAGGTAACTGGCGTATTTGAATACTTCAAGTAATTTGGTGTTGGAGGTATCACCGTATTGATTTCTCGAAGTGTTCGCTTTGCCTGTTTGGCTGAGGGAGTTGCCAGAAAAGTTAAGTTACATTCTTCTTCAACTCTTGGAAATTTGGGCTCGCCTTTTCGCTGCCGCTCCTAGATTTTATCATCAGTATCAGACTCATTGTCCTCTTTCTCAGACTCTGGCTTTTGTTTATTGAACTTCCTTTTGGAATTCTTTCCCTTATTCCTGGATCCTGCAGTGCCTTTCATGGGATTATTAAGCCGGCATTGCACATTGGTGTGGGTAGGCTTACCGAAATGCGAATGGTGGACACAGTTTTCCGACTTAATATTTTCCCTCTCTTTCTTAGAGTAGGAGATACGTTCTGTGTTTCTTACTTTCCATCTGCTGCCATTGTCCTTTCCAAAGGTAAAATTTACTTCTTTGGGTTTTGGCTGTGCCTCAAGAGTTTCCTTCTTTTCTGAGCGAGGCGTCTTTTTGGCCTGGACCAAAGCATCAATATTTCCGCCTCTTGCCCTGATATCATCTTCGGCCGTTGCGTCAGTGGTGAGCATAGATCCGAGATCTTTGTGCTCTTTCGAACTAACCATGAACGGTACAAGGCTGGGTTTTAGGCCGTTGATGAAAGCATGCATTGCTTGTACACCACTCACTCCTGAACAACTGTTCTTCATTGCAGTCCATCTTGAGATAAAATCGACATACGACTCGTCTTCAAATTGGACGCATCGATTTAGCTGGTTAATGCTTTTAGGGCGTTTGTACGTGCCCCGAAAGGGCTGAGCAAATACTCTAGTCATGTCCTCCCAGTTGTCGACGGTTCTTGATGGAAGCCCGTTGATCCAATCTCTGGCTCCATCCAGCAACATTAGGGGAAGGAACTTTACAGCCTCAAGGTCTGTCCCATTGTTGATCTGGACGGCAGTATAGTAATCTGACAGCCATGTATCTGGGTTTGTACTTTCGGTATACTTTTGATAAGTTGGATCAACCTTGGAGAAGCCAGAATGTAGACTTATTCTTCGGATCCTATCAGTGAAACACTTAGGTCCAAAGTATAGATCGTCTCTTTCCTCCCTATCGACGTGTACGGAATATCTTCCGGCTGAATGAACAGAAGGGGATCTGCTCCGTTCCGGTCCATTGTGGAGCGAATGCGCTCTTCCGGGATTATCCCTGTTTCGTCTGATATCGTGCCCTTTGGATTTAGGCGGAGTTCTCCTCCTTGGCCTTTCTTTGTTCCTCGGGGGAGTTCGGGATCTCTCACGCCTGTGAGGGTTATCATATCTTCCGGCTTTGTCAGTTGGGCGTCTAAGAGGCGACATTGCTTTGCCGTCTGTCCGGTTTTGTTCCTCCCGTTCTTTGTCTCGGGGATTGTTTCCTCCTTTCGGCATGTGGGATCCTATTTTGGACGCTGCGTCCCTGTTATCGGGGATTTTCTTGTCCTTCTTAGGGTCTCCCTTCTTTTCCTTAGAATCGCCTGAATCTCCGGATTCGCCTGGGTCAGGTGCCCAGCGGCACACGTGGCAGTTTGCCGGAACATGATTGTCCTTGTTGTTGCTGTTGTAATGCTTTTCCTAGGAAAACATACACTCCCTGCAGCTTTTCTCCCTTTGAATACAGATCATCATTAAGGATGGCGAACGCGGCTTCTGCGTTTTATGCTGTATTTTTCTAGATGCGCTTGCCCTTAGCATTTAAGTTGTTAACCTGTCTTTGCCAAGAAGGGTTTTGGAGCCGTTCTTTTGCTGGCATCACATCCGGCTTCGAAATTTCGGGCAATCTCTTGGGTTTTATCCTGGACATATTCTGTCATTCGAATTCCTCAATTTCTTCATGCTTTGCTTTTACAGTAGTCTGGGCTTTGAGGAGATTTTCTTGGGATCGGAATAGATGTTGTTGTTGCCGCATAAGGGCTTGCCTTCTGGCTTCCAGAACTTCTGGTGGTTCGTGAGGCGCAATCGGGGTTTTGATCAGATCAATCTCGTCCTGTTCCGACATCTAGGGAACAGGGATTTCCTTTCTCTTCTCCGCTTGTTTTACACCACTACCTCCTCCAGTTTCCAGGTTCTGATTGGCAGTCTCTGCCAGCTTATCTTCTTTCTTCTGTAACTTGGATAGCAGCTTCCTGGAGAATTTCTTCTCTTTCTTGGAAGATGGGGGTTTCTTGTTAGGTTCTTCTTCCGTCAATTCTTTAATGTCGGGATAAGTCGGACTAACTTCACCCTCTTCTTCCTCTTCATCATCCATGTCCTCTGGCGGAGGGGTCTTGGGATCTTCCTCTTCCTCATTGTCCGAGTTTCCAGTCGGCTTTGCCATGAGTACTTCGTGGAAGGTTCCTTGCATGGATTTGACTTTTCTTTCGAAATCGACCTCATCTTTGGAATCTGCATCAGATTTGGGTTCCGATTCTAGTCTTGCCTCAATGGCAGCTAATACAGATTCGGCTTCCGAGTTCATCGTCTGATTGGCGGATGTCGGATCTTCCACGTTTTCCGTGGGACTATGATTTTCTGCTTCTTCCACGGGATTATTTTCTTCCGTGATTTCAGCAATCTCGGACTGGACCATGCCAACAAAGTGAGATCTGATTGTGGGCATCTCCGGAGAGGCAACAAATTCAGTAGTGTTTTGGCGATCTAAGCAGAATCCGGTATCATAGTTTTCCTCAATTGGGTATAGGGCGGGTGGGATAAATTTACTTCCACCACAGAATGCCATTGCTTCTGTTGTTAATCCGATAAAGATATTAGTAGATACAATCGGTAAAACGCAGGCACTTACCAGGTGATTCCGTGTTGTCATGTACAATCCGTTGTCGAGGAAGCGTCCGACGTCGCCGTTGAATTTTAGACTTCGGATAGTTATTGTACTGCCGATTCCGCCGAGTATTCCCGCTCGAAACGTAACTCCCGACGTCGCTGGCCCCATGGTGGGTGCAAACTGTCGAGACATTGTAGTAGAGTTCATAGACGGGGGTGCCATGAGACTACTAGTAGAGTCGTGGGGGGAACATGGAAGTACTGTAACGAGAACACCGAGTTTTACCCAGGTTAGGAATGTCGCAGCTAAGGCGGCGTTCCTACTCCTGCAATCTCACTAAATCAGGGCTGAAGCCTGAAGTATACAGAGTACAATGTGAATATGGTTTCGCTAACTTGGCGAGGATCAACTTCTCGGCGAGTTGGCTTCTAGCTCATTGTTTGATCCTCTTCTTCTCTCCCGTCCGACTTTATATAGATAGCCGTATTAGGGCTTACAGAAAGGAAACATAGAAGACTACGGAAAGTATATAACTTGGAAAGTAAGGAATCCGTCTTCTCCTCCAAGCTGCACCACTTTGGGTCGTGGTCCGGGTTCTTCTAGAATCCGGCTTCCCGCGCGTCAGCTTACTGGGCCGCTCAATGGACTTTGATCCATCACCTGCGGGACACCCTGGTAATCCGGCCTCCGGCCATCTGTCAGATACACCCCTATTTGGTATATATCTGACAGCCTGTGTGCCTGAGGTTCATACTATTCAAATTCCTTATTTTTCCTAAGTATTATCTGATTGTTTGTGTGTTGGGTCACTGGAATTAGTAAGTAAAAGTGCCAAGGTATAATCCATGACTCCGAGTTTTGACTGATAGGTTTATAACCCAGTCACTTTGCATGAAGATTGCATACTTTCAAGCCACTTCAACACTAAGAAAAGTTAAAGCATACAAACAAGAGAGCTTAAAAGGAAAGGAATTAAAACTCTGGAAAACTTGCAAACACTTAAACTTTACTGCAAAGGATAAATACTTGTTCATACAAAAGATAAAATGCATTACAATTGATATTACATTGTAAGAACAGTAGTGCTTTCTATTTTGGCTACTTGGCTATGCAAGAACTAGACAGCATCTTCGAACTCGTCATCGCCGTCCTCATCGCTGTCGCTCGGGTTCTCCAGAGTTGTTAGATGTCGCACCTGGACTTCTAGAGGATACTCACCGTACGAACTGAACAGTAGTTGATTGGATTACGGGGCTTACCGGCACCCGCATCTCTTACGAGTAGGCCAACACTTATGTGTGACAACCAATCTCTACTATCCACCGTCGATGTAAACTATCCCATAGAAATCAGGATACTACCATTGACGTACTTCATACCATACACACATGGTACGTCGACGGCGTTGAACAAAATGATAACACAACAGATCTCTAAGACACAAAAGATGGAAATAAGTTGCAAATAGCTCTCACTAGAGCAGAGATAGGAAATACAATCATCCATAGGACACATGTCCCAACATAACATCACTACATCTCAGCGGAAGCATTCAAAGGGTCTGAGTACAGACAAATCCAAATAGGCTTAAGAAGCCGGGAATGAAAAGAAAATGGAGCCCATCCACGATGTCTCGGATCCTGCCCGGGTCCGCTACCTACTCGTCAGCAGCCTCGTCAAACTCCACGTAGTAGCCGTCACGGGGATCCTCGTAAGCGTAGTCTGCGGAAACCACAGCCCCAAAGGGGTCAGTACATAAACGTACTGGCAAGCAAGACTCACAGTTCACCAAAGTGTAGCCCGTCAACACCAAGCGCAGATGCCTTGGGTTCAACGGAAAGAAGGGATATAAAAGATGCTGCAACTGGATGCACTAACCAACTACAGAACATACTACAACTTCCGGCTATCACAAAGGGGATAAGATAGCGTATCGTAACCAACTATAGCTAACCACCACACAAACCCATCCTGGATCTCGCCCCTTATCCAAAGAAGCAATCCGTGGATAACTCACCCAGTTGGATTAATGATGGATCAAATTGTTGTGTCAATAAGCCTATTACTAGTCAAGTTATCATTAGTTAGGTGTAAGTTGTTCTGAGTACTTGTTAGCCAGTACTTTCACCAAGTCAACCATAACCGCGGAAAACACGGCTTCTCGAGAAGATTTATCCCTGCAGGGGTGCACCAATTTGGCCGTACACGTAAGAATAACCCGCCAGATGGGAAGGCCTTTCCCACCAAGCGGGGCACTCAACACAACTCAACTCTTCTTCGCATCAAGCCCAAAGCACCACGTGCTGTGCGTGCGCGGCTAATCGAGCCCCACGAAGAAAAGGGGACCCTCATAGCACTGGAAGACCACGCCGCCCTAAATACCGACTACAAAAGTTCCACCCTGGCCTCGGGTTCGTACCTGCATATGCGTGCATCAAATGGAAAGCCCGAACTACGTGTGGTGATTTGGATGAGATGCGAATCGAATCAAATTGAGGGGGGCGCCCATACACGCTTCCCACATGCGCATAGTGCGCTCATCATGGATCAGTAGACAATACCCTTTTCCTATTAGGGTCGACACTAGCAGGCCTCAAAACCACGCCGGGCCTCCTGCCGGTGCCTTATCAGCAATTTATTATTACCTCAAGATTAACAGGTTGTTGTTTAACATCGAGCCCCAGAACATAATCAAATATAATAACAGAAAGTAACTAATAACAGACTCGAGCAAAACAACCCTAAGCATGCTAGTAAGACACGGGCCCAAGCAACGGGGTTATAGGACTGGAGGTGAGGCAATATCAGGGTTCAGGGTATCATATGATAGGTTCGTAACAGAAGCAACGATACATATGGCTAGCAGAAATAGACAACGGAAAGTATCGGTAACCAATGTTGAAAGGAACACAATGGTTCATGTGAGTGATAACTTGCCTGCAAACTCAGTAGCCTGGTACTGGGCTAGATCCTCAGAAGGGGTGTCGTAAGTATCGTCTGTCTCAACGTCGTCGTCTATCCGAGAAGAAGCAAACAAACAATACAGGAAGATAAACAATCAATATCATGGCATAGTGCTCAATCATGGGATGATGCATGTCAAGTTAATGGATGCACCAAAATAAACTAGTTGACATGGTAACACAATTGAAATGGACACCTATGCAATTTTGAGTTGCATATGAAAAGCCCATGAATTTTGGTTGAAACAATTGTTTTCCAATTAACCAATAGGTGAAAGTGGATTAGCATGATGCATGGATGAGGAAAACAACAAAATAACAACAATAGAACCCAAAGGCAATAAGGTTTACCAATTTAGAAATTTATTTATTAAGTTAGGGAGTTTTTGGTTCCTTAAAGGTGTTACACAAGCATTTGTTGTTTTCATCAATTTTAATTGTTCAAAACACTAAACCAATTTCATATTTGAAAAATTTATACTTTTATGGTTTGAAAACATATTTTATATGTTCAAAAATAATTTAATTTGAGCAAGTTATGAATTTAGCAAATTTTAATAATTTAAACAAGGTTTAAATTATTTAATCAATTATAATTATTCAAAACATGAAACAAAGTTTATATTTGCAAAGTACATGAAAAATGGGATGGAAAACATATTTTATTTGTTGAGTTTGGAATTTTTATGTTCAAGTTATGAATTTTGCAAAAATTAAGTGAATTAAACAAAATTTAAATATTTCACCAAATTAAAATATTCAAAACAGTAAACAAATTTATATTTGGGTAGAGAATTTAAAATGGAGTGATTTACATGTTTGAAGTTTTGCAATTGGAGTTTCCAAACAAAAGTTATTGATTTACCAAGTTTAAGCAATTTTATGGTTTATAGAAATAATTAGGGACCTATAAAAGATACAGGGACTTGGAAATAAAAATTACAGGGACTTAGATAAAAGTAACAGGGACCTGGGTGCAATTTGGGATAGATCTAGATCTAGAAAAATAAATGGAAAAAGATGGTTTTTATCGGGCGGGGGTGGGATTCGAACCCTGCCCTCCTGCCTGCTGCGCAAGGAACAGCAACCAACTGGGCTGCTGCTGCTGTGTTGACAGAAAGGGCATCCGAGGGGGCTTAAGGTTCAGAGATTGAACTGAATTTAATTCGAAAAAAGGCAGAAAAGGTGGGGGTGCGGGACTTGAACTCGCGAGCTGTGGGTTCGCTGCGAGCGCGCCCTACCAGCAGGCTAATGCACTGGTTGTTGAAACGATACGGGTCGATTGTTTTTTGAGTATAACACATCACTGTAACCTGAACTTCAAGCGAACGCACTGCAGTTGTTACTCTCTGACGTAGAACACGCACGAACCAGGCAGCGATGGCACAACTGGCCAGAAGAAATTGAGGCGCATACAACAGGGAATCGAGGGGGGAGGTAGCAGAATGGAACGGGGGAGTTACCCTCTTCGCAGGGGTGCCCGCGGCACGGCCGGGGGGTGGCGGAGACGGCGGCGGCGTGCTCCGGCGGGCGGCGGCCGGAGGCAGCAGAGAAGGGGCGGCGAGCTCCCCTCGATGGCGGCGGTGGTGGGGAGATAGGAGGGAGGAGCGGATGCGGCTAGGGTTAGGGTTTTCTAGGGATGGGGAGGAGTAGATATAGGAGGTAGGGGTGGGGTGGAGCAGCACGTGCTGTCCACCATGGCTGTCGTCATTCGACCGTACGGAGGTAGGGGGAGACCGAGCGGGCTGCAGCCTGGTGGGCTGGGCCTGCCTCTCCCCCTCTCCTGCATTTTTTTTTTTGCTCTTTATTTTTTTTCCTCTGTATTTTTTTTGCAAGAAATGGAATAGAAAGAAATAGAGGGTTTTTAAGTTAGTAGAATTTTTAGAAAAATTAGGGTGAGTTATTTAGGTCATCAACAAACAAATGCCAAGTTTTGTTTTACAATTATTTCAAAATAATTTGCTGTTTGCAAAATGGTTTAAATTTGAATTAATTTGAGTAGTGATTGAATTATTGAAAACAAGAATTTAATTATTTGGAACCCTATTGTTTAATTAGAAACAATGAGTTAAATTGTTTTGGCAATTTCATAAATCCATATTGGGTGCTGTTGTAACATGTGATTTGAATTTGAATTGAATGCAATTTATATTAAGTGGATTATTAAAGAACAAATAATAGTTGAGCTTTTTATTATTTCATGGAAACAGATGGAAGTGTTATTTGAACCATTTTATTTGGAGAGTTGTAACATAACAAGTATGAAGTAAAGGTTTTAATATTGATTGAATTTCCATTGTGAAAACAAAGTAAAACATCTGCAAACCAAATGAAAACAAATGGAAACAATATGATGACATGATGCAATACTCTAATTAAACAAAAACAAACATTCTAGGGGTGGTTTTTCATACTTGGGATGTTACAAAACGCCCCCCTTGAAGGAATCGCGCCCCGAGATTCCTTACTGAGAAAGGAAAATGTCCGGATACTTCTTGCGAAGATCCTCTTCGGTCTCCCACGTTGCCTCTTTATCGGAATGATGCGACCATTGCACTTTCAAGAACTTGGTGCGCTTGTTGCGAGTCTTACGCTCGGTCTCATCGAGAATACGAACAGGGTGCTCCTCATAAGATAGATCATCTTGCAGCTCAATGGAATCATGATCAACTGCACGATCTGGATCTTTGAAACACCTCTTGAGCTATGACACATGAAACACATCGTGCACCTTGGATAGTTTTTCTGGAAGTTAAAGGCGATAGGCATTTTCCGCACGCCTTGAGAGAATGTTGAAAGGACCAATGTATCTTGGTGCAAGCTTTCCTTTCACACCGAAACGATGAGTGCCTCTGAGGGGAGTTACACGGAGATATGCCTTGTCACCAGGTGCATAGATCATATCCCTGTGCTTGCTGTCATAGTAGCTTTTCTGACGAGACTGAGCAATCTTGAGATTGTCACGAATGATGCGAACTTTCTCCTCGGCTTCCTTAACAATGTCAGGGCCTAAGAGTGAACGTTCACCAGCTCCAGACCAATTGATTGGACTCCTGCATCTGCGGCCATAGAGTGCTTCAAATGGTGCCAAGCCTAGGCTTGCCTGGTAGCTGTTGTTGTAGGAGAATTCAGCATATGGAAGGCAGACCTCCCATTTCATGCCAAAGGAGATACCACATGCTCTGAGCATATCCTCGAGAATCTGATTGACTCTTTCGACTTGCCCTTGAGACTGAGGGTGATAAGCTGTGCTGAAAAGAAGTTTGGTGCCCAATGCTTCTTGAAAGCTTTTCCAGAAATGAGAAGTGAATATGCTTCCACGGTCTGAGCTTATTTCCAATGGAACACCATGAAGAGGAAAAATCTTTGTTGTGTAGAGTTCTGCTAACTGTCTAGCTGAGATTGTTTCTTTGACAGCAAAGAAGTGAGCTACTTTAGTGAGACGATCAGTAACAACGAAGATTGCATCGTTGCCCTTCTTGGACTTTGGAAAACCAGTGACGAAGTCCATTTCAATCATGTCCCACTTCCACTCAGGAATTTTTAGAGGTTGGAGTAGTCCGGCTGTTTTCTGATGGACTGCCTTAACACGTTGACAAACGTCGCATTCAGAAACGTATTGAGCAATTTCACGTTTCATGCCAGGCCACCAATACAGTGTCTTAAGATCCTGGTACATCTTTGTACTTCCAGGGTGAATGGAAAGAGGAGTTTCCACAGTTCGAAGAATGGAAAGAGGAGCCTCCTTGAGAATGATATCTTTGAGACTTTGAACTTGAGGAACTGCAATGCGTCCTTCGAAGAACACAGTTCCTTTGTCATCAATTGAGAAGGACTTAAATTTCTCCTTGCCTTCTTTGATGTGCTCTACCATCTTCTTGATTTCAGCATCACGAAATTGTTCAGAACGAATCTTGTCCTCGAGAGTTGGACTGGCTGTCAAGCTAGCAAGATAACCTTGAGGAACAAGACCAAGGTTCAGCTTCTGGAATTCTTCATGAAGTGAAGGTTGGCTTTCCATGATCATGAGATTATTGCAATATGACTTGCGACTGAGAGCATCGGCCATAACATTAGCCTTGCCTGGAGTGTAAGAAATGGTGAGATCAAAGTCTTTAATCTTTTCAATCCATCTCCTTTGCCTGAGGTTTAGATCTGGCTCAGTGAAGATGTATTTCAGACTCTTGTGATCGGAAAAGATTTCAGTGCGATTACCCAACAAGTATTGCCTCCATTTCTTGAGGGCAAACACAACTGCTGCAAGTTCTAGGTCATGAGTGGGATAGTTTTGCTCATGTGCATTCAACTGACGTGAAGCATAAGCCACAACTTGACATTCTTGCATAAGAACTGCACCTAGACCTTGGAGAGATGCATCACAGAATATCTGGAAAGGTTTGGTAGTATCTGGGCCAACCAGAACTGGGGTAGAAGTGAGTTTAGTCTTCAGGAGATTGAAACTTTCATCACACTGTGGAGACCAAACGAACTTCTTGTCCTTCTTTGTGAGATCAGTGAGAGGTTTGGCAATCTTGGAAAAGTTTTGGACGAAACGACGGCAATAGCTAGCCAAGCCTAGAAAACTTCTGACTTGCTTCACCGTCTTAGGAGGTTTCCAATCAACAATTGCTTTAACCTTTTCTGGATCAATGGCTATGCCCTTGGCGGAGATGACATGACCAAGGTAAGCAACTTCTGGAATCCAGAACTCACATTTGGAAAACTTGGCATATAAACGATGCTCGCGAAGCTTCATGAGAGTGAGACGAAGGTGTTCTCCATGCTCTTCCTCGGATTTGGAGTAGACTAGAATGTCATCAAGATATACCACAACGAACTTGTCGAGGTATTCATGGAAGACAGAATTCATGAGTATAGAGAATGTCGCCGGCGCATTGGTGAGACCAAAGGACATGACGGTGTATTCATATAGACCGTACCGAGTGGTGAAAGCTGTTTTTGGAATATCTTCCTTTCTGATATTTATTTGATGGTAACCCATCCTCAAGTCCAACTTTGAGAATATTGAGGCTCCAGCAAGTTGATCAAAAAGATCATCGATACGAGGAATTGGATACTTGTTTTTGATGGTTTTCTCGTTAAGAGGACGATAGTCAACCACGAGTCTCTTTGTTTGATCCTTCTTTGCAACGAACGGAGTTGGGAAACCCCAAGCGGAGGAACTAGGTTGAATGTACCCTTTCTCCATGTACATATCGATTTGCTCCTTCAACAATTTCAGTTCAGGAGGAGCTATCTTGTATGGATGCTTAGAGATTGGAGCAGTACCTGGTTCAAGCTCGATCACGAACTCAACTGCTCTGTCCGGAGGCATCCCTGGCAACTCTTCTGGAAAGACGTCAGGGAATTCACAAACCACCGGAACATTTTCAAGTCGAGGTAGAGGTTTAGCATCGAGGGTGTACAGCTGAACAGAACTTGATTCATTTGGAGAATAGACTATCTGGCCAGAAGGGTGGAACAGAGTTATTGACTTCTGAGCACAATCAATCGTAGCTTTGTTGGCCTTCAACCAATCCATGCCAAGAATGACATCAATGTCAGAATTGCCAAGCAGAATGAGGGAAGCAAGGAATATGTGACCTCCAATTAGAATCTGATTCTCATGACTGATCTTGGAAGTTTGCATAGTTGCTCCAGGGGAGTTTACTACTAGCGGGGAACCCAAACCAACAAAAGGTAGTTTAACTGCTGTCGCAAAGATCTTTGACACGAAAGAATGCGATGCTCCGGTATCAAACAACACTTTAGCTGGGTTAGAGTTTACGGGGAATGTACCGAGAACGACGTCAGCAGCTTCCTCAGCTTTGTCGACCTTGACATGATTCACCCTCGCGGTCCTCCCGACAGGCCTGTTGTTGGAGTTGAAGGCTTTAGCCGGGGGAGCACGCACCATTGCCTGGTTGGTGTTGGGGCGAGGTGGTGGTGGAGGTAGCTGCCTCTGAGTGCACTTGTCAGCATAGCGCCCTGTCTGCTTGCATTTGTAGCAAGTGACGACACGAGGTGCATCTGGCCTTGGCTGCCCCATTGAAAACCTCTGAGCCTGCATCTGAGATGGGTTGGGTGGGCGGGAAGCGAAGCCTGGGGAAGCTTTGGCATATGGAGCCCTAGTGACAGCACCATTTGGCACCCAGATGCGGCGCTTCTGCGGAGGGGTGGTCATGTTGGAGGAGGAACCACCCTCACGCGAGTGCTTCCGAGACTCCTCGAACGCCTTGCGCCCATTTTCTTCATTGAGCGCGGTGTTCACGAGCTCCTCGAAGTCTTTGGCCTTGATGTTGGTGAGGGCGTACTTGAGTTCCGGGTTAAAACCTCGGCGGAACCTTGCCATCTTCTTAGCCTCAGTGGACACCTCATCACCAGCGTAACGAGCGAGGCGATTGAACTCATTCTGATAGCCAATGACGTCCAGCTTGCCCTGCTTGAGGGAGCAAAATTCCTCACGCATCCTTTCCATGAGACCATCTGGGATGTGGTGCTTCAGGAAGGCATCCCTTAAACAACCCCAGGTGATTGGGTATCCAGCTCTCATGGTCTGGTAGTTCTCCCACCAGGTAGCTGCCTGACCCTTCAGTAGGTAGGTGGCATACTTGACTTTGTCTTCCTCAGCAACGTGAGCAATGTCCAGAGCCCTGGCCATCTCCCGGATCCAGTCATCAGCATCCAGAGGCTCGCGTGTTGCCACGAAAGCTCTCGGCCCCAGACTCAGAAACTCCTTGATGCTGACTCGTGGAGCATTCTGGTTGTTGTGCTGGTTAGCCTGGATCTGGGCCATCTGCGTCACTACCTGAGTCATCTGAGTCAACAGCTCCGTGATTGGCGGTGGCTCAGGCGGGTTGTTCCTTGTTGGCGGCATCCTGAATAGACATGCATTTTAGCACAACAACAGAAAAGGATAGACTTGGAAACCGAAAGAGAGATTATTCCGACGCATGAATAGATAACCAACAGGTACATCATCACATGTTCAAATACATCAGAATATCCAACACACCAATACATGGTTCGAAAGCCAAAGGATAACTAAACATAGCTAAGAATGGATACATCGGTACTCTCATGCTCATCACGCAGGACAGCGGTGAGTAGTACGACGAGGGGTACGATGAGGAGCACGCCCATGAAAGTAGGTAGAACGACGATCCACATAGATCTGACGTGGTCTGAGAGCGACTCTAGGTGTGGTGAAGTACATAGCGTCGACTCCCTGTGCTCCAAAGCGTGGAATCCCAGTGTAACCAGCACCGAGGTTGAGGAGTGGACCTCTGATTGGCTCGTAACCTCCAGCATCTGGCAGACGACAACCAACTGGCTGATCGAAACGTGCAAAGCGCTCATCTCCAACAAAGTCTGTGGTGTACGTCGCCAGACGAGTCAAAGCAAGGTAGAGCTGCTCTCTGACTGAAGCCAACTCCTGAGAGAGTGTGGTGGCAACTGCGTCACTGTGCCTCACAAACTGAGCGGTGGTGTGCAGCCTGGTGTTATCATGCTCGTAGACATCCAGGTTGTCGTAGAGAGTGAAGTGAGCTCCCTCCGAAGTGATGTAACCACGGGGGATGTGGCGATAGATAGAATCAAATCCCCAGTAGTCAGCACGAAGGACGGTGAGACTCACATAAGCTGCCTGCTGCACGGCCATATCCACTGTGGAACCTACTGCCTCGTAGCGGTGGACAACGCTCATGCCATCATCTGACAGAATGTAGACGATAGCCTGGTAGTAGGTCTGGTCAAACTCTCGCTGCTGCTCGTAGACCTGGTACTCTGGTGCCCAACGGAACCCCAGATAAGTGACCATGTCTCTCAGCATCTCCGGATGACCGGCAGTGCTCTCGCAACGAGTCATCCGAACCACCTGCGGGTAGAACCTGAGATCCATTTGCAGATGATCGGGGAAGTTTAGATTAGACGCCGGTAGAGAACTGAAGTGGAAAGCAACAACAAGGTTTCAACGGACGAAAAGGATGTTGAGAAGAACAGGATATCGAAGCAACAACGGGAAACACGAGACCAAAACTCCTGAGGTACTACGGAAAAACCCATCTGGGCTTCTAAAGGATCAATATCTACTGCTTAAGGAATAGAAGATTTGCTTCCGGGGCTTACACGCCTCCGTTCTCAATCATGAGTAGGCAACATGATAAAACATGTCACAACCACCTCCATTCCTATGGTCTAGTAGATATAACTATCCTAGAGAAACCAGGATTCGTGAAATCCTAACTTCAAAGTTTAGGTGAGAAGGGGAAAACAACGTTGCACTTCCTTACCAGAAAAGGGAGGGTGGGTGGGGAAAGAAGAAAAATGGCAGAATTCCTACTCTCACGTTTCATTTTCCTATATAGCTACAAAATAGTTTCTAGACTCAACTGCGACCAGTAAAAGGGATCCTACAGGCAGACAGGCTCTGATACCATTTGTCGCACCCGGACTTCTAGAGGATACTCACCGTACGAACTGAACAGCAGTTGATTGGATTACGGGGCTTACCGGCACCCGCATCTCTTACGAGTAGGCCAACACTTATGTGTGACAACCAATCTCTACTATCCACCGTCGATGTAAACTATCCCATAGAAATCAGGATACTACCATTGACGTACTTCATACCATACACACATGGTACGTCAACGGCGTTGAACAAAATGATAACACAACAGATCTCTAAGACACAAAAGATGGAAATAAGTTGCAAATAGCTCTCACTAGAGCAGAGATAGCAAATACAATCATCCAGAGGACACATGTCCCAACATAACATCATTACATCTCAGCGGAAGCATTCAAAGGGTCTGAGTACAGACAAATCCAAATAGGCTTAAGAAGCCGGGAATGAAAAGAAAACGGAGCCCATCCACGATGTCTCGGATCCTGCCCGGGTCCGCTACCTACTCGTCAGCAGCCTCGTCAAACTCCACGTAGTAGCCGTCACGGGGATCCTCGTAAGCGTAGTCTGCGGAAACCACAGCCCCAAAGGGGTCAGTACATAAACGTACTGGCAAGCAAGACTCACAGTTCACCAAAGTGTAGCCCGTCAACACCAAGCACAGATGCCTTGGGTTCAACGGAAAGAAGGGATATAAAAGATGCTGCAACTGGCTGCACTAACCAACTACAGAACATACTACAACTTCCGGCTATCAGAAAGTGGATAAGATAGCGTATCGTAACGAACTATAGCTAACCACCACACAAACCCATCCTGGATCTCGCCCCTTATCCAAAGAAGCAATCCGAGGATAACTCACCCAGTTGGATTAATGATGGATCAAATTGTTGTGTCAATAAGCCTATTACTAGTCAAGTTATCATTAGTTAGGTGTAAGTTGTTCTGAGTACTTGTTAGCCAGTACTTTCACCAAGTCAACCATAACCGCGGAAAACACGGCTTCTCGAGAAGATTTATCCCTGCAGGGGTGCACCAATTTGGCCGTACACGTAAGAATAACCCGCCAGATGGGAAGGCCTTTCCCACCAAGCAGGGCACTCAACACAACTCAACTCTTCTTCGCATCAAGCCCAAAGCACCACGTGCTGTGCGTGCGCGGCTAATCGAGCCCCACGAAGAAAAGGGGACCCTCATAGCACTGGAAGACCACGCCGCCCTAAATGCCGACTACAAAAGTTCCACCCTGGCCTCGGGTTCGTACCTGCATATGCGTGCATCAAATGGAAAGCCCGAACTACGTGTGGTGATTTGGACGAGATGCGAATCGAATCGAACTGAGGGGGGCGCCCATACACGCTTCCCACATGAGGATAGTGCGCTCATCATGGATCAGTAGACAAGACCCTTTTCCTATTAGGGTCGACACTAGCAGGCCTCAAAACCACGCCGGGCCTCCTGCCGGTGCCTTATCAGCAATTTATTATTACCTCAAGATTAACAGGTTGTTGTTTAACATCGAGCCCCAGAACATAATCAAATATAATAACAGAAAGTAACTGATAACAGACTCGAGCAAAACAACCCTAAGCATGCTAGTAAGACACGGGCCCAAGCAACGGGGTTATAGGACTGGAGGTGAGGCAATATCAGGGTTCAGGGTATCATATGATAGGTTCGTAACAGAAGCAACGATACATATGGCTAGCAGAAATAGACAACGGAAAGTATCGGTAACCAATGTTGAAAGGAACACAATGGTTCATGTGAGTGATAACTTGCCTGCAAACTCAGTAGCCTGGTACTGGGCTAGATCCTCAGAAGGGGTGTCGTAAGTATCGTCTGTCTCAACGTCGTCGTCTATCCGAGAAGAAGCAAACAAACAATACAGGAAGATAAACAATCAATATCATGGCATAGTGCACAATCATGGGATGATGCATGTCAAGTTAATGGATGCACCAAAATAAACTGGTTGACATGGTAACACAATTTAAATGGACACCTATGCAATTTTGAGTTGCATATGAAAAGCCCATGAATTTTGGTTGAAACAATTGTTTTCCAATTAACCAATAGGTGAAAGTGGATTAGCATGATGCATGGATGAGGAAAACAACAAAATAGCAACAATAGAACCCAAAGGCAATAAGGTTTACCAATTTAGAAATTTATTTATTAAGTTAGGGAGTTTTTGGTTCCTTAAAGGTGTTACACAAGCATTTGTTGTTTTCATCAATTTTAATTGTTCAAAACACTAAACCAATTTCATATTTGAAAAGTTTATACTTTTATGGTTTCAAAACATATTTTATATGTTCAAAAATAATTTAATTTGAGCAAGTTATGAATTTAGCAAATTTTAATAATTTAAACAAGGTTTAAATTATTTAATCAATTATAATTATTCAAAACATGAAACAAAGTTTATATTTGCAAAGTACATGAAAAATGGGATGGAAAACATATTTTATTTGTTGAGTTTGGAATTTTTATGTTCAAGTTATGAATTTTGCAAAAATTAAGTGAATTAAACAAAATTTAAATATTTCACCAAATTAAAATATTCAAAACAGTAAACAAATTTTATATTTGGGTAGAGAATTTAAAATGGAGTGATTTACATGTTTGAAGTTTTGCAATTGGAGTTTCCAAACAAAAGTTATTGATTTACCAAGTTTAAGCAATTTTATGGTTTATAGAAATAATTAGGGACCTATAAAAGATACATGGACTTGGAAATAAAAATTACAGGGACTTAGATAAAAGTAACAGGGACCTGGGTGCAATTTGGGATAGATCTAGATCTAAAAAATAAATGGAAAAAAGATGGTTTTTATCGGGCAGGGGTGGGATTCGAACCCTGCCCTCCTGCCTGCTGCGCAAGGAACAACAACCAACTGGGCTGCTGCTGCTCTGTTGACAGAAAGGGTGATGGAGGGATAATAACCCGGTAGGCCAAACTCCAAGGAGTAACCCGGCCCAAAGGATGCTGCGCAGGATCCGGCTAAGGATAAAGAAACTTTCGGAAGGCCCAAGTTTGTGGGCCCAGTAACCCGAATTGTGGGTTACGGTAAAGGGAAGTTAGGGTTTGTGCGCCGTGTCCGGGTAGGATCCAGGGTGCGCTTTGGAGGGTAAGCCAGGGGGTACGGGTGCTTTATAAACCGACCCCTAGGAGTAGTTAACAGAGATCGGAGAACCCTAGCAATATCGCCTGATATCGAGCATCTAGTGTAATCCCAGAGTTGAGTTATTATATAAAGATCGGAGACTCGGCGACTTTGATCGCCAGCTACCAGATCGAGTTGCATCATGTTTTCCTCTGAGCTAAACCCTCTCGCAAACGCCTGTGTCGTCTTGCCCCAAGATCAGTTACCCCCGGTAACGTCTGCCGTGATTATCCCACGACAGTTGGCGCCCACCGTGGGGCCTGCGTCCAAAGGTGTTTACATCACGGGAGAAACTCGGAAGAACATGGAGAATCTTGTCGTGGGCGAGATCTACATCGACCACAAAGGAGAAAAGATGGTGGACGATTCCGGCTGGGGGCCAGAGTCGGATCACCTCGAGTCCGGATCTACGGTGACGATCGGCCGGATTAACATCTTCATCGGTATGGTACGTACGCCTGATTTAAAGGGACAATATCATGTGCATACTACAGGAACTTCTAGCAGGAACAAAGAGACATTAAAGCAAGCGGTAAACTCGGTTTCCTCGGCTGCGCCGGGATACCTTAGATGGGCGGAGCAAGAGGTAACGTGGAGTAGAAGAGATCACCCGGAAAGAGTAGAGCGTCCAGGAGTCTTGGCATTGGTGGTTGCTCCACAGGTTAATGGTTACGAACTGAAAAGGGTCCTGATGGACGGTGGAAGTAGCATCAACATCCTTTATTGGGAAACCTTCTTACGCATGAGTCTCAAAGAGTCCCAGTTACAGAAAAGTTCGACAGTATTTCATGGGATCGTGCCGGGTCACTCGGCGAGCCCCGAGGGAAAGATCACCTTGGAGGTTTCTTTCGGAGAATCGACGGATAATTATCGAGTTGAGTGGCTCACGTTCGAGGTGGTCAAATTGCGCAGTCCTTATCACGCGCTGTTTGGAAGACCGGCTTATGCTAAATTCATGGCTAGGCCGTGTTATGTGTATTTGCAGCTAAAAATCCTGGGTCCCAAACGGACTATCACCATACATGGGAACCGGGATATAGCGGCTGAGTGTGATGAAGGAGATTCAGTAATGGCCGAGCAAGCGTGCAGAAAGGAAGAACTCGAATATTACCGGTCTCAAGTAAATCCGGATGATAGAACAGCCTTGAAAAAGCCGAATACTGAGGACGAGAGAGCAAAATTCAAGGCAGCGCAAGACACCAAGAAGATAGATTTTGTCGAAGGTGATTCCACTAAGCAATTTACCATAGGGTCTAATTTGGGAAAAGAGCAGGAGAAGGCACTTGTGGAGTTTATTCGTTCAAATGCAGACGTGTTCGCCTGGACACCTAGCGACATGCCGGGTATCCCTACAGAGCTGGCCGAGCACAGTTTGCATGTAGATCCCAAGTCCAGGCCCGTGAAGCAGGGTTTGAGGAAGATGAATGAGGAAAGAAGGAAGGCTATAGGCGAAGAGATCGCTCGGCTATTGGCAGCCGGCTTTATCATGGAAGTATTTCACCCGGATTGGCTGGCAAACCCAGTTCTAGTGATGAAAAAGACCAATGAGTGGAGGATGTGCATTGATTTTACGAGTCTCAACAAACATTGCCCAAAGGATCCGTTCGCACTACCAAGGATAGATCAGATTATAGACGCAGTAGCTGGAAGCAATCTATTGTGCTTTCTGGACGCATATTCCGGGTATCATCAGATTAAGCTCAAGAGGGAGGATTGGGAGAAAACATCATTCATAACCCCTTTTGGGGCCTTCTGTTATAAAACTATGACGTTTGGATTGAAGAACGCCGGCGCAACTTACCAACGGTGTATTCAAAAGTGCTTTGAGGACCAAATTGGACGCAACGTCCATGCCTATGTGGATGATGTGGTTATCAAGACCAGGAAGGCGGAGACATTTATCGATGATCTAAAGGAGACGTTCAAAAAGTTGAGGAGGTATCAGATGAAGCTTAACCCGAGAAAGTGCGTGTTCGGAGTTCCAACTGGGAAATTACTCGGCTTTATCGTTTCCGAGAGAGGAATCGAGGTAAACCCGGACAAAATCAAGGCCATCCAGAGTCTGAAAAAGCCGGAAAATTTGAAGCATGTTCAAAAGCTCACGGGCTGCGTAGCAGCCTTGAGCCGATTCATATCCAGGCTCGGAGAAAAAGCAATACCCTTGTATCGGCTCTTGAGGAAATCAGATAAATTCGTATGGGATCAAGAGGCGGATGACGCGTTTGAGGCACTAAAGAAACAGTTATCTGAAGCACCAGTACTAGCGGCCCCGGGTCCTAAAGAACCTATGTTGCTATACGTGGCAGCCGGCCCCCGAGCCGTCAATGCAGTAGTTGTTGTGGAGCGCAAAGAGGATGGGAAGGGTTACCCGGTCCGGAGACCGGTTTATTACGTCAGCGAGGTATTATCATAAGCAAAGCAGCGCTATCCGCATTGGCAAAAGTTGGTGTTCGGGGTCTTTATGGCTAGCCGGAAATTGAAGCCGTATTTCCAAGAACACCCCATAACAGTGGTTAGTTCAATACCAATGTCGGATATCATCAGAAACTCGGACGCGACAGGAAGAATAGCCAAATGAGCGATAGAGATGGGGGATTATCACATCAACTACGAACCGAGGTCAGCAATCAAATCTCAAGCTTTAATTGATTTCGTTAACGTCTGGACACATACAGGCATGACTACAACGGTTCCAAACTCCGAGTCATGGATCATGCACTTCGATGGATCTAAGCAATACGAGGGATCAGGAGCTGGAGTGGTGCTAACGTCACCCAAAGGAGATAAATTAAGTTACGTACTACAAATTCACTTTGACTGTTCCAACAACGTGGCCGAGTATGAGGCCCTATTGCACGGCTTAAAGGCAGCCAAGGAGATGAACGTCAAGAGGATATGATGCTTCGGAGATTCGGACCTTGTGGTACAGCAGGTGTCAGGAACTTGGGATAGAAAGGACGCAACTATGGCAGCATACCGCAGGGAAGTTGATAGGGTTGCAGGATGTTTTTCCGGGTATGAGGTGGAGCATATAGACAGAAGAAAGAATGAGGCAGCCGACGCACTCGCTAGACTCGGCTCGCGCAGAGAGCCGGTTCCACCTAACGTTTTCTTGGACGAATTATGGCGACCATCAGTTAAAACCGAGTCAGAGGAGGAATTGGCGAATCAAGACCCGGATTCAGGACTTGTGGCCACTGTACGTACTATTCCCGAGTGGACAGAACCGTTTTTGGCCTACCTATCGCGAGGCGAGTTACCGCAGCAGGAGGTATTAGCAAGGCAAATTTTGAGGCGAGCGAAGGGATATTCTATCATCAATGGGGAATTATATAAGAGAAGCGCAGCAGGGGTCTTTTTGCGCTGCGTAGCGCCAGAAGAAGGCCGACAGATTCTCAAGGAAATCCATGAAGGCGAATGTGGACATCATGCATCCACAAGATCTCTTGTGGCTAAAGCTTATCGACACGGATTTTTCTGGCTCACGGCTCTAGCAGATGCGGAACGATTGGTAGCAAGATGTGACGGATGTCAAAGGTACGCTCGCCAAACCCATGTGCCGGCTATGGAGTTGCGGACCATCCCGTTAACTTGGTCGTTCGCTGTCTGGGGTATGGACATGGTTGGCCCCTTTCATATGTCACCATGCAAGAAGACACATCTTTTGGTGGCTATTGATAAGTTTACCAAGTGGGTTGAGGTTATGCCAGTTACTAATTGCGAATCAGCCACAACAGTCAAGTTCCTGAAAAGGATTATCTACCGGTTCGGGTATCCCCACAGCATAATTACCGACAATGGAACCAACACGTCCCTTGGTGAGATGGAGAAGTTCTGTGGCAACAGTGGAATCTAGCTTGATGTTGCATCAGTGGCTCACCCGCAGGCCAATGGACAAGTGGAGAGGGCAAACCAAGAATTGCTTCGCGGATTAAAACCACGATTACAAGTCCCCTGTATCAGGGCAGCTGGCGCATGGGTCGAAGAACTTCCTTCTGTGGTTTGGGGTATCAATACTACGCCTAATAGATCTACTCAGATGACACTCTTCTTCATGGTCTATGGCGCGGAGGCAGTACTACCGAGTGATATTATTCATGATTCACCACGAGTATCAGCATACGTCGAAGTGGAGAATGAAAAGACCCGGCAGGACGCCGTGGATATGTTAAAAGAGCAAAGGGAACAAGCCCTGGAAAGATCAGCCATATATCAGCAGGATTTACGAAGGTATCATAGCCGGCACGTGAAAACCCGGGTCTTCCAGGAAGGAGACCTGGTTCCGCGCCTGGTACAGTCGAACGAAGGAAAGCACAAGTTATCACCACCATGGGAAGGACCGTTTATCGTAAGCCGGAATTTGCATAATGGGTCATATTACTTGATAGATGCAAGGGAAGAGTCGACCACAGTTAATGACACTGCTCATACCACTTCATCTATGCAAGAAAGAGACAGACCGTGGAACGTGGCTCAGCTACGTCCATATTATACTTAGCAAAAATTGTGTTGGCATATGGAATTGAACGATGTAACAGGCAGCAGGTTTTCAGACGTACTCTTTTCCTATCCAGGGTACCCTTGGGGACTGGACGGGTTTTTAATGAGGCGGCTTGCTGACCTAGGTTTTTCATATCAAGTAAAGAGGTAATTATCAAGAAAAGAGATGATTATTATCAGGTTCCGTACTCTCAGTATGATGCGTATATTTAGGTCTTGGGGGCTGGTCGCTTGAATAGCACAGTTACGAACTCAAAGACCCGGCCATGATGCCTATGAGTTATAAGGGCCGATTACTTGCAAACGAGTACGGCTACAATCTTATAACCGGACAAAGAAATCCAAATTTCTTGGCTATTCTTACTTAAGCTCGATGTGACTCGCACTAAAGTGGCATGATTTGTTCGCTTACGATTACAGTCAGCCATGAAACCCGACGGGGCTTGACTGGCCACGTTTTCGTATAGATGTAACAACATGGTATCCACGCGAAAGCCGGCTTACAGTACAAGATAGTCAAAAGGGTCATCTAAACCACAAGTTATGCAGAGTACAAGGCTAACATCTGGAAACTCAACGATTATTAAGCATAACTTCAAATCATATGTGAAACGACTCAGGGATCTTTGTGAATCTAGCAGCAGGCAACTCGTTCTCCTTTCAAGATCACGTGTCCTATACTTGGAGATCCGGGTCCGGGTGATTTGAAATCTTGAAAGAGAAAAATCTGCTTACTTGCTAGAATTCCAAAAACCCAAATATCCGAGTCTTGGGGACTTGGGGACTTAGAAGCAAATCCGCTTATCAACACCCATGAGACTCGGAAACCGAGTTTCATAAAAGGAGCAATAAAGAAAGCCGGATATCGAGAGCAGATGAGTTCAAAAGTGGATAAATTTAAAAGGCCAGAAGAGGCACAAGAGTATATCAAGACCTTATCGTACATCACAAAATCTCGGTGAAAGATATCAAAAGTGCACAGGCGCACCAACCAAAATATAATCGTTTAAACAGCGCATCATAAGAAGAGGCATCAAATATCAGGTATCACTCGGCGTCCATCTTGGCCTTGCACTTGCCGTCATTGGTGGTAGCAGCAGCACCCGGATCAGTAGTACCAGCCCGCGTAGGAGGTGGAACGACCGGTGTTGAGGTAGCGGGGGCAGAACCGGCTTCAGCTTGCTTCTTGGCAGCCTCCGCCCTCAACGCAGCAGCTTCCTCCTTCCACCGAGCCAGCATATCATACGGCTCGGGAAGATCCGACTTAACCGCTTCACCAGCAGCATCATATGCAGGAACGAGGATATCAACGTCCAGGTCGTCAGCGATCACGCTGGCCGGGTAACGGACCTCCTTCTGGACAGACTGAAAATCCTTCACTGAGAACTTGGACCCATCAAGCTTGAACTCCGGGAAGCCGCCCATAAGCTTCACTAGCTCGAGCTTAGGGAAATAAGCCTTGGCAAGTGCGAGCCCCCGGGTTACTCCAACCCGGCAAGACGAGCGTTTCCAGTGCCAAATCCACTCAGGAATAGTGGAGAAGGCATCCAGCATTCTCTTCAGATCGACATGTCCCTTACCCGGCCACCGTAATTCCTGAAGGATCCATTTGGTTCCGGCGCATAGCTGCCGGATAACGCTCTTCATAGTTTTCAGCCTGGCAATGTCATCCTCATCCGGCATGGCTTCGTCCGGGCCTGAAGAAATGGAAACATAAGTCGGGAAAACTCTTGCTATCTATCAAAAGGATAAACCCGGAGGAAGAAACGTACCAAGTAAAGCACGATACGTGTCAGAAATTTGGACAGAAAGGCTTGTTAGATCATCTTCTGCTTTGTGAGCCCTTTTCCTATACTTCCTCATTATCATCCTATTCCTCCTGGCCTCAGCCTCGGCTTCTTCACGCAAAACCACCTCCTTTTCAATGAGCTTGGTGGCGTCTGCCAGATTCTCTTCAGATTGAGTCACGAAAGACTGCATGGATGCAAACAAGGATTAGCCGGGTAGAGGGGCAGGTTATCAGTCGCTTGTATCATAAAGTCCCAAGCAAATTATGAATCAATTCACTCGGAACTCGGGGACTGGATAAGGACACAAGCAACGTCAGTCGGATTTACCTCGTGTTTGGCTATTAAAGCCCCCAAGATGTTTTCTTCATTAGCCCTTAAAGTGCGCAAGGTTTCCAGCATCTGGGCAAACGTCAGTTCCTCGGGTCGAGTACCGGAAGAGCCGGCAGCCTGGTCGCCTGGTGGGGGAGCTCTCCCCGCCCTTGGGGTCGAGACCCGGACAGTTTGAGTATCCGGGTTGGGAGAACCCATCCTTGTATCCAGAACCTCGATCTCCTCGTCCACTGGTTCCGACGAGGAAGGAGATCCGGCGGCTCGGTGAAGTGGATTGTTCAGAGGGCCTTGTTCCTGGTTATTCTCAGTATCACCGCCAGTCGCGGCATCTACGTTCTCAGTCGGCTCCTCTGCCCGATGGTTATCCGTCTCTACATTTTCCGGATCACTGACGGTGACTTGAGTGCTAAAAGAAAGATGAGAGGAGGCAGTTAGCAGTGGTGGTGGAAACTTGTCAGACGTCAAAGGAAATCATATAGCAAAAACTTACCCGACATTCACGGTGTAGTCCGGAGGGAGCTCGCCGCTGGAAGCAGATGAAGTCGTCACAGGGACCACTAACGGAACCCGGAATTGCCCGGCGCGTGGATGGTTAGGAGAAGGGTGGCGTCGAGGAGAGTCGGAAGGACGAGACGGAGGAGCACTGGCACGATGGACGGAGGAGGTAGAGATGCCCGGGTTAAGGGGATCTTCACCCGGGGAGCTCCGAGTTACTCTGCGTTTGGCTGGGAGAGAATCCTTCAAGCACGACGAGTTTGATAATTGATGGTTAAGTCGTCGCATGGCGTCAAAGGTGTAAGGTTCAGAGGATAACGAGGAGAAAGGAACCTTGGACACTGCCCCTCTGGCCTTCCTCTTGGCTCCAACTGTTGCCTCTTGATCAGATTCGGTAGCCTCCGGGTCATCCTCGTTGGTCTCACCTTCGTCCTCCAGCCCTGCGAACCGGGTGTGTGTTCGTGGGAAAAAGTTAAATGGGAGGAAAATGATGCAAGTAAAGATGATACAAGTTCTGTGCAAATACCTTCACTATCATCGGCCGACTCGTCCTCTTCTTCCGGGTCTCTGGAAGGGGGGAGGGTCCAACTCTCCAGAAGGGGTCATCAGCCTAAGACAAAAGAATGAGACTAAGGGTTAGAAGCCGTATCAAGTCAAAATGTGGAAATATGTTATGAATATCGGATATTACCGCTGGAGCCGGGTTTTCCCGAGTAAATGGGGGTAACCCGGCGATGCCCTTTATCACCTCTAGCTTCTCTGTCAAGAAGCCCTTGATGGTCTTGTTGGTCTCGCTGATCGCAAAGCTCTTGGTGGAGTATCGGAGTGCATCCGTGGTATGCCCCGAGTACTCGCACATCAATTTGGTGCGGATGGAGTTGGGTTGGATCCGAAAATCAACCCATGTTTTCACTAAATTGAGCCCAAGGAGGCCTTGGGCTGAGAGGATGGCTATCTTGGCTAACGAGGGAAGGATCGCCTCCCTGTCTAAGTCTGGTGCAAAGGCATTAAAAGACTCGGAAGGTTCGAGGAGGCTCTCCGAGTAGCCCGGCAGTTTCTTTTCGCTGTCTGGGGAGGTATCGTGGCAATAAAAGAAAGACAGCTGCCAATGTTTGACGTGGGAGTTTAAATTGAGGGTTGGCATCGGTGAATTCTTGCGGTGTTGGATGGATACCCCGCCGCAGGTAAGAAGTGCTCCGTCACCACTTTCGCGGCACGGCTTACACTGGAATAGTTCGATGAAGAGAGTCAAACTTGGCGGTATGCACAAGTACGACTCGGATAGAACGATGAAGTGGGTAATGTTCAACATAGAGTTAGGCCCTATGTCGAATACCCGGAGGCCATAATGGCTTAAGACCTCCCTAAAGAAAGGGTGACCCGGAGGACGGAATCCCCGGGTCACGTGCTCTACGAAGCAGATTACCTCGTTATCGGCGGGTGTGGGCCGGGTCTCGTTGCCCGGCGCTCTCCAGTGAATGTCCTTCTGAGAAGGGAGAATTCCTAATTCGGCTAGCTCGTCCAACTTGGCCTTTGTAGCTGTGGAACGCCCCCAGTTGGCGGATATGGTTTGGGTAGTCCTTGCCTGAGTCGGCTGTTTTCCTTGCCGTTTGGGAGCCATGGGATCAACCTGCAAAACACAAGAAAAAGAGGCATAGGAAATAAGACCCGGAAGTGTTGGATTATCCGAGTATAAGGTATCAAGAAAGTATGAAGCTAAGAACTATCCGGGTATCACGCTATGAGGTGGAGGTTACAAGGTATCCGGGTGTTAAGTATAACTGTGGAGATTATTGGTCACTTACGTATGGAAAAGCATTTGGGGAAGATGGATGATTGCCCATGTATCTACTGCAAGCAAAATAGCTGGAAAAGGAGGATTTTCCGGGTGTTAATGCAATGAGCGGAAAATCGAGGAGGAATGGATCTAGATGGGAAAATTTGCGAACGATTTTACGGGGGATTTGGTGATTAGTAATGGTAGGAGGATGAGTTGTAGTTATCAAGCAGGTGGTTAAAGGAGTTAGCGAGCATCAAATCGATCCAATTCGATGCAACCGGAAGAACGACTCACAGGTTGACCTAGATCCAATCCTGGATGAATTGAAAAATTGCGGGGCTAAATTAAACGAGTGCAAGGGGCTTACTGGAGATATTGGAGTCTAGCGCGACGGCGGTGAACGGCGTGGATCGAATGCCCCTTCGCGACTCTTGGCGAGTGGAACGAAGGCGCGGCGGTGAAGCTTGACGGCGGCGCGAGATGGCTCGAGGGCGAGCGCGGCCGGCGGCGGCTTTGCTTCGATGGCGAGCACGAACTTCTTGCGGTGGTGTTGAGAGGGTGTAAGGAGCAAGGAAGGAAAGGGGAAACCGAGGCGGAGCGATGGGTTTTAGGTTACCCTCTGAGTGCTATTTATAAGGTGAGGGTGAGTCTATCTCAACGGCCAGAAGCCGGAAATTCTGGGGTAATGGCTATCTACGTGGATTCTGCGAGATATGCGCCAAGTATCGAGCAAAGTATCTGGACAAAAAAGAGAAGGAGATCCACCCCGTGATATCAGGATCGGTTATCGAGTATGAGATCTTGACATTTTTTAGGGTTTAGACCTGGAAAATTAAACCAAAGTGTTTGGGGGAAAACCCGGATTACTATATGGCCACCATGGAGTAAGGCCTAGCTGTCTATCAAAGCATCTTAACCCGGCCTCCGTATGCTTGTGAGTTTGATATCTTTGCAGGGAATAGCGAGCGCTTCAAGGAAGGATCCGTGAAGCCCAAGTTATTATGGGGACTACTGATGGAGGGATAATAACCCGGTAGGCCAAACTCCAAGGAGTAACCCGGCCCAAAGGACGCTGCGCAGGATCCGGCTAAGGATAAAGAAACTTTTGGAAGGCCCAAGTTTGTGGGCCCAGTAACCCGGATTGTGGGTTACGGTAAAGGGAAGTTAGGGTTTGCGCGCCGTGTCTGGGTAGGATCCAGGGTGCGCTTTGGAGGGTAAGCCAGGGGGTACGGGTGCTTTATAAACCGACCCCTAGGAGTAGTTAACAGAGATCGGAGAACCCTAGCAATATCGCCTGATATCGAGCATCTAGTGTAATCCCAGAGTTGAGTTATTATATCAAGATCGGAGACTCGGCGACTTTGATCGCCAGCTACCAGATCGAGTTGCATCATGTTTTCCTCTGAGCTAAACCCTCTCCCAAACGCCTGTGTCGTCTTGCCCCAAGATCAGTTACCCCCGGTAACGTCTGCCGTGATTATCCCACGACAAAGGGCATCCGAGGGGGCTTAAGGTTCAGAGATTGAACTGAATTTAATTCGGAAAAAGGCAGAAAAGGTGGGGGTGCGGGACTTGAACTCGCGAGCTGTGGGTTCGCTGCGCGCGCGCCCTACCAGCAGGCTGCTGCACTGGTTGTTGAAACGATACGGGTCGATTGTTTTTTGAGTATAACACATCGCTGTAACCTGAACTGCAAGCGAACGCACTGCAGTTGTTATTCTCTTACGTAGAACACGCACGAACCAGGCAGCGATGGCACAACTGGCCAGAACAAATTGAGGCGCATACAACAGGGAATCGAGGGGGGAGGTAGCAGAATGGAACGGGGGAGTTACCCTCTTCGCAATGGTGCCCGCGGCACCGCCGGGGGGTGGCGGAGACGGCGGCGGCGTGCTCCGGCAGCCGGCGGCCGGAGGCAGCAGAGAAGGGGCAGCGAGCTCCCCTCGATGGCAGCGGTGGTGGGGAGATAGGAGGGAGGAGCGGATGCGGCTAGGGTTAGGGTTTTCTAGGGATGGGGAGGAGTAGATATAGGAGGTAGGGGTGGGGTGGAGCAGCACGTGCTGTCCACCATGGCTGTCGTCATTCGACCGTACGGAGGTAGGGGGAGACCGAGCGGGCTGCAGCCTGGTGGGCTGGGCCTGCCTCTCCCCCTCTCCTGCATTTTTTTTTTGCTCTTTATTTTTTTTTCCTCTGTTTTTTTTTTGCAGGAAATGGAATATAAAGAAATAGAGGGTTTTTAAGTTAGTAGAATTTTTAGAAAAATTAGGGTGAGTTATTTAGGTCATCAACAAACAAATGCCAAGTTTTGTTTTACAATTATTTCAAAATAATTTGCTGTTTGCAAAATGGTTTAAATTTGAATTAATTTGAGTAGTGATTGAATTATTGAAAACAAGAATTTAATTATTTGGAACCCTATTGTTTAATTAGAAACAATGAGTTAAATTGTTTTGGCAATTTCATAAATCCATATTGGGTGCTGTTGTAACATGTGATTTGAATTTGAATTGAATGCAATTTATATTAAGTGGATTATTAAAGAACAAATAATAGTTGAGCTTTTTATTATTTCATGGAAACAGATGGAAGTGTTATTTGAACCATTTTATTTGGAGAGTTGTAACATAACAAGTATGAAGTAAAGGTTTTAATATTGATTGAATTTCCATTGTGAAAACAAAGTAAAACAGCTGCAAACCAAATGAAAACAAATGGAAACAATATGATGACATGATGCAATACTCTAATTAAACAAAAACAAACATTCTAGGGGTGGTTTTTCATACTTGGGATGTTACATTAGAATTTCTTCCTCCGGGTAGAACATTGAGGTAGACACCATCCGAGCTATCTTGGAGGCATGCCCCTTGATAGAATCGAATATCTCTGCTCGCTGAGCTTCTATGTATCCTTGCGGAATACCGGTGGCGACGCACCAGGATTTGGAGGTGGTGTAATGCATACGCATTAGCCCAAGGGCCATGCGCACACCACCACGGGCCACAGATTGGAGCCAAGACTCCCGCTGATTCGCTACCTCGGCAATTGCCTCCAGGAGTTTGCTGACTTCCGAGTATTCGCCAGTTTTGTCCGGAATGCACTTGTTGATAAGTAGCATCCCGACATTCTTTGGCTCGGTGACGAAAGTCCCGAAAGCCCAGATTCTGTCAATCCGAGTCAGCAGAGGATTCCCTTCTGTCAAGAAAATAAAAAAGGTTAGGAAAAATAGAAGGATGAACAGACGGCATTCTGCAAAGTGTAAGAAAAAACTTGGTAAAAAGTGCAAAGAGTTACCAAGAATTTTATCCATCTCAATGCCTTCTTCAAGGTGTTGGTTGAGGGCATTATCAAGGTCCCGAATAGTCCTCTTATCCTTCTCATCTTGAGAGGAAGCTCGGGAGTTGGCCAATCCAAGAGCCAGCTGGCTCGCCTCTAGATCTTTTTGGAGCTTTGCATCATTTTGTAAAGCTCTGAGTTTTCTTTGCGGAGGGTTTCGGCATTGCCAGCATCCTCAGCAATTTTTTTTGGCCTTAGCCAAAGAAGCTGAGAAGAACAAGATATGAAGGGTTAAAAACTCGGAAAAAGACTTAGAAAAATTCAGAAACAGAACCAAGGATTGAGAAAGCATGCTTACAGGTTGTCTCCTTCAGCTCCTTCTGGACCTCGGTCAATTCCGAGTCCTTCTCATTAAGGATACCAAGATAAGATTTTACCTCTTGGTTCTTAATGGTGAGCTTCTTAAAAACTTCCACGTTTATATTTTCGGCGGTTTGCTGAAAAGTATACAAAGGAAAAGTTCGCTTAGGCAAAAACAAGCAAGTATAAAAGCATTAAGACAAAAACAACAAGAATTGTTTTTGTATTAATACTTGGGGGCTAGAGATATTACCTTGCTCATCCTTTCCAAACCTCTTAAGTTTTCGGCGAATTTCTTGGCGTATTCTGCAAAGGTAATTTTCCATGTGATGGATGCCGTCTTGCATAAACTGGCGAGGCGAGAACAGGTAATTATTCCGTACTATTGGTCTTCCTTTTGGCCAAACGCGAATCAAGGGGGCTCGGGCGAAAAACCTTTTTGCCCACGGATGAACATATCTGAGTTCGTCAAAACAGTCTTATTGTTTTACCTTGAACTTCTGGTCAAAGGTAGGCATTGGCTCCTCCTTTGGAAGGTTTGAAGGTCCGCCTTGGTCAGTCTCTGCCCTTTCCCGCACATCTGTGTCGGATGCAATAGGTCGGCTGGACTGCAAGGGTTATTCTTCCCCAGCTGTCGTATTTTCCTGTCCAGCTGCCACTTGAGTGTCTAGGGCGGTTGCAGGGGATGCTTTTGGCCCCCTAGAGGCGGCAGCCTTCAGTTTCTTCCTGCATTTTCCCTTCAGGGAGACAGGGGCAAGGCTAGAAAAGAGAAAAGGATGAAAATCCGAGATTAAAAATCCGAGATAGAAGATACGCATCAAAAGCCATACAAACGCGAAAATCTGGATTTTTTTTACCTGGAAGTAGCGAGGGTACTCCTTCAAGATCAATCACCTCTTGTCTAGAGGAGATCTTCTTGCGTTTCCGCCCTCCAGCTGACTGCAAGCTGGCTTTTAGCGCAACTAGTTCATCGTCAGTGGCAAGCTATGTTGCAGGAAGATCAAGAAGTTGAGAAGGAATTAAAAAAACGTATTAGTATCGAAACATCCAAGAAACGACAAAAACTCAGAAAATTCCCCAAAAGAAAAAAAGCATACCTTGGGAGCAGGGTTTCCGGCGTGATACATTTGTCGGCTCTCCTCGTACTGATCACGAGTAGACACGAGATGGTTCATGCGCTTCTTGAATTCTTTCTTCGATAAGGCGGATTTCGTCGCCGTCATTTTGTCGTCTGGGCCCGTGTATTCACACATAAGCCGACTACCACAGAACGAGAGAGGTTGAATTCTCCTTCCAAACCAGCAAAGGACTGTGTCCATGCCGGTTAGAGGAGGGGTCGAGGAGACGAATTTCGCTATTCGTCTTTTGATTCTTGTCGTGGGATAATCATGGCAGACGTTACCGGGGGTAACTTATCTTGGGGCAATTCGACTCTGGTGTTTGGGAGAGGGTTTAGCTCAAGGGAAACCATGCTGATATGCGATCTGGTAGCCGGCAATCGAGTCGCCGAGTCTCCGATCTGAATATGTTATCTCAACTCTCGTATTACAAGGGATACTCGAATATCTCGAGATTGTATGACCGTCTGCTTAATCTAACCCTAGGGGCCGGCTTATATAATATCCGGACCCCCTGGCTTACAGTCCAAGGCATACTCGGAATCCTACCCGGACACCGCTTACAAACCCTAAGTTTCCCTATCGGAACCCACAAACCGGGTTACGAGGCCTACACTCTTGGGCCTTCTAGAAACTCCTTTTCCCTAAGCCGGATCTTGCATAGCGCCCTTTAGGCCGAATTACACCTTGGCGTTAGCCTACCGGGTTATCATCCCTCCATCAGTAGTCCCCAGAATAGCTTGGGCTTCACGGGATCCTCCTTGAAGCGCATGCTATTCCCTGCAAAAATAACAAACATACAAGTTCATAGAGGCCGGGTTAGGTTGCTTTGATAAACAGCTAGGCCTAACTCCCCTGGTGGTCCATATAATAACCTGGCTTTCTCTGAACCGGTCTTTACTTTTCCGGGTCAATGCTCCGAAGGAAATGCAAAAGACCCGGCCCACTTTGTTCACTGGTCAGTCCGAATATCACGGAAGGGATTTGCTTCTGATCCTTTCCGGATATCGCGCACGGGTATTTTAACGCCTATCCCAGGAAATCCGGGCGGGTATCCCATCACCTGAAATTTTGGGGCTCCCGCTCATCTAACCTAGGCACCTCCACCCGCTCCTATAAATAGGCGCCTTAGGGGGTAACCTAATCCAACGTTCCATTTCCACTTCACCTCTTTCACCTCCGGTGCTCCCACACTTGAGCTCGCAGCCGCGCCACCACGGAGCCCACGGACGCGCCGCCGGGACCGAGCCGCCGCCGCCTGCGCTCATCCTCAATCCGCGCCGCGCCGCTGTCAGTCGCCACCGCCGCACCTCCGAGCTGCCCACCAGGAGATCCAGAGGGGCACCTCAACTGTGCCATCTTCCGCCGCCGCGCCCTGCTCCAAATCACGCCGGTAAGATTCCTTCCTCCATGAATTTCAACTTGAAGCTCTCCGCTCGAATTAAACTGGATCTAGGTCCGCCCGTGGGCTACTTTCTCACTCCGCACCGATTTAGATTTCTCAACTACTCTCTTTCTTGTCTAATTGCTCAATGATAGATCCAATAACACTCTCCTGCCTCCCGTAACCATTAGTTTCTCCGCAAGTTTCTCTGCAAATTTTCCAATCTAGAAGTTGTCTGTCAAGATTTTCCGTATTCGTTCTTTCGATACCCGGGTAATCCACTGTTTCCGGATTTCTCATTTACTCTCTAGGTAACCAGATAACCAACCCTCTTTCACAATTACTCACTGATACTTGGACAACCCGCAATTTCCGTACTGCTAGTCGATACTGCTTGTTGATACTCGGATAACTCATAGTTTCCGTACTGCTTATTGATACTCGGATAACCTGTAGTTTTCGTACTTCTTATTGATACTCGGATAACCTGTAGTTTCCGGGTCTTAATTACTCATGTTTTGTACTCTTTGCCTCGTATTTTGCAGACCGAGCAAATGGCTCCCAAGAACAAGGGCAAACAGCCGGCAAAGCCAAAGACGACCCAAGCCATTTCCGCCAACTGGGCTAGGTCCACCGTGACCCAGGCCAAGCTGGAGGAGCTCGCCGAATCAGGCGTCCTCCCTCCTCAAAAGTAGATCCATTGGCGTGTTCCGGGTGACGAGACCCGGCCATCCCCTGGTCAAAATGAGGTAATATGTTTCGTAGAGCACGTGATCCGGGGATTCCGTCCCCCGGGTCACTCTTTTTTCCGCGAAGTCCTCAGCCATTACGGCCTCCGAGTCTTCGACATAGGGCCTAACTCTATGTTGAATATAACTCACTTAATCGTCCTTTGCGAGTCTTACTTGTGCATCCCCCCGAACCTTGCCTTATTTATCGAATTATTCCAATGCAAACCGTGCCGCGAAAGCGGTGACGGGGCCCTCTTGGCCTGCGGAGGGGTTTCTATCCAACGGCGCAAGAATTCGCCAATGCCGACTTTGAGCCTTAACTCCCATGTTAAGCATTGGCAAAAATCCTTTTTCTACTGCCGAAAAATCTCCCCACCCGACGAAAAGAAACTGCCGGGTTACTCTCAGGGGCTCCTCGATCTTTCTGATACCTTTAATGCCTTCGCCTCTGAGTCAGACAGAGAGTCCATCCTGCCCCACCTAGCCAAGATAGCCGTCCTTTCCGCCCAGGGTCTCCTTGGGCTTAATTTGGTTAAGACTTGGGTAGATTTCCGGATTCAGCCCAACTCCATTCGTCCCAAATTGATGTGCGAGTACTCGGGGCATGTCACGGATGCGCTCCGTTATTCTTCAAGGAATTACCCGGCTGGCGACACGAACAAGATCATCAAGAGCTTCCTGACTGAGAAGGTGGAAGTGATCAAAAATATAGCCGGGTTAGCGCCGTTCACTCGGGACAACCCGGCTCCAGCGGTAAGATCCGACACTTATTCACTTACTCTTGTACTTTTACTTGATACAACTACTAACTCTCACTTTTATGCCTTTATCTCAGGCTTATAATGCTTTTTGGAACATCGAGACCCCCCCAACTCCGGGAACCCGGAAGAGGAAGAAGAGCCGGCTGACACCGATGAAGGTATCATTCGGGTTTCAATCATCTTAACCTCTATTACTTTGCTTTCCCATTTTTTCTCTTTTTCCGACTATGTATTTGTGCCTTTCAGGGATGGATGATAAGGATGACAAGGACGACAAAGAAGACCCGGAAGAAACCGAGAGCGATAAAAGCGAGGCCGAGCCGGAAGTTGAGGTCGGAGCCAAGAGGAAAACCCGAGGGGTTGTTTTCAAGGTTCCATATTCCTCCATGACCTCCCAACCCTATTCTTTTGATAATATGAGCGAACTTAACCGACAATTTTTCAATTCGCCACACTTGAAGGACCCGCCTCCGACCAAGCGCAGGGTAACCCGGAATTCCCCGGGTGACGATCCCCTCAACCCGGGTATTCCCACGTCCCCAGCTCGTCGCACTGGTACTTCTCCATCTCATCCCTGCAACTCACCTCAAAGACATCCTTCCCCCAATCATCCATTAGCCGGATAGTTCCGGGTCTCACTCTCGGATTCTGTAACAGCCTCGTCCGCGTCTAGCAGAGAGCTTCCGGCGGATTTTGTGGTGAATGCCGGGTAAGTTATATTTCCTGCTAAGCGATATACTAGTCCTTTTGATAACCTTCACTTTTTGCTACTAACCACTTCTCTTTTCTTTCCTTAGCGCCCAGGTCTCGATCAGTGACCTGGATAACATGGACACGGATAACCGGGAGACTGAAGGGCCGGTTGATGATATGGACGCCGCAACTGGCGGTGCTGGTGAAGAAAACCAAGAACAAGACACCCTGACAGACTCGGCCCGGCAGGAAGCCGGGTCTCCCAAGCCATCTGAGGAACCTGAGGATGACGACGTCGAGATCCTGGACACGAGGATAGGCACTCCCAATCCTGACACCCAGGCAGCCCGGGTCTCGACCCCAAAGCCGGAGAAGGTTCCTCCTCCGAGTGATCAGGCCGCTGGCTCTTCCGGTACCAAGCCCGAAGATATGACCTTTACCCAGATGCTCGACGCCCTGCACACCTTGAGGGCTGATGAAGAAAATGTCCTAGAAGCCTTGATAGCCAAACATGAGGTAAATCCGAGTAATATTGCCTGTATATTTGTCTAGTCCCCAAGTTCCGAGTGAATTTATTGATAATTTGCTTGGAACTTTCATAGTGTATCCAACTGATAGTTTTGCTTTTATCCATCTAACCCTTCCTTGTGTTTCCACGCAGGCCTTCGTAACCCACTCTGAGAAAGCATTGGCGAAGGCCACCAAACTCCTCGAGACGGAGGCGACTCTGCGTGAGTCGGCTGAAGCTGATGCCAAGAGGACAGGGAAACTTGCAAGGAAATATAGAAAGAGGGCTCATGCAGCAGAAGATGAATTGACCAAGCTTTCTGTTCAGATTGCCGACACATATCATGCTTTGACTGGTAACTATTCCTAACTTAATAACTATAACCCGGATTCTCATTCTGATAAATAGTCGGATTTCCTTACTTAAAGCTTTTTTCTATTTTCTGCAGGTCCGGATGATGCAACTCCGGATGAAGATGACATAGCAAAACTGAAAGCCATAAAGAGCATGATCCGGCAGCTCTGTGCCGGAACCAAATGGATTCTTCAGGATTTGAAGTGGCCGGGTGTTGGACATGGTAGCTTGAAGACACTGCTTGACGCGTGCTCCACTATCCCCGAGTGGATCGAGCACTGGAAACGCTCGTCCTGCCGGGTTGGAGTAACCCGGGGGCTTGCACTGGCTAAGGCATATTTTCCAAAACTTGAGCCGGCAAAGGTCGTAGGCGGGTTTCCAGAGTTCAACCATGACGGCTCCAGGTTCTCAGCAAAAAACTTCAAGGCTATCCAGAAGGAGGTTCGTCACTCGGCCAGTATTATTGCCGATAGTCTGGACGTCAGCTCGATTGTTCCACCATACGATGCTGACGATAAGGCAATTAAGTCGGATCTTCCAAAGCCGTATGACATGCTGGCACGGTGGAAGGCGGAGGCTTCTCAGGCGAGGGAAGAGGCCGCAAAGAAGAAGGCTGAGGCCGATTCTGCGCCTGCTATCTCCACGTCGGTTGTTCCTCCTCCCGCGCGGGCCGTCACTACTGCTGACCCGGGTGCTGCTGCCGCAAAGACGGCTAAAAAACAAGGCAAGGAACAAGACCCGGCTGCCAAGGGCAAGGGTAAGATGGACGACTCGGCCCAAGAGGCCGAGTGAACTCTTTATCGGCAACCGTCTCAAACACTTTATTCGGCCAATGGGCCTTATTAAAACAATTATTCTTTTGATAGTGCGCCTGTACACTTTATGATACTACTATCCTGGTTTGTAATACATTTAAAACCTTAATATATTTCGTGACCCTTCTGGCCTTTTGCTTGAATTTGATATTTCTTAACTTTGAGCTTTTTCATCCCTGATTTTCCGACTTTCTCCTATGGTTCCTTTTGTGAGACTCGGTTTCCGGGTCTCGTGGGTTTTGACTAGTGGACTTTTTCTAAGTCCCCAAGTCCCCAAGACTCGGATTTTTGGGTTTTTGAGCTGAATAGCTAGATAATTTGTTTTCTTTTTTCAAATTCCCAAGTCCCCAAGGCCCGAAATTCCGAGTCTAGGGTGTTGGGTCTTTCGAAAGGAACAAATTGTTACTACTAAGCCCAAAACCTAGAGCCGTTTCACATAGGACTTGAAGTTATGCTTAATATACTTTGAGTTTCCGGCTATTAACCTTGTACTCTGCATAACTTGTGGTTTAGATGACCCTTTTGACCTTCTTCTACTGTAAGCCGGCTTTCACGTGGATAATCAATGTTGCTACAGCTGTACGAAGACAGGGTCAGGCAAGTCCCATTGGGCATCATGACTGATTATAATCATACGCTAGCAAAACATGCCACTTAGTGCGAGTCACATCAAGCTTAAGCAAGAAAAGTCAAGAAAGTTTGGCTCCTTTGTCCGGTTATAAGCTTGCAGCCGTACTTATTACAAGTAATCGGCCCTTATAACTCAATGGCATCGTGGCCGGGTCTTTGAGTTTGCAACTGTGCTATTCAAGCAATCAGCCCCCAAGACCTAGATATATGCAGTTTACTAGAGAAACTAATATACTAAGAACAATAAATAGTACTTACCTGGAAGAAAAATAGAAAAACAACAGGAATATAAAAAACTTAACAAAAAATACATAGGAAAGAAACAAGATACTGTTGAACCATCTCTTTATTGATATGAGAAAAGTTAGGTCAGCAGGCCACCTCATTAAAAACCCTCCAGTCCCCTTAGGTACCCTGGATAGGAAAAGAGTGCGTCTGAAACCTGCTGCCTGTTACATCGTGTAATTCCACTTGTAAATCTAGTCTATTCTAGGTATAGTATTGTCGTGGTGGTGTCACGGCAGATGCCATAGGATGGCTAAAGTTGTGGGGACGAAGGACGCTGGAGGCGCTCGGGAAGGGATCACGCAGCGAGTATCCGCGTGAGTATGAAGCTAGCACTGCAAACAACAAGATTTACCCAGGTTCAGGGCCCTCGTGTGGAGGTAAAACCCCTACTCCTGCCTTTCTCTCTTTATATTCGTGTCTCGCCGAGTAGCCACAGTACAAATGATGCTTACGACCGAGTAGCCACTCTCCTCTCTAGGTGACTATAGCCCTTAGTTGTGTCGTCCCTCACGCAGGAGGAGGCAGGGCACCTTATATACTGGTGCCCAGCCGGATACAGCCAAGATGTCGACATTGTGTGCACACTGTACACTTCCAGCTTCTCGCTGACAGCTTTGGCTTCCAAGTTCGTCTCCGTGTGTAAAGTCGTTCCGCAAAACCGAGAAACTGATCTGTTATCACTGACACTGTCATGGGGTAGGTCCCCCCTAACCTGCGACGCCCTGCTGACACCCTGGCGCGGATAAGCACGCGCTCTGCAGATGAACAGTGCCTCAGTACGGACCCATGATACGCGGGATTCTGTGTCAGAACGGCTCCTTTGACTTCTGGCCCGAGTAGGAGACCGCCTTTTCTACACGGACCACTTCCTCTACTCGGAGGAGAATAACTCCATTGATTCTTCCTCCTGGCCATCAGTGTGTACGGCCGAATAGCAGTCGACCGGGTAGCGAGTACCGGGTAGCCAGTTACTCTGCCGAACGTCTCTTCTGATCTTGCCCTTAGCACTTGCCTTTACCCTACTCGGGGGTAACCCCCCGACATTAGTCCCCGAAGCTGGTAGAGTCCTGCGAACTTGTTCACTGGGCTCTGCCAGCTTAAAACCCAATCTTGCCTTTGATCCTTAGGTTGCTGAGTAGAACCTCTGAGTAGCCCTTAACCTTGTCTCGAGCTTCCTCTTTTCCGAATAGAACCACTTCTCTTCTCTGTTGCCGAGTAAAAAGACTTAGCGAAATTTCCAATCAGAATCTCTGCGTGGCAGAGCAAAATCTGGCTTTTTGTACTGCAACTGGGCACGTGTCACGCTACCACACCCCCGACGCCTCGGTGCCCGGGATCTGAAAGGGCCACGCGCCCAGTTTTCACGGCCTGGTCCCACTAGCCCGTTAGGTCCCATCAAGTGCAGTAATTACCCACGATCGCGTCGTGGGATCGAATGCGGCCGTTACGCGCGCCAACTGTGCTGTGTGCGTTTCTAACCGGCCCACGCACCCCACGCCGCACGATCTCCGTGCGTAACTGATCCCACTATCTCCGATTGTAACGGCAACCCGAGGGGAAATATAAATACCCCCTCGGTAACTCCTTCTTCCCCCTCCTGCCTTCATTCTCCCTTTGCCCCTTCCTTTCTCCGCCGCCACCGAGCTCTTCGCCGCCGCGCATCTCACAGCGCCGAAAGGCCAGTCCTTTCCGCCAAATTCCACCAAATCACCATCAAATTTCTTCTCCTGCTCGATGGCTCGCGACGATGACGCCCGCGCCGGGTGGCCTAGATCCAACGTCACGGCAGACGAGTGCCGGTGGCTGGTGAACACCCGGCGAGTTCCTCCCGGCGTCCGCTGCCGGCATCCCAATGGCGAGCTCGTCCCTACTCCGGAGGCGGACGAGCACGTGGTGTTCCTCGCGCACTTCGCGCGGGGATTCGGGCTACCAGTATCAGATTTCTTCCGCTCCTTCCTCAACCATTTCGGAATCCAGCCGCATCACCTGCCGCCCAATGCAATGGTGATGCTCGCATACCACGCCGTGGTGTGCGAGGCGTTCCTGGGCGTGCTCCCCACGCCGATGACCTGGGCGCGCTACTTCTTCTTCAGGAAGTAGAGCAAGGCCAAGCCGGGTAGCACAGATAGTGGCCGCGGCATTGACCGAGACCGGCAGCGCCATGACGGTGCAGCGCAGCGGGACCAGCCATCCGTGCGTCAAGGGCCTCGACTCCGTGCGCAAATGGCAGAGAACCTTCTTCTACGTGAAGAACATCTCTGTCAAGGAAGGCGAGCCCCCTGTGGACCAGATCAATCTCCCTCGGTGGACCAATTCGACTCCTACCGGGCAGAATTGGGGGTTCAAGCCGGCGCTAGAAGGTGACATCAAGCAGATCAACACGCGCCTCGCCCAGCTGAAGGAAAAGGGACTCAAGAACGATGACCCCATCGCCTGCTGGATTTCCAGGCGAGTGCTCCCGCTGCAGCGCCGCGCACACCTCATGTGCTACATGGGCGGCAATAGAGATTGCACCCGGACGACCACGTTCGAGCTCAGCAATGCGGATGTGGCCGTCTGGGCGCGCTCCATCATGAGCACCGGCCTCAACGACCACTGGCAGTACGGCTTTGTGCCGTACAGCCGCACGAAGCCAATCAAGCGGGTTAGTACTTCTCATCCTGTTTCCTGCATATTGATTCCGAGTAGATAGCCTTCTTAGCTTGGTGTGCTTAGTATCTGCACTCTGTGCCGAGTAGGACACTTAGCCGTATCTCTTTAGGCTTCATGTGCTTTATGTTTGCACTACATGCCGAGTAGAACACTTGCTACTATCCTGTTAGGCTTCATGTGCTTTGTGTTTGCACGCCTCGTTGAGTAGGACGCTTACTCTATTATGCTTTGTGCTTGCATCCCGTCCCGGGTAGAATCCCTTACGCTACTCAACTGATTCGTGTTGCTCACTTATATCTCCAGCGCCTTGCTCGCCAGCTCGCTGAGAGCGAGGAGCGCTTCGAGGCCAACTGGCACGAAGATCGAAAGGAGGACGACGAGGTCTCCTACGACACCGCGGACACCCTCTGTATCCCTCATGCCGTCCAGCCGGGTAAGCATCATGTCGACGCGTCCATTCGGGACTGGTCCGAAGACAACGACGAAGGTGACCGAGTTCACCTTTTTGGTCACGAGTAGCGCAACTTAGTTTCTTTCTGTTTTTCAATTGTTTTCTTCTCCTCAACTCTACAAATGATATTGATGCTGAGGAAGAAGACGAGGACGCCCTCGACGTCGATCCGCTTGCGGTTGCTGCTCCCACCACTCGAAAGAGGGCGGGCAGCAGTGCCCAGGAGCCCACCGCCAAGAAGGCCAAGAAAGGCGAGAAGAAGACCAAGAAGGTCTCTGGGAGACGGCCACCCCCTTCTCGTGCAGGGTAAGTTATTTTCTTCCAAGTAGTAATCTGTTGTCGTTGCTTTTCCTGAATCCCTTATTCCACTGCTGCTTCCCGATTTCTTCTTTCCCCCTTCCTTTCTTGAACTCCTTTTTCTCTTCAGCGCCCCCTTGGACGCTGACGCTGCTGCCGCTCCCACCAAATCCAAGAAGAGATCCGCCATCGACATTGACGAACTCATCGATCTCTCTGATGAGGACGAGACCACGGCACGGGACGAGGCGCGTGCGCCCTCTCCCGTGAAGGGTGAAGACGAAGACGACACCAACGTCCAGGGCATGGACACTGGTAGCCAGGACGCCGAGCAGGAGCCGCAGGCCCGCGCGGAACAACAAGCGCAGGATGCTGCTCACGACGAGAGACCCCCTTCTCCCCCAGCAGCCACAGCTGGGGAGAACACAGAACCAGCCACCAAGCATCAAGATCGTGCCGCCCTTGAGCGGCAGGAAGAGAGCCAGGAGCAGCAGGACACTGATGCTGCTGCCCGAGATGACCCCGCGGCCCAGCCGCGGGTAGACGAATAACCAGATCCCACTGTTGAGCAGCGGGTTGAGACAACTGCGGTGGAGCATGACCCGCAGAGCCAAGCGCAGCCGGACGCGACGCCGGGTAGCCAGCCCTCTGCGCCGCCTACGCAACAGGCTGCTCCTCCTACTGCGCCAAGCTCCTCGCCCGTGAAGAAGACCAAGACCACAGCCAGCCCTCCAGCCAAGCAGACCACAAAGAAAACGGCTTCCGATGCTACTGGCAAGAAAGATGCAGCCGAGAAGAAGGCTGCTGAGAAGAAAGCTGTCGAGAAGCAAGCTGCCGAGAAGAAAACTGTCAAGAAGCAAGCTGCCGAGAAGAAGGCCGCCGAGAAGCAAGCTGCCCAGCCAGACGCCCCCGTCCGCAGGAATCCCTCGCGTGGCGCTGCTCAAGATTCTGCCGTGATGCCGCCACCTAAACCAACTGCGAAGCCTGCCGCGAAGAGTGGGCAGCTCACCATTGGTGCTTCCGGCAGCGCTGCAGGCGCAGCCGCAGGATCAAGCGTTCAAGATCCGCCTATCTTCCCGCCTTACATGGTGCAGATGAGCAAACAGTATGGCATTGGTCTGAACAAGACCGAGAAGCAGCTCGCTCACACAAAAGGCAAACAGACCCAGGCTGTGGATTCCAAGCTGCCGGCCAAGGACAAGGTCCTTTCAATTTTCTCACGCGAGATCCAGGAGACCGAGGTGGTGTCCAAGGGGCTCGAGCAGATAATCGACCGGGTAGGCTTTATTGACGCTGAGTGGAATAGCGCGTTCCTCGGCAACGAGTCCTGGAATGGCCTGGCCTTGGGCAAGCTGGACCACTGGCGCACCGACTGGAACAAGGCGGACATGGGCTACAATCCCATGACCATCTCGTCTGCCACCAGCACTCTTGCCGCGAAGCTGTTCGTCCACCGCAAAGCTGCAGAGGACCTCGAGCAAACCTATGCGGTAAGTTTTGCTTGCCTGTTCCGAGTTGCACTTTTCTTCTCTTCTATTCTTCTTCTTCTTCTTATACATCACCCAGTCCCCGAGATTCGGGCTGAGTAGGCGGGTACTCAACCGAGTTGCCGTCTTCTCGGGTAAAATCTTCAAAACATTGTCTAACTCCTTTTCTTTCTGCTTCTCATAATAGCCTTTTGAAGAGAACGACCCTCTATCGGCATCTGCTTTGGAATCATAGCATCGCGAAACGACGCCTTGAGGCCTACGAAGCGGAACGCAAAAGCGATGCTGTGACCGAGAAGGAGGCCCTAGCTCGTACCCTTCAACTTTCCGAGCTCGAGAGTAAGCTTCTAGCTATTTGGTTCATGCGTTTTGTGTTTACGCCCGTTTTTTCTTTCTGCTCTAATTCCTTGTACTCTGTAGGCAAGATCGCGGCGCTGACAGATGAGCACAAGCACTGTCACGTCTTTGTTGAAAATGCCGAGACCACCATTAAGGAGTTGGAAGGTAAGTTGGCGTCTTCTCGGCTTGTTCTCCTCCTTCTTCTCTGCTATTTGCTGACCATGCCCTTCTCCTCCGCAGAAGATTACAAGAAATTTCGTGAAGAGCATCTTGACTGTGTGAAACCCGCCGAGTTGCAGCAGCAATTGGAAAGCCAAGCCGTAGAGCTCAAGAGCCAACACACCACCGAGCTGGAGGTGATGCAGGTCCAGTTAAGGGCTGCCCTTCAGGACGTCATAGACATAGCCGCCGAGAAGGATAAGTTGGAGGCGGCCGCCAAGGCTAAGCAAAGGGCCCTTGAGATGGAGTGCGAGACGCTGAAGAAAAGCAACTCGGATCTCATGCTCCAATTGGCCCAGTTCCGGTGGGTCGAAGAGCGACACGCTGCTGACGAGGAGTCATGGAAGAGGAAGCTGCAATCGCTACTCTGCGACCTGAACAGTAAGTTCTCGTATCTTTGTGCCTTCCTATTTCCTTCTTCTTCTCTGTTGACCGATTTGCATCTCTTTGCTGCTTTCTTTTCTAATCTTTTTTGATAGCATTTTCAGAAATCTTCCCCGATCTCTGCTCAGCTTGCAAACCTGCCCTGTCAAAGGCCCAAGATGTTCGAGTAGAGAAGGGGCTGCCCATGGATACCAAGGCCTCGATTGAAGACAGCTTTACGAACATGCAGGGTCAGCTTCAGCGCCTTAAGGGCTTGGGCACGGACTTGACGTCCACCGCCTTCAAGCTCCACGCTTTGTTCTGGCCCAAAGAGCCCTTGCCCTCAACTATTCGCGCTCTTGCCGAGAAGCTGAATGGCGTTAAGGCCGAGCTAAAGAAGTGGCGAGCATCCGGAGCTCGGGCAGGCGCTGACATGCTGCGCCTCTTCATCTGTAGCTGGTATGAGAACCTTAACCTCAACACCATTCTTGAGATGAGGCACGATTCGAAGTGGGAGAAGGATCCCGACTGCGTGACTCGCCGCCAGACAGTCGCGTACGAGGTCGCCTCCTATGCAGATACCGCTCGCTTCATCGATGACCTCACCGAGCCCAACACGGATGTGGAAGGCGAGGGCGAAGACGAGGATGAAGACGATGACGAGGAGGCCACTGAGTCAGACGGGCTGAGCTTCTTCGATAGCCCGGGCGCTGATGACAAGTCCGGGAAGGGGAAAGGCGCGGTCGTCGCGGATAGCGACGAGGAAGCCGAAAGCGAGAAGATGACTATCGACACCGCGTCACTTGAGTTTGGCTCTTCATCAGGCGCGGCCCTTGACGACACGGTGCTACTCCGCACCCAATCTACTGCCTCCACTTCGGCGACGGACCTCATCTCGGTGGCTACAGCCACTTCTGATCAGGCTGCCATCAACCCAGAAGCGGATGCCGCGAAGACCGATGTCGCCAACCCGGAAGCTGACGCTACCAAGGCCAACTCCGAAGCTGATGCCTCCAAGGCCAACACTGAAACTGATGCCGCCAAGGCCAACACCGAAGATGCTGCTACCTCCACCTGATTATGTCCTGCAACACTTATGCTCGAGATTTTTATCAAATCCCCGGAATGTCGGGTGCAGATGTACTGAACAATTATCCTTTGCATTGCTACTCAGTTTTATTTCACTTGATGTTTTATACTTACCAATTTGAGCAGCTTTGGCTCGATGCCGGGTTGCATTATCATGCGAGTCCCCGAGTTGCATTTTTCATCCACCCTTCATTTTTATCTCAGCTCTTACCTGCAACTTGTTGCTTTTTTGGTATTCGAGTCACAAGAGTTCAAAGTTGGAGTTTCAAATACTTAGCTACTAGGAAACAGTCATAGTAACGCTACCCACCACATAGCCGAAAAAAGTTAACAACAAACAGTAAAAAACGCTCTATTCGGTTGCCACACGCGCCCTTCCCTTTGCAATTTTTCATGTGTTCATTGACTCTTTGGCTTGTTCTCTGGCTTGCCATGAAGCCGGTTTGCGGACAGCAGCAGAGTCGCAGAGTGTCCGGTGAGTATAAACACATTACTTTGTATGCTTTTGAAATTCTAAGCGTAGCAACCGAGTAGACAAAGATACGACAGAATAGAAACACTTAGACCAATTTTGGACGAGGGCAGTCCCCGAGTTCAATTTCAGATTGCAGAGTAGGAGTTTAACTCGGATAAGAGAATACATACACACTTTTGCTCATGAATGAAAGCGACGAAGTAGAGCTACATTCCAAGGGCGTTTGGATTCCTCCCCAGCTTTATCCGGCCTGTTCTTCTGTGATGGTTGCGCATCTACAAGGTAGTACACATCATTGTGTAGAGCCTTGCTCACAATGAACGGCCCTTTCCATGGAGGGGATAGCTTGTGCATCCCGGTTGTGCGCTGCACGAGCCTAAGGACCATGTCTCCTTCTCGGAAAACCCTCGGGTTTACTTTTCGGCTATGATAGCGCCTCAGGTTTTGCTGGTAAATAGCTGAACGTGACAGAGTAAGCTCTCTTGCTTCTTCTAGCAGGTCAACGTCGTCTTCTCGAGCTTCTCTCGCCTCCGCCTCGGTGTAGAGGGTTACTCGGGGGGAGTCATGCTCTAAGTCGATTGGCAACACGGCCTCAGCCCCATAAACCAAGAAGAATGGCGTGTAGCCGGTTGACCGGTTAGGGGTAGTCCTTAGACTCCACAACACCGCTGGCAACTCGTCTAGCCAACACCCTGGTGTTTTCAGCAGTGGCTCAATCAGCCTTGGCTTTATGCCTGCAAGCAGCATGCCATTTGCTCTTTCCACATGCCCATTGGATGCAGGGTGGGCGACAGACGCGACATTTAGTCGGATGTGCTTATCTCTGCAGAATCTCACCATGGCTCCCTCAGCAAAGTTTGTGCCGTTATCTGTGATGATGCTGTGCGGGTAGCCGTATCTCAGGATCACATCCTTCAGGAAACTCACAGCAGTAGCTCCATCACACTTCCGAATAGGCTTCACTTCAATCCACTTGGTGAATTTATCAACCATGACCAAAATGTGCGTCATGTTGCCTCTAGCCGGTTTGAAAGGACCAACCATATCCAGACACCAAACAGCAAATGGCCAAGTGATGGGAATTGTTTTCAACTCGGAAGCAGGCATGTGGATCTTACTTGCGAACCTCTGGCAGCCATTGCATTTCCTCACAATATCTTCAGCTTGCTTCAAAGCAGTGAGCCAGAAGAAGCCATGCCAAAAATCTTTCTTGACTAGAGCCCGAGAAGAGGCGTGATGCCCGCATTCCCCTTGGTGTATTTCCACCATAATCTCTTCTCCTTCTTCCGGTTCCACACAACGTTGCAGCACGCCAGTGGCACTTCTTTTATGCAGCACTTCTCTGAAGATGGTGTAGCCCTTGGATCTTCTCTGAATCTGCCTTGCGGTAACCTCATCATCTGGAAGGGTGCCGTCCTTGAGAAAGGATAATATGGGCATGGCCCAACTCGGCGTCTCCCGTGCGGGAAACACTGGTTCGTCCACTTCCATTGGGACAGCCACTGCTGCGTCTTTTTCTGGATTGGGGGTTGACTCTCTGTAGCCCCGAACGGTTTGCAAGGACTTCTTCAAGGAATGCGACAGTCCCCGAGCTGAGAGGGGCAGTCCCCGAGTAAGGAGGAGCAGTCCCCGAGTAGAGAGGGGCAGTCCCCGGGTTGCAGGCGCCAGTCCCCGGGATGGAGACTGCAGTTCCCGGGTCTCCTTTTGCACCTTCCCAGTCAATCTCCATTGGAACTGCTTTTTCATCAGGCAGGAAAGGAACGAAGATGGACTCCGAGTTTGGGGATGGCTTGATGGATGGCTTTCTCAAATGCTCCAAGGCAATCCCCGCCAGGATGTACTGCCGAGAAGACCCCAACTTGGACAGCTCATCAGCTGCTTCATTCTCTGCTCGGTGGATGTGTTGGAACTCGCAACCTTCAAAGAATCCTGTCATGGTTTGGACCAGGAAGCGGTATGACGCCATGTTGGCATCCAGAGCATCCCATGTGCCAGAAACCTGCTGCACGACTAGATCCGAGTCTCCATAGCACACGATGCGCTGCACACCAACTTCCTTTGCTACCTTCAAGCCGTGTACCACGGCCTCGTACTCTGCAACATTGTTGGATGCCTTGAAGTGAAAAATTTGCAGCACATATTTGAGTTGATCTCGCTTGGGTGACGTAAGCACCACGCCAGCACCAAGGCCTTCCTTCATCTTGGAGCCATCAAAATGCATTTTCCAGTAGTTGGATACCGGAGTAGGAGGCTCATATTGCACCTCAGCCCAATCCACCAGAAATTCTGCCAGGATCTGAGACTTGATGGCTTCTCTTCTCGCATACGCGGGAGCGTAGGCGGCCAGCTCGATTGCCCACTTGGCTACTCTGCCACTCGCTTCCTTGTTGCCCATGATATCCGAGATGGGAGCTGAGCTCACCACTGTGATTGGGTGTTCTTGGAAGTAGTGCTTCAGCTTCTTGGCGCCCAGATACACACCGTAAGTCATCTTCTGGTAGTGAGGGTAGTTTTGTTTGGAGCTGGAAAGAACCTCACTGAGATAGTAAACCGGCCTCTGCACACTTTTGCCTTCCTCTTCTCGCTCTACCACGATCACCATGCTTACTACTCGATTGGTAGCCGCAATGTATAGCAGCATTGGCTCCTTAGGTAGCGGACTAGCCAAGATAGGAGCACTACCCAGCATCGCCTTTAGCTCCTTGAATGCCACATCCTCTTGCGGGGTCCAGACGAACTTGTCGCTTTTCTTCATCAATTGATACAAAGGCAGGGCCTTCTCACCCATTCTGCCCAAGAAACGGCTCAGAGATGCCAAGCAACCAGTGAATTTTTGCACATCCTTCAGGGATCTCGGCAAGGACATGCTTTCAATAGCTTTTATCTTTGAAGGATTGGCCTCAATGCCCCGACTGGATACCAAGAAGCCGAGTAGCTTGCCGGCCGGGACGCCAAAGGTGCATTTACTCGGGTTCAGCTTCATCTTATACTTGCGCAAGTTAGCGAAAGTTTCCTCAAGGTCACTAAGCAGAGTATGTGTTTTATTCGTTTTGATGACAATGTCATCTACGTACACCTGCACATTTTTGCCGAGTTGGTCATGCAAGCATTTCTGCATGCATCTCTGATAAGTGGCACCCGCATTCCGCAACCTGAAACACATGACACGATAGCAATAAGCCCCGTACGGGGTAATGAAGGCAGTCTTTATTTGATCAGCATGGTTGAGAGCTATCTGGTGAAAACCAGAGTAGGCATCTATGAAAGACAGCAGTTCACAACCAGTAGTGGAATCGATCACCTGATCGATGCGAGGTAGCGGAAAAGGATCCTTGGGGCAGGCCTTGTTCAAGTCGATGTAGTCGATGCACATGCGCCACGCGGTAGCGGCCTTGGGGTCCTCCTTTTTCTTCTCAACCATGACCGGGTTGGCTAGCCAATCCGGATGCAGCACCTCCATGATGAAATTGCTTATCAGCAGCTTGGTGATCTGATCACCGATGGCCTTCCTTCTCCCATCCCCGAAACGGCGCATAGCCTGCTTCACTGGTTTGGCGCCAGGACGCACATGTAGCGAGTGCTCAACCAACTCCCTCGGGACACCTGGAAGATCTTCATTGGACCAGGCGAACACGTCCCGATTCTCACGGAGGAAGTGGATGAGCTCGCTTTCCTATTTCTCCCCCAACCCGGAGCCAATGATGGCCACTCGGTCGGGAAACTCAGGGTCAACCTGGATCTTCTTTGTCTCCTGAGATGCCTGGAACGCCGTCCCGTGCTGGGAACTCGGCATGCCAGGCGCTCCAGCTTGCGCGGATTGAGCCATAGCCACCACCTCGTACATCTTTTTCTTCTCGGCAGCGATCACCATGGATTCCGCCAATTGAGAACCGGCAGAGGCACACTCCATGGACTTCTTGTAATCACCAGAGATGGTAATCACGCCATTGGGACCAGGGATCTTCATCTTCAGATATGCCGTGTGGGTAGAGGCCATGAACTTGCTCAGAGTGGGCCTGCCGAGTAGGGCATGGTAGGGGCTCTGGTGATCAACCACCTCGAACTGCAGGCTCTCTGTGCGGCAGTTCTCTCTGGTGCCGAATAGCACATCTATCCATACTCGGCCAATCGGGTAGCAAGAGACTCCTGGCACAATGCCATGGAAAGTGGTCTTGCTGGGTAGCAGCATGTTCTCGGCCATACCTAGCTTCTCAAGCGTGTCTCTGTACACGATGTTGATGCTGCTGCCATTGTCAATCAGTACCTTGCTGAACCTCACATTCTTCTCAGGACCCAAGAAGGTGGGATCCAGTACCAAGGCGTAGCTACCCGGATTGGGCATCACCTTGGGATGATCCGCTCTGGACCACGTGATCTCTTGGTTGCACCAATGCATGTAGTGAGGAACAGCAGGGATCACAGCATTGACCTCCATGGCACGCCTGTGCTGGGATTTCTTGTCGACAGGCTCAGAGGTGAAGATCATGTAGCTCTCGTGGTGCTCCTAGTACCGACTGCGGTCTCCGCCACCATTGTTGCCGTTGTTGTTGTTACCTTGGTTGTTGTTGTTGTTGTTGTTGTTGCCTCTGTTGTTGTTGCGGGTGTAGTAGTAGTAGTTGTTGTTGTTGTTGCGGTAGCCATCGTTGTTGAAGTGGCGGTTGGCTCCTAAGGCCACCTGGTTCACATTCTCTCTCCTCGGAAAGACTGGAGGCCGAGCAGCTGGTGCGCGAGAAGGCTGTACAGCGGCATTTGCGGCTGGCAGAGGAGGAGGAGGAGGCAAGCCCTCATTCTTGATTTCCTCCCACCAACTACACTGCCGAGTAGTGTGGTTGGCGGGTCTTGCGGGATGCCGAGTGTGGAAGCTGCACGGGCCATCCTTCATGTCCTTGAAGACAAAGTTTGGTGCCGGTCCCGAGGTGCCGCTACCCTGCTGGGAAGCGCTGTATGGCTTCTTGTTGCCTTGGCCCTGATTCTGGTTCTGCCCGTACTGGGCTCCAGCAGTTTTCGGCCTCTGGCTACTCCCAGCTCCGGTTGCCACAGCATTCACTTCCTCAGGATCGTACCGGGTATCAATCCGGTCACCTCTGCGCTTGTTGCGGAACTCATTGCGCTTGCTGGTGTTGATGTTGTAGTTCCTTCTCGGCTCAGCAGCATCAAGAAGAGGCTGTGTTGGGTCGCCGAGTGCGTACTGATCCGCAATCCGGATGGTTTCAGCAAGAGTACTCGGCATCTCCCTCTGGAGCCTTTGCCACAACATGCTGCCATGTCTGCAACCCTGCGCAAACCAAGTGATGGCCTGGGCCTCATTCACACCCTCACAGGTGTTCCTTAGAGTACTCCACCGAGTAAGATACTCCCGGTCCGTCTCCTCTTCCCGCTGCCTGCAAGCAGATAGCTGCTGCGGCCTATTCGGCCTCCGTTAGGTGCTGGTGAAGTTGCTGACAAATGCCTCCGCAAAGTCAAGCCAGCAGTTGATGCTGTACTTGGGCAGGTTGTTGAGCCAGGTTCTTGCCGGTCCCTCGAGCATCTGCGGGATGTACCGCACGGCCCATCTCCGGTTGCCGCCTGCAATGTGCACGGCTGTGACATAGTCATTGAGCCAATCTTCCGGCTTGGTGCTGCCGTCATAGCACTGGGTCCCTCTGGCGAGCTGGAACTGCTTCACGGAGAGCTCCGTCATGATGCGGGGCCCAAAGCATTCTGGGCCAGGCGGCCCCTTGCTCTCGAGTTGCGCGGATAGAGAAATCCGGTCCAACTTGTGCCTGGCATCACTGGGCTCCAGCACGCGCTCACCCACGCGATCCAGGATGTCATAGCCAGCCAACCCCATGGCCGAGTAGCCATCATCATATCTGTCCACCTGCACGACTGCAGGCTGCTCCACCGGGTTAGCGACTGGTGCGAACGCGCGCGGCTGCTGCCTCTGCCGAGTAGGCTGAGCAACCGGATGCTGAGAAGGGCCTGGGCGCTCTCCATCTCGGGCCTGGCTGTGAGCTTTATGGGCTTGATAGCCTGCTCCTGCAGCGTTGTGTTTTTGACCGTACTGTCGCGCCACAGCGTGCTGTTTTGCGGCGACAGCCGGGTCGTACACCTGCATCTTCCTATCTCTGCCAGAATGCCCACTCCGCTCCTTCTCGCGACTGGGATGCGGTGATGAGGCCTGATCGTTAGATCTAGCCGCATGCGAGTGCACCACCTGAGAAGCTCCAGCACCCGGGTTGGCTTTCCGGAACTCCTCGTTATGCCTAGCAGCCTCTAGCACTAGCTCATTGAGCCTCTCCTGCTGCCTAACGCGCGCGTCGCCAGCGAGATGCGGCAACTCAGCAGCTACAGCCTCAGCAGCTCTAAGGGTTTTGGCGGGGGTGCTGTATTTGGGTCTGGTGGTGGCGGTGTTTTGGCTAGCGGCTTGGCCAGCAGTTTCACCAACTGCTGCCATCTCGGTGCCTAGGTTACGGCGCGTAGCGCCTGCCTTGGAAGGCCTCCTCACTACCGGCGTAAAGCCGTGAGCTCTGTTGTACTCGTTCTGGTCCAGGTTCAGCTCAAGCCTAACCTTATCCAGCTCCGCCTGCTCGGCGAGCAGCGCCTGGCGCTGCTGCTCGAGCTGTGCCCGCATGGTCATGAGCTCGAGCTCGGTGGGAGGCGGCATGCCCATCCGCACGGCGGACGCAGGTATCGTCGGAGTAGTGGAGGGAGGAAGGTTGCAGTCCTTCTTGTAGGGCTTGTGGGTCTTCCCGCCAGCACTCGGGCCAGCGAGATCCTCGACGACGCCCGCGGCAGCAGCCGCGCCCTTCCCGGCATCAGCAGCAGGGCCGGTCATCATCACCTCCACGCTGTCCGCAGAGCGGCCAGCCGGCCTCCCGCGTGCAGCGATGACAGCAGGGGGATCTTCCGCGACATGCACCTCCCCGGGGTACTCGCGGTCGATGACAGTGGCGACGTAGACGAGGTGCGCGCCGAAAGAGAGCATCGAGCCGCCCTCCGGCATGGCCCTGCCGCCGAAATCGCCGGCGTTGTCGGTGACGAAGTCGAAGGAGCCGAATCTGTGGACGAGGCCACAGACCACGCGCTCTCCGGTAGCAGAAATCGATCCCATCCGAACGGAAACTCCAGCCAGCGCCGCTGGTTGCCCCACGGTGGGCGCCAACTGTCGTGGTGGTGTCACGGCAGATGCCATAGGATGGCTAAAGTTGTGGGGACGAAGGACGCTGGAGGCGCTCGGGGAGGGATCACGCAGCGAGTAGCCGCGTGAGTATGAAGCTAGCACTGCAAACAACAAGATCTACCCAGGTTCAGGGCCCTCGTGTGGAGGTAAAACCCCTACTCCTGCCTTTCTCTCTTTATATTCGTGTCTCACCGAGTAGCCACAGTACAAATGATGCTTACAACCGAGTAGCCACTCTCCTCTCTAGGTGACTGTAGCCCTTAGTTGTGTCGTCCCTCGCGCAGGAGGAGGCAGGGCACCTTATATACTGGTGCCCAGCCGGATACAGCCAAGATGTCGACATTGTGTGCACACTGTACACTTCCAGCTTCTCGCTGACAGCTTTGGCTTCCAAGTTCGTCTCCGTGTGTAAAGTCGTTCCGCAAAACCGAGAAACTGATCTGTTATCACTGACACTGTCACGGGGTAGGTCCCCCCTAACCTGCGACGCCCTGCTAACACCCTGGCGCGGATAAGCACGCGCTCTGCAGATGAACAGTGCCTCAGTATAGACCCAGGATACGCGGGATCCTGTGTCAGAACGGCTCCTTTGACTTCTGGCCCGAGTAGGAGACCGCCTTTTCTACACGGACCACTTCCTCTACTCGGAGGAGAATAACTCACTTGATTCTTCCTCCTGGCCATCAGTGTGTACGGCCGAATAGCAGTCGACCGGGTAGCGAGTACCGGGTAGCCAGCTACTCTACCGAACGTCTCTTCTGATCTTGCCCTTAGCACTTGCCTTTACCCTACTCGGGGGTAACCCCCCGACAAGTATGGACGCAGCTGAGCCACGTTCCATGGTCTTTCTCTTTCTTGCATAGATGAAGTGGTATGAGCGGTGTCATTAACAGTAGTCCTACTCTTCCCTTGCATCTATCAAGTAATATGATCCATTGTGCAGATTCCGGCTTATGATGAACGGTCCCTCCCATGGTGGGGATAACTTGTGTTTTCCTTCCTTTGACTGTACCAGGCGCAGAACCAGGTCTCCTTCCTGGAAGACCCGGGTTTTGACTCTCCGGCTGTGATATCTCCTCAGGTCCTGCTAGTATATGGCTGATCTCTCCAAAGCTTGTTCCCTGTGTTTTTCTAACATATCCACGGCGTCCTGCCGGGTCTTCTCGTTCTCCACCTCGACGTAAGCCGATACTCGAGGCGAGTCATGGATGATATCACTCGGCAGCACCGCCTCTGCGCCATAAACCATGAAAAACGGTGTCATCTGAGTAGATCTGTTAGGTGTAGTGTTGATACCCCAAACCACTGAAGGTAACTCCTCAACCCATGCTCCAGCAGCTCTGATACCCCAAACGGTGTCATCTGGGTTGAAGAGTTACCCTCAGTGGTTTGGGGTATCAACACTACACCTAACAGATCTACTCAGATGACACCGTTTTTCATGGTTTATGGTGCAGAACCGGTGCTGCCGAGTGATATCATCCATGACTCGCCTCGAGTATCGGCTTACGTTGAGGTGGAGAACGAGAAGACCCGGCAGGACGCCATGGATATGTTAGAAGAACACAGGGAACAAGCTTTGGAGAGATCAGCCATATACCAGCAGGATCTGAGGAGATATCATAGCCGGAGAGTCAAAACCCGGGTCTTCCAGGAAGGAGACCTGGTTCTGCGCCTAGTACAGTCAAAGGAAGGAAAACACAAGTTATCCCCACCATGGGAGGGACCGTTCATCATAAGCCGGAATCTGCACAATGGATCATATTACTTGATAGATGCAAGGGAAGAGTCGGCCACGGTTAATGACACCGCTCATACCACTTCATCTATGCAAGAGAGAGAAAGACCTTGGAACGTAGCTCAGCTGCGTCCCTACTATACCTAGTTTAGACTAGATTTACAAGTGGAATTACACGATGTAACAGGCAGCAGGTTTCAGACGCACTCTTTTCCTATCCAGGGTACCTAAGGGGACTGGAGGGTTTTTAATGAGGCGGCTTGCTGACCTAACTTTTCTCATATCAATAAAGAGATGGTTAAACAATACATTGTTTCCTTTTCATGTGTTTTTTATCAAGTTTTTTTATCTCTGTTGTGTCTTTATTTTTTCTTCCAGGTAAGTATTATTTATTGTTCTTAGTACATTAGTTTCTTTAGTAAATTGCATATATTTAGGTCTTGGGGGCTGATTGCTTGAATAGCACAGTTACAAACTCAAAGACCCGGCCACGATGCCTATGAGTTATAAGGGCCGATTACTTGCAAACAAGTACGGCTGCAAGCTTATAACCGGACAAAGGAGCCAAACTTTCTTGAATTTTCTTACTTAAGCTCGATGTGACTCGCACTAAAGTGGCATGCTTCGCTAGCGTATGATTACAATCAGTCATGATGCCCAATGGGACTTGCCTGACCCTGTCTTCATACAGCTGTAGCAACATGATTATCCACGCGAAAGCCGGCTTACAGTACAAGAGAGTCAAAAGGGTCATCTAAACCACAAGTTATGCAGAGTACAAGGTTAATGACCGGAAACTCAAAGTTTATTAAGCATAACTTCAAAACCTATGTGAAACGGCTCTAGGTTTTGGGCTTAGCATGTAACAATTTGTTCCTTTTGAAAGACCCAATACCCAGACTCGGAATTTCGGGCTTTGGGGACTCGGGAATTTGAAAATAGAAACAAATTATCCAGCTATTCAGCTCAAAAACCCAAAAATCCGGGCCTTGGGGACTCGGGAATTTGAAAATAAAAACAAATTATCCAGCTATTCAGCTCAAAAACCCAAAAATCCGAGTCTTGGGGACTTGGGGACTTAGAAAAAAGTCCACTAGTCAAAACCCACGAGACACGGAAACCGAGTCTCACAATAGGAACCATAGCAGAAAGTCAGAAAATCGAGGATGAAAAAGCACAAAGTAAATAAATATCAAATTCAAGCAAAAGGCCAGAAGGGCCACGAAATATATTAAGGTATCAAAGTGTATTACAAGCCACGATAGTAGTATCATAAAGTGCACAAGCGCACTATCAAAAGAATAATTACTTTACAGGATCACCGGCCGAATGAGGTATTGAGACGGCATCGGATAAGAGTTTACTCGACCTCCTGGGTTGGGTCTACAGCCTTGCCCTTGTCTTCCGGGTCTTGGTCTTGAGTTTGCTCCTCGGAGGCCTTCCTAGTATTGTCACCCGGATTGGCAGTATCAGGACGAACAGGCGGGCGGCCAGCCGGCGTAGAGGAGGAGGGCGCTGGCTCCAAATCGGCTTCCCTCTTCGCGACTTCCTCCCTCCTCCTGGCCGAGTCAGCATTCCACATCTCCAAGATATCGAAGGGTAAAGGCATATCTTCCTTCACAGGTTTATCCTCGGCGTCGTATGGAGTTACAAATCTATTCAGGTCCAGAGAATCGGCAAGAGTAGTCGCCGAGTGACGCACCTCAGTCTGTACAGCTTTGAAGTCCTTGGCGGCGAACCTGGAGCCATCGGCCTTCAACTCTGGAAACCCGGCCACCAGCTTTGCCGGCTCAAGCTTCGGAAAGTAAGCCTTAGCCAGCATAAGACCCCGGGTCATCCCAACCCGGCATGCCGAGCGTTTCCAGAGCTCAATCCATGCGGGGACAGTAGAGCACGCATGGATCAGGGTTTCCATACCCGGATATCCCTCAATCGGCCACTGTATGGTGTCTAGGATCCATTTAGTGTCGGCGCAGAATCTCCGGAGCACAGTCCTTAAATTTTTCACCTTCTGGATATCATCTTCTTCTGGGGGCGCAAGGTTAGCGCCTGCAATGTAAACAACAAAGGTTACATCAAAACATTCCGGGTATCATGGATCAAGAAAAAAACCGAGTCACGAACCAGCAAGTAACAATATCTCACCAAGTAGGACATGATAAGTGTCGGCAACTTGGGCTGATAACTTCTTCAGCGCAGCCTGAACAGTGGTGTACTTCTTCTTGTACTTCGCGACATCCTTGTTAAGCGTTTCCACCTCAGCCTCAAGCGCCTCTCGCAGCTTTACCTCAGTCTCCAGGAGTTGATTGGTCTTGGCCAAAATTTCCTCGGACCGGGCCATTTGCGCCTAAGGGGGACGGAAAGATAAAGGTTAGTCGGATATCATAATAACCCAAGTATTAAAGAGGTAGTACCGTGTACAACTTCGACAAGTTATACTCGGAACTTGGGGACTAGACGGATACTATGAAATACCAGTCAGTATTACCTGATGTTCAGCAGCCATGCGCTCCAACATATTGTTCTCTGTGGCCTTCAGGGCGAGGAGGGCGCTCATCATCTGGTCGAAGGAATGATCACCCAGGTTGGAAGACCCGGGATCCTGGTTACTCGGAGACCGAGTTCTTGCCTTGGCAGGGGAAGGCACCCGAGTCGCTCGAGTGTCGGAGTTCAGCTCGCCTCCCCCTATGCCCAGGATTGTGACCTCTTCGTCCTCATGCGCGTGTGAGGCTATCGGATACTCGGCTTCTCGATCAGCCGGGTTCTTCGGTGGCACTTGCTCCTCCTCGCCGCCAACCGCAGCCATCGTGTCATCAACCGGATTCTCTTTGCCCGGGTCATCAGTTTCCATGTCATCCTGGTCACTGGTAGTGACCTTGGCCCTGAGAATGGTACGAGTGTGCAGTTAGTATGTAGCTAGAGAAAATTATGGATGAGTATTAGAACAGCAAGAGAAGAACCTTACCCGGAGTTCACCATGAAGTCTGAGGGGAATTCGCTGCTAGAACCGGAAGAAGCTGACAAAGATTGATAAAGTGAGACGCGGAGTCGTCCCGCTAAGGGGTGATTGGGAGAAGGAAATCTCTGATACTCGGGATGAGGTTGAGAAGTACCGGCGCGCTGAGCCGGAGATGGTGGGATACCCGGGTTGAGCGTGGCGTCACCCGGAGTGTTCCGGGTCACCCTGCGCTTGATCATGGGTGGTTCCTTCAAGTATGACCAGTCGGATAGTTTACGGTTTAGCTCGCACATATTAGTGAAGGAGTATGGTTTGGAGGCAAGGGAGCGATATGGGACCTTAAAGACAACCCCTCAGGGTTTTCTCTTAGCTCCGACCTCGATGACCGGTTCAGCTTCACTCTCATCACTCTGTGTTTCCGCCCCGTCTTCGGGGTCTTCCTTTTCTTCCTTATCCTCCAGCCCTGAGAGTCACCAATGAATACAGTCGGAAAAGCAAGAAGTGTGGAGAAACAAGTTAGCAGAAATTGGGTTGGATAAAACTCGGAATGTACCTTCCTCCGAGTCGGCTGCCTCTTCATCTTCTTTCGGGTCTCCGGAGGAAGGGGAGGTCTCAACGTTCCAGAAAGCGCTGTCAGCCTGAGGTGAAGGCGTAAAAGTAAGAGTTAGTGATTGTATCGAGTATAAGTGCAAGAATTGAAGTCAGAGTATAAGTGCCGGATCTTACCGCGGGAGCCGGATTCTCGCGTGTATATGGATCTAATCCGGCTATGTTCCGGATCACGTCCAACTTCTCCGTCAAGAAACCCTTGATGGTCTTGTTAGTGTCACCGGCCGGGTAATTCTTGGAGGAATAGCGGAGCGCGTCCGTGACGTGCCCCGAGTAGTCGCACATCAGCTTTGCGCGAATGGAGTTGGGCTGGATCCGGAAGTCCACCCATGTCTTAACCAAGTTAAGCCCAAGGAGACCTTGGGCAGAAAGAACGGCTATTTTGGCTAGAAGGGGCCGGATGGCTTCCCTGTCCGACTCAGGGGGGAAAGCGTTAAAAGTGTCGGAAAGATCTAAGAGACCCTCCGAGTAACCCGGAAATTTCTTTTCGCCGGGTGGGGAGGTGTCCCGGCAATAAAAGAAAGTTTGCTGCCAATGCTTAACGTGAGAGTTAAGACTGAGAGTCGGCATGGGTGAATTCTTATGGCGCTGGATAGAAACCCCGCCGCAGGCCAAGAGGGCCCCGTCACCGCTTTCGCGGCACGGTTTGCATTGGAAAAGTTCGATAAACAAAGCGAGATTGGGTGGGATGCACAAGTAAGATTCGCAAAGGACTATGAAATGGGTTATATTCAACATAGAGTTAGGCCCTATGTCGAATACCCGGAGGCCGTAGTGGCTATGGACCTCACGGAAAAAAGAGTGACCCGGGGGGCGAAACCCCCGGATCACGTGCTCAACGAAGCATATTACCTCGTTGGGGTTGGGGGTAGGCCGGGTCTCGTCACCCGGTACTCTCCAGTGGATCTCCTTCTGAGGAGGGAGAACGCCAGACTCGGCGAGTTCTTCTAACTTGGCCCGGGTCACGGAGGACCGCGCCCAATTGGCGGATATGGATTGGGTTGACCTTGCCTTGGCCGGCTGTTTGCCCTTGTGCTTTGGAGCCATTTGCTCAGTCTGGAAAATGCAAGGCAAAGAGTACGAGGCATTAAGACTCGGGAATTATGAGTTATCCGAGTATTCGCAAGCAGTATCAGTAAACAGTATGCAATCCAGGAGTTTTCCGAGTATCAATATGCAGCATGAAAGCTATGAGTTGTCCGAGTATCACTAGACAGTACGAAAATTACAAACTATCCGGGTGTTGGCGAGCAGTACAGAAATTATGGGATATCCAAGTATCGGAGAGCAATTATGAAAAGAGGTTGATTGCCTGTTTATCTAGAGTATGAATAAAAGAACCGGAAGTGGTGGACTGTCCGGGTATCCAAGAGCAATAGCGGAAGTTTTGGTGAACTACATCCAGATCGGAAAATTTGCGGATAATTTTGCAGAGAAATTAGCGATTGCATGCGATAGGAGAGTGTTGTGGGGTCAACTATTGAGCAATTGAAGAAACTAGAGTGGAGTTGAGCGATCTAATCCGGCGTGAAGCAAGAAACGGCCCGCGGGCGGGCCTAGATCTAATCTAGGTCGAGCGGAGAAATTGAACGCTAAAATCAATGGAGATGGTAAGCTTACCGGTGTGGATCGAAGGAGAGCACGACGGCGGCAGATGGCGTAGCTGTGGTGCCCCTCTGGGACTCCCGGCGGGCAGCTTGGGTGCGCGGCGGCGGAGACAGGCGGCGGCGCGGGGCGAAACGTGGATGAGCGCAGCTGACGGCGGCTCGGCTCCGGCGGCGTGCCCGAGGTCTTCGTGGCGGCGCTGTGCAAGCTCGGGTGAGAGAGTGCCGGTGAGGAAGAGGATGATGGAAGAGATGGAACGTTGGGGTGTGTTACCCCCCTAGGGCACCTATTTATAGGTGCGGGTGGGGAAACTAGGTCAAGGTGAGCGGGAGCCAAAATTTTCGGAAAAGATACCCGTCCAGGAATTTTGGGATATGCGTTAAGTGCCCGCGCGCGATATCCGGAAAGGATAGGAAGGAAATCCCTTCCGCGATATCCGGACCAATTAATGAGTGAAACAAGCCGGGTCTTCTGTATCTTCCTCGGAACATTGACCCGGAAAAGTAAAGATGGATTCAGAGAAAGCCGGGTTATTATATGGACCACCAATGGAGTTAGGCCTAGCTGTTTATTAAAGCAACCTAACCCGGCCTCTATGAACCTGTGTGTTTGTTATTTTTGCAGGGAATAGCGTGCGCTTCAAGGAGGATCCCGTGAAGCCCAAGCTATTCTGGGGACTACTGATGGAGGGATGATAACCCGGTATGCTAACACCAAGGTGTAATTCGGCCCAAAGGACGCTGCACAAGACCCGGCTTAGGGAAAAGGAGCTTCTAGAAGGCCCAGGAGTATAGGCTTCGTAACCCGGATCGTGGGTTCCGATAAGGAAGTTTAGGGTTTGTAAGCAGTGTCCGGGTAGGACTCCGAGCACGCCTTGGATAGTAAGCCAGGGGTTCCGGGTACTATATAAGCCGGTCCCTAGGGTTATATTAGACAAGCTTACGAGATAGAGATTGCGAGATATCGAGTATCCCTTGTAACACGAGAGTTGAGATAATATATTCATATCGGAGACTCGCCGACTTGATAGCCGGCTACCAGATCGCATATCACCATGGTTTCCCTTGAGCTAAACCCTCTCCCAAACACCAGAGTCGATTTGCCCCAAGACAAGTTACCCCCGGTAACGTCTGCCGTGATTATCCCACGACAGTGCTTGTTGAGACTCGTGTAATCTATGCACATCCTCCACTCATTACTCTTTTTCATCATGAGAACCGGATTTGCCAACCAATCCGGGTGAAATACTTCCATGATAAAGCCGGCTATCAACAGCCGAGCAATTTCTTCTCCTATAGCTCTTCTTCTTTCCTCATTCATTTTTCTCAGGCCCTGCTTCACAGGCCTGGACTTGGGGTCAACATGCAAGCTGTGCTCTGCCAACTCTGTGGGGATACCCGGCATATCGCTAGGCGTCCAAGCAAACACATCCTGATTCGAACGAATAAACTCCACAAGTGCTTTTTCCTGCTCATTGTCCAAGTTAGATCCTATAGCAAATTTCTTAGAGGGATCACCTTCGACAAAGGCCACCATCTTGGTATCTTGTGCCGCTTTGAATTTTGCTCTCTCATCCTCAGTGTTTGGCCTCTTCAGCGCTATCCTGTCATCCGGGTCTACTTGAGACCGATAATACTTGAGCTCCTCCTGTCGTGGGATAGTCACGGCAGACGTTACCGGGGGTAACTGATCTTGGGGCAAGACGACACAGGCGTTTGGGAGAGGGTTTAGCTCAGAGGAAAACATGATGGAACTCGATCTGGTAGTCGGCGATCAAGTCGCCGAGTCTCCGATCTCAATATATTAACTTGATCTCTTGTATACACTGGATGCTCGATATCAGGCGGTACTACTAAGGCTCTCAGATCTCTCAACTAGACCTAGGGGTCGGATTATAAAGCACCCGTACCCCCCGGCTTGTCCTTCAAGACGCACCCTGGATCCTACCCGGACACGGCATACAAACCCTAACCTTCCTTTACCGTAACCCACAATCCGGGTTACTGGGCCTACAAACTTGGGCCTTCCGGAAGTTTCTTTATCCTTAGCCGGATCCTGTACAGAGTCCTTTGGGCCGGATCACGCCTTGGAGTTGGCCTACCGGGTTATTATCCCTCCATCAGTAGTCCCCAGAATAGCTTGGGCTTCACGGATTCTTCCTTGAAGTGCTTGCTATTCCCTGCAAAAATACCAAACTCACAAATATATGAAGGCCGGGTTAAGATGCTTTGATAAGTAGCTAGGCCCAACTCCACGGTGGCCATATGGTAACCCGGCTCTTCTCCAAATACCCGGCTTAGCTTTCCGGGTCTAAGCCCTAATAAAAAAAATGTCAAGATCCTATACTCGTTAATTGACCCTGATATCACGGGGTGGATCTCCTTCTCTTTTTCGTCCAGATACCTTGCTCAATAATTGAAGCATTTCTCGTAGGATCCGCGCGGATAACCATTCCCCACAATTTCCGGCTTCCGGCCGTTGAGATAAGCTCACCCTCGCCTTATAAATAGCGTTCAGGGGATGACCTGGAACCCAACGCCTCACTCCATTCTCTCCTTTCCTTCTTCACTCCTTGCGCCCTCGTAACACCACCGCGGGAATTTCGCGCTCGCCGCCGGTGCAAAGCCACCACCGGCCGCATCCGCTTCCAAGCCATCCTGCACCGCCGCCAAACTTCACCGCTACGCGCTCGCCCCGCTCGCCAAGAATCACCGAGGAGCGCTCGAGCCACGCCGTCCACAGTCGTCGCACTATACTCCAAGATCTCCCAGTAAGTTCCTTGTACTTGTTTAATTTGGCCTCGCAATTTCTCGATTCATCCCAGATTGGATCTAGGTCAACCTGTGGGCCGTTTCTTCGTCACACCGTATTTAGACGGCTTAGATGCTTGCTAACTTCTTCAACAACCTGTTTGATGATCACACATCTCCCTCCTACCATTATTAATCACCAATCTCTTCGTAGAATCATTCGCGAGTTTTCCAATCTAGATCCGTTTCACCTCAATTTTCCGCACATAACATTGACACCCGGAAAAATCCTCCTTTTCCGGCTATTTTGCTTGCAGTAGATACATGGGCAACCATCCGTCCTCCCCAAACACCTTTCCATACGTAAGTGACCAATAATCTCCATAGTTATACTTAATACCCGGATACCTTGCAATCTCCACTTCATGACGTGATACTCGGATAGTTCTTAGTTTTCACGCTTTCCTGATACCCCAATACTTCCGAGTCTTATTTTCTGTACCTCTTTTTCTCGTGTTTTGCAGGTCGATCCCATGGCTCCCAAAAGGCAAGGGAAGCAGCCGACTCAGGCAAAGACTACCCAGGCCATATCCGCCAATTGGGGGCGTTCCACAGTTACAAAGGCCAAGCTGGACGGGTTAGCCGAGTTAGGAATTCTCCCTTCTCAGAAGGACATTCACTGGAGAGCACCGGGCGACGAAACCCGGCCCACACCCGCCGATAATGAGGTAATCTGCTTCATAGAGCACGTGACCCGGGGATTCCGTCCTCCGGGTCACCCTTTCTTCAGGGAGGTCCTAAGCCATTATGGCCTCCAGGTATTCGACATAGGGCCTAACTCTATGTTGAACATTACCCATTTCATCGTTCTATCCGAGTCATACTTGTGCGTACCGCCAAGTTTGACTCTCTTCATCGAACTATTCCAGTGTAAGCCGTGCCGCGAAAGCGGTGACGGGGCACTTCTTACCTGCGGTGGGGTATCCATCCAACGCCGCAAGAATTCACCAATGCCAACCCTCAATCTAAACTCCCACGTCAAACACTGGCAACTATCTTTCTTTTACTGCCACGATACCTCCCCAGACAGCGAGAAGAAACTGCCGGGCTACTCGGAGAGTCTCCTCGAGCCTTCCGAGTCTTTCAATGCTTTCGCCCCTGACTCAGACAGGGAGGCGATCCTACCCTTGTTAGCTAAGATAGCCATCCTCTCAGCCCAAGGCCTCCTTGGGCTCAATTTAGTGAAAACATGGGTTGATTTTCGAATCCAACCCAACTCCATCCGCACCAAATTAATGTGCGAGTACTCGGGGCATACCACGGACGCACTCCGATACTCCACCAAGAGCTTTGCGACCGGCGATACCAACAAAACCATTAAGGGCTTCTTGACAGAAAAAGCTAGAGGTGATAAAGAACATCGCCGGGTTGCCTCCATTTACTCGGGAAAACCCGGCTCCAGTGGTAAGATTCGATATAACTTATTTCCACACTTTGACTTGATACAGCTTCTAACCCTTAATTTCATCTCTTTTGTCTTAGGCTGATGATCCCTTCTGGAGAGTTGAACCCTCCCCCCCTTCCAGAGACCCGGAAGAAGAGGATGAGCCGGCCGATGATAGTGAAGGTACTTGTCCGAATCTTGTATTATCTTTACTTGCATCATTTTCCTCCCATTTAATCTTTTTCCCACGGACACACACTCGGTTCGCAGGGCTGGAGGACGAAGGTGAGAACAACGAGGATGACTCGGAGGCTACCGAGTCTGATCAAGAGGCAACAATTGGAGCCAAGAGGAAGACCAGAGGGGCAGTTTCCAAGGTTCCTTTCTCCTCTATATCCTCTGAACCTTACTCCTTTGACGCCATGCGACGACTTAACCATCAATTATCGAACTCGTCGTTCTTGAAGGATTCTCTTCCAGCCAAGCGCAGAATAACTCGGAGTTCTCCGGGTGAGGATCCCCTTAACCCGGGCATCTCTACCTCCCCAGTCCACCGTGCCAATGCTCATCCGCCTCGTCCTTCCAATTCTCCTCAGCGCCACCCTTCTCCTAACCATCCACGTGCCGGGCAATTCCGGGTTCCACTGTCGGTCCCTTTGACATCTTCGTCTGCTTCCAGCGGCGAGCTTCCGCCGGATTACGCCGTAAACACCAGGTAAGTTTGTGGCTATATGACACCTTTTGATACCTGACAATTTTCGATCACCATTGCTAACCGCCCCCTTTCATCTTTCTTTTAGCGCTCAAGTCACCGTTAGTGACCTGGAGAATGTGGAGATGGATAACCGTCAAACAGAGGAGCCGACTGAAAACATAGAATCCGCGACTGGCAGTGATATTGCGAACGACCAGGAACAAGGCCCCTTGGCCGACTCGCTTCACCAAGCTGGCGAGTCTCCTGCCTCATCCGAACCAGTAGACGAGGAGATCGAGGTTCCGGATACGAGGATGGGTTCTCCCAACCCGGATACTCAGACTGTCCGGGTCTCGACCCCAAGGGCGGGGAGAGCTCCCCCATCAGGCGACCAGGCTGCCGGCTCTTCTGGTGTCCGACCCGAGGACCTGACGTTTGCCCAGATGCTCGAAACCCTGCGCGCTTTGAGGGATAATGAAGAAAACATCTTTGATGCTTTAGTAGCCAAACACGAGGTAAACCCGACTAATATTGCTTGTGTCCTTATCCAGTCCCCAAGTTCCGAGTGAATTAATTCACAATTTGCTTGGAACTTTTATGATATAAACGACTGATAACTTTCTCCTTTACCCGGCTAATCCTTCCTTGCATCCATGCAGTCCTTCGTGACTCAATCTGAGGAGAAACTGACAAAGGCCACCAAGCTCATTGAAAAGGAGGTGGCTCTGCGTGAGGCGGCCGAGGCTGAGGCCAGGAGGAACCGGACGATAATGAAGAAGTATAGGAAGAGGGCTCACACAGCAGAAGATGATCTAACGAGCCTTTCTGTTCAAATTGCTGACACATATCGTGCTTTGCTTGGTACGTTTCTTCATCCGGGTTACCCTTTTGGTAAATAGCCGGAATTTCCTGACTTATGTTTCCATTTCTGCAGGTCCGGATGAAGTGATGCCAGACGAGGATGACATTGCCAGGCTGAAAACTATCAAGAGCGTTATCCGGCAGCTATGCGCCGGAACCAAATGGATCCTTCAAGAAATACGGTGGCCGGGTACAGGGCATGGCGACCTGAAGAGAATGCTAGACGCTTGCTCCACTATCCCCGAATGGATTTGGCACTGGAAACGCTCGTCCTGCCGGGTTGGAGTAACCCGGGGGCTTGCCCTCGCCAAGGCTTATTTCCCTAAGCTCGAGCTGGCTAAGCTTATGGGCAGTTTCCCGGAATTCAAGCTTGATGGGTCCAAGTTCTCCGTAAAGGATTTCCAAGCCGTCCAGAAAGAGGTCCGTCACCCGGCCAGCGTGATTGCTGACGGTTTAGATGTTGATTCCCTCGTTCCTGCATATGATGCTGCTGGTGAAGTCGTCAAATCGGATCTTCCCGAGCCGTATGACATGCTTGCCCGATGGAAGGAGGAAGCTGCTAAGTTGAGGGAGGAGGCTGCCAGAAAGAAGGCTGAAGCCGATTCTGCACCCGCTACCTCCACACCAGTCGTTCCTCCTCCTGCGAGAGCCGGCACTGCTGATCCGGGTGCTGCTGCTACCCCAAGTGATGGCAAGGGTAAGGCGAAGATGGACACCGCGGCTTAGAATGCCGAGTGATACCTGCTCCTTAATGCCACTTCTCATGCGTTAGTCGGCCGATGTGCCGTTTAAACAATTATTTTTGGATGGTGCGCCTGTGCACCTTTGATACTATTTACCGGAGTTTGTAATGCACTCTAAGTTCTTGATACACTTTGTGCTTCTTCTGATCGTTTAAATTTATCCACTTTTGAGTCAACTTGTTCTTGATATCCGGCTTTCTTTATGATTCCTTTTGTGAGACTCGGTTTCCAAGTTTCATGGGTGTTTGACGAGCGGACTTGCTTCTGAGCCCCCAAGTCCCCAAGACTCGGATGTTTGGGTGTTTTTGAGCCTTAGCAACTAAACTACTTTTTCCTTTCCAAAATCCCCAATCGCCAAGACCCGAATTTCCGAGTCTGGGATATGTGGTTTTTTCGAAGAGAACGAGTTTTGTTGTTTGCTAAGCTCAAACCCGGAGCCGTTCCACATAGGTAGTGAAGTTATGCTTGATAAACGTTGAGTTTCCAGCTTTTAGCCTTATACTCTGCATAACTTGTGGTTTAGATGACCCTTTTGACAATCTTGTACTATAAGCCGGCTTTCGCGTGGATATCATGTTGTTACATCTATACGAAAACAGGGTCAGGCAAGTCCCATTGGGCTTCATGGCTGATTGTAATCGTAAGCGAGCAAATCATGCCACTTTTATTGCAAGTCACATCGAGCTTAAGTAAGAAAAGTCAAGAAAGTTTGGCTCCTTTGTCCGGTTATAAGATTGCAGTCGTACTCGTTTGCGAGTAATCGGCCCTTATAACTCATAGGCATCAAGGCCGGGTCATTGAGTTTATAACTGTGCTATTCAAGCAATCAGCCCCCAAGACCTATACACATGCAACGTACTGAGATGAGAATAACCACTTCTTTTCTTGATATGAGAATATTGGGTCAGCAAGCCGCCTCATTAAAAACCCATCCAGTCCCCAAGGGTACCCTGGATAGGAAAAGAGTACGTCTGAAACCTGCCGCCTGTTACATCGTGCAATTCCACTTGCCAATATAGTCTTTACTAAGTATAATATGGACGTAGCTGAGCCACGTTCCATGGTCTGTCTCTTTCTTGCATAGATGAAGTGGTATGTGCGGTGTCGTTAACTGTAGCCGACTCTTCCCTTGCATCTACCAAGTAATATGATCCATTATGCAGATTCCGGCTTATGATAAATGGTCCTTCCCATGGTGGTGATAATTTGTGTTTTCCTTCGTTTGACTGTACTAGGCGCAGAACCAAGTCTCCTTCCTGGAATACCCGGGTTTTCACGTGCCGGCTATGATACCTCCGTAGATCTTGCTGATATATGGCTGAACTTTCCAGGGCTTGTTCTCTTTGCTCTTCTAACATATCCACGGCGTCCTGCCGGGTCTTTTCTTTCTCTACTTCGACGTAAGCTGATACTCGTGGTGAATCGTGAATAATGTCACTCGGTAACACTGCCTCCGCACCATAGACCATGAAGAAGGGTGTCATCTGAGTGGATCTGTTAGGTGTAGTGTTGATACCCCAAACCACAGAAGGAAGTTCTTCGACCCATGCACCAGCTGCCCTGATACAGGGGACTTGCAATCGTGGTTTTAATCCGCGAAGCAATTCTTGGTTTGCCCTCTCCACTTGTCCATTGGCCTGCGGATGAGCCACTGATGCGACATCAAGCCGGATTCCATTGTTGCCACAGAACTTCTCCATCTCACCAAGGGACATGTTGGTTCCATTGTCGGTAATTATGCTGTGGGGATACCCGAACCGGTAGATAATCCTTTTCAGGAACTTGACTGCTGTAGCTGCTTCGCAATTAGTAACTGGCATAACCTCAACCCACTTGGTAAACTTATCAATAGCCACCAAAAGATGTGTCATCTTGCATGGTGACATATGAAAGGGGCCAACCATGTCCATACCCCAGACAGCGAACGGCCAAGTTAACGGGATGGTCCGTAACTCCATAGCCGGCACATGGGTTTGGCGAGCGTACCTTTGACATCCGTCACACCTTGCTACCAATCGTTCCGCATCTGCTAGAGCCGTGAGCCAGAAAAATCCATGTCGATAAGCTTTAGCCACAAGAGATCTTGTGGATGCATGATGTCCACAGTCGCCTTCATGGATTTCCTTGAGAATCTGTCGGCCTTCTTCTGGCGCTACGCAGCGCAAAAAGACTCCTGCTGCGCTTCTCTTGTATAATTCCCCATTGATGATAGAATATCCCTTTGCTCGCCTCAAAATTTGCCTTGCTAATACCTCCTGCTGTGGTAACTCGCCTCGTGATAGGTAGGCCAAAAACGGTTCTGTCCACTCGGGAATAGTACGTACAGTGGCCACAAGTCCTGAATCCGGGTCTTGATTCGCCAATTCCTCCTCTGACTCGGTTTTAACTGATGGTCGCCATAATTCGTCCAGGAAAACGTTAGGTGGAACCGGCTCTCTGCGCGAGCCGAGTCTGGCGAGTGCGTCGGCTGCCTCATTCTTTCTTCTGTCTATATGCTCTACCTCATACCCGGAAAAACATCCTGCAACCCTATCAACTTCCCTGCGGTATGCTGCCATAGTTGCGTCCTTCCTATCCCAAGTTCCTGACACCTGCTGTACCACAAGGTCCGAATCTCCGAAGCATCATATCCTCTTGATGTTCATCTCCTTGGCTGCCTTTAAGCCATGCAATAGGGCCTCATACTCGGTAACGTTGTTGGAACAGTCAAAGTGAATTTGTAGTACGTAACTTAATTTATCTCCTTTGGGTGACGTTAGCACCACTCCAGCTCCTGATCCCTCGTATTGCTTAGATCCATCGAAGTGCATGATCCATGACTCGGAGTTTGGAACCGTTGTAGTCATGCCTGTATGTGTCCAGTCGTTAACGAAATCAATTAAATCTTGAGATTTGATTGCTGACCTGGGTTCGTAGTTGATGTGATAATCCCCCATCTCTGTCGCCCATTTGGCTATTCTTCCTGTCGCGTCCGAGTTTCTGATGATATCCGACATTGGTATTGAACTAACCACTGTTATGGGGTGTCCTTGGAAATACGGCTTCAGTTTCCGGCTAGCCATAAAGACCCCGAACACCAACTTTTGCCAATGCGGATAGCGCTGCTTTGCTTCTGATAATACCTCGCTGACGTAATAAACCGGTCTCTGGACCGGGTAACCCTTCCCATCCTCTTTGCGCTCCACAACAACTACTTGCACTGACGGCTCGGGGGCCAGCTGCTACGTATAGCAACATAGGTTCTTTAGGACCCGGGGCCGCTAGTACTGGTGCTTCAGATAACTGTTTCTTTAGTGCCTCAAACGCCTCATCCGCCTCTTGATCCCATACGAATTTATCTGATTTCCTCAAGAGCCGGTACAAGGGTATTGCTTTTTCTCCGAGCCTGGATATGAATCGGCTCAAGGCTGCTACGCAGCCCGTGAGCTTTTGAACATGCTTCAAGTTTTCCGGCTTTTTCAGACTCTGGATGGCCTTGATTTTGTCCGGGTTTGCCTCAATTCCTCTCTCGGAAACGATAAAGCCGAGTAATTTCCCGGCTGGAACTCCGAACACGCACTTTGTCGGGTTAAGCTTCATCTGATACCTCCTCAAGTTTTTGAACGTCTCCTTTAGATCATCGATAAATGTCTCCGCCTTCCTGGTCTTGATAACCACATCATCCACATAGGCATGGACGTTGCGTCCAATTTGGTCCTCGAAGCACTTTTGAATACACCGTTGGTAAGTTGCGCCAGCGTTCTTCAATCCAAACGTCATGGTTTTATAACAGAAGGGCCCAAAAGGGGTTATAAATGATGTTTTCTCCCAATCCTCCCTCTTAAGCTTAATTTGGTGATACCCGGAGTACGCGTCCAGGAAGCATAGCAAATCACTCCCGGCTACTGCGTCTACGATCTGGTCTATCCTTGGTAGCGCGAACGGGTCCTTTGGGCAATGCTTGTTGAGACTTGTGAAATCGATGCACATCCTCCACTCGTTAGTCTTTTTCATTACTAGAACCGGATTTGCTAACCAATCCGGGTGAAACACTTCCATGATAAAGCCGGCTGTCAGTAGCCGAGCAATTTCTTCACCTATGGCTTTCCTTCTTTCCTCATTCATCTTCCTCAAGCCCTGCTTCACAGGCCTGGACCTGGGATCCACGTGCAAACTGTGCTCCGCCAATTCTGTAGGGATACTCGGCATGTCGCTAGGTGTCCAGGCGAACACGTCCGCATTTGAACGAATAAACTCCACAAGTGCCTTCTCCTGCTCTCTTTCCAAGTTAGACCCTATAGTAAATTGCTTAGTGGAATAACCTTCAACAAAATCTATCTTCTTGGTGTCTTGTGCTGCCTTGAATTTCGCTCTCTCGTCCTCAGTATTCGGCCTTTTCAAAGCTGTTCTATCATCCGGATTCACTTGAGACCGGTAATACTCGAGTTCTTCTTTTCTGCACGCTTGCTCGGCCATTACTGAATCTCCTTCGTCGCACTCGGCCGCTATATCCCGGTTCCCATGTACGGTGATGGTCCGTTTAGGACCCGGAATCTTTAGCTGCAAATACACATAACACGGCCTAGCCATGAATTTAGCATAAGCCGGTCTTCCGAACAGCGCGTGATAAGGACTGCGCAATTTGACCACCTCGAACGTGAGCCACTCAACTCGATAATTATCCGTCGATTCTCCGAAAGCAACCTCCAAGGTGATCTTTCCCTCGGGGCTCGCCGCGTGACCCGGCACGATCCCGTGAAAGACTGTCGAACTTTTCTGTAGCTGGGACTCTTTGAGGCTCATACGTAAGAAGGTTTCCCAATACAGGATGTTAATGCTACTTCCACCGTCCATCAGGACCCTTTTCAGCTCATAACCATTGACCTGTGGCGCAACCACCAATGCCAAGATTCCTGGGCGCTCTATTCTTTCCGGGTGATCTCTTCTGCTCCATGTTACCTCTTGTTCCGCCCATCTCAGGTATCCCGGCACGGCCGAGGAAACCGAGTTTACCGCTTGCTTTAATGTCTCTTTGTCCCTGCTAGAAGTTCCTGTAGTATGCACATGATATTGTCCCTTTAAATCAGGCGTACGTACCATACCGATGAAGATGTTGATCTGGCCGACCGTCACAGTAGATCCGGACTCGAGGTGATCCGACTCTGGCCCCCAGCCGGAATCGTCCACCATCTTTTCTCCTTTGTGGTCGATGTAGATCTCGCCGATGACAAGATTCTCCATGTTCTTCCGAGCTTCTCCCGTGATGTAAACACCTTTGGACGCAGGCCCTACGGTGGGCGCCAACTGTCGTGGGATAGTCACGGCAGACGTTACCGGGGGTAACTGATCTTGGGGCAAGACGACACAGGCGTTTGGGAGAGGGTTTAGCTTAGAGGAAAACATGATGGAACTCGATCTGGTAGCCGGCGATCAAGTCGCCGAGTCTCCGATCTCAATATATTAACTTGATCTCTTGTATACACTGGATGCTCGATATCAGGCGGTACTACTAAGGCTCTCAGATCTCTCAACTAGACCTAGGGGTCGGATTATAAAGCACCCGTACCCCCCGGCTTGTCCTTCAAGATGCACCCTGGATCCTACCCGGACACGGCATACAAACCCTAACCTTCCTTTACCGTAACCCACAATCCGGGTTACTGGGCCTACAAACTTGGGCCTTCCGGAAGTTTCTTTATCCTTAGCCGGATCCTGTACAGAGTCCTTTGGGCCGGATCACGCCTTGGAGTTGGGCTACCGGGTTATTATCCCTCCATCACCTCCTTTCTACAAGCTTGTTCCGCCATTGCCGCATCTCCTTCGTCACACTCAGCTGATATATCCCGGCTCCCATGTATGGTGATGGTCTGCTTAGGACCCGGGATTTTTAGCTGTAGGTACACGTAACACGGCCTGGCCATGAACCTGGCGTAAGCCGGCCTCCCAAATAGCGCGTGATAAGGGCTGCGTAACTTCACCACCTCAAACGTGAGCCATTCCACCCGTAAATTATCCTTCGATTCTCCAAAAGCAACCTCCAAGGTGATCTTTCCTTCAGGGCACGCCGAGTGACCCGGCACAATCCCGTGAAAAACTGTTGAAGTTTTCTGTAGCTGAGACTCCTTGAGACCCATACGTAAGAAAGTTTCCCAATATAGGATATTGATGTTGGTTCCGCCGTCCATTAAGACCTTTTTCATCTCATAACCATTAACCTGTGGCGCAACCACCAATGCTAGGACTCCCGGATGGTCTATCCTTTCCGGGTGATCTCTTCTGCTCCATGTTACATCTTGCTCCGACCACCTCAGGTACCTCGGGACAGCCGAGGAGACCGAGTTTACTGCCTTTTTTAGTATCTTTCTATCCTTGTTAGAAGTTCCTGTGGTGTGAACGTGGTACTGGCCCAATTGCTTGGGGTTGGCTTGGAAACCTCCAGCTCCTCCCTGGTTGTTACCCGGATTTCCAATTCCCGGGTTGCCTGCTGGGGGTGGGCCGTTGCCCGGGTTTCCACCCGGACCCGGTCCTCCTCCCCGGCCTGCACCTCGCATAGCCTTATTAACTTTCTCGTTCTTCCATCTCTGCAAATCCACACACTGCTCCAATGAGTGGTTAGCCGGCCTTCCGTTCCTGCTGTGTTTCGGGCACGCCATTATGAAGATATCCCAGTTGTTACCCGGCCTTGGTGGCCCTTGATAGTTTCCTCCGTTATGATTTCCTGCGTTGAAATTTCCTTCTGCTCTGGGCTTCGAAGACCCGGCTTTTGTGCTGGCAACAAACTCGGAATTCCCCTCGAACGGGCGCTTGTTCTGGTTGTTCCCATTGTTACCTCCATGGTTACCCGGCATAGATCCATTGCCGGCTCTTCCATTATTACCCGTATTTGCTTTTGCTTTCTTGTCATCAACGTCCTCTTCTGTGGTATCCGTTGCAGCGTGCTTATTGCATGCATCCATTAGCTCTCCCATCGTAACCTCTGAAGCATTCCGACTAGATTTCATGCGAGTTAACTTCTGCACTAAAGGCGTGTACTTGCATGTCTTGGCCATAGCTTGCAACGCGTCCTTTGGCTGAATATCTGTAGATGAATGCAGTATCTCCATAACCTGGCGCACCCAGCTGCGCGCCGACTCTCCCTTCTTTTGCACACACCGTTCTAGATCGTCGATAGTAAACAACTTCCTGCATGTTCCGTGAAAGTGCTTGATAAAACGCAGATTTCAACTCACCCCACGACTTGATAGATCCTTCCGGTAAATTGTTGAACCACAACTTTGTTGCTCCTTCCGACATCATTAAGTACATGAACTTGGCTTGAAGATTTTCAGATGCGTTGCGAATCGACATAGCCATCTCATAACTGCTCAACCATGTTTCTGGGTCCATAGTCGGCTCATAATTCATTACTTTACCCGGTTCCTTGAATTTATCCGGGTAAGGCTCAGCCCTGATGTTACCCGACAGACACTTGGGCCCAGCGAGATTAGTCGGTGCTGGCCTCACCCGGGAAACATGCGATCCTGCGGGGGGTACGGCTGGACGTGGCGCTACTGCTGGTCCGTGCACCGCAGACCCGGCCGCGGCTCGCCTGGCTCTGGAACTATCCACAATAGCTTGTGCTGCTGATACTGTTGGTGCTGCTTGAACGCGGGGAGGAGGCGGCATTTGCTGCTGCTCTGCCCTCCGCCGCGCTGAACTTGTTAGAATGTTGCCGGTATTGCCATGCTGTTGGCTGATATAAGGTGTTCCATGCATTCCACTCCTATTATCCGGGTAATTAACCTGCTGAGCTACTGCCGTACGTAGCAAATCGATCGCCCGCCGGGTCTGCTCCGCATGGGGTGACTCTCTTACGGGGATCTGATTCAACGCTAAAGTTGCGGCATACACATTATCCATGGGGTTATTGAAGTGACCTGGTGGCGTACGAAACCGTGATGGTGGTGGTGGAGGTGCTGTGTTGCCGACAGTGGCCCCAGTCTGCAATGCGGGTAACCCGGACTGCACGTTTGCCGGTTGTCCTCCTCCGGTTGCCGGCTGATGCACAGTCTCCTGATTCACAGCCGGAATCGGCTGATCCTGGGGTGTGATGAATAGTGCGTTAGGATTTATGACTCCACCCATCGCCGGTAATCTTGTCTGGTATCTTTGATGCACCCTGCTTGTCTCAGCTCGGAGCCGGTTCTCCAGCGCGTCCAGTTCGCGTTGGCGCGTGGCTACCCCTTGCTTTTCTGCTTCCACATCCCTTCTTTGTTGCTCCAGCGCGCGGCGTGCTACCTCCAAGTCCCTGGCACGCGCCGCGGCGTTTTCCGGGGTTATCACAATAGCTAACACTGTTGGGTTCAAGACCATATTGTTACTGAACAGGGCCGGGTGTTGTGGATTCGAAGGACCCGCCCCTGGCGTCCTGTTAGCCAGGAACCCAAACATATTTGCCTGCAGCTCGCTATCCGCCGCTCGGCTGGTGACTGAAGCCGACTCTCCGTCAACCCGGGTCAGAACCGGATTTCCGTCAGCCGGATTTTGCTGCTGGGCCAATGCTTGCGCCGCTTCGACCGCGGCCATAGTCACGTTCCCATGATTGAGATTGGTTGCAGGGGCCGTGTAGACCGCGACCTGGCGCGCAATGCTTGGCGAAGACTCATATTCCTCCTCATCACAGTTATCTTCCTCGTACCGGTCCTCCAGCAGGTGCAAGATAGACTCGGTATCATCTTCTCTCATGACCCGGCCACGCGGGGTCCATGCCGGCTCCTCCGGTTGTTCCCTCTTCGTGGTGGGCTCTTCTATCGGATCCACCGTCCCGACCGATTCTTCTCCGTCCGACTGAACGTGGGTGGCCTCTCCTGACACAGAATCAAATCCAAAATCGTCAGGGATTGAACCGGACGTACGTACCATGCCGACGAAGACGTTGACCCGGCCGATTGTGATGACAGATCCGGATTCGAGCAGATTCGACTTTGGCCCCCAGCCAAAATCGTCCACCATCTTCTCTCCTTCGGGGTCGGTGTAGATCTCGCCGATGACGAGGTTCTTCATGTTCTCCCGAGCTTCTCCCGTGATGTAAACACCCTTGGACGTAGGCCCCACGGTGGGCGCCAACTGTCGTGGGATAATCACGGCAGACGTTACCGGGGGTAACTTATCTTGGGGCAATTCGACTCTGGTGTTTGGGAGAGGGTTTAGCTCAAGGGAAACCATGCTGATATGCGATCTGGTAGCCGGCAATCGAGTCGCCGAGTCTCCGATCTGAATATGTTATCTCAACTCTCGTATTACAAGGGATACTCGAATATCTCGAGATTGTATGACCGTCTGCTTAATCTTACCCTAGGGGCCGGCTTATATAATATCCGGACCCCCTGGCTTACCGTCCAAGGTATACTCGGAATCCTACCCGGACACCGCTTACAAACCCTAAGTTTCCCTATCGGAACCCACAAACCGGGTTACGAGGCCTACACTCTTGGGCCTTCTAGAAACTCTTTTTCCCTAAGCCGGATCTTGCGCAGCGCCCTTTGGGCCGAATTACACCTTGGCGTTAGCCTACCGGGTTATCATCCCTCCATCAATTCTCATCAGGTCTGGAGGCAGAACCTGGACCGCGTCCAACGCCCAATTGTCTTGGGGCGTGGCGGCGGAATTGATGAATGGCGGAATTCCCGTCTCATTTCCAGGAGAGGGAACATCCGCGTGGTAAAAGAAGGAGCCCGTCAAAAACTTGACGTACTCCAAGGTTTTGATTTTCGGAAACCATTCTTCCCTAAACCTACGGAAGTTAAAGGAGACGGTTCCACAAATGGGGAGAACACCCTCGGTGGTGTTGCGTTTCACGTTGAAACAATACTGGAAAAATCTAGGCGGGGTTCTATCCCAAAGTAACCCTCGAAAAGGGCTTGTAACCCGGCTAAATACAAAATGGAGTTAGGTGGAAGGTTGTGGGGTTGGATGTTGTAATGGTTGAGAACCTGGGTGAAGAACGCGGATGGCAAAAAACCCATACCTAGATTGATACGGGAAGCCAGAATCACCCGCTCTCCGGCTTTTGGAGATGGCTCAGAGTCGTACTCGTTCACCTGCCATTTGTCCTTCACGACAAACCCATCTTTCTCCATGGTCGGAAGAAGAGTTGAAACCACATTGAAGTGGCTCCAGTTTCCGGTGTCTCCTTCTTCGTCTTCCTCGCCTCCGGCGGTGGTAGCAGAAGTTGCGTTCTCGCCTTCACGAGTAGAGGTTTCCCCCTCCTCAGTATCGGTGAAGGGAGGAGGAGGAGTGGCCGAGGGAGGCGGCATAGTCCCGGTGGCAGGATTGAGATCCCCGCCCACCGGCTCATTTGCAGGCCCCTCCGGTGTGCTCGTGGAGGCATGTGGAGGAGTGCCAATGATTGGGTCGAGGTCGTCGATGAGGTCTTTGAGTACGACGTCGATGTTTGCGATCTCGGTGACGCGAGAAGAATCTCCGGTGTCCATTTGCGGGCGGCGCTGCCGGGAGCAAGAAACACCGATGGTTTCTCCGATGAGGATGTGAGGCTCGGGGTTTCTCTCAGTTTACGGTCGCTCTAGGTCTGGGAGTAGCAGTGCGCTGGTCTCCGGGGCTCGAGGAAGAAGATGATGCAGAAGGGAAACCGGAGACTCCGGGGTAGCTGTTTATAGCTAAAACACGTTGAGATTGGCTCTAACAGCTCTTTTAGCCGTTGGATACATGACGCGTGTAACACCTGCAAATCCGGGAAACGAGGGGGCGGGGTGATTATTGCTATCTCCTCATTTCCCGCGCGAGAATCTGTTAGAGATATGGTTTCAGTCTTTTGACTAAACTCGAACATCCATAATGTCAGCAAGATTTCATTGTTGGCATTATAGGTTCCTTCTCCGCGAAGGCTCGTGGAAGAGAAGCCGGATTTCGGTAAATCCGAGTTTGGCATTGTAAAAACACTTGATTGAAAGAAGAATCAAGACAAAAGCCGACATTCGTGAAAAGAACACAACTTTACGACGAGAAGCGCGATGAAGTCTTAATCTTTCTTGGGGGATACTGACGGATATATGCCAATTAGGGGTATATCTGACATTGGTCAAAGGTCGGATTACCAGGGTGGCCCGCAGGTAATGGAACAGAGTCCATTGGGCGGCCCAGTAAGCTGACCCGCAGGAAGCCGGATTCTAGAAGAACCCGGACTATGGCCCGATTGTGGTCTGGCTTGGAGAAGAAGCCAGATGCCTTACTTTTCAAGACAAGATACTTACCGTAGTTTTCTAGGATTCTTTCCTGTAAGCCCTAGTCCGACTATCTATATAAAGCCGGACGGGAGAAAAAAAGAATAAGGAATCTCAACTTAGCAAGAAGCCAACTCACCGAGAAGTTGATCCTCGCCGAGTTAGCGAAACCATACTCACAACCGTACTTTGTATACTTCAGGCTTCAGCCCTGATTTAGTGAGATTGCAGGACTAGGAACAGCGCCAATTGCGACGTACCGAACCTGGGTAAATGTCGGGGGGCTACCCCCGAGTAGGGGTAAGGCAGGTGAGAAATAAGTTTCAAGGTGATGTTTATCAAGTCCAGCCGTACCGAGTTGGTACTGGCCGGGTAGGCATCTACCCGGTATCCGGTATCTGGCAGGCGCTATTCGGCACGAAGTATAGAAGACCAAGAGAAGATTCGAGCATGTGTCTCGATAAACCGGGTAGCGCTCGGGTGATCCGGATAGAGGAGACGCTATTCTACTCGGGCACAAAGTCAATGGAGCCGTTGAGGAAGATCCCGCGTATCCAGGGGCCGTACAGGCGTGCAGTTCAACTTACTAGGTGCGTGGTTATCTGCAGTGAGACATGGGAACAGTATGGGTGGGCAGCTGTCAAGTCTTGTCACTGACAGGGGGACAGGACATGTCAGTGGCCTACCCTAAGGGGCTGACAGGGTGGACAAGACCTGTCAGCCGGACGGCGCGGAGACTTTCGGCAACGGCGTCAGCGGGAACATGGAGGCGTGCGCCGATGTCACAGTGGTGTTGTCTAATTTGTACCTTTTATTCATAGTATAGTGGTTGGCTACCGGTATATAAGGTGGCCAGCCCCCTCCCGCGTGAGGGACGTTGGACCTGAGCTCATTTATTGCGAGGCTTGGTAGTTGAGAGAGGCAACAATAGAGAGAGCTGAGCATTGGCTACTCGGTAGAGAGTGAGACACTGAGAGATTGTAACTTCTGTACTCGGTGTGACCCAATACAGAGAGACAGGCAGGAGTAGGGGTGTTACCTCCACACGAGGGCCCCGAACCTGGGTAGATTGTGGTGTTTGTAGTGCTTTGAGCGTGCCTGTTCGGCGTGCGATCCCTCCCCGAATACCTACAGCGTCCATCGGCCCCAACTTTAGCCATCCTATGGCATCTGTCTTCTCCACACCACGACAGTAAACTTGGTGTTCTCGTTTAGAGTACTTCCACGTTCTCCCCGCGGTTCTACCAGTAGGCTTATGGCACCCCCGTCTATGAACCTTACTACGATGTCTCGACACTCGGGTAAGAAAAGGTTTTGGTTTTCATGCACTAGCTAATGTCATGACCAAAGATCATAGACATCATGCAAGTTTTTTAAAATGTTTCTTGAAAAAAATGGTTTTAAATCCAAAGTCTATGTTCCTCAGCCCTCATGGGTTTCAGAATCAATTAAGATTCCTTTCCCGTAGCGGACATAGTTCCTTTCGGGAACACAGACGTAAATGTCACAATTTTATACATTCTGAAGAGGTGCGTCACTTTTCCCAAAAGTAGCATCGACCTTGATACAAGTTTCACACTCAGATGTGTGATTTGTCTAGCGTAAAGTTCTTGGATTCATTCCAAGCATTCTTCAACCCCACACATTCATCCTTGTTGCGACATACAAGATCCTTAGCACAACGTGGGTCCACATCCATCGCTTCCACCCCACTCGAGATACCACTACCTTCACCAGACCCACAGGGGAAGTTTACACGACGCTCCCACGCACGTTGGTCGCATCCACAACCCAACCAGGATGTGTTGTTGATGCTAGGGATAAAACATCGATGTTCTTGTCTACAGATGGGAATTATTTCTTACATTACATATTGTTCTTAATGCATTTGTCTATTGCACATAGGCAAACACTTCGTTACTGCAACTTAATACCAAAGAGATTTGCTGGATTGTTTTCTCAAGGTGGGCTTCTAGTAGTAGATGTTGTCATATGGTGGTCTATTTATCTTGACGTAATGCCTACAATGTTAGAACCTGTGAACTTTATCTCGTCATAATAGTATTGTTATACTTCATGATTTGTCAATTGTCTAGCTGTAATTTGTTTATCCAACATGTTTATTGTTCTTAGGAGAGACACCACTAGTGAAACTATGGCCCCCGGCCCTATTTTCCTCATTGATTACAACTTCGTTTACTTTCTTTTCATCATCACTTGCTCGTCGTTTTGTTTTCATTTAATATTCTCCAACATTTGACACAGTTAATTCTCTAGTTCTCAGCAAGACGGGAAGATTGACAACCTTTTCAGAAAGTTGAGAGTAAGAGAGGGTTTGTGTTTGTGTGCGGTCCACGCTTGTTGAAGTGTCAGTCAACAAGCAATCTACTGAGAGACTTTGAAGTCTTACTGAATTGATCACCCCGGTTCCTTCACAGGAAATACGCTGCTGACTACATTATACCTTCCTCTTGGGATTTCCCAGCGGGTGTGTGATCACGCTAACAAGCAGCTACCATTATGCTCAGGGTCGGAGCTGGCGCTCGTCGGGCTGATGCACTAGTGTACTATAGCAAAAAAAAGTTCATGAAAAAATCTACTATATTAAAATATTTGTGTGTCCTTCTAACATAGATAATGTGGTATAATAAATTAATAAGACACAATTTATAAATAACAAATACCTTGCAATAAAAAATAAAAATTCTACTATACCAATAAAACAAAGTGCAAAGTTACTTGTAAAATATCTCTTGCATTTTCGAATTGCAAAAAAACATCATCAAACACCAATGTCTAATAACCTGCAAGATTAAAAAAAAAAAGTGGACTTAATTTACAAGCGAGACATATTCTCTGCCCTTCAAAATAAATGTCTCATACCCAGCTTCCTTCTTACTGCCACAGTTCCTAACCAAGAAGGAAGGAACCTTCTCCTTCTACCTCAAAAATCTGAATATGGAAAATTCAATTCCCTATGTGGATAAGGTCAATTAACCGAGTATCTTCTTACCTCTTCTTTCAAATTAGGATGATAATGTTCTATCAATTTTATCTTCTCTGGATAATATATAATCTCCTCTTTCCAATTCATATCTTCTGAAACATCTTGTGTTGCATTTCTTTTAACAAATATATCTGCATAATATATTTCATACGAGACCTCAAAACTGGACAAGAAAATGATACATACATGTATACACTATATAAACAGTAGTCACAACTTTTGTAACATAACAGAGGACACTTTAGAGAATTAGTAGGCGGGTCGTGCGGATGATTTGATTCTCAAAACAATTATTGATCTATGTATGACATCAGATAGACTAACCGTGAACATTGAGAAGATTTGAGAATTGATAGGTCTGAGCAGGGTGATCCGGCGATCGTCGAATGTCCGTGCGTCAGCCGCCGTGCGCAGTGCCGTCACGCCCAGCGCTCTGCGTTCGAGATCGCCTAGCCCAAGCCCTTATGGGCGCATTTGGTAACCTGCAGCCCGCTAGGCCAGGCCCTGGCGTTGCGAGGCCGGCCGCCCGTTTGGTTCCATGCGGGCGAAAATATGGCCCGCATGAAGCTCAAAACACCTCAGGGTTAGGCCCGCTAGGAATGGCCGATTCGGCCGTTTCCGTGGAGCCAGGCCGGGGCGAGCGTAGCGTGACCGTTTTCTTCTGAGCGGTTGCACGCGTGGAGAAGCGCGGAGACGCGAATAACTCCCCCACGATTTCTCTCTCTCTCCACGGTTGTCACCGCCCAATCCACTCTCACACGTCCCATCGACGTCTTGTTCACACCGCTCCCGGGAGAAAACCCTCCGCTATGTCCGCTATTGCTCCTCCTCCTCCTCCACCACCACCGCAAACCACAACCCGTGCATGAAGAATTGTGGCCACCGGGCCTCCGCGGCGACCACGCGCTGATATATCGAAAACGTATCTCCTTTTTCGAACACTTTTCTTATTGTTTTCCTCTAAACTTGTGAGTTTTGGATACCACTAACACGGACTACCGCTGTTTTAAACAGAATTACCTTGGTGTCTCGTTTTTGTGCAGAAAAAATCGACTTTCAGGAAATTGCCCAAAAAAGACCCCATTGGCCCTAAAACACCAGAAGACCCCGGGAGTCAGAAGAAGACCCGGAGAGGCGCCGGGAGGGGGCTAAACCATCCCCCGGCGCCCCCTAGGCCGCGCCACCTGGTGGTGTGGGCCACCCAGAGACCCTTTCGGACTCCCCTTTCGACTACCTATTGCCGTCAACCCTAAAACGCAAAGGGGTTCGTCATATTCCAGAGAAACACAACAGAGCGCCGCTGCCACCCCGAAACTCAATTCGGGGATCAGAAGTTCCTGTTCTGGCACTATCGTGGGATAATCACGGCAGACGTTACCAGGGGTAACTTACTTTGGGGCAAATCGACTCTGCTATTTGGGAGAGGGTTTAGCTCAGGGGAAATCATGTTTTCTGGTGATCTGGTAGCTCGGGCTGTAGTGTCGCCGAGTCTCCGATCTAGGGTTACAACTATCAGCTCTCGTACTACTGGAATACTCGAATAGCTGGAAAAACTCTTGGTCTCTCTGTTCCAGGAACCGGTTTATATATTACCCGGCCCTCTGGCTTTTTATACAAGACATACCTTGAATCCTACCCGGAACACACACATAACCCTAGCTTTCCTAACCTTGGCTCCCAAGGTACGGATTACAAGATCCACGCTCCCTCTTGGGCCTTCTAGAAACTCCTCCACCTTGGGTCGGGTCTTGCGTGATTTCCTTCGGGCCGGGTTTCACCTAGACATGAGCCTGTCGGGTTACCATCCCCCCAACAGTAGTCCCCAGAATAGCTTGGGCATCTTGGGATCAACCATGATGCGCACGCTATTCCCTGCAAAGCAATAAACATTCAAATTCATAATATTCCGAGTTAGAGTGCTTTAACTATAGCCAGGCCTGCTCTTTGGGCGGTCCATATAATAACCCGGTTTTCCCCGAGCCAAGGCATCATTTCCCGGGTTAACACTCCAAGGAAACATGACATGACCCGGTATTCGTGTTTCTATCGGCTAATCCGAGTAATACACCTTAAACCTGACTCAATCTTATCCGGATATCTCACAATAATTATCTTGATCCTTATCCCCAAATTTCCGGGCCGGATCAATCTTTTCCGAAATTTGCACAACTTACCGCCCAAACCCTAGGGTTTCCCCACGCCTATAAATTGGCCCCAGGGGGTCAACCCTAAAATTCCAACGGCCATTTTCCCTCATCTTCTTCCTCTCGCTCCGCCTCCGCGCCCGCAAGCCCAAGATCGAGCTCGTGACCGCCAGGGCTACGCCAACACCTACGGGCTCACCGCCGGTCGCCGCCCGCGTCTCCGCCAGCGCCCCTACTCGCATCTCCATCCGCGCCGTCGGAGCTCTCGGGACGGGCCACCTCCGCCAGCGGATCGCCGCCGCATCGCACGCCGTTGTCCACGAATCGCCGCCGCCGCGCATCCCCGTCAATGGATCATCCCGGTAAGTTCCTTTGGCCATTAGATCTAGATTTATTTTCTTTCCAATCTTGCGCTAGTATTTCGGCTTGAATCTCACTTGTAGTTATCCGCCATTGCTCCACTAGCTAGGTGTGCCTTCGCAATTTCCAATCTCACTTTTTTTCGCAATTGTTCTTAACTATATCTATTTCCATATCCCCTATAAGCACTTTAGTTGTTTATCTTTCTTTTCTCGCTGCTTCATTAAGCACATTTCTCCTTAATTTTTAGATCTTCATTCACTTGCATTCTAACCTTGTCTAGATTTACACTCCATGGCACCCAAAGGCAGCGCTAAGCTGAAGGGCAAAAAACCGGCTGGAAAACAAAAGTCGGGTCAGTCGATTTCCGCCAATTGGGAGAGATCGACTGTTACCAAGGCCAAACTCGACGAGCTGGCCGAGCTTGGTGTCTTGCCCGCTGAGTCGGACATCCATTGGAGGACGCCGGGTGAGGAGACCCGGCCTTCTCCTGGCCCGGATGAGGTAGTTATTTTCCTTGAACACGTGATCCGGGGTTTCCGCCCCCCGGGTCACCCTTTTTTCCGGGATCTCTTGGATCATTATAAGCTCCGGGTATTTGATATCGGCCCAAACTCCATGCTAAATATTTTCCACTTCATTGTCCTCTGTGAAGCCTATCTCTGCATTCCCCCAAATCTCGCTTTATTCTTAGAGTTGTTCCAATGCAAACCCTGCCGGGAGAGCACGGACGGGCCCCTCCTAGTTTGTGGGGGGGTCTCGATTCAGAGACGTAAAAAATCCCTGATGCCGACTCTCAGCTTTCACAGTCATGTGAAACACTGGCAGAAAACCTATTTCTACTGCCGAGACACCTCCACAACCGGCCAAAAGCCTTTGTCGGGTTTCTCAGCTGAAACTCTAGCCCTTTCCGACAATCTCAATTCCTTCGCATCCGAAGCCGACAGACAGTCAACCCAACCCCTCCTTCACAAACTCGCCGTGTTAGCAGCCCAGGGTCTCGTTGGGCTAAACCTAATCAAAACCTGGATCAGCTGCCGGATCCAGCCGAACATCATACGCCCAAAGCTAATCTGCGAGTACTCGGGCACCTTATCGATTCTCTCCGATACTCGGAGAAATCATACCCGGCGCTGGATGTGAACAAGGCCATGAAGAACTTCCTGGCCAATATATCTGCGTTTTCCATATCTTCCGTTTATTACTTACTAACTTTTTTCTTTTTATTTCCTCAGAGCCAAGGTCACACTTAGTGACCAGGAGGACATGCTCGTTGAAAACCCGGCCATGGAAGACCCGGAGAGCGCTACCAAGCCCGTGCCTTGTGAAGAAGAAGAGCTGGACGACACCGTCAGCCCAAGAGCCGAGTTTCCCCTGCCAACACATCAATCGGCTGACGCTGACGTCGAGTATCTGGGAACACAGAGGGCAACCCCTCCTCCTAACACCCAAGCGACCAGAGTCGACCCGCTTAAGCAGGAGAGAACCCCGCGACCGGATAATCAGAACCCTAGCTCCTCCAGGCCGAATCTCAGTGGCCTTGATTTTGAAGGGATGCTGGAGGAGTATTATTCTCTGAAAGCCAGTGCGAAGGATATTATCGAGTCTCTGGCGGCTGAGCATCAGGTAACTAAACCGATATTATTTACATACTCATCTAGTCCCCAAGTTCCGGGTGAACTGTACATAGTTTACTCTGTACTTCCATAGCTATATAGCCATCCATACTTGGTTTTACCCTGCGACCGACTAATATTTCCTTGTCTATCTTTCAGGATTATATGACCCGGACGGAGGAGATGTTGGCGAAAACCAACGAACTCCTCCAAGTTGAGACCAAACTCAGAGAAGAGCTGGAGGCCGAGGTGAAGGACCTTTCCAAGGATTGCAAAAAATACAAGAAAAATCTCCATCACGCTGAGGGTTTGCTAAAAAAATTATCAACCTTTGTTTCCGATACTTACAGCTCCTTAATTGGTAAACGAACCTAACTTCTTGATTATCATTCGGGTTTCTCATTTTGTAGGGTCTATAACCCGAGCCTTACCACTTTGCTTTTCTCTTTATTCTGCAGGTCCGGGTGACAAAGTTGATGATGAAGATGATATAGAGAAACTGAAGACCCTGAAGGCGGTTATCCGGCAGTTTTCTGTGGGGACCAAGTGGACCCTTGAAGCCGTGAAGTGGTCTGGTGCTTATGGCGGCGTATCCCAGATGCTCGATGCATGTTCGACGATCCCTGCCTGGATCGATCACTGGAAGCGGTCAGCATGCCGGGTTGGGGTGACCCGTGGCCTCGCGTTGGCCAAAGCCTACTATCCTAGGCTTGAGCCGGCAACGCTTGTGAACGGATTCCCCGAATTCAATACTGACGGCTCTCGATTCTCGGCACAGGACTTCAAAGCTCTCCACACTCAGATTCGTCACTCGGCCAGTTTGATTGCCGAGAAACTTGATGTCAACAAGCTTACCCCACCGTACAACGCTGAAGACAAGCCGGTACCTTCTGCTCTCCCTGCTCCTTTTGATATGCTAGCCCGGTGGAAGGAGGAAGTTGCCAAGAAGAAGGCCGAGGCCGACTCTGTGCCGACAACGTCCACTCCAGTTGTTCCTCCTCCAGCTCGGTCTAATACCGCGTTGACCCGGACACAGAGGCAGGGAAGGCTACAGAGGAGAACCCAGAAGACCCGGCTGCCAAGGCTACCGTTGATGACTCGGCTATGGATGCTGAGTAAAGTTTTATTGTCTACACCCATAAACACTCATTCGGCCAATAGGCATTTTGTAATATGCCTGATACACTTATTTATTTGGTAGTACGCCTGTGCACTTGTGATACCACTCCCTTGGTTTGTAACACACTTAAACTTTTATGGCTTTGATGGTCCTTTCGGCCATCCACCTTGATATGCGCTTTTCAGCCTTAAGCTTGCCTATTTTCGCTTTTCTACCTTGGTTGCAATAACTGCCGATTTTGGGGTTTTGGTGTAAGGCCAAGTTTCTTTCCAAGTCCCCAAGACTCGGTTTCTGGGTCTTTAAGATTTTTCGACTGGATGAACTTCGCTTCTTAAGTCCCCAAGTCCCCGAGACTCGGATTTTAGACTTTTTGAGTTCATTAGCTAGGTAATTTGTTGCTTTCTTGAGTCCCCAAGTCCCCAAGACTCGGATTTTAGCGTCCGGGGGTTGGTGGCTTAAGAAAACTCCATGTCCGGCTAAATCCCCGACTACAAGATTATTTGAAGTTATGCTTAATATACCGTGAGTTTCCGGCTTTTTGCTTTTTACTCTGCATAACTTGTGGTTTAGATGACCCTTTTGACCCCCTTTGCTGTAAGCCGGCTTTCGCGTGGATACTCAATGTTGCTTATAACTCTATGAAAACAGGGTCAGGCAAGTCCCCGTGGGCATCATGACTGATTGAATTTATAGGCCAGCAATCATACCACTTTGTTGCGAGTCACATCAAGCTTAAGCAAGAAAGGCCAAGAAAAGTTTGGCTCTATTGTCCAGGTTATGAGATTGCGACTATACTTATTGCAAGTAATCAGCCCTCATACCTTGATGGCATCGTGGCCGGGTCTGAGTTTGCAACTGTGCTATTCAAGCAATCAGCCCCCAAGACCTGAGTATATACTATGCAATAGATGACTTAGAAAGAAACAAAAAGAGGATGCAAACCTAGCACTATATATCTCATGACTCGGAAACTATAACTAATTAAATGTGACATACTTACCTGATGTAAATCATAATTAGATATAAAAAGGGCATGCAAAAGAAAAAATGCAAGAAAAGCAAGAACCATAATGATTTAGCCATCTCTTTATTGATATAGAAAGGTTAGGTCAGCAGGCCGCCTCATTAAAAACCCTCCAGTCCCCTTAGGTACCCTGGATAGGAAAAGAGTGCGTCTGAAACCCGCTGCCTGTTACATCGTGTATTTCAACTTGCAAATCAAGTCTATGCTAAGTGTAGTAGGGACGCAGCTGAGCCACGTTCCATGGTCTTTCCCGTTCTTTCATAGATGAAGTGGTGCGGGAGGTGTCATTGACAGTATCCGACTCTTCCCTCGCATCTATCAAGTAGTATGATACATTGTGCAAATTCCGGCTTATGATGAACGGGCCCTCCCATGGTGGAGATAACTTATGCTTCCCTTCCTTTGATTGTACTAAGCATAATACCAGGTCCCCTTCCTGGAAGACCCGGGTTTTGACTCGGCGACTGTGATACCGCCTCAAATCCTGTTGATATATAGCTGATCGCTCCAAAGCTTGCTCCATGTGATCTTCTAACATGTCCACAGCATCTTGCCGGGTCTTCTCGTTCTCCACCTCAACATAAGCTGCTACTCGGGGCGATTCATGGATAATGTCACTCGGAAGAACTGCCTCTGCACCATAAACCATGAAAAACGGAGTCATCTGAGTAGATCTGTTAGGTGTAGTGTTAATTCCCCAAACCACTTATGGTAACTCCTCTACCCATGCTCCAGCAGCTCTGAGGCACGGGACTCGTAGTCGTGGTTTCAACCCACGAAGTAACTCCTGGTTTGCCCTCTCCACTTGTCCATTAGCTTGTGGATGGGCTACTGAGGCTACATCGAGGCGGATGCCATTGTTTCCACAAAACTTTTCCATCTCACCTAAGGACATGTTGGTTCCATTATCTGTTATTATGCTATGAGGATATCCAAACCGATAGATGATCTTTTTCAAGAACTTGACGGCTGTAGATGCTTCACAATTTGTAACTGGCATGACTTCGACCCATTTAGTAAATTTATCAATAGCCACCAAAAGATGAGTCTTTTTGCAAGGAGACATGTGAAAGGGACCCACCATATCCATACCCCAAACCGCAAACGGCCAAGTCAGTGGGATTGTTCGCAACTCCATAGCGACACGTGGGTTTGGCGAGCATACCTTTGACATCCATTGCATCTTGCTACCAATCGTTCCGCATCCGCCAAAGCCGTGAGCCAGAAGAAGCCGTGTCGATATGCTTTAGCCACAAGGGATCTTGTGGAGGCATGGTGCCCACAGTCACCTTCATGGATCTCCCTTAGAATCTGCCGGCCTTTCTCTGGGGTTACACAGCGCAAAAATACACATGCGGCGCTTCTCTTATAAAGTTCACCGTTAATGATAGAATAGCCCTTCGCTCGTCTCAGGATTTTCCTGGCCAAAACTTCCTGTGATGGTAACTCGCCCCGTGACAGGTAAGCCAAGAACGGCTCCGTCCACTCGGGAATAGCACGCACTGCGGCCACAAACTCCAAATCTGGGTCTCGGTTAGCCACCTCTTCTTCAGATTCAGTTTTGACTGAAGGCCGCCATAACTCGTCCAGAAAGACGTTAGGCCGAACCGGCTCTCGACGCGAGCCGAGTCTTGCAAGCGCATCTGCTGCCTCGTTCTTTCGCCTGTCAATGTGTTCCACCTGATACCCGGAAAAAGATCCGGCTACCCGGTCTACCTCTCTGCGATATGCTGCCATTGTCGCATCCTTTATGTCCCAGGTTCCTGAGACCTGTTGTACCACAAGATCCGAATCTCCATAACACCTTATTCGCCTTATGTTCATCTCCTTTGCTACTCGTAGTCCGTGTAATATGGCCTCATACTCGGCCACATTGTTGGAGCAATCAAAATGAATCTGCAATACGTAACTTAACTTGTCTCCTGTTGGTGATGTGAGTACCACCCCGGCTCCTGATCCCTCGTATTGCTTGGAACCATCAAAGTGCATCACCCAAGACTCGGAATTTGGCATCATTATGGGCATGCTCGTGTGAGTCCAATCATTGATAAAATCAGCTAAAGCCTGGGACTTGATTGCAGACCGAGGCTCGTAGTTGATGTTATAATCTCCCATCTCAATGGCCCCCTTGGCTATTCTTCATGTCTCATCTGAATTTCTAATAATATCTGCCATTGGTACAGAGCTAACCACCGTTATAGGGTGTTCTTGAAAGTACGGCTTCAACTTTCGGCTGGCCATGAAGACCACAAAAACTAGCTTTTGCCAGTGTGGGTAACGTTGCTTTCCTTCTGATAAAACCTTACTCACATAGTAAACCGGCCTTTGTACCGGATGATCCTTTCCATCCTCCTTGCGCTCAACTACAACCATTGCGCTAACCGCCCGAGGCCCGGCCGCAACGTATAACAGCATGGGCTCTTTAGGACCTGGCGCTGCCAGAATCGGTGCCTCAGATAACTGCCTTTTCAGGGCTTCAAAGGCCTCGTCCGCCTCTTGGTCCCATACTAATTTGTCGGTTTTCTTCAAGAGTCGGTATAGGGGTATTGCTTTTTCTCCAAGCCTAGATATAAACCGGCTTAATGCTGCTACACATCCTGTGACCTTCTGAACGTGCTTCAGGACTTCCGGCTTTTTCAGGCTCTGGATGGCCTTGATCTTTTCTGGGTTTGCCTCAATCCCTCTTTCAGAGACAATAAAACCGAGTAACTTTCCTTCTGGGACCCCAAATACGCACTTTGTGGGGTTAAGCTTCATATGGTATCTCCTCAGGTTCTTGAAGGTCTCCTTTAAGTCATCTATGAAAGTTTCAGCTTTCCTTGTTTTAATCACCACGTCATCCACATAGGCATGAACATTGCGTCCAATTTGATCCTCAAAGCACTTCTGAATACACCACTGATATGTTGCGCCGGCGTTTTTCAGCCCAAAGGTCATGGTCTTATAGCAAAAAGCACCAAAGGGGGTTATGAACGAAGTTTTCTCCCAATCCTCCTTTTTGAGCTTTATTTGGTGATACCCGGAATAAGCATCCAGGAAACATAATAAGTCACAACCTGCAACCGCATCTATGATCTGATCTATCCTTGGGAGGGCAAATGGATCTTTTGGGCAATGTTTGTTGAGACTTGTATAATCTATGCACATTCTCCACTCATTATTCTTTTTCAGCACTAAGACCGGGTTTGCCAGCCAATCCGGGTGAAAGACTTCCATAATAAAGCCGGCTGCTAGGAGCCGAGCTATTTCTGCCCCTATGGCCTTTCTCCTTTCCTCGTTCATTTTTCTCAGGCCTTGCTTCACTGGTCGAGACTTGGGATCAACGTGCAAGTTGTGTTCGGCGAGTTCGGTCGGGATACCCGGCATATCACTCGACGTCCAAGCGAACACGTCCTGGTTCTCGCGAATAAACTTTATGAGTGCCTCTTCCTCCTCGTTACCCAGGTTAGAACCTATTGCAAACTGCTTGGAAGAATCACCCTCGACGAAGGCCACCATCTTTGTGTCTTGGGCTGCTTTAAACTTAGCTCTCTCGTCTTCCGAGTTTGGTTTCTTCAAAGCTGTTCTATCCTCCAGGTCTACCTGAGACCGATAATACTTGATCTCTTCCTTCCTTCAGGCCTGTTCTGCCATTGCCGCATCTCCTTCATCACACTCTGCTGCCACAACCCGGTTCCCATGTATAGTGATGGTCTGGTTAGGACCCGGGATTTTTAGTTGTAGGTATACGTAACACGGCCTGGCCATGAATTTAGCGTAAGCCGACCTTCCAAATAGCGCGTGATAAGGACTGCGCAACTTCACCACCTCAAACGTGAGTCATTCCACTCGGAAATTATCCTTGGATTTGTAACATCCCAAGTATGAAAAATAGCCATTAGAATGTTTGCTATCTGTTATTTTATGTTTTGCATCATGACATCATGTTCATTGCATTTGTTTTGCTTGTTTTCCATTTGTTTTCCTCTGTTTTCATTTGTTTTCCTTTGTTTTCTATTTGAATTTCAAACCAAAATTCAAATCTTTTGTTTCATCCTTGTGATGTTACAATTTCCAAAATGATATTTCAAATCAAAACAATCAATTGTTTCCATTAAAGTGTGATTTCAAAACTGTTGATTTAGTTCTAATCAAAATTCATTTAATACCAAGCCCTTTGCAAATTCAATTGCATTTTCCAAAACAGCAACTCTTTTGAAAATTATGAAAATGACCAAAACCACTTCCATCATTTGTTTCCATTAACCTAAGGTTCAAATATTTAAATCATTTGCTTCCAATATTTCAACTAATAGCAAATTCACCTAAATTCAATCCATTTACCAAACATCAAATAATTTGAATTATTTTGTGAAACAAAAGTTGGTAATTGTTGTGGTCACCCTAAATAACCTATAACCAAATTTTCTAAATTTTTCTAACCTAAACAACTAACATTTTCTCTCCTATTCCAATCTGCAAAAAAAAATAAAGGAAATAAAAATAAAAATAACAGCAAGAGAGAGAGAGGGGCATCAGGCCCAGCCCAACTCCCAGGCCCAATACCCCTTCGAGCCCCCCTTTCTTCTTCCTCTGTACGGATGCGCATCCAGCGCTTCCACGTGCAGAGAAAGAACAGGGAACGGCTGAGGAGCTCGCCCCCCTCTCTATAAACCTAGGCCGTGCCCTAGGGTTCCCCTCTGCCCTCTCCCTCTCCCTCCTTCCTCTCTCCCCGCCTCCATCTTCCCTCTTCCTTCCACCTCCTCTCACTGTCCCTCTTTTCTGTACCTGTACACAACCTGTACCACCTCCCTTCCCCTCCGGTGATCGCCGCCGGGAGGCCCTCCTCCGGCCATGCTAGGGCCGGGAAAGGAACCTCCCCGGCGCCCTCTCCCTCCTCCACCACTCGGCGCGGGCGGGGACGGCCCGGAGCGCCGCCGCCAGCCTCCCCTCGCCGCCGGTCGCTCCCTGTTCTGCACCGCCTCCTCCTGTCCGATCGCTCGAGGTGAGCAGCACCGTCCCCTCGTCTCACCTCCCTCTCTCCTCCCTCTACCTTCCTTGCACGTCGCAGCACCACGCCCGCGCATCACCCGGTCGCAGCACAGCAGCCCGCCAGCGGTCGTGTTTCTCCTCCGTCGAAGTTACAGCGAACTGAACCTTGCAGTTCAGTTAAATCGCGACAGTACTGTACCTTAACCCCCCCGCTACCCCCTTCCTGTCACGAAACACAGCTCCACCCCACTGGCTAGCAACCCTTGTGCGCACGCCCAGGTGCTGGGTTCGATCCCCCAAAGCCACCCCTTTTATTTTCTGTTTTTTTTCTTTTCTGCCCGAATTTCAGAAAGCCAGATCTGACCCATTAATTCTAAAATCCATAACAAATCCAATTTTGCTCCAAATTGAATGATTCAAATTCCTGTGGATTCAAAATCTTGTGCCCTTTCCATTAGTAACAAAATTGCAACATGTTTCTGTACTAATTGTTGCACTAAATAATTAATTACTGAAAATGCAATAAAAATTGGAAACTTTGGAATTTCATAACTTGAGTTTGGTTCATCCAATTTAAGCAAACTTGGGCTCTAAAAATTTGTCTTAACAAACTCTACACATTGGTATTTTATTTGGTCACAATTGAATTAATTTTGAGCATGTTTCCCTCTGTTTACTAAAAATGGCAGAATAAGAATGATTATGGAAAATTGCATAATAAATTCAATAATCACCCTAAAATTATGTTTAATAGCTCAATATGTTCAGTGAAACATTTGCCACATGTTTTCAACCTTTTCAATGCAATTTGTTTACTGTTTTGAATATTTTAACTTGGTGCAATGTTTGAAAACTTGTTTAATTCACTTAATTTTGCAAAATTCATAACTTGGGCATAAAAATTCCAAATTTCACAAACTAAATATGTTTTCCAATCAACTTTTCTTGTACTTTCCAAATATCAACTTTGTTTACTGTTTTGAATAATTTAAATTGCTGAAAACAACTTTTTCTTATTTATTGCATTTAAAATTGCCAAATTAATAACTTGCTCATTTTAAATCCACTTTTAACAAATAAAATATGTTTTCCATGAAAAATTAAACCACCTTTCCAAATATAAAATTTGTTTCATGTTTTGAATAATTAAAATTGGTTAAATGATTTAAACCTTGTTTAAATCATTTAATATTGCTAAACTCATAACTTGCTCAAATTAAATTATTTTTGAAACTATAAAATATGTTTTCCAACCATAAAAGTATAAACTTTTCAAACATGAATTTGGTTTAATGTTTTGAACAAATAAAATTTCAAATAATTCCACATTTGAATTAAATTCATTTGAATCTTGTTTAAACTTGTTTAATTCATAAGTAATTCATTCTAAATCCTTTTTCAACAGGTGAAACATGTAATCCACCTAAAATTGTGTGAACTTTCCAAATATGAACTTTGTTATCTATTTTGAACAATTAAAAGTGGTGAAAACAACAAATTCTTGTGTAACACCTTTAAGGAACCAAAATTCCATAACTTAATAACTAAAATCCTAAACTTGGTAAACCTTATTTCCAATTGATTCTATTGTTGTTATTTTGCTGTTTTCCTCATCCATGCATCATGCTAATTCACTTACACATGATGATTAGTTGTAGAACAATTATTTCAACCATAATTCATGGGCTTTCCATATGCAATCCACTTGCATATGGGTCCATTTAATCATGTTGTTATCTTGTCAACTAGTTTATTTCTATGCATCAAGTAAATGGTCATGCATCATCCCATGTTTGTGCATTATGCCATGTTATTGATTGTTTGTCTCCTTGCATTGTTTGTTTGCTTCTTCTCGGATACACGACGACGTTGAGACCGACGATACTTACGACATCCCTTCTAAGGATCTAGCTCAGTACCAGGCTGCTGAGTTTGCAGGCAAGTATTCACTCACATGAACCACTGTGTTCCTTTCAACATTGGTTACCGATACTTTCCGTTGTCTATTCTGCTAGCCCTATGAATAGTTGCTTCTGTTACGAACCTATCACATGTTATCCTTTAACCCTGATACTGCCTCACCTCCATACCTCTAAACTTTTGCTTGTTGCCCGTGTCTTACTAGCATGCTTAGGGTTGTTTTGCTCGAGTCTGTTACCCGTTACTTTCTGTTACTATATTTCTATTACGTTCTGGGGCTCGAGGTTTAATCAATCAACCTGTTAATATTGTGGATAATAATAACTTGATGATAAGGCACCGGCAGGAGGCCCTGTGTGGTTTTGAGGCCTGCTAGTGTCGACCCTAATTAGGAAAAGGATCTTGTCTACTGATCCATGATGAGCGCACTAACCGCGTGTGGGAAGCGTGTATGGGCGCCCCCCTCAATTTGATTCGATTCGCATCTCGTCCAAATCGCCTCATTTAGTTCGGGTGTTCCATTTGCCGCATGCATGTTTTTGCGAGCCCAGGCCAGGGTGGAAACTTTTGTAGTCGGCATTTAGGGAGACACGTTCTTAGAGTGCTATGAGGGTCCCCTTTTCTTCGTGGGGCTCGATTAGCCGTGCGCTCACTGCACGGGGTTCTTTGGGCTTGATGCGGAGAAGAGTTGAGTTGTGTTGAGTGCCCCGCTTGGTGGGAAAGGCCTTCCCATCTGGCGGGTTATTCTTACGTGTACGGCCAAATTGGTGCACCCCTGCAGGGATAAATCTTCTCGAGAAGCCGTGTTTTCCGCGGTTACGGACTACTTGGTGAAAGTACTGGCTAACAAGTACTCAGGACAACTTAAACCTAATGAATAACAATCTGACTAGTAATAGGCTTAATGACACACACTCTGAACCCTCATTAATCCAACTGCGTGAGTTATCCTCGGATTGCTTCTTTGGATAAGGGGCGAGATCCAGGATGGGTTTGTTTGAGGTTAGTTGATAGGTTGGTTACGATACGCTATCTTATCCCTTTTCTGATAGCCGGAAGTTGTAGCATGTTTCTGTAGTTGGTTAGAGCAGCCAGTTGCAGCATCTTTTATATCCCCTTCTTTCCGTTGAACCCAAAGCATCTGTGCTTGGTGTTGACGGGTTACACTTTGGTGAACTGTGAGTCTTGCTTGCCAGTACGTGTATGTACTGACCCCTTTGGGGTTGTGGTTTCCGCAGACTACGTTTCCGGGGATCTCCATGGTGGCTACTACGTGGATTATGACGAGGCTGCTGACGAGTAGATAGCGGACCCGGGCAGGATCCGAGACTTCGTGGATGGGCTCCGTCTTTTCGTTTCCGGCCTCTTAGGCCTATTTGGATCTTGTCTGTACTCAGACATGTTGAATGCTTCCGCTGTGATGTAATGATGTTATGTTGGGACAGGTGTCCTCTGGATGATTGTATTTGCTATCTCTGCTCTAATGAGAGCTATTTGCAACTTATTTCAATCTTTTGTGTCGTAGAGATCTGTTGTGATATCACTTGTTCCAATGCCGTTGACGTACCATGCGTGTATGTTTTGAAGTACGTCAATGGAAGTATCTGGATTTCTATGGGATGGTTTGCGCAGACGATGAATAGTAAGAGAATGGTTGTCACACGTTTACGTGTAGGCCTGCTCATATTGAGATGCGGGTGCCGGTATGCCCCGTAAGCCATTTATCTACTGTTTAACGGACTGTGAGTATCCCCTAGAAGTCCGGGTGCGACAAATGGTATCAGAGCCTGTCTGCCTGTAGGATCCCTTTTTACTGGTCGCAGTTGAGTCTAGAAACTAATTTGTAGCTATATAGGAAAAATGAAACGTGAGAGTAGGAATTCTGCCATTTTATTTCTTTCCCCACCCACCCTCCCTTTTTCTGGTAAGGAAGTGCAACGTTGTTTTCTCTTCTCACCTAAGCTTTCAAGTTAGGATTTCACGTATCCTGGTTTATCTAGGATGGTTATATCTACTAGACCATAGGAATGGAGGTGGTTGTGACATGATTTATCATGTTGCCTACTCACAATTGAGAACGGAGGCGTGTAAGCCCCGGAAGCAGATCCTCTATCCTTAAGCAGTAGATATTGATCCTTTAGAAGCCCGGATGGGTTTTCCGTAGTACCTCAGGAGTTTTGGTCTCGTGTTTTCCGTTGTTGCTTCGGTATCCTGTTCTTCTCAACATCCTTTTCGTCCGTTCAAAACTTGTTGTTGCTTTTCATTTCAGTTCTTCTACCGGCGTCTAATCAATAATTCTGTTCCACCCTTCTGACCAGATAATCTATTCTCCAAATGAATCAAGTTCTATTCAAGCTTTACACCCTCAATACAAAACCTCTCCCTTTACTTCAAAATGTTCCGGTGGTTTGCGAATTCCCTGACATCTTTCCAGAAGAGTTGCCAGGAATTCCTATCGTTTTGAACTTCCAGAAAAACTATCCAATGTGCACGATGTGTTTCACGTGTCACAGCTCAAGAGGATCTTCCCAAGAAGTATCCGGACCTTTTTCTTTTTTCAGTAGGAATCTCGGGGCGCGATTCCTTTAAGGGGGGGGGGGCGTTTTGTAACATCCCAAGTATGAAAAATAGCCATTAGAATGTTTGCTATCTGTTATTTTATGTTTTGCATCATGACATCATGTTCATTGCATTTGTTTTGCTTGTTTTCCATTTGTTTTCCTCTGTTTTCATTTGTTTTCCTTTGTTTTCTATTTGAATTTCAAACCAAAATTCAAATCTTTTGTTTCATCCTTGTAATGTTACAATTTCCAAAATGATATTTCAAATCAAAACAATCAATTGTTTCCATTAAAGTGTGATTTCAAAACTGTTGATTTAGTTCTAATCAAAATTCATTTAATACCAAGCCCTTTGCAAATTCAATTGCATTTTCCAAAACAGCAACTCTTTTGAAAATTATGAAAATGACCAAAACCACTTCCATCATTTGTTTCCATTAACCTAAGGTTCAAATATTTAAATCATTTGCTTCCAATATTTCAACTAATAGCAAATTCACCTAAATTCAATCCATTTACCAAACATCAAATAATTTGAATTATTTTGTGAAACAAAAGTTGGTAATTGTTGTGGTCACCCTAAATAACCTATAACCAAATTTTCTAAATTTTTCTAACCTAAACAACTAACATTTTCTCTCCTATTCCAATCTGCAAAAAAAATAATAAAGGAAAAAAAATAAAAAGAACAGCAAGAGAGAGAGAGGGGCATCAGGCCCAGCCCAACTCCCAGGCCCAATACCCATTCGAGCCCCCCTTTCTTCTTCCTCTGTACGGATGTGCATCCAGCGCTTCCACGTGCAGAGAAAGAACAGGGAACGGCTGAGGAGCTCGCCCCCCTCTCTATAAACCTAGGCCGTGCCCTAGGGTTCCCCTCTGCCCTCTCCCTCTCCCTCCTTCCTCTCTCCCCGCCTCCATCTTCCCTCTTCCTTCCACCTCCTCTCACTGTCCCTCTTTTCTGTACCTGTACACAACCTGTACCACCTCCCTTCCCCTCCGGTGATCGCCGCCGGGAGGCCCTCCTCCGGCCATGCTAGGGCCGGGAATAGAACCTCCCGGCGCCCTCTCCCTCCTCCACCACTCGGCGCGGGCGGGGACGGCCCGGAGCACCGCCGCCAGCCTCCCCTCGCCGCCGGTCGCTCCCTGTTCTGCACCGCCTCCTCCTGTCCGATCGCTCGAGGTGAGCAGCACCGTCCCCTCGTCTCACCTCCCTCTCTCCTCCCTCTACCTTCCTTGCACGTCGCAGAACCACGCCCGCGCATCACCCGGTCGCAGCACAGCAGCCCGCCGGCGGTCGTGTTTCTCCTCCGTCGAAGTTACAGCGAACTGAACCTTGCAGTTCAGTTAAATCGCGACAGTACTGTACCTTAACCCCCCCCCCCCCTCTACCCCCTTCCTGTCACGAAACACAGCTCCACCCCACTGGCTAGCAACCCTTGTGCGCACGCCCAGGTGCTGGGTTCGATCCCCCAAAGCCACCCCCTTTTATTTTCTGTTTTTTTTCTTTTCTGCCCGAATTTCAGAAAGCCAGATCTGACCCATTAATTCTAAAATCCATAACAAATCCAATTTTGCTCCAAATTGAATGATTCAAATTCCTGTGGATTCAAAATCTTGTGCCCTTTCCATTAGTAACAAAATTGCAACATGTTTCTGTACTAATTTTTGCACTAAATAATTAATTACTGAAAATGCAATAAAAATTGGAAACTTTGGAATTTCATAACTTGAGTTTGGTTCATCCAATTTAAGCAAACTTGGGCTCTAAAAATTTGTCTTAACAAACTCTACACATTGGTATTTTATTTGGTCACAATTGAATTAATTTTGAGCATGTTTCCCTCTGTTTACTAAAAATGGCAGAATAAGAATGATTATGGAAAATTGCATAATAAATTCAATAATCACCCTAAAATTATGTTTAATAGCTCAAAATGTTCAGTGAAACATTTGCCACATGTTTTCAACCTTTTCAATGCAATTTGTTTACTGTTTTGAATATTTTAACTTGGTGCAATGTTTGAAAACTTGTTTAATTCACTTAATTTTGCAAAATTCATAACTTGGGCATAAAAATTCCAAATTCCACAAACTAAATATGTTTTCCAATCGACTTTTCATGTACTTTCCAAATATCAACTTTGTTTACTGTTTTGAATAATTTAAATTGCTGAAAACAACTGTTTCTTATTTATTGCATTTAAAATTGCCAAATTAATAACTTGCTCATTTTAAATCCACTTTTAACAAATAAAATATGTTTTCCATGAAAAATTAAACCACCTTTCCAAATATAAAATTTGTTTCATGTTTTGAATAATTAAAATTGGTTAAATGATTTAAACCTTGTTTAAATCATTTAATATTGCTAAACTCATAACTTGCTCAAATTAAATTATTTTTGAAACTATAAAATATGTTTTCCAACCATAAAAGTATAAACTTTTCAAACATGAATTTGGTTTAATGTTTTGAACAAATAAAATTTCAAATAATTCCACATTTGAATTAAATTCATTTGAATCTTGTTTAAACTTGTTTAATTCATAAGTAATTCATTCTAAATCCTTTTTCAACAGGTGAAACATGTAATCCACCTAAAATTGTGTGAACTTTCCAAATATGAACTTTGTTATCTATTTTGAACAATTAAAAGTGGTGAAAGCAACAAATGCTTGTGTAACACCTTTAAGGAACCAAAATTCCATAACTTAATAACTAAAATCCTAAACTTGGTAAACCTTATTTCCAATTGATTCTATTGTTGTTATTTTGCTGTTTTCCTCATCCATGCATCATTCTAATTCACTTACACATGATGATTAGTTGTAGAACAATTATTTCAACCATAATTCATGGGCTTTCCATATGCAATCCACTTGCATATGGGTCCATTTAATCATGTTGTTATCTTGTCAACTAGTTTATTTCTATGCATCAAGTAAATGGTCATGAATCATCCCATGTTTGTGCATTATGCCATGTTATTGATTGTTTGTCTCCTTGCGTTGTTTGTTTGCTTCTTCTCGGATACACGACGACGTTGAGACCGATGATACTTACGACATCCCTTCTAAGGATCTAGCTCAGTACCAGGCTGCTGAGTTTGCAGGCAAGTATTCACTCACATGAACCACTGTGTTCCTTTCAACATTGGTTACCGATACTTTCCGTTGTCTATTCTGCTAGCCCTATGAATAGTTGCTTCTGTTACGAACCTATCACATGTTATCCTTTAACCCTGATACTGCCTCACCTCCATACCTCTAAACTTTTGCTTGTTGCCCGTGTCTTACTAGCATGCTTAGGGTTGTTTTGCTTGAGTCTGTTACCCGTTACTTTCTGTTACTATATTTCTATTATGTTCTGGGGCTCGAGGTTTAATCAATCAACCTGTTAATATTGTGGATAATAATAACTTGATGATAAGGCACCGGCAGGAGGCCCTATGTGGTTTTGAGGCCTGCTAGTGTCGACCCTAATTAGGAAAAGAGTCTTGTCTACTGATCCATGATGAGTGCACTAACCGCATGTGGGAAGCGTGTATGGGCGCCCCCCTCAATTTGATTCGATTCGCATCTCGTCCAAATCGCCTCATTTAGTTCGGGTGTTCCATTTGCCGCATGCATGTTTTTGCGAGCCCAGGCCAGGGTGGAAACTTTTGTAGTCGGCATTTAGGGAGACACGTTCTTAGAGTGCTATGAGGGTCCCCTTTTCTTCGTGGGGCTCGATTAGCGGTGCGCTCACTGCACGGGGTTCTTTGGGCTTGATGCGGAGAAGAGTTGAGTTGTGTTGAGTGCCCCGCTTGGTGGGAAAGGCCTTCCCATCTGGCGGGTTATTCTTACGTGTACGGCCAAATTGGTGCACCCCTGCAGGGATAAATCTTCTCGAGAAGCCGTGTTTTCCGCGGTTACGGACTACTTGGTGAAAGTACTGGCTAACAAGTACTCAGGACAACTTAAACCTAATGAATAACAATCTGACTAGTAATAGGCTTAATGACACACAATCTGAACCCTCATTAATCCAACTGCGTGAGTTATCCTCGGATTGCTTCTTTGGATAAGGGGCGAGATCCAGGATGGGTTTGTTTGAGGTTAGTTGATAGGTTGGTTACGATACGCTATCTTATCCCTTTTCTGATAGCCGGAAGTTGTAGCATGTTTCTGTAGTTGGTTAGAGCAGCCAGTTGCAGCATCTTTTATATCCCCTTCTTTCCGTTGAACCCAAAGCATCTGTGCTTGGTGTTGACGGGTTACACTTTGGTGAACTGTGAGTCTTGCTTGCCAGTACGTGTATGTACTGACCCCTTTGGGGCTGTGGTTTCCGCAGACTACGTTTCCGGGGATCTCCATGGTGGCTACTACGTGGATTATGACGAGGCTGCTGACGAGTAGATAGCGGACCCGGGCAGGATCCGAGACTTCGTGGATGGGCTCCGTCTTTTCGTTTCCGGCCTCTTAGGCCTATTTGGATCTTGTCTGTACTCAGACATGTTGAATGCTTCCGCTGTGATGTAATGATGTTATGTTGGGACAGGTGTCCTCTGGATGATTGTATTTGCTATCTCTGCTCTAATGAGAGCTATTTGCAACTTATTTCAATCTTTTGTGTCGTAGAGATCTGTTGTGATATCACTTGTTCCAATGCCGTTGACGTACCATGCGTGTATGTTTTGAAGTACGTCAATGGAAGTATCTGGATTTCTATGGGATGGTTTGCGCAGACGATGAATAGTAAGAGAATGGTTGTCACACGTTTACGTGTTGGCCTGCTCATATTGAGATGCGGGTGCCGGTATGCCCCGTAAGCCATTTATCTACTGTTTAACGGACTGTGAGTATCCCCTAGAAGTCCGGGTGCGACAGGATTCTCCAAAAGCGACTTCAAGCGTTATTTTTCCTTCAGGGCATGCCGAGTGGCCCGGCACAATTCCGTGAAAAACTGTGGAACTTTTCTGCAGCTGAGACTCCTTGAGCCCCATGCGTAGAAAGGTTTCCCAGTATAGGATATTGATGCTACTTCCGCCATCCATCAAAACCTTTTTCAACTCATAACCATTGACTTGCGGTGCCACCACCAAAGCTAGCACACCCGGATGTTCTATTGTTTCCGGGTGATCCCTCCTGCTCCATGTTACCTCCTGATCTGACCATCTCAAGTATCTCGGAACACCTGAAGAAACCGAGTTTACGGCCCTTTTAAGTATCTTTCTCTCTTTGTTAGAAGTCCCGGTAGTGTGGACGTGATATTGTCCTACCTGTTTTGGGTTGGCTTGGAAGCCTCCAGCACCTCCTTGATTATTACCCGGATTGCCACCTCCTGCGTTGCCAGCGGGGGGTGGTCCGTTGCCCGGGTTTCCACCCGGACCCGGTCCTCCTCCCCGGCATGCACCTCGCAGGGCCTTCTGTATCTCTTCGTTTTTTCATCTCTGTAAGTCCACGCATTGCTCCAACGAATGATTAGCCGGCTTGCCATTCCTACTGTGACGCGGACAAGGCATCCTGAAGGCCTCTATATGGTTAGCCGGCCTCGGTGGTCCTTGATAATTTCCTCCGTTGAAGTTCCCTCTGTTGAAGTTTCCTTCTACCCTGGGTCTTGGAAACCCGGCCTCGGTATTAGCAACAAACTCGGAGTTTCCTTCATACGGGCGTTTGTGCTGGTTTTTTCCATTACTCCCCCCGTTATTACCCGGTGCAGCCCCGTTACCGGGTCTTCCATTATTGTTTGTGTTGGCCTTCGCTTTTTTGTCCTCAACCTCCTCTTCTGTGGTGTCAGTGGCGGCATGTTTGTTGCATGTGTCCATCAACTCCCCCATCGTGATTTCGGAAGCATGCCGACTGGATTTCATGCGTGTCAATTTTTGCACCAGGGGTATGTATTTGCACGTTTTTGCCATAGCCTGTAACGCATCTTTTGGATGAATATTAGTGGAAGAGTAGAGAATTTCCATAACCCGGCGCACCCAGCTGCGCGCCGACTCTCCCTTCCTCTGGACACATCTTTCCAAATCATCAATCGTGAATAACTTCCGGCATGTTCCATGAAAGTGCTTAATGAAAGTTGTTTTCAACTCGTTCCATGAATTAATGGATCTGTCCGGCAGGTTGTTGAACCACAACTTTGCTGCTCCCTCGGACATCATGAGATACATGAACTTGGCTTGAAGCTTTTCTGATGCATTGCAGATAGACATTACCATCTCATAACTGCTCAGCCAGGTCTCAGGATCCATAGTTGGCTCATAGTTTACAACTTTACCCGGTTCCTTGAATTTATCCGGGTATGGTTCTGCTCTGATGGCGTCCGACAGACATTTAGGGCCGGCCAGGTTGGTCAATACCGGCCTTGCGCGCGATACATGAGACTCGGCTGGCGCGGCCGGGGGTGCGGCACCTACTTCCCCTTGTACTGCTGACCCGGCCATGCGCCTCGCACAGGAACTGTCGACTATCGCCTGTGTTGTCGAGACTGTGGGAGCTGCTGGCCTACGAGGAGGAGGCGGCATTTGCTGCTGCTCTGCCCACCGCCGTGCCGAGCTTGACTGAATATTCCTCGTGTTTCCGGGTTGCCGGCTGACATACGGCGTCCCATGCAAACCACTTCTATGGTCCGGGTAATTTTTCTGCTGAGCCACTGCGGTGCGTAGCATTTCTATGGCCTGCTGAGTTTCGATTTCTCGAGGAGTCTCTCCTAGTGGAATACGGTCGAGCGCTAGGGTCGCGGCGTACACGTTATCCATGGGGTTATTGAAGTGACCCGGGGGGTGTGAAATCGTGATGGTGGTAGCGCCGTATTGCCCCCAAGAGTCCCAGCGGGTAACCCGGCTGGTGCGTTGGCCGGCTGTCCCCCGAGCGTCGCTACCTGAAACCCGGTTCCCTGATTCACAACCGGGATTGGCTGATCTTGGGGAGTAATAAACAGTGTGACCGGCTGTAGATTTCCACCTGCTGCCGGTAACCTCGTATGATGCCTTTGATTGTATATCCTTGTTGTTTGAGCCTGAATTCGATCCTCCAATTCTTCCAACTCATGCTGGCGCTCAGCCATCCCTTGCCTCTCAGCTTCTACTTCCCTTCTCTGTTGCTCCAATGCCCGGCGGGCTACATCTAGGTCTCGGGCACGCGCCGCTGCGTTTTCTGGGGTTATCATTGTTGCCAATACGGTGGGATCCAAGATCAAATTGTTGCTGAACAGAGCCGGATTTTGTGGACGTGAAGTTCCTGCTCCCGTTGCCCTGTTTGCCATGAACCCAAACATATTCCTATTCCGCTCACTTTCCCCTGTTCCACTAGTAACAGAGGCCGGCTCTCCATCGACCCGGGCTATGATCGGGTTTCCATTAGCCGGCATCTATTGTTGGGCCAGCGCTCGTGCCGCTCCAGCCACGGCTACCGACACATCGCCCTGATTAAGATTGATTGCGGGGGCTGTGTAGACCGCGACTCGGCGCGCAATGCCTGGCGACGATTCGTTTTCTTCCTCTTCGTCACTATCTTCTTCGTACCGATCCTCAAGCAAGTGCAAGATAGACTCGGTATCATCTTCTCCCATAACCCGGCCACGCGGGGTCCATACCGGCTCCTCCGGCTGTTCCCTCTTCGTGGTGGGATCCTTCTCCGGATCTACCGTCCCGACCGATTCTTCTCCGTCCGATTGAACACGGGTATCGTCCCCTGACACAGAATCACATTCATTATGGTCAGAAACAAAACCAGATGCACGTACCACACCGACGAAGACGTTGACCCGGCCGATCGTGACGACAGATCCGGTTTCCAGCAGATCCGACTCTGGCCCCCAGCCAAAGTCGTCCACGATCTTCTCTCCTTCTGGGTTGGTGATGATCTCGTCGATGATGAGGTCCTTCATGCTTTCCCGAGCTTCTCCCGTGATGTAAACACCTTTGGACGTAGGCCCCACGGTGGGCGCCAACTGTCGTGGGATAATCACGGCGGATGTTACCAGGGGTAACTTACTTTGGGGCAAATCGACTCTGGTGTTTGGGAGAGGGTTTAGCTCAGGGGAAATCATGTTTTCTGGTGATCTGGTAGCTCGGGCTATAATGTCGCCGAGTCTCCGATCTAGGGTTACAACTATCAGCTCTCGTACTACTGGAATACTCGAATAGCTGGAAAAACTCTTGGTCTCTCTGTTCCAGGAACCGGTTTATATATTACCCGGCCCTCTCGCTTTTTATACAAGACATACCCTGAATCCTACCCGGAACACACACATAACCCTAGCTTTCCTAATCTTGGCTCCCAAGGTACGGATTACAAGATCCACGCTCCCTCTTGGGCCTTCTAGAAACTCCTCCACCTTGAGTCGGGTCTTGCGTGATTTCCTTCGGGCCGGGTTTCACCTAGACATGAGCCTGCCGGGTTACCATCCTCCCCCCCCCCCCCCCAACAGGCACCCTGCCGGGACGGGGATTCGAAGGAGATCATCGCCATCGACACCGCCACTCCTTCTCCATCAACCATCCATGTTTCCCCCGTCCATGAGTGAGTAAACCCCGCTGTAGGAAGAGAGGGATGGAAGGGATTGGATGAGATTGATCATGTAATAATGCCAGATTGTTAGGGCATAGTTCCTAGTATCCATTGTTAGTGTTTTCTACCGTTGTTGCAACTTGTTATGCTTAATGCTTGTCACTAGGGCCCGAGTTCCATGATTTCATATCTGAACATGTTATTGTTTCATGAGTATAATTATGTTTCTTGATCATATCTGCAAGTTGTTTACACACATTGTTGTCCGGAACCCGAGGCCCCAAAGTGACATAAATTGGGACAATCAGAGGGGATGGAGGTGATGTGAGGATCACATGTGTTCACGGAGTGTTAATGATTTTCTCCGGTGCTTCATTAAAAGAAGCACCTTAATTACCACTAGTTTCCCTAGAGGCCCCGCTGCCACGGGCTGGTAGGACAAAAGATGTTGTGCAAGTTTCTGATTGCGAGCACATACGACTATATTGGAACACATGCCTATGGTTTTCCTACATGTTTGATACTTTATTATTATTATATGCAATGCCCATGTTATCATTATTACATGACCCTTGTTATCCATGCAACGCCCGTTCATCCATTCCCTCTATGCCCAGGGTACTCCCATCCTGCTGTTTTCAGCGATTGCTACTGTTGTTACTATTTTACTACTGCTGTTATTTTATTTCTGCTGCTATAAAACTGTTACCACTGATAAATTTTTGTGAGCAAGTCTACTTTTAGGTGAAGCTGAATTGACAACTCAGTTGTTAAGGCATATAAATATTCTTTGGCTCCCCTTGTGTCGAGTCAATAAATTTGGTTTTTCCTCCCCTGAAGACTGTTGCGATCCCCTATACTTGTGGGTCATCAAGACTATTTTCTGGCACCGTTGCCAGGGAGCATAGCTTTATTTATTTTCTCACTTGATCGTGATATTGTTTGCTGCAAGACATTCATCATGGGCAAGACTCGTGATGGAAAATTTCCCATATTACCATCCACTACAAGAAGAGGTACAACTCTGAACACCTCTGCTGCTCTTGATTCACCGTCTGTTATGAGTAAGCTTCTTACTCCAACACATGCAACACACACAGATATATCTTTGCAAATGGCTGATGAATCTACTGCTATTCCTGTTGGTATATGTGAGAATGTTCCTGTTCCAGTTGCTACTAATTGTTTGATATTAACTAACTCTGTTGTGTTGGAAATGCCTGAAGATGATAATATGTCTATTATTCTTGGGAGACCTTTTCTTAACACTGCAGGGGCTGTAATTGATTGCAATAAAGGAAAAGTAACTTTTAATGTTAATGATAAAGAGCATACTGTTTATTTTCCCAAGAAGATTGACAGAAGATATGGTCTAAATTCAATTGAAAATTTGAGACCATCAAAATTTGAGAATTTTATTGTCCAATTCAAGTAACACCAAAACAATATGAAATTATTATGATTGGTACTATGTCTATCAAGGTTGAGGTAACATAATTATTTAGTGTTGAACAAAGTTTTTCTTCATATGAAAATTATTCTGGTAACAAGACTTGATCACCCTTGTTAACAAAATGATTTTGAATGAAGAGTACTATGTTTTCACCTTCCCCATTATGTTTTCACCTTGTTTACTTCTGTTATCACCTTGCTACTTTAGTAAAATCATGTTTCCATCATCCATACCCCTGTTTTCACCACCCATACTTCTGTTTTCGCAGTGAATTTTCTTGTTTTCACCTTATTATGTTTGTTTTCACCAACCATAATTTTGTTTTCACCACTTCCACCTTTGTTTTCACTAGGTATTTACACATTAAAATGTTTTGAAACCTCTGTAGTTCTAGTTTTGCTTTTGTTTTCCACCTTTTCATAATTACTTTCCAGGTTTTTAATTAATTATAAAATTCTGAAAAAAAAAACCTCGAAAATAAAGTTTCTCTAAAAATTCCAGAAAAAATATAATAAATTGTTTACATTCAAAATGAGGCAGAAAGCCACCTGGGAGACCCTAGGGGGACCCACCAGTCAGGCACACCATAGGGTGGCGCGGACTGCCCCGTGGAGGCGCCAGCACATGGTGTGGGGCCCCCTAGCCCTCCACTGCCAAAGTCTTTTCTCTCACCCCCCCCCCTCCACAAACTGAAAACATTTCCTGGAACCCATGTTCCTGCTGTTCTTCCTCGAAATTTTTCGATCTCTTTGCTCAGCCCATCATTTGTACTGAAATTTGGTGCATTTGCTCTCCGGTATGTGACTCCTCCGATTATCCAAGTAGAATTTTGTTTGGTGGACTATTTCTTGAGTATTTTTGTACTGTAGGTGACAGCTTATGTGAGTTTGCATGCTTGATTTGAGTAGAAATATTTAGTTTTGATGCATGTTTAGCTCTCCTATAAGTCTCTATAGTAGTTTCCACCTTCTAGTTGCTTGAAAACAAATTTTGTGATGATTGTTGAAAAATTTCAGAGATTGATAGCCATAATTTTGGAGAGATATTTAGGAGTGATGCTCCTAGGAGAACAAGGCCCTCACGTTCTTCCACTTTAGTGAGACGTCCATACAATGCCGATGTTATTGCACCGACTATTGACGATGCGGGAGGTGATGGTATCGTTAACCCATCTAGCTTTCCTTGCATTACATTTCTAAGAAGTGCAGGTTTATTAGATGATTTCGTATGCTTATTGAAAGAGTTGGTCTAACCAACTTTATGGAGGATGAAAGCACTCAGTATGCCACTCTCACAAAAACTTTTGTGGAGAGATTTAAATTTCAGAACACACAATTTGGTCCAACTGTTGCTTTCAAGTTATATAGTAGGGTTGTTTCTTTGTCCTTGGTAGATTTTTGTGCTATTGTAGGTATCAACGCTTCTGGGAAAGCGAGCAGGATCCAGGATAAACAATAGATCTCCAGGGGCTCTACCGAGAAATCACCAACGATGATGGTCGTTCATCCCAGCGTGGAAAGATAAGGAACATCCAACTTCCTGCCCTTAGATATTTTACTTACTATCTTGCTACTAGTATCCTTGGTAGGGAGAACACTAGTAGCATTTCTAGTTATCACCTTGCTTTCATTGATGTTGCGCTCTACGTAGCACGAAGTATAGCCTTGGTGCACTTGTTCCACGCCGCCTTGCTGCTAGTGGGCCTATTTTTGGGGGCATTATTGCTACACGTGTAGCATATGCTTTGAATGTTTCTATTGCTCCTGATGATGAAATAATTGCTCCTTGTAGACTTAATCTCGCTGCCATGAAGTCCCATCATTTTTTACTGCTAGCTCTACTGCTAATTATTTAGTATATAGAGTTCTATTTATTGACGAAAATGAGCGGGAAGTTATTTTCCCGCAGCCTGTTTTGTTCAAGGTTGACAGGTCACCATGATCGTGCTCCAAGGAGGATATAGATGAGCATTTGAGCACGATGGAGTTTTACAGGCAGCAGGAGAGGCGAGATGTGCCCTCCGAGGACGACACCATGCAGTACGCCGGAGCGTCTTCGAGCACATATCAGGAGGAAGGTTCCTCCTCGGCATACTACGGGGGCGCCGCCCCATGGTCCCCTTAGTGATTGATCTCCACTTAGGCCAAAAGCCTAAGCTTTGGGAGGTATATCGACATCACACTCATTTATATATCATGTTCGGTCGGTTCTTTGTATATCCATATTTTCGTTTCTCTCGTTTGTTTTCGTTTTCTTTCGTTTCTTTTTGTTTTATCGTTTTGTTCTTGTTTTCCAAAACACAAAAAGACCAAAAATATTTTTGTTGTTTCTCTTTGTTTGCTTCTTTATTTTCTTTTGTTGGTTTTCTTTCTTTTCTCGTTTCGGTTTAATATTCAAAAATCCAAAAACATTTTGCTTTGTTTGCTTGTTTCTTTCCGTTCTCGTTTTAATTCAAAAACCCAAAAATATTTGTTGTTCTTCTTTGGTTTTGTAAAGTTTGTTGCAGAGTTCACCAGACTTCCGTGTCTCCATTGGAGGTTGATTATCATTCTATATTATTCTATCCACACAAGTGAAGAGCAGTATTGATGATTTACGACGATCCATATTGTGGTGAGAGGCTGGTATGAACTCTATTTGTTTTATTTTTGTACATATACTCATTGTGTGAAAATGTTTAGTCTGTTCATGTAAGGTATATGTTATTTAATTGATGCTTAGTAGTTCGTGCTCTCACGTGTTAGTTCCAACTTATTAATATAAGATAGCTTGTCGTATAGACGTTTGCTTGCATTGTCTTATTCATAGAAGGGTATGACATTGTGGTATCTCCCTATGTTTGTTTCGCTTGAATCGACTTGGCACATGCTCACGCATGCATAAGACTGAAAACAAAAAGTCACTTAAGCCTCGATGATTTATTTTGCCTCAGAGTATTTGTATCACTTTTATGCCCCTGTTAATTCTGTTTTGTCGCAAGCATGATTATGACAGCTATCGCTCTCTTGATTGTCGCTCCCCGTCTATTGCTAGCCTTCACCTGTACTGAGTATGAAATGTTACTCGTGCATCCAACTCCCTAAAACCAAAGTTTTCCCGTTGTGTCCACCATAACTACCTATATGTGGTATTTAACTGCTGCTCCAAGTAAATTGCTCATGTGCTACCTTTAAAACCTGCTAAAAATCATTCATGTTTTGTGCCCCTGTTTTAGCTCATGAGGACGTAAATAGAGAATCTTTATCTCACTTGTCGATTGGATTTCACACCCTGGACTAGTGGATTCGTCCGCTTATCCAACTGATAGAGAGCTGGCAGCGGGGTGTCCAGCCCCAAATTAATACACACAAATTCTCTTCACTATTTTTGCCCCTGATTTATCAGTCAAAGCATAATCGTGTAAACAAAAGAGAAAGAGGGATGACTTTCTACACCAATTGCGGCCTTCACATGGGAACCGCTCTTGTGAAATCCAGTTTTCTTGTGACGTACTGTATTTTATATTTACCATTCGTTGACATAAGAATACACCTCTCTAAAAATATTTTATACCTCTGTTTAATAAAATAAAAGCTCTAACACATGAGTGATCCATGCTTCCCTCTGCGAAGGTCCTTTCTTTTACTTTTATTTTGAGCCTTCACCTTCTCACTTTATGCACTTTCTTGAGAGCATGGCTGTTATTCTTAGTGTAATGTGCTTGTCCCAGAACACGATTAATAGTGGTATAACTTTGATGCTTGTATCTTTGATATCTTTATTTCTAGTCTTCATTTGAACTTCAGAGGTGTCCTGGCATTTATGTTTTTCTCCATTATTAAGGGAAAGTGAGTACACTTTATGATACCTTATTATGAGCATTGCAATCCTGCAGATTGATATACTTCATGTTGTCTATTATTAGTTTGTTGGCATCTTTTCATGGTTTGCATAACTGCTAGGTAGTTTTTATTTTCCATACATCTTATTATGAATTTCCTCAGCACTTGATCATGTAATGAGTATATTTACATCATATGAAACAAATGTGTTCGTAAAATTCTTTCATCGCACTTAGTTGTCACTGAATTGCTTGAGGACAAGCAATAAGCTAAGCTTGGGGGAGTTGATACATCCAAAATGTATCTCCTTTTCCGAACACTTTTCTTATTGTTTTCCTCTAAACTTGTGAGTTTTGGATATCACGAACACGGACTAACGCTGTTTTCAGCAGAATTACCTTGGTGTCTCGGCTTTGTACAGAAAAACCAACTTTCAGGAAATTGCCCAAAAAAGACCCCATTGGCCCTAAAACACCAGAAGACCCCGGGAGCCAGAAGGAGACCCGGAGAGGGGCCAGGAGGTGGCCAAGCCACCCCCCGGCGCTCCCTAAGCCGTGCCACCTGGTGGTGTGGGCCACCCAGAGTCCCCCTCGGACTCTCCTTTCGACTACATATTGCTTTCAACCCTAAAACGCGAAGGGGTTCGTCATATTCCACAGAAACACAACAGAGCGCCGCCGCCACCCCGAAACTCAATTCAGGGACCAGAAGTTCCTGTTCTGGCACCCTGCTAGGACAGGGATTCGAAGGAGATCATCGCCATCGATACCGCCACTCCTTATCCATCAACCATCCATGTTTCCCCCGTACATGAGTGAGTAAACACCGTTGTAGGCTGAGAGGGATGGAATGTATTGGATGAGATTGATAATGTAATAATGACAGATTGCTAGGGCATAGTGCCTAGTATCCATTGTTAGTGGTTTCTACCGTTGTTTCAATTTGTTATGCTTAATTCTTGTCACTAGGGCCCGAGTGCCATCATTTCAGATCTGAACATGTTATTGTTTCATGAGTATAATTATGTTTGTTGATCATACCTGCAAGTTGTTTACACACATTTTTATCCGAAACCCGAGGCCCCAAAGTGACAGAAATTGGGACAACCGGAGGGGGTGGATGTCATGTGAGGATCACATGTGTTCACGGAGTGTTAATGCTTTGCTCCGGTGCTTTATTAAAAGGAACACCTTAATTACCACTAGTTTCCCTAGAGGCCCCGCTACCACGGGCTGGTAGGACAAAAGATGTTGTGCAAGTTTCTCATTGCGAGTACGTACGACTATATTGGAACACATGCCTATGGTTTGCCTACATGTTTGATAATTTATTCTTATTATCTGCAATGCCCACGTTATTATTATTACATGAACCTTATTATCCATGCAACGCCTGTTCATCCATTCCCTATATGCCTACGGTACTCCCATCTTGTTGTTTTCCGTGATTGTGCTGTTATTTTATTTTTGTTGCTGCTATAAAACTGTTACCACTGATAAATTTTTGCGAGCAAGTCTACTTTCAGGTGCAGCTGAATTGACAACTCAGTTGTTAAGACATATAAATATTCTTTGGCTCCCCTTGTGTTGAATCAATAAATTTGGGTTTTACTTCCCTCGAAGACTGTTGCGATCCCCTATACTTGTGGGTCATCACGCGCCATCGTGGAATATGAGATGACGCAGAACACGAGCGAGGCGGCGCAAATCGACACCGCCAAACTCCCACATCTCGATCAGGCATCGCCGATCTCCCATAGACCTTCCGCGGCTGCGATGGACGCACGGAGGAGGGAGCGGCGGCGGAGCGCCATTAGGTGGTTGCGCTCATGGCATCCGACGTCGCATTTGCGCAGACACGTAACCCTACCCCGCCACTGTCGGACATGCCAGGCTTCGGCCCCGTGCCAGCGCACCCTCCGACGGTGGATACGTATCCACTGCCGGGATATGCGGCGGCCGGCGCTGGATCTTCAAGGCCTCCTTCTCCTTCGCCTCCTTCGGCCTTCAAATCCATAGTACGTACCCCTGGCTTGAACTAGTAGCTAGTGTTTGCTAGTACCCTATGAACTAGTAGATAGTGTTTCCTACCACATAGATCTAGCAATGCTGAATTGGGCATTGCTCAAATTCTCAACCTCCCCAATTGGGAAATGCAAAATTGGGGGCATGCTGAATCCCCAATGTCTCATAGTGGTAGTGCTCATAGTGTAGTAATGCTGAAATGTTGATTCTCTTGTTGTAATGATGATAGTGGTAGTGCTCATTATGTTGTGTTGGATCATCATACTGCTCATGATTGTCAATGTGTTCTTTTGGATCTTCAATTCATCATGGTAGTGATCATAGTGTTGTGTTGGATCATAATACTGCTCATGATTGTCAATGTGTTCTTGTGAATCTTCAATTCATCATGGTAGTCCTCATAGTGTTTTGTTGGATCATCATAATGCTCAGGATTGTCAATGTGTTGTATTGGAAGATCATATTTCTCATGATTGTCAATGTATTGTATTGGATCATCAATTCATCATGGTAGTGATCATAGTGTTGTGTTGGATCATGAACTTGACAGTTTCAATATTGACAGACCTGGGAGGAGCTCTACAGGCTCCAGGGCGATGGGATGGAAGACATGGTGTGGCACAACGAATTCTACAAGATCACCAAGCCTCGTCTCCCGGAGTTGGCCTTCGCGATGAATGATAAGGAGATCCAGAAGGTCAAGAAGAAAGCTCCATTAGGGCGTAAACCGCGGGTTGGAAAGGGGGAACATGAGCTAGTGCTGAAGCGCTTCAGCGTGGAGGTCACCGAGTTAGAGTTCAAGGCGTTGATCATCCCGAAGGCGATCATCCCCCTCCTCGTCGACCAATTCAATCTGAAGAAGCATAATAACAAGCGCGACAAGAAGGGTGAGAGCGAGCCAAAGCTCTGCATTCCCCTTCGCACCACCACTTGCTGCCTATTATACATGCAGCCGCGGTGGTTCGATGGGCACATCGTCATCTTCCACGGCTGGGAGGAGTTCGCCTGGAGTATCAGTCTTGGGCTGGGTGATCTCATCTTCCTAGACTTCGACAGTGAGGGCTTCAAGGTCTTGGTGTGCAAGTAGACGAATTCCACCAAGCATGTTTTCTTCTGCGGTGTCCACCAGCGGTACTGATGATGATGATGACTGAACTTGTTGATGTATGTTTGTAGGGGTAGTATATTGTATGCATGCACCTGATGAACTCCTTAATGCTACCTGTTCATTTGTGCCAGGGGTGTGTGCCCCTGGCGTAAGTACCTTTATGCTAGCTGTTAATTACCTAGTCTGCTATTAGTTCTTATGTCATTGTGTGTGTGTTGTTGTTGTTATGTTTGTTTTTGTTCTTTGCCTGTGTGCTGGTAACCTCACCCAATTTGAAAGTGGTGAGTGAATTTGCTGTTAGTGCATCACAGAACGGAACCAAACACCATGCACTCGTTGCTACACGCCCAAAAATGGAGACTGCAGCCTACCAAAGGCACGGTCACTTTTGATCATGTTCTCTGATGCAGGCTACCAAACAACTCACACAACACGAACGCGTATCATCTCGGCGTGGCCAGGCCCTGGTCGGCCTGCCCTATGCATCCCTTTGGGGGCCCCAGGCTACCAAACACGCCCTATGTTCTCCTTGCCTGTGGCGTCTTCGTCTGTTTGATCGATCCAAGACTTTGCTGTAATAGTAGATCGCTCGGGAGTCAGGAGTTGGAAATTGGGATCGTGGCCTCGCGGGACGTACGTGCTCGCATGGCAGGCTAGCAGGTTGGACGTTAGAAAAATGGGCTTGAAGCACACCGCTACACCCTGATGCATAACTTGGAGTCCACCCTAATGCACAGTAGGTTTTGAGGTATAAAAGTGTTCGTAAAAACAAAACTGACCCGTATTCATGTGCCTCACGTTGAGTGTATTGGGCTCCGCCCCTGGTTATGCTCACCCAGTTTAAGGTATGATGCTAGATACTAACAAATTAAAACCTTTAGAATATACCACCCTCATAACCTCATGGCTAAAGAATATGTTGTAAACTTGTAATATAACTGTATTGTGATATGTTGCTAAGGACAAATATGTCTTAATGGAATCTCTTAACAAATAAACTGCTAGGGTATACCCAGCCATATATTTCCCTTTCAACAATATGCTATTCATTTATGCTGACATAAACAATGTCCATGACCATGAAAACACAACTATCAAGCATCCAATGAATTAGTCGCAAATGGCAAGAGTAGGGTTTGAAACTTTGTTCAAGTTACTATACGTGAGCATATGTTTTCCTTTTAATCTCATATTCAGGAGTCACGTCAGTTATAGCATAGTAATATGAATCGTAATTATGAAATATATGCATAAATATTATTGCCTTTTGGTCATACATCCAACAGCGGATTGGATTAGTTCCCTCAGAATTGTTCTGCGAGGTATCAAGAAATGAGGATGTCCTTGATGCTCCTCCTTCGGAGGATATCGATGATAACACTTCTAATGCTGAAAAGGATGCTCACACATTGAAGAGTGATGATGCAAGGAAAATACTCAAATGAACTTGCCTGCATATGCTCCTGCCTAGGAAATTTATTTCCCAAAGGTTCAAAAAATCCGACAAAATTGGAGGCATACCTACACATGTATATTATATAATAGTACGAAATTTCGTAAAGAAACGGCTTTTAATTTGGCATGTGTAAAAAAACAAATTTATGACACATTTCTATTGTTATATAGCATTGGAAAAATATCTTTTTTTGCGTAGCCAACGTAAATACAAATTCGTTACGAAACTCACTTGTCATGCATGGGGATTGCATTGCCTATGCATCTGTTTTTTTTCCAGATTTTTTTGACTTCTAAAAAATGGTTTGAATCAACTTAAAAAAAAATAGCTAGGAGCATGTTCCCGCTGGTTCATTTTAGCTGCACTCGATGATTCAATAGCTATTCAATGTCTAATATTGACATGTATGGATTATGAGTTGCACAAACGATTTGATCGTACGTCCGCGTATGATATGATCGTTGCACTCAGAAACATGTGTACCAGACACAAGTCAAAACTGAACGCTATTAGATAACAAATATGTTGTGGTCATGTCACATGGTAGAGGGAAGCTCAGTGAGATAGCATGTAAAAGATGTTTGGTTACGGAACTAGGCTTGAGACTAGGGTTTCTAATCCCGGCTGAGCTAATTACATATTTGGTGTTGGTTTCACTCCCCCTGTCTTACAATGATTTTATCATGAAATACAACATGAATGAGATGGAGAAAATACTAAATGATATCCTTGCTATGCAGAAAGCTGATGAGTCTGGTGTGAGAAGGGACAACAATCAAGTATTGATGGTTTCCAGAACTACACCATTCAAGAAGAAAAAGAACAGAAAGGGCAAATATGCTAAGACACAGAATAAGCACAAGTTTTATGCTCAGAGTAAGTCTGAATGTTTTTTCTGTAAAAAGAAAGGACATTGGAAGAAGAACGGTAAAAAGCTTCCTCGAGCAAAAAAACAAATTCACTAAAAGTGATAAAGGTATAAGAGTTATACCCGAATGATATTTTTCATTCTTACTAGTATCTCTGGTGTATCGATTGCTAAAGTATTCTGGCATTCGATACAGGAGTTGAGTATCGAGACGGAAGAATAAAAGATGTTCATCAGTGTCAAGTTAGACGCATAAAGGATCATCCAACGATGAAGACATCTCCACTTTTCAACGGTTGGTTGATGGTATATGTTGTTCACATCCTTTGTGTTAAGACAATAATTTCAAGTAGTATCGTATTAATTACTTATTTTGCTACAGATGTTATTATGTAGTATTATGTCCAGTTGCTACTATATAGAGGAGTTTAACGCAATGGTTATGTTATGATATAGACAGGTATTTTATACTCGTATATAGTTTAATTCGTGTTACCATGTTGCTTATGAATCTAGTTTAGTGTATGTCATCATCCCACTATATTGTGCCTTTTCTGATTGAAGCGAGGAGGGGATACCTCATTCGTCAATAATTATGTATCGAAGTTACTTTTAATATTCTCACGTTACTATTGTCATTATCATTATACAATATGGTTAAGTTAGAGGTCACCAAAGTGTCGAAACCTATTTATCGGTTTAGTGCAACAATGCAAAAAAAAAAGATACATAAAATTTGGAACTTAGAAGTTGAAGACAGAGACATTAAAAATTAGCTTGAACAAACTTAAATGTCAAACATATAAATTACATCTCATGATCTTGCCAATAATATTAAATCTATAGAAACCATTTGTTTTAATATATACAAAATAATTATGCATTTATCGCTTGTTGGGGAGTCCTGATGTGAGTGCCCGGTCCATTTGTTCCAAAGATAATCGATTTCACTTATATTTCTAGAATGGGTTTACTAAATCTGGATAGTCATGATCACCTATTGTTTGATGTGTGTTATTAATTTAGTATGAGCATATTATATTTTGTTAGATATGGTGTGGAATGAGCTTGAGAATAACTCTAGATAACTTCTTTTTTCTGATTAGCCAATATTAATTGTTTATATTTAATTGAGAATAGTTTGTCTGACCTGCATATGTGATTGGCCATTAGCAATTAGCCACTACTATAGTTTGTCTAGTCTAAACCACATGTGTGATGTCTAATTTTTAAAAACTTCCACCGTAGATGATAGATGTTTAGTACTTTACACAATTACACTACACTGAAGACATGATCGAAGTGATAAGACTAGATTCAGCATAAAAACTGCTATAATCATGAATTGCCATTTTTGTACTAACATGTTATTATTAGAAGACAGCAAGAATTTGATTGATTTAGATTTGTTAGTGATTAGCTAGTTCGTATATTTTATACAAATATGGCAATGAGCCAAAAACCCATCATATGAAGCCCTCTGATGTCCATGGTAATAAAAAACATTTCTAATGATTTGATAAGCTCGATGTTGTTCTGCCTCTCGTATTTGAACCACTGGTCTCTTAGCATTTACCGAGACCAGATGACAAAATACTCAGAACATTAATAGTAGAAGGTTATTTAGGGAACATTAAAAGTAAAAGTTGGAAGCATGTCACTACACTTTCTAATACGATTGCAATTTCTCTGTTTCTATTGATGGGTTTCCTGATAATGTTGAGGTGATTCCATATCCACAATGTTTAAGCTATTGTTTACTGTTAGAATGTGATATTGTATAACTTCAATGTGTTTTCCATGATTGAAGAGGCAAATTGATTTTGACTAATGGCATTATTTCTCCACATGTATCTAGTATTTGTTCCGGCTTTAGGTTCTTTCTATTTTTAAACTACAAGGAGACCAACCATCTACATTGCGCACAATTACCAACTGGCATGATGAAGAAGCTCTTCATTTTCTATCCATGAGCTATGAAAATTGAACAAAAAAATGCTACTGCAAAGCAAATTAGGACATTCTCTTCAGAAATGACACTTGGCTGTAGAAAATCTAGGCACATAATGCCTTGCTGCATTTGCTGAATAATAAGTGTAATTCTTTTTGAAACGGATATTAGGTGTAAAATAATTTTCATTGTAAAAGAGAGTAAGATTGGAAACAAATATCACCACCGTGGTAGAATAGCACTTCAAACTTGATTGATGGATGAATAATCTGTAGCAATTTCAAATGTTATAATGACATAAGGTGAAATCTTTCAGTATAGGTAACACTGATCTTTGCCTCGTCACATGATTCAGTAATAACTGAACCCTTTCATCCAATTATTACATAATAAACAGCGCAGGCCTTGCTATATTTTTTTCATATTTGCTACTAGGTAGAGCACATTTTTTTAGGGGCATAGCATCTTGATTGGTTTGGAATTGTTCTGAATCTTCTTGGATTCAGATTGGAGCTCTTGTACGGAATTCTTTTTATTGTACTGAAACTTTGTTACAATGGAGTTAAATACATTGCCGTTTTATTCTTCCTGTTTTACCATTAATTTTTGTGTAAACAAGTGTAAGAAAAATGCACTCCCAAACGTAGCCTAAGGACTCTTTATATTTATTATTAAAGCTGGAAACAGGGGGAGAGCATCTATTGCTGGGTCAAGTACCAGCCAGCCACATGGAGGTACTCCGGCAACTGGGATGTCACCGGCGGCACCTAGTCCTAAAAGGACGGCCGCGGAATGGGCCAAGGCGGCGATGTGAGGCAGCCGGTGGAGGCTGCTGTCGCCACCGCATGCGGTGGCTGTGCCTACTCGAGACCGCCAAGTCCATATCTAGGTCATCAATGCGGACAGCTCGCCACTCACGAGCAAATGAATTGCCCAAACACGATGGAATAGGAGTAGCGTGATTGAGCGACGGGGAGTCAGGAGGAGACAGGGGCTTCAGAGGAGACAGGGGCTTCAGAGGAGCTGGAGGAGCACGACGGAGCATCGGGAACTCATAGAGCAAAGGCGCCGTCCACGGCTCGGCATGAGAGGGAGCCGGCACCGACGGAGGAGATGTTGTCGCCAACGGGAACCCTGTAGACGTATCTCCCTCTTCATTTTCCCAGTCTGAACGACGATGTCGACGGCGGCAACGAATGGCTCCTGCTTTCCTCCAGCCCGACGTGATTAATCCCTTAGTCTTTGGCTTCACACTGAAACACTCACCGGAGCCTCCCTTTTTCTTCTTTCTACCACTATGCACGTAATGCCTTGGGGATATATCCTCCTCATCATCATCACCATCATCATCCTCGAAACTATGCACGTAATGCTTAAGGGATTTATCCTCTTGAGACACATCCTCATCAAATTCATCATCAAAATGTTTGTCAGGCAGGGTTGGAGGCGCCTCCAACGGCGGGAATTCAGAGAGCAGCGGTGGCCAGCTCGGAGGCTGCGATGGTCTCCGTCGTTTCCGCCATCTTGCCACCTTGCGGTCGATGCGACTCGAGTCGTATCCCTCCCCACCATCGATTACGAGCTCTTGTAGATCCACCGCACCCTTGGCTAGGAACCTGACCAAGCGGACCTGGAAGCAGGTCAGCTCCTCCGCGTCAAACTCCACCACCACTCTCCTCAGGCAACCCACCGTGTGATCGCAGCAAAACTGTCCGTGAAGGTCTTCCAAACTATCACAGGATTGACAACAAACAGCTTCATCTTCACTATCATCATCGTCGACGGATCTACACGGAGAGAAATCAGCAATAGCGGCCATCTCATCTGCTGGGTCTATGTTGATTTCTCTTAGGTACTTGCGCCAGCTGAACTTGACCCGGAGCTCGCCGAGAGATGGGCATCTGCGCAGCAGGTTCACCATGGCCTTAGACATGGCGCCGTGGTCTAGGACAGACCACCCGCAGAGGTCCTCGATCTCGAGCACCTCGATGTTTTGCAAGAGCGGTGTAGACTCAATAGAGTCTAGGTCGGCGATGGAGTAGGCTGTGAGCTTCAGAGACCTGGCATGCGAAACCTCGGAGAGGATGGAGCGCCATAGGCACGCCGCCGCAGTGGGGTGCACCTCGAGGTGGACCTGCTCTAGTTGCTGCGGCCGACTGTGGTAGAGGAAGGAGAAGGACGTCCAGTCGTCGTAGACCATGTTATGAGCGTAGCGTAAGTAGCAGAGTCGAGGCGCGTCAAGCCTGATACTGCATCCGCCGAAGTGGCGGTAATGGTGTTGCATGCCGCAGTTCTCCATGACCATGACCGTGGCCGCTTCACAGCTGAGCCGATACTCGTACTCGTTGTCCACGAAGTCGAGCGACTCCAGGCGGATGTCGGCGAGCCTGGGCGCGGCAGCGATGATATTCTGGAGCGTGGTGGACTCCGTGCGGCACCGCCGAAGCCGCATCGCCTGTAGGCACGGGAACGCGAGTTGCCTCGGCCCGTCCGAGTAGTAGGGCTTCAGGTCGTACCCGGTTAGCTCGAGGACTCGGAGGACGGCGAACGGCAGCGTGCAGCGTGGCAGGCCGCCGTTGTTCAGCCACTCTAGCCGGGGATCCTCCACGCCGTCCTCCTGGATGCCGGCCGTGTCCTCTTCGTCGTCCTTGGTACAGCTACAGGCGATGCACATGATGGCGTCATCCGGCATGACAATCGACAGTTTCTTGGGGAAGCAGCCGCTGGAGCATAGGCAGGCGTACGCTTGGTCTGCGTCGTCTACCACGCGCCTCCTGTCGCCGCCGGTGGGGTAAGAGCGGTAGTCCATGTTGACGGCGCCTGTTCTGAGCCAAAGCGGGCGGCGCCATCGGCGTGACAGCGCGGTGGCGCGTGCGGCCTCACGGGAGGGCGCGAACGAGAGGATGTGGACTAGAATATCGTCGGAAAGATGGGAGAGCCGGTCCGGCGGCGACGACGCGGCGGCGGCCATGGATGCCATGCATCGATCGATCCCGATCGGGATCGAGTCTGGCGACATAAACCACGGCTTCGCGGTCAAATATAGCCTATGCCGGAGGCGACTTCGTGACTGAGTCGGTATCGGACTGAAGCCCACTGGGCCAAATCTTATTAGTGAGCAGTTGGGCCGGCAAATAACGTATCGTAACGATTGCCTCGTTTACAATGGTTCTAGGCTTCTAGCTTAGCAGACGATTCCTGAGTTGGAGGAGCGAGAATTGAAAAAAAAAAGAGGTTTGCCTTCTCTTAAGAAGTGATGATCTCTTAGCACAAATATCTCACCATATTTTTAATAAATCTGTTTATTAGAGAAAAGGCTAAAAGATAATCCATTATCATGTTTTTTAGTCTTATCAAAAACTTAAGACAACCATTGTACATGCCCTTACTGCGTCTCTATTGCTAACCAAATAACGCCCCTGGCTCAACTGCCATGCCATTTGGATTTGCTTGGATCATCATTGACGACGAGGAGGAAGAGCGGAGCCCTAACCGCCCCTTTCATCCCCATGGTTATTTTTTGTCGAATTGGAGGCTCTATTACATCTTCTCTTTTCTGTTCAGTTTGAATTTTTAGTGTACGTTTCCGTTATAAAATATAGAAACATGATATTGTATCGTAAACGCATTTTTATGTTTCCAAGGTGTTTTTTTACCTTACGAGGCCCAGGCTGATTTTTTTTAACCGTATTTGCATTTTTATGGTAGAACCAAACCCCTAATTCTTTTTTTAACCAAACCCCTAATCTTAGCATGAAAAAGACGACCGGTAGTATGATCATAAAAAGGGGCGATCGATAATCCTTCTTGAGACAGATTGAAAGGGTTTGATCTAGAGTGACTCGCTGCTAGTTATCTCATTATGCTCAACTGTACTCTACGCTGTTTTCCTCTGCAGTTTGTGCTTGCGCTGTAGGCAACTGGTGTCACAGCCAACTTGCCTTTTAACAAAAATAGACCTGGGAGCCATTTTTGGACCATGAATTAGGACGTTAAGCGGGTAGCATCAGTTATAGAGCGTGTCTTGCTTCACCACCAATTGTCAAGCAACTTTGCAAATCGTCAAGGCAAGACGGCTAACGATATGGATGCTAATGTTGCTTCGGCTCACATACCTATAACTGCCCTGATCAAGATCACGATAACAAGAAGATTTCTCATCTTCTTGGTGATGAAATAGCGAGGCATTTTAGTTCTTACAAAGTCATGAAAGAATCCAAAGTTTTGGCAACTGAGGCAAAGCAAGATAGCACTGAAACCAGCACTACTTGTACCTACGGATGGCAATGGGGCCCCGAAACCCGCAAACCCGACGGGTACCCGCCTTAAATGAGGAGGGTTTGGTAAAATGTTCGACCCGCCAGGTCTAATGGGGCGGGTATGGGGGTGGCAAACCCGTACCCGCATACCCGCAGACCCGCTCTAAGTGCTAATCATATCCCTAATAATCATATGCCTAACCACACGTTCACGAGCTCCGGACCACAAACCTCACACATCACATGGACGTGTTGGAATCTGGAGTCCCGGAGACAACACACGTACACATGTGTCTATTCCCACCAACCTCATCCCAATATTTCATTGTTTTACTCCCCACATGTGTCAGTGTCGCTCCTTAAATGGGTACCCGTTGGGGCCCCGAACCCGGCCGGGTCGTGGGTCTGGTAAGAAATGAGACCCGACAAGTTAAATGGGGCGGGTATGGGGGGCGCCGACCCGGCCCCGAACCCGGTGGGTGCCATCCGGACTTGTACCACCAGCTATTTATGCACTAAATTATCACCAGGCTGGAGCTTCTTCACAGCTACCAGGTCAGTCTGATGGGGTTCTACATTCGAAGTCTAGTGCTAAGATTCTAAATATCAATATATAAATTTAACAAAAACGCTCAGGACATCATGGAACATTTATAAGCAGGAATCCAGCTGCAAAATCTCCTGCCTGAAACTAAAATGCAAATATTGATTGGCAGGTGCGCTGTCCACTCCATGCTTTGCTTTAAAACATAAAGTAAAGCAGATTAACAGGAGCAATTCAGTGGGCCTTCAACATTCATGCAGTCGAAAAATGTCTACAGTAATAATTAGATAATACATGAGAGTTATCAACCTAAGCGATTCATACCTACAGATCCACTTCATAGCTGACCTACATAGAGGGTCAATCTCTGCCTCAAAACATAAAGTGGAGGAACCTACACCCAGCGAGCCATATCTGCATTTTATCCACTAGATACCTGCAGAGCAAACAGCAACAGCAGCAAAACAAATTTGTATTAATCATTCGGGGAAAAAAAAAGGTGTCAAAGTTTCAAATTGATCGATAATTCAGCATCATTAGACAAAACCAACATCTGGAACAGAGAACAACAATATCCAATAGGTAATTTGTCGTGAGTAGCACACCTTCAACTTCTACTTTAGCAGTTTCTTACTACATCTGGTCTGAATAGAGGCTAGAAGATCAGTGGGCAAAGTAAGGGGCTCATGGAATAAGATAGCATAAGCACCTTATTTCTAGCCCATAGGCATACTTTTTACAAAGATACGAGCTAGCTAGTCCCTAACAAACCATATGGTCATGCATCATCTTATAAATTGAATTCAGGATAAAATGGCTGCAATTTGTTTACCCTGAACAGCATGAACCAATACTCTCACCACTACTTCTAATGATGACATAATACTGAAATAAGAAAACGGAATTAGTGATAAAAGCAGCTGAATCTAGTCATAGCATTTTCATCATGTGTTCGATTTGAAGTATGAAACATCAAAGGTCACAAAATTTTAAAAACTTACACTAGACACAGCGTAGATTCATATAGTTTTCACTTCGGACCAGCCAAATTATATTACTGGCTGATACATGATTACATATATATGCAAAGTTTGGTGTACAAACAGCAACATGCTGATGAAATATTTAACCAAAGATCCTAAGAACAGAATAATCACCCATAAACTACAATAACTGCAACTGGAACGATAAACAGTATAAGATTTAACAAAGGCATATGTTCAACAACTGTGACAATCGTTAGTTCACATGTATCAACACCCAAACAGGAATGTGCAATCACATACCTACAAGTCAATATAAATAAAGGAAATTTGAATCCAGATGCTCAAGTATTGTTCGTTCTCCATCCGCACCATAATATTAAGATGTTATTGCAACCAAAAATTAAGGAGCTGCTTTGGGGCTGACTAGTTGTAGGGGTTTGGGGTGGTAGTTTTCGGAGTTCCCAAATCTTTTTAAGGATTGGGAGGCGTTTAGGGAGACTTCTAGAACAGAGTTTTCGCAGTTTTGGGGGAGGACGGCAGTTTATAGGTATTTGGAGTCTCTTTTGGGATTCTTCTGTAGATGTACACAATGAGAGCCCGACAGTATAACCACTATCATCTATCAATAACCAGAAAAGGGGGATTAAGCTCCAAATCCTAAGCATGTGACGCAATGACGTTCAACAAAATACAGACAAAAACAAGGAGACATCAGCTAGGTATTCAAATAAATCCATAACATGCCTACTGTCATTCAACAAAAATAAGTCAATTTGATACAACAATCCCAACAGAGACACATAACATGCCTGCTGTCAAATTTACTGAATGTTTACAAAACAGCATATACTCATCATTATCTTCAAAATGAAAATATGCACCCACATAGTATTAGTTGGTCAGAACAGAAAATTATCTGGAGCTATTTTGCAGCTCGTTCCACATCACATTGGAAAACAAAGCATATACTAACAATCCTGGCAACATAAGTGATCATGATCTACAGTATCTTTAAATAAATTAAGAGCTAAAAGATCACCTCAAGTATTGTTTTTTCCTGGTACAAATGGACTTGCCACATGCAGGACAGTCCTAAGTGAAATATGACCCATTATTCGTAAATTTAAAACCAAGTGGTTATTATGGATTTAAGCCTATTAGCAATATCAACAGAGATAACAATATAAAATGAAAGAGATATAACTAGGCTTAAACTTCCGAAGGGTTTGAGCTAGTTTTTTTTTTTTGTAATCAACTTCGAGCTATTTGTTTATCTCCTACATAGAAAAATGCTAACACCACCATTAGAATTTTTTTGCATCTATCAATAGGTGGGCAATGATGAAATCAGTACAATTATTCAACAATGAATTGCCAATCTTGTACTCACTGGTTTATGTATATTCATAAAATAAACTGATGGTGAAAGTTATCTAGCTCTGACTTAAACCATTAAAATTACAGAAACAATGTTAAAGTAAATCAGATAACACTAACAGATTATTTTAATGGTCACGTAAAACAGGACAGAACACTGCAACAGATCATCGCTATATGCTGAAAGAGGTCATCAAGCAACAAAAGAAAGAAATCACATGAAACTACTCAAAATAGTTGGCTTAAGCGGAAGTAATGTGAACATAATGTCATCAGCCAATTATTGAAATATATTTTGGTTCTGTCCTAGCCGCAATGTAATGCATGCTATTTACCTGAAGCATAGACCATTTCGAATGGATGATAGTAAGAAAGGGGGGTGGTATCAGAAAGAATCTTGAACTTCAATGAGTCGAGATGGATCATGATGAGGCCGATCGGTGTAAATAGAAACACCGCATTATTCTCCTCAGCAAACCCTAGTACAATTGGGGCCTTTTTCTGCTCTGGTTTCAGGGAAAGTAGCTTGTCCAGTTCAACAGTTCTTGCAAGCCCCCATGAAGCAACACCATCACAATTGGTCTTCCTATTCCATAACTGCACGGTGCAGTCTGGCATCGACACGAAGAGGAAACCCAGCCCACCGCCCTCGGTCTGCATAACCTTCAAGCTTTTGCCCTTGCCATACATATCCGCCGGCACCGGTATCACAGCTAGGTTTTGCTTCTCCAAATCAAACTCAAGAATTATAAGCACATCCGAACCAAGTTTCCAGTAAAGGGAATCCCCAGCCAACACAGCGTCATCCATAGCGAGGGCAAAAAGTTGGCTCGCATCAACCTGATACGGAATCGGTGTTGAGATGAGATTTCCCCATAAGCCGGTCTCTGACGAGTAAACGCAGGCGAGCATCCGTTTATTCTGCATGTCGCTGTGGTCTTCCACTGCCAGGACCACTTGGAAGTGTTGGACGTCTCCGGCAGACCGAAGCACCGCTCCATTGATCAGGAACCCCTTGGCTTGGATCGCAATCCCCGGGGGAACCGCAACGCAGTGCTGGTCGCCGGTGACGGGGTCCCACACCAGAACACGGAGCCCCTTCAGAAGGAAGACGAGTACGAGACCATGGCGGCATCCGAGGGGGATGAACCTGCCGTGGTCGTCCTCGCGCGGCAAGGAGAAGCGTCCGGGCGGGACGCGATTAGGGGCATCCAGAGTTGGTTGGAACGAGAGTCCGGTGTCGTCGCTGAGGAAGATACCCAGGAGAGGAGGGTTACGGCGGTGGTGGCGGCGGAAGCGGCGGGAGAAGCCGGCATCGGAGGCGATGCTGCGCCAGCGCGTGCAAACGGCGGAGGCGCGGGGAAGTGAGGATGGCTGCGGGGGGAGGCGGAGGAGGATCTCGGGGAGCAGATCTTCGTCGTCTAGCGGCGAGGCCGCCGACGGCGAGGAGGGGCGGCGGCAGAGGCTGCTCATCTAGGGTTTATTTTTGAGGTGTTGCTCATCCTCACTGATGCGGGATGCGGTGACTGGGAAGTCTCCAACCGATGAAGAGAAATGCGGGCCGTAAAATGACTGAAGAATAGAAGATTGGACATTTTTGTTCCAGCCCACGAAGGATGCTGAAGAAATAGAGGAAATGGTATCCATCCGAACTTTTTTTTTTGGTGGCGATCTACTGGATATGCAAACCTCCAACAAAACTAAATTTGAAAGTAGAAAAGCTTTACTTTGTCAGGATAGTTTTGAATAGTTCATCACATCCCCAAGCTTATGAATTTCACCATTCTTGGATGTCTTGAGGCGCAGCTCCTCTATTCCCTGTGAAAAAACTTCACAAAACATGTTTCTCCCATTCTTTTTCTGTGGGGTGAGATTAGCAAGGACAAACAAATCACATGCTTGCTGTGCAAAATTCCAAATAAAATGCTCCAGTAGATAGACAATAAGGTTCATTATGCTGTATGTTCACTCTCTTGCTTGAAAGAATCATGGAAATTCGATTCCCAAGCCCAAAGAGTGCATAAAGCAAAAGAAGGCAGAATCTGTCCAGAAAAGCAACAACAGAAAAACAAACGTTTTTTCCTAACCTAGACTCGTCAAAAAATTAAGAAAATTTTTGTGCTTACAGAGGACGAAAATTTGCGGAACATACTAAAAAATTAGCTCAATCCGACATACCAATAAAAAACGTAAAATCATACGGTGAGCAGACTCGTGCTGAAACAGAAATTTCATGCACTAGGATAGCAACTTATAAGTCCAAATGGGTTTGACTTGACTATTTATTGAAAACTCCAGAATTAAAACAAAAAAACTAATCTCTTGAGACAGCAAGAGGACACTAGGAAAATCCAAACAAAAACAACCGGGTTGCCTCCCGTAAAGCGCTTTCTTTATAGCCATATAGCTAGGCTTTACTTACTTAATAATCAAGAGGGATAAAGCTCATGAGGGAGCTTGTTCTTCAGCGTGCCCCTCTTCCTTGGGAAGTGCTCCATGCTTTTCTTGTGAGGGAACTGAAACTTGACATTCACTTCCTTGGAGTCTATGATTGCACCTGTAGTACGAAGAAAAGGTCTACCCAAAATAATAGGACTAGGGGATTTATCCCCCATATCCATAATAATGAAATCAACGGGTACAAAAGTCATGTGCAATTCAATCATAACATCTTTTACTTGTCCTATAGCATGTTTAGTAGAGTTATCAGCAAGGACAAATTCACTTGAGCACTTTTCTAAATTTTCTAGTTCTAGCAATTCATATAATTCTTTAGAGAGTACCGATACACTAGAACCTAGATCTAACATAGCATGGTGAATTTCTTTTCCAATTGAAACTAGCACCTTGAGGATCCATGCATCCCCAAGCTTAGGAGGTATCATGGCCTCATTCTTGTACCTAGCAATTTTTTCTTCTTGCAAGACATGATTAGCAATATAAGATCCAAAGCCAGGTTGATTAACATTTATAGTGGGATCACTAGAAAATTTTTGTAGAGTAGCAATAAGTTCTTGCAAGCTACTTTTTTCTAAATCAAGCAATGGATCCTTAATTTCAGTAGGCATCATAATTTCCTCTACTTTACTCATGAGGACTAATTTCATCTTTGCTAGCAAGATAAGACATATATGGAAGTAAATATTCAGGGTACTTCACTATTTCATTCAAAGTTTCTTCTAAGCTAGTAGGGACATGCTCACTTGTATTCTCAGCAATATGATCAATATTTTCAATAATAGGAGCAGCAATAGTAATAGAATTCATTCCTACACTAGGTTGTGCTTGTGGCTTTCCTGCTGACATGCTTAATAGAGTTGCTTGATTATCAGCTAATTTTGACAATGCTTTATCTAAATTCGAAGATTGAAGTTGCAATCCTTTAATATCACTACTAATAGATGCAATAGACTTATTTAACTCATGTATCGTAGCATTGTGACTAGCAACTTGTTCCATAAGCAATTTATTAGATTCAGAAATTTCACTAGAAGGCTTCCACTTATTTTCATTAGCATTAGGATATGGAACAAAAGGTTTATTTGGCACATAAGGAGGTTTACTATATGAATTGTAAGCATTACCAAAACCATTGCTACCATAATTCCTAACAAAATTAACATCCACACTTTTAGAATTACTACCAACTAGCTCCTGCAAAGGCACATTCTCCATATTTTGTTTATTAATAAAAGCAAGAATAGTGTCAATTTTAGAAGAAAAATCATTGGTTTCTTCAATTGAGTTTATTTTCTTAGTGGGATTGGGTGCTCTTTCAGTATTCCATTGACTATAATTTTGCAATATGCTTTCTAATATGCTCTTAGCCTCACCTACAGTTTTACTCATAAAGGCACCTCCAGCAGCAGAATCAAGTATATTTCTGGACATGTAGTCTAGACCATTATAAAAAGAGTGTAGTATGGTCCATTCATTTACTCCATGTGATGGACATGTTCTAAGCATTAATTTAATTCTATCCCATTCCATGGCTACATGTTCATTATCATTTTGCCTAAATGAGAGGATATTATTCCTATTTTGCAAAATTTTAACGGGAGGATAATATTTCTTAATGAAATCTTCTTTTAAATCATCCCAAGACTTTATACTAGCTGTAGGTAGTGAAAGTAACCATTCTTTAGCCTTTCCTCTAAGTGAAAAAGGAAATAATTTCAGTTTTAAAACACTACTTTCCACATTTTTAAATTTTTGCATATCACATATTTCCATGAAATCATGAAGATGCATAGAGGCATCCTCCATAGCACTACCACCAAATTGCTCTCTAGTAATTAAATTCAATAAACTAGGACTTACTTCATAGCTTTCAGCTTGTATTTCAGGTGTAGTAATTGGCCTAGCAATGAATTGGTCATTGGGTGTATTTGTGTAGTCACTTAATTTAGTTCTATCACCCATTTTAACAGTTTTTATGTAGTTTTTAATTTTTTATGCAAAACTGAAAAGTAAAGTAACTAAGAAAATTCGAAATACTAAAATAAACTAGATAACTAAATGCAAAACTAAAATGCAAACTTGTCGTGGTGGTGTCACGCCAGATGCCATAAGATGGCTAAAGATGTGGGAACGATGGACGCTGGAGGTGCTCGGGGAGGGATCACGCAGCGAGTAGCCGCGTGGGGAATGAATCTAGCACTGCGAACAACACGATCTACCCAGGTTCAGGGCCCTCGTGTGGAGGTAAAACCCCTACTCCTGCCTTTCTCTCTTTTTATTTGTGTCTCACCGAGTAGCCACAGTATAAGTTTTGGCCTTCAGCCGAGTAGCCACCCTTCTCTATGTGAGGTTCTAGCTCAAGAATGTGAACCGGTTCTGCGATCCCCGCGCAGGAGGGGGCAGGGCACCTTATATACTGGTGCCCAGCCGGATACAGCCAACGGGGAAAAATACAAACATATGTCGACATAGTGTGCACACTGCGCACTTCCGGCTTCCCGCTGACACCTTTGGCTTCCTAGTTTGTCCTGTGTGGAAAGTCGTTGTGCAAAACCAAGAAGCTGATCTGTTATCACTGCCACCATCACAGGGTAGGCCCCCTAACCTGCGACGGTCTGCTGACACCCTGACGCGGACATGCACGCGCTCTGCAGATGAACAGCGCCTCAGTACGGACCCAGGATACGCGGGATCCTGTCTCAGAACGACTCCTTTGACTTCTGGCCCGAGTAGGAAACCGCCACTTCTACTCGGACCACTTCTTCTACTCGGAGGAGAATAACTTCCATGATTCTTTCTTCTGGCCATCAATATGTACGACCGAATAGCAGTCGACCGGGTAGCCAGTACCGGATAGCCAGCTACTCTGCCGAACATCTCTTCTGACCTTGCCCTTTAGCACCTTCCTTTACCCTACTCGGGGGTAACCACCCGACATTAGTCCCCGAAGCTGGTAGAGTCCTGCGAACTTGTTCACTGGGCTCTTCCAGCTTAAAAACCAATCTTGCCCCTGAACCTTAGGATGCTGAATAGAACCTCCGAGTAGCCCTTTACTCTGGCTCGAAACTCTTCTCCTCCGAATGGAATCACTTCTCTTCTCTGTCGCCGAGTAAAATGACTTTGCGAAATTTCTAGAGAGAATCTTGGCGTGGCAGACCAAATCCGCCTTTCCGCATTGCAACTGGCACGCGTCACGTTCTCGTACCCCCGACGCCTCGGTGCCTGGGACCTGACAGGCCACGCGCCCATTTTCCGCGGCCTGGGCCCACTAGCCCGTTAGGTCCCATCAAGTGCAGTTGTTACCCACGATCTCGACGTGGGATCAATTGCGGCCGTTACGCGCGCAGTCTGCGCTGTGTGCGTTTCTAACCGGCCCACACCCCACGCCGCACGATCTCTGTGCGTAACTGATCCCACTAACTTCGTCTGTAACGGCAACCCGAGGGGAAGTATAAATACCCCCTCGGTAATCCATTTTCCCCTTCCTGCTTCCATTCTCTCTCCATCTCCTCGCATCTCCGCCGCCATAGAGCTCTCCGCCGCGCATCTCGCCGCGCCGCCGCTCCCTGCGACGCTGAAAGGCTAGCTTTCTCCACCAATCTTCCACGAATCCACCTAATCTCTCTTCTCGATGGCTCGCGACGATGATGCCCGCGCCGGATGGGCTGGATCCGAGGTCACGGCAGACGATTTCCAGTGGCTGGCGAGCACCCGGCGCGTTCCGGCCGGCGTCCGCTGCCGGCACCCCGACGGCGAGCTCATCCCCACCCCGGAGGCGGACGAGTTCGTCGTGTTCCTCGCTCATTTTAAGCGAGGATTCGGGCTTCCCGTCTCAGACTTCTTCAGGCAATTCCTCAATCATTTCGGCCTTCAACCGCATCATCTGCCTCCGAACGCCATCGTGATGCTCGCATACCACGCCGTGGTGTGCGAGGCGTTCTTGGGTGTGCGCCCCACGGTGCACGCCTGGGCGTGCTACTTCTTCTTCAGGAAGCAGAGCGTGCCCAAGCCGGGTAGCACGGAGAGTACCCGCAGCATGACCAAGACCGGCAGCGCTATGATGCTGCAACGCGGCGGGACCAACCACCCGCGCATCAAGGGCTTCGACTCCGTGCGCAAATGGCAGAGGTCCTTCTTCTACGTGAAGAATGTCGCCGTCGAGGAAGGAGTGCCCCCCGCGGACCAGATCAACCTCCCCAAGTGGACCAACACGGCTCCCACTCAGCAGAATTGGGGATACAAGCCTGCGCTGGATGGCGACATCAAGCAGGTCAACAAGCGCCTCGCCCAGCTGAAGGAATTGGGGCTCAAGAGTGACGACCCCATCGCCTGCTGGATTTCCAGGCGAGTGCTCCCGCTACAGCGCCGTACACATCTCATGTGCTACATGGGGGGCAACAGAGACTGCACAAGGACGACCACGTTCGAGTTGAGCAACACGGATGTGGCCGTCTGGGCGCGCTCTATTATGAGCACTGGCCTCACCGACCACTGGCAGTACGGCTTTGTGCCGTATAGCCGTACGAAGCCCATCGGACAGGTTAGTACTTTTATGCTTTATCTTTGCAGCATGATACCGAGTAGATGGCTTTCCAGCTTAGGATGCTTAGTATTCGCATGTTGTGCCGAGTAGAACTTCCGCTAGTATCCACTAGGCTTCATGTGCTTTGTGTTTGCACGCCATGTCGAGTATAGCACTTGCTAGTATCTGTTAGGCCTTATGTGCTTTGTGTCTGCACGCCATGCCGAGTAGAACATTTACTCAAATATGCTTTGTGTTTGCATCCCGCATCGGGTAGAGTTCCTTGTATTGCTCAACTGATTTGTATTGCTTGCTCGTATTTCCAGCACATTGCTCGCCAGCGCACCGAGAGTGAGGAGCTCTTTGAGGCCAACTGGAGCGAGGACCGAAAGGAGGACGGCGGGGTCTCCTACGACACCCAGGACACCCTCTGTATCCCTCACGCCGAGCAGCAGGGTAAGCGCCCCGTCGATGCGTCCATTCGGGACTGGTCCGAGGACGACGAAGAAGGTGACTGAGTTCACCTCTCTAGTCGCGGGTAGCGCAACCTAACTTTCCTTTCCTCTTCTCAACTTTTTCTTCTCCTCTACTCTGCAGATGACGCTGATGCTGACGAGGAAGACGAGGACGTCCTCGAGGTCGATCCGGTTGCGGTGGCTACTCCCACCACTCGGAAGAGGGCGGGTAGCGGCGCTCAAGAGCCCATTGCCAAGAAGGCCAAGAAGGGCGAGAAGAAGACAAAGATGGTTTCCGGGAGACGGCTACCCCCTTCCCGCAGCGGGTAAGTGACTTTCCTCTGAGCTATCTTTTGCTGCTGCTTCTCGGTGTTTTCTTTACCTCTTCTTTTTCTGAAACCCTTTCTCTCTTCAGCGCTCCCTTGGACGCTGATGCCGCTTCCGGTGCCACCACCTCCAAGAGGAAAGCCGCCATTAACGTCGAGGCACTTATCGATCTCTCTGAGGAGGACGAGACCGCAGCACGGGATAGGGCGCGTGCGTCCTCTCCCGTGCAGGAAGAAGTAGAAGAAGATGCCAACGCCCAAGACATGGACGTTGGTGCCCAAGACACCGACCAGGAGCAGCAGGCCCGCGCAGAACAACATGCGCAGGATGCTGTTCACGACGAGAGACCCCCTTCTCCCCCTGCTGCTTCAGCTGGGGAGAACCCCGAACAAGACGCCGAGTACCAGGACCATGCCACCCTTGAGCGGCAGGAAGAGAACCAGGGGCAGCCGGAAACTGAGGCTGCTGTCCAAGACGACCCCGCGGTGCAGCCGCGGGTAGGAGAACAAGAAAACGCCCAACTCGATCCCGTTGCCGAGCAGCGGGTTGAGACAACTGCGGCGGAGCAGAACCTGCAGAGCCAAGCGCAGCCGGACGCTGCGCCGGGTAGCCAGCCCTTGGTGCCGCCTACCCAGCAGGCTGCTCCTCCTACCGCACCGAGCTCCCCCGCAAGGAAGACCAATACCGCAGCAAGCCCTCCAGCCAGGCAGATCACTAAGAAAACTGCTTCCGATGCTACCGGCAAGAAGGATGCTGCCGAGAAGAAAACCATCCAGTATGATGCCCCCGTGCGCAAGAATCCGTCACGCGCCGCTGCACAAGATTTGGCCAGGATGCCGCCGCCAAAACTACCCGTGAAGCCTGCCGCGAAAGCTGGGCAGCTCACCATTGGCGCTTCTGGCAGTTCTGCTGGCGCAGGCGCAGGATCAAGCGCTCAGGATCCGCCTAGCTACCTGCCCTACATGGTGCAGACGGCCCAGCAGTATGGCATCAAGTTGACCGCGGGCGAGAAGAAAGCCGCGCTTACAAAGGGCAAGCAGGCCACGGCGGTGGACGCCAAGTTGTCGGATAAGAACAAGAAGGCCCTCTCGATCTTCTCGCGCGAGGTCCAAGAGACTGAGGTGCAGTCCGAGGGGCTCGAGCAGATAATCGACCGGGCAGGCTTCATCGACGCGGTGTGGGAGAGCGACCTCCTTGGCCACAAGCCCTGGAATGGCTTGACCTTGGGCCCGCTGGATCATTGGCGCACCGACTGGAATAAGACGGACATGGGCTACAATCCCATGACTATCTCGTCCGCCACTAGCACACTGGCCGCGAAGCTGTTCGTCCACCGCAAAGCTGCAGAAGACCTCGAACAAACCTATGCTGTAAGTTATGTTTGCTTTTCCGAGTTGCGGTTTCTTGTTCCGAGTTGCAATTTTCCTTTTTCTTCTATTCTTCTCTTTCTCCTTAACCACCATCCAGTCCCCGAGATTCGGGCCGAGTAGGCGGGTACTCGACCGAGTTGCCGTCTTCTCGGGCCAAATCTTCAAAACACTGTCTAACTCCCTTTCTTTTTCTCAGAATAGCCTTTTGAAGAGGACAACCCTTTACTGGCGTCTGCTCTGGAATCACAGTATTGCGAAAAGACGCCTTGAGGCCCTTGAATCAGAACGCAAGAGTGATGCTGTGACGGAGAAGGGGGCCCTGGATCGTACTCTTCGACTTTCTGAGCTCGAGAGTAAGCTTCTAGCTATTCGGTTCATGCGTTTTGTGTTTACGCCCGCTTTTGCTTTCTGCTCTAACTGCTTCTACTCTGTAGGCAAGATTGAGGCGATGGCAGAGGAGCACAAACACTGCCATGTCTTTGTTGACAATGCTGAGACCACCATCAAGAAGTTGGAGGGTGAGTTGCCGTCTTCTCGGCTTGCTCTCCTCCTTCTTCTTTGCTACTCTGCTGACCATGCTCTTCTCTCCGCAGAAGATTACAAGAAATTTCGTGAAGAGCATCTCGACTGCCTGAAGCCCGCAGAGGTGAGGCAGCAGGTTGAGAGCCTTGAGGTAGAGTTCAAGGACAGACACCTCACCGAGATGGAACCACTGCAAGTCCAATTGAGGGCTGCCCTTCAGGACGCCATAGACCTTGCCGCCGAGAAGGACAAGATGGAGGCAGCTTACAAGGCCAAGGAGAGGGCCCTCGAGTTGGAGAACGAGGTGCTGAAGAAGAGCAACGTGGACCTCATGAGCCAGCTGGCCGAGTTGCGCAAGGTTGAAGAGAGGCACCTTGCTGATGAGGAGGCATGGAAGAGGAAGCTGCAATCGCTACTCTGCGACCCGAACAGTAAGTTCTCGCTTCTCTGCGCCTCCCTGTTTCCTTCTTCTTCTCTGTTGTTTGACTTGCATCTCTTCTCTGCCTCCGTTTCTAATCTTTTATGATAGCATTTTCAGAAATCTTCCCCGACCTCTGCTCGTCTTGCAAGCCTTCCCTGTCCAAGGCCCAAGATATTCGCGCTGAGAAAGGACTGCCCATGGACACCAAGGCTTCGATTGAAGATAGCTTCACGAACATGCAGGGACAGATCCAGCGTCTTAGGGGATTGGGCACTGACTTGACGTCCTCCGCTTTTAAGCTCCATGCTTTGTTCTGGCCCCAAGATCCTTTGCCCCAGACCATCCGCGCACTCGCCGAGAAGCTAAACGGCGTCAAAGCGGAGTTGAAGAAATGGCGAGCATCTGGAGCTCGGGCAGGCGCCGACATGCTTCTACTCTTCATTTGCAGCTGGTATGAGAATCGCAATCTCAATACCATCTGCGAGATGCGCCGGGACTCAAAGTGGGAGAAGGATCCCGAGTGCGTGACTCGCCGCCAGGCAGTCGCGTACGAGATTGCCTCCTACGCGGATACCGCGCGCTTCATCGAAGGCCTCACCGAGCCTGACACTGACGCGGAAGGCGAGGCTGAAGAGGAGGATGAAGACGACGACGAGGCCACCGAGTCGAAAGACTTGAGCTGTTTCGATAGCACTGGCGCCGAGGACAAGTCCGGGAAGGGGAAGGGCACGGTCGTCGCGGATAGCGACGAGGAAGCCGAAAGCCAGGACGCCAACGTCACCACCGAGATGGTGATCGACGCTGTCGTTCCCGAGTTGGGAACTTCATCTGGCGCGACACTCGATGATGCGGCGCTACTCCGCACTCAATCTACTGCCTCCACTTCGGCTACGGACCCCATTTCGGTGGCCACCGCCACCTCAGATCAGGCTGCTGCCAACCTTGAAGCGGATGCTGCCAATGCCAACCTGGAGAACACCGCTACCTCGACCTAGTTACTTCCTGAAACATTTATGCTTTAAAACCTTTATCAGATCCCCGGGATGCCGGGTGCAGATGTATCAAACAATTATCTTTCCCGTTGCTACTCAGCTTTTATTCCCATTTGACATTTTATGCTTAGCAATTTGATCAGCCTTGGCTCGATGCCGGGTTGCGTTATCATGCAAGTCCCCGAGTTGCATTTCTCATTCACTCTTCCTTTTTATCTCAGCTCTTACCTGCAACCTGTTGCTTTTTTGGTATTCGAGTCACAAGAGTTCAAAGTTGGAGTTTCAAATACTTAGCCACTTAGAAACGATCATAGTAACGCTACCCACCACTTAGCCGAAAAAAGTTAACAAAAAAGCAATAAAGAACGCTCTACTCGGTTGCCACACACTTCCTTTCCTTCGCAATTTTTCATGTGTTCATTGACTCTTTGGCTTGTTCTCTGGCTTGCCATGAAGCCGGGTTGCGGACAGCAGCAGAGTCGCAGAGTGTCCGGTGAGTGTAAACACACTACTTTGTATGCTTTTGAAATTCTAAACATAGCAACCGAGTAGACAAAGATACAACAGAATAGAAACACTTAGAACATTTTTGGACGAGGGCAGTCCCCGAGTTCAATTTCAGATTGCAGGATAGGATTTTAACTCGGATAAGAGAGTACATACACACTTTTGCTCATGAATGAAAGCGACGGAGTAGAGCTACATTCCAGGGGCGCTTAGATTCCTCTCTAGCTTTATCTACCCTGTTCTTCTGTGATGGCTGCACGTCTACAAGGTAATAGGCATCATTGTGCAGAGTCTTGCTCAGAATGAAAGGCCCTTACCACGTAGGGGATAGCTTGTGCATCTCGGCTGTGCGTTGCACAAGCCTAAGGACCATGTCTCCTTCTCGGAAAACCCTTGGGCTCACTTTTCGGCTATGATACCGACTCAAGTTTTGCTGGTAAACAGCTTAACGTGACAGAGTTAGCTCTCTTGCTTCTTCTAGCAGGTCAACGTCATCTTCTCGAGCTTCTCTCGCCTCCACCTCAGTGTAGAGGGTTACTCGTGGGGAGTCATGCTCTAGGTCTATTGGTAACACGGCCTCGGACCCGTATACCAAGAAGAATGGCGTGTAGCCGGTTGACCGGTTAGGGGTAGTCCTTAGACTCCACAACACCGCTGGCAACTCGTCTAGTCAACACCCAGGTGTTTTCAGCAGCGGCTCAATCAGCCTTGGCTTTATGCCTGCCAGCACCATGCCATTTGCTCTTTCCACCTGCCCATTGGAGGCGGGATGCGCGACAGACGCAACATCTAGCCGGATGTGCTTATCTCTGCAGAACCTCACCATGGCACCCTCGGCAAAGTTTGTGCCATTATCCGTGATGATGCTGTGCGGGTAGCCGTATCTCAGGATCACGTCCTTCAGGAAACTCACAGTTGTGGCTCCATCACACTTCCGAATAGGCTTCACTTCAATCCACTTGGTGAACTTGTCAACCATGACCAAGATATGAGTCATGTTGCCTCTAGCCGGCTTGAATGGACCAACCATGTCCAAACACCAAACAGCAAATGGCCAAGTAATTGGAATGGTTTTCAACTCGGAAGCAGGCAAGTGGATCTTACTTGCGAACCTCTGGCATCTGTTGCATTTTCTCACAATATCTTCAGCTTGCTTCAAGGCAGTGAGCCAAAAGAACCCATGCCGAAAAGCCTTCTTGACCGGAGCCCAAGAGGAGGCATGATGCCCGCATTCTTCTTGATGTATTTCCACCAGAATTTCTTCTCCTTCTTCCGGTTCCACACAGCGTTGCAGCACGCCAGTGGGACTTCTCTTGTGCAGCACTTCTCTAAAGATGGTGTAGCCTTTGGATCTTCTCTGAATTTGCCTTGCGGTAACCTCATCATCTGGCAGGGTGCCGTCCTTTAGAAAGGATAATATGGGCATAGCCCAACTCGGTGTCTCCCGCATGGGAAATACTGGTTCGTCCACTTCCATTGGAACATCCACCACTGCATCTTTTTCTGCGCTGGGGTTCACTCTCTGCAGCCCCGAACGGTTAGCAAGGACTTCCTCAATGAATGCGACAGTCCTCGAGTTGAGAAGGGCAATCCCCGAGTAAGGAAGGACAGTCCCCGGGTTGAGAAGGGAAGTCCCCGAGTAAGGAAGGACAGTCCCCGAGTAAGGAGGGAAGTCCCCGAGTAAGGAGGGGCAGTCCCCGGGTTGCAGGCGCCAGTCCCCGGGATGGAGACCGCAGTCCCCGGGTTCTCTGTTGCATTCTCCTAGTCAATCTCCATTGGAACTGCTTCCTCACTAGGCAGAGAAGGAACGAAAATGGATTCCGAGTTGGGGGATGGCTTGATGAATGGCTTTCTCAAATGCTCCAAGGCGATCCCAGCCGGGATGTATTGCTGAGAAGACCCAACTTGGACAGCTCATCAGCTGCTTCATTCTCTGCTCGGTGGATGTGTTGGAACTCGCAGCCTTCAAAGAATGCTGTCATAGTTTGCACCAGGAAGCGGTATGACGCCATGTTGGCATCCAGAGCATCCCAAGTGCCAGAAACTTGCTGCACCACCAAATCTGAGTCGCCATAGCATATGATGCGCTGCACACCAACTTCCTTGGCTACCTTCAAACCATGCACCACGGCTTCGTACTCTGCAACATTGTTGGACGCCTTGAAGTGGATCTGCAATACGTACTTGAGTTGATCTCGCTTGGGTGACGTAAGCACTACGCCAGCGCCAAGCCCTTCCTTCACCTTGGAGCCATCAAAGTGCATCTTCCAGTAATTGGAAACTGGAGCAGGAGGTTCATACTGCACCTCAGCCCAATCCACAAGAAATTCCGTCAGAATCTGAGACTTGATGGCTTCTCTTCTCGCATACGCGGGAGCGTACGCGGCCAGCTCGATTGCCCACTTGGCTACTCTGCCACTCGCTTCCTTGTTGCCCATGATATCCGAGATGGGAGCAGAGCTCACCACGGTGATAGGATGCTCCTGGAAGTAGTGCTTCAGTTTCTTGGCGCCCAGGTACACGCCGTAAGTCATCTTTTGGTAGTGCGGGTAGTTCTGCTTGGAGCTGGATAGCACTTCACTGAGATAATACACAGGCCGCTGCACACTCTTGCCTTCCTCTTCTCGTTCCACTACAATCACCACGCTGACTACCCGGTTGGTGGCAGCAATGTACAGCATCATTGGCTCTTTGGGTAGCGGACTAGCCAAGATGGGAGCGCTACCCAACATTGCCTTCAGCTCATTGAATGCCACATCAGCTTGTGGTTTCCAAACGAACTTGTCACTTTTCTTCATCAATTGGTACAGAGGCAGGGCCTTCTTGCCCATTCTGCCCAAGAAACGACTCACATATGCCAAGCAACCAGTGAATTTTTGCACATCCTTCAGGGATCTCGGTAAAGACATGCTCTCAATAGCTTTTATCTTTGAAGGATTGGCTTCAATGCCCCGACTGGATACCAAGAAGCCGAGTAGCTTGCCAGCCGGGACGCCAAAGGTGCATTTACTCGGGTTCAGCTTCATCTTGTACTTGCGCAAATTGGCAAAAGTTTCCTCAAGGTCACTAAGCGGAGTATGTGTTTTATTCGTTTTGATGACAATGTCATCTACGTACACCTGCACATTTTTGCCAAGTTGATCATGCAAGCATTTCTGCATGCATCTCTGATAAGTAGCACCCGCATTCCGCAACCCGAAGCACATGACGCGATAGCAATAAGCCCCGTACGGGGTAATGAAAGCAGTCTTTATTTGATCAACAGGGTTGAGAGCTATCTGATGAAAACCAGAGTAGGCATCTATAAAAGACAAAAGCTCACAACCAGCAGTGGAATCGATCACCTGATCGATGCGAGGTAGCGGAAAGGGATCCTTGGGGCAGACTTTGTTCAAGTCGGTGTAGTCGACGCACATGCGCCATGCGGTAGCGGCCTTGGGATCCTCCTTCTTCTTCTCAACCATGACCGGGTTGGCTAGCCAATCCGGATGCAGCACCTCCATGATGAAATTGCTTATCAGCAGCTTGGTGATCTGATCACCGATATCCTTCCTTCTCTCATCTCCGAAGCGGCGCATAGCCTGCTTCACTGGTTTGGCGTCAGGATGCACATGTAGCGAGTGCTCAACCAACTCCCGCGGGACATGTCGGGGGGTTACCCCCGAGTAGGGTAAAGGCAAGTGCTAAGGGCAAGATCAGAAGGAGGGTTCGGCCGAGTAGCTGGCTACCCGGTACTTGCTACCCGGTCGACTGCTATTCGGTCGTACCTGTTGATGGCCAGAAGGAAGAATTAAGGAAGTTACGTTCCTCCGAGTAGAAGAATTGGCCCGAGTAGAAATGGCGGTTTCCTACTCGGGCCAGAAGTCAAAGGAGCCGTTCTGACACAGGATCCCGCGTATCCTGGGTCCGTACTGTGGCACTGTTCATCTGCAGGGGGCGTGCCTGACCGCGCCAGGGTGTCAGAAGGGCGTCGCAGGATAGGGGGACCTACTCTGTGTTCGTGGCAGTGATAACAGATCAGCTTCTTGGTTTTGCACAACGACTTTCCACACGGAGACAAACTAGGAAGCCAAAGCTGTCAGCGGGAAGCTGGAAGTGTGTAGTGTGCACACTATGTCGACATCTTGGCTGTATCCGGCTGGGCGCCAGTATATAAGGTGCCCTGCCCCCTCCTGCGCGAGGGATCATAGAACCGGTTCACATTCTTGACCTAGTTCATCATAGAGAGAGGAGAGTGGCTACTCGGCTGAAGGCCAAACTTGTACTGTGGCTACTCGGTGAGACACTAATACACAGAGAGAAAGGCAGGAGTAGGGGTTTTACCTCCACACGAGGGCCCTGAACCTGGGTAGATCTTGTTGTTTGCAGTGCTGGTTTCATACTTCACGCGGCTACTCGCTGCGTGATCCCTCCCCGAACGCCTCCAGCGTCCATTGTCCCCACAACTTTAGCCATCCTATGGCATCTGCCGTGACACCACCACGATAGTTGGCGCCCACCGTGGGGCAACCAGCGGCGCTGGTTGGAGTCTCCGTTCGGACGGGATCTACTTCTGGGGAGCGCGTGGTCTGTGGCCTCGTCCACAGATTCGGCTCCTTCGACTTCGTCGTCGACAACGCCGGCGATTTCGGCGGCAGGGCCATGCCGGAAGGCGGCACGGTGCTCTCCTTCGGCTCGCACCTTGTCTACGTTGCCACCGTCGTCATCCGCGAGTTCCCGGAGGAGGTGCTGGTCGCAGAAGATCCTCCTGCTGTGATCGCTGCCCGCGGAAGGCCGGTTGGTCGTTCTGCAGACAGCCCGGAGGTGATGGTCGCTGGCCTGGCTGCAGACGCCGGCAAGGGCGCCGGCGTCGCCGCGGGCGTCATCGAGGATCTCGCTGGCTCGAGTGCCGGCGGGAAGACCCACAAGCCCTACGAGAAGGACTGCAACCTGCCCCTCTCCACTACTCCGACAATACCTGCGTCTACTGCGCGGACGGGTATGCCACCTCCCACTGATCTTGAGCTCTTATCCATGAAGGCGCAGCTCGACCGGCAGCGCCAGGAGTTGCTCGCCGAGCAGGCGGAGTTGGAGAAGATTAGGCTTGAGCTTAGTCTAGATCAGAACGAGTATAACAAGGCTCACGGCTTTGCACCAGTTGCTAGGAGGGCTAGCAAAGTAGACGCTACGCGCCGCAACTTAGGCGCCGAGATGGCAACAGTTGTAGAGGCTCCTAGTCAGTCTGCCACCGCAAACACCTCCACCAGGCCTAGATACAGCACCCCTGCCAAAACACTTAGAGCTGCTGAGGCCGTAGCTGCTGAGTTGCCGCATCTCGACGGCGACGCGCGCGCTAGGCAACATGAAAGGCTTAATGAGCTAGTGCTAGAGGCTGCTAGGCAGAACGAGGAGTTCCGGAAAGCCAATCCGGGTGCTGGAGCTTCTCAGGTGGTGCACTCGCATGCGGCTAGATCCAATGATCAGGCCTCGTCACCACATCCCAGCCGCGAGAAGAGCCGTAGTGGGCGTTCTGGCAGAGATAGGCAGATGCAGGTGTACGACCCGGCTGTCGCCGCGAAACAGTTCGCTGTGCCGCAACAGTCCAGTCAGAAACACAACGCTGCAGGAGCAGGCTTTTAAGCCCATAAAGCTCAGAGCCAGGCGCGAGATGGAGATCGCCCGCGTCCTTCTCGGCATCAATTTGCTCAGCCTACTCGGCAGAGGCCGCAGCAGCCAGCTGCCGCGTGCGACGTTGCAGGTGGCAAACCCGGTGGAGCAGCCCGCAGCTGTAGAGGTGGACAGGTATGACGATGGCTACTCGGCTATGGGGCTCGCCGGCTATGATATCATGGACCGTGTGGGCGAGCGTATGCTGGAGCCCATGGATGCCAGGCATAAGCTGGATAGGATCAATCTGTCCGCACGGCTCGAGAGCACAGGCCCGCCTGGCCCGGAGTGCTTTGGCCCACGTATCATGAATGAGCCGTCCGTGAAGAACTTCCAGCTTGCTAGAGGAACCAAGAGTTACAATGGCAGCACCAAGCCGGAAGATTGGCTCAATGACTATGTCACCGCGGTTCATATCGCAAACGACAACCGGAGATGGGCTGTGCGGTATGTGCCGCAAATGCTTGAAGGCCCAGCTCGAACTTGGCTCAACAACTTGCCCAAGAACAACATCAATTGCTGACTGGACTTCCCGGAGGCCTTCATCAGCAACTTCACCAGCACTTACAAGAGGCCGAATAGGCCACAACAGTTGTCCGCTTGCAAGCAGCGGGAGGATGAGACGGACCGCGAGTATCTTACTCGGTGGAGCACATTGAGGAACACCTGTGAAGGTGTGAATGAGGCCCAAGCCATCACTTGGTTTGCGCAGGGTTGCAAACATGGCAGCATGTTGTGGCAAAGGTTGCAGAGGGAGATGCCGAACACTCTGGCGGAGACCATCAAGATTGCGGATCAGTACGCGCTCGGTGATCCTACTCAGCCCCTGATGGACTCCTCCGAGCCGAGAAGAAACTTCAACAGCAACAAGCGCAACGAGTTCCGCAACAAGCGCAGGGGTGACCGGATAGATACTCGGTACGACCCTGAGGAGGTGAATGCAGTGGCTGTCGGAGCTCGGAATAGCCAAAGGCAGAAACCTGCTGGAGCCCAGTACGGGCAGAACCAGAACCAGGGCCAAGGCAACAAGAAGCCATATCGTGCTCCTCAGCAGGGTAGCGGCAACTCGGAACCGGCCAAGAAGTTTGTCTTCGACGACATGAGGGATGGCCCATGTAGTTTCCATACTCAGCACCCCTCGAGGCCTGCCAACCACACTACCCGGCAATGCGAGTGGTGGGATCTGATCAGGAATGAAGGCTTGCCTCCTCCTCCTCCTCTGCCAGCTGCAAATGCCAATGTGCAGCCTGCTCGCGCACCCGCAGCTCGGCCTCCAGTTTTTCTGAGAAGGGAGAACGTGAACCAGGTGGCTTTGGGAGCCAACCGCTACTTCAACAACAACAACAACCGCTACTTCGACAACAACAACAACAACCGCAACCGCAACAACAACAGAGGAAACAACAACTACCAGGGCAACAACAATGGTAACAATGATGACGGAGGCCGCAACCAGTACCAAGAGCACCACGAGAGCTACATGATCTTCACTTCTGAGCCCGTCAACAAGCAATCGCAGCACAGGCGTGCCATGGAGGTCAATGCTGTGATCCCCGCTGTCCCTCACTACATGCACTGGTGCAACCAAGAGATCACGTGGTCCAGAGCAGATCATCCTAAGGTGATGCCCAACCCGGGTAGCTACGCCTTGGTGCTGGATCCCACTTTCTTGGGTCCCTAGAAGAACGTGAGGTTCAGCAAGGTACTGGTCGACAACGGCAGCAGCATCAACATCGTGTACAAGGATATGCTTGAGAAACTCGGAATTGCCGAGAACATGCTGCTACCTAGCAAGACCACATTCCACGGTATTGTGTCGGGAATTTCCTGTTCTCCGATGGGCCGAGTATGGATGGATGTTCTATTCGGTACTCGGGAGAACTGCCGCACGGAGAGGCTGCAGTTCGAGGTGGTTGATCACCAAAGCCCCTACCACGCCCTACTCGGTAGGCCAGCGCTGAGCAAGTTCATGGCCTCTACTCATACTGGGTACTTAAAGATGAAGATCCCTGGTCCCAATGGTGTGATTACTATCTCTGGTGATTACAAGAAGTCCATGGAGTGTGCCTCTGCTGGTTCCCAGTTGGCGGAGTCGATGGTGATTGCTGCCGAGAAGAAAAAGATACATGAAGTGGTGGCTATGGCGCAGGCAGCACAAGGTGTTACGCCCGAGATGCCAAGCTCTCAGTACGGGACCGCGTTCCAGGCATCCCAGGAAACAAAGAAGGTCCAGGTTGACCCTGAGTTCCCCGACCGCGTTGCCATCATTGGCTCCGGGTTGGCGGAGAAATAGGAAAGCGAGCTCATCCACTTCCTCCGTGAGAATCGGGACGTGTTCGCCTGGTCCAATGAAGATCTTCCAGGTGTCCCGAGGGAGTTGGTTGAGCACTCGCTACATGTGCGCCCTGACGCCAAACCAGTGAAGCAGGCTATGCGCCGCTTCGGAGATGTGAGAAGGAAGGCTATCGGTGATCAGGTCACCAAGTTGCTGATAAGCAATTTCATTATGGAGGTGCTGCATCCGGATTGGCTAGCCAACCCGGTCATGGTCGAGAAGAAGAAGGAGGATCCCAAGGCCGCTACCGCATGGCGCATGTGCATCGACTACACCATTTGAACAAGGCCTACCCCAAGGATCCTTTCCCGCTACCTCGCATCGATCAGGTGATCGATTCCACTGCTGGTTGTGAGCTTTTGTCTTTCATAGATGCCTACTCTGGTTTTCATCAGATAGCTCTCAACCCTGCTGATCATAAAGACTGCTTTCATTACCCCGTACGGGGCTTATTGCTATCGTGTCATGTGTTTCGGGTTGCGGAATGCGGGTGCTACTTATCAGAGATGCATGCAGAAATGCTTGCACGATCAAGTCGGCAAGAATGTGCAGGTGTACGTAGATGACATTGTCATCAAAACGAATAAAACACATACTCTGCTTGCCGATCTTGAGGAAACCTTTGCCAACTTGCGCAAGTACAAGATGAAGCTGAACCCGAGTAAATGCACCTTTGGCGTCCCGGCTGGCAAGCTACTCGGTTTCTTGGTATCCAGTCGGGCCATTGAAGCCAATCCTTCAAAGATAAAAGCTATTGAGAGCATGTCTTTGCCGAGATCCCTGAAGGATGTGCAAAAATTCACTGGTTGCTTGGCATCGCTGAGTCGTTTCTTGGGCAGAATGGGTGAGAAGGCCCTGCCTTTGTACCAGTTGATGAAGAAAAGCGACAAGTTCGTCTGGATGCCGCAAGCGGATGTGGCATTCAATGAGCTGAAGGCAATGCTGGGTAGCGCTCCCATCTTGGCTAGTCCGCTACCCAAAGAGCCAATGCTGCTGTACATTGCTGCTACCAACCGAGTAGTCAGTGTGGTAATTGTGGTGGAGCGAGAAGAGGAAGGCAAAAGTGTGCAGCGGCCAGTATATTATCTCAGTGAAGTGCTGTCCAGCTCCAAGCAGAACTACCCGCACTACCAAAAGATGACTTACGGCGTATACCTTGGCGCCAAGAAGCTGAAGCACTACTTCCAAGAACATCCTATCACTGTGGTGAGCTCTGCTCCCATCTCGGATATCATCGGCAACAAGGAAGCAAGTGGCAGAGTAGCCAAATGGGCGATCGAGCTAGCCGCGTACGCTCCCATGTATGCGAGAAGAGAAGCCATCAAGTCTCATATTCTGGCGGAATTTCTTGTGGATTGGGCTGAGGTGCAGTATGAGCCTCCCGCTCCAGTTTCCAATTAATGGAAGATGCACTTTGATGGCTCCAAGGTGAAAGAAGGCCTTGGTGCTGGCGTAGTGCTTACGTCACCCAAGCGAGATCAACTCAACTATGTGCTGCAAATCCATTTCAAGGCATCCAACAACGTTGCAGAGTACGAGGCCGTGGTACACGGCTTGCGGGTAGCCAAGGAGGTTGGCGTGCAACGCATTATATGCTATGGCGACTCGGATCTGGTCGTGCAGCAAGTTTCTGGCACTTGGGATGCTCTTGATGCCAACATGGCATCATATCGTTTCCTGGTGCAGTCTATGACTGGATTTTTTGAAGGCTGCGAGTTCCAGCACATCCACCGAGCAGAGAATGAAGCAGCAGACGAGCTGTCCAAGTTGGGGTCTTCTCGGCAATACATCCCGGCTGGGATTGCCTTGGAGCATTTGAGAAAGCCATCCCCCAATTCGGAGTCTATATTTGTTCCCTCTCTGCCAAATGAAGAAGCTATTCCCATGGAGATTGACTGGGAGAATGCCACAGAGAACCCGGGGACTGCCACTCCCTACTCGGGGACTGCCACTCCCTACTCGGGGACTACCACTCCTTACTCGGGGACTGCCCCTCTCAACCCCGGGACTGTCGCATTCATTGAGGAAGTTCTTGCCAATCGCTCAGGACTTCAAAGAAGTGCTCCCAACTCTAAAGAGCAGTCAGTGGTACCTGTTCCAATGGAAGTGGACGAACCAGTGTTTCCCGCACGGGAGACACCGAGTTGGGCCATGCCCATATTATCCTTTCTAAGGGACGGCACCCTGCCAGAAGATGAAGTTACAGCGAGGCAGATCCAGAGAAGATCCAAGGGCTACACGATATTCAGAGAGGTGCTGCACAAGAGAAGTGCCACCGGCGTGCTACAACGCTGTGTAGAACCAGAAGAAGGAGAAGAAATTATTGTGGAAATACACCAAGGAGAATGCGGGCATCACGCCTCTTCTCGGGCTTTGGTCAAGAAGGCTTTTCGGCATGGTTTCTATTGGCTCACTGCCTTGAAGCAAGCTGAAGATATTGTGAGAAAGTGCAACGGCTGCCAGAGGTTCGCAAGTAAGATCCACTTGCCTGCTTCCGAGTTGAAAACCATTCCAATCACTTGGCCGTTTGCTGTTTGGTGTTTGGACATGGTTGGCCCCTTCAAGCCGTCTAGAGGCAACATGACTCACATCTTGGTCATGATTGACAAGTTCACCAAGTGGATAGAAGTGAAGCCTATTCGGAAGTGTGATGGAGCCACAGCTATGAGTTTCCTGAAGGATGTGATCCTGAGATACGGCTATCCGCACAGCATCATCACGGATAACGGAACAAACTTTGCTGAGGGTACAATGGTGCGGTTCTGCAGAGATAAACATATCCGGCTAGATGTTGCGTCGGTTGCGCATCCCGCCTCCAATGGGCAAGTTGAAAGAGCAAATGGCATGGTGCTAGCAGGCATAAAGCCAAGGCTGATTGAGCCACTGCTGAAAACACCTGGTGTTGGCTAGACGAGTTGCCAACGGTGTTGTGGAGTCTAAGGACTACCCCTAACCGGTCAACCGGCTACACACCATTCTTCTGGGTATACGGGGCTGAGGTCGTGTTGCCAATAGACCTAGAGCATGACTCCCCCGAGTAACCCTCTACACTGAGGTGGAGGCGAGAGAAGCCCGAGAAGATGACGTTGACCTGCTAGAAGAAGCAAGAGAGCTAACTCTGTCACGTTCAGCTGTTTACCAGCAAAACTTGAGGCGTTATCATAGCCGAAAAGTGAGCCCAAGGGTTTTCCGAGAAGGAGACATGGTCCTTAGGCTTGTGCAACGCACAACCGGGATGCAGAAACTATCCCCTCCGTGGGAAGGACCTTTCATTGTGAGCAAGGCTCTGCACAATGATGCCTATTACCTGGTAGACGTGCAACCATCACAGAAGAACAGGGCGGATAAAGCTGGAGAGGAATCTAAGCGCCCCTGGAATGTAGCTCTACTCCGTCGCTTTCATTCATGAGCAAAAGTGTGTATGTACCCTCTTATCCGAGTTAAACTTCTACCCTGCAATCGAAAATTGAACTCGGGGACTGCCCTCGTCCAAAAAAATTCTTAAGTGTTTCTGTTCTGTTCTACCTCTGGCTACTCGGTTTCTCTGCTTAGAATTTCATGGATACATTTAGTACTGTGTTTAAACCTAAATGCCAACTCTTCGACTTTGCTGCTGTCCGAAACCCGGCTTCATGGCAAGCAAGAGAACAAGCAAATGGTCAATGAGCACAGGAAAAATGACTAAGGAAAGGAGAAGTGCAGGAACCGGGTAGAACGTCCTTTACTACTGTTTTCGGTTAACTTTTTTTCCGGCTAAGTGGTGGGTAACGTTATTATGATTGTTTCTAAGTGGCATCCTATTTGCAACTCCAACTTTGAACTTTTGTGACTCGAATACCAAAAAAGCAATAAGTTGCAGGTAAGAGCTGAGATAAAAAGGGAAGAGTGAATGAGAAATGCAACTCGGGGACTCGCATGTTCACGCAACCCGGCATCGAGCCAAGGCTGCTCAAGTGGCTAAGTATAAAACATCAAATGAGAATTAAAATTGAGTAGCAACGGAAAGGATAATGTTTGATACATTTGCACCCGGCATCCCGGGGATCTGATAAAAATCTCGAGCATAAGTGTTGCAGGACATAATCAGGTAGAGGTAGCAGCATCTTCGGTGTTGGCCTTGGCAGCGTCAGCTTCCGTGTTGGCGACATCAGTCTTCGCGGCATCCGCTTCTGGGTTGGTGGCAGCCTGATCAGAGGTGGCTGTGGCCACCGAGATGAGGTCCGTCGCCGAAGTAGAGGCAGCAGATTGGGTGCGGAGTAGCGCCGTGTCGTCGAGGGCCGCGCCTGATGAAGAGCCGAACTCAAGTGCCGCGGTGTCGATAGTCATCTTCTCGCTTTCGTCTTCCTCGTCGCTATCCGCGACGAGCGCGCCCTTCCCCTTCTCGGCGCCAGTGTCCTCAAAACTGCCCAAGTCTTCCGACTCGGTCGCCTCGTCGTCGTCCTCGTCCTCCTCTTCATCTTCGCCTTTCGCGTCAGTGTCAGGCTCGGTGAGGCCTTCGATGAAGCGCGCGGTATCCGCGTAAGAGGCGATCTCATACGCGACTGCCTGGCGGCGAGTCACGCACTCGGGATCCTTCTCCCACTTGGAGTCCCGGCGCATCTCGAGGATGGTATTGAGATTGAGGTTCTCATACCAGCTGCAGACGAAGAGGAGCAGCATGTCAGCGCCTACCTGAGCTCCGGATGGTCGCCACTTCTTCAGCTCGGCTTTAACGCCATTCAGCTTCTCGGCGAGCGCACGGATGGTTGCTGGCGCAGGGCCTTGGGGCCAGAATAGCGCGTGAAGCCTGAAGGCAGTGGACACCAAGTCGGTGCCCAAGCCCCTAAGATGTTTGAGTTGGGTCTGCATGCTCGAGAGGTTATCTTCAATCGAAGATTTGGTATCTGTGGGCAAACCCTTCTCAATTCGGAGCTCTTCTGCCTTAGTGAGGCCTGGCTTGCAAGTCGAGCAGAGGTCAGGGAAGATTTCTGCAAATGCTTTCAGAGAAGATTAGAAACAGGGGCAGAGAAGAGGAGCAAACCGAGTAAACCAGAAGAAGAGGGAAATAAACAAATGCGGAGAAGCGAGAACTTACTGTTCAGCTCGCAGAGTAGCGATTCCAGTTTACGCTTCCAAGACTCCTCGTCAGCAACGTGCCTCTCTTCCACCCTGCGGAACTGGGCCAGTTGGAGCATGAGATCCGAGTTGCTTTTCTTCAGCGTCTCGCACTCCATCTCAAGGGCCTTCTCCCTAGCCTTGGCGGCTGCCTCCAGCTTGTCCTTCTCGGCGGCTATGTCTAGGGCGTCCTGAAGGGCAGCCCTTAACTGGACCTGCAGCGGCTCCAGCTCGGTGGTATGTTGGCTCTTGAGCTCTACGGCTTGGCTTTCCAATTGCTGCCGCACCTCGGCAGGTTTAAGACAGTCGAGATGCTCTTCAACAAACTTCTTGTGGTCTTCTGCGGAGAGAGGATCAAGGTCAGCAGAGTAGCGAAAAAGCAAAGGAAGGAAGACAAGCCGGGAAGACGGCAACTCACCTTCCAGCTTCTTGATGGTGGTCTCTGCGTTGTCAACAAAGACATGGCAGTGCTTGTGTTCCTCGGCCATTTCATTAAACTTGCCTGCAGAGTAGAAACAGTGCTTGTGTGGTCAACAAAGAGCGGGCGTAAACACAAAACGCATGAACCGCGAAGCTAGAAACTTACTCTCGATCTCGGAGAGTTTAAGAGTACGATCCAGGGCCTCCTTCTCCGTCACGACATCACTTTTGCGTTCTGCTTCTAGGGCCTCAAGGCGCCTTTTTGCAATGCTGTGATTCCAGAGCAGCTGCCGGTACAGGATCGTTCTCTTCAAAAGGCTATTCTGAGAAGCAGAAAGAAAATGAGTTAGACAATGTTTCGAAGATTTGACCCGAGAAGACGGCAACCCGACTGAGTACCCGTCTACTCGGCCCGAATCTCGGGGACTGGGTAATGGATAAAGAGAAGAATAGAAAAGAATAAAAGCGCAACTCGGAACAGGCAAAACAAAACTTACTGCATAAGTTTGCTCGAGATCATCTGCAGCCTTGCGGTGGACGAACAACTTCGCGGCAAGCGTGCTGGTGGCGGATGAGATGGTCATGGGATTATAGCCCATGTCTGCCTTGTTCCAGTCGATACGCCAATAGTCCAGCGGGCCCAAGGCCAGGCCGTGCCAGGGCTGATTGCCAAGGACCTCGCTATTCCACTCAGCTTCAATGAAGCCTACCCGGTCGATAATCTGCTCAAGTCCCTGGGACACCACCTCTGTCTCCTGGATCTCGCGCGAGAAGATCGAAAGGGCTTTGTCCTTTGCTGGCAACTTGGAATCCATGGCCGAGGCTTGTTTACCTTTCGTAAGAGCAAGCTGCTTCTCGATCTTGTTCAGATTGATGCCATATTGTTTGCTCGTCTGCACCATGTAGGGCAGATAGTCAGGCGGGTCTTGAGCGCTTGATCCCGCGGCTGCGCCAGCGACGCTGCCAGAAGCACCGATGGGGAGCTGCCCGGTTTTCGCGGCAGGCTTGGCAGTCGGTTTAGGTGGCGGCATCTTGGCAGCATCCAGCGCAGCATTGCGCGACGGATTCCTGCGGACGGGGGCGTCAGGCTGGATGGCTTTCTTCTCGGCAGCGTCCTTCTTGTCGCCAGCATCGGAAGCAGCCTTCTTGGTAATCTGCTTGGCTGGAGGGCTGGCTGCGGTTTTGGTCTTCTTCACGGGCGGGGAGCTTGGCACAGTAGGTGGAGCAGCCTGTTGGGTAGGAGGCGCAGAGGGCTGGCTACCCGGCGCAGCGTCCGTCTGAGCGCGGCTTTGCAGGTTCTCCTCCACCTCAAGTGTCTCAACCCGCTGCCCGACAGCGGGGTCTTGCAGTAGGTCTTCTTCTTCTACCCGCGGTTGGGCCGCGGGGTCATCTCGGGCAGCAGCATCAGTGTCCTGCTGCTCTTGGTTCTCTTCCTGCCGCTCAAGGGTGGAGCGATCTTGAAGCTCGGTGTCTGGCTCTGTGTTCTCCCCAGCTGTGGCAGCTGGGGGAGAAGGGGGTCTCTCGTCGTGAGCAGCCTCCTGCGCTTGTTGTTCCGCACGGGCCTGCTGCTCCTGCTCGGCGTCCTGGGCACCGAGGTCCATGCCCTGGACGTTGGTGTTGTCTTTATCTTCCTCTTTCACGGGCAAGGGCGCACGCGTCTCGTCCCGCGCCGCGGTCTCGTCCTCGTCAGAGAGGTTGATGAGCACATCGATGTCAATGGCGGATCGCTTCTTGGATTTGGTGGGAGCGGCAACAGCTTTAGCGTCCAAGGGGGCGCTGAAGAGAAAAGAAGTTCAGAAAAGGGGTTTCAGAAACAGAAGAGAGAAAGAAGAAACCGAGAAGGAGCAGCGGAATAAGGAACTCAGGAAAAGCAGCAACAACAGAATGTAACTTAGAAGAAAATCACTTACCCAGCACGAGAAGGGGGTAGCCGTCTCCCGGAGACCTGCTTTGTCTTCTTCTCGCCCCTCTTGACCTTCTTGGCTGGGGGCTCCTGGGCACCACTACCCGCTCTCTTCCGAGCGGTGGGAGCAGCAACCGCAAGCGGATCGACGTCGAGGGCGTCCTCATCCTCCTCTTCAGCATCAACGTCATCTGCAGAGTAGGGGAGAAGAAAGAGTTGAGAAGCGGAAAGGAAAGTTACGTCGTGCTACCCATGACTAGAGAGGTGAACTCGGTCACCTTCTTCCTCGTCCTCGGACCAATCCCGAATGGACGCGTCGACGGATTGCTTACCCGGCTGGACGGCATGAGGGATACAGAGGGTGTCCGCGGTGTCGTAGGAGACCTCGTCGTCCTCCTTTCGATCTTCGTGCCAGTTGGCCTCGAAGCGCTCCTCGCTCTCAGCGAGCTGGCGAGCAAGGCGCTGGAGATATAAACAAGCAACACGAATCAGTTGAGCACAAAGCATAATAGAGTAAGTGTCCTACTCAACGAGGCGTGCAAACACAAAACACATGAAGCCTAACAGATAGTAGCAAGTGTTCTACTCGGCAGGTCGTGCAAACATAAAGCACATGAAGCCTAAAGAGATATGGTTAAGTGTCCTACTTGGCACAGAGTGCGGATACTAAGCACACCAAGCTAAGAAGGCTATCTACTCGGAATCAATATGCAGGAAACAGGACGAGAAGTACTAACCCGCTTGATTGGCTTCGTGCGGCTGTACGGCACAAAGCCGTACTGCCAGTGGTCGTTGAGGCCGGTACTCATGATGGAGCGCGCCCAGATGGCCACATCCGCGTTGCTAAGCTCGAACATGGTCCTCCGGGTGCAATCTCTATTGCCGCCCATGTAGCACATGAGGTGTGCGCGGCACTGCAGCGGGAGCACTCGCCTGGAAATCCAGCAGGCGATGGGGTCGTCGTTCTTGAGCCCTTTTTCCTTCAGCTGGGCGAGGCGCGTGTTGATCTGCTTGATGTCGCCTTCTAGCTTGGGCTTGAACCCCCAATTCTGCCCGGTAGGAGTCGAATTGGTCCATCGGGGGAGATTGATCCGGTCCACCGGGAGCTCGTCTTCCTTGACAGAGATGTTCTTCACGTAGAAGAAGGTTCTCTGCCATTTGCGCATGGAGTCAAGGCCCTTGACGCGCGGATGGCTGGTCCCGCTGCGCTGCACCATCATGGCGCTGCCGGTCTCGGTCATGCCGCGGCCACTATCTGCGCTACCCGGCTTGGGCTTGCTCTGCTTCCTAAAGAAGTAGCGCGCCCAGGTCATCGGCGTGGAGCGCACGCCCAGGAACGCCTCGCACACCACGGCGTGGTATGCGAGCATCACCATTGCATTCGGCGGCAGGTGATGCGGCTGGATTCCGAAATGGTTGAGGAAGGCGCGGAAGAAATCAGATACCGGTAGCCCGAATCCCCACGCGAAGTGCGCGAGAAACACCACGTGCTAACCCGCCTCCGGGGTGGGGATGAGCTCGCCGTTGGGATGCCGGCAGCGGACGCCGGGAGGAACTCGCCGGGTGTTCACCAGCCACTGGCAGTCGTCTGCCGTGACGTCGGATCCAGCCCACCCGGCGCGTGCGCCGTCGTCGCGAGCCATCAAGCTGGAGATGAAATTTGATGGAGATCTGGTGAAATTTGGTGGAAAGGGGTGGCCTTTCGGCGCGATGAAAGCTCGCAGCGGCGCAGTGAGGTGCACGGCGGCGAAGAGCTTGGTGGCGGCGGAGAAACGAAGAGGCAGGGATAGAATGAAGGCAGGAAGGGGAAGAAGGAGTTACCAAGGGGGTATTTATACCTCTCCTCGAGTTGCCGTTACAATCGGAGTTAGTGGGATCAGTTACGCACAGAGATCGTGCGGCGTGGGGAGTGTGGGCCGGTTAGAAACGCACACAGCGCAGGACGCGCGCGTAACGGCCGCAATTGATCCCACGACGCGATCGTGGGTAATTACTGCACTTGATGGGACCTAACGGGCTAGTGGGCCCAGGCCGTGAAAACTGGGCGCGTGGCCTGACAGATCCCGGGCACCGAGGCGTCGGGGGTGTGGTAGCGTGACACGTGTCCAGTTGCGGTGCAGAAAGGCAGATTTGCTCTGCCACGCAGAGATTCTGATTCGAGAAGTGGTTCTATTCGGAAGAGAAGAAACTCAAAACAAGATTGAGGGCTACTCAGAGGTTTTACTCGGCATCCTAAGGCTCGGAGGCAAGATTGGTTTTAAGCTGGTAGAGCCCAGTGAACAAGTTCGTAGTACTCTACCAGCTTCGGGGACTAATGTCGGGGGGTTACCCCCGAGTAGGGTAAAGGCAAGTGCTAAGGGCAAGATCAGAAGGAGGGTTCGGCCGAGTAGCTGGCTATCCGGTACTTGCTACCCGGTCGACTGCTATTCGGTCTTACCTGTTGATGGCCAGAAGGAAGAATAAGGAAGTTACGTTCCTCCGAGTAGAAATGGCGGTTTCCTACTCGGGCCAGAAGTCAAAGGAGCCGTTCTGACACAGGATCCCGCGTATCCTGGGTCCGTACTGTGGCACTGTTCATCTGCAGGGGGCGTGCCTGACCGCGCTAGGGTGTCAGCAGGGCGTCGCAGGATAGGGGGGACCTACTCTGTGTTCGTGGCAGTGATAACAGATCAGCTTCTTGGTTTTGCACAACGACTTTCCACACGGAGACAAACTAGGAAGCCAAAGCTGTCAGCGGGAAGCTGGAAGTGTGCACTGTGCACACTATGTCGACATCTTGGCTGTATCCGGCTGGGCGCCAGTATATAAGGTGCCCTGCCCCCTCCTGCGCGAGGGATCCTAGAACCGGTTCACATTCTTGACCTAGTTCATCATAGAGAGAGGAGAGTGGCTACTCGGCTGAAGGCCAAACTTGTACTGTGGCTACTCGGTGAGACACTAATACACAGAGAGAAAGGCAGGAGTAGGGGTTTTACCTCCACACGAGGGCCCTGAGCCTGGGTAGATCTTGTTGTTTGCAGTGCTGGTTTCATACTTCACGCGGCTACTCGGTGCGTGATCCCTCCCCGAACGCCTCCAGCATCCATCGTCCCCACAACTTTAGCCATCCTATGGCATCTGCCATGACACCACCACGACAGGACACCTGGTAAATCTTCATTGGACCAGGCGAACACGTCCCGATTCTCATGGAGGAAGTGGATGAGCGCTTTCCTATTTCTCCTCCAACCCTGAGCCAATGATGGCAACACGGTCGGGGAACTCAGGATCAACCTGGATCTTCTTTGTCTCCTGGGACGCCTGGAACGCATTCCCGTGCTGGGAACTCGGCATCCCGGGCGCTCCACCTTGTGCTGCTTGCGCCATAGCCACCACCTCGTACATCTTCTTCTTCTCGGCAGCAATCACCATAGATTCCGCCAACTGAGAACCAGCAGAGGCACACTCCATAGACTTCTTGTAATCACCAGAGATGGTAATCACGCCATTGGGACCAGGGGTCTTCATCTTCAAGTATGCAGCATGAGTAGAGGCCATGAACTTGCTCAGAGCCGGCCTACTGAGTAGGGCATGATAGGGGCTTTGATGATCAACCACCTCGAACTGCAGCCTCTCTGTGCGGCAGTCCTCCCTGGTGCCGAATAGAACATCTATCCACACTCTGCCCATTGGAGAACAAAAATTCCCGGCACAATGCCGTGGAATGTGGTCTTGCTGGGTAGCAGCATGTTCTCGGCAATACCGAGTTTCTCGAGCGTGTCTTTGTACACGATGTTAATGCTGTTGCCGTTGTCGATCAGTACCTTGCTGAACCTCACGTTCTTCTCAGGACCCAAGAAAGTGGGGTCCAGCACCAAGGCGTAGCTACCCGGGTTGGGCATCACCTTAGGATGATCTGCTCTGGACCACGTGATCTCTTGGTTGCACCAGTGCATGTAGTGAGGGACAGCAGGGATCACAGCATTCACCTCCATGGCACGCCTGTGCTGAGATTGCTTGTCGACGGGCTCAGAAGTGAAGATCATATAGCTCTCATGGTGCTCTTGGTACTGGTTGCGGCCTCCATCATCATTGTTACCATTGTTGTTGCCCTGGTAGTTGTTGTTGTCTCTGTTGTTGTTGCGGTTGCGGTTGTTGTTGTTGTTGTTGCGGTAGCCATCATTGTTGAAGTAGCGGTTGGCTCCTAAAGCCACCTGGTTCACGTTCTCTCTTCTCGGAAATACTGGAGGCCGAGCTGCGGGTGCGCGAGCAGGCTGCACATTGGCATTCGCAGCTAGCAGGGGAGGAGGAGGAGGCAGGCCTTCATTCCTGATCAAATCCCACCAGTCCCACTGTCGAGTAGTGTGGTTGGCTGGTCTTGAGGGATGCTGAGTATGGAAGCTACATGGACCATCCTTCATGTCTTGGAAGACAAATTTTGGGGCCGGATCCGGGTTGCCACTACCCTGCTGAGGAGCACGATATGGCTTCTTGTTGCCTTGGCCCTGATTCTGGTTCTTCCCGTACCGGGCTCCAGCAGGTTTCTGCCTTTGGCTACTCCCAGCTCCGGTAACCACAACATTCACCTCCTCAGGATCGTACCGAGTATCAATCCGGTCACCTCTGCGCTTGTTGCGGAACTCATTGCGCTTGTTGCTGTTGAAGTTTCTTCTCGGCTCCGCGGAATCCATCAAGGGCTGAGTGGGATCACCCAGTGCGTACTGATCCGCAATCTTGATGGTTTCCGCGAGAGTGTTCGGCATCTCCCTCTGCAGCCTTTGCCACAACATGCTGCCATGTCTGCAACCCTGCGCAAAACAAGTGATGGCTTGAGCCTCGTTCACACCTTCACAGGTGTTCCTCAATGTACTTCACCGAGTAAGATACTCGCGATCCGTCTCGTCTTCTCGCTGCTTGCAAGCGGACAACAGCTGCGGCCTATTCGGCCTCTTGTACGTGCTGGTGAAGTTGCTGATGAACGCCTCTGAGAAATCCAGCCAGCAATTGATGCTGTTCTTGGGCAGGTTGTTGAGCCAAGTCCGAGCTGGGCCTTCAAGCATTTGCGGCACATACCGCACAACCCATCTCCGGTTGCCGTTCGCGATATGAACCGCGGTGACATAGTCATTGAGCCAATCTTCCGGCTTGGTGCTGCCATTGTAACTCTTGGTACCTCTAGCAAGCTGGAAGTTCTTCACGGACGGCTCATTCATGATACATGGACCAAAGCACTCCGGGCCAGGCGGGCCCGTGTTCTCGAGTCGTGCGGATAGATTAATCCTGTCCAGTTTATGACTTGCATCCATGGGTTCCAGCACACGCTCACCCACGCGATCCATGATATCATAACCGGCTAAACCCATAGCCGAGTAGCCATCATCATACCTGTCCACCTCCACAGCTGCAGGCTGCTCCACTAGGTTGGCTACCGGCAACACCGCACGCGGCAACGCGGCAGCTGGCTGCTGCGGCCTCTGCCGAGTAGGCTGAGCAACTTGATGCCGAGAAGGACGCGGGCGATCTCCATCTCGCGCCTGGCTCTGAGCTTTCTGGGCTTGATAGCCTGCTCCTGCAGTGTTGTGTTTCTGACCGGACTATTGCGGCACAGCGAGCTGTTTCGCGGCGACAGCCGGGTCGTACACCTGCATATGCCTATCTCTGCCAGAGTGCCTACTCCGGTTCTTCTCGCGGCTGGGATGCGGTGATGAGGCCTGATCGTTAGATCTAGCCGCATGCGAATGCACCATCTGAGAAGCTCCAGCACCCGGGTTGGCTTTCCAGAACTCCTCGTTCTGCCTAGCAGCCTCTAGCACTAGCTCATTGAGCCTCTCTTGCTGCCTAACGCGCGCGTCGCCATCGAGATGCGGCAACTCAGCAGCTACAGCCTCAGTAGCTCTAAGTGTTTTGGCGGGGGTGCTGTATCTAGTCCTGGTGGAGGTGTTTGCGGTGGCAGACTGACTAGGAGCCTCTACAACTGTTGCCATCTTGGCGCCTAAGTTGCGACGCGTAGCGCCTACTTTGCTAGCCCTCCTAGCAACTGGTGTAAAGCCGTGAGCCTTGTTGTACTCGTTCTGATCTAGACTAAGCTCAAGCCTAACCTTCTCCAACTCCGCTTGCTCGGCGAGCAACTCCTGGCGCTGCCGGTCAAGCCGCGCCTTCATGGTTAAGAGCTCAAGATCGGTGGGAGGCGGCATGCCCGTCCGCGCAGCGGACGCAGGCATTGTCGGAGTAGTGGAGAGGAGGAGGTTGCAGTCCTTCTCGTAGGGCTTGTGGGTCTTTCCGCCAGCACTCGCGCCAGCGAGATCCTCGATGACGCCCGCGGCAGCAGCCGCACCCTTTCCGACATCAACAGCCAGGCCGGCCACCATCACTTCCACGCTGTCCGCAAAACGACCAACTGGCCTTCCGCGGGCAGCGATCACAGCAGGAGGATCCTCTGCGACCAGCACCTCCTCCGGGAACTCGCGGACGACGGCGGTGGCGACGTAGACGAGGTGTGAGCCGAATGAAAGCACCGTGCCGCCCTCCGGCATGGCCCTGCCGCCGAAATCGCCGGCGTTGTCGACAACGAAGTCAAAGGAGCCGAATCTGTGGACAAGGCCACAGACCACACGCTCCCCAGAAGTACATCCCGTCCGAATGTGAACTCCAGCCAGCGCCGCTGGTTGCCCCACGGTGGGCGCCAACTGTCGTGGTGGTGTCACGGCAGATGCCATAGGATGGCTAAAGATGTGGGAACGATGGACGCTGGAGGTGCTCGGGGAGGGATCACACAGCGAGTAGCCGCGTGGGGGATGAATCTAGCACTGCGAACAACACGATCTACCCAGGTTCAGGGCCCTCGTGTGGAGGTAAAACCCCTACTCCTTCCTTTCTCTCTTTTTATTTGTGTCTCACCGAGTAGCCACAATACAAGTTTTGGCCTTCAGCCGAGTAGCCACCCTTCTCTATGTGAGGTTCTAGCTCAAGAATGTGAACCGGTTCTGCGATCCCCGCGCAGGAGGGGGCAGGGCACCTTATATACTGGTGCCCAGCCGGATACAGCCAACGGGAAAAAATACAAAAAGATGTCGACATAGTGTGCACACTGCGCACTTCCGGCTTCCCACTGACACCTTTGGCTTCCTAGTTTGTCCTGTGTGGAAAGTCGTTGTGCAAAACCAAGAAGATGATCTGTTATCATTGCCACCATCACAGGGTAGGCCCCCCTAACATGCGACGGTCTGTTGACACCCTGACGCGGACAGGCACGCGCTCTGCAGATGAACAGTGCCTCAGTACGGACCCAGGATACGCGGGATCCTGTGTCAGAACGACTCCTTTGACTTCTGGCCCGAGTAGGAAACCGCCACTTCTACTCGGACCACTTCTTCTACTCGGAGGAGAATAACTTCCATGATTCTTTCTTCTGGCCATCAATATGTACGACCGAATAGCAGTCGACCGGGTAGCCAGTACCGGATAGCCAGCTACTCTGCCGAACATCTCTTCTGACCTTGCCCTTTAGCACCTGACTTTACCCTACTCGGGGGTAACCCCCCGACAAAACTAAAATAAAATATGCAAGACAAAATAAAAACAAGAACAAAACAAAACAAAAACAAAAACAAGACAAGAAACAAAACAATCTACTTGAAAGAAGGTGGAGATAGAAAGGACGGTACTCACGTAGGTGCAACCTCCCCAAACTTAGGTGTTTGCACACCTTGTTGGTGATGAAGACTTCTTGTGAGCTCCCTTGGACAACTCCTTCACCTATGGCTCCCCGGCAACGGCGCCAGAAAAACGCTTGATGGCTAGGTTGAGACTCCAAGTGCAGAGTGTGTAGCTAGTGGCAAGCCTTCTTCCCCACGAGGGTGACTTGAGGGTTTATATCGAACTCTTGGGGAGCCAGTATTTCAGAAGTTGTCTTCCAAGCTTCCTCCAGGATCCTGCAAACAAGTAGAGAATTGTGTGCCCTCAACCTCACCAAGTGGTTGTCAAGCACAAGGTGTGAGACTTCAAATTGCAATGCAAAACTGAAAGTAAATGTGCAATAATTAAATCTACTACTAAATGCAAATGAGAAAATAAATATGCAATGGATTGTTTTTGTATTTTTTTGATGCAAGTGGTGACGGAGATAATGTAAATTCGAATTGGAGATGCAAGTAAAGTAAATTGCAGCAAAGTAACTAGAGTGTTTTCTTATAATTAAAATAGGACCGGGGTTCATGGTTTCACACTTGCATTCTCTCAAATAAAGTGGTAGACGGTGGACATAAAGAATTACATGTGAGATTACAATAACATGTTTAACATTGAGTACTTTCATATGGGCATCACGTCCTAGCATAGAGATCTCTACGGTCATATTGATCCCTCTTATACTCCACCAAGATGCGAAATAAATCATAACACCTCGATAATTAAGGAAAAACCAGAGTATAGCTTTAAGCAATGTGACATGCAGTTGAAGTAAGAACTTGCTAGATCTAGTCATGGAGATTGATTAGTGTCACTTCAAATCCCCGGTAACAAGGTACTCATTTTTATCCCTAGTGAGGTAACTAAGAAAGGTTTAACAAAACCTAAGTGGATCGCTGAACTTCTATCACTTTCACAGCACTAGCCACCCCCCGTTACTCCAACTAATGCACCCATCACCCCACACACGCTCTCAAGAACTAGATTGATCAAAGCTAGCAAATAAGAACGGGGTACATAAGATACATCTACTCAAATAACTCAAGAGAAACAATTGCAATCTCAGATTCAATAACTCATAGAAAAGATCCACCACATAGGAATTACAACGGTGCCCGTAATCATGTGAGGCAGCTCATACGGATCTAATTAGTGAAGCACATAGAGAGAGAGATACAAGTGCTACTTCCACAAACCCATAGCCCTGGGGTGGACTACTCCCTCTTCATGGAGATGTCGATGGAGATGACGTTGGAGGGTGTGACGCCCCGAGATCGGGCACTATGCAGATTTCAGCATTTCCGCCAAAATCCACATAATAACCGATTCCAGGTTGCCACTTGTGATAACATTACAACAATTCACGAATATTCCACAACAACAACAGAAGAGATATATACAAGAGGACTCAAACGAGTCAAGGATACAACTGATACAATACAAAGATCCAAATAACATCGGAAGAAACAACATAGCGTCCGACTACGGACAAGTTACAAATAGGACTAAGAGTCCTGAAGATAACCGATGGCGTCCAATCCCTGCCTAGGCCAAGCCGGAGGGATTCCCAAGCTAACGTCGTCAGACTTCAAACCTGTTGACTGCAATGTGGAATATGCAGCCACGAAATGGATTCGTGGGTCAGTACTATTAAGTACTGGCAAGTGGATAAACCATACTCACAAAATACCAGCGTAACCAATCATCACAAGATACAAATACTTTGGGTAGAACGGAAGGAAGGGATTATTGCAAAGAAGCGGCAGCGGGCTGCACTAACTAACTACAGAGACGCGCTACAACATCCGGCTAAAAGAAAGGGATAAGATAGCGCGACAAAAACAACTATAACTACTCACCAAACAATACCCATCTAGTGTTACCCCCTACTAAGGAAGCAACCCAAGGAAACTCACACTTTGATTAAGGTGACATTCATTTTTATGGTGAAGGTAATCTATATTACTAGTCAAGTTATCATCGTTAAGTGTAAGTTGTCTGAGTACTTGGTAGCCAGCACTTTCACCAAGTCATCCATAACCGCGGACAACACGGCTTCTCGAGAAGATTAACCCTGCAGGGATGCACCAATTTGGCCGTACACGTAAGAATGACCCGCCAGATGGAAATGCACTTCCACCAAGCGAGGCACTCAACACAACCCAACTCTTCTTCGCATCAAGCCCAAAGAACCACATGCAATTGAGCGCACGACTAATCAAGCCCCACGAAGAAAAGGGGACCCTCATAGCACTCTAAGAACGTGTCTCCCTAAATGCCGACTACAAAAGTTCCACCCTAGCGCCAAGGGTTCGCACCTGCATATGCATGCGGCAAATGGAAAACCCGAACTAAGTGTGGCGATTTGGACGAGATGCGAATCGAATCAAAGTTGCGGGGGGCGCCCATACACGCTTCCCACATGCGGTTAGCGCGCTCATCATGGATCGGAGGACAAGACCCTTTTCCTAATTAAGGTCGACACTAGTAGGCCTCAAAACCACGCCGGGCCTCCTGCCGGTGCCTTATCATCAAATTGCTATTACCCCAAACATTAACATGAAGTTGATTGAATTGAAACCCAACTATCGACTAAACAGGTGATAGAACAAAGGACAACAGGACCAGAGCGCAAACAAACCTAAGCATGCTAGTACGACACATGCCAACAAACAACAGGGTTATAGGTGTGGAGGTAAGGCAATATCGTGGCAGCATGGTAAACATGTGATGGGATCGGAACACAAGCATCGAAAATACTAGGCTAGCATAAAGACAATGGAAAGAATGGGTAACAAGTGAGGAAAAGCAACATAGGTAGCAAGTGAGTATACTTGCCTGAGATCCAGCAAGTAGAGGTAGCAGAACTTTTCGTTGCTCACATCATCTCAACGTCCTATCCGTGAAGAAGCAAAGCACTTGAAGAAACAACGGATGCAACATTTACTACTACGGCAAAAGATCCAGCATGATCAAGATAGGGATGCATGACATGCGAGATGCAGCTTAACCAATTTAAGTGGAATCGGAATCCCAACAATTAATCATAGGTTTAAGTTATTTAGCTAACCATCAAATTAAATGTTGATTAACATGGATAACATATAATAGGTGAGCTAAACCGAATTAAATGGAATAGGGCACCAAAATTTAGATACTCCAAAGTATTCCATGTTTATTATTTAGGTGAACATGCATAACACTACTAAAGTGCAAGATTAAAGATGCAAACATGAGCATGGATGACAAATTAATATTCCTTGCATTTTTCTGATAAAGATAGACATAAAGTTTTCATTAATTGGATTAGTAAAACAAAAGTTATGAGCATTTGAAGATTAGGGTGTTTTCTGGAAAAACTGGGACGAGTTCGTGATAAAAACAGAGAGTGGAAGGGCTCCGGTGCAAAACTGGGAAGGACAGGGGCCTCGGTGCAAAACTTCAGATCCAGATCTGGATCTAGGTTTTTCCACCGAGGGCAGAGCCAGCCACTGCGGCTGACAGATGGGGCCAGCCATAGTGGCGCTGGCGTGGCGCCATGTGGCGCGTGGGTGTGCCTGCGTGGCCTCCAGTGCCTATGACAGGTGGGGCCGCGTGCGCGCGTGGCAAAGTGGAAAAAAAGGGGTGGTTTTTATTCCATGCGAAGGAGGACTCGAACCAGGGACCTCCTAGGTGCAGATCGGAGTACCAAGCCACTGGGCTAGGAACGGTTCGATGCTTATTATGGGCCGCGACTGAACATGTAATGTTCACACGAGCGAGTTCCTGACGAAACTGAAGCTGCACACCTGCACGGACGGTGACACAGAACGACGATGGCGGCGACCTGACGCAAGGAAGATGGTGCTGCTCGACGGCGAGCACCCAAAGCAAAGGGGCGGGAGAGAAGAGGTGTCCCAGAGGACGGAAGCTCACCGCGGGGCTCGAGATCGCGGGCGTGCTCGGGGAGACAGCCACGATGACGGGATGCAGAGGATGGAGACACGGTGGTGGTCGCCGGGAAGATCTCGACGGCGCCGACGATCCAAGAAGATCCGGACCTCGTTCTTCTGCGATGACGAAGGAGAGAGGGCGGAGGTTCCATTCCCACCCTCGCCGGTCTTGCAGAACACCCACACCGTCCACACAACAAAGCTCCAATTCTGGCCATGGAGGCTCTCTCTCGGTTCAGAAAGTTCAGAGGAGGAAAAGAAAACAGAGGAGGGAGAGGGGTGGCGGCGCGAGCGGAGGAGGAGAGGTTAGGGTTTTCTTGGGAGGGGCTGGGGCGGATGGAGGTAGATAAAGGAGGGGGAGAGGGGGACCATTGGGAGGAGGTGGTTAGGTGACAGTGACAGGAGGTCACGTCTTCCTCGTGCTCTGTACGGACGAAGGGGAAGGAAGGAGGTGAGCTGGATGACTGGGCTGGTTTCGGCCTGGTGGGTTGGCCTGCGAACCAAAAGCCCCCCCCTTTTTTTAGTTGTTTGTTATTGAATTATAGAAAACAGTACACTAGTTTTAGAAAAAATAGTTGAGGTCACAAAAGTAAATTCAGAAAATGTTGGAAACAAGATTTTTGAAGTTCAATTATGTTTTTCCATTTTTAAATGCAAGATGATGCATGATGTCATCAAGATGCAAAAAGAAAAACACACAAACTAATTGGGGAAAATCCCCGGGTGTTATAAAGGGGTAGGAGATCACACCGGCGGCGCCCCGCCGGAGTTTTCCCCCTCCAATCTGGAACTTCTGGTCTCTGTTTCGGTGTTTTGGCGGCACTCTTCTCCGTAAGGGTACGGGGGACCCTTTTTATAGTCGGTTTTAGGTCAAGACGGAGTCGGTAAGTCGAAGATGGAAGGAATTGGGGCCACAGGGGCCAAAAGGGGGCCTCTCACGCGGCCAAGGAATCTGGCCGCGTGGAGGGTCCTCTTTTGGGCCTCCTTGCCCAATTCTCGTGGATCCTTCGCCCGCAAGTCTTCTCCTTCCAAGAAAATAACCCCCGCAGATTTTCAGGTTATTTCGCGGAAGTTTGCCCCCTAAAACGTCAAAAATATAGAAAACGGGGTTTCTGACAGGCAGGGTTAATTCCATAAAAGTTGGGGGACTTTGTAATTTAACCCCAAAATACTATAAAACATTGAATTATACCCTTATATGATGCAATATGTAATAGAAAACCATGTGAAAATATGCAAAATTCATCTATGCATTTTACATGCATCACTTTGACATCTTTATTTCTAGTCCTCATTTGAACTCCAGAGGTGCCCTATCATTTATGTTTTGCTCCATTATTAAGGCAAGCGAGTACAATTTATCATATCCTATTATGAGCATTGCAATCTTGTAGATTGATATACTTCATGTTGTTTATTATTAGTTTGTTGGCATCTTTTCATGGCTTGCATAACTGCTAGGTGACTTTTATCTTGCATACACCTTATTATGAATTGCTCAACATTTGATCATATATTGAGTATATTTACATCATATGAAACAATTGTGTTCATAAAATTCTTTTATCGCACTCAGTTGTCACTGAATTGCTTGAGGACAAGCAATAAGCTAAGCTTGGGGGGGGGGGAGTTGATACGTCCAAAACGTATCTCCTTTTCTGAACACTTTTCTTATTGTTTTCCTCTAAACTTGTGAGTTTTGGATACCACTAACACGGACTAACACAATTTTCAGCGGAATTACCTTGGTGTCTCGTTTTTATGCAGAAAAAAAAAATCAAATTTTGGGAAAATGCCTAGAAAAGACCACATTGAGCTTATATCACCAGAATACCCCGGGAGCCAGAAGGGCACCTGGAGGGGGGCCAGGAGGGGGCCAGACCACCCCTAGGCGCGCCCCCTAGGCCGCGCCGCCTGGTGGGGTGGGACCCTAGGCACCCCCTCGGGCTCTCCTTTCGACTACTCCCCTTTACCCTAGAACACGAGGGGGGTCAACATATTTCACAGAAACACAACAGAGCGCCGCCGCCACCCAAAACTCAATTCGAGGATCAGAAGTTCCTGTTAAGGCACCTCGCTGGGATGGGGATTCGAAGGAGATCATCGCCATCGATACCGCCACTCCTTCTCCATCAACCATCCATGATTCCCCCGTCCATGTGTGAGTAAACACCGCTGTAGGCTGAGAGAGATGAAAGGGATTAGATGAGATTGATCATGTAATAATGCCAGATTGTTAGGGCATAGTTCTTAGCACCCATTGTTAGTGGTTTCTACCGTTGTTGCAACTTGTTATGCTTAATGCTTGTCACTAGGGACCGAGTGCCATGATTTCATATCTGAACATGTTATTGTTTCATGAGTATAATTATGTTTCTTGATCATACTGCAAGTTGTTTACACATGCCATTGCCTGTAACCCGAGGCTCCAAAGTGGTAGCAATTGGGACAACCGGAGGGGGTGGCTGTGATGAGAGGATCACATGTGTTTACGGACTGTTAATGCTTTGCTCCGGTGCTTTATTAAAAGGCGCACCTTAATTACCAGTAGTTTCCCTAGAGTCCCCGCTACCACGGGCTGGTAGGACAAAAGATGTTGTACAAGTTTCTCATTGCGAGCATGTACGACTATATTGGAACAGATGCCTATGGTTAGCCTAGAACTTGGATGCTCGTGGAACCTTCATTTCATCCGGGATCATCTGGCAAGAGGTGATATTGAGCTAGCATATGTCTTGGGTATACTTGGCTTGAGAAATGAAGGTTCCATGAGCTAATTTCTTAATCTCAAAGCCAAGAAAGAATTTAAGCTCTCCCATCATGGACATCTCAAACATGTTAGTCATAAGCTTTGAGAACTCACTATTAAAAGCTTGGTTAGTTGATCCAAAGATAATTTCGTCCACATAGAGTTGGCATATGAAAAGCTCTCCCTTTACCCTCCTTGTGAAAAGGGTGGGGTCGATCTTCCCAACTTCAAAACCACGGTCATCCAACAACTCTCTAAGGTGATCATACCACGCACGTGGTGCTTGTTTAAGTACACAGAGCGCCTTATCGAGCTTGTAGACATGGTTGGGGAAGTTGAGGTTCTCGAACCCCGGAGGTTGCTTAACATATACCTCCTCTTTAAGTGGACCATTCAACAAAACACTTTTGACATCCATTTGTTGCAATTCAAAATTATGCGAAGATGCATATGCAAGAAGGATACAGATGGAATCAAGGCGAGCCACGGGAGCATAGGTTTCATCAAAGTCAATGCTTTCCACTTGAGTGTAACCTTGAGACACCAATTTTTTCTTGTTCCTTATGACAATACCATGCTCATATTGCTTGTTCTTGAATATCCACTTAGTGCCAATAACATTGTGGCAATCTTTGGGCTTCTCAAATAGCTTCCAAAACTTATTGCACTCAAAGTTATTGAGCTCATCATGCATACCATCTACCCGATCGGAGTCCTCAAGAGGTTCAAACCCTTTCTTTGGTTCCACCATAGATATGTGAGCTTGATGCTCAGTGAAGTTAGCCAATTGCTTTCTTGTGGATCTTCTAGCTTGAACATCTTACAACACTTTGTTGTCGGATGCATCAATACAGTTCATAGCTCTTCTAATCCTTCTAGCACGATGGGCTTCGATCCTCTCATTATTGCGAGGAGGAATCACTTGATCATCTTGATCATTTGGGTCCCCTTCTTGACCGAATTGTTGGACTTGATCATCATCATCATCATAAATATCCACACTACCTTCAACTTGACGTGAGGAGGATGAAGAAGGTTGATCTTGGCCTTGACCTTGACTATCTTGAATGATAGGAGTGGTTGCATCTTGCATAGTAACTTGGTAAATAAGAGGAGAGTCTTGAACATGTTCTTGGTTAGGTGCATCACTCGGATCCTTGGCTTGTTCTTCTATTGTAGAGGAGGGCTCCACATGAGTAGAGCATAGTTCTTCTCGAGTCACCATAAAGTGTCCCCCAATGGGGCGGAAAAATCTCACACCCATCCTTCCTATGGCTTCTTGAGGCATTTCAACATCTACATTGGAAACATGAAATTGCGCGACATGGGAGCTATCATTTTTCTCGAAAACCACACTACAAGATTCTATGACAATCCGTGAGGCTTTCTCAAAGACTCTATAAGTGTGGGATTCGGCACCGTAACAAAAAAATATACCCTCAATAGTTTTAGATTGGAATTTAGACAGCCGAACACCCTTGATCAAATAGAAGCACGTACAACCGAACACACGGAAGTAGGAGACGTTGAGTTTGTTGCCAGTGAGGATCTCATATGGAGTCTTGTCCAAGCCCTTGCAGATGTAGAGGCGGTTGGAGGAGTGGCATGCGGTGGATATGGCCTCGTCCCATAGGTATTGGGTAGAAGAATACTTCGCCAACATGGTCCTTGTCATATCCAAGAGAGTTCGATTCTTCCTTTTGTCTACACCATTTTGTTGAGGAGTGTAAGTGGCAAAATGTTGATGCGGAATACCCTCATCACTAAGGAATTCATTCAAAGTGTAGTTCTTGAACTCGGACCCATTGTCACTCCTAATAGCCATGATTTGGAAATTGTGTTGACGTTGCACTTGATTGGATAAGTCCATGATGGTGTGTTTGATCTCACTCTCATCTTGAAGAAATAAACCCAAGTGTATCTTGAATAGTCATCGACAATCACCAAGCAATACTTCTTGCCACCAAGACTTTCCTTGGGCACGACACCAAAGAGATCAACATGGAGAAGCTCCAAGATGCTCTTTGATGAGATAATAGTCTTGGCCTTGTGGGGGGCATCATGCATCTTTTCTTCAACACACGACCTACAAACGCGATCTTTGAAAAAGGAAACATTTTCTTTTAGTCCGACAATAAGGCCACCTTTGTGGAGACTTTGCAAAGTTCACATGTTGACATGGGATAAGCGGCGATGCCACAACCACCCCACATCCGCCTTTCCAAAAAGACACATTGCTTGAGAGTTGGCGGACTTCGAAAAGTCCACCACAAACAACTCATTTTCGACATGTCCCACGTATGCGACGTCAAGAGTCTTGCTCCTCGAAAGGACCACGGTATTTTCATCAAAGAAGACGGAGAAACCCGTCTTCCCAAGAGAACAAACTGAAAGAAATTGAATCCAAGGGATTCGACAAGCATTACGTCCACGATAGTGACATCAGGAGCAATCACAACCTTGCCGAAACCTGATACCTTATACTTGGACTTGTCTTCATAGGTGACGGATGCATCATTTGTATTTGGGCGCAACTCCGTCACAAGTTCTTTGGTTCCAGTCATATGGTTAGTGCATCCACTAATTATCCATTTAGACCCACCAGAAAGCATAGTCCTGCAAGAAATCATTGACTAGAGTTAGGACCCGAGAAGAATCCCCTCACGTTAGAAACAAGGGTCTTTGGAACCCAAATAGTATAGTCAATGTAACATTCAATAGGACCGACATATTTAGCTTGCACGACACCATAATAATCAACATATAAGAAATGGTGTGGATTGTTAGTTCCCGCGGAAAGGGTACAAGTAGTGTTGTCCCTCATTACACTACCACTCGAAGCAACATTGTTGGCTTGTGCGGGAATGCTACGAGTAGCATTGTCCCTAATGACAATACCACTCGAAGCAACATTGTTGGCCTTCTTCTTGTTCTTGTTCTTCTTCTTGGAAACATAGCCAAGACCTTGCTTGCCAAGTTGTGGCCTAAGAGCACTCATGTGTGGTCTAGAAGCAACCACTTGTGGGCTAGAGGCCACAACCTTCTCAACTTGAGGGATCTTGCCCTTGAGCCTTGCTAACTCATACTTCAACCTAGCATTTTCCTCAATAATATTTGCATGATCACAAGAAGAAGTAGAGGGGCTGGGGGTGTTGAATTGATTAAGTTGAGTTTGAAGTTGTTCATGTAACTCTTTGAGGGTAGAGTGTTGACTCTCCAAGGCCTTGTGAGCCTTAGTGAGCTTTCCAAACTCCTCGGTTAGTTTCTCATGACCAACCCCAAACTCAACCTGATCCTTTTTAGCCTTTTTATATTTAGCAATTGCAAGGTCGCGTTCTTTAGTAATATTAGCAAAAAGTTCATTATGTGACTCTTCAATAGGTTCAAATTCCTCTTCAAGAGAAGCTCTACCATTATGCTATTCCTCAAGAGTCATTGAGAGAGATGCTATCTCATATGCAATCCTTCTTTCAATATCACCTTTCTTCTCAAGAGCTTCATGGGCCTCTCCCAATTGGCTCATGAGGTGATCAAAGTACTTCTTGGTCTCTCCTTGCACGCTAGATATAAAAAGTTCCAAAGAGACAATTTCATCTTCTACTCTAAGATTAGCATGGTTCACCAATTCATTTGGATTCTTGAGTTGGAAGAAGGTGATACCTCCGAGGCCTTAGGCATGAAGCACTTGGCATTGGGTTGAGGAAGATTATCATTGGGGGATTCAAAGAGTGGAGTTGAAGCAATAGCTAGAGCGTCCACATCAATTGTGGTTTCTTCTTCTTCATCACTTCCGGAATCATATTCATCTTGAGTCACTAGCACAAACTTGGTGGGGACTTCATGTTGAAAGGTTTCTTCTTGAAGTGAGATTTCTTTGTAAGCAACCTTGGACTTGTACTTACGAATGAGCTTGCCACCATGAAGTTCTCTATTCTCATAGGGGCATTCCGCAATGAAGTGGTGCTTATCTTGACAATTGAAGCAAGACCTCACCCTTTGAGTCCCTTATTTTCCATAGCTAGACTTGGTCTTCTCCTATACATATGTCTTGGCCTTGGATGGATTCTTCCAAAACTTTTGCACGACATGAGCAACGACATCCTTGAAGTGGAGGTCTCCGGTTCCTTGGCTTCAATGAATTGCAACATGAGTGTTCGCAACTCATCTATTTTGCTCTCGATGGATGAGGTCAAGGAATTTTTTAACTCCTTGAGATCATCATAGAGACATGCACCATGGAACCGATGACATCCGGATCATCGACCATACTAAACTCTTAGGCGGTTAAGGCCGATAAAAGAGCCAAGGCTCTGATACCAATTGAACGGATAGTATGGGCACCTAGAGGGGGTGATTAGGTGTTACGACCAATTTTAATTTTTCTTCAAGATTAGGCTTGACACAAAGGTAAATTTTCTAGATAATGCAACTATGGTGAATTTACCTATATGACAAGAACAACAACAAACACAATACAAGCACAAGTAAAGGGGAGGGGAACGAGGTAACCGATATGAAACACGCGGAGACACGATGTAATCCTGAGTTCCTCCTTGTTAAGGGAGTACGTCTCGTTGGAGGGGTATGAGCTTTGCCACAAAGGCCTAGTCAACACCACAAAGGCCTCACCCTATTCTCCGATGAACCCCGCCACAAAGGCCTAGTACACTTTCCACTATTGATCCCCTTTGAGGCGGAAATCGAATCATTTACAAACAAGCTTGGGGCACACACCCACAATAAAATTGGGGGCTCCCAACACCAAGAATCACCAAGTGTAGCAAGAGGTCTAGGTTCCCCGCAAATGGAAACCCTAGACCCAAATCCCTCAAGTGAATGAGGGGGAAATGAAGAACGGCTCGGTGAAGATGTAGATCAGGGCCTTCTCCTTCAGTCCTCCGAAGATCAACAAGTTTGGTGGGAGGGATTGGGAGTAACTGATGATTTGGTGAGCCCAATAAATGGTATTGAATGCAATGGATGAACTAGAGCTCAAGGAGGAAGAGGAGGGGTATTTATACCCCCTCCCCCAAATAGAGCCGTTTGAGCAGGAAAAGGGAACCGGAAAATCCGGTTCAAACTTGAACCGGAATATCCGGTTGGCTTCAATCCTTTAGATCTAAATTTCGACTTCGCTGACTTCTACCGGAATATCCTATTGAAGTGAATAATCCGGTTGCAATAATCCGGCTCGCTTCTGTCATGAACAGGCTCCTAAACCAGAAATTCCGATTGATATGAAATAATCCGGTTGACTTCCGCGTGTCCAACTTACAGTCCTTAGCCATTTTGAGCCCAAACTTCCACAAATGGAATATCCGGTTCTTACAGAATAATCCGGTTGGAAATTTCCGGTTCATCTCTGTCTCAAACTGGGCTGGGATCTTCCTAACCGGAAATTCCGGTTGCCTTGGAATAATCCGGTTAGAGATATCCGGATCCTCTCTGTCCCAAACCTCAATGATTTAACTTCACTGATCTTTTGGTGATCGATGCGGATGTTGAAATAACACATGCACACTCAACATCTCGATAAATAATGTACTTAGTCTTGTTAACTAACACACAAAACCAACGTGAAAACGAAATGCACTTTTAGATACGTTGCTAAGGACAAATATGTCTTAATGGAATCTCTTAGCAAATAAACTACTATGGTATACCCAGCCATATATTTCCCTTCCAACAATATGCTATTCATTTATGCTGACATAAACAATGTCCATGACCATGAAAACACAACCATCAAGCATCCAATGAATTAGTCGTCAATAACAATAGTAGGCTTTGAAACTTTGTTCAAGTTAATATACGTGAGTATCTGTTTTCCTTTGAAACTAATATTCAGGAACCGCATCAGTTATAGCATAGTAATATGAATCGTAATTATGAAACATATGCATAAATATTATTGCCTTTTGGTCATACATCCAACAACGGATTGGATCCGTTCCCTCAGAATTGTTCTGCGGGGTATCAAGAAATGAGTCTCCGGAGGATATCTATGATAACACTTCTAATGATGAAAATGATACTCACACATTGAAGAGTGACGATGCAAGGAAAATACTCCAATGAACCTGGTTACATATGCTCCTGATTAGGAAATCCATTTTCCAAAGGTTCAAAAAATTTGACAAAATTGGGGGCATACCTACACATGTATTATGTAATAGTACAAAATTTCGTAAAGAAACGACTTTTAATTTGGCATGTCTAAAAAAAATTATGACACATTTATATTGTTATATAGCACTGGAAAATTTATCCTTTTTGCGTAGACAACGTAAATAAAAATTCGTTACGAAACTCACTTGTCATGCATTGGGATTGCATTGCCTACGCATCTGGGTTTTTTTTATATTTTTTTGACTTTTAAAAAATGGTTTGAATCCACTTTAAAAAAATAGCCAGGAGCAGGCGCCTGCCAGTTCATTTTAGCTGCACTCGATGATGCAATAGCTATTCAATGTATAATATTGACATGTACAGATCCTGAGTTTCACAAACCATTTGATCGTACGTTCGTGTATGATATGATCGTTGCAGTCAGAAACATGTACCAGACACATGTCAAGACTGAACATTATGAGATAACAAATACTTTGTGGTCATGTCACATGGTAGAAGGAAGCTCAGTGACATAGCATGTAAAAAATGTTTGGTTACAAAACTAGGCTTCTGACTAGGGTGTCTAATTCCGGTTGAGCTAATTACAAATTTGGTGTTGACTTCACTCCCCCAGTCTTCCAATGATTTTATCATGAACTACAACATGAATGAGATGGAGAAAATACCAAATGATATCCTTGCTATGCCGAAAACTGTTGAGTCTGGTGTGAGGAGGGACAACAATCAAGTATTTATGAGTTCTAGAACTACACCGTTCAAGAAAAAAAAGAACATGAATGGCCAGTTTTCTGCTCAGAGTAAGTTTGAATGTTTTTTCTGTAAAAAGAAAGGGCATTGGAAGAAAAATTGTAAAAGCTACCTCGAGCAAAAGAAGAAATTCACCAAAACTGATAAAGTTATAAGAGTTACACCTGAATGATATTTTTCATTCTTACTAGTATCTCTGGTATATCGATTGCTAAAGTATTATGTGCATTCGATATAAGAGATGCAGAAAGTAACGAGACATAAGAATAAAATATGTTGATGAGCGTCAAGTTAGACGCATAAAGGATCATCCAAGGATGAAGACATCTCCACTTTTCAATGGTTGGTTGATGGTAATTGTTGTTCACATCCTTTGTGCTAAGACAATAATTTCAAGTAGTATCGTATTAATTACTTATTTTGCTACAGATGTTATTATGTAGTATTATGTCCAGTTACTACTTACTATATAGAGGAGTTTAACGCAATGGTAGTATTATGTCAAGTTACTACTTACTATATAGAGGAGTTTAACGCAATGGTAGTATTATGTCCAGTTACTACTTACTATATAGAGGAGTTTAACGCAATGGTTATGATATAGAAAGGTATTTTATACTCAGTATCTAGTTTAATTCGTGTTACCATGTTGCTTATGTATCTAGTTTAGTGGCTGTCATCATCCCACTATATTGTGCCTTTTGTGATTGAAGAGGGGAGGGGGTACCTCATTTGTTAATAATTATGTACCGAAGTTACTTCTAATATTCTTCCGACGTGGAGAACGGAATCCTCCATGGCATCCCTGTCGCCAGGTTCGAGAGGCCCGAGAGCGCGGCCGAGGCCGCTGCCAGGATGGGAGGGTTGCCTCTGGACATTTTCGTCCCAGTTGTTCTCGTCGTGGACACGGGGCGTTACCTGTTCGCCGTTCTTGACCCAGCGATCATGGCGCCCTTCGACGTCATCCGGAGGGCGGTGGAGGCAGCGACCTCCAACGCCGTATTCACCTTCGGCGCGTCGACATACGGCTCCGTGCTCATGATCTTTGACAACGCGGAGGCGCGTGACTACGTCCACGCCATGTCGCAGCTCAGCTTCATGGGCATCAAGGTCACTCTCCTCCGCCCTAAAGAAACGGAGGACATATCTGTCACCTCCTACTGCCGTATGGTCGAGCTGGCGGCGAACAACTACCCGCTCGAGCTCTGGCACGAAGCCGGCGCCTCCTACATTTTCAACCATGTTGGGAGGCTCTGCTGCGTCGACCGTGCGTGCTTTGACACCACTGACAAGTCCTCGGTGCGGGGCTTCGTGCAGGTCGAGGCTAACTCCTCCATTCCCCCTCTCATATCCTCCATATGCCAAACAATCACACCGTCATCGTCGAGCTATGCATCATACAGTCCTGGGTCATGGGGATCGGGGCGCCGTTCCAGCCATCGGACGACTCTCCGGACCCGTCCCCCCCCCTCGACCATCTTCGCCAACGTACCAGGTGCCCTTCCACCACGTCGCGCCGCGGGCCAAGGAACACATGGACGAACCTATGCAGCCAATGCCTCCCGTGGTGACGGCGACCACCCCAGCGCACGCGGACGCTCTCCGCGACATCGCCACGCTCACTGCGGAAGCCCATGACTCAGCTGCTGTGGCAGCCGACAACGTGGTTGCAGACACCACCGAGCTGGTCGAGTCCATCCGCTGGCTTGCCATCTCCGCCTTCCACATTGGCTCTTCTTCCGGAGCATCCCCAGCGCACGAGAACGAGGCGCGGAAGCGCCGGGTCCGCATCAAACACGCCAAGGACAGTGCGCAAAAGCTGAGGCGCAGCCACCACATCGCCGTGAGGGCGGAGGATAACTACATCGACATGCTCTCGCAGGCCATCCACAAAAAGGCCAGTGACCTCGACATGGCCACCATCTCCGACAACCTAGCCACGACGTTCGCTCAAACAGGCCTCGACACGACACCGGGGGCGCCGTGCGAGGACATCCACGCCCTGGTTGCGGTGGCTCTCGCCTGTGGTGCGGACACGGACGACACTGCACCCATCTCCGACGACGGGGTGCAGCCACCGTCTCCATGATCGCGTCTGTCATAACCCTCTCTACCTGCAGGGCGCGGCGCCACCATGTTTCCCTGCAGCTCTCGATCCAGCGCTACACTCCAGCGGCGTGCCCCGGTGGCTGCCTCCCCCCTTGTAACATGTGTTTGTTGCCTCCCTAGTTTTACGTTTGATCTCTGTTGCACGGCCGTTCGTGGCCCTTTAGCTATGAAAATGTTGGAGTTCTACTACTCGCGTTTCCATGTCGTGTGTGATCTCGGGTGCAGAAACTTCAGATATGAATAAGCTCTCCTTCGATATTGCTTCCTGGAACTTACGGGGGCTAGGTGACCAAAACAAATGCGCGGATGTCCTCACTGAGTTGTTCGATCTTAAACCCCACCTCATGTTAATCCAAGAATCCAAACTGAACGACTGCAACCAGCTCAAGGCCAAATCCGTCCTCCCAAAATTCTGTAACTCGTTCGTCCCTAGGCCTGCAATCGGTTCTGCTGGGGGTCTGATCACGGCTTATGACCCTAGTTTATTTACTAAGATTGTCGTGGGATAATCACGGCAGATGTTACCGGGGGTAACTGATCTTGGGGCAAGACGACACAGGCGTTTGGGAGAGGGTTTAGCTCAGAGGAAAACATGGTGCAATTTGATCTGGTAGCCGGCAATCAAAGTCGCCGAGTCTCCGATCTTGATACAATAACTCAACTCCGGGATTACACTGGATGCTCGATATCAAGCGATATTGCTAGGGTTCTTAGATCTCTGCCTAAACTAGACCTGGGGGTCGGTTTATAAAGCACCCGTACCCCCTGGCTTATTCTCCAAGGCGCGTCCTGGATCCTACCCGGACACGGCGCACAAACCCTAACTTTCCTTTACAATAACCCACGATCCGGGTTACTGGGCCTACAAGTTCGGGCCTTCTACAGGTTCCCTTATCCTTAGCCGGATCCTGCGCAGCGTCCTTTGGGCCGGGTTATTCCTTGGAGTTTGGCCTACCGGGTTATCATCCCTCCATCAGTAGTCCCCAGAATAGCCTGGGCTTCATGGATCCTCCTTGAAGCGCTCGCTATTCCCTGCAAAGATATCAAACACATAGGCACGTGGAGGCCGGGTTAAGATGCTTTGATAAGTGGTTAGGCCTAACTCCATGGTGGCCATATAGTAACCCGGCCTTTCCCCAAACTCTTTGGTTTAATTTTCCAGGTCCAAACCTTGATAAAAATGTCAAGATCCCATACTCGATAATCGATCCCGATATCACGGGATTGATCCCCTTCTTTCTTTTATCCCAATGCCTTGCTCGATATTTGGCGCATATCTCGCAAAATCCACGGGGATAACCGTCACCCCACGATTTCCGGCTTCGGGCCGTTGAGATAGACTCACCCTTGCTTTATAAATAGCACATAGAGGGTAACCCTAAACTCATCACTGCGCCTCAGCTTCCCCTTTCCTCCCTTGCTCCTTACACCCTCGCGGCACCACCGCAAGAAGTTCGTGCTTGTCATCGAAGCAAGATCACCGCCGGCCGCGCCCGCTTTCGAGCCATCTCGCACCGCCGTCAAGTGTCACCGTCGCGCCTTTGCTCCTCTCGCCAGGAATCGCGAAGGGGCATTCGATCCACTCCGCTCGCCGCTGCTGCGCCGGACTCCAATCTTTCCAGTAAGCCTCTCACATTCGTTTAATTTAGCCCCATAATTTTTTAATTCACCCAAGATCGGATCTAGGTCAACCCGTGAATCATTTTTCCGATTTCATCAAATTAGACCGATTTGATGCTCGCCAACTCCTCTAACCACCTGCAGGATAGTTACAACTCATCCTCCTACCATTACTAATCACCAAATCTCCTGCAAAACTGCTCGCAAACTTTCCCATCTAGATCCATTCCTCCTTGATTTCCGCTCATTGCGTTAACACCCGGAAAACCTTCCTTTTCCAGCTATTTTGCTTGCAGTAGACACATGGGCAACCATCCGTCTTCCCCAAATGCTTTTCCATACGTAAGTGACCAATGATTTCCGTGATTGTACTTAAAACCCGGATACCTTGTAATCCCCACCTCATAGCGTGATACCCGGATAATTTTTAGCTTCATATTTTCTTGATACCTTATACTCGGATAATCCAACACTCCCGGATCTTATTTCATATGCCTATTTTTCTTGTGCTTTGCAGGTTGACCCCATGGCTCCCAAACGACAAGGAAAACAGCCGGCTCAGGCGAGGGCTACCCAAACCATATCCGCTAACTGGGGGCGTTCCACAGCTACGAAGGCCAAATTGGACGAGCTAGCCGAATTAGGAATTCTCCCTTCTTAGAAGGACATTCACTGGAGGGCGCCGGGCAACGAGACCCGGCCCACACCTGCTGATAACGAGGTAATCTGCTTCATAGAGCATGTGACCCGGGGATTCCGTCCTCCGGGTCACCCTTTCTTCCGGGAGGTCTTAAGCCATTATGGCCTCCGGGTATTCGACATAGGGCCTAACTCTATGTTGAATATTACCCACTTCATCGTTCTATCTGAGTCGTACTTGTGCATGCCGCCAAGTTTGACTCTCTTCATCGAACTATTCCAGTGTAAGCCGTGCCGCGAAAGCGGCGACGGAGCACTTCTTACTTGCGGCGGGGTATCCATCCAACGCCGCAAGAACTCACCGATGCCAACCCTCAATTTAAACTCCCACGTCAAACATTGGCAGCTGTCTTTCTTTTATTGCCACGATACCTCCCCAGACGGCGAAAAGAAACTGCCGGGTTACTCGGAAAATCTCCTTGAGCCTTCCGAGTCTTTCAACGCCTTTGCACCAGACTCGGATAGGGAGGCAATCCTTCCCTCGTTAGCCAAGATAGCCATCCTCTCAGCCCAAGGCCTCCTCGGGCTAAATTTAGTGAAAACATGGGTTGATTTTCGGATCCAACCCAACTCCATCCGTACCAAATTGATGTGCGAGTATTCGGGGCACACCACAGACGCACTCCGCTACTCCACCAAGAACTTTGCGACCGGCGATACTAACAAGACCATCAAGGGCTTCTTAACAGAGAAACTGGAGGTGATAAAGGGCATCACCGGGTTACCCCCGTTTACTCGGGAAAACCCGGCTCCAGCGGTAATACCCGACATTCATAACTTATTTCCACATTTTGACTTGATACAGCTTCTAACCCTTGATCTCATTCTTTTGTCTTAGGCTGATGACCCTTTCTGGAGAGTTGAACCCTTCCCCCCTTCCAGAGACCCGGAAGAAGAGGACGAGCCAGCTGATGAGAGTGAAGGTATTTGCATAGAATTTGTATATCTTTACTTGTATTATTTTCCTCCCGTTTACCTTTTTTCCAACGAACACACACCCGGTTCACAGGACTGGAGGACGAAGGTGAGACCAACGAGGATGATCCGGAGGCAACCGAGTCTGACCAAGAGGCAACAGTCGGAGCCAAGAGGAAGACCAGGGGAGCAGTGTCCAAGGTTCCTTTTTCCTCATTATCCTCTGAACCCTACTCCTTTGACGCCATGCGACGACTTAACCATCAATTATCAAATTCATCGTGCTTGAAGGATTCTTTCCCAGCCAAGCGCAGAGTAACTCGGAGCTCCCCGGGTGAAGATCCCCTTAACCCGGGCATCTCTACCCCCTCGGTCCCTCGTGCCAGCGCTCCTCCGCCTCGTCCTTCCGACTCTCCTCAACGCCAACCTTCTCCTAACCACCCTCGTGCCGGGCAATTCCGGGTTCCGCTAGTGGTCCCTGTGACAACCTCATCTGCTTCCAGCGGCGAGCTCCCGCCGGATTACATCGTGAATGCTGGGTAAGTTTTTGTTACATGATTTCCTTTTACGTCTGACCAATTTCCACTCAAGCCACCGTCATAACTAATAACTACCTTTTCTCATCTTTCTTTCAGCACTAAAGTCACCGTCAGTGACCCGGAAAACGTAGAAACAGATGACCGCCGGGTGGAGAAGCCGACTGATAACGCCGACGCCGCGACTGGTGGTGATACGGCGAATAACCAAGAACAAGGCCCTCCGAACAATCCACCTCCCCGAGCCGCCGGATCTCCTTCCTCATTGGAACCAGTAGACGAGGAGATCGAGGTTCTAGATACAAGGATGGGTTCTCCCAACCCGGGTACTCAAACTGTCCGGGTCTCGACTCCAAGGGCGGGGAGAGCCCCCCCGCCGGGTGACCAAGCTGCCGGTCCTTCCGGTACTCGATCCGAAGAACTGACGTTTGCCCAGATGCTGGAAACCCTGCGCACTTTAAGGGCTAATGAAGAAAACATCTTGGGGGCCTTAATAGCCAAGCACGAGGTAAATCCGATTAATGTTGCTTGTGCCCTTGTCCAGTCCCCAAGTTCCGAGTGAATTGATTCATAATTCACTTGGGACTTTATTATACAAGCGCCTGATAACTTGCTCCTCTACCCGACTGATCCTTGTTTGCATACATGCAGTCTTTCGTGACTCAATCTGAGGAGAAACTGGCAGACGCCACCAAGCTTATCGAAAAGGAGGTAGCTTTGCGTGAAGCAGCCGAAGCTGAGGCCAGGAGGAATAGGCTGATAATGAGGAAATATAGGAAAAGGGCTCACAAAGCCGAAGATGATCTAACAAGCCTTTCCGTCCAAATATCAGACACATATCGTGCTTTACTTGGTACGTTTCCTCCTCCGGGTTTACCCTTTTGATAGATGACAACGGTTTTCCCGACTTACGTTTCCATTCCTTCAGGCCCGGATGAAACCATGCCGGAAGAGGATGACATCGCCAAGCTGAAAACCATGAAGAGTGTTATCCGGCAGCTATGTGCCGGAACCAAATGGATCCTGGAGGAATTACGGTGGCCGGGTAGAGGGCATGTTGATCTGAAGAGGATGCTGGATTCCTTCTCCACTATTCCTGAGTGGATTTGGCACTGGAAACGCTCGTCTTGCCGGGTTGGAATGACCCGGGGGCTTGCACTCGCCAAGGCTTACTTCCCCAAGCTCGAACTAGCGAAGCTCATGGGCGGCTTCCCAGAGTTCAAGCTTGATGGGTCCAAGTTCTCAGTGAAGGACTTTCAGGCCGTCCAGAAGGAGGTCCGTTACCCGGCCAGCGTGATCGCTGATGAACTGGACGTTAATATCCTTGTTCCAGCGTACGATGCTGCTGGTGTAGCAATTAAGTCGGATCTTCCCGAGCCGTATGATATGCTGGCTCGGTGGAAGGAGGAAGCTGCTGCGTTGAGGGCGGAGGCTGCAAAGAAACAAGCTGAAGCCGGCTCTGCCCCCGCTACCTCGACACCAGTCGTCCCACCTCCTGCACGGGCTGGTACCGCTGATCCGGGTGCTGCTGCTACCACCAATGATGGCAAGGGCAAGGCCAAGATGAACGCCGAGTGATATCTGATCTCTAATGCCTCTTCTTATGCACCAGTCGGTCAACATGCTGTTTAAACGATTACATTTTGGATAGTGCGCCTGTGCACCTTTGATATCTTTTCGCCGAGATTTTTGTAATGCATGCTAAGGTCTTGACATACTCTATGCCTCTTCCGGCCTTTTTAAGTTTATCCATTATTGAGCTCATCTGTTCTCGATATCCGGCTTTCTTTACTGTTCCTTTTGTGAAAACTCGACTTCCGGGTCTCATGGGTATTGGCAAGCGGATTTGCTTCTAAGTCCCCAAGTCCCCAAGACTCGGATATTTGGGTTTTTGGAATTGTACAAACAAGCAAGTTTTCCTCTTTTCAAGATTTCAAGTAACCCGGACCCGGATCTCCAAGTCTAGGACACTTGATCTTGAAAGGGGAACGACCTGCCTACTGCTAAATTCACAAGGATCCCTGAGTTGTTTCACATAGGATTTGAAGTTATGCTTAATAATCGTTGAGTTTCCAGCTGTTTAGCCTTGTACTCTGCATAACTTGTGGTTTAGATGACCCTTTTGACTATCTTGTACTGTAAGCCGGCTTTCGCGTGGATACCATGTTGTTACATCCATACGAAAACGTAGCCACTCAAGCCCCGTCGGGTTTCATGACTGACTGTAATCGTAAGCGAACAAATCATGCCACTTTAATGCGAGTCACATCAAGCTTAAGTAAGAATAGCCAAGGAATTTGGACTTCTTTGTCCGGTTATAAGATTGTAGCCGTACTCGTTTGCAAGTAATCGGCCCTTATAACTCATAGGCATCATGGCCGGGTCTTTGAGTTTGTAACTGTGCTATTCCAGCGACCAGCCCCCAAGATCTAGATATACGCATCACATTGAGAATACATAACCTGATAATAACCATCTCTTTTCTTGATAATCACCTCTTTACTTGATATGAAAAATCTAGGTCAGCAAGCCGCCTCATTAAAAACCCGTCCAGTCCCCAAAGGTACCCTGGATAGGAAAAGAGTACGTCTGAAAACCTGCTGCCTATTACATCATTCAATGCCAATACAATTTTTGCTAAGTATAATATGGACGTAGCTGAGCCACGTTCCACGGTCTGTCTCTTTCATGCATAGATGAAGTGGTGTGAGCAGTGTCATTAACTGTGGTCGACTCTTCTCTTGCATCTATCAAGTAGTATGACCCATTGTGCAAATTCCGGCTTATGATAAACGGTCCTTCCCAAGGTGGTGATAACTTATGCTTTCCTTCGTTTGACTGTACCAGGCGCAAAACCAGGTCTCCTTCCTGGAAGACCCGGGTTTTCACGTGCCGGCTATGATACCTTCGTAGATCCTGCTGATATATGGCTGATCTTTCCAGGGCTTGTTCCCTTTGCTCTTCTAACATATCCACGGCATCTTGCCGGGTCTTTTCATTCTCCACTTCAACGTATGCTGATACTCGTGGTGAATCATGAATAATATCACTCGGCAGTACCGCCTCCGCGCCATAGACCATGAAGAAGGGTGTCATCTGAGTAGATCTATTAGGCGTAGTATTGATGCCCCAAACCGCAGAAGGGAGCTCTTCGACCCATGCGCCAGCTGCCCTGATACAGGGGACTCGTAGTCTTGGTTTTAACCCACGTAGCAATTCTTGATTTGCCCTCTCCACTTGTCCGTTGGCCTGCGGATGAGCCACTGACGCGACGTCAAGTCGGATTCCATTGTTGCCACAGAACTTCTCCATCTCACCAAGGGACATATTGGTTCCATTGTCGGTAATTATGCTGTGGGGATACCCGAACCGATAGATAATCCTCTTCAGGAACTTGACTGATGTGGCTGATTCGCAATTAGTAACTGGCATAACCTCAACCCACTTGGTAAACTTATCAATAGCCACCAAAAGATGTGTCTTCTTGCATGGTGACATATGAAAGGGGCCAACCATGTCCATACCCCAGACAGCGAACGGCCAAGTTAACGGGATGGTCCGTAACTCCATAGCCGGCACATGAGTTTGGCGAGCATACCTTTGACATCCGTCACACCTTGCTACCAATCGCTCCGCATCTGCTAGGGCCGTGAGCCAGAAAAATCCGTGTCGATAAGCTTTAGCCACGAGAGATCTTGTGGATGCGTGATGTCCACAGTCGCCTTCATGTATTTCCTTGAGAATCTGTCGGCCTTCTTCTGGCGCTACGCAGCGCAAAAAGACCCCTGCTGCGCTTCTCTTATATAGTTCCCCGTTGATGATAGAATATCCCTTTGCTCGCCTCAAAATTTGCCTTGCTAATACCTCCTGCTGTGGTAACTCGCCTCGCGATAGGTAGGCCAAAAACGGCTCTGTCCATTCGGGAACAGTGCGTACAGTCGCCACAAGTCCTGAATCCGGGTCTTGATTTGCCAAATCCTCCTCTGACTCGGTTTTAACTGATGGTCGCCATAATTCGTCCAGGAAAACGTTAGGTGGAACCGGCTCTCTGCGCGAGCCGAGTCTAGCGAGCGCGTCAGCTGCCTCATTCTTTCTCATGTCTATATGTTCCACCTCATACCCGGAAAAACATCCTGCGACCCTATCAACCTCCCTGCGGTATGCTGCCATAGTTGCGTCCTTTCTATCCCAAGTTCCTGATACCTGCTGTACCACAAGGTCCGAATCTCCGAAACATCGTATCCTCTTGACGTTCATCTCCTTAGCTTCCCTTAGGCCGTGCAATAGGGCCTCATACTCGGCCACGTTGTTGGAACAGTCGAAGTGAATTTGTAGTACGTAACTTAATTTATCTCCTTTGGGTGATGTTAGTACCACCCCAGCTCCTGATCCCTCGTATTGCTTAGATCCATCGAAGTGCATGATCCATGACTCGGAATTTGGAACCGTCGTAGTCATGCCTGTATGTGTCCAGTCGTTAACGAAATCAATTAAAGCTTGGGACTTGATTGCTGACCTGGGTTCGTAGTTGATGTGATAATCCCCCATCTCTATTGCCCACTTGGCTATTCTTCCCGTCGCGTCCGAGTTTCTGATGATATCCGCCATTGGTATTGAACTAACCACTGTTATGGGATGCTCTTGGAAATACGGCTTCAACTTCCGGCTGGCCATAAAGACCCCGAACACCAACTTTTGCCAATGTGGATAGCGCTGCTTTGCTTCTGATAATACCTCGCTGACGTAATAAACCGGCCTCTAAACCGGGTAACCTTTCCCATCCTCTTTGCGCTCCACAACAACTACTGCGCTGACGGCTCGGGGGCCAGCTGCCACGTATAGCAACATAGGCTCTTTAGGACCCGGCGCCGCTAATACTGGTGCTTCAGATAACTGCTTCTTTAGTGCCTCATCCGCCTCATCCGCCTCTTGATCCCACACGAATTTATCTGATTTCCGCAAGAGCCGGTACAAGGGTATTGCCTTTTCTCCGAGTCTGGATATGAATCGGCTCAAGGCTGCTACGCAGCCCGTGAGCTTTTGAACATGCTTCAAATTTTCCGGTTTTTTCAGGCTCTGGATGGCCTTGATTTTATCCGGGTTTGCCTCGATTCCTCTCTCGGAAACTATAAAGCCGAGTAATTTCCCAGCTGGAACTCCGAACACGCACTTTGTCGGGTTAAGCTTCATCTGGTACCTCCTCAAGTTTTTGAACGTCTCCTTTAGATCATCGATAAATGTCTCCGCCTTCCTGGTCTTGATGACCACATCATCCACATAGGCATGAACGTTGCGTCCGATTTGATCCTCGAAGCACTTCTGAATACACCGTTGGTAAGTTGCACCGGCGTTCTTCAATCCAAACGTCATAGTTTCATAACAGAAGGCCCCAAAATGGGTTATGAACGATGTTTTCTCCCAATCCTCCCTCTTGAGCTTGATCTGATGATACCCGGAATATGCGTCCAAGAAGCATAATAGATCGCTTCCAGCTACTGCATCTATGATCTGATCTATCCTTGGTAGCGCGAACGGATCCTTTGGGCAATGTTTGTTGAGACTCGTAAAATCAATGCACATCCTCCACTCATTGGTCTTTTTCATCACTAGAACCGGGTTCGCCAACCAATCCGGGTGAAATACTTCCATGATAAAGCCGGCTGCCAATAGCCGAGCGATCTCTTCGCCTATAGCCTTCCTTCTTTCCTCGTTCATTTTCCTCAAACCCTGCTTCACGGGCCTGGACTTGGGATCCACATGCAAACTGTGCTCGGCCAACTCTGTAGGGATACCCGGCATGTCGCTAGGCGTCCATGCGAACACATCCGCATTTGAACGAATAAACTCCACAAGCGCTTCCTCCTGCTCTTTTCCCAAGTTAGACCCTATGGTAAATTGCTTAGTGGAATCACCTTCGACAAAATCTATCTTCTTGGTGTCTTGTGCTGCCTTGAATTTTGCTCTCTCATCCTCGGTATTCGGCTTTTTCAAGGCTGTTCTGTCATCCGGATTTACTTGAGACCGGTAATATTCGAGCTCTTCCTTTCTGCATGCTTGCTCAGCCATAACCGAATCTCCTTCGTCACACTCGGCCGCTATATCCCGGTTCCCATATATGGTGATGGTCCGTTTAGGACCCGGGATCTTCAACTGTAAATACACGTAGCACGGCCTAGCCATGAATTTGGCGTAAGCCGGTCTTCCGAACAGCGCGTGATAAGGACTGCGCAATTTGACCACCTCGAACGTGAGCCACTCAACTCGATAATTATCCGTCGATTCTCCAAAAGCAACCTCCAAAGTGATCTTTCCCTTGGGACTCGCCGAGCGATCCCATGAAAGATTGTTGAACTTTTCTGCAACTGGGACTCTTTGAGACTCATCCGTAAGAAGGTTTCCCAATAAAGGATGTTGATGCTACTTCCCCCGTCCATCAGGACCCTCTTCAGTTCATAACCATTAACCTGTGGAGCGACCACCAACGCCAAGACTCCTGGACGCTCTACTTTTTCCGGATGATCTCTTCTACTCCACGTTACCTCTTGTTCTGCCCATCTAAGGTATCCCGGCGCCGCTTGCTTTAATGTCTCTTTGCCCCTGCTAGAAGTTCCTGTAGTATGCACATGATACTGTACTTTTAAATTAGGCGTTCGTACCATACCGACGAAGATGTTGATCCGGCCGACCGTCACCATAGATCCGGACTCGAGGTGATCCGACTCTGGGCCCCAGCCGGAATCGTCCACCATCTTTTCTCCTTTGTGGTCGATGTAGATTTCGCCGACGACAAGATTCTCCATGCTCTTCCGAGCTTCTCCCGTGATGTAAACACCTTTGGACGCAGGCCCCACGGTGGGCGCCAACTGTCGTGGGATAATCACGGCAGATGTTACCGGGGGTAACTGATCTTGGGGCAAGACGACACAGGCGTTTGGGAGAGGGTTTAGCTCAGAGGAAAACATGGTGCAATTTGATCTGGTAGCCGGCAATCAAAGTCGCCGAGTCTCCGATCTTGATACAATAACTCAACTCCGGCATTACACTGGATGCTCGATATCAAGCGATATTGCTAGGGTCTTAGATCTCTGCCTAAACTAGACCTGGGGGTCGGTTTATAAAGCACCCGTACCCCCTGGCTTATTCTCCAAGGCGCGTCCTGGATCCTACCCGGACACGGCGCACAAACCCTAACTTTCCTTTACAATAACCCACGATCCGGGTTACTGGGCCTACAAGTTCGGGCCTTCTACAGGTTCCCTTATCCTTAACCGGATCCTGCGCAGCGTCCTTTGGGCCGGGTTATTCCTTGGAGTTTGGCCTACCGGGTTATCATCCCTCCATCAAAGATCTCAGAAGTGGTCGGGAATTATACACTCTCCCTAAACCTTTCTACGTTCACTGCCTCGAAAACGATTTTTGTAACGAATGTTCATGCCCCCACGACTCAATCGCTTAAGAAACCTTTTTTCGACGAGCTCATTAGCTTAAAACCCCCGGACGACACTCCTTGGATCATTCTGGGCGATTTTAACCTCATTAGATTCGCAAATGAAAAAAATAACGACCATATTAACCAATCGAACGCAAACATGTTCAACGATGCTATTCGTCTGCTCGCTCTTATCGAACTTCCTCTCCTCGACTGTTCATACACTTGGACGAACAACAGACCCAATCCCACGCTCGAACGTACTGACAGGGCTTTCATTAACACGGCCTGGAACTCTATCTTCCCTAACACGTCGCTAACCTCTCGCACCAGATTCCTTTCGGAGCATGTCCCGCTTATCGCCTCTATCTCTACCACTATACCGAAGCCTACGGTTTTTCGCTTTGATCACAGTTGGGCTGCTTTCCCCTCCTGTAGGGCTGTCATCCAGTCCACGTGGTCCTCTGGGCCTGCAATCCTGGACGCTGCTAGAAACCTAGCGGCCTCAATTAAAGCCGTTCGGACAGAGCTCAAACGTTGGAGGAAAACTAGGCTCCCTACTTTCTTTATGGAAAAAAACTCCAAATTCGTTATCGCCTACCTTGACATCATCGAAGAACACAGGAAACTTTCGGCCCCGGAACATGCTCTTCGAGCAGTTGTTATCAAAGTTCTAAGACGGGCCATCAGGCCGGCTCACGCAAAAATCAAATTTGCCATAGATGGGGACGAAAACACAAAATATTTCCATGCATGTGCCTCTAACATGATGCGCCAGAACAAAATCGGCTCTCTAGAACACGACGGTTTGCAGGTCGACAACCACTTCCACAAAACCCAGCTTCTAACCTCTTACTACACGGAGCTCCTTGGAATCGCACAGAACACTAGGTGGGATTTTAGCCTTCGTGACATCTATCCCACCACTACTTATGGGTTGTCTTATCTGGACCGTACGTTCTCGGAAGAAGAAATCCAACAAGCCATGTTTGGTATGAATTCCACGGCCAGCCCGGGACCCGATGGTTTCGGGCCAGCTTTCTACCAATCCTTTTGGTCGCTGGTTAAGACAAAAGTGCACAAGCTCTTCCACCAGTTCCACTCCCTCAATATCGATCTCTCCTCAATCAACCGGTCCTACATGGTCCTTTTACCTAAAGGGAATGGAGCCCGCGCTCCGGACGCCTTCCGCCCGATTGCCTTGCAAAATTGCCTCATCAAAGCCATCGCACGCCTGCTCACCAATAGGATGCAAACTAAAATACCCGACCTGGTCCATCCCAACCAAACAGGCTTCATCTCCAACAGGGGAATCTCCGAAAAGTTTGTTTTTGCTACGGATATCCTAAATTGCTGTCACAGAAGGAAAGCCCCAACCATTGTTATTAAGCTTGACTTTCGCAAAGCTTTTGATTCTGTAAATTGGTACTCACTGCTCACCATCCTAAAACATAGAGGTTTCCCACCTCGTTTCATCCAATGGATCCAGCTTCTCCTTCAAACAGGTATGACGGCCGTATTGGTCAATGGAGTCCCTGGGCCTTGGATCAACTGCAAAACTGGACTTCGTTAGGGAGACCCCCTCTCACCGTACCTCTTCATCACCATGGGGGACCTTCTCCAACAAATGATCATCCACGCATGCTCCCAGGGTCTCCTCTCCCATCCCCTCTCTAACAATGAACCTTGCCATGTCCTTCAATACGCCGACGACACTCTAATAATAGTAAAAGCCTCATACAACGCTGCTACAAACCTTAAAAAAATCCTCGATGATTTCTCAAACGCTACTGGGCTCCACATCAACTTCCACAAAACTACATTTGTCCCTATCCACATCCCTGATACCGATGTGCAACACATCTCGAACACACTAGGAACCACAACTTCCTCCTTCCCGCAAACGTACCTCGGTCTTCCTCTTTCTGACAGGAAAATTCCTTCCTCGGCCTTCCAACCAATCATCGACAACATCGATAAGTACCTCTCGGGCTGGAGGGCCTCCTTACTCTCCAAAGGCGGCAAGCTGATCCTCATCTCAGCTGTGCTCGATAGCCTGCCCACCCATTTCATGTCCTCCATTACACTTCCCGCTACGGTTATTCACAAAATTGACTCTCTCCGTAGATCCTTCTTCTGGACCGACGATGACAAATGTTCGGGCGCCCAATGCCTTGTGGCCTGGGAAATGGCATGTCAACCTAAGTTAGGAGGGGGCCTGGGGATAAAAAACTTTAATGCACAGAATGTTTGTTTACTTTTGAAAATTTGCTTCAAAGCCCTACATAACCCTTTGACCCCTTGGAAACTTTGGCTCTACACAATCACCTTTTGCCTTTCACTCCTCCACCCACTCCTACCTTCACAAAATTATAGAAAAATATACACCTTTGCTATCCCAAATAACAAAATGCTCGGTTAACAACGGGGCATCCACCTTCTTTTGGCATGACATATGGCTTCTACAAGAGCCACTAGCTACCGTCTTCCCAGCTTTATTCTCACACCACACCAACCAAAATGCTTTCGTTGTGGATGTTCTACAAAATGAGGTCGAATCGAGCCTCCAAAATCGGCTAACCAATGCTGCCTCTAGCCAACTTGCCTCTCTTTCTATGTTGTTGCAGGATTTCGTGTTGACGGAGGGCGTGGATGATCGGGTCCTTCTTGATGGCTCACCATTCTCCTCCAAGGGAGCGTACATGGCCATGCACCCGGGGACGCGCACACGAGCCACGGAGAGAGTTTGGGACACCAAGGTTCCGGGCAAGGTGAAGATCTTTGGTTGGCTCCTGACTTTGGACATGCTAAACACCAGAGCAAACCCGCGCCACAAACACATCCTCGACCACTCTCAATGCCCCAGATGCACCTCATACCTCAAAGACAGGGCTCACCTTTTCTTCGATTGCCCGCAGGCGGTAACGACATGGCTCTGCATTGGGATTCACTCTGATAGCCTGTCCTTCGACGACATCTGGGAGGCAGCGCTTCCTCAAGATCTACCCAACTGTATCTGGGACTCTCTGGTGCTGATAATCCTATGGAAGATCTGGGATGCTAGGAACGCAATGGGTTTTAGGGCCTCCCATCAACCCCCTAACCTTAATCTACAGAATATTATCCAGGACCTGACCATATGGTCACACCGTTTAAATTAACGGAACATAGAGAGGCAGCCGACATGTGGCGCGCCCATCTCTCCTTATGTAACATGGAACTTCAGTTTTGAATATATTCAGGTGGGGATTCTCTCTCCCCGCGCGACAGCCTCAATTTTTTTTTACTGTAGAAGGAGCTCTTCGTTTTCTATCCATTGAGCTATGAAAATTGAACAAAAAATGCTACTACAAAGCAAATTAGGACATTCTCTTCAGGAATGACACTTGGCTGAAGAAAATCTAGGCACATAGCGCCTTGCTGCATTTGCTGAATAACAAGTGTAATTCTTTTTGAAACGGATATTAGGTGTAAAATAATTTTCATTGTAAAAGAGAGTAAGATTGGAAATCAATATCACCACCGTGGTAGAATAGCACTTGGAACTTGATTGATGGATGAATAAACTGTAGCAATTTCAAATGTTATAATGACATAAGTTGAAATCTTTCAGCATAGTAAACACTGATCTTTGCCTCGTCACATGATTCAGTAATAAATGAACCCTTACATCCAATTATTACATAATAAACAGCGCAGGCCTTGCTATTTTTTTTTCATATTTGCTACTAGGTAGAGCACATTTTTTATAGGGGCATAGCATCTTGATTGGTTTCGAATTGTTCTGAATCTTCTTGGATTCAGATTGGAGCTCTTGTACTGAATTTTTTTTACTGAAACTTCGTTACAATGGAGTTAAATACATTGCCGTTGTATTCTTTCCTGTTTTATTGTGCGAAGTAAGTTGCCATTAATTTTTGTGTGAACAAGTGTAAAAAAATGCACTCCCAAACGTAGCCTAAGGACTCTTTATATTTATTAAAGCTGGAAACAGAGTCGGGGAGAGCCTCTGCTGGGTCAAGTACCAGCCAGCCACATAGAGGTACTCCGGCGACTGGGACGTCACCGGCGGCACCTAGTCCTAAAAGGACGGCCGCGAAATGGGACAATGCGGCGATGTGAGGCAGCCGGTGGAGGCCGCTGTCGCAGCCGCGTGCGGTGGCTGTGCCTACTTGAGACCGCTAAGTCCACATCTAGGTCATCAATGCGGACAGGTCGCCACTCACGAGCAAATGAATTGCCCAAACACGATGGAATAGGAGTAGCGTGATTGAGCGACGGGGAGTCAGGAGGAGTCAGGGGCTTCAGAGGAGCTGGAAGAGCACGACGGAGCATCGGGAACTCATAGAGCAAAGGCGCCGTCCAAAGCTCGGCATGAGAGAGAGCCGGCACCGACGGAGGAGATGTTGTCGCCAACGGGAACCCTGTAGACGTATCCCCCTCTTCATTTTCCCAGTCTGAACGACGATGTCGACGGCGGCAACGAATGGCTCCTGCTTTCCTCCACCCCGACGTGATTAATCCCTTAGTCTTTGGCTTCACACTGAAACACTCACCGGAGCCTCCCTTTTTCTTCTTTCTACCACTATGCATGTAATGCCTTGGGGATATATCCTCCTCATCATCATCATCATCATCCTCGTAACTATGCACATAATGCTTAAGGGATTTATCCTCTTGAGACATATCCTCATCAAAGTCATCATCAAAATGTTTGTCAGGCAGGGTTGGAGGCGCCTCCAACGGAGGGAATTCAGAGAGCAGCGGTGGCCAGCTCGGAGGCTGCGGTGGTCTCCGTCGTTTCCGCCATCTCGCCACCTTGCGGTCGATGCGAGTCGAGTCGTATCCCTTCCCACCATCGATTACGAGCTCTTGTAGATCCACCGCACCCTTGGCTAGGAACCTGACCAAGCGGACCTGGAAGCAGGTCAGCTCCTCCGCGTCGAACTCCACCACCACTCTCCTCAGGCAACCCACCGTGTGATCGCAGCAAAACTGTCCGTGAAGGTCTTCCAAACTATCACAGGATTGACAACAAACAGCTTCATCTTCACTATCATCATCGTCGACGGATCTACACGGAGAGAAATCAGCAATAGCGGCCATCTCATCTGCTGGGTCTATGTTGATTTCTCTTAGGTACTTGCGCCAGCTGAACTTGACCCGGAGCTCGCCGAGACATGGGCATCTGCGCAGCAGGTTCACCATGGCCTTAGACATGGCGCCGTGGTCTAGGACAGACCACCCGCAGAGGTCCTCGATCTCGAGCAGCTCGATGTTTTGCAAGAGCGGTGTAGACTCAGTAGAGTTTAGGTCGGCGATGGAGTAGGCTGTGAGCTTCAGAGACCTGGCATGCGAAAGTGAAACCTCGGAGAGGATGGAGCGCCATAGGCACGCCGCCCCAGTGGGGTGCACCTCGAGGTGGACCTGCTCCAGTAGTTGCTGCGGCCAGCGACTGTGATACAGGAAGGAGAAGGATGTGAAGTCGTCGTAGACCATGTTATGAGTGTAGCGGAAGTAGAGGAGTTGAGGCGCGTCGAGCCTGATACTGCATCCGCCGCAGTTCTCCATGACCACGACCGTGGCCGCTTCACAGCTGAGCCAATACACGTACTCGTGGTCCACAAAGTTGAGCGACTCCAGGCGGATGTCGGCGAGCCTGGGCGCGGCAGCGATTATCTTCTGGAGCGTGGTGGACTCCGTGCGGCACCGGCGAAGCCGCATCGCCTCTAGGCACGGGAACGCGAGTTGTCTGCGCCCGTCCGAGTAGGGCTTCAGGTCGTACCCGGTTAGCTCGAGGACTCGGAGGACGGCGAACGGCAGCGTGCAGCGTGGAAGGCCGCCGTTGTTCAGCCACTCGAGCCAGGGATCCTCCACGCCATCCTCCTGGATGCCGGCCGTGTCCTCATCGTCCTCTTCGTCGTCCGTGGTACAGCTACAGGCGATGCACATGATGGCGTCATCCGGCATGACAATCGACAGTTTCTTGGGGAAGCAGCCGCTGGAGAATAGGCAGGCGTACGCTTGGTCTGCGTCGTCTACCACGCGCCTCCTGTCGCCGCCGGTGGGGTAAGAGCGGTAGTCCATGTTGACGGCGCCTGTTCTGAGCCAGAGCGGGCGGCGCCATCGGCGTGACAGCGCGGTGGCGCGTGCGGCCTCACGGGAAGGCGCGAACGAGAGGATGTGGACTAGAATATCGTCGGAAAGATGGGAGAGCCGGTCCGGCGGCGACGACGCGGCGGCGGCCATGGATGCCATGCATCGATCGATCCCGATCGGGATCGAGTCTGGGGACATACACCACGGCTTCGTCAAATATAGCCTATGCCGGAGGCGACTTCGTGACTGAGTCGGTATCGGATTGAAGCCCACTGGGCCAAATCTTATTAGTGAGCAGTTGGGCCGGCAAATAACGTATTCGTAACGATTGCCTCGTTTACAATGGTTCTAGCTTAGCAGACGATGGCTAAGCTGGAGGAGCGAGAATTGAAAAAAAAGAGGTTTGCTTTCTCTTAAAAAAAGATGATCTCTTAGCACAAATGTCTCACCACATTTTTAGTAAATCTGTTTATTAGAGAAAAGGCTAAAAGATAATCCATTATACATCATGTTTTTTAGTCTTATCTAAAAACTTCAGATAAAACATCTTATCAACCATTGTACATACTGCGTCTCTATAGCTAATCAAATAACGTCCCTGGCTCAACCGCCATGCCATTTGGATTTGCTTGGATCGTTCTTGACGACGAGGAGGAGCGGAGCCCTAACCACCCCTTTCATCGCCATGGTTATTTTTCGTCGAATTGGAGGCTCGATTCCATCTTCTCTTTTCTTGTTCAATTAGGGTATTGTTTCCGTTCTAAAATATAGAAACATGATAGTGTAACGGCCCCTTTCATCCCCATGGTTATTTTTTGTCAAATTGGAGGCTCGATTCCATCTTCTCTTTTCTTGTTCAATTAGGGTATTGTTTCCGTTCTAAAATATAGAAACATGATATTGTATCGTAAACGCATTTTTACGTTTCCAAGGTGGTTTTTACTATACGAGGCGCAGGCTGATTTTCCTCTTCTTTTACCGTTGCATTTTTATGGTAGAACCAAACCCCTAATCCTTTTTTAACCAAACCCTAATCTTAGCATGAAAAAGACGACCGGTAGTATGATCATAAAAAGGGGCGATCCATAATCCTTCTTGAGACAGAATAAAATGGTTTGATCTAGAGTGACTGCGCAGCTAGTTATCTCAATTATGCTCAATTATACTCAACGCTGTTTTTCTCAGCAGTTTGTGCTTGCGCTGTAGGAACTAGTGTCACAGCCAACTTGCCCAAAAACTAATAAATTCATTTCTGAAGAGCTATGCCTTTTAACAAAAAAAATAACCTGGGAGCCATTTTTGGACCATGAATTAGGACGTTAAGCGGATAGCGCCAGTTATAGAGCGTGTCTTGCTTCATCACCACTTGTCAAGAAACTTTGCAAATCGTCAAGGCAAGGCAGCTAACAATATAGATGCTAATGTTGCTTCCTCTCTGAGATACCTATAACTTCCCTGATCAAGATCAGGGTACAAGGCATTTTAGTTCTTACAAAGTCATGAAAGAATCCAAAGTTTTGGCAACTGAGGCAAAGCAAGATAGCACTGAAACCAGCACTGCTTGTACCGCCAGCTATTTATGCACTAAATTATCACCAGGCTGGAGCTTCTTCACAACTACCAGGTCAGTCTGATGCAGTTCTACATTCGTTAGTCTAGTGCTAAGATTCTAAATATCAATATATAAATTTAACCAAAACGCTCAGGACATCATGGAACAAATATAAGCAGGAATCCAGCTGCGAAATCTCCCGCTTGAAACTAAAATGCAAGCAATATTGAGTGACATGCTTTGCTTTGAAACATAAAGTAAAGCAGATTAAATGAACCATGAGGTCATTACTGATTAACAGGAGCAATTCAGTGTGCCTTCAACATTGATGCAGTCGAAAAATGTCTACGGTAATTAGATAATACATGAAAGTTATCAAACTAAGCGATTCATACCAACAGAACCAATTCATAGCTGACCTACATAGAGGGTCAATCTCTGCCTCAAAACATAAAGTGGAGGAACCTACACCCAGCGAGCCATATCTGCATTTCATCCACTAGATACCTGCGGAGCAAGCAGCAACAGCAGCAAAACAAATTTGTATTAATCATTCAGGAAAAAAAAAACGTGTGTCAAGTTTCAAATTGATCAGCAATTCAGCATCATTAGACAAAACCAACATCTGGAACAGAGAACAACAATAGCCAATAGATAATTTGTTGTGAGTAGCACACCTTCAACTTCTACTATTAGCAATTTCTTACTACATCTGGTCTGAATAGAGGCTAGAAGATCAGTGGGCATAGTAAGGGGCTCATGGAATAAGATAGCATAAGCACCTGATTTCTAGCTCATAGGCATACTTTTTACAAAGATACGAGCTAGCTAGTCCCTAACAAACCATATGGTCATGCATCATCTTATAAATTGAATTCAGGATAAAATGGCTGTAATTTGTTTACCCTGAACAGCATGAACCAATACTCTCACCACTACTTCTAATGATGATATGATACTGAAATAAGAAAACGGAATTAGAGATAAAAGCAGCTGAATCTAGTCATAGCATTTTCATCATGTGTTCGATTTGAAGTATGAAACATCAAAGGTCCCAAAACTTGAAAAACTTACACTACACACAGCATAGATTCATATAGTTTTCACTTCGGACCAGCCAAATTATATTACTGGCTGATACCTGATTACATATGCAAAGTTTGGTGTACAAAGAGCAACATGCTGATGAAATATTTAACCAAACATCCTAAGAACAGAATAATCACCCATAAACTACAATAACTGCAAGTGGAACGATAAACAGTATAAGATTTAACAAAGGCATATCTTCAACTACTGTGACAATCGTTAGTTCACACGTATCAACACCCAAACAGGAATGTGCAACCACATACCTACAAGTCAATATAAATAAAGGAAATTTGAATCCAGATGCTTAAGTATTGTTCGTTCTCCCTCTGCCCCATAATATTAAGATGTTATTACAATAAAAAATTAAGGAGCTGCTTTGGGGCTGACTAGTTGTAGGGGTTTGGGGTGGTAGTTTTCGGAGTTCCCAAATCTTTTAAGGATTGGGAGGCGTTTAGGGAGACTGCTGGAGCAGAGTTTTCGCAGTTTTGGGGGAGGACAGCAGTTCATAGGTATTTGGAGTCTCTTTTGGGACTCTGCTGTAGATGTAGATAATGAGAGCCCTACGGTATAACCACTATCAGCTATCAATAACCAGAAAAGGGGGATTAAGGTCCAAATCTTAAGCATGTGACACAATGACTTTCAACAAAATACAAACAAAAACGAGGAGACATCAACTAGGTATTCAAATAAATCAATAACATGCCTACTGTCATTCAACAAAATTAAGTTAATTTGATACTCCCTCCGATCCTAAAAAAGTGTCGCGAGCTATGCCTATAAGTTGTATGTGATTAATTCATTTGTGGCGACACTTTTTTAGGATCGGAGGGAGTACAACAATCCCAACGGATACACATAACATGCCTACTGTCAAATTTAATGAATGTTTACAAAACAGCACATACTCATCATTTTCTTGAAAATGAAAATATGCACCCACAAAGTATTAGTTGGTCAGAACAGAAAATTATCTGGAGCTATTTTGCAGCTTGTTCCACATCATATTGGAAAACAAAGCATATACTAACAATCCTGGCAACATAAGTGATCGTGATCTGCAGTATCTTTAAATAAATTAAGAGCTAAAAGAACACCTCAAGTATTGTTTTTTCCTGGTACAAATGGACTTGCCACATGCAGGACAGTCCTAAGTGAAATATGAACCATTATTCGTAAAAAATTTCTTTGTAATCAACTTCGAGCTATTTTTGTATCTCCTATTGAGAAAAAATGTCAACACCACCATTAGAATTTTTTTGCATCTATCAATAGGTGGGCAATTATGAAATCAGTCCAATTATTCAACAATGAATTTGCCAATCTTGTATTCATAAAATAAACTGATGGTGAAAGTTATCTAGCTCTGACTTAAACCATAAAAATTACAGAAACAATTCAAAGTAAGTCAGATAACACTAACAGATTATTTTAATGGTCACATAAAACAGGACAGAACACTGCAACAGATCATCGCTATATGCTGAAAGAGGTCATCAAGCAACAAAAGAAAGAAATCACATGAAACTACTTAAAATAGTTGGCTTAACCGGAAGTGATGTGAACATAATGTCATCAGCAAATTATTGAAATATATTTTGGTTTTGTCCTAGCCGCAATGTAATGTAATGCATGCTATTTACCTGAAGCATAGACCATTTCGAATGGATGATAGTAAGAAAGGGGGATGGTATCAGAAAGAATCTTGAACTTCAATGAGTCGAGATGGATCATGATGAGGCCGATCGGTGTAAATAGAAACACCGCATTATTCTCCTCAGCAAACCCTAGTACAATTGGGGCCTTTTTCTGCTCTGGTTTCAGGGAAAGTAGCTTGTCCAGTTCAACAGTTCTTGCAAGCCCCCATGAAGCAACACCATCACAATTGGTCTTCCTATTCCATAACTGCACGGTGCAGTCTGGCATCGACACGAAGAGGAAACCCAGCCCACCGCCCTCGGTCTGCATAACCTTCAAGCTTTTGCCCTTGCCATACATATCCGCCGGCACTGGTATCACAGCTAGGCTTTGCTTCTCCAAATCAAACTCAAGAATTATAAGCACATCGGAACCAAGTTTCCAGTAAAGGGAATCCCCAGCCAACATAGCGTCGTCCATAGCCAGGGAAAAAAGTTGGCTCGCATCAACCTGATACGGAATCGGTGTTGAGATGAGATTTCCCCATAAGCCGGTCTCTGACGAGTAAACGCAGGCGAGCATCTGTTTATTCTGCATGTCGCTGTTGTCTGCCACTGCCAAGACCACTTGGAAATGTTGGACGTCTCCGGCAGCCCGAAGCACCGCTCCATTGATCAGGAACCCCTTGGCATGGACCGCAATCCCTGGGGGAACCGCAACGCAGTGCTGGTCGCCGGTGACGGGGTCCCACACCAGAACACGGAGACCCTTCGGAAGGAAGACGAGTACGAGACCATGGCGGCATCCAAGGGGGATGAGCCTGCCGTGGTCGTCGTCGCGCGGCAAGGAGAAGCGTCCGGTCGGGACGCGATTAGGAGCATCCAGAGTTGGTTGGAACGAGAGTCCGGTGTCGTCGCTGAGGACGATGCCCAGGAGGGGACGGTTACGGCGGTGGTGGCGGCGGAAGCGGCGGGAGAAGCCGGCATCGGAGGCGATGCTGCGCCAGCGCGTGCAAACGGCGGAGGCGCGGGGAAGTGAGGATGGCTGCGGGGGGAGGCGGAGGAGGATCTCGGGGAGCAGGTCTTCGTCGTCTAGCGGCGAGGCCGCCGACGGCGAGGAGGGGCGGCGGCGGAGGCTGCTCATCTAGGGTTTATTTTTGAGGTCGTGCTCATCCTCACTGATGCGGGATGCGGTGACTGGGAAGTCTCCAACCGATGAAGAGAAATGCGGGCCGTAAAATGACTGAAGAATTGAAGATTGGACATTTTTGTTCCAGCCCACGAAGGATGCTGAATAGAGGAAATGGTATCTATCCGAACTTTTTTTTTGGGGGGTGGTGATATACTGGATATGCAAACCTTTTTTTAGATAAAAGGCATAAACGCCCTTAACGAAGCTAAGAGTTTACAACGACATTACAAACGATCATGGTGCAGAGGAGAGCCTCTGAGAACAGCAGATAGGGGACAAGCTAAAAAAAAAGGGAATGCACTACGCCGAGCACCAGGTCCTTGCGTACAACAGCCAACCAAGAGGCAGGATCGGACCACCAGCGAAGACACACCACCACCAGCTCATAGTTTGACATCGGAGCGGAAAGTCGGAGACGAAAGGCCAAAGTCTTCAACAGAAGGCGAGCCTGAAGGAGAGGGCGCCGAGCATCCTGGCGTTGGGCAGAGAACACGACAACGGCAACGGCGAGACCGAGCCCTTGCGTAAAACAGCCAGCCTCCTGGGTGGCGGGATCGGAGAGCACCGACGTGGCGCGCACCAAGCCCTTGCGTAAAAACGGCCAGCCACCATAGGGGCGGGAGCGAACCACCGTGGCCACCAAACGTGCCTCCACCAAGGCACAAGCGCACAACACCATCACAAAAGATCGACGGCTGAGGAAAGGACCTAGCTTTGCACTCCAGGCTCCCATGGCACGACGAGTCGACCCCTACTCCAAGCCGGTGCCTCCAAGGAGGGCACGACGCCGAAGCGCCGCCACCGGTCGGTCAAAGACCTGGGTTTTCACCCGGAGTAAGCACGAGAGGGGCGAGGTGGAGCCACAGTGTCGCCCCCAAGAGGGAAAAACGGCGCCCACGGGCGTCATAGACACCGGCGTACACAGACGGCTTGAGCTTTCGCTCGGCCCCACTCCACTGACCCCCCGATAGGGGACACCGCGTCAACCCGCCATGGTTGCACCAGAGCCTCCAAGTCAAAATCTGGGCGAGGAACAACGCCCATGCTGGACCTCGCCAGTCTCTCCCACCGCTACCCACATTATCGCCCTCACGACCAAGGGGCACAGCCAACACCACGTGAAACGGAGCCTATCGTCAAGGCATTGCCACGTCCACCGTCCAGGGTCGCCACCCCGCCGTCCAAAACTCCCCGAACCACCGAACCGAGAAGCGAGCCGAGCACCATCGCGACGAACAGCCCCGACTAACTGCGACCAACGACTTCACCATCATTCGCTACCGCCCCACCTCGCAGGACCCACTGGCCCGTCCCGGCAGATCGACTCCCCCGCAACCCCCATGGTTGCCGCAAACGTCGGATCTGGAGGGTGAGAGGTGATAGGCAGCGAGCTCCCGCGAGGGGAAGTGGTGACCAGCAGTCACCGCGACTGTAGAGGCCACCACGACAACGGGAGCGGATGCAGACGCACAGACCCGGGACCCCTGCCCCGGCCCGTGGCCGACAAGCGGCCAAAGCAAAAGCTCGCGACCGCACCACGCCACCACGCCTGCCAACTTCCCGGCGAGCAGCAGAAGCGCCGCCATTGCCGGTCAGATCCGTCGCCGCAAAATCCGCGGACCTCGCGTCCAAGACGGGCAAGACCACCCCTGGTCCGCCAAGCACGGGGAGCGCCTCACCGCGGCCACACCCCAGCCCAAGAGCTAGGCCGCCCCGACGGCCGAAGCAACCGCCGCCCGACAACCCACTGCTGCCAGCCGGCTCGATCTCACCACAGGGCGCCCGCCACCAAGCACCAACAACCGGCGAGGAGGAGCTCGAGGGGGACAAGCAACCGGCGACCAGGGCGCAGGGGCCCCGAGGCTGAATCCCCGCCGCCCCCATCACCGGCGCCGCGCGGCCTTGTCCGGCGGCGGCCTCCGGGAGCGACGAGGCAGAGGAGGGAGGGAGGGGGAGGTGGCGGCGCGCGGGGAGCTAGGGTTCCCCTCAGTCGCCTGGGGGAGACGACGCGAGGGGACCAGAGAACGTTTTTCGAGTGAAAGAGAGGTCGATATGCAAACCTCCAACAAAACTAAATTTGAAAGTAGAAAAGCTTTACTTTGTCAGAATAGTTTTGAACAGCTCTGAAGCAGCTAAAATAACGACGACGATTCAGAACACAAATTCAACACTCAAGTACAAGTAGCGGAAATCGAAAGCTGAAACTGGCAGACACTATCGAAAAGACGCACACAGAAAAATGCCCAGGATGCAGCAAAGCACGGATCTTGTTATGCATCGTTTTCAGGTGTTTTCAGTTTCAGTTAGCAGGGTTGTACAAATAACGGAGAGAAACGAACAGGAAAATCTGCAAGTTTTGAACGCAGCGAAAAGGTCCTGCTGTGCTCTGGGTCTGAATCTGCTTGATCACGTGAATGTGATTGCTGAGCTTCATTGTTCAGCACCTGCCTCGAGTTTTGAGGAGCTTTCATGGACTATGTACACAAGCTTTGACATCAGTTTCTTCTCTGTATTGGCACAAAAATGTAGCGGTGTCGTGGAGAAAAAAACAGAGTACAGTGTAACTTAGCATAGTTCAGATGACTAGCAGCTGGGTTGCTCTCTGTCCTGGCCACAATAACAAGATTTCTCATCTATTTTGCTAGAAAAAAGTAGAAAATGTCTTCAGAGATGAGCTTCTTCCAAACTCCCAGGTCAGACATTCGTTAGTGAGTGCTAAGATTATAAGTAATGAGTTCGATATTTATCGGTAATGCTCACGGACAAAGAAGGGGTCTAAGATTCTAAGAAACAAAAGCGCACAGCACATCATGGAACATATATGAGCAAAATCTCCTGCCTGATACAACATGGAAAATAATCAAACTCATGGGCGGGCAAGTAAGCAGATTAAATGAATCACAAGGTAAGCACTAATTAATTGGAACAAGTGAGTGTGCCTTCAACCTTCATGCCCGTCTGCCGAAATTGGATAATACATGGAAGATTTTTTTTTCGCGAAAACGCAAAAGCTTTGCGTTTCATTGCATTGGGATTTGGTCCTCTGGCCCCAGGCTGCCAGCTTAGAGTTGGCCGGGGTAACAGGCTTTCGGGATAATACATGGAAGATAATTAACTAGGCGATAAATTCCTACAGATCCACTTCACAGCCGACCCGTTCATACTACATAGAGAGCAAATCTCCCTGTCGAGGATACAAAATGGAATAACCTGCACCCAACAATCCATTTCAGAGTCTCTGCCACCAGCAACTCCAGATACCTGTGGAGCAGGGAGTATCATTCGTCAAACAAATTTGTACTGTTCACTCAGGAAAAGAAGTGGATGATATTACTCAAACAGTAAACATTAGCTTCACCACTGTGGAAATTGTGCCTGAAGCTGCATAGTTAAATCATGTCAGCACTATTTACATAGTGGCACACCTTCAATTTCTAATACTAGCAGTTTTGGCTACATCTGATCTGAGTAGGGACCTACAAGGATAGTGGGAACATGAGGGACTCATGAACAGTGAATGGTACATGCTCCTTTCTGAATTTAGTTCAGTTCAAATTGCAAATCGAATTGCAGCTGTGCCAAGGTCCTGTAATAGAGCAGCACACTACCTAGCTACGAGCTATGATTGGCTCTTCCCTTCTTGAGGAAGAGCCTTCTGTTTGGTTTCATGATATTCCTGAGCATGTACTGTGTCAAGTCTCCAGCAATCTGGCTGGAGCAAGTTATTAATGGTAGGCTTCTCTGAAAAATATGTTTGGCAGACAAGTGGCATGCTGAGCAAATGTTTAACCAAACAGCCAAAAGCTTGAATAATCATCCAAAAAATTGAACGGTAAACAGCAGCATACTATTTAATGAAGCCATACTCTTCAGGTATTGTGAAACTAGTTAGTTCACTAGATATCATAGTGATCCAAAATAAGAAGGAAAGTGAAATGGCTTAGCTATAAGTTATATAAATAAAAGAAGTTTGAAAACAAATGATCACATAATATTAGTAGCCAATTACTTGTGTATGCAGGACAGGTTGCAAATAACACTAGACTTGATAGACTCATAACGAATTAAATAAAACAGATATATCTCCCCGAAGCAGAGCAAAGGATGTAGGAGTAGTTTACTTGCTAATTGCTACTCCCTCCGTTCAACAATAGATGACTTCCACTTGTCTAGATGTGGATGTATCTAGACATGTTTTAGTGTCTACATACATCCATATGTAGACAAGTGGAAGTCATCTATTGTTGAACGGAAGGAGTACTACCTAACATGACAACGTTATTATCTCTGAGCAGGCACAACATATGCACACATAGGGAATGGCAAAGGGTCGTAATCTGTCAGGCATTGCAGGGAGAGAATAACCCAGACCACCAAAAGGAACTTGGGGAGTACCAAGGACGAAGTAAAAAAAAATCAAGCAAGCTGGATAGAAGGGAGCGCAAACAAAAGAGCAAATCTAGTAGAGGGGATTAGAACATCAGAAGGATAAGAGTTGTTGAGGAAGGGACGAGGAAGCAGGTCCTTGAGAAAAGACCCAAAAAAAGCTCCCTGACATGAAAAGGCAGCATTATAGGAGGTGACCAGGTGGGCATCAACTGAGTAAAGGGCTGTATAGAAATCTTACAGTCCTCTTGCAATTTGGTACTTGAGAATTGGTAGTAAAAGGAAAGCAATACATTTTCTAAGAGCAGTTCAGATACCTCAATATACATGCAGATGATAAGAATACCTGCTCAACTGGTAGATCAAATAGCACATCCAACCGGACACTCATCTTAAGTATTGAGTGACATCTCAGGCCCATCATGTCCACCACCAGCGCATATCTCTACAATCACAAGTGAACTAAACAATGTGTCATGTGGGCAGAGTATATGGCTGCTGCAGCAAGGATAAGAAACTCAAGGTTGTTTCCAAAGTTGGTTAGTGCTGGCACTATCTTTTCAACAAGGATGAAGCTTTCCTATTTCCTATAAATGGAGAGGTCTACGATCTAACTAGTACCAGCCATCAACAAACCAGAAAAAGAAAGACTAGGTCCAAACGTAAGCACACGATACAATAACATTCCAATGAAAAAACAAATACAAACCCACAGGCATCAACTAGGTATTTTAAATGAATTCACAGCTATAATTTGTGAAAAATAGCTCAGTTTTGACACGGCAATAGTAAGATAAACAAACCACACCTACTGTCCAATTTACTGAAAATTTCAAGAACAACACATGATCATTAGTATCATAAGAAAGAAAGACATGAACGCTCGTAGTATTAGCTATTCTAAACTCGTTGCACACCATATTGGAAAAAATACGCATTACTAATTTAGCTTGGTGACATAAGTAATCATGATTGTAACGCCCGGGGTTCCCCAAATAGATTGTTTGCTCTTTTCTGTTCTCTCGCATCGCATGGCATTGCGCATCCTCATGCAAACAATTTTAAAAATCATCAAAACTTATTTTCTGGAATATTCTGAAAATTATATGCTGCATTGAGCCATGTTAATATTTGCTAAACAGTTTCTGAAAAAAAAAGTGTTTTGGGCTGGCCCAACCAACCCGCTAGCCACACCTAACCCTAACCCACACACTCAACCCACGCACGCACACACCCGACCCGCACGCGCCGCCAACCCTCCCAGGAGCGAGGCTCCTCGCGATCCCCTCGACCCCATCGTCCCGTTCCTCCCGAGCGAGGCTCGCTTCCCCATCGACCCCGCCTCCCATCGCCCCCCTCTTCCTCACAGTAGGTCGCCGCCGCCCTGGTTCCTCCTCGGCTGGTCGTTGCGCGCCCTGCCAGCCCCGTCTCCTCTTCCCCCGTCGCCCCTCTCCCTCGCCTGCCGAGTGCCAGGGAGCAGATTTCCCCGCACCCGAGCGCCATGGCTGCTGCCCCTCCTCTCCTTCCACCTTCGGCCATGGCCGCGCGCATGTCTCTAGCGCCACGGTTGGCCGCTGTTCTCTGCACTGGGCGCCGCTCAGACGAGCCCCGCTTCCATGGCCGCCCTCCTCCGACCTCCACGGCCATGGCGACGCCCGGCCCTTCTCCCCGCCTGTCCGCCCTTTTCCCTCGACCCAGCAGCACCGGCGCCGTCTCCTGCTGCCTCCTCCTGCCGTCGTACGTCATCTCCGCGCCAGCAGCTCGTCTTCCACGGCCCCTACTCGCTCCGTCCATGACGCCCGCATGGTGTTTGATAGAATTCATGTAAGCGGCATGTTGCCTCGCGGGCACCCGTTCATGACAGTGCTATGTTGTCACGGTCGAGGCGTTCGTGTCCCTCGACTTTTTCCGCAACGTCATGCACCCTTTGGTGATTTTGCACCGTGTGCGTCGCCGGTTCTTCACCGCACGTTTCCGCTGCCAAGTTCTACGATACGAGCCTCGACCACGGCTACCCGACGACAAGAACGACTACTTCGGCTACGGTTCCTACACCGCCAAGTACGACCGTGCCAAGATCGCCATCGGCCCCGAAGACCGACCACCAACAAGATCTCCCACCGCTCTCCGTATTCGTCTTGTGTTGGCCGCCGTTGTGCGTGTCGTGAACCTCGACTATCGGAATTGTCAAGTCCTCCACCGACCACGAAGCCAATGATGTTACGGCTCGCCCACGACTACTACGACTACATCGACTCCGGACGTTGAACGACTACTTCAACGACGATGATCGTGTGGTTTGAGAACGACTACTTCCTCTACGTCCGTCTACTTCCTCCACGTTCCGAAGTTTCCGTCGTTAACTCCGAAGACCCTCTTTCCAACGTGCGAACCCAAACCCCAATGCTAACCTCTATATGCGTATTTTCTAAATACCATCTATTTTATAAATGTCAAATCATTCATGTGTTGCATTGCATATTGTGGGTGCGGGCAATAATAATGTCATCTAATAATTAAATATGGAATGAGTTGGGATAATTAAATATAGTTCCGGTTCCATTTTAAATTGCATAGCTCATCTTTATATTATCTCGCCATGTTAAACAACATTTAATCTTGATGGGTAGATAAATAACTCGAACCTCCTAAATTACATGTTGGGCTTCCGGCTCAATTTAAATTGATTTAATTGCATAAATCATAAATAATTCATTTTAACTCCAAATTTGAAAAGTAAAATATGTTTTCCAATCAAAATTCTCTAAACTTTGCAAAGATCAACTTTGTTTACTGTTTTTCCTAATTAAAAGTGGTGCAATAATTCAATGCTTTAATTAAACCTTTTAAATTGCAAAATTCATAACTTGGGCAATTCAAATCCAATTCCAACATATAAAATATGTTTTCCATGCAAAATTGAATAAGCTTTCCAAATATGAACTTTGTTTTCTGTTTTGAATAATTTAAACTACTGAAAACAACTATTTCTTAATTAATGCATTTAAAATTGTCAATTTAATAACTTGCTCATCCAAAATCCAAATTCAACAAATGAAATATGTATTCCATCTAAAATTTTGTGTTCTTTCCAAATATGAATTTGGTTATCTGTTTTGAACATTTAAAATTGGTGAAAACAACAAAGGCTTGTGTAACCCACTTAAGAAGCCAAATTTCATAACTTAATAAATAAAATTCCAAACTTTGTAAACAACATTTCAAATTGAAGCTATTGTTGTTTTCTTTTTGTTTTCATCATCCATGCATCATTCTAATCAACTTTCACATGATGGTTATTTGTAGATCATTTAATTCAACATTAATTCATGGGCTTTTCCATATGCAATCCAAATTGCATATGGACCCATTTAAATATGTTTACCATGTCAACTAGTTTATCTTTGATGCATCCTTAAACTTGTCATGCATCCATATCTTGATCATGCTGGATCTTTTGCCGTAGAAGTAATTGTTGCATCCGGTGTTTGTTCTAGTTCGTTGCTTCTTCCCGGATAGGACGTTGAGATGATGTGAGCAACGACAAGTTCTGCGGATGTACCTCTACTTGTTGGATCCCAGGCAAGTATACTCACTTGCTACCCATGGCTGCCTTTCATCACTTGTTACCGATTCTTTCCGTTGTTCTTATGCTAGCCCTATGATTCGATGCTTGTGTCCCGATCCTATTATATGTTTACCTTGCAACCATGATATAGCCTACCTTCCACTTCCTATTAACTGTTGTTTGTTTACCTTGTTGGCCCTCGTGTCGTAGTTTCCTGCTTAGTGTTGTTTGCGCTCAAGTCTTGTTGTCCGTCGTATCACCTGTTTAGTTTGATAGTTGGGTTTCAATTCAATCAACAACATGTTAATGTTTTGGGTAATAATAATTTGATGATAAGGCACCGGCAGGAGGCCCGGAGTGGTTTTGAGGCCTGCTAGTGTCGACCCTAATTAGGAAAAGAGTCTTGTCCATTGATCTATGATGAGCGCACTAACCGCATGTGGGAAGCGAGTATGGGCGCCCCCCGCAATTCTGATTCGATTCGCATCTCGTCCAAATCGCCTCATTTAGTTCGGGTTTTCCATTTGCCGCATGCATATGCAGGTGCGAACCCTTGGCGCCAGGGTGAAACTTTTGTAGTCGGCATTTAGGGAGACACGTTCTTAGAGTGCTATGAGGGTCCCCTTTTCTTCGTGGGGTTTGATTAGCCGTGCGCTCAATTGCACGGGGTTCTTTGGGCTTGATGCGAAGAAGAGTTGGGTTGTGTTGAGTACCTCGCTTGGTGGGTTGATCCCCCGTCTGGCGGGTTATTCTTACGTGTACGGCCAAATTGGTGCATCCCTGCAGGGTTAAATCTTCTCGAGAAGCCGTGTTGTCCGCGGTTATGGATGACTTGGTGAAAGTGCTGGCTAACAAGTACTCAGACAACTTACACTTAACGATGATAACTTGACTATTAATATAGATTACCTTCACCATAAAAATGAATGTCACCCTAATCAACAGTGTGAGTTTCCTTGGGTTGCTTCCTTAGTAGGGGGTAACATTGGATGGGTATTGTTTGGTGAGTAGTTGTAGTTGGTGCTGATTCGCTATCTTATCCCTTTCTTTTAGCCGGATGTTGTAGCGAGTCTCTGTAGTTAGTTAGTGCAGCCCGCTGCCGCTTCTTTGCAATAATCCCTTCCTTTCCGTTGTACCCAAAGTATTTGTATCTTGTGATGATTGGTTACGCTGGTATGTTGTGATTATGGTTTATCCACTTGCCAGTACTTAACCGTACTGACCCACGAATCCTTTTCGTGGCTGCATATTCCACATTGCAGTCAACAGGTTTGAAGTCTGACGACGTTAGCTTGGGAATCCCTCCGGCTTGGCATGGGCAGGAATTGGACGCTCTCGGTTATTTTCAGGACTCTTAGTCCAATTTGTATCTTGTCCGTAGTCGGACACTATGTTGTTTCTTCCGCTGTTATTTGGATCTTTGTATTGTATCAGTTGTATCCTTGACTCGTTTGAGTCTTCTTGTATATATCTTTTCTGTTGTTGTTGCGGAATATTCGTGAACTGTTGTAATGTTATCACAAGTGGCAACCTGGAATCGGTTATTATGTGGATTTTGGCGGGAATGCTGAAATCTGCATAGTGCCCGATCTCGGGGCGTCACAAATGGTATCAGAGCATGGTTTCCGATTCTTGATATTGTTTCGATACGAATGGTTATCGAAGCAACGGGTCCGCAAAGCCTGTAGGATAACCTCGCTAATGGTCGTTGTTTCTAGAGTGTCAAAAACTATTTGTGCAAAACCTGTTTTGGAAACATCTCAATAGGATTCTTGTTTTCTCCTTATCTCTATTCTATTTCCCCTCCCATCTTATTTGTTTTGGAGTCTCTTCCCTTATCCATCTTTCAAAGTCTTAGGATCCTACGTGGGTTGGACGTTTTCTGAGCCTTTAACCTAATAGGTTCGCTCATCGGAAGTTTCCTGGTGGAAGAACATCGTCGTCACCCCAAGCAAGAATCTTTTGTTAGTGGTGTCGAGAAGAAGAGATCCACCCACTGATCCGGGAAATCAACCGCAGCACGAAGACTCCGTAGTTGAAACCTCTCTTCCCCTTGCCTTTGGGTGGATTGCGAGGGCGCAATCCCTTGTTAGTGGTGTCGTCTGTAACGCCCGGGGTTCCCCAAATAGATTGTTTGCTCTTTTCTGTTCTCTCGCATCGCATGGCATTGCGCATCCTCATGCAAACAATTTTAAAAATCATCAAAACTTATTTTCTGGAATATTCTGAAAATTATATGCTGCATTGAGCCATGTTAATATTTGCTAAACAGTTTCTGAAAAAAAAGTGTTTTGGGCTGGCCCAACCAACCCGCTAGCCACACCTAACCCTAACCCACACACTCAACCCACGCACGCACACACCCGACCCGCACGCGCCGCCAGCCCTCCCAGGAGCGAGGCTCCTCGCGATCCCCTCGACCCCATCGTCCCGTTCCTCCCGAGCGAGGCTCGCTTCCCCATCGACCCCGCCTCCCATCGCCCCCCTCTTCCTCACAGTAGGTCGCCGCCGCCCTGGTTCCTCCTCGGCTGGTCGTTGCGCGCCCTGCCAGCCCCGTCTCCTCTTTCCCCGTCGCCCCTCTCCCTCGCCTGCCGAGTGCCAGGGAGCGGATTTCCCCGCACCCGAGCGCCATGGCTGCTGCCCCTCCTCTCCTTCCACCTTCGGCCATGGCCGCGCGCATGTCTCTAGCGCCACGGTTGGCCGCTGTTCTCTGCACTGGGCGCCGCTCAGACGAGCCCCGCTTCCATGGCCGCCCTCCTCCGACCTCCACGGCCATGGCGACGCCCGGCCCTTCTCCCCGCCTGTCCGCCCTTTTCCCTCGACCCAGCAGCACCGGCGCTGTCTCCTGCTGCCTCCTCCTGCCGTCGTACGTCATCTCCGCGCCAGCAGCTCATCTTCCACGGCCCCTACTCGCTCCGTCCATGACGCCCGCATGGTGTTTGATAGAATTCATGTAAGCGGCATGTTGCCTCGCGGGCACCCGTTCATGACAGTGCTATGTTGTCACGGTCAAGGCGTTCGTGTCCCTCGACTTTTTCCGCAACGTCATGCACCCGTTGGTGATTTTGCACCGTGTGCGTCGCCGGTTCTTCTCCGCACGTTTCCGCTGCCAAGTTCTACGATACGAGCCTCGACCACGGCTACCCGACGACAAAAACGACTACTTTGGCTACGGTTCCTACACCGCCAAGTACGACCGTGCCAAGATCGCCATCGGCCCCGAAGACCGACCACCAACAAGATCTCCCACCGCTCTCCGTATTCGTCTTGTGTTGGCCGCCGTTGTGCGTGTCGTGAACCTCGACTATCGGAATTGTCAAGTCCTCCACCGACCACGAAGCCAATGATGTTACGGCTCGCCCACGACTACTACGACTACATCGACTCCGGACGTTGAACGACTACTTCAACGACGATGATCGTGTGGTTTGAGAACGACTACTTCCTCTACGTCCGTCTACTTCCTCCATGTTCCGAAGTTTCCGTCGTTAACTCCGAAGACCCTCTTTCCAACGTGCGAACCCAAACCCCAATGCTAACCTCTATATGCGTATTTTCTAAATACCATCTATTTTATAAATGTCAAATCATTCATGTGTTGCATTGCATATTGTGGGTGCGGGCAATAATAATGTCATCTAATAATTAAATATGGAATGAGTTGGGATAATTAAATATAGTTCCGGTTCCATTTTAAATTGCATAGCTCATCTTTATATTATCTCGCCATGTTAAACAACATTTAATCTTGATGGGTAGATAAATAACTCGAACCTCCTAAATTACATGTTGGGTTTCCGGCTCAATTTAAATTGATTTAGTTGCATAAATCATAAATAATTCATTTTAACTCCAAATTTGAAAAGTAAAATATGTTTTCCAATCAAAATTCTCTAAACTTTGCAAAGATCAACTTTGTTTACTGTTTTTCCTAATTAAAAGTGGTGCAATAATTCAATGCTTTAATTAAACCTTTTAAATTGCAAAATTCATAACTTGGGCAATTCAAATCCAATTCCAACATATAAAATATGTTTTCCATGCAAAATTGAATAATCTTTCCAAATATGAACTTTGTTTTCTGTTTTGAATAATTTAAACTGCTGAAAACAACTATTTCTTAATTAATGCATTTAAAATTGTCAATTTAATAACTTGCTCATCCAAAATCCAAATTCAACAAATGAAATATGTATTCCATCTAAAATTTTGTGTTCTTTCCAAATATGAATTTGGTTATCTGTTTTGTACATTTAAAATTGGTGAAAACAACAAAGGCTTGTGTAACCCACTTAAGAAGCCAAATTTCATAACTTAATAAATAAAATTCCAAACTTGGTAAACAACATTTCAAATTGAAGCTATTGTTGTTTTCTTTTTGTTTTCATCATCCATGCATCATTCTAATCAACTTTCACATGATGGTTATTTGTAGATCATTTAATTCAACATTAATTCATGGGCTTTTCCATATGCAATCCAAATTGCATATGGACCCATTTAAATATGTTTACCATGTCAACTAGTTTATCTTTGATGCATCCTTAAACTTGTCATGCATCCATATCTTGATCATGCTGGATCTTTTGCCGTAGAAGTAATTGTTGCATCCGGTGTTTGTTCTAGTTCGTTGCTTCTTCCCGGATAGGACGTTGAGATGATGTGAGCAACGACAAGTTCTGCGGATGTACCTCTACTTGTTGGATCCCAGGCAAGTATACTCACTTGCTACCCATGGCTGCCTTTCATCACTTGTTACCGATTCTTTCCGTTGTTCTTATGCTAGCCCTATGATTCGATGCTTGTGTCCCGATCCTATTATATGTTTACCTTGCAACCATGATATAGCCTACCTTCCACTTCCTATTAACTGTTGTTTGTTTACCTTGTTGGCCCTCGTGTCGTAGTTGCCTGCTTAGTGTTGTTTGCGCTCAAGTCTTGTTGTCCGTCGTATCACCTGTTTAGTTTGATAGTTGGGGTTCAATTCAATCAACAACATGTTAATGTTTTGGGTAATAATAATTTGATGATAAGGCACCGGCAGGAGGCCCGGAGTGGTTTTGAGGCCTGCTAGTGTCGACCCTAATTAGGAAAAGGGTCTTGTTCATTGATCCATGATGAGCGCACTAACCGCATGTGGGAAGCGAGTATGGGCGCCCCCCGCAATTCTGATTCGATTCGCATCTCGTCCAAATCGCCTCATTTAGTTCGGGTTTTCCATTTGCCGCATGCATATGCAGGTGCGAACCCTTGGCGCCAGGGTGGAACTTTTGTAGTCGGCATTTAGGGAGACACGTTCTTAGAGTGCTATGAGGGTCCCCTTTTCTTCGTGGGGCTTGATTAGCCGAGCGCTCAATTGCACGGGGTTCTTTGGGCTTGATGCGAAGAAGAGTTGGGTTGTGTTGAGTACCTCGCTTGGTGGGTTGATCCCCCGTCTGGCGGGTTATTCTTACGTGTACGGCCAAATTGGTGCATCCCTGCAGGGTTAAATCTTCTCGAGAAGCCGTGTTGTCCGCGGTTATGGATGACTTGGTGAAAGTGCTGGCTAACAAGTACTCATACAACTTACACTTAACGATGATAACTTGACTATTAATATAGATTACCTTCACCATAAAAATGAATGTCACCCTAATCAACAGTGTGAGTTTCCTTGGGTTGCTTCCTTAGTAGGGGGTAACATTGGATGGGTATTGTTTGGTGAGTAGTTGTAGTTGGTGCTGATTCGCTATCTTATCCCTTTCTTTTAGCCGGATGTTGTAGCGAGTCTCTGTAGTTAGTTAGTGCAGCCCGCTGCCGCTTCTTTGCAATAATCCCTTCCTTTCCGTTGTACCCAAAGTATTTGTATCTTGTGATGATTGGTTACGCTGGTATGTTGTGAGTATGGTTTATCCACTTGCCAGTACTTAACCGTACTGACCCACGAATCCTTTTCGTGGCTGCATATTCCACATTGCAGTCAACAGGTTTGAAGTCTGACGACGTTAGCTTGGGAATCCCTCCGGCTTGGCCTGGGCAGGGATTGGACGCTCTCGGTTATCTTCAGGACTCTTAGTCCAATTTGTATCTTGTCCGTAGTCGGACACTATGTTGTTTCTTCCGCTGTTATTTGGATCTTTGTATTGTATCAGTTGTATCTTTGACTCGTTTGAGTCTTCTTGTATATATCTTTTCTGTTGTTGTTGCGGAATATTCGTGAACTGTTGTAATGTTATCACAAGTGGCAACCTGGAATCGGTTATTATGTGGATTTTGGCGGGAATGCTGAAATCTGCATAGTGCCCGATCTCGGGGTGTCACAATGATTCAAATATTTAAATAAAGTAGCCAGAAAAGAAGAAACTGAACTCTACTTATTAATTCGCCCTGGTATATATGAACTTGTCACAAGCAGGATACTCCTGCAGGTGATAAATGAACAATTATTCATATATTTAGAACCAAGTGGTTATTATGGATCTAAGACTATTCGTAATATCAACGAAGATAACAATATTAAATGAAGAAATAGAGCTAGGCCTAATTAAGTTTCCAAATGTACCAATGGAGCTAGATATTTTGGTTGGTTCAAGCTAGTTTTCATGCAGTCAACTTGCATCTCATCAATAAATAAAAGTGACTGTAGCTGTGCAGAGACACTAACATTAGACAATTATTGTATCTGTCAATGGGCATGCAACGATGAAATTTAGTCCAGCCTACAAAATTTTGCCGATCTTGCTAATCACTGAGTATTTTCTCGAACACGGGTAATAATTGTTTTCTTGTATGGATATTCATATAACAGAAAACGCCTAGCTATAGAATATAAAGTATATTAGATACCACTAACAGCTTTCTTTTAGATCATAATCAATTAATCATTACATTAAAGGTCACCACACATGCATCAAAGCAGAACATCATCCAATAATCGAAAAATAACTTGGTTATGCTGAATCGGCAATGTAAGGCATGTTATTACCTGCAGTGTAAACACATTCAAATGGATGATAGTAAGAAATGACATTGCTTTCGGAAATCTTCTTGGACTTCGATGACTCAAGATGGATCATGAAGACGCCTTTACATGTCCACAGAAACAAAACATTATTCTCCTCAGCGATCCCTATTATCCATAAGGCCCCTATCTCCTCTGAATTATTGGAAAGTAGCTTCTCCAGTTCAATAGTTTTTGCAAGCCCCCATGAAGCAACACCGTCACAATCGGTCTTCCTCTTCCATAACTGGGCGGTATAGTCGGATTGTGACACTACGAGGCAACCCAACCCACCACTCTCAACCCGCATCATATTCAAGCATTTGCCCTCGCCATGCATATCCCTTGGCACCCCTATCACGGCTAGTCTCTGCTTCACCAAATCAAGTTCTAGAATTCCAAAAAAATTCCCAGCAAGCTTCCAGTAAACGGAATCTCCGGCCATCACAGCTTCATTCGAAGAAACCATGGTGGGTATCCCATTAGGCCCCTGGCCCCTATCAGCCTCATATGGAAGTGGAGTTGAGATGAGATTTCCCCAAAGGCATGTCTTTGACGAGTAAACGCAGGCGAGTGCGAATCCATGTTGAATGTCGTCGCCGACTACCCCTGCCAAGACCACCTGGAAGTGTTGGTCCTCTCCGGCAGGGCGAAGCACCGCCCCGTTGACCAGGCCCTGGGTTTTCTCTATATTGAACGCCTCGGAACGGTGATGTGGTGCTTGTCGCCGGTGATGGGGTCCCACACAAGGACCTGGCGGGTCTTCGAAGTGAAGGTTAGGAAGAGACCATGGCGACATCCAAGTGACATGGAGCGTTCCAAGTCGTCGCTACGCTGCAAGGAGAAGCGCCCGGGAGGGATACGATTGGGGGCCTCTAGAGTAGGTAGGAAGGAAGGACCTCCATACCTATCGAAGAAACCGAGGAGGGGCGGCTTACGACGGTGACGGAGACGGAGAAGCCGGGGTCGCAGACGAGGCGGCACCAGCGCTTACAGACGGCGGATGCGCGGGGGAGGGAGGAGGGCTGAGGCGGGAGGCGGGAGGCGGAGGAGTATCTCGCAGAGGAGGTCGTCGTCGTCCATCGGCGGCATCGCCGGCGAGCGGCTGCTCATCTAACCCTAGAGCTCGCTCGTGTTGTCAAGTGGAGTGACGCTGGAGATGGGGAAATGAGTCACGGGAGTGACCCTGGGAGTGAGAGAGACTGGAGTCCATGGACCATGGGGGTGAGAGAGAGAGACTGAGATCCTTCTTTTGGTTTTGACGGTTCGAGAGCCCATGGGCCATTGCTACATAAAATAAAAAAAGACCAACCCATGATTTGCTTTTTTGTTCTTATTTTTGTGAGGCAGGCTCTACGATCACGGTAATTTTGTACGTATCTATCTATCTACTCCCTCCGTTCCAAAATAGATGACTTCTATTTGTCCATATATGCATGTATCTAGACATGTTTTAGTATCTAGATACATGCATATATGGAAAAGTGGAAGCCATTTATTTTGGAACGGAGGGTATCTATCTATACTTCTGAAAAGACAAAACCCCACTAAGATGCATTTATGATTTTTCTATCTCAACATGCAAACTATCCACATCACCCACTATTTTAGCCAATCAATTATATATGTCATCTCCACTAATAATTGTGATATTACATATTTCATGCTACATAATATGCTATCTTTTTTTAACCATATAATCATCCATGTCACTAATATTTATTTCTCAAAATATACAACAATTTCACGCGAATTAAATTTAGTATATCGATTATGTGATCAATTAAATCTTGATAACGAAATATTTCATACAACTTATACCCATTTCGTTTAAGAGATTTATTTTAAAGAGATACCCGCCGCAACGCGCGGGGTATTCTTCTAGTACACACAAATACACAACCAACTGTATCTACAAACGTTCGGTTATATGGGTTTTTTTTTTTGCTAATTCAGAAAGCTTTATTGATTAATGTCACGGTTACAATCACTCTGAAGAGTATCAATGAGAAAGTATGGGTTACAGCTGATCCATAGACTTCTCCTCCTATCACCGCTAGTTTGCTTAGCACGTAAGTGGGCAGCGTTATTAGCATCCCGCCCCCACATACACAATGCTACATCTAGCTAAAACTCTCTTGATTTCCATGACTTCTCGGCAAATAGCCATAATCTTAGACGTATTATTATTCTCATCATTGCACAAATCAACAACAGTTATATGAGGATTGCTAGTGTAGCTTGGCACTGTTGAAAATTCTTATAACCCACCGGGTGTCTTTTCATGTCGGAAGCAGCCAAGAAGGGGAGGAATAACATTTGTTTATTGTCTTGGAATTTTGAGAACTACATCACAAAGTGAATACTACATCAAATTTTTCCTATGACCTTTGTTAAATATTAAGTTTGAACTTTATGTAATTCATATAGAAATTCCTGGATGAGGAGCTAAATTGGAAACATTTGCATATTTCCCCTTTCATTCAATCCTTTCTCCAAAGATTTACGGTCTTAATTTAATATAATTTCCACCTCTCAATCATGAGAATACACTTTTCTCTTCAATCCAATGTGTAAAACACTTGGAGTTAAAAGTAGAAATTTACTACCAATAAATATATTGGTTTTATGCAAAACTCTTTAATAAATTATGCATCAAACATGAGCAATATTGATTACTAGGAACTATCATTAAAATAACTTGAAGTTAATGACAAGGCTCTAACTTTAACAAACAAACAAAATAATTTTCTTAGTGGGTTTGAGAATTATTTTCGTTTCATGCTTTCGCTTATCACACAAAGACATTTGACAATTTATTATAACATTGCTTAAATCCTTGTCTTACAAATATTTTGTTATCACGATAATTTTGAGTCTCTCGAAATTTATCATGAGTACTTTTTAATAAGAAAAATATATTTGTCAACCATGTTATAATTTCTATTAAGTCCTTTCTACCTCAATAAAATTTCTTTTATCTCGGTTTTTTATTCAAAATACTCACACTGAATTTTATGAAACGTTGAAACTTCAATTATTTGATCTATTCCACTTCATCAATATGATTAACTTATCACATTGAATATTCAATGAGATTAAGTCAATTGAGAAAACTTCCATCCCTTATGTGAATTTTGAAATTCACAAGTGCCCAGCACTTAATGGATTTTGGCTTTATTAAATATTTTAGAGGAAGTCTCTCTACCTTGATAAATCAAATAAAAGACTTATCTCCAATTTATTTAACAAGTCATAAAACTATTTCTCAAACTTAAGTAATAATTTGAATATAAATATTCAAAACTTAATAATAAAACTAATGACATAATACAATAAATAAGATCATAAACTTTGAATTCCCAAGATTGGAATTCCCACACATATTTTATAATTTGAACCCAACAAGGTTCACAAACATAAAATATTCATTAAAAATGACCAAACTCTAAATAAATTTTATTTTGAAGTCCTAGTGTTGATCCTCTCTGTTTGAATGATCGAGGGGTTAACTAGAGGAAGGGGTGAATAGGTTAACTACAAATTTTACTTTTTTCCATTAACAAGATAATACTCAAATATAGATTGTCTATATTATGCAACTAAGTGAACAATCCTATATGATGAGCAAATACTACTAGCATAAGATATTTATTCAACTAAGCTAGCAGCAACAAGTAAAGATAAGTTCAGAAATAATCGAACACAATGACGCAGAGATGTATCCGGAAGTTCACTTCCCAATGGAAACTAGTATCTGTTGGAGCGGTGCGATGCCACCAAAGTGGAACACCGAATAGCCTTCAAATGTCGCATAATATCTCTTTGGAGTCCTTCCACCGATGTGGAGAGGCTCGAATCACTATGTTGCCGCTAAGGTTGACAACTAGAACATTTACAAGGATAAGGCACACTCCACAACTTGAAGGGTCCTCACCAAATCTTGAATCCTCCAAGACTCCAAGCAACAAGATCCACGAGATCCTAAAGCTTAGGGGACACCAACAAGGCTCTAAGCTCCAATGAACCAAGAGCAACAAGATTCTAGGTTCCAATGAACCAAGAACTACAAGATCCCTAAGGGATAAGTCGGGTGGTGACGAAACGGTTTGGTGGAGATGTAGATCTAGTGCTTATCCTCCAAATCTTAAGAGATCAAGGGCTTTGGTTGTGGATTTGGGGAGATCCTTGAGTTTTGAGGTGGTCAACAATGGTGGAGAGAGAAGTTTAAAGTGACACCTTGTAAAGCTAGGGGAAGACCCTTATTTATAGTGGTAGGTGAAAAAAGGCCGTTGGGGGGCATTTTCACTCGTGCAGGAATCCCGGCCTGGGAGTCCGGCCTGGGCGTGAGGGTAGGCCGGCAGGGGCACAGAGCCACCCGGCCTGGGAAGACATTTAGGCCGGCTAGGGCCCGGCCTAGGCCGGCTCGCCGGATGCCCGACCCGTAGAGGCAGCAAGGCCGGCTGATAGCCTGGCCATGGCCGGTTAGCTAGAGCCCGGCCTGAGCACCCGGTATTGGCCGGCGTTCCTGCCGCATTAGGCCGTCTGCCTACCCGAGCCGCTCGGCCTCAAGACCGGCCAGGCAGGCTGGCTAGGCAGATTCTTCTCCTCTTCTCTCATTTTGTATTTCTTCCTTTTTTGCAAAGTCTTCCATGTTGATTGAATCACCAGTAAAAAGATGGAGATGCTTGTTTTACTTTTCTCATATTACATGTCTCTAGATTTTTGTATCTTTCATTGAAATTCCTAAAAACACTTTGGCAAATGATTAGAACTTCTACGTGTTGTGATCAAACACTAAAATAAGATTAGGGGACAAAATGTCCTTTCAATCTCCCCCTTTTTTATGTTTGATGACAACACATAGATTTGCATAAAAGATATTTAATTTAAGAATTTGCACGGAGATAGAACATAGAGGGGATCCCCCTATTTATGTGCCCATACATAGAGATTTCCTTGGTATTCAAAGGGGGCATAACTATTAGGATTCCTATCTCCCCCTAGGTTTTATAAGCCAAGACATGTAATGCTAAAAAAAGTAACAAGGTTGATATGAGATTTTTGATAGGAGCTTAGAACTAGAGGATGTATATAAAATCAAATTGACATTTTAGATGAGAGTAGACCAAGTTACCACCATTAAAGTTATAGACATATGATAGAATTTATATCACCATAGTTTGCATCACATAATAGAGTCTCACCAATAGTCTTCATCACATGATAGATAGATAACTCGGTAGATGGTAGAGACATAGTCTTACAATAATAACCAGGTTCGACGAAACACAAACCACAAATAATAAGTTCAACTAAGATCGAGGCAAGTAACAAATCATAAGAAGCAAATGGATGCATGATATGCAATGGTCCTACGTGTAAATCTCGAATATCCTAATAGACATCTCTCCCCTTTGGCATCAAGACACCAAAAAGGAAGAAAATGATGCTTCGACATCTCACTCGTCATCAGCAGCTAGCTCCTCGTCATCGTCAGTATCATTGTGGGGAGGAACCTGACTAGAGCTTGCCTCAGCTTCATATGATGCTCGAAATTGTCCAAGTGACGAGGCATCATCACCAAGACAATACGTGTGCTTGGACTTCCATTCATGCTCAGGGAGCTTGTCAGAGCTAGCGGGACTCGTTGAGGGTGAAGAGCAACCATGATTTTCTTGTGGTTATGACGATAGGCATTTTCTTTCTGGTAGGAGTGATAGGCCTTGTCCTCATGATGAATGAAGAAGGAGTTCATCTTCTAAAGGGCCTTCTTGATGCTGAATTTTCCTGAGCCCGAGGCAACACGAGCTCGAGAGGGAGCGCGAGTGACAGCCCTAGATGCACCAGGCTCACGTGAAGAGGTGAGAACATGTTTGGGGCAATGAGTAGATTCAACTTCAGCTTCAACAGTAGTGAGAAGTGAACTCTTGGTGGGAGAAACCATGGGGTAGTTGTTGAGGAGAGCCATGGGAATTTTCTGATCAAAAAGCGTCTGAAGATAGGGTCCATAGATAGGAACCCTCTTGTCCCCAACAATAGTCCTCGTCTCATGCCACATGTAATCCAGAATATCTAGGGGCTTGTTAGCATCTTTAGCCTGAACAATGTGGTAAAGGAGGTTGATCAACCATTTTCGAACCTCGCCTTTCTCACCAAACTTGACACTAATGGTGTTCCAGAGAATGGTTTTAGTGATATACCAGAAATCTGAGAATTACTTGGCCTTAGGAATATGCTGAAAACCAACACCGGGAGGGTAGCAATGGCGAATACGAGTCTTGTCCTTCAAGAGCAGCTTCTCTTCACCATGAGTCCAAAGGTGAGTCATTGGATGATAAATCACCTCCAGAAGACCAAGAAGGGCCCCAAACTCAGCCATTGTGGAGGATCACTGGACTCCACCGCTCATCCATGTGACATGTGAGTGTACGGGGACCGTCAGTGGAGAAGTGGACAGTGGCATAAAACTCTGGAAGCAGCTCAGGAGCACAGTGGCGGTTACATCCCATAAGAGCACTTATCTCGTGAAAATCCATAACCTCCATCACTTCGGGCCAATGCTCTCTTGCCAGGGCCACATCAAAGTAATGCCGATCCACATGATCATTCTTCAGCGTGCAGACAATAAACTCATACACCCGCTCGTGCATCTTGCAATAGAACTTCGCATTGGCACAGGTGCGCTGATAAAAGGCATATGAATTGAACTTTAGACGAACATTCTCAAATCCTCGGTGTTGATACAATTCCAATCCTCATGGGAAGGCTCATCTAGATTGACGGGGAGTGGTGGCCTCGCCGCTGAGAAGGAGTGGAACCACAAGCATCAAATGCATTTTTCTTGCGAGAACGGACATCAGTGGTAGAAGCGGGATTCTTTCCCTTCTCTTGAGGTGCACCGTCATTTCCTGTGAATAATGGAGCATGGATATGGATAGGAATGATGAGTGAACATGGTCATGTGTTTAAAAAAATTAGGATGTGTTGAGAAAAGGGATGGTGACAAGTAATTTGTTATTACGATGAATATATTAAAAGAACGTACAAGGAGCATATCACTAGGAGACGTCATGAAGAAAACATAAGGAGTACTCCGAGTAGGTTCTATGGGGAATAATGAATTGCTATGGGGAAATCCGAAAGGTGAATTAAAAGAAAAGTTCTAAGGACATTAGGGCACTCGAAATTAGCTAGAATCACTAGGATACATGTGATAAAAAACTAAATAAACCGATATAGTGACATGGACCCTAGATTGGAGTGGACCGTAGGAGCATGAACCCTAGAATATATCAAAACAACCACCAATGCTAGATGTAGAGGGAAAATTATCACAGGGAAGTTTCTAGATGAAGAGAGAAAACAAATAATTATACCCGGATTGGAGGCCATCTTGGAGGGGCACCTTCAATGGAGGAGATCTCTCCCAAAAGGCCACCAATGGAGATCCCGTGTGGATGAGATGGTGGAGGGGGCTAGGTCATTCAAGGTCTGGGCTAGAGGGGTTGGGGAGGGGCTAGGATGTGGGGGGTGGGTGGAGACAAGCTTGGGGAGGGGCTCCAATGGGGGATTTCAGGTTGGGGTGGAGAAGAGGAGGGGGTGATGCGTCATAAACGTATCCTTAATTTCTGATGTTCCATGTTGTTTCCCACATGTTTGCTATACACTTTATGTCATTTTTATCGATTTTCCGGACTAACCTATTGACAAGATGCCACAGAGCCAGTTCCCTGTTTTGTGTTGTTTTTAGTTTCAGAAAAGTTGTTCTGGAAATATTCTCGGAATTGGAAAATTCAAAGTCCGGAAGTCTTAGAATTCTTGAAGATTCCACGGAGTCCAGAAGAGACCCGGAGGGGCGCCTTAGGGGGCCCACACCATAGGGCGGCCCGCCCCTGGCCGCGCCATGGGTGGTGTGGGGCCCCTCGGCCTCCACCGCCTTTTCCCTTTCGCCTATTTAATCCCCCGAGGCATAAACCCTAAAGATATCCCACTTCGTCCCGAAAAACACCCGAGGCCACCGTCATCATCAGCCCGAGACCAGGAGGGTTCTGGAGCTCTCCCCGGCACCCCGCCGAGAGGGAAATTCATCACCGGAGGGTCTACACCACCATGCCCTCCTCCGAAGTGATGCGTGAGTAGTTCATCCCTGGACTACGGGTCCATAGCAGTATCTAGATGGTTTATCTCTCCACTTTGTGCCTCATGTTTAGATCTTGTGAGCTGCCTAACATGATCAAGATCATTTTTATGTAATGCTACATGTTGTGTTTGCTGGGATCTAATGAATTTTGAATGTTATGTCTTCTGATTATCAATCTATCATGTTATCTTCATACTTATGTTATTTATGATCGTGCATGCTCTCCGTTATTAGTAGATGCTCTAGCCAAGTAGATGCTAGTAACTCCAAGAGGGAGTAGTTATTGTAACATCCCAAGTATGAAAAACAGCCATTAGAATGTTTGCTCTCTGTTATTTTATGTTTTGCATCATGACATCATGTTCATTGCATTTGTTTTGCTTTGTTTTCCAATTGTTTTCCTCTGTTTACATTTGTTTTCCTTTGTTTTCTATTTGAATTTCAAATCAAATTTCAAACCTTTTGTTTCATACTTGTGATGTTACAATTTTCCAAATGAATATTCAAATCAAAACAATTATTTGTTTCCATTAAAGTTGTAATTTCAAAACTATTGTTTTGTTTCTATCAATAATTCATCTAATACCAAACCATTTTCAAATTCAATTAATTTCCAAAACATCAACCCTTTTTAAAATTATGAAAATGACAAAACACTTCCATCATTTGTTTCCATTAAACCATGAGGTTCAAACTATTTAAAATTATGGCTTTCAATAACTCACTTAACTCAAATTTCATTCAAATTCAATTGCATTTTCCAAACAGCAACCATTTGAAATTAATGAAACAAAACACTTCAATCAATTTGTTTCAAATAAACATGGAAAGTTCAAACTAGTTTAACATATTTCTTTCAATAAGTTAATTAATGTCAATTTTGCTCAAATTCATTTAAAATACAAACAACACCATAATTCAAAATATTTTGTAAAACCAAAGTTGGCAATTGTTGGTGTTACCCTAAATAACCTATAACAAAAAAAATTCTAAATTTTTCTAACCTTAACAACTAACCTTTTCTTTCCTATTCCAATATGCAAAAAAAATAATAAGAAAGAAAAAATTAAAAAACAAACCAGCAGAGAGAGGGGCAGCAGGCCCAGCCCACCATCCTCTCCCTCAGGCCCAATACCCCCTCCCCGTTATCTTCTTTCTCGTACGGCTCGATCTGAAGCTGTACACGTCGACAGAGAGGTGCAGCGAACGGCTGCAGCACCTCCCCCTCCTCCTTTTAGCTCGAGGCCGAGCAGCCCTCTGCCCTAACCCTACTCTCCTCCTCTCTTCCTCTCTTCCCCGCCTCCATTTTCTCTTCCTCTCTGCTCTGCTCCACACCTCTCTGTATCTCTGAATTTTTTCCCCACCGAAACCCACCATGGCTGCGTGTTGGAGAGGGCGTAGTGGACGCAGGGGTCCGCCTCGGGAGCTCCCCACGGCGGGAATGGGTTCCCCTCGGCGCCGCCTTCCTCCTCGCCCCCGCCGCGGTGGCCGGGAGGCATCGGAGCGCCGCCGCCGTCGCCGCCAAGTCGCCGACCACCTCCCTGCTGCTGCGTCCGCCTCCCCTGTTGCTGCCTCCATCGAGGGCCCGAGGTGAGCATCCCCTCGTCTCTCCTCCCTCTCCTCCTCCCCTCCACACCCGCGAGCACCAGCACACGCACCGTGCTCACAGCAGCAGCCCGCGACGGCCCCTCGCCGGCATCGATCGGCCACCATCGATCTGTCCGTGCGCTTGCAGTTTCTGAACTGTTGTTCAGTTTTCGACAGTAGGCGAAGCAGTACCTCAAAAGTAAACGTGAGCGGTACCTATTCAAAACACAGCAACAGCCCATTTGGTCACACCCCTTGCGCGCACAGCAGAGGTGGTGGGTTTGAATCCCACCCCTGCGCAATAAACCCAGTTTTTTTCATCTTATTTTTCACAACCCAAACAAACTGCTAATTGCACCCAAGTCCTTGCTAATTTCTTCTTAGGCCCTGTGAATATTTTCTAAGCCCCTAACTGTTAATAAAATGGCAGATTACACCTTAATCTTGTAAATTGCCTAAATAAATCATTTTAACTCCAATTTCAACATTTTAAATATGTTTCCAATACCAAATTGAATTCTCTACCCAAATATAAATTTTGTTTAGTGTTTTGAATATTTTAAATTGGTGAAATATTTGAAAACTTGTTTAATTCACTTAATTTTGCAAAATTCATAACTTGGGCATAAAAATTCCAAATTCAACAAACTAAATATGTTTTCCATTCAATTTTTCATATACTTTGCAAATATCAACTTTGTTTACTGTTTTGAATAATTTAAATTGCTGAAAACAACTGTTTCTTAATTAATGCATTTAAAATTGTCAAATTAATAACTTGCTCATTTTAAATCCATTTTCAACAAATAAAATATGTTTTCCATGCTAAATTGAACCACCTTTTCAAATATAAATTTTGTTTCATGTTTTGAATAATTAAACTTGGGTAAATAATTTAAACCTTGTTTAAATCATTTAAAATTGCTAAATTCATAACTTGCTCAAATTAAATTATTTTTGAACCTATAAAATATGTTTTCAAACCAGAAAAGTTTAAGCTTTTCAAATATGAGTTTGGTTTAATGTTTTGAACAAATAAAAATTCAAATAAATTCATGCTTGAATTAAATTCATTTAAATCTTGTTTAAACTTGTTTAATTCATAAGTAAATTATTCCAAATCCTTTTTCAACAAGTGAAACATGTAATCCACCTAAAATCTTGTGTTCTTTCCAAATATGAACTTTTTCATCTATTTTGAACAATTAAAAGTGGTGAAAACAACAAATGCTTGTGTGACACCTTTAAGAAACCAAAATTCCAAAAATTAATAAATAAATTCCAAACTTGTTAAACTTCTCTTCAAATTGTTTCTATTGTTGTTTTCTTTCTGTTTTCCTCATCCATGCATCATGCTAATCCACTTTCACCTGTTGGTTAGTTGTAGAACAATTATTTCAACCTTAATTCATGGGCTTTTCGTATGCAATCCAAATTGCATGTGGGTCCATTTAATCATGTTATGTTACCATGTCAACTAACTTATCTTTGATGCATCAATTAAATTGACATGCATCATCCCATGATTTTGCATTATGCCATGTTATTGATTGGTTGTCTCTCTGTGTTGTTTGTTTGCTTCTTCTCGAATAGACGACGACGTTGAGACAGACGAGCCTTACGACACCCCTTCCGAGGTTCTAGATCAGTACCAGGCTGCTGAGTTTGCAGGCAAGTATTCACTCACATGAACCATTGTGTTCCTTTCAATATTGGATACCGATACTTTCCGTTGTCTATTATGCTAGCCCTATGAATCGTTGCTTCTGTTACGAACCTATCACATGTTACCCTTTAACCCTGATATAGCCTCACCTCCACACCTATAACCTTTTGCTTGTTGCCTGTGTCTTACTAGCATGCTTAGGGTTGTTTTTGCTCGAGTCTGTTACCCGTTACTTTCTGTTACCTTATTTTACTACGTTCTGGGGCTCGATGTTTAAACAATCAACCTGTTAATGTTTGAGGTAATAATAATTTGATGATAAGGCACCGGCAGGAGGCCCGGCGTGGTTTTGAGGCCTGCTAGTGTCGACCTTAATTAGGAAAAGGGTCTTGTCTACTGATCCATGATGAGCGCACTACCCGCATGTGGGAAGCGTGTATGGGCGCCCCCCTCAATTTGATTCGATTCGCATCTCGTCCAAATCGCCTCATTTAGTTCGGGTTTTCCATTTGCCGCATGCATATGCAGGTGCGAACCCTTGGCGCCAGGGTGGAACTTTTGTAGTCGGCATTTAGGGAGACACGTTCTTAGAGTGCTATGAGGGTCCCCTTTTCTTCGTGGGGCTTGATTAGCCGTGCGCTCAATTGCACGGGGTTCTTTGGGCTTGATGCGAAGAAGAGTTGAGTTGTGTTGAGTGCCCCGCTTAGTGGGAAAGGCCTTCCCATCTGGCGGGTTATTCTTACGTGTACGACCAAATTGGTGCACCCCTGCAGGGTAAATCTTCTCGAGAAGCCGTGTTTTCCGCGGTTATGGATGACTTGGTGAAAGTACTGGCTAACAAGTACCCAGAACAACTTACACCTAACTAATGATAACTTGACTAGTAATAGTCTTATTGACACAATAACTTGAACCATCATTAATCCAACTGTGTGAGTTATCCTCGGATTGCTTCTTTGGATAAGGGGCGAGATCCAGGATGGGTTTGTTCGGAGGTAGTAGTAGTTGGTTACGATACGCTATCTTATCTCCTTTTCTGTTAGCCGGAAGTTGTAGTATATCTCTGTAGTTGCTTAGTGCAGCCCGCTGCCGCATCTTTTATATCACCCTTTCTTCCGTTGAACCCAAAGCATCTGTTCTTGGTGTTGACGGGTACACATTGGTGAACTGTGAGTCTTGCTTGCCAGTACGTTTATGTACTGACCCCTTTGGGGCTGTGGTTTCCGCAGACGACGTTTCCGAGGATCCCCATGGTGGCTACTACGTGGAGTATGACGAGGCTGCTGACGAGTAGATAGCGGACCCGGGCAGGATCCGAGACTTCGTGGATGGGCTCCGTCTTTTCGTTTCCGGCCTCTTAGGCCTATTTGAATCTTGTCTGTACTCAGACATTTTGGATGCTTCCGCTGTGATGTAATGATGATATGTTGGGACATGTGTCCTCTGGATGATGGTATTTCCTATCTCTGCTCTAATGAGAGCTATTTGCAACTTATTTCAATCTTTTGTGTCTTAGAGATATGTTGTGATATCAATTGTTCAAATGCCGTTGACGTACCATGTGTGTATGTTATGAAGTATGTCAATGGAAGTATCTGGATTTCTATGGGATGGTTTGCTCAGACGGTGAATAGTAGAGAATGGTTGTCACACGTTTACGTGTTGGCCTACTCATATTGAGATGCGGGTGCCGGTATGCCCCGTAAGCCATTTATCTACTGTTTAACGGACTGTGAGTATCCCCTAGAAGTTCGGGTGCGACAAATGGTATCAGAGCCTGTCTGCCTGTAGGATCCCTTTTACTGGTCGCAGTTGAGTCTAGAAACTATTTTGTAGCTATATAGGAAAAATGAAACGTGAGAGTAGGAATTCTGTTCTTTTTCTTCTTTCCCCACCCACCCTCCCTTTTCTGGTAAGGAAGTGCAACGTTGTTTTCTCTTCTCATCTAAACTTTCAAGTTAGGATTTCACGTATCCTGGTTTCTCTAGGATAGTTATATCTACTAGTCCATAGGAATGGAGGTGGTTGTGACATGATTTATCATGTTGCCTACTCACGATTGAGAACGGAGGCGTGTAAGCCCCGGAAGCAGATCCTCTATTCCTTAAGCAGTAGATATTGATCCTTTAGAAGCCCGGATGGGTTTTCCTTAGTACCTCAGGAGTGTTTTGATCTCGTGTTTTCCCGATGTTGCTTCGATATCCTGTTCTTATCAACATCCTTTTCGTCCATTCAAACCTTGTTGTTGCTTTCCACTTCAGTTCTACTACCGGCATCTAATCAATAACTCTGTTCCACCCTCCTGGCCAGATAATCTATTCTCCAAATAAATCAAGTTCTATTCAACTATACACCCTCGATACAAAACCTCTCCCTTTACTCGAAAATGTTCCGGTGGTTTGCGAAGTCCCTGACGTCTTTCCAGAAGAGTTGCCAGGGATGCCTATCGTCTTGAACTTCCAGAAAAACTATCCAAGGTCCACGATGTGTTTCACGTGTCACAGCTCAAGAGGATCTTCACAAGAAGTATCCGGACCTTTTCCCTTCTCAGTAGGAATCTCGGGGCGCGATTCCTTCAAGGGGGGGGGGGGGGGCGTTTTGTAACATCCCAAGTATGAAAAACAGCCATTAGAATGTTTGCCCTCTGTTATTTTATGTTTTGCATCATGACATCATGTTCATTGCATTTGTTTTGCTTTGTTTTCCAATTGTTTTCCTCTGTTTTCATTTGTTTTCCTTTGTTTTTTATTTGAATTTCAAATCAAATTTCAAACCTTTTGTTTCATACTTGTGATGTTACAATTTTCCAAATGAATATTCAAATCAAAACAATTATTTGTTTCCATTGAAGTTGTAATTTCAAAACTATTGTTTTGTTTCTATCAATAATTCATCTAATACCAAACCATTTTCAAATTCAATTAATTTCCAAAACATCAACCCTTTTTAAAATTATGAAAATGACAAAACACTTCCATCATTTGTTTCCATTAAACCATGAGGTTCAAACTATTTAAAATTATGGCTTTCAATAACTCACTTAACTCAAATTTCATTCAAATTCAATTGCATTTTCCAAACAGCAACCATTTGAAATTAATGAAACAAAACACTCCAATCAATTTGTTTCAAATAAACATGGAAAGTTCAAACTAGTTTAACATGTTTCTTTCAATAAGTTAATTAATGTCAATTTTGCTCAAATTCATTTAAAATACAAACAACACCATAATTCAAAATATTTTGTAAAACCAAAGTTGGCAATTGTTGCTGTTACCCTAAATAACCTATAACAACAAAATTTCTAAATTTTTCTAACCTTAACAACTAACCTTTTCTTTCCTATTCCAATCTGCAAAAAAAAACTAATAAGAAAGAAAAAATTAAAAAACAAACCAGCAGAGAGACGGGCAGCAGGCCCAGCCCACCATCCTCTCCCTCAGGCCCAATACCCCCTCCCCGTTATCTTCTTCCTCGTACGGCTCGATCTGAAGCTGTACACGTCGACAGAGAGGTGCAGCGAACGGCTGCAGCACCTCCCCCTCCTCCTTTTAGCTCGAGGCCGAGCAGCCCTCTACCCTAACCCTACTCTCCTCCTCTCTTCCTCTCTTCCCCGCCTCCATTTTCTCTTCCTCTCTGCTCTGCTCCACACCTCTCTGTATCTCTGAATTTTTTCCCCACCGAAACCCACCATGGCTGCGTGTTGGAGAGGGCGTAGTGGACGCAGGGGTCCGCCTCGGGAGCTCCCCACGGCGGGAATGGGTCCCCCTCGGTGCCGCCTTCCTCCTCGCCCCCACCGCGGTGGCCGGGAGGCATCGGAGCACCGCCGCCATCGCCGCCAAGTCGTCGGCCACCTCCCTGCTGCTGCGTCCGCCTCCCCTGTCGCTGCCTCCATCGAGGGCCCGAGGTGAGCATCCCCTCGTCTCTCCTCCCTCTCCTCCTCCCCTCCACACCCGCGAGCACTAGCACACGCACCATGCTCACAGCAGCAGCCCGCGACGGCCCCTCGCCGGCATCGATCGGCCACCATCGATCTGTCCGTGCGCTTGCAGTTTCTGAACTGTTGTTCAGTTTTCGACAGTAGGCGAAGCAGTACCTCAAAAGTAAACGTGAGCGGTACCTATTCAAAACACAGCAACAGCCCATTTGGTCACACCCCTTGCGCGCACAGCAGAGGTGGTGGGTTCGAATCCCACCCCTGCGCAATAAACCCAGTTTTTTTCATCTTATTTTTCACAACCCAAACAAACTGCTAATTGCACCCAAGTCCTTGCTAATTTCTTCTTAGGCCCTGTAAATATTTTCTAAGCCCCTAATTGTTAATAAAATGGCAGATTACACCTTAATCTTGTAAATTGCCTAAATAATTCATTTTAACTCCAATTTCAACATTTTAAATATGTTTTCAATACCAAATTGAATTCTCTACCCAAATATAAATTTTGTTTACTGTTTTGAATATTTTAAATTGGTGAAATATTTGAAAACTTGTTTAATTCACTTAATTTTGCAAAATTCATAACTTGGGCATAAAAATTCCAAATTCAACAAACTAAATATGTTTTCCATTCAATTTTTCATATACTTTGCAAATATCAACTTTGTTTACTGTTTTGAATAATTTAAATTGCTGAAAACAACTATTTCTTAGTTAATGCATTTAAAATTGTCAAATTAATAACTTGCTCATTTTAAATCCATTTTCAACAAATAAAATATGTTTTCCATGCTAAATTGAACCACCTTTTCAAATATAAATTTTGTTTCATGTTTTGAATAATTAAACTTGGGTAAATAATTTAAACCTTGTTTAAATCATTTAAAATTGCTAAATTCATAACTTGCTCAAATTAAATTATTTTTGAACCTATAAAATATGTTTTCAAACCAGAAAAGTTTAAGCTTTTCAAATATGAGTTTGGTTTAATGTTTTGAACAAATAAAAATTCAAATAAATTCATGCTTGAATTAAATTCATTTAAATCTTGTTTAAACTTGTTTAATTCATAAGTAAATTATTCCAAATCCTTTTTCAACAAGTGAAACATGTAATCCACCTAAAATCTTGTGTTCTTTCCAAATATGAACTTTGACATCTATTTTGGACAATTAAAAGTGGTGAAAACAACAAATGCTTGTGTGACACCTTTAAGAAACCAAAATTCCAAAAATTAATAAACAAATTCCAAACTTGTTAAACTTCTCTTCAAATTGTTTCTATTGTTGTTTTCTTTCTGTTTTCCTCATCCATGCATCATGCTAATCCACTTTCACCTGTTGGTTAGTTGTAGAACAATTATTTCAACCTTAATTCATGGGCTTTCCATATGCAATCCAAATTGCATGTGGGTCCATTTAATCATGTTATGTTACCATGTCAACTAACTTATCTTTGATGCATCAATTAAATTGACATGCATCATCCCATGATTGTGCATTATGCCATGTTATTGATTGGTTGTCTCTCTGCGTTGTTTGTTTGCTTCTTCTCGAATAGACGACGACGTTGAGACAGACGAGCCTTACGAGACCCCTTCCGAGGTTCTAGCTCAGTACCAGGCTGCTGAGTTTGCAGGCAAGTATTCACTCACATGAACCATTGTGTTCCTTTCAACATTGGATACCGATACTTTCCGTTGTCTATTCTGCTAGCCCTATGAATCGTTGCTTCTGTTACGAACCTATCACATGTTACCCTTTAACCCTGATATAGCCTCACCTCCACACCTATAACCTTTTGCTTCTTGCCTGTGTCTTACTAGCATGCTTAGGGTTGTTTTTGCTCGAGTCTGTTAACCGTTACTTTCTGTTACCTTATTTTACTATGTTCTGGGGCTCGATGTTTAAACAATCAACCTGTTAATGTTTGAGGTAATAATAATTTGATGATAAGGCACAGGTAGGAGGCCCGACGTGGTTTTGAGGCCTGCTAGTGTCGACCTTAATTAGGAAAAGGGTCTTGTCTACTGATCCATGATGAGCGCACTACCCGCATGTGGGAAGCGTGTATGGGCGCCCCCCTCAATTTGATTCGATTCGCATCTCGTCCAAATCGCCTCATTTAGTTCGGGTTTTCCATTTGCCGCATGCATATGCAGGTGCGAACCCTTGGCGCCAGGGTGGAACTTTTGTAGTCGGCATTTAGGGAGACACGTTCTTAGAGTGCTATGAGGGTCCCCTTTTCTTCGTGGGGCTTGATTAGCCGTGCGGTCAATTGCACGGGGTTCTTTGGGCTTGATGCGAAGAAGAGTTGAGTTGTGTTGAGTGCCCCGCTTGGTGGGAAAGGCCTTCCCATCTGGCGGGTTATTCTTACGTGTACGACCAAATTGGTGCACCCCTGCAGGGTAAATCTTCTCGAGAAGCCGTGTTTTCCGCGGTTATGGATGACTTGGTGAAAGTACTGGCTAACAAGTACTCAGAACAACTTACACCTAACTAATGATAACTTGACTAGTAATAGTCTTATTGACACAATAACTTGAACCATCATTAATCCAACTGTGTGAGTTATCCTTGGATTGCTTCTTTGGATAAGGGGCGAGATCCAGGATGGGTTTGTTCGGAGGTAGTAGTAGTTGGTTACGATACGCTATCTTATCTCCTTTTCTGTTAGCCGGAAGTTGTAGTATATCTCTGTAGTTGGTTAGTGCAGCCCGCTGCCGCATCTTTTATATCACCCTTTCTTCCGTTGAACCCAAAGCATCTGTGCTTGGTGTTGACGGGTACACATTGGTGAACTGTGAGTCTTGCTTGCCAGTACGTTTATGTACTGACCCCTTTGGGGCTGTGGTTTCCGCAGACGACGTTTCCGAGGATCCCCATGGTGGCTACTACGTGGAGTATGACGAGGCTGCTGACGAGTAGATAGCGGACCCGGGCAGGATCCGAGACTTCGTGGATGGGCTCCGTCTTTTCGTTTCCAGCCTCTTAGGCCTATTTGAATCTTGTCTGTACTCAGACATTTTGGATGCTTCCGCTGTGATGTAATGATGATATGTTGGGACATGTGTCCTCTGGATGATGGTATTTGCTATCTCTGCTCTAATGAGAGCTATTTGCAACTTATTTCAATCTTTTGTGTCTTAGAGATATGTTGTGATATCAATTGTTCAAATGCCGTTGACGTACCATGTGTGTATGTTATGAAGTACGTCAATGGAAGTATCTGGATTTCTATGGGATGGTTTGCTCAGACGGTGAATAGTAGAGAATGGTTGTCACACGTTTACGTGTTGGCCTACTCATATTGAGATGCGGGTTCCGGTATGCCCCGTAAGCCATTTATCTACTGTTTAACGGACTGTGAGTATCCCCTAGAAGTCCGGGTGCGACAGTTATGCTTGATAGTGGGTTCATGCCTCCTTTGCATCTGTGCTCGAGTGACAGAAACGCGACGGATGGAGGATGTGTTGTTACCATTGGGGAGAAAACAACAATGCTTTGTCTAAGGATGATGTTATTGTTTACATTACACCCTTTGCTTACTGCGATTATCTGTTGCTTGCAACTTAATACCCAACGTTTGTTCGGATGATATTCGGAGGGTGGATTATTAGTCATAGATGCAGTTGGATGACGGTCTATGTATTTTATTGTAATTCCCGCATGAATCAATAGTAAGGTTTATGTCTTGCATATGCACTATGGTGCAACCTTCATTTTTGTCAATTGCCCAGCTGTAATTTGTTCACCACACATGTTATTTATCTTTCACGGAGAGACATCACTAGTGAACTGTGGACCCCGGTCCTTTTTCCTCATACTGATAATACAACTACTGTTTTCACTGTTTTTATAATGTTACTACTGCTTTCATACTGTTTTCCTACTGTTTTCCACACCATACGTTTAACCTCTTTGTGTTCAGCAAAACCGGTGAGATTGACAACCTCACTGCTTCGTTGGGGAAAAGTGATTTGATTGTGTTGTGTACGTTCCATGTTGCTTCTGTACCGGTAGTGCGCCCTGCCATCTCAGCCGCTTCAACCTTCTGAAGTTACTCCTTCCTCCTACTGGTTGATTCAACCTTGGTTTCTTTCTGAGGGAAAATTGCTGCTGCACTCTTCATACCTTCCTCTTGGGGTCTCCCAACGAACGTGTGTTCACATGCATCAAGCATTATTTCTGGCGTTGTTTCCAGGGAGGAAGATAATTTCTGCAAGGGGAGTCTTTCACTTCTAATCTCTTTACTTTGTTTTAGTTTTTCTTAGTTTATTTTGTTTTATCTTGTTTGCTTCTCTACATCAAAAACACAAAAAAATTAGTTCTTATTCTAGTTGTTATTTTTATTATCTTGTTGTTTTTCTTCATCATGTTGCTTCCTAAGTTTACCCTAAAAGACTTCCGATTGGTAGTGGTTCTATAATATTTAAGGATACCATTAAAGAATTATTTAATCATGCTAGTAAGCATGAAAATTTAGAGGAAAAATCCATAATAGAACTTGCTCCAAGTTATGAAACTGGTGCAACTTCTCTGATTCACATTTTAGAAGCTAGGTTTGCTAACCTTCATCCCATACTGCAACATATGTTCCTCAACTTGAAAAATATTGAAGACATCTAAAAAATAAATTTTACTTTAGAAACCATGCTTAAAGAATTTGGAGATGTTGCTATAGAAGCTAGAAAAGTGTTCGATCATTTCAATATGTTAGGCTCATGTGTAGATGTTGTTGGTGCTCTCAAGAAAGCTGAACCTAAAAAATGAAAATGAGGAGAAAATACCAATTCCCTTTAAATTGATAGCATTGCATGAAGCCCAAGAAAAGAATCTGGACCGGATTGTTCCTGAGAATCTATTTGATGAGAATAGTAAACCTAAAAGTTCTAAGAGAGGAACATCTAACGCAAATTTAGATAAAATACAATGCATTATTGAGAAATTTCCGTATCTTGATTTGAATGCTTCTTCACTTGAAGATACTTGAATCCATTTTTCCGGGCCTAGCTAAAAGGCGTTAAAGAAAAGTACTTCTTGGGAGATAACCCATGGTTTTATTTTTGCTTTTTTTCTATGTTTTATTTGAGTCAAGGGGTTGTATACTTCTGTAGAAATTTCTTTGTATCTTTCTTTTCATGTTTGAGTTGTTCCAAGTAAAGTTTCTGACGAAAGTTGGAGTTGGTTTTCGGATTTCTGCGCGGGAAACAGATTTGTGTTGTTCACCGTAAAAAATCGTATAATTCACAGAAAAAAACAGAATGACCTGAAATATTTTGTGCTTGTCCCTCAGCTAATTCCGCGACTTTTTTGTTCTTTAAGTTTTTCGATCTAAGCAACATAAGTGCCCCGAAAAAAATCGTATTTACAAACTATTCTGGTTTTGACATATTCTACCATTTTTCTTGCATTTCCTCTTTTATGATGTCAAGTCGATTTCTTTGCTTCACGAAACATCAGTGGCTGTAGCTAATCTTTAAAAGTATCAATAGCACTTGTGCCATACAGAACAAATGGATTTTTAATTGTTGCATTGACCCTCTAATGCGAATTACTGTTTCGGTGTGGTGTGAAGGAAGTTTTCAAGGTTCAAGAGAAGAGGTGATATATGTGATCAAGAAGAGTCCGAGGTCAAAGCTTGGGGATGCCCCCGTCGTTCATCCTAGCATATTTTTAGAAGACTCAAGCATCTAAGCTTGGGGATGCCCAAGGCATCCACTTCTTCATCAACTACCAGGTCACTTCTCGTGAAACTATATTTTTATTCGGTCACATCATATGAAGTTTTCTTGGAGCGTCTGTTTTTTTTCTTGTTTTTTCCTTTGTTTTACTGTTTTCCTTGCTGCAATAATATCATTGGACCTAGCATCCTTGTCGTGGTGGTATCACGACAGATGCCATAGGATGGCTAAAGATCTGGGGTCGATGGACGCTGGAGGTGCTCGGGGAGGGATCACGCAGCGAGTAGCCGCGTGTGGGATGAATCAAACACTGCAAACAACAAGATATACCCAGGTTTAGGGCCCTCATGTGGAGGTAAAACCCCTACTCCTGCCTTTCTCTCTTTAAATGTGTGTTCTACCGAGTAGCCACAGTACAGTTAGGCCTACAGCCGAGTAGCCACCCTTCTCTCTAGTGAATCCAACTAGTCAACTGACCCTCGCACAGGAGGGGGCAGGGCACCTTATATACTGGTGCCCAGCCGAATACATCCAAGATGAAAAGTACAGACGGGTGTCGACATAGTGTGCACATTGCACACTTCCAGCTTCTCGCTGACAGCTTTGGCTTCCTAGTTTGTCTTGTGCACGAAGTCGTTGTGCAAAACCAAGTCCATGACCTGTTATCACTGTCACGGCCACAGTGTAGGCCCCCTGACCTGCGCCGTCCTGCTGACACCCTGGCGCGGATAAGCACGCGCTCTGCAGATGAACAGTGCGCCGATACGGACCCAGGATACGCGGGATCCTGTGTCAGAACGGCTCCTTTGTCTTCTGGACCGAGTAGGAACTCACTCCCTCTACTCGGACCACTTCCTTTACTCGGAAGAATGTAACTTCCTTGATTCTTCCTTCTGGTCATTAGCAGGTATGGCCGGATAGCAGTCGACCGGGTCGCAAGTACCGGGTAGCCAGCTGATAACCAAAACTCTCCTTTGATCTTGCCTTTAGCACTTGCTTTACCCCTACTCGGGGGTAACCCCCCGACATTAGTCCCCGAAGCTGGTAGAGTCCTGCGAACTTGTTCACTGGGCTCTTCCAGCTTAAAAACAAACCTTGCCCTTGATCTTGTAAGATGCCGAGTTGCACCTCCAAGTAACCTTCAAATCTTGCTTGAATCTCTTCTTTTCCGAGTAGCACCATTTCTGTTCTCTGATGCCGAGTAAAAAGACTTAGCGAATTTCTGAACAGAATCTCGCGATGCCAGAGCAAATCCATCTCTCCGTGTCGCTACTGGGAACGTGTCACGCCCTCGTACCCCCGACGCCTCGGTGCCTGGGATATGACAGGCCACACGCCCATCACTGCGACCAGGGCCCACCGGCCCGTTAGGTCACTTCAACCGCACTTATTAGCCCATGATCTCGATGTGGGATTAACTGCGCCCGTTACGTGCGCAATATGCGCTGTGTGCGTTTCTAACCGGTTCGCTTCCCACACCGCACGATCTCAGTGCACGATCGATCCCACTAACTCCGCTGGTAACGGCAACTTGCGGGGAGAGATAAATACCCCCTCGGTACCTCCTCCTTCTCTTTCCTGCTCTCTTCCTTCTTCCTCCCCTTCGCTTCTCCGCCGCCGCTGAACACGCCGCCGCCGCAAATCCTTGCCGCGCCACTGCACTACGCGCCGCCGGAAAGCCAGAGACACACTCCTCCACTCGATCCACCAATCTAGTCTTTCACGCATCCTTCCGCCTCCATGGCTCGCGGAGATGACGACGCCCGTGCCGGTTGGGAGGGTTCTGATGTCACGGCGGAGGACTACTGATGGCTAGTCAATACCCGCCGTGTCCCTCCCGGCGTGCGGTGCAGGCATCCGGACAACGAGATCGTCCCCACGCCGGAGAAGGACGAGTTCGTCGTCTTCCTCGCGCACTTCAAGCGCGGATTCGGCCTCCCGGTGTCGGATTTCTTCAAGGAGTCCCTCAAGAACTTCGGGTTGCAGCCGCACCATCTCCCTCCCAACGCTATGGTGATGCTCGCCTTCCACGCGGTGGTCTGCGAGGCGTTTCTCGGCGTGTACCCAACTATCCATAGTTGGGCACACTATTTCTTCTTCCCGAAGCAGAGCGTCCCCAAGCCCGGAAGCACGGAGAGCGCCCGCGCAATGACGAAGACGGGGGGCGCCATGATGCTGCAGCGCAGCACCGGCAGCCACCCGCGCATCAAGGGACTCGATACGGTACGCAAGTGGAAGCGCTCCTTTCTTTATGTCAAGAATGTTCCCATCAAAGAAGGAGCGCAGATCCAAGACCGGATAGGGATTCCGAAGTGGAAGAACGCGCTGCCAACCCAGCAAAACTGGGGCTACAATCCGAAGAGCAACATCGAAGATGTTGTTCAGATCGAGAAGCGCCTCGCCGAGTTGAAGGAGTTGGGATTCAAGTGCGATGATCCCATCGCGTGCTGGATCTCGCGGCGAGTGCTCCCGCTCCAGCGTCGCTCCCACAAGATGTGCTACATGGGAGGAACCCGGGACTGCACGAGGACCACCACCTCCGAGCTCAGCACCGCCGATGTGGCCGTCTGGGCGAGATCCATCATGAAGACATCCCTCACCGACACCTGGCAGTATGGCTTTGTGCCGTACAGCCGCACCAAGCCAATTGAACAGGTTAGGCTCCTATGCTTTATCTCTGCATTTTGATACCGAGTAGGTGGCTTTCCATCTTAGTATGCTTAGTCTCTGCATGCTGTACCGAGTAGAACACCACAAACATCTCGTTGGCTTTATGTGCTTTGTGTTTGCACACCGTGTCGAGTAGCGAACCTTAGCCGAATATGCTTTGTGTTTGCATGCTTCTCTGAATAGAAATCTCTAGACTTATATGCTTTGTGTTTGCATGCCATACCGGGTAGAACTTCTTAGCCTTAAACTTAACTTATTTGTGCCATCTGCTCGCCTTTCCAGCATATTGATCGCCAGGATGAGGAAGATGAGGAGCGCTTCGAGGCCAACTGGCACAACGACTGAGAAGAGGACGACGATACCGCCTACGATACCCAAGACACTCTCTGCATCCCCCACGCCGAGCAGCCGGGTAAGCATCAAGTTGACGCGTCCATTCGGGACTGGTTCGAGGACGACGAAGGTGACTAAGTTCGCCTCTCCCACCGCGAGTAGCGCAATCCAATTTCCCTTTCTGTTTCTCAACTCCTTTTTCTCTTCTACTCTGCAGATGACCCTGAGGTGGACGAGGAAGACGAAGATGCCCTCGACGTCGATCCTCTCTCTGTTGCAGCTCCCACTACTCGGAAGAGGGTAGGCAGTGGTGCCCAAGAGCCGGACGCCAAGAAGCCCAAGAAGACCGAGAAGAAGAAGAAGGTCACCACCGGCAGAAGGCAACTCCCCACCCGCAAAGGGTAAGTCACTCCATCTGAATGCATTCTGCTGCTGCCTCTCGCTATGCTCTTCCCCTTCTCTGTTTCTAAACTTCCTTCCTCCTTTTCCGAACTTTATTTCTCTTCCAGCGATCCTCTGGATGCTGACGCTGTCGCAGCTCCCACCTCCTCCAAGAGAAAGCCTGTCATCGACCTTGAGCAGCTCGTTGACCTCTCAGAGGGTGAGGATGAGCCAGCACCACAGGATAGGGCACGTGCACCCTCTCACGTGAAGGCATAAGAAGAAGACGCCAGCGCCGAGAACACGGGCGCTGGTGACCAAGGACCTGAACCTGGAGCAGCAGGCCCGCGCGGACCAGAGCGCGCAGGATGCTGCTCACGACGAGACACCTCATTCTCCCCCAGCTACCTCAGCTGGGGAGAATATTGAACAAGAAGCCGAGCACCAAGACCATGCCGTCCTTGAGCGGCAAGATGAGAACATGGAGCAGCAGGAAGACGAAGCTGCCGTTCAAGATGACCCCGCGGCCACGCTGCGGGTAGAAGAAACAGAAGACGCAAGACCTGATCCCGCTGCCGAGCAGCGGGCTGAGGAGACTGTGGTGCCGCCAGTCCTGCAGGATCAAGCGCAGCCAGATGCTGCGCCGGATAGCCGGCCCCTTGTGCCACCTATCCAGCAGGTTACTCCGCCCACTGCATCGAGCCCTCCACCAACACAGAAGAAAACCAAGACTGCACCAAGCCCTCCACCAAAGCAAAGCACGCACAAGACCGCGCCGAGCCCTCCTCCTAAGCAAGGCACCAAGAAGCCTATATTTCAGCAACCTCCTCTCACTTCACGCCAAGCGCCTTCGTCCGCTTCTCGGACGGATGCTGCCGGCAAGAATGCCGTCCAGCCTGAAGCCGCAACTATCCGCAGGAATCCGCCGCGCCAGGCTGCGCAGGATTCTGCTCTGATGTCGCCGCCCAAATCAACCGGGAAGCCGGCTGCGAAGAGCACACAGCTTACAATTGGCGCTGCTGTCGGGTCTGCTGGCGCAGGCGAGGGGTCGAGTGCTGCTCAGGCGCAACCCAGCTTCCTGCCCTACATGCTGCAAATGGCTAAGCAGCACAACATTGAGTTGACCAAGGGCGAGCAGCGGATCGCCATTACGAAGGGCGGCCAGGCCAAGGCAGTGGATGCCAAGTTGAAGGAGAAGAAGACCCTTGAGTTCTACTCACGCGGGGCCAGCGAGACTGAGATCCAATCCGAGGTGTTGATGCAGGTCGTGGACCGAGTAGGCTTCATCGACCAGATGTGGGAAAGCGCCGCCCATGGCAACAAGACGTGGGATGGCAGCACCGTGGGCTCGCTGGATCACTGGCGTCTTGACTGGAACAAGGCTGACATGGCCCACAATCCCATGACCATCGCCTCCGGCGCGAGCACGCTGGCCGCGAAGCTATTTGTTCTCCGCAAAGCAGCCGAGGACATCGAGCAGACGTACGCTGTAAGTTTCTTTTGCTTGTTCCGATTTGCGATTTTTCTTCTCTTCTGTTCTTCTTTTTTCTCCTTAGCCACTACCCAGTCCCCGAGATTCGGGCCGAGTACTCAACCGAGTTGTCGTCTTCTCGGGCCAAATCTTCCAAAAATTGTCTAACTCCTTTCCTTTCTTCTTCACAGAATAGACTCTTGAAGAGGACCAACTTGTTCCGGCGGCTGCTCTGGAACCATAGCATTGCCACAAAACGCCTCGCGGCCCTAGAGAGAGAGCGCAAGGATGACGCCGTGATGGAGCAGGAGGCAGTGAATCGTGCCCTTCAACTCTCTGAAATCGAAAGTAAGCCTTTAGCTATTCGGTTAGTGCATTTTGTGTTTACAGCCGGATTTGCTCTTTGCTCTAACTTCTTCTACTCTGCAGGCAAATTCAATGAGTTGGCGAAGGAGCACGAGCACTGCCATATCTTTACTGCCTCCGCCGAGAGCATGATCAAGGGACTGGAAGGTGAGTTGCTGATTGTCGCACCCGGAGTTCTAGAGGATACTCACAGCCCGCTAAACAGTAGATAAATGGCTTACGGGGCATACCGGCACCCGCATCTCAATATGAGCAGGCCAACACGTAAACGTGTGACAACCATTCTCTACTATCCATCGTCTGCGTAAACCATCCCATAGAAATCCGACTACTTCCATTGACGTACTTCATAATCATACACACATGGTACGTCAATGGCATTTGAACAAGTGATATCACAACAAATCTCTAAGACACAAAGAAATAGAAACAAGTTGCAAATAGCTCTCACTAGAGCAGAGATAGCAAATACAATCATCCAGAGGACACATGTCCCATCAATTCATCATTACATCACAGCGGAAGCATCCAAAGTGTCTGAGTATAGACAAGATCCAAATAGGCCTAAGAGGCCGGAAACGAAAAGACGGAGCCCATCCACGATGTCTCGCATCCAAAGTGTCTGAGTACAGACAAGATCCAAATACATTAACAGGTTGTTGTTTTAACATCGAGCCCCAGAACATAATAAATATGGTAACAGAAATAACGGACAGCAGACTCGAGCATAAACAACCCTAAGCATGCTAGTAAGACACAGGCAACAAGCAACGGGGTTATAGGTGTGGAGGTGAGGCTATATCAGGGTTACAGGATAACATGTGATAGGATCGGAACACAAGCAACGAATCTTAAGGCTAGCAGAATAGACAACGGAAAGTATCGATATCCAGTGTGGAAAGGACATAATGGTTCATGTGAGTGAATACTTGCCTGCAAACTCAGTAGCCTGGTACTGGGCTAACTCCTCAGAAGTGGTGTCGTAAACCTCGTCTGTCTCAACGTCGTCGTCTATTCGAGAAGAAGCAAACAAACAACGCAGAGAGACAAACAATCAATAACATGGCATAATGCACAATCATGGGATGATGCATGACAATTTAACTGATGCATCAAAATAAGCTAGTTGACATGATAACCAAATTAAATGGGCCCATATGCAATTTGGATTGCATATGGAAAGGCACATAAATAAGGTTGAATTAAATGATCTACAATTAACCCTCATGTGAAAGTTGATTAGAATGATGCATGGATGGAGAAAACAATAAGAAAACAACAATAGCTTCAATTTGAAATGTTGTTTACCAAGTTTGGAAATTTTATTTATTAAATTATGAAAATTGGCTTCTTAAAGGAGTTACACAAGCATTTGTTGTTTTCACCAATTTCAATTGTTCAAAATAGATAACAAAGTTCATATTTGGAAAGAACACAAAATTTTAGGTGGATTACATGTTTCATTTGTTGAAAGAGGAATTAAAATGAATTAATTATGAATTAAACAAGTTTAAATGAATTTAATTCAAGTATGAATTTATTTGAATTTTTATTTGTTCAAAACATTTAATAAAATTCATATTTGGAAAGTTTATACTTTTCTGGTTTGAAAACATATTTTGTATGTTCAAAAAGAAAATAATTTGACCAAGTTATGAATTTAGCAATTTTAAATGATTTAAACAAGGTTTAAATTATTTAACCAATTTTAATTATTCAAAACAGGAAACACAGTTTATATTTGGAAAGGTGGTTCAATTTTGCATGGAAAACATATTTTTTATGTGACATTTGAATTAAATTTGAAATAGTTATGAATTTGACCAAATTTGAAATGAGTTGTTTGAATTTGAATTTTTGAAAACATTTGAAATATTCAAAACAGTAAACAAATGGTTTAGACATGTAGAGAAATAAATTTGGTTCAGAAAACATATTTTATTTATTTTATTTGGATTTGAAATACACAAGTTATTTGAATTTGAAATTTCAGGGGCTATTTTGTGAATTAACCAGTTACAGATTGGTCCAGGGGCTTGGATGCGAAAATAAACTTCAGAAAAAGGCCCCTGGGCTTTTTATACGCGGGCAGAGCAGCCCCTGGGTCACTGGCAGTGGGCCAGTGCCCAGCTGTGCGCCGGCATGGCCGCGGGTAGGTGCTGGTGTGGCCACCACTGCCACTGGCAGGTGGGCCTGCGCAGCCAGCGTGGCAAAGGGCAAAAATTTGGGGATTTAATCCCGCGGGGCGGGGATCGAACCCTGGCCCTCGCGTGCGTTCGCGCGGTGCGTTGCCACTGCGCTGCGCTGCTGTATCTTGACAGAAAGGGAGCGCGCGGGGGTATGAGGTTCAGTAGCGGGATGTTTAACTGAACTGAAAAAGTTCAGTTTTGTGAACTTGTCGACAGCGGCAGATGGTGGACGCCGGCGACGATCTGCTCGCCGTGCTGCTGCGTGGGTGCGCGTGTGCTCGTGGGTGTACGTGCGCTTGGTTGAAACGAGGAAGCAGAGAGGGGAAAAAGGAGGGCGTGCTCACCGGGGAAACAGAGGGAGGAGGAGGTGCTCGACGATGGAGGTGATGGACGACGGCGACAGAGAGGTGGACGGCGGCGTCGTTCCTGGGGCTTCTAGCCACAGCGGCGGTGTCGAGGAGGAAGAGGGAGGTACGGGGAGTTCGTTCCCGTGCTTATCCCGCACGGAGGAGGTCCATGTCGACGGCGATCACCGGCAGCTGTCGCTCTGCGGTGCGGTGGAGGTGGGGTTTAGAGGTGGGAGAAGCAGAGGAGGGAGGAGTGAGCTGGACGGCGGCGGCGTGAGAGAGAAAGGAGGAGGAGGGACTAGGGCAGAGGGATGAGCCCGTGGGCATGGATATAAGGAGGAGGGGGAGGTGCTGCTGGCCGTTGCCTCCTCTGCCTGCCGACGTGGGCAGCGCCGATGCGCGCCGTACAGAGGTAAGGGGTGAAGGGGTAGCAGGCCGTGGGCTGGTGGGCTGGGCTGGCCTGCCCCCTTCTCTCTGTTATTATTTTTTTTTGTTTTTCTATTTATTGATTCTGTTTTTTTTTGCAGAAAAAGGAAAGGAAGAAAAGGAGAGAAAATTGAGGGGTTTTTGGTGTTTTAAAAATTTGGGGATAATTGTTATAGGTTAGTTATTGCAACAGCACCAATGTGCAAACTTTTGTTTTTCAAAAATTTCAAATTGTGTTGCTGTTTGTAATTTAATTGAATTTGGGTGAAATTTGAATTAATTGAATAATTGAAAGAAGCAACTTAAAAGTGTTTAGTTTCAAGTTTATTATGAACAAAAGATTGGTTTGATTGCAAGTTTTATTTGAAACATTGTAACAGAACAAGTATGAAACAAAGATTTGAATTTTTGGTTTGAAATTCAAATGGAAAACAAGGGAAAACAAATGGAAAACAAAGGAAAACAAATGGAAAACAAAGGAAAAAAAATGGAAAACAAAGGAAAACAAATGGAAAGCTTATGATGACATGATGCAAAACATAATTTAACAAAAAGCAAACATTCTAAAGGTGTTTTTCATACTTGGGATGTTACAAAACGCCCCCCCTTGAAGGAATCGCTCCCCGAGATTCCTACTGAGAAGAGAAAAGGTCCGGATACTTCTTGCGAAGATCCTCTTCGGTCTCCCACGTTGCCTCTTTATCGGAATGATGGGACCACTGCACTTTCAAGAACTTGGTGCTCTTGTTGCGAGTTTTGCGCTCGGTCTCATCGAGAATTCGAACAGGGTGCTCCTCATAAGAGAGATCTTCTTGCAGTTCAATGGAATCATGATCAACTGCACGATCTGGATCTTTGAAACACCTCTTGAGTTGTGACACGTGAAACACATCGTGCACCTTGGATAGCTTTTCTGGAAGTTCAAGACGATAAGCATTTTCTGCACGCCTTGAGAGAATGTTGAAAGGACCAATATATCTTGGTGCAAGCTTTCCTTTGACACCAAAACGATGAGTGCCTCTGAGGGGAGTTACACGGAGATATGCTTTGTCACCAGGTGCATAGATCATATCCCTGTGTTTGCTGTCATAGTAGCTCTTCTGACGAGACTGAGCAATCTTGAGATTGTCACGAATGATGCAAACTTTCTCTTCGGCTTCCTTGACAATGTCAGGGCCTAAGAGTGAACGTTCACCAGCTCCAGACCAATTGATTGGACTCCTGCATCTGCGGCCATAGAGAGCCTCAAATGGTGCCATGCCTAGGCTTGCCTGGAAGCTGTTGTTGTAGGAGAATTCAGCATATGGAAGACATTCCTCCCATTTCATGCCAAAGGAGAGACCACATGCTCTGAGCATATCCTCGAGAATCTGATTGACTCTTTCGACTTGCCCTTGAGACTGAGGGTGATAAGCTGTGCTGAACAGAAGTTTGGTGCCCAAAGCTTCTTGAAAGCTTTTCCAGAAATGAGAAGTGAATATGCTTCCACGGTCTGAGCTTATTTCCAATGGAACACCATGAAGAGGAACAATCTTTGCTGTGTAGAGCTCTGCTAACTGGCTAGCTGAGATTGTCTCTTTGACAGGAAATAAGTGAGCGACTTTAGTGAGTCGATCAATGACAACGAAGATTGCATCGTTGCCCCTCTTGGACTTTGGAAAACCAGTGACGAAGTCCATTTCAATCATGTCCCACTTCCACTCAGGAATTTTCAGAGGTTGGAGAAGACCGGCTGTTTTCTGATGAACTGCCTTAACACGTTGACAAACGTCGCATTCAGAAACGTACTGAGCAATTTCACGTTTCATGCCAGGCCACCAATACAGTGTCTTGAGATCCTGGTACATCTTTGTACTTCCAGGGTGTATGGAGAGAGGAGTTTCATGAGCCGCCTTGAGAATGACATCTTTGAGACTCTGAATCTGAGGGACTGCAATGCGTCCTTCGAAGAACACAGTTCCCTTGTCATCAATTGAGAAGGACTTAAATTTCTCCTTGCCTTCTTTGATGTGTTCTATCATCTTCTTGATCTCAGCATCACGAAGTTGTTCAGAACGAATCTTGTCCTCGAGAGTTGGACTGGCTGTCAAGTTTGCAAGATAGCCTTGAGGAACAAGACCAAGGTTTAGCTTCTGGAATTCTTCATGAAGAGGAGGTTGGCTTTCCATGATCATGAGATTATTGCAATACGACTTGCGACTGAGAGCATCGGCCATAACATTAGCCTTGCCTGGAGTGTAAGAAATGGTAAGATCAAAGTCTTTAATCTTTTCAATCCATCTCCTTTGCCTGAGGTTTAGATCTGGTTGAGTGAAGATATACTTCAGACTCTTATGATCGGAAAAGATTTAAGTGCGATTACCCAACAAGTATTGTCTCCATTTCTTGAGGGCAAACACAACTGCTGCAAGTTCAAGGTCATGAGTGGGATAATTGAGCTCATGTGCGTTCAACTGACGTGAAGAATAAGCCACAACTTGACGTTCTTGCATAAGAACTGCACCTAGACCTTGGAGAGAAGCATCACATAATATTTGGAAAGGTTTGGTAGGATCTGGGCCAACCAGAACTGGTGTAGAAGTGAGTTTAGTCTTCAGGAGATTGAAACTTTCATCGCATTGTGGAGACCAAACGAACTTCTTGTCCTTCTTTGTGAGGTCAGTGAGAGGTTTGGCAATCTTGGAAAAGTTTTGGTCGAAGCGACGGCAATAGCTAGCCAAGCCAAGAAAACTTCTTACTTGCTTCACCGTCTTTGGAGGTTTCCAATCAACAATTGCTCTAACCTTTTCTGGATCAATGGCTATGCCCTTGGCAGAGATGACATGACCAAGGTAAGCAACTTCTGAAATCCAGAACTCACATTTGGAGAATTTGGCATAAAGACGATGCTCGCGAAGTTTCATGAGAGTGAGACGAAGGTGTTCTTCATGCTCTTCCTCGGATTTTGAGTAGACCAGAATGTCATCAAGATATACCACAACGAACTTGTCGAGGTATTCATGGAAGACATTATTCATGAGTCGAGAGAAGGTTGCCGGTGCATTGGTGAGACCAAAGGACATGACGGTGAACTCATATAGACCGTAGCGAGTGGTGAAGGGTGTCTTTGGAATATCCTCTTTTCTGATCTTTATTTGATGGTAACCCATTCTCAAGTACAACTTAGAGAATATTGAGGCTCCAGCAAGTTGATCAAAAAGATCATCGATACGAGGAATTGGATACTTGTTTTTGATGGTTTTCTCGTTAAGAGGACGATAGTCAACAACGAGTCTCTTTGTGTGATCCTTCTTCGCAACGAACAGAGTTTGGCAACCCCAAGCCGAGGAACTAGGTTGAATGTAACCTTTTTCCATGTACATATCAATCTGTTCCTTTAACAACTTCAGCTCGGGAGTTCCTATCTTGTAGGGATGCTTAGAGATTGGAGCAGTACCTGGCTCAAGTTCGATCACGAACTCAACAGCTCTGTCCGGAGGCATCCCTGGCAACTCTTCTGGAAAGACGTCAGGAAATTCGCAAACCACCGGAACATTTTCAAGTGAAGGTAGAGGTTTTGCATCGAGGTTGTATAGCTGAATGGAACTTGATTCATGTGGAGAATAGATTATCTGGCCAGAAGGGTGGGACAGAGTTATTGACTTCTGAGCACAGTCAATCCTTGCTTTATTGGCCTTCAGCCAATCCATACCAAGAATGACATCAATGTCAGAATTGCCAAGCAGTATGAGGGAAGCAAGGAATATGTGGCCTCCAATTAGAATTTGATTTTTGTGACTGGTCTTGGACGTTTGCATAGTTGCTCCAGGGGAGTTGACCACTAGCGGGGAACCCAAACCAACAAAAGGGAGTTTAATTGCTGTCGCAAAGATCTTTGACACGAAAGAATGTGATGCTCCGGTATCAAACAACACTTTAGCTGGATTAGAGTTTACGGGAAATGTACCGAGAACGACGTCAGGAGATTCCTCAGCTTTGTCGATCTTGACATGATTCACCCTTGCGGTCCTCCCGACAGGCCTGTTGTTGGAGTTGAAGGCCTTAGGCGGGGGAGCGCGCACCATTGCCTGGTTTGTGTTGGGACGAGGTGGTGGTGGAGGTAGCTGCCTCTGCGTGCACTTGTCAGCGTAGTGTCCCGTCTGCTTGCACTTGTAGCAAGTGACGACACGAGGAGGCCCTGGCCTTGGCTGCCCCATCGAAGCCCTTTGATCATGCATCTGAGCAGGGTTGGGTGGGCGGGGAGCGAAGCCTGGAGAAGTTTGGGCGTATGGAGCCCGAGTGACAACACCATTTGGTACCCAGATGCGGCGCTTCTGCGGAGGGGTGGTCATGTTGGAGGAGGAACCACCCTCACGCGAGTGCTTGCGAGACTCCTCGAACGCCTTGCGCCCATTTTCTTCATTGAGCGCGGTGTTAACGAGATCCTCGAAGCTGTTGGCCTTGACGTTGGTGAGGGCATACTTGAGTTCCGGGTTAAAACCTCTGCGGAACCTTGCCATCTTCTTAGCCTCAGTGGACACCTCATCACCAGCGTAACGAGCGAGGCGATTGAACTCACTCTGGTACCCGATGACGTCCAACTTGCCCTGCTTGAGTGAGCAAAACTCTTCACACATCCTTTCCATGAGACCATCTCGAATGTGGTGCTTCAGGAAGGCTTCCTTGAAACAATTCCACGTGACTGGTATCCCAGTTCTCATGGCCTGGAAGTTCTCCCACCAAGTAGCTGCCTGACCCTTCAGCAGATAGGAGGCATACTTGACCTTGTCTTCTTCAGCCACGTGAGCAATCTCCAGAGCCTTAGCTATCTCACGGATCCAGTCATCAGCGTCCAGAGGCTCGCGTGTGGCCACGAAAGCTCTTGGGCCCAGACTGAGAAACTCCTTGATGCTGACTCGTGGAGCTGTCTGATTGTTGTGCTGATTAGTCTGAAACTGGGCCATCTGCGCCATGACTTGGGTCATCTGAGTTAACAGCTCCACGATTGGCGGTGGCTCAGGCGCGTTGTTCCTTGTTGGCGGCATCCTGAATGGAAATGCATTTTAGCACAACAATAGAAAAGGATAGACTTGGCAACCGAAAGAGAGATTATTCCGACGCATGAATAGATAACCAACAGGTACATCAACACATGTTCAAATACATCAGAATATCCAACACACCATAAATGGTTCAAATGCCAAAGGATAACTAAACATAGCTAAGAATGGATACATCGGTACTCCCATGCTCATCACGCAGGACGACGACTAGGAGTACGGCGAGAGGTACGGTGAGGAGCACGCCCACGAAAGTAGGTAGAACGACGATCCACGTAGATCTGACGTGGTCTGAGAGCGACTCTAGGTGTGGTGAAGTACATAGCATCGACTCCCTGTGCTCCAAAGCGTGGAATCCCAGTGTAACCAGCACCAAGGTTAAGGAGTGGACCTCTGATCGGCTCGTAACCTCCAGCATCTGGCAGACGACGACCAACTGGCTGATCGAAACGTGCAAAGCGCTCGTCTCCAACAAAGTCTGTGGTGTAAGTCGCCAGACGAATCAAAGCAAGGTAAAGCTGCTCTTTGACTGAAGCCAACTCCTGAGATAGTGTGCTGGCAACTGCGTCACTGTGCCTCACAAACTGAGCGGTGGTGTGCAGCCTGGAGTTATCATGCTCATAAACATCCAAGTTGTCGTATAGAGTGAAGTGAGCTCCCTCCGAAGTGATGTAACCACGGGGGATGTGGCGATAGATAGAATCGTCAAATCCCCAGTAGTCAGCACGAAGGACGGTGAGACTCACATAAGCTGCCTGCTGCACAGCCATATCCACTGTGGAACCTACTGCCTCGTAGCGGTGGACTACGCTCATGCCATCATCTGACAGAATGTAGACGATAGCCTGGTAGTAGGTCTGGTCAAACTCTCGCTGCTGCTCGTAGACCTGGTACTCTGGTGCCCAACGGAACCCCAGAAAAGTGACCATGTCTCTCAGCATCTCCGGATAACCGGCAGTGCTCTCGCAACGAGTCATACGAACCACCTGCGGGTAGAACGTGAGATCCATCTGCAGATGATCGGGGAAGTTTTGATTAGACGCCGGTAGAAGAACTGAAGTGGCAAGCAACAACAAGGTTTCAACGGACGAAAAGGTTGTTGAGAAGAACATGATATCGAAGCAACATTGGGGAAACACGAGACCAAACACTCCTGAGGTACTACGGAAAACCCATCCGGGCTTCTAAAGGATCAATATCTACTGCTTAAGGAATAGAGGATCTGCTTCCGGGGCTTACACGCCTCCGTTCTCAATCATGAGTAGGCAACATGATAAATCATGTCACAACCACCTCCATTCCTATGGTCTAGTAGATATAACCATCCTAGAGAAACCAGGATACGTGAAATCCTAACTTGAAAGTTTAGATGAGAAGATAAAACAACGTTGCACTTCCTTACCAGAAAAGGGAGGGTGGGTGGGGAAAGAAATAAAAGAACAGAATTCCTACTCTCACGTTTCATTTTTCCTATATAGCTACAAAATAGTTTCTAGACTCAACTGCGACCAGTAAAAGGGATCCTACAGGCAGACAGGCTCTGATACCATTTGTCGCACCCGGACTTCTAGAGGATACTCACAGCCCGCTAAACAGTAGATAAATGGCTTACGGGGCATACCGGCACCCGCATCTCAATATGAGCAGGCCAACACGTAAACGTGTTACAACCATTCTCTACTATCCATCATCTGCGTAAACCATCCCATAGAAATCCGACTACTTCCATTGACGTACTTCATAATCATACACACATGGTACGTCAACGGCATTTGAACAAGTGATATCACAACAAATCTCTAAGACACAAAGAAATAGAAATAAGTTGCAAATAGCTCTCACTAGAGCAGAGATAGCAAATACAATCATCCAGATGACACATGTCCCAACAATTCATCATTACATCACAGCGGAAGCATCCAAAGTGTCTGAGTACAGAACAGATCCAAATAGGCCTAAGAGGCCGGAAACGAAAATACGGAGCCCATGCACGATGTCTCGGATCCTGCCTGGGTCCGCTATCTACTCGTCAGCAGCCTCGTCATACTCCACGTAGTAGCCACCATGGGGATCCTCGAAAACGTAGTCTGCGGAAACCACAGCCCCAAAGGGGTCAGTACAGACAAGTACTGGCAAGCAAGACTCACAAGATACCAAAGGGTACCCGGCAACACCAAGTACAGATGCTTTGGGTTCAACGAAAAAATAGGTGATACAAAAATGCGGCAGCAGGCTGCTCTAACCAACTACAGAAACACGCTACAACTTCCGGCTAAAAGAAGGGGATAAGATAGCGTATCGTAACCAACTACCACTATCCTCAAACAAACCCATCCTGGATCTCGCCTCTTATCCAAAGAAGCAATCCAAGGATAACTCACACAGTTGGATTAATGATGGTTCAAGTTATTGTGTCAATAAGACTATTACTAGTCAAGTTATCATTAGTTAGGTGTAAGTTGTCTAATCCTTGTTAGCCAGCCCTTTCACCAAGTCATCCATAACCGCGGACAACACGGCTTCTCGAGAAGATTTAACCCTGCAGGGGTGCCCCAATTTGGCCGTACACGTAAGAATACCCCGCCAGACGGGGATCAAACCCACCAAGCGAGGCACTCAACACAACCCAACTCTTCTTCGCATCAAGCCCAAAGAACCACGTGATGTGCGTGCGCGGCTAATCGATCCCCCACGAAGAAAAGGGGGATCCTCATAGCACTGGAAGACCACGCCGCCCTAAATGCCGACTACAAAAGTTTCCACCCTGGCCTCGGGTTCGTACCTGCATATGCATGCATCAAATGGAAAGCCCGAACTAAGTGTGGCGATTTGGACGAGATGCGAATCGAATCAGAGTTGCGGGGGGCGCCCATACACGCTTCCCACATGCGGTTAGCGCGCTCAACATGGATCCAGAGGACAAGAACTTTTCCTGAGTTCGACACTAGCAGGCCTCAAAACCATACCCGGCCTCCTGCCGGTGCCTTATACATTAACAGGTTGTTGTTTTAACATCGAGCCCCAGAACATAATAAATATGGTAACAGAAATAACGGACAGCAGACTCGAGCATAAACAACCCTAAGCATGCTAGTAAGACACAGGCAACAAGCAACGGGGTTATAGGTGTGGAGGTGAGGCTATATCCGGGTTACAGGATAACATGTGATAGGATCGGAACACAAGCAACGAATCTTAAGGCTAGCAGAATAGACAACGGAAAGTATCGATATCCAGTGTGGAAAGGACACAATGGTTCATGTGAGTGAATACTTGCCTGCAAACTCAGTAGCCTGGTACTGGGCTAACTCCTCAGAAGTGGTGTCGTAAACCTCGTCTGTCTCAACGTCGTCTATTCGAGAAGAAGCAAACAAACAACGCAGAGAGACAAACAATCAATAACATGGCATAATGCACAATCATGGGATGATGCATGACAATTTAACTGATGCATCAAAATAAGCTAGTTGACATGATAACCAAATTAAATGGGCCCATATGCAATTTGGATTGCATATGGAAAGGCACATAAATAAGGTTGAATTAAATGATCTACAATTAACCCTCTTGTGAAAGTTGATTAGAATGATGCATGGATGGAGAAAACAATAAGAAAACAACAATAGCTTCAATTTGAAATGTTGTTTACCAAGTTTGGAAATTTTATTTATTAAATTATGAAAATTGGCTTCTTAAAGGAGTTACACAAGCATTTGTTGTTTTCACCAATTTCAATTGTTCAAAATAGATAACAATGTTTATATTTGGAAAGAACACAAAATTTTAGGTGGATTACATGTTTCATTTGTTGAAAAAGGAATTAAAATGAATTAATTATGAATTAAACAAGTTTAAACAAGATTTAAATGAATTTAATTCAAGTATGAATTTATTTGAATTTTTATTTGTTCAAAACATTTAATAAAATTCATATTTGGAAAGTTTATACTTTTCTGGTTTGAAAACATATTTTGTATGTTCAAAAAGAAAATAATTTGACCAAGTTATGAATTTAGCAATTTTAAATGATTTAAACAAGGTTTAAATTATTTAACCAATTTTAATTATTCAAAACAGGAAACAAAGTTTATATTTGGAAAGGTGGTTCAATTTTTCATGGAAAACATATTTTTTATGTGACATTTGAATTAAATTTGAAATAGTTATGAATTTGACCAAATTTGAAATGAGTTGTTTGAATTTGAATTTTTGAAAACATTTGAAATATTCAAAACAGTAAACAAATGGTTTAGACATGTAGAGAAATAAATTTGGTTCAGAAAACATATTTTATTTATTTTATTTGGATTTGAAATACACAAGTTATTTGAATTTGAAATTTCAGGGGCTATTTTGTGAATTAACCAGTTACAGATTGGTCCAGGGGCTTGGATGCGAAAATAAACTTCAGAAAAAGGGCCCTGGGCTTTTTATACGCGGGCAGAGCAGCCCCTGGGTCACTGCTAGTGGGCCAGTGCCCAGCTGTGCGCCTGCGTGGCCGCGGGTAGGTGCTGGTGTGGCCACCACTGCCACTGGCAGGTGGGGCTGCGCAGCCAGCGTGGCAAAGGGCAAAAATTTGGGGATTTAATCCCGCGGGGCGGGGATCGAACCCTGGCCCTCGCGTGCGTTCGTGCGGTGCGTTGCCACTGCGCTGCGCTGCTGTATCTTGTCAGAAAGGGAGCGCGCGGGGGTATGAGGTTCAGTAGCGGGATGTTTAACTGAACTGAAAAAGTTCAGTTTTCTGAACTTGTCGACAGCGGCAGATGGTGGACGCCGGCGACGATCTGCTCGCCGTGCTGCTGCGTGGGTGCGCGTGTGCTCGTGGGTGTACGTGCGCTTGGTTGAAACGAGGAAGCAGAGAGGGGAAAAAGGAGGGCGTGCTCACCGGGGAAACAGAGGGAGGAGGAGGTGCTCGACGATGGAGGTGATGGACGACGGCGACAGAGAGGTGGACGGCGGCGTCGTTCCCGGGGCTTCTAGCCACAGCGGCGGTGTCGAGGAGGAAGAGGGAGGTACGGGGAGCTCGTTCCCGTGCTTATCCCGCACGGAGGAGGTCCATGTCGACGGCGATCGCCGGCAGCTGTCGCTCTGCGGTGCGGTGGAGGTGGGGTTCAGAGGTGGGAGAAGCAGAGGAGGGAGGAGTGAGCTGGACGGCGGCAGCGTGAGAGAGAAAGGAGGAGGAGGGACTAGGGCAGAGGGATGAGCCCGTGGGCATGGATATAAGGAGGAGGGGGAGGTGCTGCTGGCCGTTGCCTCCTCTGCCTGCCGACGTGGGCAGCGCCGATGCGCGCCGTACAGAGGTAAGGGGTGAAGGGGTAGCAGGCCGTGGGCTGGTGGGCTGGGCTGGCCTGCCCCCTTCTCTCTGTTATTTTTTTTTGTTTTTCTGTTTATTGATTCCGTTTTTTTTTGCAGAAAAAGGAAAGGAAGAAAAGGAGAGAAAATTGAGGGGTTTTTGGTGTTTTAAAAATTTGGGGATAATTGTTATAGGTTAGTTATTGCAACAGCACCAATGTGCAAACTTTTGTTTTTCAAAAATTTCAAATTGTGTTGCTGTTTGTAATTTAATCGAATTTGGGTGAAATTTGAATTAATTGAATAATTGAAAGAAGCAACTTAAAAGTGTTTAGTTTCAAGTTTATTATGAACAAAAGATTGGTTTGATTGCAAGTTTTATTTGAAACATTGTAACAGAACAAGTATGAAACAAAGATTTGAATTTTTGGTTTGAAATTCAAATGGAAAAACAAGGGAAAACAAATGGAAAACAAATGGAAAACAAAGGAAAACAAATGGAAAACAAAGGAAAACAAATGGAAAACAAAGGAAAACAAATGCAAAGCTTATGATGACATGATGCAAAACATAATTTAACAAAAAGCAAACATTCTAAAGGTGTTTTTCATACTTGGGATGTTACACTGATTCTTCTGTGCTTATTTTCTCTTTTTCCTTTGTTATTCTGCTAACCGTGCTGTTCTCCCCGCAGAAGAGTACAAGAAGTTTCGGGAGGAGCATCTCGACTGCTTGAAGCCCGCGGAGGTGCAGCAGCAACTGGAGAGCCGAGCAGCAGAGCTGAAGGACGAACGCGACGCAGAGCGCGCCGAGTTCGAACAGATGCAGGTCCAACTGAAGGATGCTCTCCAGGATGCCCTAGACCAAGCCGCCGAGAAGGACAAAGTCAAGGCCGCAGCCAAGGCCAAGGAGAAGGCCCTCGAGACGGAAATCGAGGTGCTGAAGAAGTGCAACGAGGACCTCATGCTCCAGCTTGCCAACTCACGCAACATCGAAAGCAGGCACATTGCCGATGAGGAGGCCTGGAAGAAAAAGCTGGAAGCGCTACTCGTCGACCTCAATAGTAAGTTTGCGCTTCTCTGCACTTGGCTGTTTCCTTCCTCTTCCGTTTGGCTTGGTTTGCTTCTCCTCTTCTCTGCTTGGTTTCATCTCTGCCTTGCTTCCATTTCTAACTCTTTCTGGTTTTACTCTCAGGTATCTTCCCTGATCTCTGCGTGGCTAGCACGCCTGCTTTGGCTAAGGCGCAAGAAGTCCGAACTGAAAAAGGATTGCCCATGAACACCAAATCCACGATCGATGACAACCTCACCAGCATCAAGTCGCAGCTTCGCCAGCTCAAAGGCCTGGGCACCACCATGGTGTCCACGGTCTTCAAGCTACACGATCTGTTCTGGCCTGGTGAATCTGCGCCCAAAACTCTTCGCGTGCTCTCCGAGAAGCTCAACGGTGCAAAGGCCGAGCTGAAGAAATGGCGCGCGTCCGCAGCTCAGGAAGGGGCCGATCTGCTGCTTCGCTTCATTTGCAGCTGGTATGAAAATCTGAACCTTGACACGCTCCTCGAGATGCGCCAAGGCTCCAAATGGTCAGATGATACCGACTGCGTTGCACGCCGCAAAGCTGTTGCGTACGAGATCGCCTCCTACGCGGACACCGCCCTCTTCATCGACGGCCCCACCGAGCCTGACACCGAGGCGGAAAGCGAGGGCGAGGATGAAGACGAGGACACCGAGTCGGAGGACTTGAGTGTCTTCGAAAACACTGGTGCCGAGGAGGGATCCGGGAAGGGGAAGGGCAAGGTCGATGAAGATGCCGAAGAGCTGGAAGCCGAGTCCCAGGATGCCACTATCACCACCGAGATGGTGATCCAGGACGCGGCTCCCGAGTTGGGCAAGTCCTCTGGCACGGCACTTGACGACGCGACGCTACTCCGCACTCGGTCCACTGCTTCCACTTCAGCCACCGACCCCATCTCGGTGGCCACTGCCACTTCTGATGCTGCCAATGCCAACACCGAGGCTGATGCTGCCAACGCCAACCTGGACAACACTGCTACCTCCAACCAGTGATCTCCTGAAAACACTTATGCTCTAGAACTTTTATCAGATCCCCGGGATGCCGGGTGCACATGTATCAAACAATTATCATTTCTGTTGCTACTCAGTTTTATTTTCCTTGAAGTTTGAAATTTGTTAATTGAGCAATTCTGGCTTGATGCCGGGTTGCGTTAGTATGCAAGTCCTCGAGTTGCATTTTTTATCCCCTCTTCTTTTTTATCTCAGCTCTTACCTGCAACTTGTTGCTTTTTTGGTAGTCGAGTCACAAGAGTTCAAAGTTGGAGTTTCAAATACTCAGCCACTTAGAAAAATCATAGTAACGCTGCCCAACACTTAGCCGAAAAAAGAAAAACAGTAAAAAACACTCTATTCGGTTGCCACACGCTTCCTTTCCTTTGCAATTTTTCATGTGTTCATTGACCCTTTGGCTTGTTCTCTTGCTTGCCATGAAGCCGGGTTGCGGACAGCAGCTGAGTCGCATAGTGTCCGGTGAGTTTAAACACACTACTTTGTATGCTTTTGAAATTCTAGGTGGTTCAACCGAATAGACAAAGTAAAGCAGAGTAAACACAAGGAACAATTTGGACGAGGGCAGTCCCCGAGTTCAATTTCAGATTGCCGAATAGAAGCTTAACTCGGATCAGAGAGCACATACATAGTTTTTTGCTCACGAATGAAAGCGACGAAGTTGAGCTACAATCCAGGGGCGCTTAGATTCCTCTCCAGCTTTATCCGGCCTGTTCTTCTGTGATGGCTGTACGTCAACCAGGTAGTACGCATCATTGTGTAGAGCCTTGCTCACAATGAATGGCCCTTCCCACGGAGGAGATAACTTGTGCATCCCGGTTGTGCGCTGCACGAGCCTAAGGACCATGTCTCCTTCTCTGAAAACCCTTGGGTTCACTTTCCGGCTATGATAACGCCTCAAATTTTGCTGGTAAATAGCTGAATGTGACAGAGTAAGCTCTCTTGCTTCTTCTAGCAAGTCAACGTCATCTTCTCGAGCTTCTCTCGCCTCCGCCTCAGTGTAGAGGGCTACTCGGGGGGAGTCATGCTCTAGGTCAATTGGCAACACAGCCTCAGCCCCATAAACCAAGAAGAATGGTGTGTAGCCGGTTGACCGGTTAGGGGTAGTCCTTAGACTCCACAACACCGCTGGCAACTCGTCTAACCAACACCCAGGTGTTTTCAGCAGTGGCTCAATCAGCCTTGGCTTTATGCCTGACAGCACCATGCCATTTGCTGTTTCAACTTGTCCATTGGAGGCGGGATGCGCGACAGACGCGACATCTAGCCGGATGTGCTTATCTCTGCAGAACCTTACCAAGGCACCCTCAGCAAAATTTGTGCCATTATCCGTGATGATGCTATGCGGGTAGCCGTATCTCAGGATCACATCCTTCAAGAAACTCACAGATGTGGCTCCATCACACTTCCGAATAGACTTCACTTCAATCCACTTGGTGAACTTATCAATCATGACCAAGATGTGAGTCATGTTGCCTCTTGCCGATTTGAAGGGACCAACCATATCCAAACACCAAACAGCAAATGGCCAAGTAATGGGAATGGTTTTCAACTTGGATCTTACTTGCGAATCTCTGGCAGCCGTTGCACTTCCTCACAATATCTTCAGCTTGCTTCAAGGCAGTGAGCCAAAAGAAGCCATGCCGAAAAGCCTTCTTGACCAGAGCCCGAGAAGAGGCGTGGTGTCCGCATTCTCCTAGATGTATCTCCACCAGAATTTCTTCTCCTTCTTCCGGTTCCACACAGCGTTGCAACACGCGAGTGGGACTTCTTTTATGCAGCACTTCTCTGAAGATGGTGTATCCCTTGGATCTTCTCTGAATTTGCCTTGCGGTAACCTCATCATCTGGTAGGGTGCCGTCCTTTAGAAAGGATAATATGGGCATAGCCCAACTCGGTGTCTCCCGCGTGGGAAACACTGGTTCGTCCAATTCCATCGGAACAACCACCACTGCATCTTCTTCTGAGTTGGGGTTGATTCTCTGAAGCCCCGAACGGTTTGCAAGGACTTCCTCAATGAAAGCGACAGTCCCCGATTTGAGAGGGGCAGTCCCCGAGTAAGGAGGGGCAGTCCTCGGGTTGCAGGCGCCAGTCCCCGGGATGGAGACTGCAGTCCCCGGGTTCTCTTTTGCACCCTCCCAGTCAATCTCCATGGGAACTGCTTCTTCGCTTGGCAGAGAAGGAACGTATATTGACTCCGAGTTGGGGGATGGCTTTCTCAAATGTTCCAAGGCAATCCCAGCCGGAACGTACTGCCGAGAAGACCCCAACTTGGACAACTCATCAGCTGCTTCATTCTCTGCTTGGTGGATGTGCTGGAACTCGCATCCTTCAAAGAATCCCGTCATGGTTTGCACCAGGAAGCGGTATGAAGCCATGTTGGCATCCAGAGCATCCCAGGTGCTTGAAACTTGATGCACCACCAGATCCGAGTCGCCATAGCATATAATGCGCTGCACACCAACTTCCTTGGCTACTCGCAAACCGTGCACCACGGCTTCATACTCTGCAACATTGTTGGACGCCTTGAAGTGGATCTGCAGCACGTACTTGAGTTGATCTCGCTTGGGTGACGTGAGCACTACGCCAGCACCAAGGCCTTCCTTCACCTTGGAGCCATCAAAATGCATCTTCCAGTAATTGGTTGCGGGAGAAGGAGGCTCATACTGCACCTCAGCCCAATCCACTAGAAATTCCGCCAGAATTTGTGACTTGATGGCTTCTTTTCTCGCGTAGGCGGGAGCGTACGCGGCCAGCTCGATTGCCCACTTGGCTACTCTGCCACTTGCTTCCTTGTTGCCCATGATGTCCGAGATGGGAGCAGAACTCACCACGGTGATGGGATGCTCCTGGAAATAGTGCTTCAGCTTCTTGGCGCCCAGGTACACGCCGTAGGTCATCTTCTGGTAGTGCGGGTAGTTCTGCTTGGAGCTGGACAACACCTCACTAAGATAATATACTGGCCGCTGCACACTCTTGCCTTCCTCTTCTCGCTCCACCACAATCACCACACTGACTACCCGATTGGTAGCAGCAATGTATAACAGCATCGGCTCTTTGGGTAGCGGACTAGCCAAGATGGGAGCGCTACCCAGCATCGCCTTCAGCTCATTGAAGGCCACATCCTCTTGCGGTGTCCAGACGAACTTGTCACTTTTCTTCATGAACTGATACAGAGGCAAGGCCTTCTCGCCCATTCTGCCCAAGAAACGGCTCAGAGATGCCAAGCAACCAGTGAATTTTTGCACATCCTTCAGGGATCTCGGCAAAGACATGCTCTCAATAGCTTTTATCTTTGAAGGATTGGCCTCAATGCCCCGACTGGATACCAAGAAGCCAAGCAGCTTGCCAGCCGGGACGCCAAAGGTGCATTTACTCGGGTTCAGCTTCATCTTATACTTGCGCAAGTTAGCGAAAGTTTCCTCAAGGTCACTGAGCAGAGTATGTGTTTTATTCGTTTTGATGACAATGTCATCTACGTACACCGGCACATTTTTGCCGAGTTGATCGTGCAAGCATTTCTGCATGCATCTCTGATAAGTGGCACCCGCATTCCGCAACCCGAAGCACATGACACGATAGCAATAAGCCCCGTACGGGGTAATGAAAGCAGTCTTTATTTGATCAGCAGGGTTGAGAGCTATCTGATGAAAAACAGAGTAGGCATCTATGAAAGACAAAAGCTCACAACCAGCAGTGGAGTCGATCACCTGATCAATGCGTGGTAGCGGAAAGGGATCCTTGGGGCAGGCCTTGTTCAAGTCGCTGTAGTCGACGCACATGTGCCACGCGGTAGCGGCCTTGGGGTCCTCCTTCTTCTTCTCAACCATAACCGGGTTGGCTAGCCGGTCCGGATGCAGGACCTCCATGATGAAGTTGCTTATCAGCAACTTGGTGATCTGATCACCGATAGCCTTCCTTCTCTCATCTCCGAAGCGGCGCATCGCCTGCTTCACTGGTTTGGCGTCAGGGCGCACATGTAGCGAGTGCTCAACCAACTCCCTCGGGACACCTGGTAAATCCTCATTGGACCAGGCGAACACGTCCCGATTCTCACGGAGGAAGTGGATGAGCTCGCTTTCCTATTTCTCCTCCAACCCTGCGCCTATGATGACAACACGGTCGGGGAACTCGGGGTCGACCTGAACCTTCGTCGTCTCCTGGGACGCCTGGAACACCGTCCCGTATTGGGAACTCGGCATGCCGGGCGCACCACCTTGCGCTGCTTGCGCCATGGCCACCACCTCATACATCTTCTTCTTCTCGGCAGCAATGACCATGGATTCCGCCAGCTGGGAACCAGCTGAGGCACACTCCATAGACCTCTTGTAATCACCCGATATGGTGATCACTCCATTGGGGCCAGGGATCTTCATCTTCAGATAGGCAGCATGGGTAGAGGCCATGAACTTGCTGAGAGCAGGCCTGCCGAGTAGGGCGTGGTAGGGGCTCTGGTGATCAACTACCTCGAACTGCAGGCTCTCCGTGCTGCAGTTCTCCCTGGTGCCGAATAGAACGTCTATCCAGACGCGGCCGATTGGAGAGCAAGAGACTCCCGGCACAATGCCATGGAAAGTGGTCCTGCTGGCTAGCAGCATGTTCTCGGCCATACCGAGTTTCTCAAGTGTGTCTCTGTACACAATGTTGATGCTGCTGCCGTTGTCGATCAGCACCTTGCTGAACCTCACGTTCTTCTGAGTACCCAAGAAGGTGGGATCGACCACCAAGGCATAGCTACCCGGGTTGGGCATCACCCTTGGATGATCAGCTCTGGACCACGTGATCTCTTGGTTGCACCAGTGCAGGTAGTGCGGAACAGCATGGATCACAGCATTGACCTCCATGGCATGCCTGTGTTGAGACTGCTTGTCGACGGGCTCGGAGGTGAAGATCATGTAACTCTCGTGGTGTTCCTGGTACCGGTTGCGGCCTCCATCGCCATTGTTGCCATTGTTGTTGTTACCTTGGTTGTTGTTGTTGCCTCTGTTGTTGTTGCGGGTGTAGAAGTTGCGGTTGCGGTCATTGTTGTCGTTGTTGCGGTAGCCGTCGTTGTTGAAGTAGCGGTTGGCTCCTAAAGCCACCTGGTTCACATTTTCTCTTCTCGGGAAAGCTGGAGGCCGGGCAGCGGGTGTGCGAGCAGGCTGCGCATTGGCATTCGCAGCTGGCAGAGGAGGAGGAGGAGACAGGCCCTCGTTCTTGATCTCTTCCCACCAACTGCACTGCCGAGTAGTGTGGTTGGCAGGTCTAACGGGATGCCGAGTATGGAAGCTGCATGGGCCATCCTTCATGTCCTTGAAGACAAAGTTCTGAACAGGACCCGAGTTGCCGCTACCCTGCCGGGGAGCATTGTATGGCTTCTTGATGCCTTGGCCCTGATTCTGGTTCTGCCCGTTGTCGCACCCGGACTTCTAGAGGATACTCACAGTCCGCTAAACAGTAGATAACTGGCTTACGGGGCTTACCGGCACCCGCATCTCAATATGAGTAGGCCAACACGTAAACGTGTGACAACCAATCTCTACTATTCATCGTCTGCGTAAACCATCCCATAGAAATCCGACTACTTCCATTGACGTACTTCATAATCATACAGACATGGTACGTCAACGGCATTTGAACAAGTGATATCACAACAAATCTCTAAGACACAAAGAAATAGAAATAAGTGGCAAATAGCTCTCACTAGAGCAGAGATAGCAAATACAGTCATGCAGAGGACACATGTCCCAACAAGTCACCATTACATCACAGCGGAATCATCCAAAGTGTCTGAGTACAGACAAGATCCAAATAGGCCTAAGAGGCCGGAAACAAAAAGACGGAGCCCATCCACGATGTCTCGGATCCTGCCCGGGTCCGCTATCTACTCGTCAGCAGCCTCGTCATACTCCACGTAGTAGCCAGCATGGGGATCCTCGGAAACGTAGTCTGCAGAACACGCAGCCCCAAAGGGGTCAGTACAGACGAGTACTGGCAAGCAAGACGCACATGATACCAAAGTGTACCCGACAACACCAAGTACAGATGCTTTGGGTTCAACGGAAGATAGGTGATACAAAGGTGCGGCAGCGGGCTGCACTAACCAACTACAGCGACTCGCTACAACATCTGGCTAATAGAAAGGGATAAGATAGCGCATCGGAACCAACTACCACTAACCTCAAACAAACCCATCCTGATCTCGCCCCTTATCCAAAGAAGCAATCCGAAGATAACCCACATAGTTGGATTAATGATGGTACAAGTTATTGTGTCAATAGGACTATTACTAGTCAAGTTATCATTAGTTAGATGTAAGTTGTCTAATCCTTGTTAGCCAGCCCTATCACCAAGTCATCCATAACCGCGGACAACACGGCTTCTCGAGAAGATTTAACCCTGCAGGGATGCACCAATTTGGCCGTACACGTAAGAATATCCCGCCAGACGGGTATCAAACCCACCAAGCGAGACACTCAACACAACCCAACTCTTCTTCGCATGAAGCCCAAAGAACCCCGTGCAATTGAGCGCACGGCTAATCAAGCCCCACGAAGAAAAGGGGACCCTCATAGCACTCTAAGAACGTGTCTCCCTAAATGCCGACTACAAAAGTTACCACCCTGGCCTCGGGTTCGCACCTGCATATGCATGCGGCAAATGGAAAACCCGAACTAAATGAGGCAATTTGGACGAGATGCGAATCGAATCAAAGTTGAGGGGGGCGCCCATACACGCTTCCAACATGCGGTTAGCGCGCTCATCATGGATCTAGAGGACAAGAACTTTTCCTGAGTTCGACACTAGCAGGCCTCAAAACCATACCCGGCCTCCTGCCGGTGCCTTATCATCAAATTAGCATTACCTCAAACATTAACAGTTTGTTGTTTAAACATCGAGCCCCAGAACATAATAAATATGGTAACAGAAAGAACGGACATCAGACTCGAGCATAAACAACCCTAAGCATGCTAGTAAGACACATGCAACAAGCAACAGGGTTATAGGTGTGGAGGGCAGGCTATATCAGGGTTACAGGATAACATGTGATAGGATCGGAACACAAGCAACGAATCTTAAGGCTAGCAGGATAGACAACGGAAAGTATCGATATCCAGTGTGGAAAGGACACAATGGTTCATGTGAGTGAATACTTGCCTGCAAACTCAGTAGCCTGGTACTGGGCTAACTCCTCTGAAGTAGTGTCGTAAACCTCGTCTGTCTCAACGTCGTCGTCTATTCGAGAAGAAGCAAACAAACAACGCAGAGAGACAAACAATCAATAACATGGCATAATGCACAAACATGGGATTATGCATGACAATTTAATTGATGCATCAAAGATAAGCTAGTTGACATGGTAACATAATTAAATGGGCCCATATGCAATTTGGGTTGCATATAGAAAGGCCCAAGGATTAAGGTTGAATTAAGTGATCTACAACTAACCATCATGTGAAAGTTGATTAGAATGATGCATGGATGAGGAAAACAATGAGAAAACAACAATAGCTTCAATTTGAAAAGGTGTGTACCAATTTTGGAAATTTATTTATTAAGTTATGGAATTTGGCTTCTTAAATGACTTACACAAGCATTTGTTGTTTTCACCAATTTTTAAATGTTCAGAATAGATAACAAAATTCATATTTGGAAAGAACACAAAATTTTAGGTGGAATACATATTTCATTTGTTGAAAAAGGAATTAAAATGAATTAATTATGAATTAAACAAGTTTAAACAAGATTTAAATGAATTTAATTCAAGTATGAAATTATTTGAATTTTTGTTTGTTCAAAACATTGAATAAAATTCATATTTGAAAATATTATACTTTTTTGGTTTGAAAACATATTTTATATGTTCAAAAAGAATTTAGTTTGACCAAGTTATTAATTTAGCAATTTTAAATGATTTAAACAAGGATTTAAATATTTCACCAATTTAAAATATTCAAAACAGGAAACAAAGTTTATATTTGGAAAGTTTGTTCAATTTTGCATGGAAAACATATTTTATATGTGACTTTTGAATTAAATTTGAATTAGTTATGAATTTAACCAAATTTGAAATGAATTGTTTGAATTTGAAATTTGAAAACATTTGAAATGTTCAAAACAGAAAAAAAATGGTTTAAACATGTAGAGAATTAAATTTGGTATGGAAAACATATTTTATTTATTAAATTTGGATTTGATTTGCAAAAGTTATTTGAATTTGAATTACAGGGGCTATTATGTGATTTTAAAAGTTTCAGATTTGGTCCAGGGGCTGGGATGCGAAAAAGAAACTTCAGAAAGGCCCCCGGAACCTTTCCCACGCAGCCCGAGCAGCCCCTGGGTCACTGGCAGTGGGCCAGTGCCCAGCTGGTGCGTGCGTGGCGTGTGGGGGGGGGAGCTGGCGTGGCATCCACTTCCAATGGCAGGTGGGCCCTGCGTGCATGCGTGGCAAAGCGAGCAAAAAGATGGTTTTATTCTGCGTGCGGGGGGATCGAACCCGTGACGCGGGCGTTGCGCGTCGTTGGATGCAACCACTACGGTGTGGATCGACTGGTGATAGCAGATGCGCGCGCGTGTTTTTTTTTGAAACCTAAACTATGGGGTAAAACCCCATAGCATTTTATTCAACAAAATAGGAAACCCCGAACTGTACAAATATTACAAATTTACAAGGGTAGAGACCCTCAGCAGGATCAAGCAAGTTGCTGAATCCACTGTACCAAGACATGTAAATGCTTATCTCTCACCCTATGCGTATGCATGGTGATCTCATGTACAAAGTTCCTTTTCCAAGCCCTAAATGTTGGCAAAATATGCTGAAAGATCGCCTCATTACGTATTTTCCAAATGTGCCACAAAGCAATGATCACTACCTCTGTAAAGAATGGTTTGTCAAACTTTTTCCTGGCATCATAAAAAATCTGATCAAAGCTGTCACCATCCTCCCAACCAATCTGAAGATAAGCCCAAATCCGAGCACTAAAATTGCATTTAAAGAACAAATGCATCCAATCTTCCGTTTGTTGTGTGGGGCATAGGGCACAGTGAAAGACATCAGTCACATTCCAGTGTCTACGGCGCAACATATCTCTGGTATTTAATCTATCACTTACTAGGAGCCATGCAAAGACTTTGATACGAAGTAGTACCTTACTCTGCCAAATCCAATCAAATATTTTAGGAGCTCTCTGATTCCGAAAGCAGTGGTAATAGAAACATTTTGAGGAGTACAACCCTCCCTTCCAAATAGTACGCCATTGATCATCTGTAGATTGATCCAACTAAATATTCTGCAATGCATGCTCCCAACTTTGAAACTCCTAGTAGGCTAAAGCTGAGAGAGGTAGCTCAAAGAGTTGGGTTCTATCAACAGTGTATAACACATCTCGAACCGAAATTTTTGAGTCAATTGCGTAGGAGAACAATCTCGGATATGTGGCAGAGAAAATGTTTCCATGCCATGAGTCAGACCAAAAAAGTGCAGTGTCCCCCTTCCCAACCGAAACAGTACTCACCTCAAAATATAAAGGAACCAGTTTCATTTTATCACGCCACCAAAAGGAGCCACATGGATCAGCAGCCTGTGGAACTCCATGTGGATAATAATTCCACACTAGATCAACCCAAGGTAGAGGTGCCTTGTTAAAGAACTTGTGCAAGTGTTTGATGAGTAAACTCTGATTTTGTTTCTGAAAATCAACAATACCTAGGCCACCAGCCCTTTTTGGTTTGCAAATCATATCCAATGAAGCAAGAGATTGCTTTTTCGAGTCAGGATGATTACCTCTCCATAGACACTGTCTAATTATACGGTAAATTTGCTTCAAAATGCCAGCTGGCAACTCCAATGAGCATAAGAAGTAGACTGGCATGGAAGACAAGCAAGAGTTGATGAGTTGCAGCCTACCACCATAAGCTAGGAATGTAGAGCTTGCAGTGAGTCTTCTTTCTAACTTAGTGATCAGGGGCATGAGATCAACAATACGTGGTCGCGTAGTACCCAACGGTAGACCCAAGTAGGTGAAAGGGAATGAAGCCACCACACATCCAAAAGCCGTAGCCAGATCCTGCACCTCATCATCTGATATATTAATGGGTAGCATACAGGACTTATGGAAATTAACATGTAGCCCCGTGGAGATACTAAAATCCTGCAGTGCCTTTTTCAAGATCATCAGCTGTGAGACCTCTGCTTGCAATACCAATAACGTATCATCCGCATATTGTACCACTGGAAAGTCAGGGTCACCCACCTCAATTGGCAGTTTTAAAAAACCTTTCTCCTTCAGATCATTGATCACATATTGCAGGATTTCAGCACCTAGAACAAATAGCAACGGTGATAGAGGATCACCTTGTCTCACTCCCCTTCTGCATTTGAATTTTCTTCCTGGTACTCCATTAACTAACACCGAAGAGGTACCTGTTTCCAACAAAATCTTCACCCAAAAAATGAACTTCTCCGGGAAACCCAACAGTCTCAACACCTGATAAATAGATTCATGCTCAATCGAGTCAAATGCTTTCTCAAAATCCAGTTTGAGAATCACAATAGGATTCTTAGAGGCCTTGCACTGATGGATGTACTCAAAAGACCAAGCCAAACAGTCATGAATCGTTCGTCCTTTGATGAAACCATACTGGTTTTTGTGGATACAGTCCAGAATTCTGCCTTGGAGTCTATCAGCCACCATCTTTGTAAGAAACTTCAGACAAGTGTTTGTGAGTGAAATGGGCCTGTAATCATTGATAGTTTCAAGGGATGACTTCTTAGGCACTAGAGTAATAAAGGAAGAGTTTATATTTTCCAGACAGATTGACTCATTATGAAAATCTGTAGCAAGAGCATAGAAATCCTCCTTTATAATGTGCCAGCATTTCTTTAAGAACATTCCATTAAAACCATCAGGCCCCGGTGCTCTATCCACAGGCATTCCCTTGATCAACTCATCCATCTCTTTTTTTGAAAAGGGGGCTGTTAGTTCCTCAAGATCATCAACCCTTGGAATCATTGTTTGCAGCTGAAAAGACATATTGATTCCATCTGATTTTCCCATCCTGTTCTTATAGCATTCCCAGGCCACATGAGCCATTTGATCATGATCATTTATAAGGTTGCGCCTCGACAGTTAACTGAAACTGTCGAAAAGTTTCAGGCTTTCTGAACCTTGACGGTGATGCGGTGGTCGCCGGCGATGATCTACGCGCTGCTGCTGCCCGTGGTGCGTGCCAGGGTGCTGTGGACGTGCGCGTGGTCGACAAGAGGAAGCAGAGGAGGGATAGAAGGGAGCGCTGCTCACCGTGGGGAAGGAAGAAGGCGTTCGAGCTCGGGGAAGGTGGACGACGACGGTGACAGAGACCCGGACGGCGGCGATGATCTGATGCCTCCCAGGCAGCCTCGATGAAGCGTAGAGGGAGAGGAGTGGTCCACAATCTCGTCCCCGTGCTCGCAGAAGCTCGTCGATGAACACAACCCTCACCACCACCCCCTCACTCTCCGGCCATGGCAGCTTACCGGAAAAATTCAGAAGATTCAGAAACGAATTGGGGGAGATCTGAGGAGGAGGAGAGGAACTGGCGGCGGAAGGGAGGAAGAAGAAGGCTAGGGCTAGGGTTTGGGGTGCTCGGGGCTAGAAATAGGGGAGGAAAAGTAGGGAGGAAGCAGGTGGAGCTGTTCTGCTGCGTGCGCGCTGGCGTCAGCTGACGCTAGCCGTATGGAGGAGGGAGAAGGGGGCCGCGGGACAGCTGCGCGCGCGCGCTGGGGTTAGGTGGGCTGGGCTTGGCCCAGTCTGCCTTCCCCAGCCGATTTCTTTTTATTTATTTTTTTCTTTCTGTTTGTTTTTTTTGCTGAAAAGGAAAAGGGAGAAAAAGGAAGGGTTTTGGGGTTAGAAAAATTTAGGAAAAATTTGTATAGGTTATTTATTGTAACAGCAACATTGTGCAACTTTCTGGTTTTCAAAAATTTGAAATTGTGTTGCTGTTTGCATTTTATTTGAATTTGAGTGAAATTTGATGCTGAATGAATTATTAAAAAGAACCATTTAAATGGTTTGAACCTTCAAGTTTATTGGAAACAATTTGATGTTTTGATTTGAATATTTTTATTTGGAAATTGTAACAGAAAAAGTATGAAACAAATATTTGAAAATTGGTTTGAAATTCATATTGAAAAACAAGGGAAAACAAAGGAAAACAAAGGAAAAACTTAAGATGCCATGATGCAAAACATAATTTAACAGAAAGCAAACATTCTAAAGGTTGTTTTTCATACTTGGGATGTTACAAAACGCCCCCCTTGAAGGAATCGCGCCCCGAGATTCCTACTGAGAAGAGAAAAGGTCCGGATACTTCTTGCGAAGATCCTCTTCGGTCTCCCATGTTGCCTCTTTATCGGAATGATGAGACCACTGCACTTTCAAGAACTTAGTGCTTTTGTTGCGAGTTTTACGCTCAGTCTCATCGAGAATTCGAATAGGGTGCTCCTCATAAGAGAGGTCTTCTTGCAGATCAATTGAATCATGATCAACTGCACGACCTGGATCTTTGAAGCACCTCTTGAGCTGTGACACGTGAAACACATCGTGCACCTTGGATAGCTTTTCTGGAAGTTCAAGACGATAGGCATTTTCTGCACGCCTTGAGAGAATGTTGAAGGACCAATATATCTTGGTGCAAGCTTTCCTTTGACACCAAAACGATGAGTGCCTCTGAGGGGAGTTACACGGAGATATGCTTTGTCTCTAGGTGCATAGACCATGTCCCTGTGTTTGCTGTCATAGTAGCTTTTCTGACGAGACTGAGCAATCTTCAGATTGTCACGAATGATGCGAACTTTCTCTTCGGCTTCCTTAACAATGTCAGGGCCTAAGAGTGAACGTTCACCAGCTCTAGACCAATTGATTGGACTCCTGCATCTGCGACCATAGAGAGCCTCGAAAGGTGCCATGCCTAGACTTGCCTGGAAGCTGTTGTTGTAGGATAATTCAGCATATGGAAGACATTCCTCCCATTTCATGCCAAAGGAGATACCACATGCTCTGAGCATATCCTCGAGAATCTGATTGACTCTTTCAACTTGCCCTTGAGACTGAGGATGGTAGGCTGTGCTGAACAGAAGTTTGGTGCCCAAAGCTTCTTGAAAGCTTTTCCAGAAATGAGAAGTGAAGATGCTTCCACGGTCTGAGCTTATTTCCAATGGAACACCATGAAGAGGAACAATCTTTGCTGTGTAGAGCTCTGCTAACTGGCTAGCTGAGATTGTTTCTTTGACAGGAAAGAAGTGAGCTACTTTAGTGAGTCGATCAATGACAACGAAGATTGCATCGTTGCCCCTCTTGGACTTTGGAAAACCAGTGACGAAGTCCATTTCGATCATGTCCCACTTCCACTCAGGGATTTTCAGAGGTTGGAGAAGACCGGCTGTTTTCTGATGAACTGCCTTAACACGTTGACAAACGTCGCATTCAGAAACGTATTGAGAAATTTCACGTTTCATACCATGTCGTGGTGGTGTCACGGCAGATGCCATAGGATGGCTAAAGATGTGGGGACGAAGGACGCTGGAGGCGCTCGGGGAGGGATCACGCGACGAGTAGACGCGTGAAGGATGAAACTAGCACTGCAAACAACACGATCTACCCAGGTTCAGGGCCCTCGTGAGGAGGTAAAACCCCTACTCCTGCCTTTCTCTCTGTATTCTGATGTCTCACCGAGTAGCCACAGTACAATGGTTCTTGCTACCGAGTAGCCACTCTCCTCTTTACCAGATGAACTAGGTCAAGAATCTCTACGTAGTGTGCGATCTAGGTCAGCATCCCTTGCACAGGAGGGGGCAGGGCACCTTATATACTCGGTTCCCAGCCGGATACAGCCAAATACAAACAGGTGTCGACATTGTGTGCACACCGTCCTTCTTCCGAGTTCCCGCTGACAGCTTTGGCTTCTAGATTTGTCCCGGTGCGGAAAGTCGTTGGGCAAAACCAAGTGTTCAGTCTGTTATCACTGTGGCGAACACAGAGTAGGTCCCCCTATCCTGCAACGCCCTGCTGACACACTGTCGCTGTCAGGCACGCCGTCCCCAGATGACCAGTGCTGTGAACAGTGCCAAGTACGGACCCGGGATACGCGGGATTCGGTGTCAGAACGGCTCCTTTGACTTCTGGCCTGAGTAGGTTCCCGCCATTTCTACCCGGACCAGCTCTTCTATTCGTAGGAGCATAACACTCTTGATTTATCCTTCTGGCTGTCTAGATGTGAGACCGGGTAGCAGTCGACCGGGTAGCGAGTACCAGGTAGCCGGCTACTCGACCAAACATCCCCTCTGATCATGCCTTTAGCACTTGCTTTTACCCTACTCGGGGGTAACCCCCCGACAGCAGTCCCCGAAGCTGGTAGAGCCCTGCGAACTCGTTAACTGGGCCCTGCCAGCTTAAAAACCAACCTTGACAGTCTTGCCCTTGAGCTTTGAGATACCGAGTGAAAACCTCCGAGTAGCCCTTGGTCTTGTTTCTTCTCTTCCGAATAGGACCACTTTTCTTCTCCGTGCCGAGTAAAATGACTTGGTGAAATCTCGAAACAGAATCTCTGCGTGATAGAGCACAATCCGGCTTTCCGCGCTGCAACTGGGCACGTGTCGTGCGGACACGATTTCGACGCCTCGGTGCCCGGTAACTGACAGGCCACGCGCCCAGTTTTCACGGGGTGGGCCCACCAGTCCGTAACGTCCCATCACGCGCAGTAATCGCCCACGATCTCGTCGTGGGATCTAATGCGGCCGTTACGCGCGCGTTCTGCGCTGTGTGTGTTTCTAACCGGCCCACAGACCCCACGCCACACGATTACTGCCACGATCGATCCCACTTCCTCAACTCGTAACGGTAACTCGAGGAGCGGTATAAATACCCCCTCGGTAACTCCTTCTTCTTCTTCCGCTCACAATTTCCCCTCCGCCTTCTCGTTCCTCCGCCGCCGCAGAGCTCCTCGCCGCCGCGCAACTCACTGCGCCGCCGCGAGCTTCTCCACACACCAAATCCTCGATCTTTTCCCCAATTTCTTCCTCACCGCCATGGCTCGCGACGACAACGCTTGCGCCGGCTGGGCGGGGTCCGAGGTCACCGCCGAGGACTGCCAATGGCTGGTGAACACCCGGCGAGTTCCTCCCGGTGTTCGCTGCCGGCAACCTGACGATGAGCTCGTCCCTGCCCCGCAGGAAGGTGAGCATGTCGTCTTCTTCGCGCACTTCGCGCGAGGATTCGGGCTTCCAGCGTCAAACTTCCTCCGCTCCTTCCTCGATCATTACGGCCTTCAGATGCACCATCTCCCTCCGAACGCCGTCGTCTTCCTCTCGTACCACGCCGTGGTATGCGAGGCCTTCCTGAGAGTTCGCCCCACCACGGAGACTTGGTCCAGGTACTTCTTCTTTCGCCAGCAGAGCAAGGGCAAGAAGGACGGCGCGGATACCAGCAGCCGGATAACCGAGACCGGCAGCGCCATGATGGTGCAGCGCCCTGGAACCAACCATCCGCGCATCAAGGGGCTGGATTCTGTCCGTAAGTGGCAGAGGACGTTCCTGTATGTGCAGAACGTCCCCGCCACGAAGGGAGCCAAGGTGGAGGACCGAATCAATCTGCCCCCTTGGAGCAACCGAGCTCCCACCAGGCAGAACTGGCGGACCAAGCCGTTCATCGACAACAACCTGAAGCAGATGGACGAGCGCCTCGCCTATCTGGCCGAAGAAGGGCTCAAGAGCGACGACCCAATCGCCTGCTGGATCTCCAAGCGGGTGCTGCCGCTCCAGCACCGCGTCCACCCCATGTGCTACATGGGCGGCCCCCGCGACTGTACTCGGACGACCACGTTCGAGCTCAGCAACGCGGATGTCGCCGCTCACGCGCGGTCCATCATGACCACTGGCCTCAGAGACAATTGGCAGTATGGCTTCATCCCATACAGCCGTACGAAGCCAATCGAGCGGGTATGTATCTCTTTTCCTATCTCCTGTATGCATGTTCCGAGTAGATAGCCCTCTTATCTTGCAGCGTCTGGTACTTGCACTCTGCATCGAGTAGGGCACTTAGCAGAACTGCTTAGGCTTAATGTGCTTTATGCTTGCACGCCTTGCCGAGTAGCACACAGAGTAGCATTGCTTAGGCTTAATGTGCTTTATGTTTGCACGCCTTGCCGAGTAGCACACAGAGTAGCACCGCTTAGGCTTAATATGCTTTATGTTTGCACGCCCTGCCGAGTAGGACACAGAGTAGCATTGCTTAGGCTTATTGTGCTTTGTGTTTGCACGCCTTGCCGAGTAGGATGCCTCTATGCTACTCGACTAACTTGTGATGTTTCTCTATTCTTCAGGTCCTTGCTCGCCAGCTCGCTGAGAGCATGGAACGCTTCGAGGACAACTGGTCGGAGGACCGAGAGGAGGACGACGAGGTCTCCTTCAAGACCGCGGACAGGCTCAACCTCCCCCATGCCGCTCAGACGGAGAAGCATCACGTAGATGCGTCTGTCCATGATTGGTCCGAGGATGACGACGAAGGTAATTGAGCTCATCCTGTCTGGTCGCAAGCCGCGCTACCCAATTTTCTCTTGCTTCTAAGCTGTTTTTCTTCTTCCCAACTTCGCAGGTGGCGTTGATGCTGAAGAGGAAGACGAGGAGGAAAAAGAGGAAGCCCTTGTCGTCAAGCCGCTCTCAATCGCTGCTCCTCTTACCCGCAAACGGACAGGTAGCGGTGCTCAGGAGCCCCCCCGCCAAGAAGAAGAAGACGGCCGGGAAGACGACCAAGAAGACCGTGACGAAAGGAGGACGGAAAATCCCTACCCGTAAAGGGTAAGTACTTTGTCCTCAGTTATGCGCCTCTGCTGCCGCAAATTCCCAATTCTCTTACTTCGTTGCTTCTTCTCGATTTCCTCTGTCCTTCTCTTTTTTCTGAACATGTTTCTTTCTCCAGGGCCCCCTTGGATGCTGACGCCGCTTTCGCGCCCACCATGACTAAGAAGAAATCCGCCATCGACGTCGATAATCTCATCGACCTCGACGACGATAGTGAAGCCGCAGCGCAGGACGGAGCGCGTGCGTCCTCTCCCGTGAAAGGAGATGACTCCGACGATGCTCGATACATGGATAGCGACGCCCACGACGCCGAGCAGGAGCAGGAGGTCCGTGCAGATCAAGAAGCGCAGGACGCTGATCGCGACGCGAGGCCACCTTCTCCTCCGGCCACCACGGCCGAGGAGAACTTAGAACAAGATTCCGAGAAGCATGATGACGATGCCGCCCTCGAGTGGCGAGAAGAGGACCAAGAGCAGCCAGCGACAGGGGCTGCTGAGCAAGATGACCCCGCGGCCCAGCCGCGGGTAGAAGGACAAGACGCCACACAGCAAGGCCCCGCTGCCGGGCAGCGGGTTGAGATAGTTGATGAGATGGAGCAATAGCCTCTGAGCGACGCGCAACCAGACGCCGCGCAGGGTAGCGCTCAGCCGGATGCTGCGCCGGATAGCGCGCCCTTGGCGCCGCCTACCCAGCCGGGTACTTCCTCCAGCGCGCCAACCTCCCCATCAATGAAGAAAACCAGGGAACCATCTAGCCCTCCGGCTAAGCAGCCTATCAAGAAGATCAAGCAGGAAGCCGTTGACAAGAAGGCCGCCGAGAAGAAGGCCGCCGAGAAGCAAATTTCTGGGAACCAGGCCGCCGAGAAGCCAGCTGGCCAGTCAGAGGGCGCTGTCTGCAGGAATCCTTCGCGTAGCGGTACGCGTGGTGCTGCCACGATGCCGCTGCCAAGACCAACTGCCAAGCCCGGCCAGCTCACCATCCGTGAACCTGACGCGGCTGCTGATACCGCCGCAGGATCCAGCTTCCCGGATCCACCCACCTTCCCACCTTATATGGTAAAGATGAGCCAGCAGCACAGCATCCCAATGACTCCAGCCGAGAAGAAGCTTGCTATCCGGAGGGGCAAACAGGCTACGCCGGTGGACTCCAAGCCTCCAGCCAGGAATAAGGACCGATCTGTCTCTATCTACTCGCGCGAGGTTGCGGAAAACGAGGTAACATCCACGGGCCTCGAGCAGATAGTCGACCGAGTTGGATTTATTGACGCTGAGTGGGACAGCGGAGTCCTTGGCAACACGAACTGGCACGGCACGTCCTTGGGCGATTTGGATCACATGCGCGTCGAATGGAACAAGGCGGACATTGGTTATAAACCCATGACCATCTCATCCAATACCAGCACGCTCGCCGCCAAGCTGTTCGTCCATCGCAAGGCCGCAGAGGATATTGAACAGACTTACGCGGTAAGCTTTACTCATCCGTCCCGAGTTGCATTTTCCTTCTCTTCTATTCTTCTGCTTCTTCTTATCCATCCCCCAGTCCCCGAGATTCTGTCCGAGTAGGCGGGTACTCAACCGAGTTGCCGCCTTCTCGGGTTGAATCTTCACGATTTCGTCTGATTCTTTTTTTTTCTTCCTTTCAGAATTGCCTTATGAAAAGAACCAACCTGTACCGGCGGCTGCTATGGAACCACAACATCGCTAGGAGGCGTCTCGAGGCCCTGGAATTGGAGCGCAAGTCCGATGAGGCGGCAGAGAAGGAGGTCATGGACAGTGTCCTCAAGCTTTCCGAGATCGAGAGTGAGCTTTTAGCTACGCGGTTCCCGCGTTTTATGTTTACGCCCGCTATTGCTTTCTGCTCTGACCAACTCCTTTCTGCAGGCAAGTTTAAGACCCTGGCCGAGGAGCACTCCAACTGCCGCGCCTTCGTCGAGAGCAGCCAAACCACAATCAAGAGGCTGGAAGGTGAGTTGGTGTCTTCTCGGCTTGACTTCTTGCTTTCATCTTTGCTACTCTGCTGACCGTGCTTTGCTCTTCACAGAAGATCATAAGAAGTTTGTCGAGGAGCATCTCGACTGTCTCAAGCCTGCTGAGGTGCAGCAGCAGATTGCAAGCCTTGAGGTGGAGTTCAAGAACAGGCATCTCTCTGAGATGGAACCATTGCAGGTCCAGCTGCGGACTGCTCTCCAAAAAGCCATTGATCTAGCTTGCGAGAGAGATAAGGCAGTGGCCGAGAAGAAGAAGTCCGAAGCAGCAGCTGCGGCCAAGCAAAGGGCTCTCGAGCTGGAATGCAAGACGCTGAAGGAGAGCAACTCGGATCTTATGCTCCAGCTGGCGCAGTTCCGGAAGATAGAAGAGAAGCATGTTGCTGACGAAGAATCATGGAAGAAAAAGCTGCAGGTGCTACTCTTCGACCTGAACAGTAAGTGCTTGCTTCTCCGCCCTTCTCTTGTTTCTTGCGCTTCTCCGCTGCTCGGTTTATTTTTCTACTCGGCTTCTGTTTCTGATCTTCTCAATAGCTTTTTCAGAAATCTTCCCCGACCTCGAGACATCTTGTAAGCCTGCCTTGGCGAAGGCCCGAGCAGCTCGCATTGAGAAGGGCGAACCCATGGACACCAAGGCAGAGATCGAAGATAGCATCATGGTCATGCAGGGGCAGCTTCAGCGCTTAAGTGGTGTGGGCACCGATCTGGTGCGCACTGCCTTCAAGCTCCATGACGTGTTCTGGCCTAAAGACTCCGCGCCAAAAACTATCCGCGGACTTGCCGCAAAGCTTAATGGCGTGAAGGCCGAGCTGAAGAAATGGAGGGCGTCCGGAGCTCGGGCAGGCGCTGATATGATGCTGCTATTCATCACCAACTGGTACGAGAACCTCAACTTGCAAGTTGTCCGCGAGATGCGTGAGGACTCCAAGTGGGAGACGGATTCCGATTGCATGGCTCTCCGCCAGGCCGTCGCGTACGAGGTCGCTCAGTACGCAAGCACCGCGCATTTCATCGACGGTCTCACCGAGCCTGACACCGAGGTGGACGAAGGAGATGAAGACGACGATGATGAAGACGAGGACGCCACCGAGTCTGACCTGGGCAGCTTCGAGAGTGATCGCTACAAGGCCGGGAAGGGGAAGGCCGCGGTCATCACGGACAGCGAGGAGGAGACCGAGAGCGTGGAGATGGTGATCGACACCGCGGCCCTCGAGTTCGGCACCTCCTCAGGTGCGGCTCTCGACGACACGGCGCGACTCCTCGCTCAAACTGCGGCCTCCACCTCGGTGGCCACTGCCACTTCCGAGCAAGCTGCTACTAAGCCGGATGCGGATGCCGCGAAGACCGATGCCACCAACTCGGAGGTTGATGCTGCTAAGGCTAGCGCTGAAGCTGAAGCCGCCAAGGCCAGCGCTGACGCTGAGGCCACCAAGGCCAGCGCCGAGAACACTGCTGCTTCCAGTTGATTACTTCCTGCAACTTTATTCTCGAAACTTTTATCAGATCCCCGGGATGCCGGGTGCAGATGTACCAAGACAATTATGCCTGTCGTTCGCTACTCAGTTTTATTCATGTTTGATATTTAACTTAGTCATTTTGAGCAACTTTGGCTCGAATGCCGGGTTGCGTTATCATGCGAGTCCCCGAGTTGCATTTCTTATTCGCTCTTCCTTTTTATCTCAGCTCTTACCCGCAACTTGTTGCTTTTTTGGTATTCGAGTCACAAGAATTCAAAGTTGGAGTTGCAAATACTTAGCCACTTAGAGATACTCATAGTAACGCAGCCCACCACTTAGCCGAGAAGGAGTTAACAAGAAACAACAGTAAAAGACATCCTACTCGGTTCCTGCACTTTTTCTTTCCTTACTAATTGTTCTTGTGCTCATTGACCTTTTGCTTGTTCTCTTGCTTGCCATGAAGCCGGGTTTCGGACAGCAGCAGAGTCGAAGAGTTGGCATGTAGGTTTAAACACAGTACTAGATGTACTCGTGAAATTTTAAGCAGAGCAACCGAGTGGACAAAATTAAAGCCGGGTAGCAACACACAGAGCAAGTTTGGGCGAGGGCAGTCCCCGAGCTGAATTTCAAATTGCAGGGTAGAATTTTAACTCGGATAAGAGAGTACATACACATCTTTTCTTATGAATGAAAGCGACGAAGTAGGGCTACATTCCAAGGGCGCTTGGATTCCTCTCCAGCTTTATCTGCCCTGTTCTCCTGTGATGGACGCATGTCCACGAGATAATAGGCATCATTGTGCAGCGCTTTACTCACAATGAAGGGCCATTCCCATGGAGGGGACAATTTGTGCATCCCGGCTGTGCGTTGCACAAGCCTGAGGACCATGTCTCCTTCTCGGAAAACCCTTGGGTTCACCTTTCGGCTATGATAACGCCGCAGGCTTTGCTGGTAGATAGCCGAACGTGACAGAGTGAGCTCTCTTGCTTCTTCGAGCAGGTCAACGTCGTCTTCTCGAGCTTCTCTCGCCTCCACCTCAGTGTAGAGGGTTACTCGGGGGGAGTCATGCTCTAGGTCTATTGGCAACACGGCCTCAGCCCCGTATACCAAGAAGAATGGCGTGTAGCCGGTTGACCGGTTAGGGGTAGTCCTTAGACTCCACAACACCGCTGGCAACTCGTCTAGCCAACACCCAGGTGTTTTCAGCAATGGCTCAATCAGCCTTGGCTGTATGCCTGCCAGGACCATGCCGTTTGCTCTTTCCACTTGCCCATTGGAGGCGGGATGCGCAACAGATGCAACATCTAGTCGGATGTGCTTATCTCTGCAGAACCGCACCATTGCCCCTTCTGCAAAATTTGTGCCGTTGTCGGTGATGATGCTGTGCGGGTAGCCATATCTCAGGATCACATCCTTTAAGAATTTCACGGCAGTAGCTCCATCACACTTCCGAATAGGCTTCACTTCAATCCACTTAGTGAACTTGTCCACCATGACTAAGATGTGCGTCATGTTGCCTTTAGCCGGCTTGAAGGGGCCTACCATATCCAGGCACCATACGGCAAACGGCCATGTGATAGGAATTGTTTTCAACTCGGAAGCAGGCATGTGAATCTTACTCGCAAACATCTGGCAGCCATTGCACTTCCTCACGATGTCTTCAGCTTGCTGCAGAGCTGTGAGCCAGTAGAAGCCATGCCGAAAAGCTTTCTTGACCAATGCCCGAGAAGAGGCGTGGTGCCCGCATTCTCCTTGGTGTATTTCCAACAGAATTTCTCCTCCTTCTTCTGGGTCCACACAACGTTGCAGCACGCCGGTGGCACTTCTTTTGTGCAGCACATCTCTGAATATAGTGTAGCCCTTGGATCTTCTCTGAATCTGCCTTGCGGCCACCTCGTCTTCTGGCAGAGTACCGTCCTTTAGAAAGGATAATATGGGCATGGCCCAACTCGGTGTCTCCCGTGTGGGAAACACTGGTTCGTCCACTTCCATTGGGACGGGCATCTCGGGCTGCTCTTTAGGGTTGGGAGCACTTCTTTGGAGCCCTGAGAGATTGGCAAGGACCTCCTCAATGAATGCGACAGCCCCCGGGTTAAGGACAGCAGTCCCCGAGTACGGAGTGGCAGTCCCCGAGTATGGAGTGGCAGTCCCCGAGTAAGGAGTGGCAGTCCCCGAGTACGGAGTGGCAGTCCCCGAGTATGGAGTGGCAGTCCCCGAGTATGGAGTGGCAGTCCCCGAGTAAGGAGTGGCAGTCCCCGAGTACGGAGTGGCAGTCCCCGAGTATGGAGTGGCAGTCCCCGAGTAAGGAGCGGCAGTCCCCGGGTTCTCTGTTGCATTCTCCCAGTCAATATCCATTGGAACGGATTCTTCACTTGGCAGAGAAGGAACAAATATGGATTCCGAGTTGGGAGATGGCTTGATGGATGGCTTCCTCAAGTGCTCCAAGGAAACCCCCGCCGGGATGGATTGCCGAGAAGATCCCAACTTGGACAGCTCGTCTGCCGCTTCGTTCTCTGCTCGGTGAATGTGCTGGAACTCGCAGCCTTCGAAGAATCCAGTCATAGACTGTACCAGGAAGCGATATGATGCCATGTTGGCATCTAGAGCATCCCAAGTGCCAGAGACTTTCTGCACCACCAGATCTGAATCGCCATAGCATATAATGCGCTGCATGCCAACCTCCTTGGCTACTCGCAAGCCGTGCACTACTGCCTCGTACTCTGCTACGTTGTTGGACGCCTTGAAACGAATCTGCAGCATGTACTTGAGTTGATCTCGCTTGGGTGACGTAAGCACTACGCTAGCACCAAGGCCTTCCTTCACCTTCGAGCCATCAAAGTGCATCTTCCAGTAATTAGAAACTGGAGCAGGAGGTTCGTACTGCACCTCAGCCCAATCCACCAGAAACTCCGCCATAATCTGAGACTTGATGGCTTCTCTTCTCGCATACGTGGGGGCGTACGCGGCCAGCTCGATTGCCCACTTGGCTACTCGACCACTCGCCTCCTTGTTGCCCATGATATCCGAGATGGGAGCTGAGCTCACAACCGTGATAGGATGCTCTTGGAAGTAATGCTTTAGCTTCTTGGCGCCCAGGTACACGCCATAGGTCATCTTCTGGTAATGCGGGTAGTTCTGCTTGGAGCTGGATAGCACTTCGCTGAGGTAGTACACTGGACGCTGCACACTCTTGCCTTCTTCTTCTCGCTCCACCACAATTACCACACTGACTACTCGGTTAGTAGCAGCTATGTACAGCAGCATTGGCTCCTTGGGTAGCGGACTAGCCAAGATGGGAGCGCTAGCCAGCATTGCCTTCAGCTCGTTGAATGCCACGTCCGCTTGCGGAGTCCAGACAAACTTGTCACTTTTCTTCATCAGCTGGTACAGAGTCAGGGCCTTCTCGCCCATTCGGCCCAGAAAACGGCTCAGAGATGCCAAGCAACCAGTGAATTTTTGCACATCCTTCAGGGATCTCGGCAAAGACATGCTCTCAATAGCTTTTATCTTTGAAGGATTGGCTTCAATGCCCCGACTAGATACCAGGAAGCCGAGTAGCTTGCCAGCCAGGACACCAAAGGTGCATTTACCCGGGTTCAGCTTCATTTTATACTTGCGCAAGTTGGCAAAGGTTTCCTCCAGTTCGGCAAGCAGAGTATGTGTTTTATTCGTTTTGATGACAATGTCATCTACGTACACCTGCACATTCTTGCCGAGCTGATCATGCAAGCATTTCTGCATGCACCGCTGATAAGTAGCACCCGCATTTCGCAACCCGAAACACATGACACGATAGCAATAAGCCCCGTACGGGGTAATGAAAGCAGTCTTTATTTGATCAGCAGGATTGAGAGCTATCTGGTGGAAACCAGAGTAGGCATCTATGAAAGACAGCAATTCACAACCAGAAGTGGAATCGATCACCTGATCGATGCGAGGTAGCGGGAAGGGATCCTTGGGGCATGCCTTGTTCAAGCCGGTGTAGTCGACACACATGCGCCATGCAGTAGCACCCTTGGGATCCTCCTTCTTCTTCTCGACCATGACCGGGTTGGCTAGCCAATCCGGATGCAGCACCTCCATGATGAAATTGCTTATCAGCAACTTGGTGATCTGGTGGCCAATGGCCTTCCTTCTCTCATCTTCGAAGCGGCGCATAGCCTGCTTCACGGGTTTGGCGTCAGGACGCACATGTAATGAGTGCTCAACCAACTCCCTCGGGACTCCTGGTAAATCTTCATTGGACCAGGCGAATACGTCCCGATTCTCACGGAGGAAGTGGATGAGCTCGCTTTCCTATTTCTCCGCCAACCCGGAGCCGATGATGGCTACGTGGTCGGGGAACTCAGGGTCGACCTGGACCTTCTTGGTCTCTTGGGACGCCTGGAACGCGGTCCCATGTTGCGTACTCGGCACGCCCTGCGCACCAGCTTGCGCGGATTGTGCCATAGCCACCACCTCGTACATCTTCTTCTTCTCGGCAGCAATCACCATAGACTCCGCCAACTGAGAGCCAACAGAGGCACACTCCATGGACTTCTTGTAATCACCAGAGATGGTAATCACACCATTGGGACCAGGGATCTTCATCTTCAGATATGCCGTGTGGGTAGAGGCCATGAACTTGCTCAGAGCAGGCCTGCCGAGTAGGGCATGGTAAGGGCTTTGGTGATCAACCACCTCGAACTGCAGGCGCTCTGTGCGGCAGTTCTCCCTTGTGCCGAATAGCACATCTATCCACACTCGGCCAATCGGGTTGCACGAGACTCCCGGCACAATGCCATGGAAAGTGGTCTTGCTAGGTAGCAGCATGTTCTCGGCCAGCCCAAGCTTCTCGAGTGTGTCTTTGTACACAATGTTGATGCTGCTGCCGTTGTCGATTAGCACTTTGCTGAACCTCACATTCTTCTCGGGACCCAAGAAGGTGGGATCCACCACCAAGGCGTAGCTACCCGGGTTGGGCATTACCTTGGGGTGATCTACTCGGGGCCACTTGATCTCTTGGTTGCACCAATGCATATAGTGAGGAACTGCAGGGATCACGGCATTGACCTCCATGGCACGCCTGTGCTGTGACTGCTTGTCGACGGGCTCAGAAGTGAAGATCATGTAGCTCTCATGGTGCTCTTGGTACTGGTTGCGGCCTCCGCCCTCATTGTTGCCGTTGTTGTTGCCCTGGTAGTTGTTGTTGCCTCTGTTGTTGTTGCGGTTGTAGTAGTTGTTGTTGTTGCGGTAGCCCTCATTGTTGAAGTGACGGTTGGCTCCTAAAGCCACTTGATTCACGTTTTCTCTTCTCGGAAACACTGGCGGCCGAGCTGCGGGTGCGCGAGCAGGCTGCACATTGGCATTTGCAGCTGGCAGAGGAGCAGGAGGAGGCAATCCTTCATTCCGGATCAGATCCCACCACTCGCACTGTCGGGTAGTGTGGTTAGCAGGCCTCGAGGGGTGCTGAGTGTGGAAACTGCATGGGCCATCCTTCATGTCGTCGAAGACGAACTTCCTAGTCTGCTCCGAGTTGCCTCTACCCGACTGGGGAGCACGGAATGGTTTCTTGTTGCCTTGGCCCTGGTTCTGGTTCTGCCCGTAGGCTCCAGCAGGTTTCTGCCTTTGGCTACCCCCAGCCCCAACAGCCACTGCATTCACCTCCTCAGGGCCATACCGAACATCTATTCGGTCACCCCTGCGCTTGTTGCGGAACTCGTTGCGCTTGTTGCTGTTGAAGTTTCTTTTCGGCTCGGTGGAATCCATCAGAGGCTGAGTATGATCACCCAGTGCGTACTGATCTGCAATCTTGATGGTCTCCGCCAGATTGTTTGGCATCTCCCTCTGCAACCTTTGCCACAGCATACTGCCGTGTCTGCAACCCTGCGCAAACCAAGTGATGGCCTGGGCTTCATTCACACCTTCACAGGTGTTCCGCAATGTGCTCCACCGAGTAAGGTACTCGCGGTCCGTCTCGTCTTCTCGCTGCCTGCAAGCGGACAGCTGTTGTGGCCTATTCGGCCTCTTGTAGGTGCTGGTGAAGTTGCTGACGAAGGCGTCCGAGAAGTCCAGCCAGCAGTTTATGCTGTGCTTGGGAAAGTTGTTGAGCCAAGTGCGAGCTGGACCCTCTAGCATCTGCGGGACGTACCGCACTGCCCATCTCCTGTTGCCGCCCGCGATGTGGACTGCGGTGACGTAGTCGTTGAGCCAATCTTCCGGCTTGGTGCTGCCGTTGTAGCTCTTGGTGCCCCTTGCGAGCTGGAAGTTCTTCACGGACGGCTCGTTCATGATGCGCGGGCCAAAGCACTCGGGGCTAGGAGGACCCGTGTTCTCAAGCCGCGCCGACAAGCTGATCCGGTCCAGCTGGTGCCTTGCGTCTCCAGGCGCCAACACGCGCTCGCCAACACGATCCAGAATGTCATAGCCAGCCATTCCCATGGCCGAATCGCCATGATCATACCGGTCCACTTGCACAGCTGCAGGCTGCTCCACCGGGTTGGCGGCTGGCGCCACTGTGCGCGGCTGCTGCCTCTGCCGAGTAGGCTGAGCGACGGGATGCTGAGAAGGACCTGGGCGCTCTCCACCTTGGGCCTGGCTTTGAGTTTTATGGGCTTGAAAGCCTGCTCCTGCAGCGTTGTGTTTCTGACCAGACTGTCGCGGCACAGCGAGCTGTTTCGCAGCGACAGCCGGGTCGTACACCTGCATTTGCCTACCCTTGTCGGAATGCCCACTCCGGCTTTTCTCACGGCTAGGATGCGGAGATGAAGCCTGATCGTTAGATCTGGCCACATGCGAATGCACCACTTGAGAGGCTCCAGCACCCGGGTTGGCTTTCCGGAACTCCTCGTTATGCCTAGCCGCCTCTAGCACCAACTCGTTCAGACTCTCCTGCTGCCTAACGCGCGCGTCGCCAACTAGATGCGGCAACTCGGCAGCTACGGCCTCCGCAGCTCTAAGTGTCTTGGTGGGTGTGCTGTATCTGGGTCTAGTGGAGGTGTTTGCGGTGGCGGACTGACTAGGAGCCTCTACAACTGTTGCCATCTCGGCACCTAGGTTGCGACGCGTAGCACCTACTTTGCTAGCTCTCCTAACAACTGGTGTGAAACCGTGAGCCTTGTTGTACTCAAGCTGATCTAAGCTAAGCTCTAGCCTGATCTTCTCCAACTCCGCCTGCTCAGCGAGTAGCTCTTGGCGCTGTCGGTCGAGCTGCGCCTTCATGGTCAGGAGCTCGAGGTCAGTGGGAGGCGGCATGCCCGTCCGCGCAGCAGACGCAGGGATCGTCGGAGTAGTGGAGAGCGGAAGGTTGCACTCCTTCTCGTAAGGCTTGTGCGTCTTCCCGCCAGCACTAGAGCCAGCAAGATCCTCGATGACAGCCGCAGCGGTAGCAGCCGCGCCCTTCCCGGCATCAGCAGCAGGGCCGGTCATCATCACCTCCGCGACGCCCGCAGAGCGGCTCGACGGCCTCCCGCGTGCGGCGATAACGGCGGGTGGATCCTCCGCGTCGTGCACCAGCTCGGGGTACTCGCGGTCGATGACGGTGGCGACGTAGACGAGGTGCGTGCCGAAAGAAAGCACCGTGCCGCCCTCCGGCATAGCCCTGCCGCCGAAATCGCCGGCGTTGTCGGTGACGAAGTCGAAGGAGCCGAATCTGTGGACAAGGCCACTGACCACGCGCTCTCCGGTAGCAGAAATCGATCCCGTCCGAACGGAAACTCCAGCCAGCGCCGCTGGTTGCCCCACGGTGGGCGCCAACTGTCGTGGTGGTGTCACGGCAGATGCCATAGGATGGCTAAAGATGTGGGGACGAAGGACGCTGGAGGCGCTCGGGGAGGGATCACGCGACGAGTAGACGCGTGAAGGATGAAACTAGCACTGCAAACAACACGATCTACCCAGGTTCAGGGCCCTCGTGAGGAGGTAAAACCCCTACTCCTGCCTTTCTCTCTGTATTCTGATGTCTCACCGAGTAGCCACAGTACAATGGTTCTTGCTACCGAGTAGCCACTCTCCTCTTTACCAGATGAACTAGGTCAAGAATCTCTACGTAGTGTGCGATCTAGGTCAGCATCCCTCGCACAGGAGGGGGCAGGGCACCTTATATACTCGGTGCCCAGCCGGATACAGCCAAATACAAATAGGTGTCGACATTGTGTGCACACCGTCCTTCTTCCGAGTTCCCGCTGACAGCTTTGGCTTCTAGATTTGTCCCGGTGCAGAAAGTCGTTGGGCAAAACCAAGTGTTCAGTCTGTTATCACTGTGGAGAACACAGAGTAGGTCCCCCTATCCTGCGACGCCCTGCTGACACACTGTCGCTGTCAGGCACGCCGTCCCCAGATGAACAGTGCTGTGAACAGTGCCAAGTACGGACCCGGGATACGCGAGATTCGGTGTCAGAACGGCTCCTTTGACTTCTGGCCCGAGTAGGTTCCCGCCATTTCTACCCGGACCAGCTCTTCTATTCGTAGGAGCATAACCCTCTTGATTTATCCTTCTGGATGTCTAGATGTGAGACCGGGTAGCAGTCGACCGGGTAGCGAGTACCAGGTAGCCGGCTACTCGTCCAAACATCCCCTCTGATCATGCCTTTAGCACTTGCTTTTACCCTACTCGGGGGTAACCCCCCGACATGCCAGGCCACCAATACAGTGTCTTGAGATCCTGGTACATCTTTGTACTTACAGGGTGTATGGAGAGAGGAGTTTCATGAGCCTCCTTGAGAATGACATCTTTGAGACTTTGAATCTGAGGAACTGCAATGCGTCCTTCGAAGAACACAGTTCCCTTGTCATCGATTGAGAAGGACTTAAATTTCTCCTTGCCTTCTTTGATGTGTTCTACCATCTTCTTGATTTCAGCATCACGAAGTTGTTCAGAACGAATCTTGTCCTCGAGAGTTGGACTCGCTGTCAAGTTTGCAAGATAGCCTTGAGGAACAAGACCAAGGTTGAGCTTCTGGAATTCTTCATGAAGAGGAGGTTGGCTTTCCATGATCATGAGATTATTGCAATACGACTTGCGACTGAGAGCATCGGCCATAACATTAGCCTTGCCTGGAGTGTAAGAAATGGTAAGATCAAAGTCTTTGATCTTTTCAATCCATCTCCTTTGCCTGAGGTTTAGATCTGGTTGAGTGAAGATATACTTCAGACTCTTATGATCGGAAAAGATTTCAGTGCGATTGCCCAACAAGTATTGTCTCCATTTCTTGAGGGCAAACACAACTGCTGAAAGTTCAAGGTCATGAGTGGGATAATTGAGCTCATGTGCGTTCAACTGACGTGAAGCATAAGCCACAACTTGACGTTCTTGCATAAGAACTGCACCTAGACCTTGGAGAGAAGCATCACAGAATATTTGGAAAGGTTTGGTAGGATCTGGGCCAACCAGAACAGGTGTAGAAGTAAGTTTAGTCTTCAGGAGATTGAAACTTTCATCACATTGTGGAGACCAAACGAACTTCTTGTCCTTCTTTGTGAGGTCAGTGAGAGGTTTGGCAATCTTGGAAAAGTTTTGGTCGAAGCGACGACAATAGCTAGCCAAGCCAAGAAAACTTCTTACTTGCTTCACCGTCTTTGGAGGTTTCCAATCAACAATTGCTCTAACCTTTTCTGGATCAATGGCTATGCCCTTGGCAGAGATGACATGACCAAGGTAAGCAACTTCTGAAATCCAGAACTCACATTTGGAGAATTTGGCATAAAGACGATGCTCGCGAAGTTTCATGAGAGTGAGACGAAGGTGTTCTTCATGCTCTTCCTCGGATTTTGAGTAGACCAGAATGTCATCAAGATATACCACAACGAACTTGTCAAGGTATTCATGGAAGACATTATTCATGAGTCGAGAGAAGGTCGCCGGTGCATTGGTGAGACCAAAGGACATGACGGTGAACTCATATAGACCGTAGCGAGTGGTGAAGGCTGTCTTTGGAATATCCTCTTTTCTGATCTTTATTTGATGGTAACCCATTCTCAAGTCCAACTTAGAGAATATTGAGGCTCTAGCAAGTTGATCAAAAAGATCATCGATACGAGGAATTGGGTACTTGTTTTTGATAGTTTTCTCGTTAAGAGGACGATAGTCAACAACGAGTCTCTTTGTGTGATCCTTCTTCGCAACGAACAGAGTTGGGCAACCCCAAGCCGAGGAACTAGGTTGAATGTAACCTTTTTCCATGTACATATCAATTTTTTCCTTTAACAACTTCAGCTCGGGAGTTCCTATCTTGTAAGGATGCTTAGAGATTGGAGCAGTACCTTGCTCAAGCTCGATCACGAACTCAACAGCTCTGTCCGGAGGCATCCCTGGCAACTCTTCTGGGAAGACGTCAGGGAATTCGCAAACCACCGGAACATTTTCAAGTGAAGGTAGAGGTTTTGCATCGAGGTTGCACAGCTGAATGGAACTTGATTCATTTGGAGAATAGATTATCTGTCCAGAAGGGTGGAACAGAGTTATTGACTTTTGAGCACAGTCAATCCTTGATTTATTAGCTTTCAGCCAATCCATACCAAGAATGAGATCAATGTCAGAACTTCCCAGCAACATGAGAGAGGCAAGGAAAATGTGGCCTCCAATTAGGATTTGATTGTCATTACTTATCTTGGAGGTCAACATTTGAGATCCCGGGGAGTGAACAGTGATCTGATTGCTTAGTGGAACCACAATTAGGTTGTTTGTTGTGGCAAAAAATTTTGACACAAAAGAATGCGATGCTCCGGTATCAAACAACACTTTAGCTGGAAAAGAGTTTACGGGTAATATACCGAGAACGACGTCAGGAGCTTCCTCAGCTTTGTCGATCTTGACATGATTCACCCTTGCGGTCCTCCCGACAGGCCTGTTGTTGGAGTTGAAGGCCTTAGGCGGGGGAGCGCGCACCATTGCCTGGTTTGTGTTGGGACGAGGTGGTGGTGGAGGTAGCTGCCTCTGCGTGCACTTGTCAGCGTAGTGCCCAGTCTGCTTGCACTTGTAGCAAGTGACGACACGAGGAGGCCCTGGCCTTGGCTGCCCCATCGAAGCCCTCTGATCATGCATCTGAGCAGGGTTGGGTGGGCGGGGAGCGAAGCCTGGAGAAGCTTGGGCATAAGGAGCCCGAGTGACAGCACCATTTGGTACCCAGATGCGGCGCTTCTGCGGAGGGGTGGTCATGTTGGAGGAGGAACCACCCTCACGCAAGTGCTTGCGAGACTCCTCGAACGCCTTGCGCCCATTTTCCTCATTGAGCGCGGTGTTCACAAGATCCTCGAAGCTGTTGGCCTTGACGTTGGTGAGAGCATACTTGAGTTCCTGGTTAAAACCTCTGCGGAACCTTGCCATCTTCTTAGCTTCAGTGGACACCTCATCACCAGCGTAACGAGCGAGGCGATTGAACTCACTCTGATAGCCGATGACGTCCAACTTGCCCTGCTTGAGTGAGCAAAACTCTTCACGCATCCTTTCCATGAGACCATCTGGAATGTGGTGCTTCAGGAAGGCTTCCCTGAAACAACCCCACGTGATTGGAAAGCCAGCTCTCATGGCCTGGTAGTTTTCCCACCAAGTAGCTGCCTGACCCTTCAGCAGATAGGAGGCATACTTGACCTTGTCTTCCTCAGCAACGTGAGCAATCTCCAGAGCCTTAGCTATCTCACGGATCCAGTCATCAACGTCCAGAGGCTCGCGTGTGGCCACGAAAGCTCTTGGGCCCAGACTGAGAAACTCCTTGATGCTGACTCGTGGAGCTGTCTGGTTGTTGTGCTGATTAGTCTGAAACTGGGCCATCTGTGCCATGACTTGGGTCATCTGAGTCAACAGCTCCGTGATTGGCAGTGGCTCAGGCGGGTTGTTCCTTGTTGGCGGCATCCTGAATGGAAATGCATTTTAGCACAACAATAGAAAAGGATAGACTTGGAAACCGAAAGAGAGATTATTCCGACGCATGAATAGATAACCAACAGGTACCTCATCACATGTTCAAATACATCAGAATATCCAACACACCATAAATGGTTCGAAAGCCAAAGGATAACTAAACATAGCTAAGAATGGATACATCAGTACTCCCATGCTCATCACGCAGGACGGCGGCTAGGAGTACGGCGAGAGGTACGGTGAGGATCACGCCCACGAAAGTAGGTAGAACGACGATCCACGTAGATCTGACGTGGTCTGAGAGCGACTCTAGGTGTGGTGAAGTACATAGCGTCGACTCCCTGTGCTCCAAAGCGGGGAATCCCAGTGTAACCAGCACCAAGGTTAAGGAGTGGACCTCTGATCGGCTCGTAACCTCCTGCATCTGGCAGACGACGACCAACTGGCTGATCGAAACGTGCAAAGCGCTCGTCTCCGACAAAATCTGTGGTGTACGTCGCCAGACGAGTCAAAGCAAGGTAGAGCTGCTCTCTGACTGAAGCCAACTCCTGAGATAGTGTGCTGGCAACTGCGTCACTGTGCCTCACAAACTGAGCGGTGGTGTGCAGCCTGGAGTTATCATGCTTGTAGACATCCAAGTTGTCGTAGAGAGTGAGGTGAGCTCCCTCCGAAGTGATGTAACCACGGGGGATGTGGCGATAGATAGAATCGTCAAATCCCCAGTAGTAACCACGAAGGACGGTGAGGCTCACATAAGCTGCCTGCTGCACAGCCATATCCACTGTGGAACCTACTGCCTCGTAGCGATGGACTACGCTCATGCCATCATCTGACAGAATGTAAACGATAGCCTGGTAGTAGGTCTGCTCAAACTCTCGCTGCTGCTCGTAGACCTGGTACTCTGGTGCCCAACAGAAACCCAGAAAAGTGACCATGTCTCTCAGCATCTCCGGATAACCGGCAGTGCTCTCGCAACGAGTCATACGAACCACCTGCGGGTAGAACCTGAGATCCATCTGCAGATGATCGGGGAAGTTTTGATTAGACGCCGGTAGAAGAACTGAAGTGGCAAGCAACAACAAGGTTTCAACGGACGAAAAGGATGTTGAGAAGAACAGGATATCGAAGCAACATTGGGGAAACACGAGACCAACACTCCTGAGGTACTACGGAAAACCCATCCGGGCTTCTAAAGGATCAATATCTACTGCTTAAGGAATAGAGGATCTGCTTCCGGGGCTTACACGCCTCCGTTCTCAATCGTGAGTAGGCAACATGATAAATCATGTCACAACCACCTCCATTCCTATGGTCTAGTAGATATAACTATCCTAGAGAAACCAGGATACGTGAAATCCTAACTTGAAAGTTTAGGTGAGAAGAGAAAACAACGTTGCACTTCCTTACCAGAAAAAGGGAGGGTGGGTGGGGAAAGAAATAAAAGAACAGAATTCCTACTCTCACGTTTCATTTTTCCTATATAGCTACAAAATAGTTTCTAGACTCAACTGCGACCAGTAAAAGGGATCCTACAGGCAGACAGGCTCTGATACCATTTGTCGCACCCGGACTTCTAGAGGATACTCACAGTCCGCTAAACAGTAGATAACTGGCTTACGGGGCTTACCGACACCCGCATCTCAATATGAGTAGGCCAACACGTAAACGTGTGACAACCAATCTCTACTATTCATCGTTTGCGTAAACCATCCCATAGAAATCCGACTACTTCCATTGACGTACTTCATAATCATACACACATGGTACGTCAACGGCATTTGAACAAGTGATATCACAACAAATCTCTAAGACACAAAGAAATAGAAATAAGTGGCAAATAGCTCTCACTAGAGCAGAGATAGCAAATACAGTCATGCAGAGGACACATGTCCCAACAAGTCACCATTACATCACAGCGGAAGCATCCAAAGTGTCTGAGTACAGACAAGATCCAAATAGGCCTAAGAGGCCGGAAACGAAAAGACGGATCCCATCCACGATGTCTCGGATCCTTCCCGGGTCCGCTATCTACTCGTCAGCAGCCTCGTCATACTCCACGTAGTAGCCACCATGGGGATCGTCGGAAACGTAGTCTGCAGAACACGCAGCCCCAAAGGGGTCAGTACAGACGAGTACTGGCAAGCAAGACGCACATGATACCAAAGTGTACCCGACAACACCAAGTACAGATGCTTTGGGTTCAACGGAAGATAGGTGATACAAAGGTGCGGCAGCGGGCTGCACTAACCAACTACAACGACTCGCTACAACATCCGGCTAATAGAAAGGGATAAGATAGCGCATCGGAACCAACTACCACTAACCTCAAAAAAACCCATCCTGGATCTCGCCCCTTATCCAAAGAAGCAATCCGAGGATAACCCACACAGTTGGATTAATGATGGTGCAAGTTATTGTGTCAATAGGACTATTACTAGTCAAGTTATCATTAGTTAGATGTAAGTTGTCTAATCCTTGTTAGCCAGCCCTATCACCAAGTCATCCATAACCACGGATAACACGGCTTCTCGAGAAGATTTAACCCTGCAGGGATGCACCAATTTGGCCGTACACGTAAGAATATCCCGCCAGACGGGGATCAAACCCACCAAGCGAGACACTCAACACAACCCAACTCTTCTTCGCATCAAGCCCAAAGAACCCCGTGCAATTGAGCGCACGGCTAATCAAGCCCCACGAAGAAAAGGGGACCCTCATAGCACTCTAAGAACGTGTCTCCCTAAATGCCGACTACAAAAGTTGCCACCTTGGCCTCGGGTTCGCACCTGCATATGCATGCGGCAAATGGAAAACCCGAACTAAATGAGGAGATTTGGACGAGATGCGAATCGAATCAAAGTTGAGGGGGGCGCCCATACACGCTTCCCACATGCGGTTAGCGCGCTCATCATGGATCTAGAGGACAAGAACTTTTCCTGAGTTCGACACTAGCAGGCCTCAAAACCATACCCGGCCTCCTGCCGGTGCCTTATCATCAAATTAGCATTACCTCAAACATTAACAGTTTGTTGTTTAAACATCGAGCCCCAGAACATAATAAATATGGTAACAGAAAGAACGGACATCAGACTCGAGCATAAACAACCCTAAACATGCTAGTAAGACACAGGCAACAAGCAACAGGGTTATAGGTGTGGAGGGCAGGCTATATCAGGGTTACAGGATAACATGTGATAGGATCGGAACACAAGCAACGAATCTTAAGGCTAGCAGGATAGATAACGGAAAGTATCGATATCCAGTGTGGAAAGGACACAATGGTTCATGTGAGTGAATACTTGCCTGCAAACTCAGTAGCCTGGTACTGGGCTAACTCCTCTGAAGTAGTGTCGTAAACCTCGTCTGTCTCAACGTCGTCGTCTATTCGAGAAGAAGCAAACAAACAACGCAGAGAGACAAACAATCAATAACATGGCATAATGCACAAACATGGGATGATGCATGACAATTTAATTGATGCATCAAAGATAAGCTAGTTGACATGGTAACATAATTAAATGGGCCCATATGCAATTTGGGTTGCATATAGAAAGGCCCAAGGATTAAGGTTGAATTAAGTGATCTACAACTAACCATCATGTGAAAGTTGATTATAATGATGCATGGATGAGGAAAACAATGAGAAAACAACAATAACTTCAATTTGAAAAGGTGTTTACCAATTTTGGAAATTTATTTATTAAGTTATGGAATTTGGCTTCTTAAATGGCTTACACAAGCATTTGTTGTTTTCACCAATTTTTAAATGTTCAGAATAGATAACAAAATTCATATTCAGAAAGAACACAAAATTTTAGGTGGAATACATATTTCATTTGTTGAAAAAGGAATTAAAATGAATTAATTATGAATTAAACAAGTTTAAACAAGATTTAAATGAATTTAATTCAAGTATGAAATTATTTGAATTTTTGTTTGTTCAAAACATTGAATAAAATTCATATTTGAAAAGATTATACTTTTCTGGTTTGAAAACATATTTTATATGTTCAAAAAGAATTTAGTTTGACCAAGTTATTAATTTAGCAATTTTAAATGATTTAAACAAGCATTTAAATATTTCACCAATTTAAAATATTCAAAACAGGAAACAAAGTTTATATTTGGAAAGTTTGTTCAATTTCGCATGGAAAACATATTTTATATGTGACTTTTGAATTAAATTTTAATTAGTTATGAATTTAACCAAATTTGAAATGAATTGTTTGAATTTGAAATTTGAAAACATTTGAAATGTTCAAAACAGAAAACAAATGGTTTAAACATGTAGAGAATTAAATTTGGTATGGAAAACATATTTTATTTATTAAATTTGGATTTGATTTGCAAAAGTTATTTGAATTTGAATTACAGGGGCTATTCTGTGATTTTAAAAGTTTCAGATTTGGTCCAGGGGCTTGGATGCGAAAAAGAAACTTCAGAAAGGCCCCTGGAACCTTTCCCAAGCAGCCCGAGCAGCCCCTGGGTCACTGGCAGTGGGCCAGTGCCCAGCTGGTGCGTGCGTGGCGTGTGCGTGGGTGCTGGCGTGGCATCCACTGCCAATGGCAGGTGAGCCCTGCGTGCATGCGTGGCAAAGCGAGCAAAAAGATGGTTTTATTCTGCGCGCGGGGGGATCGAACCCGCGACGCGGGCGTTGCGCGCCGTTGGATGCAACCACTACGGTGTGGATCGACTGGTGATAGCAGATGCGCGCGCGTGGTTTTGAAGTTGCGCCTCGACAGTTAACTGAAACTGTCAAAAAGGTTCAGGCTTTCTGAACCTTGACGGTGATGCGGTGGTCGCCGGCGGTGATCTACGCGCTGCTGCTGCCCGTGGTGCGTGCCAGGGTGCTGTGGACGTGCGCGTGGTCGACAAGAGGAAGCAGAGGGGGGATAGAAGGGAGCGCTGCTCACCGTGGGGAAGGAAGAAGGCGTTCGAGCTCGGGGAAGGTGGACGACGACGGCGACAGAGACCCGGACGGCGGCGATGATCTGATGCCTCCCAGGCACCCTCGATGAAGCGTAGAGGGAGAGGAGTGGTCCACGATCTTGTCCCCGTGCTCGCAGAAGCTCGTCGATGAACACAACCCTCACCACCACCCCCTCACTCTCCGGCCATGGCAGCTCACCGGAAAAATTCAGAAGATTCAGAAACGAATTGGGGGAGATCTGAGGAGGAGGAGAGGAACTGGCGGCGGCAGGGAGGAAGAAGAAGGCTAGGGCTAGGGTTTGGGGTGCTCGGGGCTAGAAATAGGGGAGGAAAAGTAGGGAGGGAGCAGGTGGAGCTGTTCTACTGCGTGCGCGCTGGCGTCAGCTGACGCCAGCCGTACGGAGGAGGGAGAAGGGGGCCGCGGGCCAGCTGCGCGCGCGCGCTGGGGTTAGGTGGGCTGGGCTTGGCCCAGTCTGCCTTCCCCAGCCGATTTTTTTTTCTTTCTGTTTGTTTTTTTTTTGCTGAAAAGGAAAAGGGAGAAAAAGGAAGGGTTTTGGGGTTAGAAAAATTTAGGAAAAATTTGTATAGGTTATTTATTGTAACAGCAACATTGTGCAACTTTCTGTTTTTCAAAAATTTGAAATTGTGTTGCTGTTTGCATTTTATTTGAATTTGAGTGAAATTTGATGTTGAATGAATTATTAAAAAGAACCATTTAAATGGTTTGAACCTTCAAGTTTATTGGAAACAATTTGATGTTTTGATTTGAATATTTTTATTTGGAAATTGTAACAGAACAAGTATGAAACAAATATTTGAAAATTGGTTTGAAATTCATATTGAAAAAAAGGGAAAACAAAGGAAAACAAAGGAAAACAAATGCAAAACTTAAGATGCCATGATGCAAAACATAATTTAACAGAAAGCAAACATTCTAAAGGTTGTTTTTCATACTTGGGATGTTACACCCGTACTGGGCTCCAGCAGTTTTCGGCCTCTGGCTACTCCCAGCACCTGTAGCCACATCATTCACCTCCTCAGGATCGTACCGGGTATCAATCCGGTCACCTCTGCACTTGTTGCGGAACTCATTGCGCTTGTTGTTGTTGTAGTTTCTTCTCGGCTCAGCAGCACCAAGCAGAGGCTGAGTTGGGTCGCCGAGTGCGTACTGATCCGCAATTCTGATGGTCTCAGCGAGACTACTCGACATCTCTCTCTGCAGCCTCTGCCACAACATGCTGCCATGCCTGCAGCCTTGCGCAAACCAAGTGATGGTCTGGGCTTCATTCACACCCTCACAGGTGTTCCTCAGAGTACTCCACCGAGTAAGATACTCTCGTTCCGTCTCCTCTTCCCGCTGCCTGCAAGCGGATAGCTGCTGCGGCCTATTCGGCCTCTGGTAGGTGCTGGTGAAGTTGCTGACAAAGGCTTCCGCGAAGTCGAGCCAGCAGTTGATGTTGTGCTTGGGCAGGTTGTTGAGCCAAGTTCTTGCTGGTCCTTCTAGCATCTGCGGGATGTACCGCACAGCCCATCTCCGGTTGCCGCCTGCAATATGCACGGCTGTGACATAGTCATGGAGCCAATCTTCCGACTTGGTGCTGCCGTTGTAGCACTTGGTCCCCCTGGCGAGCTGGAACTGCTTCACGGATGGCTCGGTCATGATGCGATGACCAAAGCACTCTGGGCCAGGCGGCCCCGTGTTCCCGAGTTGCGCAGACCGATTGATCCGGTCCAGCGTGTACCTGGCATCACTGGGCTCCAGCACGCGTTCTCCCACGCGATTAGTGATATCTCTTGGGTCAGCATAGCCAGCTAGCCCCATCGCCGAGTAGCCATCATCATATCTGTTCGCCTGCACAGCTGCAGGTTGCTCCACCGGGTTGGCTGCTGGCACAACCGCACGCGGCTGCGCGGCAGCTGGCTGCTGCGGCCTCTGCCGAGTAGGCTGAGCAACCTGATGCCGAGAAGGGCCTGGGTGATCTCCATCTCGCGTCTTGCTATGAGCTTTATGGGCTTGATAGCCTGCTCCTGCAGTATTGTGTTTTTGACCGGACTGTCGCGTCACAGCGTCCTGTTTCGTGGCAACAGTCGGGTCGTACACCTGCATCTGCCTGTCTCTGCCAGAGTACCCACTCCGGTCCCTCTCACGACTGGGATGCGGCGATGAGGCCTGATCGTTAGATCTGACCGCATGCGAGTGCACCACCTGAGAAGCTACAGCACCCGGATTGGCTTTCCGGAACTCCTCGTTCTGCCTAGCAGCCTCTAGCACTAGCTCATTGAGCCTCTCCTGCTGCCTAACGCGCGTGTCGCCAGCGAGATGCGGCAACTCAGCAGCTACCGCCTCAGCAACTCTAAGAGTTTTGGCGGGGGTGCTGTATTTGGGCCTGGTGGTAGCGGTATTTTGGCTATCAGCGTGGCCAGCGGTCTCATCAACTGCTTCCATCTCGGTGCCTAGGTTGCGACGAGTGGTGCCTGCCTTGACAGGCCTCCTAACCACAGGCGTAAAGCCGTGAGCCCTGTTGTACTCGTTCTGGTCTAGGTTAAGCTCGAGCCTAAACTTTTCCAGCTCCACCTGCTCCGCGAGCAGCGCCTGGCGCTGCTGGTCGAGCTGCGCGTTCATAGTCATGAGCTCGAGCTCGGTGGGAGGCGGCATGCCCACTCGCACGGCGGATGCCGGTATTGTCGAGGTTGTGGAAGGAGGAATGTAGCCCGGGATGTTCTGGGGCAGCTCATAGGGCTTGTGCGTTCTCGGGAGCTCGCTCGGGCCAGCAAGCTCCTCAATGACTGCCGCGGTTGCAGCCGCGCCCTTCCCGGCAGCGATAGCCGGGCCGGTCATCAGTACTTCCACGCTGTCAGCAGAACAGCCAGTTGGCTTTCCGCGGGCAGCGATGACAGCAGGGGGATCTTCCGCGACGAGCACCAGCTCGGGGTACTCGCGGACGATGGTGGTGGCGACGTAGACGAGGTGCGAGCCGAAGGAGAGCACTGAGCCGCCCTCCGGCATGGCCCTGACGCCGAAATCGCCGGCGTCGTCGGTGACGAAGTCGAAGGAGCCGAACCTGTGGACAAGGCCACAGACCACGCGCTCCCCAGTAGCAGAAATGGATCCCGTCCGAACATGAACTCCAACCAGCGCCGCTGGTTGCCCCACGGTGGGCGCCAACTGTCGTGGTGGTATCACGGCAGATGCCATAGGATGGCTAAAGATCTGGGGTCGATGGACGCTGGAGGTGCTCGGGGAGGGATCACGCAGCGAGTAGCCGCGTGTGGGATGAATCAAACACTGCAAAGAACAAGATCTACCCAGGTTCAGGGCCCTCGTGTGGAGGTAAAACCCCTACTCCTGCCTTTATCTCTTTAAATGTGTGTTCTACCGAGTAGCCACAGTACAGTTAGGCCTACAGCCGAGTAGCCACCCTTCTCTCTAGTGTGCAGCCGGGTACCTTATATACTGGTGCCCAGCCGAATACATCCAAGATGAAAAGTACAGAGGGGTGTCGACATAGTGTGCACATTGCACACTTCCAGCTTCTCGCTGATAGCTTTGTCTTCCTAGTTTGTCTTGTGCACGAAGTCGTTGTGCAAAACCAAGTCCATGACTTGTTATCACTGTCACGGCCACAGTGTAGGCCCCCTGACCTGCGCCGTCCTGCTGACACCCTGGCGCGGATAAGCACGCGCTCTGCAGATGAACAGTGTGCCGGTACGGACCCAGCATACGCGGGATCCTGTGTCAGAACGGCTCCTTTGACTTCTGGCCCGAGTAGGAACTCACTCCCTCTACTCGGACCACTTCCTTTACTCGGAAGAATGTAATTTCCTTGATTCTTCCTTCTGGTCATTAGCAGGAACGGTCGGATAGCAGTCGACCGGGTAGCGAGTACCGGGTAGCCAGCTGATAACCAAAACTCTCCTTTGATCTTGCCTTTAGCACTTGCTTTACCCCTACTCGGGGGTAATCCCCCGACAATCCTTGTTTTGGATATATACACGCTTTGCTTTTTCGTTTGAATACTTGCTATGTTGGTATTCTTAGTTTTTCTTCTAGTTACTGCAAAAATTGTTGTTTAGCTCTTGTTTTCATTGCATCTCTTATTCAGAGCTGTTAGTTTTAGTAGTGTTATGTGAGTACTCTCATGTTTTCTTTCTGCAGCATGTAGAGAATTTTTGTTAAAGCATGTCTTCTATGGTTCTTGTTGGGAATAGAAACTGCAGCTTGAAGTAGAATTTTTAACGGTGCAAGTAGAAGCTTGTATAGACTGTGGCTAGAATTTTTCATATCATGCTAGATGTTATTTTAGTTCGAAAGCCTTGTGGTTTTTGAGTAGCATGATTAGTTTCAAATAGCTGAGATGTTTAATGTGCCATTGAAAGAATCATGAGTTGTTCTTGTCATATTGAAGCATAAATTTGTGGTATTCTCCTTTGAATGTTTTATTTGATTGACTTTGTGCATGCTCACACCATGTTTATGACTATGAACCAGTCACTTATAGCCTCCATGATCATTTAGTTTTTGAACTTGTGGTACCACTTATTATTTTATTAATGATGTTTATGTCGCTATGCATGATTATGACTCTCGTGCTCTCCTGATTTGTCGCTCCTAGTCTTTTGCTAGCCTCCACCTGTACTCAGTATGAGCTCTACTCGTGCATCCAACTCCCAAAACCCAAAATTTTCCCATTGTGTCCACCATACCTACCTACATGTGATATTTAACTGCCACTCCAAGTAAATTGCTCATGTGCTACCTTTAAAACTTTCAAAATTACTCATGTTTGGTGTTCCTGTTTTTGCTCATGAGGACGTAAATAGAGAATCTTTATCTCACTTGTTGATTGGATTTCACACCCTGGATTAGTGGCTTCATCAGCTTATCCAATTGATCGAAGAGCTGACAGCGGGGTGCCCAGCCACAAATTAATACAAATAAATTATCTTCACTATTTTTGTCCCTGATTTATCAGTCAAAGCATAATTGTGTAGTCAAAAGAGAAAGAGGGATGACCTTCTACCCAGATGCGTCCTTCATATGGGAGCCGCTCTTGTGAAGTCTAGATATCTTGTGACGTACTGTTTTTTCTGTTTACCATCCGCTTACACTAGCATACACCTCTCTTAAAAATATAGGCACTCCTCCATGGTATGTGATTGTTTGCATGGACCTCGAGGGTTCGGTTAGCCATAGTTTGTGTAAGATGGATGGGAGGAGTGTAAAACTTTTTAATACCTCTATTTAATAAAATAAAAGTTCCAGGACATGAGTGATCCATGCTTCCCTATGCGAAGGGCCTTTCTTTTACTTTTATGTTGAGTCTCCATCTTCTAACTTTTATGCACAGTTGAGAGAGCACAGTTGCCATTCTGAGTTCTATGTGCATTTGTCCCAGAAACATTATTAATTGATTCATGAGGTGTTATTTCTAGTTCTCTAATTATTTGTTCTAGTCTTCCTCATGAACTTTAAAGGTCTCCTGGTATTTATGTTTTGTCCCACTCTTAAGGACTAGCGAAATACCACTTTGCCATGATTTCTCTATACTTGAAGCAAACATATATCTTTTGTTGCACTGTTATCCATGATCTTTTTTATTTGTGTTACTTCTCATGATGCAGGATGATTGCTATGATTTATTATTAAAGTTCTATTTATCATGCTTATGTTGAAATTCTATGATCTCAGCTTACATATGCTTTTACGTTATTGATGATCAAGTTTATGTTGGTAGCATATCACCTCAGAAATTATTTGTTTTTATCGTTTACCTACTCAAGGACGAGTAGGAACTAAGCTTGGGGATATTGATACGTCATAAACGTATCCTTAATTTCTGATGTTCCATGTTGTTTTCATGTTATTTCCCACATGTTTGTGATACACTGTATGTCATTTTTGTCTATTTTATGGACTAACCTATTGACAAGATGCCACAGAGCCAGTTCCCTGTTTTCTATTGTTTTCAGTTTCAGAAAAGTTGTTCTGAAAATATTCTCAGAATTGGAAAATTTAAAGCCCGAAAGTCTTAGAATTCCCGAAAGTTCCACGGAGTACCGAAGAGACCCGGAGGGGGCCCTTAGGGGGCCCACACCATAGGACGGTGCCCCTGGCCACGCCATGGGGTGGTGTGGGCTCCCCCGAGCTCCACCGCTTATTCCCTTTCGCCTATTTAATTCCCCCGAGGCGTAAACCCTAAAGATATCCCACTTTGTCCTGAAAACACCCGAGGCCGCCGTCATCATCATCCTGAGATCGGGAGGGTTCTTGAGCTCTCCCCGGCACCCTGTCATGAGGGAAATTCATCACCGAAGGGGTCTACACCACCATGCCCTCCTCCGAAGTGATGCGTGAGTAGTTCATCCCTGGACTATGGGTCTATAGCAGTAGCTAGTTGGTTGTTCTCTCCACTTTGTGCCTCATGTTTAGATCTTGTGAGTTTCCTAACATGATCAAGATCATCTTTATGTAATGCTACATGTTGTGTTTGCTGGGATCTCATGAATGTTGAATGCTATGTTTTCTGATTATCAATCTATCATGTTATCTATATGCTTATGTTATTTATGATCTTGCATGCTCTCCGTTATTAGTAGATGCTCTGGCCAAGTAGATGCTAGTAATTCCAAGAGGTAGTATTTATGCTCGATAGTGGGTTCATGTCTCCTTTGTATCTATGCTCGAGTGACAGATACGTGACAGATGGAGGATGTGCTATTGCCATTAGGGAGAAAACAATAATGCTCTGTCTAAGGATGATGTTATTGTTTACATTACACACTTTGCTTACTCCGATTATCTGTTGCTTGCAACTTAATACCCAACGTTGTTCTCATGATATTCAGATGGTGGATTATTAGTCATAGATGCAGTTGGATGACGGTCTATGTATTTTGTTGTAATGCCCGCATGAATCACATAGTAATCCTTATGTTTTGCATCTGCACTACATTGCAACCTTCATTTTTGTCAATTTCCTAGCTATAATTTGTTCGCCACACATCTTATTTTTCTTTCACGAAGAGACACCACTAGTGAACTGTGGACCCTGGTCCTTTTTCCTCATACTGATAATACAACTATTGCTTCCACTGTTTTCATACTATTACTACTGCTTTCATACTATTTTCCACACCATATGTTTAACTGCTTTGTGTTCAGCAAAACCGGTGAGATTGACAACCTCATTGCTTCATTGGGGCAAAGTGATTTGATTGTGTTGTGTAGGTTCCACGTTGCTTCTGAACCGGTAGTGCGCCCTGCCATCTCAGCTGCTTCAATCTTCTGAAGTTACTCCTTCCTCCTACCGGTCGATTCAACCTTGGTTTCTTTCTGGGGGAAAACTTGCTGCTGCACTCTTCATACCTTCCTCTCGGGGTCTCCCAACGAACGTGTGTTCACACGCATCAGTGGGTTATGGTAATCCCGCCCGTGTGTTTTAATAATTCGCAGGAAACCCGGCCTGAGGGGCCGGCCAGGTCGGCCAAAGCTACCGCAGAGGCCGGGAAGGTACCTTAGCCCCCCGTCCTGGGCCGGGCAGTTTGCGCCCGTAGGCCGAGCAAGCTGGCCTCCCAAGCCGGCCAGGCCAGCCTTCGAGACCCGTTTTTCTGATTTTTTTTGTTATCCCTTTTTTGAAAACTGTGGCAAATTTTAACAAGTTTTGTTCTGTTTCAAAATATTTGAGTGCAATTTTTCTTTTGACCATGTACACTATTACACATGCAGTATTTGTAATATGCGATATGAAGAAATGAGAGGATGATCATGAGCACATGGAAACAAATATTAGCATGATGATTTCTTCACACATCCAATGGGAGAAAAATGAAAATGTGAAATAAGCAACATTGGATGTGATATGGAATATGAAGAACGAATATGCATATGAATCAATAAATGAAAAACTTTCAAAGGTAATCTAATCGAGGTCCAAATTCCGTGACAGGGGGTCGGTGGCCGTAGCCACCATGTATAGTATGCTCGATATGACACCGCGAAGATATATCTTGGATGCGTTGTCGAAACTCATCATTGAAGCACATTTTGTTATATAGATTACCATCATGCATGACTTGTTTATTTATGTATTATAGGAGTAGTGTTTACTCATTAATTGAGCTACACTCCCTCTGTGTCTATGCATACATCTAAGAACCAATAGAAGTCTAGTATGTGTGTATGCAGGAGTTCCAATCAACTAAAATTGCTTGCACATACGACATTGATGATTGATCTCACTCCTTAATTGCTTGAATATCTTTTCATCAAGAGGCTTTATGAGTATATCGGCAAGTTGATCTTTAGTGTTGACATAGGAAAGTGAGATATCTCTATTGTCCACATGATCATAAAATGATACTGAATCTCAATATGATTGGTATTGCCATGAAGTAGCAGGTTATGACCAATCTTTATAGCACTGTCATTGTCACATAAAAGAGGCACTGTATTAATCTCAATTTCAAAATACTTAACACATTGCCTCATCCATAATAGTTGAGAGAAATAACTTGCGGAGGAAGTATACTCTGCTTCCGTGGAGGAGGTGGCAATATAATTTTGTTTCTTCGAAGACCAACACACAAGTGACCTACCAAGGAATTGACAAGCACCCGAGGTTGATTTTCTATCCACTTTGTCACCTCCCCAATCCGCACCCGAATATCCCACAAGATCAAAACTTGTATTTGATGGTTACAAAAGACCATGAGTGGGAGTGTCAACCAAGACCTAAGAATCCTCTTGACCGCAATAACATGGATTTCCTTGGAGTTAGATTGGAATCTTGCACACAAACCCACACTAAACATAATATTCAGTCTAGATGCACAAAGATAAAGCAAAGAACCAGTCATGGAGCGGTAAAGTTTTGGATCAACCAGTATACCTTCGTGATCTATTTTAAGGTTCACATTTTTTGACATTGGAAATGCCAATGTCTTAGAGTTGGCCATATCAAATTTCTTAAGCATGTCTTGAATATATTTGGCTTGGCAAATAAAGGTTCCTTTATGATATTGCTTGATTTCCAATCCAAGAAATAACTTCAATTCTCTCATCATGGACAATTCAAACTCACTTGTTATTAGTTTAGCAAATTGTTCTACAAAATACACGTTAGTATACCCAAATATAATATTATCAACATATAATTTGCATAGAAAGAATTTTCCATCCAAACTATTTGTAAAGAGTGTGGGATCGATTACCCAAGGTACAAAACCACGGTCTACTAGGAACTCCTTTAAATGATAATACCAAGCATGTGGGGCTTACTTTAGGCCGTACAAAGCCTTATGGAATAAGTAGACATGGTTAGGATACTTAGGATCTTTGAACCCCGGAGGTTCTTTAACATATACCAATTCATTTAAAGGTCCATTTAGGAATGCACTTTTAACATCCATTTGATGAAAAATTAAATTATGACTAGTGGAAAAAGCAAGTAATATATGAATGGATTCAAGTCTAGCTACGTGAGCGAAATTTTCACCGTAGTCAATTCCTTCGAATTGAGAGTAGCCTTGTGCAACCAAACGAGCCTTGTTGCGAATCACTTGCGCATGATATTCTTGCTTGTTATTGTATACCCATTTTGTTCCAATGATATTATGACCCTTTGGTCTTTCCACTAAAGACCATACTTTGTTTCTCTCAAAGTTGTGAGGCTCTTCATGTATATCTTAAACACAATCTTCATCTTCTAGAGCATCATATACTTTGATAGGTTCAACATGAGATAAATAGGAGTGAAGTCCACAAAACTTGAGTACTTGTCCATGTGTGGATACACTCCTTCCCAAGTCATGCATTCTTATGGCTTGACGAGTTTTGATGTGGACGAGAGCATCATCGGGATTCTCATTTGGAGGTACATCCTCGTCATCTCCTTCATCAAGGCCATGATCTACCTGAATTGGAGTTCTTGGTGAAGAGTCACCAATATCATGCCCATCATTATTGTTGGAAGGGTCTTGATCACTTTGTTTATGAGTAATATCGATTTGAAGGTCTTGTTCTTGTTCTTGGTCTACCGTTTGATCAATGGTTGACGTAGGTGGCTCCACTTGCGTAGAGCTTGTCCCGACCTCCTTCGTCACAAAGTGTCCCTCAATGGGTATAATAGGACCTATACCCATTCTTCCTATGGCTATGGAGGAAGGTTCATCACCTACATCATCACAATCAATTTGCTCCACTTGGGAGCCATTATCATCAGGAAACTCCACATTCATAGATTCTTCAACACATCCAGTGGATATGTTGTAGACTCTATAAGCATGAGAGTTCGTGGCATAACCTACAAATATGCCTTCTAAAGTTCTAGGATCAAATTTAGACAATCTAGTGCCCTTAACGCAACCTTGACATTTGCACCCAAAAACTCAAATATATTTGAAGTTAGGTTTGTTACCGGTTAGAAATTCATATGGAGTCATACCAATCATCGTACAAAGAAATAGTCAGTTAGATAGATGACAAGCGGTGTTGATGGATTCAGCCCAAATTTTATATGGGGATTTGAACTCGGCTATCATAGTTCTTGCCATATCAATAAGAGTGTGATTATTCCTCTCCGCTACACCATTTTGTTGAGGGGTGTACACAGCGGAATATTGATGTCTTATCCCCTCGTCACTCAAGAATTCATCCATGGGTGTAGTTATTGAACTTGGACCCATTATCACTCCTAATTGCCAAGATCTTGGTGTCATACTGACATTGCACTTCCGTGGCCCAAGTTATGAACTTTTGTTGAGTGTCACTCTTATTATTGATATAGAATACCCAAGTGTATCTTGTATAATCATCAACAATCACCAAGCAATATTTCTTCCCGCCAAGACTATCATATGTAGGAGGCCAAATAGATCCAAGTGAATAAGATCAAAGGGCCTCTTTGTAGAGATGATTGATTTCTTGGGATGGTTCTTCTCAAGCATATTTCCAGCAACCCAATAGCTACAAGGGTGATCTTTGAAAAAAATCACACTTGTTAGTCCGTTCACGTGCTCTCCCTTCACAAGAGCTTGTAAGTTTCTCATACCTACGTGAACCAAACGGAAATGACAAAGCCATCCCATGTAGGATTTATCCATTAGACATGTGGCAATATGAGTAGTTTCTTTCGAGAAATCCACTACATACATATCGTTTTCCACAAATGCAGCAAATGCTACTTTAAGAGAAATGGTGTGAAGGACAAGCACGTGATGACGCCCAAATACACATGTAAAGTTACATTCACAAAGTTGCAACATGGAAATGAGATTATAGCCAAGGGACTCAACAAGGAGGACTTTCTCAATGGATACATCCGGAGAAATTACCACCTTACCATGTCCCAATACCATAAGTTTTGAACCATCTCTGATAGTCAGTTGTGAGAATTTGATGAGTTGATGCTTTAAGTCTTCGAACACTTCCCTGCTTCCGGTCATATGTGCGGAACAACCGCTATCAGTTATCCATGATCTTCCTCCGGAAGCACATACTACAATGAATCTATTTTTTGAGTGCTTGTTCAGGTATAGAGTCTGGAATTATCTACAGATTGATTGGTCCCAGGGAGATAATATGCTATCTGCAGCTATTGGTGCAAAGAGTAGTTTCGGGAAACCTTTTTTATGGAGGTGGTTTTATTGGCCCTCTGGAATATATGGAAGCTCAGGAACGATAAAAAATTTAGGTTGAAGAGACCTACTTTTAAAGCTTGGATTTTTTATTTATTTTTACATGACAAGGAACAACATTTGTCTAGGTTATCTAAAACACAAGCTGATGAGTCTAAATTCTGGTTAGGTAGTTTTCCCTAATTTTTTCCATGCAATTCTGTATAGGTGGTGTGTGTGTTCTTTGTGCATAAATAAATAAAAATTATCGTGGAGCTTTTTGCCCTACAATTTTGGGTAAAAAACAATGAATCAATTTCTTGTCTTAGGTCCCTATTTTTGGATGGGTTTTTTCTTGTTAGTAAAAAGGGTATTTGGAACCCAAATAACATACTATTAATCATCACCATATGAAGTACCAACATATTTTTCATATACATGACCATCATTAGATTTAAGAAGCACATAGGATGGGTTGTATTTTCCCGCAAAGTTGTTATGAGTAGTGGTATCCCTATGGACAATACTTTTGGCAATAATATCAAACTCCACTTCATCATTAGCCAACTCCCCCTCCTTCACAAAAACAACAGCATTAGTGAAGGGAGTTGACTTCTTCTTGTAGGTCGTCTTGGATGAGAATCCGAACCAAAGTCCTTCCTTACCAATAAGTCTCTTTTGACTACTAAAGATATTGTTAAGGTTCTTTTGCCCTCTTTTTTGAAATTTAAAAACACTATATTAAGAAAGCAAGCCGCCTCATTAAAAACCTTCCAGTCCCTGTAGGTACCCTGGTAAGGAAAAGAGTGTGTATGAAACTTGCTGCCACCACATCACAGGATTACATCGTTTAAAAGTTTTTCCACCACAAAGTCTGGTGGATCATCAAGCCAAATGCAATCTAATTTTTTACTAAAGCTAAAAGCAGCTAATACATGAGCTACTGAATTTGCCTCGCGCAAGCAATGACTAAACCTCACTTTCCCAAGCATCGTCGCTTCCTCCATACATTGGGCGAAGATAGCTACTGCAGCGTCCCACCATTGATATTGACCATTGCAATCATCTCGGAGGCGTCCCCCTCAGCTTCTATGTCTTTTGCCCTTATATGCAAGTAGCAACACCTTTGTTGAGTTGGGACTTCAACCTATTGTTCTCCTCAATGAGAGATTCTTTGACACATAAGGAGTTAGTGGCACAAATATTTGCATTTATATCTTTTTTCCCCTTTAGAGTCTTGAGCTCATTTGAGAGTGTTCTATGAGAAATTTTAAGTTTATCAAAATCCTTAATGAGCTTGTTGTAACCTTTGTTAGTTTCATATTTAAATCCATGAATTCCTTTACCTTAGCAAATGCATGTTCACGATCAAGCTTTACTTTGGCTATGTCTACGGCAAAGGTTTCTTCAATGGGTTCCCTAAAACAATGTGACTCATCTAGATCTTCCTTAAGCTCCTCTATTTTACTAGCATCATGATGGTGCAGGTCTTGCACTCATTGGGAAACCCCAATAGGAAGGTATGATGAGCACATACACAGTTTTCCCTCAGAAAGAAACCAAGGTTTAATCGACCAGTAGGAGGAAGGGGTAACTTCAGAAGGTTGATGCAGCTGAGGTGGCAGGGTGCACTACCGGTTCAGCAACAACGTGGAACCTACACAACACAATCAAATGACTTTGCCCCAAGGAAGCAGTGAGGTTGTGAATCTCACCGGTTTTGCTGAAAACAAAGAGGTTAAACGTATGGTGTGAAAAACCGTATGAAAACAGTAGCAACAATGTGAAAACAGTGGAAGCAGTGTGTGTATTATCATTATGAGGAAAATGGACCGGGGTCCACAGTTCAGTATTGTGTCTCTCCGTGAAATATGAATAACATGTGTGGTGAACACATTACAGCTGGGCAATTGACAGAAATGAAGGATGCACCGTAGTGCATATGCAAGACATAAAGATTACTATGTGTTTCATGCGGGCATTACAACAAAATGCATAGACCGTCATCCAACTTCATCTATTTCTAATAATCCACCCTCCGAATATCATCCGAACAAACGTTGGGTATTAAGTTGCAAGAAACAGATATTCGCAGTAAGAAAAGTGTGTAATGTAAACAATAACATCATCCTTAGACAAAGCATTGTTGTTTTCTCCCTAATGGCAACAACACATCCTCCATCCGTCACGTTTCTGTCACTCGAGCACATATGCAAAGGAGGCATCAACCCACTATCGAGCATAAATACTCCCTCTTGGAGTTACTAGCATCTACTTGGCTAGAGCTTCTTCTAATAACGGAGAGCATGCAACATCATAAATAACATACGCATGAAGATAACATGATAGATTGATAATCAGAAGACATATCATTCAACATTCATTAAATCCAACCAAACACAACATGTAGCATTACATAAAGATGATCTCGATCATGTGGGGCAGCTCACGAGATCTAAACATGAGGTACAAAGTGGAGCGAAAAGCCATCTAGCTACTGCTATGGACCCGTAGTCTAGTGATGAACTACTCACGCATCACTTCGGAGGAGGGCATGCTGGTGTAGACCCCTCCGGTGATGAATTCCCCTCCCGGCAGGGTGCCGGGGAGAGCTCCAGAACCCTCCCAATCTCGGGATGGCGATAACAGCGGCCTCAGGTGTTTCTCAGGACGAAGTGGTATATCTTTAGGGTTTAAGTCTTGGGGGTATAAATAGGCGATAGGGAAAAGGAATTGGAGATCGGGGGGCCCACACCACCCCATGGCGCGGCCAGGGGCGCGCCGCCCTATTGTGTGGGACCCCTATGGCCACCTCCGGGTCTCTTCGGGACTCCATGGAACCTTCGGGAATTATAAGACTTTCGGGATTCGAATTTTCCAATTCCGAGAATATTTCGAGAACAACTTTTCTGAAACTAAAAACAACAGAAAACATGGAACTGGCTCTGTGGCATCTTGTCAATAGGTTAGTCTGGAAAATCGATAAAAATTACGTAAAGTGTATAGCAAACATGTGGGAAACAATAAGAAAACAACATGGAACATCAAAAATTAAGGATACGTTTATGACGTATCAACATCCCCAAGCTTAGTTCCTACTCGTCCTCGAGTAGGTAAACGATAAAAACACATAATTTCTGAGGTGACGTGCTACCAATATAAACTTGATCATCAATAATGTAAAAGCATAAGTAAGCTGAGATCATAGAACTTCAACACAAGCATGATAGATAGAATTTTAATAATAAGGCATAGCAATCACCTTGCATCATGAGAAGTAACACAAATAAAAGATCATGAATAACAATGCAACAAAAGATATACATTTGTTTCAAGTATAGAGAAACCATGTCAAAGTGATATTTCACTAGTCCTTAAGATTGGGGAAAAACATAAATGCCAGGACACCTTCAAAGTTCATGAGGAAGACTAGAACAAATAATTAGAGAACAAGAAATACCACATCATGAATCAATTAATAATGTTTTTGGGACAAATGCACATAAAACTCAGAATGGCAACTATGCTCTCTCAACTGTACATCAAGTTAGAAGATGGAGACTCAACATAAAAGTAAAAGAAAGGCCCTTTGCAGAGGGAAGCATGGATCACTCATGTGCTAGAGCTTTTATTTTATTAAACAGAGGCATAAGATGTTTGACACTGTAACATCCCAGTGTTTGGGAGGTTATAAGGATCTAAATATAATATGTGCATTTGCAAAGCATGCATCTAAAAGTACGGGAAATTTTGGCGCGAAAGTTTAAACAAACCAAAGTGACCAATGTTTCACTTGACATGATGAAATAGGTCTAGATCATCTAGTCAAGAGTACAATTGGAGTGATCTTTATAAGAAGTATCTTAAGAAACCAAGTCATCTGGTTACACAAACCCTAATTGGTTGTGACCAACACAAACTCTCAACAACCTAACCTCAAGTTTATAAGTGCCTTGGGATAATTCACTAGGTATCTAGAACTCAAAGAGGGGTGAGTATCCAAATCACATAAGTGATAATCATACTTCCACAAATGAGTAATACATAATTGAACCATCTCACCAACAGAGATGTGATCTTCTATAAAACAACAACTTCCTAAGTTATCAAATCATTTCCACAACATCTCTATAAACCATCTCACAATTATCAGGTGAACCATCACAAGTAAATAACAAAGTTTCAATAGAACACAAGTGATACAAACAAGTATTAACTTAAAACCCATAAGTGGGAAGTGACATAATAATTGTATTAACATATTTATCGAATATGTACATATCTCATCAACATAAAATAAGTACCTAAAAGAAGAAATAAATCTTCTCAACCTACTGTTAAAACCTTGATCATAACATATGATATTTCCAAACCTCTATATCTGCATTATGAATGACAAAGTTAATAAATGGAAGAATATAAAGTAACAACATGCCACCTGAGAAAAACAAATAACAACTATGACATAAGTCATTCAACCTCAATAACTTTCACTTGCTCATTGTTTCAATCATCTTATACAAGTGAACATATGAAATCTCAACACCTCAATGCACCATTTGATCCACTTACTATTAAGTCATCATTCCATAAGCATTTCACACCTCTACTCAAATCCAACAATTCTACAACTGAAGTATCTCTGGATACAAGTAAGGATAACAACAAGTATAACCCCTATTAGAGGAATTGAATGGAAAGCTAAGTAAAACCAATCATGTATGAAACAAGTAGATATCTTATGGGAAATAAAATAAGAAGTATATGGAAGGATAATAAAAGCATGAACCAAATCTTAATCTAGATCTTGTTATTCTGGCTAGACTATAGTATTTTGTTTCCCAATCTTCCCTAAGACATTCTGCAAGAGAAGCAACCCACAAGACAGAAGGAACTACCACAGGAAGATATCCAAGAAGATTATTTAGAGTGTTCTAGAAGTGTTATTCCAATCTATCATAAGAGTACTTGGAAACTCTTATAGATTGATCTGATCTTATTAACACTCTTGAAACAGTGTTATACTCCAATGTTAGTGTTATATAGAAGTAGTTTGGTAACAAGTTTCTAGACCTTGTTAACAGATCACTTTGGTATACTCAAACAATTGAGTGGCATACACAAACAAACAGAAGATTGAATAACCTGGTACATCTCAGCCTATTGTATATGAGTAGTAGTTTGGAGGCAAGACTAGCTACCTTGTTAACAAATTCTTATCATATACATAGGGCAGATTGATGTCATAAACTACATCCACATTTATTTTGCAATCAACCAAAAGAAAGAATAACACTAAGGAAACAAGAAACCACATTATAATCCTCTAAGTAAAATCTTTGCTTGGAACAACTGGTTGTTTTCACCACAAGGGTGAGATAGTTGAAGTTGGAGACCAAGAGATGAACCTACATGCAATGGACAAAGGTGATAACAGAAGACTAGTGGAAACTAGAGAGAAGAACCTCAAGCAACAGTAGACCACAAGAAGCAACACTGCCTCAGCAAGGGATCATAAGAAATTAGCCAATGAATCATTAGGATATATTAGAGAACCATTAACCTCTCCCAAAATCATCAGAGATGCTGAACTCATAATAATATCTTAAATGGAAACAACTATCAAGTATTAAATCATAACAAGCTATTGCATCGACATGTATTGATATGTGGAGGTAGATGAAAACAAGCTTAATACCTTGTTTTCCAAATCCTTTCATAGATAAGACTAACAGATGATAACAAAAATTCATTTACATATAACCATGTAAATGATTACATGTTCTAAAACAACATGAGATAACATTCACCATTGGAAACTGGTGGAAAACAAACAAATCAGATTTAAAAGCCACTCAAGTTTCCATTTAATCAAGTACTAAAAACAGCAACCCTTTCTTTCACATACCTAAGTAAGATGTCAACCAAAAATGGATAAGAGTTACAATTATGAAAATAACAAAGCCTCATAAAGAGAAAACAAATCCATTCATTAACCAACACCATTTGGTTTGACAGAGAATACAATTCTCTATCAAGTGATTTTCATCAAAGTGCATAGAACATTACCAAGTAGTTTTACAAAATTACTTTCTATAAGAAACTGTATAAAATATGATTCCCTTATAACTCATCACTTGGGAACCATATATGTGTTGTGTGAATATAATATTCATGCCTAAAATAACTTTTTAGACATTTAATAAATTAAATAGAGTGAAAACAATAAAATCACTTAATCTAGTACCCTAAATAAAAAAATACAAATATTGCTCAAATTCACCAAAACAAAACATGGTGAGATGTAAAATTTGATGAGGAATTCAAATATATTTTTATTAATTTTTCTGCTTACAAATTGGCCCTGAAAACAGATGTTTTTCTGTTCAGTTTATAAGACAGAAGGACTTCTTAGTAATATGTAAAAAACTTCGAGGGGGTTTTCCATAAAATTTTATTTCTTTTCTTTCTCTCCCAACTCCGGACAGAAGGCAGTGGCGGTGGAAGTCGCGTCACCGCCGCGGTGTCGCCTCCTGCTTGCCTTCCCCTACGCAGATAAGGGAGAGGAGGGAATCGTGAACCTCCTCCTCACTCTCACTCATCGCCTCGCCTGCTCTCTCTCTGAACCCGAAAGAAAACCCTAACCCTAGCTGCTCTCGGCAGCCGCCAATCGCCAACGATTCCGGCCACCTCGCGAGGAACCGAGTGCACCACTGGATGCGCCTGGACCTCCTCTATCCGTCCACCAACCCTCGCTTGCTGGGAAGGCCGGGAGCCAGGGAATTTGGCAGTTCCCTTTGCTCTCTGCTCCGGCCACCGTGGAAGCTCCCCGTCGACCTCGACCTCACCGAGCCTGATCAACCTCATCATCGCGCTCTGGGTTAGCTTAGGAACCTAAAGCTACTCTCCGTTGAGTTTGGGGCGCAGAATCGATGTTTTCACCGTGCACCGCCGCCAGCCGCCGCGCAATTGGACGTCGGCGAGTCTCCGGCGACCATACGGTCGAATCGCCACCACCAGTCGACTTGTCTGAGCCTCCTCTAGCACCTGGTAGCAAGCAATTACACCAATTTTCAGCCAAATATTGGATTGAATCCAACAGAGAGGAATCGAGCTCAGGTGATGTCACAGACCTTTTTCTTTTTCTTTTAAATTTTAATTTAAACTCAAATATGACAAGTGGGACCCACCTGTCAATTTAAAATTGGCAAAAAATGAAATAAACTTAAATAATCAATAACTTTAATTCTACTAATCTGAAAAATATAAATAATATATCAAATTAATCATAAAAATGTAATATAAATGTTTATCAACTTTTCAAAAATGTTTGATAAAGTTCAAAATTAAACAGTTTCTTTAATTAAATAAATCATTTAAAAATTGAGAAAATAATAAATAATTCATAAAATCAGAAAACTACAAGTTATATACCAAAATGCCCCAAATGACATATGCAATCCACTTATGACGTTTTCAAAGACATTTGACCAAGTTTTCATGTGTGCAATGTTTTGCCTAGTCATTTAATTCATTTAAAATTAATAAAATAATAACTTTTTCCGATATTGTCAGAAAACATTAAATGATATACCAAATTAAAGAGAACAACAATTCTAACTCAAGTATGTTAAATATAAAACATTTTATTAAACTTATAAACCTATTTTCTATAAGTATACTGAAATCGTATAATGTCCCATTATAACTAGAAACTATTACCACAACAGAATTTTCCTTTTTAATAAAACCCACATGTTTTCACACCTACTAAACCTATCATCACAAGTCATTGGCAAGTATTGTGATAGAGTTATCTATACTAGTTCATCATTTTCAACTAAACTCATTGTCATGAGCTCCACACTTTTGGGACATGAAAACGAACAAGTTTGTTACCTTTTCAATAATTGTTTTCCATGTGCTATTGTCTTGTTACCTCACCAAGTAATAAACACTTCTACTTAAATATGATAACAGTTGTTTGCCAAGTAAAATTGAAACACATGCAACTCTAAAAGAAGTAATAACCACATCACCTCAAGTAATGAAATAATTCACCCAAAGCATGTGTGATTGAGATATCGTATCAAACGTGGCTTACACTTGTAAGCTGGGGTATTTTCCAGGGTATTTCACGATGCATCTCATTACTATGCATGTATCATCTTGCCAATGTTTTCTGTAGTCCTTATCGGGACTACTTTGCTATCTTTCAGATGTGAGGATTTTCTACGAGACCCTTGAACCCGAAGACCTGGATTATTATTGTTATTTCAATCTCAGGCAAGTTCATCACTTGCTCATATCCTTTGCAGTATCTCATAACAAACTATCTGCAAAAACCCTATCGTATTATCACCTACTCTCAAAAGAATGCATGATCCTATTTTTATAATAATATGACTAATTGAATGACTACCCAAGTGGTAGTATTCTGTTTGGTGGGCGGATGGGACCATGGTAAGATGAATAGGTCAAAGGAAGGTTCCATCTGCATGGGAAAGTATTACCTAGGATTAATCACAACTTCCGTTAGGATTCTTGCGCCGTAAATTCGCGTTAACCATGGGTCTTCTATGGGGGGAGTAAGTCAGCTGTGATCTTCTCTCGTTCGCATGTCAACGGACTGCCAGAGACGTACGCTGTAGGTCTTGCGAGACTACATGCACATAGGTGGGAGCCCTTACGTCCCACGGACTCTGGGGTCTATGAGTGTCTGCCAGGGGCACGTAGATCTCCATCATGAGGGGTGGAATCAGGCGTTCAACCTGCTGGCGAAAATGGGTGGGCATGCATTGTGCGGAGAAGCACGGTTTGGCTTGGACCAACAACCGGGCCCCACATCTGAGTGGGAGTGGACAGGAATGTACACCTGGTTGTGCAACATGGTCTTGGTCGTCCATGTGTAAAGTAACGCATCTCTGCAGAGTGTAAAAGGATGTGGCATGTTACCCCCTGTTCCGGGAAGGAGCTGCGAACGCCGCAAGAAAGGCAACTCCATGAAGTTCTAATCCTGTGAAGATCTAGCGGGTATAGTTTTCAGAATTAAAAACAACCTCTTGAAGGAAGATTTACCAAAACCTTGCATTAGCTTGTGACTCTTTCGAGTCTAAAGCTGTAGTTAGTGCATCAAACCACCCACTATATATCATTAGCTTGCTGAGTAACGCTCGTTACTCATTCGTTCCCGTTTGACCCCCTGCTTAGAGTTGAAGCCCTACGGAAGCCGTCATCGTGAAGCCAACACTACCTCATGAAGCTAGGTGGAGTCATATACTACTTAGTCGGTGAAGCATCGTCATCAACAACGCTGATGGAGGAGAAGCTATCCAGGTGTAGGTGGAGTCCATTCTTGGACTTAGCAGTTACAAGCCATAGATTAGGGCTGACATTAGCCGTAGTGGATTTAGTTCTGAGCTAGAGTTATTCTCTCGCTTGGATTTTCGAATTGCTTCTTCTGATGTTTCATTTGCATGAGATCTTCTTGATTCATCAAAGAGATTCTCAAAATTTTGTAATGAAGTTTGTATCCTATAGCTTTGCTTGGACCCGCTGTGTTTCTGTTGTACCACTCTGAGAGATATAATATTCACGGGTAAATCCTTCTGTGAGTATTATGTCATCGACTTGCGCACTACACATGAAGTGGTGTGCTGGGTCACCACAGACACTAATCCTATCCATCTTACACAAACCTTTGCTAACTGAATCGTCGGGTGTGTGCCAACAATCATATACCGTGGAGGAGTGTCTATTTTTATGGAGGTGTATGCTAATTTCAACGAATGGTAAACAGAAAAGGCGGTACGTCACAAGCCAACTAAACTTCACAAGAGCGGCTCCCATATTAAGGACACAATTGGTGTAGAAGGTCATCCCTCTTTCTCTTTTGTTTACACAATTATGCTTTGACTGATAAATCAAGGGCAAAAAAGTGAAGAGAATTTATTTGTATTAATTTGGGGCTGGGCACCCTGTTGCCAGCTCTTCTATCATTGGATAAGCGGTGAAGCCACTAGTCCAGGGTGTGAAATCCAATATACAAGTGAGATAAAGATTCTCTATTTACGTCCTCATGAGCAAAAACAGGAACACAAAACATGAGTAATTTTGAAGGTTTTTAAAGGTAACACATGAGCAATTTACTTGGAGTGGCGATTAATTACCACATGTAGGTAGGTATGGTGGACACAATGGGAAAACTTTGGTTTTTGGGAGTTGGATTGCACAAGTAGAGCTCATACTCAGTACAGGTGGAGACTAGCAAATGACTGGGAGCAACAAATCAAGAGAGCAATAACGGCCATTGTTAGGGAGTATTAGTATAGGTATAGGAGTCCAGTCCGTAGTAGTCTAGATTACTTATATCCCATGTCATATGTAATATATATGCCCCATGGGCTATCAATAGAGACAAGTTGCATCCATAACATGGTATCAGAGCCCCAGGTTTAGGGTTCCTTTGTTTCCTCTCTCACGCGCAACTCGTGCTACCGATCCAAACTAGATGGATTTTTTCCCTATGCGTACAGATCCGTTCGTGGTCTAATTTATTCCTAGATCGATTTCCAATCTCAGCTTGCGCTTAACCTGCTCCTGACGAACATATCGGGTATCAGCCACCTGGTCTAATTTTAAACATAATCTACAGCCACTGATAACCTTCGTCAGCGCCATCAGCCATCTGGGGATGCTCTTTATCTCTCCGTGGTTCGTCAGGAGCATGCTCTACAGCAGGGTGACTCCACTGTTGATCAGTTCTACATGCAACGTTCTGCTATCTGGCGTCAGCTCGACTCTCTTCGCACTGCTGTGTGCGTCACCTGCCCGTGCTGCCAGACCGTGCGCTCCGACTTAAAGTTCCAGCGCATCTACGAGTTCTTGTCACGCCTTTGTCCTGAGTTTGAGGCTCGTTGTGCTCAGCTGCTTGCTCGTGGTCGTATTCCTATGTCGGAGGTGTTGGTCTGCTTAATGTTCCTTCTGTGCTGGCTGCCGGTGGACCTTGCCCCTTCACCCCGTGTTCCTGATCCGTCGCCTACTCCACTAGCTCCTCCGATGTCCACTGCTCCAATAGTGCCACCCCACCTTAGTGCTCCGGCTCTTATGTCGTCTCCCATCAATGGTGGAGACCGTCTCTGTCGTCATTGCGACTATTGTGGAAAGCCTGGTCACATTGAGTCTACCTGTTTCAAGAAGATGCGGGACATATCATGTGGTACTTATTCAGATCCTTCAGCTACTCGTGCTCCTACCCCGACCCCTTCAGCAGTGTCTCTGACTGAGTAGGATATTGTGCACCTCCTGCGCCAACTTATGGCTTCGAGTTCTTCTTCAACAGGTTCTGCTGGTCTTGCTACTGACTCTTCTAGCTCAGAGAAACCACCTTCTTCACAGACAGGAGCGCAACACGGGAACTCTGGTTGGTTCTGTCCCTCGCCACCATGATTCACTTCCGCTACCTCACCACCATTAGTCTCTCGTTTTTTTTCTAGTTTTCTATATTTCCGCTGCGTTCACCAGATCCGTTATTTCTTTTTTGTGTGTCTGATGTCATGAGAGTCCACCATATTTTTACTTGTCAGCCTCTTTTACCGGTCCAGTTCCTTTTATAGGATTTTTGTGTCCTCCTTATCTCGGTCCTTCTGTGGCCTCTTTTCCTCGGTCCTATTCCTTTTATAGGATTTTTGTGGCCTCCTTGCCTCGGTCCCTGTCCTTTCTATAGGATTTTTGTGGCCTCATTTTCTCGTTCCTACTCCTTTCTATGGGATTTTTGTGGCATCATTTTGCATTGTCATTGATCTACGCACGTTCTTTGCCGTTGGACTTCTTATGTCGTGGGCTTCTTGTGCTAGGATTGTTTGTGACATGCTCTTCTCTTGATCTAATATCGGTTTCTGTCGGTCTCATTCTTCGATCGACTCTATTCGCTATTCATTATTTCTTGACTCTACAGGTTTTGAAGACTCTTCATGCTACAAGAAACTTTCAAGACGTGGATTCTGGATTATTATTTTTGTTTTCTAGTGTACACTTCTTCAAATGCAATGTTATTGCATACGCGTTGCATTTGAGGGGGGGTCTTAAGGAGTATTAGTATAGGTATAGGATTCCAGTATGTATTAGTCTAGATTACTTCTATCCCAAGTCATATGTAATATATATATGCCCCATGGGCTATCAATAGAGACAAGTTGCATCCATAACAGCCATAATCATGCATAGCGACATAAACATCATTAATCAAAGCATAAGTGGTACCACAAGTTCAAAAACTAAATGATCATGGAGCCTATTAGTGGCTGGTTCGTAGTCATAAACATGATGTGAGCATGCGCCAAGTCAACCAAATAAAACATTCAAAGGAGAACACCATAAATTTATGCTTCAATATGACAAGAACAACTCATGATTATTTCAATGGCACATTAAACACTCTCAGATATTTGAGGCTAATCATGCTACTAAATAACCACAAATATTTAGAACTAAAATAACATCTAGTATGATATGACAAAGTCTAGCCACAGTCTATACAAGCTTCTACTTGCATCGTTAAAAATTCTACTTCAAGCAGCAATTTCTTTTCCCAACAAGCACCATACAAAACATGTTTTAACAAAAAAATCTCTACACGATACAGAAAAAAAACATGAGACTACTCACATAATAACACTTTTAAAACTAACAACTCTGAACAAGAGATGCAATAAAAACAATAGCTAAGCAGGAATTTTTAAAGTAACTAGAAGAAAAACTAAGAATACTAGCATATCAAGTATCCAAATGAAAAGGCGGAGCGTGTCTCTCTCCCATACAAGGAATTCTAGGGTCCAACTATATTATTGCAGCAAGGAAAACAAAGGAAAACAAAGAAAAACAAACAGACGCTCCAAGTAAACTTCATATGATGTGACCGAATAAAAATATAGTTTCACTAGAGGTGGCCTGATAGATTGTTGATAAAGAAGGAGATTCCTTTCGCAACCCCAAGCCTAGATGCTTGAGTCTTCTAAAAATATGTTTGGATGAACCACGGGGGAATCACCAAGCTTTGACCTTGTACTCTTCTTGATCACATATATCACCCTCTTCTCTTGACCCTTGAAAACTTCCTTCACACCACATTCAAAGAGTAATTCGCACTAGAGGGTTAGTGAAACAATTAAAAGTACATTGGTTATGTATGGCACAAGTTCTATTGATAATTTTAAACATGATCTACAGCAACTGATGTTTCGTGAAGCAAATAAATCCACTTGACATCGCAAAATAGCAAATGCAAGAAAAATGGCAGAATCTGTCAAAACCAGAACAATATGTAAAGACGAATTTTTTCGAGGCACTTACGCTGCTCAGATCGAAATACTTAAAGAACAAAAAGGTTGCGGAATTATCCTAGGAATAAGCACAAGAAGTTCAGATCATTTTGATTTTTCTGTGAATTATACGATTTTTTACAGTGAACAACAGAAATATGTTTCCTGCGCAGAAATCCGAAAACCAACTCCAACTATCGTCAGAAACCTTACTTGGAACTACTAAAACATAAAACGAAAGATACAAAGGAGTTGCTACAAAAGTATAAAACCCATTGACTTAAAGAAAATAGATAAAAACAAAGCAAAAATAAAACCATGGGTTATCTCTCAAGAAGTGCTTTTTTTAACGCCTTTTAGCTAGGCCTAGAAAAGTGGAATCAAGTATTTCCAAGTGAAGAAGCATCTAAATTTTAACTGGTTCGAATTATGTAATCAAAAGGAAAATTCATTCTTTTTCTAGGAAAGTGTTCCATACCTTTCTTGAGTGGGAACTGAAATTTAATATTCCCCTCTTTCATATCAATAACAGCACCAACAGTTCTAAGAAAAGGTCTTCCCAAAACAATTGGACAAAAAGCATTGCATTCAATATTCAAGAAAAAGATAAACAGGGACAATATTATTATTAGCCATGATAAGAACATCATCAAATCTCTCCAGATGTTTCTTTCTAACATTATCAATAAGACGAACATCCAAATAACAAGGTTACAATGGTGGTAAATCAAGAATATCATAGAGTTCCTTGGGAATAAAAGAGCTACTAGCACCAAGATCACATTGAGCACTGCAATAAAAATCATTCCCTTTCATTTTATTAATGGGTTCCCAACCATCATCTAGCTTCCTAGGGATAGTGGCTTCACATCTTGACCTTTCTAATCTGCATTAGAGCATTTGTAATATGTTTTGTGAAAGCCATATTCATAGTACTAGCATTAGGACTAATAGCAAGATTTTGTAGGAACTTAATCACTTCCGTTATGTTTCAATCATAAAAGTCAAGATCATTTTTATCAAAGGTAATGGGACCATTGTCTCCCATGTTTATTAAAATTTCAGCACTTTTATCAGGAACATTTTAGCAGTTTAAGTCAGTTTTGCATTTTTAATAGCAGAAGTGGGAGTGTTTACAACACCAATTACTTTACCATTGATAGTATAAGGTTTTATAGCATGATAAGCTTCAGTATTACAAGTGGTGGTAATTGTGGAAACATTAGCTATATTATTCTTTCTACCTATTTCATCTTCCTTTTCCCATCTAGCATGCAATTCAGCTAACATACTAACATTATCATCAATTCGAATTTGGATAGAATTTAAAGTTTTACTTTCTTTAACATCATGAGGCATAAACTTTAGTTTCAGAAAATGAACATCAAGAGCAAGGCTATCAACTTTAGAAGCAAGAACATCAATTTTGACAAAATTTTCCTCAATAGATTTATTAAAAGCAGTTTGCGTACTAATAAAAACTTTAAGCATGTCTTCAAGATCAGAGGGTACACTTTTATTGTTGTTGTAGGAATTACCATAAGAATTACCATAAGCATTGCTATTATTGGGAGGATATGGCCTACAATTGTTCCTACCAAAATTATTCCTATAAGCATTGTTGTTGATTTTTTTTAATGAACTTCACATCAACATGCTCTTCTTGAGCAACCAAAGAGCCTAAAGGAACATTGTTTGGATCAATGGAAGCATGGACATTGACTAGCATAGACATAATAGCATCAAGTCTATCACTCAAAGAGGAGGTTTCTTCAACCGAATTTACCTTCTTACCAGTTATAGCTCTCTCAGTATGCCATTGAGAATAATTTACCATCATATACTAAAGAAGCTTTGTTGCTGCCCCCAAGGTCATGGACATAAAGTTTCCTCCAGCAGCTGAATCTAGAAGGTTTCTTGAAGAAAAATTAAGCCCTGCATGAAAGGTTTGGATGATCATCCAAGTAGTCAGTCCATGAGTGGGACAATTCTTTACTAAATATTTCATTCTTTCCCAAGCTTTTAACAACATGATCATGATCAAGTTGCTTAAAATTAATAATGCTACTTCTTAAAGATATAATCTTAGCAGGAGGATAATATTTTCCAATGAAAGCATATTTACACTTAGTCCAAGAATCAATACTATTTCTAGGCAAAGATAGCAACCATTCTTTAGCTCTTTCTCTCAAAGAGAAAGGAAACAATTTTAGTTTAATAATATCTCCATATACATCTTTATATTTTTGCATCTCACATAGTTCAACAAAATTATTAAGATGGGCAGCAACATCATCAGCACTAACACTAAAAAATTGTTCTCTCATAGCATTCTGCTCGCACGCAGGCTACCCACGCTCGCTGCTTAGTGGGCCCTGTGATTTCTAATGGAAAAATCCCACGACTTCCGCTGCAGATGGTCACGTTACCTTTCCCTTTTTACCCTGGCGCCGCTTCATTTCCCCTGGCCTTCCTTCTTGAGTTGACACCTGCCCATTTTGGGGGCCGCCGCATCTCCTTTTCCCCCTATTAGCATTTACTTCACCGTCCACCCCACCACTCGCCTCCAACCCGTCCCAATCCCCTTTCTCCCTGCTCTGCGCCGGCGTCGACAGCTCCGTGAGCGCCATGGCCAACTTTCCCGCCAACCCTTTCGGCTTCATGCCGGGACCCATGGAGGTGGAGGCGGATGCTGATGGCAGGCTGCAGAGGATCATGGTTGTTGTCGACGACACCCCTCTCTCCCATGAAAGCTTTGCTCTGGTAAATGTCAATCCCCTTGTCCCTGAGCACCGTAAGCAATCAGTCCTTGAGGAGATTGTCCGCATTTTGAACGAGGATTTTGATTTGCAACTTACGCACTCTGAGACCTATCCGTGGGGCGTTGGATTGATTGCTTTTGATTCGCCTGTCATCCGAGACCACCTAGTTCATGATAGCCCCCATGCGCTAGATGAGAATTCCACGTTTAGCATTGTTCGTCACGACGAAGGAATTAACATGCGATTTGCGGTTTTTGAATATGAAGCATGGATAATGTTCTTGGGATTTCCGCTTGATTATCAAACTGAATACTATATCAATAAGGCGGTTTCTTGTTTTGGAAAACTTATTCTTTGGCACTGTCCTGGTACCCGCCACGCTAGAGTTCTGGTTAAAGCTTGGATTAACGATTTGGCTTCGGTCCCCTACAGCTTAGTGATCAAACGTATTGGATCTCTTGGTGGGGTGGGTCGTTCTTGGTCTGTACTTGTTTATGTTCTTAATGGGCGCCATTCGAACACTGCACTGTTCTCTACTGAAGACCCGCTCCCTCTGCATAATGCCACGCCTCACCCGCTGATTATGCCTGGACTTTCTGTCGCTATGCAGAATCAAATGGCGGTGCACAACTGGCTTCAGATGAATGCCCAGCATCCTCAGGAGGGGACTGCACCAGCTGATGCTCTGCCGGCTGTGATAAACCACTGGGAGCAGCCTTCTCCGGTCCCGGACCCCATCCTGGCCAACGGATGGCGTGCTTGGCCAGATGCTAGCTCTTCAGCTCGGTGATCATCGCTTTCCGTGGTATTAATTTCCGCAGGCTTACTGGTTATGATGGTCCTTCTATGATGGACGGAATCCCACCCTCTGATACTGATCTTGTGGATGGCATTGATCTATGGAATGCATACGCTGCGGAGTCTGATGATTCCTTGTCTTCGGTTATCTCCGCTTCCTTTGCTGAAGCTACTGATACGGGACGGATGGCTGAGCTAATATGGCCTTCTTTTATGCATTACCTTGGTTGGATGCTCTCATTGACTCATCGTCGTCGCATTTTATGTCCAATTGATCCCACTAGTGCCCCCCCAGTCCGGGAGATTTTCTGAAACTCTATGATGCGTCTAACTGGGCCCTTGAGGATGCCTCCCTGCATTTGTTGGACCCTGTTGCTGCTGTGCTCCCTATGCCTGCTATCCCCATCTGGATTGGTGCTGCTCTACTCCTGCATCCGTATTCTCCTAAGTGTTCGCTTGATGGTATCATGGACGTGTGCACCCATGCACAGATTACTGGAGACTACTGTCAGTTTGCTGACCTGACAGAAAAGGGTGCTACTTCTGACGGCAGCTTTCAGGTTGCAATATCATCTGATGGGGATAATGTGATCTCTCCACCACGCCCAGGTCGTGGACGTCCCCGTCGTGCTCCTACTCCGATTCAGGTGGCTACGGTGCGCAGATCTACTAGGAGCAACAATGAAGGCTATAATTTTGAATCCTTACCATTGGGTCCTTCTCGTCGCAAGGGTACTCAGACCCCCAAAGCCAATGCCCCCCTATCACTCTTCTGACAGAGATGCAGCGTATTGGCGTCGAGGAGTGCAACATTGCACCTGAGGAGCTTTCGGCCGCCAAGCTCCTCCAGAACAAGCCCATCTAGACGTGCTCTCTACCTGACGATCTGCAGCTACTTTCTTAAGCCTCTGCTTGGATCGTTATCTATCCTTTCGTTTGTGTTCTTTTCGTAAGCGTGATGTCGACTCGTTTTGTTAAACCTAAGTTATCGAACCTTATGTGGCACATTTTATGTTGGGATGTTCGTGGTCTGAATGGTGCGGAAAAATGGCCACTTATCTATGATAAAATTTCAGAAAGTAATGCTTCTATCTTATGTTTTCAAGAAACAAAGCGCGCTAGTTTTGACCTTGCTTTTATCAAATTATTTGCGCCTAGACGTTTCGATCGTTTTGCTTTTGTCCCCTCGGATGGATCTTCGGGCGGAATTATTGTCATCTGGCCTAGCCAAAAATTCAATGCACACGTCCTGCTTGAAGAATCCTTTGCGCTTGTAATGCAATTCACCTCAGTTACTACGCTGGAATCCTTTATACTTGTTAACGTATATGGACCTTGTGATGGCAATGCGAGGGAGAATTTTGTTGCCTGGCTATTCCATCTAGTTATTCCTTCGGACGCTCATTGGATCGTTCTCGGGGACTTTAATTTCTATCGCTACTCTGACAGCCGTAACCGACCAGGAGCTAACACTGTAGACATGGCTACGTTTAACGAGATTATCGGCCATCTTGGCCTCATTGAGCTGCCCATCAAAGATAGATGCTATACCTGGAGCAATATGCAATCGGATCCCCTTTTAATTCAACTTGACTGGTTCTTCACCTCGCATGAGTGGACAATTAAGTATCCTAACTCTACTGTCCGCACTTTGTCTCGTCCTATTTCTGATCACTCGCCGTGTGTAGTCTCTATTGGCACGGATATTCCTCGCGGATCGGTATTTAGATTTGAAAACCACTGGGTTAAGCTCCCAGGCTTCATGGAATTGGTGCAAAGAATCTGGAATATCCATTGCCCAGGGGACAGTGCTCGATCCATCTCGGGCAAGCTCAAACTCCTACGCAAAGCCCTACGCAATTGGTCAACTAGTATTTCAATGATATCCCTTTATATCGAAAATTGCAATAAAACCATCCTTCACTTCGATGAAATTGAAGAACAGAGGCCTTTGCACATCACTGAATGGAATTTTCGACGCATTGTTAAGCAGAAGCTCAAAATCCTTCTTGATTGCAAACTTGAGTATTGGAAGAAACGCTGCACCACTCGTTGGGCTAAATTTGGTGGTGAAAACACTAAATTCTTTCACTCAATGGCATCTATTCGGTATAGACATAATATTATTGCTGCCCTTGACAGAGGAGATGGTACCATGACTATGGAACACTTTGAGAAAGCTGGTATCCTTAGAACAGCATTCAAGCAAAGGCTAGGTGTCTCCTCCCCTATTGATCCTTTATTTAATTTTTCTTCATACATCCCTGCTAGGGATGGCCTTGAGGCCCTTACCTTGCCATTTTCACATGAAGAAATTGATAAAGTCATTGCTGATACTCCTACTGATAAAGCCCCTGGTCCTGATGGTTTCTCTGGAATTTTCTTTAAAACATGCTGGCCAATAATTAAATGGGATTTCTACAAACTTTGTGATGATTTCTGGTCAAACAAGGTCAATCTTCAAAGTATTAATGATGCCTATATTGCTCTCATTCCAAAATTGTCTGGCCCCACTGGCCCAAATGATTTCAGACCTATTTCCTTACTCAATTCCTCCTTTAAACTGATTACCAAGCTGTTGGCAAATCGACTGCAAAACAAAATTTTGGAGCTTGTACATGCTAATCAATATGGATTCCTTACTAATAGATCAATCCATGACTGCCTTGGCTGGGCTTTTGAGTATATCCACCAATGTAAACAATCCAAAGCTGAGATTGTTATCCTAAAATTGGATTTTGCTAAGGCATTTGATACTATCGAACATGCTGCCATTTTAGCTATTCTTAAATGTTGGGGTTTTGATAACAGATGGCTCAATTGGGTGCAATCTATCTTTAGCACTGCCACTTCCTCGATCTTACTAAATGGAGTCCCTGGAAAGAAATTCCCATGTCGCAGAGGTGTTCGTCAAGGAGACCCTTTCTCCCCTATTTTATTTGTTGCTGGGGCAGACCTCCTCCAGTCCATGATCAATTCACTTATGCTTGCTGGATCACTTACTCCACCTCTTCCAATCCCTGGTGCTGATTTCCCAGTTGCTCAATATGCTGATGACACGCTACTTATCCTCCAAGCATGCCCTACTCAACTTGCTACGCTTAAAACCCTTCTGACCAGCTTCTCTGCTGCCACTGGCCTGCACGTAAACTACTCCAAATCCTGCCTATTTCCTATCAATATTACTCAAGAGAAATTGAATGATCTAGCCAACATTCTGGAATGTGCCACGGGTTCTCTGCCATTTACCTACCTTGGGCTCCCCCTAGGAGACACCCGTCCTACGGTGCAAGACCTTTCTCCTATTGTGGACCAAGTGGAGCGACGACTTAATGCTAGTGTACGATTTCTGGATTATGGCTGTCGGCTTACTCTTGTAAATTCAGTCCTCTCATCCCTCCCGGTGCACTTCTTATGCTCTCTACGCATCCCTAAAACCACGATTGCTCTATTCGATCGGGTGAGGAGACAATGCTTATGGAGTAAGGCTGATGAGGGTCGTGTTCAATCACTAGCTGCTTGGCCTCTTGTCTGCAAGCCAAAAATACATGGTGGACTCGGGATTAAAAACATCGATTTGCATAATCAGGCCCTGCTCATGAAACATCTCCACAAGTTCTTCTGCAAGCATGATACCCCATGGGTGCGACTAGTTTGGTCTCTATATGATACCAGCTCACCGCCTCAAGCCCAATCTGCCAGAGGATCTTTTTGGTGGCGAGATATTTTCAAACTCATTGGTACCTACAGGAGTATTACTACGTCAAACGTAAACAACGGGCTTACAACTTTATTTTGGAAAGATTATTGGCTAAACAAGACTTTGCTATGTGATCGTTTTCCTCGTTTATACTCATTTGTGCTAAATGAGAACTCTTCCGTGGCTGAGATGAAGTCCTCCTGGGATATTAACAACATATTTGCCCTGCCATTATCCACTCAGGCATTTGACGAACTCAACCAACTTCTTATGTTAATGGACTCCATTATGCTCACCAATGAATTGGAAGACACAAAATGCTTCCCTTGGGGTTCTAGTCTCTTCACTTCATCTAGATTCTACAACTACATGTTCTCTCAGCTGCCTAAGCAAGAATCTTTCATTGCAATTTGGAAGTCAAAATGCCTTCCAAAGTTAAGAGTGTTTGCCTGGCTTTTGCATATGGACAAACTGAACACTAAGGACCTCATGATCAGGAAGCATTGGTCATTTGATGGGGGAACAAACTGCATTCTATGTGATCACAATGTTGGTGAAACAAGAGACCACCTATTTTTCTCATGCCAGTTTGCTACCAACTGTTGGAACTTTACCCGAATTAAATGGAACTTATCCCTCCCTTTTTCCCAAAGATTTCTCCAGGCCAAAAAGGATTTCAGTGGAGAACATTTTACTGAGATTTTTGTATGTGCCTCCTGGAACATTTGGAGGAGTAGAAATGATTTTATCTTCCAGGGCATTACTCCTACTTTCACCAAATGGAAGAGCACATTCCATGAAGATCTCCTCCTGCACCAACATAGGATTTCACCTCTATTACTTCAAGAGTTTTTAGCTTGGATTTCCAAATACTTCTCCTAATGTATATTTACTTTCAAGTCCACCTCTTTCCCCCCTAATTGTATTTCTTGTTTTTCTCCAATCCCCCCCCTTTTTCTCTTTGTAAGCTCCTGGCTTTCATTATATAATTTGAAAATCACACCATAGGGTTTTTGCCCTATGGTAACACTTTCAAAAAAAAAACAAGGTTTAATAGGGCAATCTTTATCTCATAAAAATCAACAGGTGGAGCAATACGTGTGCTAATGAAATCATTGTTGTTGGTGCTAGTGAAGTCACACAACTTAGTGTTCTTAGGAGTAGTCATTTTAACAAGGCTAAAAACAGGAATAAAACTACAGGTAGAATAAAAACTATTTTTTTTGTGTGTTTTTGATAAAGAGAAGCAAATAAGACAAAATAAAATAAAATAAGAAAAACTAAAACAAAGTAAAGAGATTGGAAGTGAGAGACTCCCCTTGCAGAAATTCTCTTCCTCCCCGGCAACGGTGCCAAAAAATAGCTTGATGGTGCAGGTCTTGCACTCGTTGGGAAACCCCAAGAGGAAGGTATGATGAGCACAACATCGGTTTTCCCTCAGAAATAAACCAATGTTTAATCGACCAGTAGGAGGAAGGAGTAAGTTCAAAAGGTTGATGCAGTTGAGGTGGCAGGGCCCACTACCGGTTCAGAAGCAACGTGGAACCTACACAACACAATCAAATCACTTTCCCCAATGAAGCAGTGAGGTTGTCAATCTCACTGGTTTTGCTGAAAACAAAGAGGTTAAACGTATGGTGTGGAAAACGGTATGAAAACAGTAGCAACAGTGTGAAAACAGTGGAAGCAGTGTGTGTATTATCAGTATGAGGAAAATGGACCGGGGTCCACAGTTACCTAGTGGTGTCTCTCCGTAAAAGATAAATAACATGTGTGGTGAACAAATTACCGCTGGGCAATTGACAGAAATGAAGGTTTCACCATAGTGCATATGAAATACATAAAGATTACTATGTGATTCATGCGCGCATTACAACAAAATACATAGACCGTCATCCAACTGCATCTATGTCTAATAATCCACCCTCCAAATATCATTCGACCAAACGTTGGGTATTAAGTTGCAAGCAACAGATAATCGCAGTAAGCAAAGTGTGTAATGTAAAAAATAGCATCATCCTTAGACAAAGCATTGTTGTTTTCTCCCTAATGGCAATATCACATCCTCCATTCGTCACGTTTCTGTCACTCGAGCACAAATGCAAAGGAGGCATGAACCCACTATCGAGCATAAATACTCCCTCTTGGAGTTACTAGAATCTACTTGGCCAGAGCATCTACTAATAACGGAGAGCATGCAAGATTAACATAAGCATGAAGAAAACATGATAGATTGATAATCAGAAGACATAACATTCAAAATTCATTAGATCCCAGCAAACACAACATGTAGCATTACATAAAGATGATCTCGATCATGTGAGGCAGCTCACGAGATCTAAACACGAGGTACAAAGTGGAGAGAACAACCATCTAGCTACTGTTATGGACCCGTAGTCCAGGGATGAACTAATCACGCATCACTTTGGAGGAGGGCATGGTGGTGTAAACCCCTCCGGTGATGAATTCCCCTCCCGGCAGGGTGCCGGGGAGAGCTCCAGAACCCTCCCGATCTTGGGATGACGATGACGGCGGCCACGGGTCTTTCTCGGGACGAAGTGGTATATCTTTAGGGTATACGTCTCGGGGTTATAAATAGGCGAAAGGGCAAAGGCGGTGGAGGCTGGGGGGCCCACACCACCCCATGGCGTGGCCTGGGGGCGCCGCCCTATGGTGTGGGCCCCCTCCGGGCCTCTTAGGGATTCCGTGGAACCTTTGGGAATTCTAAGACTTCCGGGCTTCGAATTTTCCAAGTCCGAGAATATTTCCATAACAACTTTTTTTAAAATAAAAACAGCAGAAAACAAGGAACTGGCTCTGTGGCATCTTGTCAATAGGTTAGTCCGAGAAATCGATAAAAATGACATAAAGTGTATAGAAAACATGTGGGAAACAATAAGAAAATAACATGGAACATCATAAATTAAGGATACGTTTATGACATATCACATCATCACGAGCAAAGCCCACAAGTAAAATGATTCTCTCCTCATGTTCATCAATGAGACCATGTGCTTCACTTAATTGATCCATGAGAGGATCAAACATGGTTTTAGTTTCACCTTCTAGTTCCTTCACAAAGTTGGTTAGAGAATATTGAACATTCTCCACTTCCTCAACACAATTTAATAAATATGGAGTGTAAGAATTTGCAAGTTTGAGTGTAGGAGTGACTTTTGGGGATATAGCCTTGGACATAAAGCACTTGTGACTAGAGGGGGCCTTCTTGCAACTGGGGTTGGAGAAGAGAGAGCTTAAGTTTGAGGGAATGGCGCCCTTTTCCACGGACGCCATGCCCACTTGTTCACCATCACCATCACTCTCTTCACCACCGGATGTATATTCAATTTCTTTTGCAATCAATGCCCTTGGAGGACCTCTCTTGATGAAGTTCTTGTACTTTGGAATTAAAGTGGACTTCTTTATTATCCTTCCACCATTCTCAATCCTACTCTTGAAAGGGCACTTCGCAACAAATTGCTCACTATCTCCATAATTGAAGAAAGCCCTTGACTTCTTCATGCTCGAGGCTTCCTTTCCCTTGTTCTTTGTTGAATTTGATCTAAAGTATCCTTTCTTCCACCACTTATGTTGAGCAAGGTCTAAGCATTCTTCATGGGATATCATCATCTCCTTCTCGGAGACAAAATGTGAGGAACCACCATCATCACTTGAATACTCTTCTTCATGGGATGTGGCCTTCAAGGCAAGAGAAGTTCTCCTCATTCCATTCACACGGTCCATGACATCATCAGAGGACTTCTTCATCATGTTCAAGGTAGTGAAGATACCTGATGGAGGGATAATAACCCGGTAGGCCAACTCCAAGGTGTAACACGGCCCAAAGGACGCTGCGCAATTTCCGGCTAAGGATAAAGAAACTTCTGGAAGGCCCAAATTTGTAGGCCTCGTAACCCGGACTGTGGGTTACGGTAAAGGAAAGTTAGGGTTTAAGTGTGGTGTCCGGGTAGGATTCAGGGTACATCTTGGAGTGTAAGCCAGGGGGTACGGGTGCTTTATAAACCGACCCCTAGGCTTAGTTGAGACGGATCTAAGAACCCTAGAAGTATCGCTTGGTATCGAGCGTCCGGTGTATACGAGAGATCGAGTTAATATATTAAGATCGGAGACTCGGCGACTTGATTGCCGGCTACTCGATCGAGTTCCCTCATGTTTTCCTCCGAGCTAAACCCTCTCCCAAACGCCTGTGTCGTCTTGCCCCAAGATCAGTTACCCCCGGTAACGTCTGCCGTGATTATCCCACGACAGTTGGCGCCCACCGTGGGGCCTGCGTCCAAAGGTGTTTACATCACGGGAGAAGCTCGGAAGAACATGGAGAATCTTGTCGTCGGCGAGATCTACATCGACCACGAAGGGGAGAAGATGGTGGACGATTCCGGCTGGGGGCCAGAGTCGGATCACCTTGAATCCGGATCCGTCGTGACAATCGGCCGGATCAGCGTCTTCATCGGTATGGTATGTACTTCCGGTTCGATCCCTGACAATTTTGGATCTGATTCTGTGTCAGGGGAGGCCACTTATATCCAATCAGATGAAGAAGAATCAGTTGGAACGACATATCTGACAGAAGAACCCATCGCGAAGTGGGAACAGCCGGAGGAACCGGCATGGACCCCGCGCGACCGGGTCGAAAGAGAGGATGATGCCGAGTCCATCCTGGATCTGCTGGAGAACCGGTATGAGGAGAATAACAGCGAAGAGGGACAGCATGAATTCGCGCCAAGCATCATACGCCGAGTTGCAGTTTACACGGCTCCCGCGACCAATCTCAACCAAGAGACCGTAGCCGCGGCCGCGGCCGGGTCAGCACAAGCATTAACCCGGCAGCAGGGGCCGGCTAACGGAAACACGGTTTTGGCCCAGGTTGACGGAGAGTCGGCATCGGTTACCAGTCAAGCGCCAGAAAACGAGTTACACGCGAACACGTTCGGATTCCTAGCAAACCGGACACCAGGAGCGGGTCCTTCCAATCCACAACATCCGGCCTTGTTCAACAACAATCTGATCCTAGATCCGACGGTTCTTGCCACAGTTATCACTCCAGAAAACGCGGCGGAACGTGTTAGGGATTTGGGCGTAGCCCGTCGTGCATTGGAGCAGCAGAGGAGGCAAGTAGAAGCAGAAAGACAAGGGATGGCCACACGGCAACGCGAGCTGGATGCACTGGAAACCCGGCTCCGAGAGGAAACGACTAGAATACATCAAAGGCACCAAACTAGATTACCAGCATTGGGAGAAGTCATAAACCCGGCCGCACTATTTATCACGCCTCAGGATCAGCCGATTCCAGCGGCAAATCAAGGAACCGTCCCTCAGCCGACAACCGGAGGAGTACAACCGGTAGACACGCAGGCCGGGTTACCCGCACCACGGACTGGAGTTACTGCCGGCAATACTGTACCACCGCCACCACCACCACCACCATCGCGTTTTCGCACACCAGCAGGTCATTACAACAATCCCATGGACAACGTGTACGCGGCAACGCTTGCACTAAATCAAATCCCCGTGAGAGAGTCACCCCACGCAGAGGAGACCCGGCGGGCGATAGATATGCTGCGCACCGCGGTGGCGCAACAGGTTAATTACCCGGATCACAAAAGTGGAATGCATGGGACACCATATGTCAGCCAATAACAAGGTAACGCTAGAAACATCCAAACAAGTTCGGCACGGCGGAGGGAAGAGCAGCAGCAAATGCCGCCTCCTCCACACATTCAGGCAGTACCAGCAGCATCAGCAGCACAGGCCATCGTGGATAGTTCCAGAGCCAGGAGAGCCGTGGCCGGGTCTGCGGCACATGGGCCACCAGCAGTACCGCATCCAGCTGTACCCCCTGCAGGATCACACGTTTCCCGAGTAAGACCAGCTTCAACCATTCTTGCAGGGCCTAAGTGTCTTTCGGATAGCATCAGGGCTGAACCTTACCCGGAAAAGTTCAAAGAACCGGGTAAAGTGGTGAATTATGAGCCGACTATGGATCCGGAAACATGGTTGAGCAGTTATGAGATGGCCATGTCGATTCGCAATGCGTCCGAGAATCTTCAAGCCAAATTCATGTATCTAATGATGTCAGAGGGAGCAGCAAAGTTATGGTTTGCCAATCTACCGGAAGGATCTATTAAGTCATGGGAAGAATTGAAAACTGCGTTTATCAAGCACTTTCACGGGACGTGTAGAAAGTTATTCACTATTGATGACCTAGAGCGATGTGTTCAGAAGAAGGGAGAATCGGCGCGCAGCTGGGTGCGCCGGGTTATGGAAATTCTTCATTCATCTACGGATATTCAGCCCAAGGATGCGCTGCAAGCTATGGCAAAGACCTGCAAGTACACACCTTTAGTACAAAAGTTAACTCGCATGAAATCTAGTCGGAACGCTTCGGAGGTTACAATGGGAGAATTGATGGATGCATGCAACAAACATGCCGCAACGGACACTACGGAAGAGGAAACTGATGATAAAAAAGCAAAAGCAAACATAAGTAATAACGGAAGAACCGGCAACGGATCAGCGCCGGGTAACAACAGCCAGAACAAGCGTCCGTTTGAAGGAGGCTCCGAGTTTGTCGCCAATACTGAAGCTGGATCTTCCAGACCCAGGGCAGAAGGAAATTTCAATACTGGAAATCACAATGGAGGAAACTATCAAGGGCCACCAAGACCGAGTAATAATTGGGACATATTCAGAATGGCATGCCCGAAGCACAGCAGGAACGGTAGGCCAGCTAACCACTCCTTGGAGCAGTGCGCCGACCTACAGAGATGGAAGAATGAGGAAGTGAACAGAGCCATGCGAGGTGCAGGTCGGGGAGGAGGACCGGGTCCAGGTGGAAACCCGGGCAACGGCCCACCCCCAGCCGGTAACCCGGCAGCTGGAAATCAAGGTAATAACCAAGGGGGAGCAGGAGGTTTCCAGGCCAACCCCAAGCAGTTGGGCCAATATCACGTGCATACTACAGGAGGTTCTAACAAGGACAAAAAGATACTGAAGCAAGCGGTCAACTCAGTTTCTTCGGCTGTCCCAAGATAGCTGAGATGGTCAGAACAGGACGTAACATGGAGCAGAAGGGATCACCCGAAAAGAATAGAACACCCGGGAGTCTTAGCATTAGTAGTCACACCGCAGGTCAATGGGTATGAGCTGAAAAAAGTTTTGATGGACGGTGGAAGTAGCATCAATATACTGTATTGGGAAACCTTCTTACGCATGGGCCTCAAGGAGTCTCAGCTACAAAAAATTTCAACAATTTTTCATGGGATAGTGCCGGGTCATTCAGCGTGCCCCGAGGGAAAAATCGCATTGGAGGTAGCTTTTGGGGAATCAAAGGATAACTATCGAGTTGAGTGGCTCACTTTTGAGGTGGTCAAGTTGCACAGTCCTTATCATGCGCTATTCGGAAGGCCGGCTTATGCTAAATTCATGGCTAGGCCGTGTTACGTGTGTTTACAGCTGAAAATCCCGGGTCCTAAGCAGACCATTACCATACATGGAAATCAAGATATAGCAGGTGAGTGCGATGAAGGAGACGCAGCAATGGCCGAGCAAGCCTGTAGAAAAGAGGAACTCAAGCATTACCGGTCTCAAGCTGACCCGGAGGACAGAACCACATCAAAAAGGCCGAGCACTGAAGGCGAAAGAGCTAAGTTCAAGGCAGCACAAGATGCTAAGATGGTGGCTTTTGTCAAGGATGGTTCCTCCAAACAATCTGGTATAGGAGAAGAAACTGCACGGCCGCTCACAGCCAGCCGCGTTATGGAAACACCTCACCCGGGTTGGCTGGTAAACCCGGTACTTATCATGAAAAAGTCCAACAAATGGAGAATGTGTATCGGTCACGTCAGCCCAGGACCGGTTCCCAAGAAGAACTAAACAATGTAACAGGCAGCAGGTTTCAGACGCGCTCTTTTCCTACCCAGGGTACCTAAGGGGACTGGAAGGTTTTTAATGAGGCGGCCTGCTGATCCAAACTTTCTCGTATCAATAAAGAGATGGTTATCAAGTCCTATTTTGTTACGATCTTTACTTCGGTTACAGGTGAGTAGTATCCATTGCTATCAATACATCAGTATCATTAAGTATGTTGAATATATATAGGTCTCGGGGGCTGATTGCTTGAATAGCACAGCCACAAACCCAAAGACCCGGCCTTGATGCCTATGAGTTATAAGGGCCGATCACTCGCAAACGAGTACGGCTGCAATCTTATAACCGGACAAAGGAGCCAAATTTTCTTGACTTTTCTTACTTGAGCTCGATGTGACTCGCACTAAAGTGGCATGATTTGCTCGCTTACGATTACAATCAGCCATGAAGCCCAATGGGACTTGTCTGACCCTGTTTTCGTATAGATGTAACAACATGGTATCCACGCGAAAGCCGGCTTACAGTACAAGATAGTCAAAAGGGTCATCTAAACCACAAGTTATGCAGAGTACAAGGCTAATAGCTGGAAACTCAACGTTTATCAAGCATAACTTCATTATCTATATGAAACAATTCCGGGTTTCGGCTTAGCAACAACAAGTTTGTTCTCTTCGAAAATACCACACACCACAGACTCGGAAATTCGGGCCTTGGGGACTGTGGGTTTCGAAACAGAGTCAAGTTGTTTCGTCGCTAAGCTCGAAAGACCCCAATGTCCGAGTCATGGGGACTTAAAGAAAAGTCCACCTGTCAAAACTCACGATACTCGGAAATAAAGAGGGGAATAAAAAGAAATGAAAAGAAAGTCGGATATCAAGAATAAGTTCAAAAATAGACAAGTATCAAGTTCATCAAAAGGCCTAGAAAGGCACGAAGTGTATCACAGAGATAAAGTGCGTTACAAATTGCGACACCAGTATCAAGGGTGCACAGGCGCACCGTCGAAAGAATACTTGTTTGGAATAAAAGCATCATATGATCGAAGTTTTTGATGGCATTTGCCTATTCAGCTTCCTGAGTAGGGTCCACATCTTTGCCCTTGCCCTCCGGGCCTTGCTCCTGGACCTGTTCTTTAGCTATCCCGGCGTCATCACACGGATTCTTCGCGACAGGACGGACAGGCGGAAGAACAGCTGGTGTAGAGGTGGTTGGCTCTGATCCTAACTCGGCCTCTCTCTTCGCAGTTTCTTCCCTCTTCCTGGCCGAGTCAGCAGCCCATTTCTCCAAAACATCAAAGGGCGGGGGTGCGTCCTCCGTGACGATCTTGCCTTCAGCATCATACGCACTCATAATTGTGTTCAGATCCATACTATCGTCCAAAGTGGTGGCCGAATGACGCACTGCGGACTGTATGGCCTTGAAGTCCTTGGGTGAAAACTTGGAGCCATCCGCTTTGAATTCTGGAAACCCGGATATTACCTTTGCCGGATCAAGCTTCGGAAAATAAGCCTTAGCCAGGGTAAAAGCCCGGGTCATACCAATCCGGCATGCCGAGCGTTTCCAGATTTCAATCCAGGCAGGAACGGTGGAGCAGGCTTGGATAAGATTTTCTTCACCCGGATATACTTCAGTAGGCCACTTCACGGCGTCCAGTATAAACTTCGTGCCGGCAAAGAAAGTCCGGAGCACAGTCTTTAAAGTTTTAGCCTTTGTAATGGCATTCTCCTCTGGGGCCGCAAGGTTGGCACCTGCAGTTGAAACAAAGTAAGAACGTATCAGTAATCCCGAGTATCATGTAATAAAGTAAAGGCATGAAGTCAGTCGGCAGCAAAAACTTACTAAGCAAGATGCGGTAGGTATCGGTAACCTGGTCCGATAATTTCTTCAGTGCGGTTTGAGCAGTGTTGTACTTCTTCTTGTATTTAGAAACATCCTTCTTCAAGGTTTCCATGTCATCCTCAAGGGCTTCTCTACGCTTTACCTCGGCAAGAAGAAGTTGTTCGGTCTTGAGCAAAACTTCATCAGACCGGGTCATCTGTGCCTGTAGAGAACAAGGAGCGCAAGTATCAGTCGGGTATCATGGCAAGCCGACTATTGCATAAAGTACCAAGCATAACTTCAACAAAGTTATGCTCGGAACTTGGGGACTAAATGTATACTGCGAGATATCAAGTGTTATTACCTGGTGCTCTGCGGCCATGCGCTCTAGAATGTTGCTCTCTGAGGTCTTCATAGTGAGGAGAGTGCTCATCAGCTGGTCAAAAGTATCATTACCCGTGTTAGAAGATCCGGGTCCTTGGAAACTCGGAGAAGGAGTTTTCTTCTTAGCGGGAGATGGCATCCGGGTCGTCCGAATGTTGGAACCTGGTGTTCCTCCCCCCGCACCCAGAGTTGCAGTTTTTTCCTTCTCGCTTGCATGCGAGGCTATCGGATACCCGGCTCCTTGACTGGCCGGGTTCATTGGTGACACTTGCCCTTCGTCGCCAGCTGCGGCTGCTGTATTATCAGTCGGGGTCCCCGTACCCGGGTCATCGGTCTCCATATCCTCTTGGTCGCTAATAATGACCGTGGCCCTATAGATAGTATGAGTGAGCAGTTAGTATACAACCAGGAAAGGGTGATGAAAATGTGATAGAACGTCAGGAAAGGAACTTTACCCGGGATTCACTGCAAAGTCCGAAGGGAATTCGCTGCTGGACCCGGGCGAGACTGAAAAGTATCAGGTGAGATTTCGTAAGGGAATGGTTCAGGAAGATTGTTTCGTCCAAGAAGGGATAAGGTAAATACCAGCGCGCCGAGTCAGAGATAATGAAATACCCGGGTTAAGAGCATCAACACCCGGGTAATTTCGGGTCGCTCTGCGCTTGGTCGCGGGTGACTCCTTCTAATATGGCCAGTGGAATAACGTCAAGTTAGCTCATGTATATCACCAAAGGAATACGAATTGAATATAAGGAGGCAATATGAAACCTTGAAGACGGCCCCTCGGGGTTTTCTTTTAGATCCAACTTTTATTGTCGGCTCCACTTCCTCCTCATCACTGGCGGATTCTACCTTGCCATCAGTTTCTTCTTCTTCGTCCTTGTCCTCTTGCTCTGGAAGTTATCAAGGTCACAGTTGGAAAATGAAGAACAGGACACGACGAACTCAAAGGAACTAAGTGAAGTTCGAAACGTACCTTCATCCGAGTTAGTGCCATCCTCTTGCTCCTCTGGATTTTCGGAGTTAGGAGGAGTTTCAATCTTCCAAAAGGGATCATCAGCCTGAGAACAAGGTATAAGAATAAGGTTTATTAGTCATATCGAGTGGAAGGTGTGAAAGCAAGAGTATGAAAACCGAGTTTTTACCTTGGGGGTTGGGTTCTCACGAGTGAAGGGTTCTAACCCGGCTATGTTCCGGATTACCTCCAGCTTCTCTGTCAAGAAGCTCTTGATAGTCTTGTTGGTATCTCCGGCTGCAAAGCTGTGGGTGGAGTACCGGAGCGAGTCCGTAGTGTGCCCTGAATACTCGCACATTAACTTAGTGCGGATGGAGTTGGGTTGGATCCGTAAATCGACCCAAGTTTTCACCAGGTTAAGCCCAATGAGACCTTGGGCCGACAGAACAGAGATTTTGGCTAGTAAAGGCCGGATGGCCTCCCTGTCCGAGTCAGGGGCAAAGGCGTTCAAAGACTCGGAGATATCGAGAAGGCCCTCCGAGTAACCCGGCAGTTTCTTTTGGCCGGGTGGGGAGGTGTCTCGGCAATAGAAGTACGAGAGTTGCCAGTGTTTGACGTGGGAGTTGAGAGTGAGGGGTGGCATCAGAGAGTTCTTGCGGCGCTGGATAGAAACCCCGCCGCAAGCGAGAAGTGCCCCGTCACCGCTTTCGCGGCACGGTTTGCACTGGAAAAGCTCAACGAAAAGAGCCAAACTTGGCGGAGTGCACAAGTATGACTCGGAGAGAACGATGAAGTGGGAGATATTTAACACGGAGTTGGGCCCTATGTCAAAAATGCGAAGGCCATAATGGCTCAGAATATCACGAAAGAAAGGGTGACCCGGAGGACGGAAGCCCCGGGTCACGTGTTCCACAAAGCATATTACCTCATCCTTCGCCGGTGTAGGCCGGGTCTCGTTGCCCGGCACCCTCCAGTGGATTTCCTTTTGAGGGGGTAAAACCCCTAACTCGGCCAGTTCTTCTAACTTGGCCTTCGTAACCGTGGATCGCGCCCAATTGGCGGATATGGAGTTGGTGGTCTTGGCCTTGGCCGGTGTTTTCCCCTGCTTCTTGGGAGCCATGTGATTGACCTGCAAAGCACGAGGTAGAAGGATACAAGGAATAAGACTCGGAAGCCATGAGTTATTTGAGTATTAGCAAGTGATGTCGAGACAACACGGAAGTTGCGTGCTATCCGGGTATCAATCTGCAGAGTAAGGCTCAAACTATCCGGGTATCAAGCATCATAATGAAAATTATGGAGGCCTATGCATTGAAAGAGCCTTTAAGGGCGGCGAATAGTTGCGCAGGTATCTATTGCAAATAAAAGGAACCGGAAAGGGGAAGGTTTTCCGACTGAAGGAAACAAGGGCGGAAAATTTGGGCGGCCCGAGCCCAGAGTGGAGACTCCATTTCTAGATTTGTGGCAAAATTAGCAGTTATGGGCGGTAGGGAAGTAAAATAAAGTCAGTATCCAGTCCATTGGATGAGCTAGAGTGAATACAAGTAACTTAATTCGGCATGACCGGGAAAATGACCGGCGGGTTGACCTAGATCTGATCTGGAGAAAATCAAGAAATTGCGGAGGCCAGTTAACGGGTATGAGAGGCTTACTGGAGGAGATCGAAGTGAAGCTCGACAGAGGCAAATAGCACAAGCTTGGTGCCCCTTTGCGATTCCCGGCGGGCAGGTCGGGGGTTTGGTGGCGGATCTTGGCGGCGGTGCAGATTGCGCCGTGGCGGAGCGCAGCCGGCGACAGATGGGCTCCGGTGATGCCTGCGGGGTTTCCGTAATGGTGCTCTGTGGGCTTGAGAACGAGGGAAGAAATGAAGAGGAATGGGGGGAAGTAAGCCGTTGGGGTTAGGGTTAACCCTAAGGGCATATTTATAATGGCTCGGATGGATAAGTTTAGTACAACGAGCGGGAGCCGGAAATTACGGAGTAACGGCTATCCGTTTGAGTTTTGTGAGATACGCTTTAAATATTGGGTGAGGCATCCGGACAGAAATAGGAAGGAGATATTCTTCATAATATCAAGATCAATTATCGAGTAACGTACAGGACCTTGACATTTTTGTCAGGGCTCAGACCCGAAAAACTAAGTGTTTGGAGAGAAGCCGGGTTACTATATGGCCACCATGGAGTTGGGCCTAGCTATTTCTCAAAGCGCTTTAACCCGGCCTTCATGCACTTGTGCGTTTGATATTTTTGCAGGGAATAGCAAGCGCTTCAAAAAAGGATCCGTGAAGCCCAAGCTATTCTGGGGACTACTGATGGAGGGATAATAACCCGGTAGGCCAACTCCAAGGTGTAACCCGGCCCAAAGGACGCTGTGCAATTTCCGGCTAAGGATAAAGAAACTTCTGGAAGGCCCAAATTTGTAGGCCTCGTAACCCGGACTGTGGGTTACGGTAAAGGAAAGTTAGGGTTTATGTGTGGTGTCCGGGTAGGATTCAGGGTACATCTTGGAGGGTAAGCCAGGGGGTACGGGTGCTTTATAAACCGACCCCTAGGCTTAGTTGAGACGGATCTAAGAACCCTAGCAGTATCGCTTGGTATCGATCGTCCGGTGTATACGAGAGATCGAGTTAATATATTAAGATCGGAGACTCGGCGACTTGATTGCCGGCTACCCGATCGAGTTCCCTCATGTTTTCCTTCGAGCTAAACCCTCGCCCAAACGCCTGTGTCGTCTTGCCCCAAGATCAGTTACCCCCGGTAACGTCTGCCGTGATTATCCCACGACAATACCCAAAAAATCATTGGGAGATAGGTCCAAGAAATCAGCCCTTGATTGCACATTCATCACCATGTTCTCGTTGTATGGAACCAAGGTGAGTAGGAATTTCTCCTTGACCCAATAATCATAGTAATCCTTGAATTCACGCTGGGCATAAAACCCGAACCCGAACCCGAAAATCCCGAACCCGAATAGCCCGAACGCGAAAAACCCGAGCACCTATTCGGATATCAGTTCTAAAAACCCAAATTTTATATGGGAAGTTCGGGTTTATACTTCTATAACCTGAACATCCCGAAAAATCCGAAGTAGATAAGTAATTTTATCCCAATACAATGAATTAAACTCCTGCATAGCCCAACAACGTGAATTAGACTCCCGCAGAGCCCAAGAACGCATCATTGACCACAAGCATCGAAGCTTCAACCGCTCAACTTTACACGCATGAATAGGCCGCGATGGACCGAGACCTTAACCTGGCTGCCGCCTCCACACGGTCTCCTTCCACCCATCCCCTCGCACCCGTCCTATCCTGAGATGCAAGGAGCTGCAATGTGTCAGCCGCCTCCCGCCGCCTACCTCGATGACGTGTTGTGGTGATATGCAGCGCCCGCCGCCTACCTTGACGGCATGCTCTGGTACAGTGCAGCGCTCGTCGCCTACCTTAACGGCATATTGTGTACAGTGCAGCGCCCTCTGCCTCCCGGAGTGAATGGCATGTTGTGATGAAGTGCTGCTCCGGTGCTGCGTGTACGGGTGCATCGACGCGCCGATCGATCTGCCTAATTCCTCCTCTAGTAGATACGACTGTGATGTATTGAGTTATTTCTTTAAGTGATGCTCCTATTCGGGTAAATCGGGAAAACCCGAACCCGAACCCGAATTATCGGGTACCCGAATTGTCGAGTTCTTATTATTTTGGCTAAATTTCGGGTATCATTATTCGGAACCCGAATTTTTAAAAACCCGAATAACCCGACCCGAATTTTTCGGATAACCCGAACGCCCGGCCTGACCTTGAATCCACTATCTCGCATGTTAACCACAAGAGCCTTGAGTCTTATAAACATGTCTTACGAGGTCTCTCCATCCTTCATATGGAACTTATCAACTTGTCTTTGTAGTATATACTTCCTAGAACGTTGTATGTTGATATTGTTGTCATACATGTCAATTAGGCAATCCCATGCTTTCTTGGCACTTGTGAAGGACCGGATATGCTCGACTTCTTCATTTGCCATTGCCTTCTTTAGCATGTGTATGGCATGGGCATTGAGTTGTTCATCTATGACATCACTTGAGCTTAAGTTTTTTGGGTCCTTAGGCTCATATCCCTTCTCAATGATCCTCCATATTTGCATTTAATAGGTACACATGTAATACTTCGTGGAAGCTTTCCAATTAGTAAAACGAGTCTTGTCTACTACAGGAGGTGCACCAAGATTGTTAACATGTCGATCTTGAACATTATGAGCATTGTAGTAAGTAAAACCGAAGGAATTTTCACTGTTCTTATTTTTAATCTTAGATGCCTTGGTATCTTCCTTAGAAGGAATAGGAATTCCATTTTCATCTAGAACAACATTTTCCGAAGAGTGACTAGATGAAGATGCCAAATATCTTCTTAGTCCCTCCATTCTCTTTCCTGAATTTTCAACCATGGCTTCAATTAGCTTTTGAATATCATTCATGCTGACGCGTGGATCCGCCATCCTCCTCTTTAGGCGATAAAGCCTTAATAAAGAGACGAGGCTCTGATACCAATTTGATGATCGCGTCAAGCTCCGGCGGGGCTCGCCGTCTGCGAGCGAAGGCGAGGGGGCAGGGGCGCACTCGAGGGGCGTTGCCGGAGCTGGCCACCGACGGCGGCGCCATCGGGGAAGGCAAGGGGCGGCGCAGGGTGGAGCTCGGCGTGGAGGGCGCCGACGTCGGCGGGAGGTGGCGGAGCTGCGGCCTTGGGGCGCGCCGGAGATGCAGAGAGGACGAAGGCCGACGGAGGACGGCGGGCGCGCCATGGCTGCGGGCAGAAGGAGCTCGGGCGCCGGTTTGCTCGAGGAAGGTGGCGGCCAGCCGGGGCAGGGGAGAGGCGGAGAAGGGAGGCGACGGGAGGAGGGTGGCCGGAGGGAGAGGGCGACGGGGACGGGCGAGGTGGCGCCGGTGCGCTGCTCCCGGCCATGGAGGCGCTGGCGGCGGGGGGCGCGGCGGCCGGAAGGGGCCGAGGACGGCCGGGCTCGGCTGCCCGGGCGGACAGAGGAGGGGAGGCGAGGCAGGGAAGGAGGAGGGTGGGGCGGACGGACGGCGAGAGGAGCTTGGAGGAGGCGGCCGGAGATGGGAGGGAGAGGCGGCGACGGGAATGGGCGAGGTGGAGATGCAGCGATCGGGGGGATCGAGCGATGCTCTCCCCCCCGTGCGTGCGGTTCCCTGGGAAAAATGTGGAGGGACCTAAACGGAAATAACAGAAACGGCGGGGGGGGGGGGGGTTTGAGAGGGAGAGAAATTAGGGTTAAGGGGAGGGAAATCGGTGGGGGCTGGCTGGGCTCCTTGCTGGGCCGAAAATTGGGCCTGGCCGGCTTGCCCAACTCTTTTTTTTTTGTTGTTGATTAATTCAGAAATTGTTAGTTGCTATAAAGATAGCTCCATGCATTAAACAAAATTTAGAAAATAGAAGCTGATGAATTATTTATTTGTTTATTTTAAAACAAGTGCAAGTTTGAATTGCATGAAAATGTGTGATGCCATGATGCACAAAAAGAAAAACGACACGCATATTAATTTGGGGAAAATCCCCGGACGTTACAGACGACACCACTAACAAGGGATTGCGCCCTCGCAATCCACCTACTAACCCGGGAGGGGAAAGAAGTTCGACTATCGATTCTTCATGCTTCCAGTTGATCTCCTCGACACCACTAACAAGGGATTCTCGACACCACTAACAAGGGATTCTTGCTCGGAGTGACGACGATGTTCTTCCACCAGGAATCTTCCGATGATCGAACCTATTAGGTTAAGGGCTCAGAAAACGTCCACCCACGTAGGATCCTAAAACTTTGAAAGATAGACAAGGGGGAGACTCCAAAACAAATAAGATGGGATGGGAAACAGAATAGAGATAAGGAGAAAAACAAGAATCCTATTGAGATGTTTTCCAAAATAGTTTAGCAGCAAATAGTTTTTGACACTCTAGAAACAACGACCGTTAGCGAGGTTAACCTACAGGCTTTGCGGACCCGTTGCTTCGATAACCATTCGTATCGAAACAATCTCGGGAATCGGAACCAAGGCTCTGATACCATTTGTGACGCCCCGAGATCGGGCACTATGCAGATTTCAGCATTCCCGCCAAAATCCACATAATAACCGATTCCAGGTTGCCACTTGTGATAACATTACAATAGTTCACGAATAATCCACAATTACAACAGAATCAGAAAGATACAAGATGACTCAACGATCCAGGGATACAACTGATACAATACAAAGATCCAAATAACAGCGGAAGAATCAAACGTCCGTCTACGGACAAGATCCAAATTGGACTAAGAGTCCTGAAGATAACCGAAGGCGTCCAATCCCTGCCCAGGCCAAGCCGGAGGGATTCCCAAGCTAACGTCGTCAGACTTCAAACCTGTTGACTGCAAGTTGGAATTTGCAGCCACGAAAGAGATTCGTGGGTCAGTACGGTTAAGTACTGGCAAGGGGGATAAAACCCATACTCACAAGTTACCGGCGTAGCCAGTCATCACAAGATACAAATACTTTAGGATCAACGGAAAGGGAGGGGTTATTGCAAATAAGCGACAACAGGCTGCACTAACCAACTACAGAGATTCTATTACTTCCAACTATCAGAAAGGAGATAAGATCGAGTGATAGTAACCAACTGAAAGATAACTTCAAACAAACCCATCCTGGATCTCGCCCCTTTAGCCAAAGAAGCAATCCGAGGATAACTCACACCGTGGTATTAAAGATGAGTCAAGTTATTGTGTGAATAACCTATTACTAGTCAAGTTATTAATCATTGAGTGAAACATGATTGATCATTATGTTGAAGTTGTCCTGAGTACTTGTTAGCCAGTACTTTCACCAAGTAATCCATAACCGCGGAAAACACGGCTTCTCGAGAAGATTTACCCTGCAGGGGTGCACCATAGCAACCGCACTCATGAATATCCCGCCAGATGGGATGCCTCCCACCAAGCGGGGCACTCAACACAATCCAACCCTTCTTCGCATCAAGCCCAAAGCACCGCGTGCTGTGCGTGCGCGGCTAATCGAGCCCCACGAAGAAAAGGGGACCCTCATAGCACTGGAAGATCACGCCGCCCTAAATGCCGACTACGAAAGTTCCACCCGGGTACCAAGGGCTCGCAAGATCATGCATGCAGCAAATGGAAAGCCCGAACTAGTACGGCGATTTGGACGAGATGCGAATCGAGTCAAACTGAGGGGGAGCCCATACTCCCCAAATGCGGGTAGTGCGCTCATCATGGATCAGTAGACAAGACCCTTTTCCTAATTAGGGGGTCGACACTAGCGGGCCTCAAAACCACCCGTGGGCCTCCCGCCGGTGCCTTATCGTCAAATTTATTATTAACATTAGCATTAACAGGATTGATTGATTAACTTCGAGCCCCGGTACGATAACAATAGTAATAGAACGATGGTAAAAGAAGTAACCGACAACGAGCTCGAGCAAAAGCAACCCTAAGCAAGATAGTAAGACACAGGCTCAAGCAAAGGTTATAGGAGTGGAGGTGAGGCAATATCAGGTTTAAAGGATTCATGTGATAGGTTCGTAACAGAAACAACTACTACCAAGGCTAGCAGAAAAGAATCAACGGAAAGAATCGGTAACAAGTGATGAAAAGCAGCCATATGGCAGCAAGTGAGTATACTTGCCTGAGATCCCGCAAGGTAGCAGAACTTGTCGTTGCTCACATCATCTCAACGTCCTATCCGCGAAGAGGCAACGAACTAAAAGAAACACCGGATGCAACAATTACTACTACGGCAAAAGATCCAGCATGATCCTATTTTATATGCATGACATGGCAAGATGCAACAGGGGAAACAACTTAAGCAATTTAATCGGGACCGGAGTCCGGACGAATAAAGATTGGTTCAAGTTGTTTATCTACCCACAATATTAAATGTTGATTTAACATGGCGAAAACAAGATAAAAATGAGCTAGTCAATGTTAAATGGAATAGGGACAATTATATAACAACATCCCCAACACATTCCATATTTAATTATTAGGTGTCATTACTATTACCCGCACCCACAAAATGCAATGCAAACATGATGCGATGACATTTTAATTGTAGTTGATATGTTATAGAAAAATAGGGCATAGGTATAGGGTTTTTAGGGTGCACACGTGTGGGAAGAAGATCTTCGGGTTCGGCGCCGGAAACTTCGGAACGTGGAGGAAGTAGACGAAGAAGAGGAAGTAGACGAAGTCGTCGATGCAGGGGAAGTAGACATTCCGTTTTCGATGTAGTCGAAGTCGAGGTCTTCGGGTCATAGAGGAAGTAGTCGACGTAGGCGTGGTAGTGGAAGTAGTCGACGTCGAGGAAGTAGTCGTAATTGCACCACCGCATCATAGTCTTCGGGGCGTCGAGGAGATAATTGTTCTCGTGTCGTCGTCGAAGTGGTCATCGTAGTCGTGGCCGAACCGTAGCAACATCGTCTTCGGGGTCGGAGGCGAACCTGACGGTCCCGGTCTTCGGGCGCGCACGAAGGCGGCCAACGCAAAACGGACACGGGGGAGATAGTGGTCGTTCACGGTTCGATTTAGCTCGAGGTAGCGGTACTTGTCGGAGAAGATCTTGTCGATGGTTCGTGCATTGGCGATGGAGTACTTGGGTCGGTGTGGATCTTGGCGGTGCCACGGTCACGAGGACACGCCGAGATCGGGCACTATGCAGATTTCAGCATTCCCGCCAAATCCGCATAATAACCGATTCCAGGTTGCCATTTATGATAACCTTACAATAGTTCACGAATAATCCACAATTACAACAGAAACAGATAGATACAAGATGACTCAGAAGAGCCAGGGATACAACTGATACATTACAAAGATCCAAATAACAACGGAAGAAACAAACGTCCGTCTACGGACAAGATCCAAATTGGACTAAGAGTCCTGAAGATAACCGAAGGCGTCCAATCCCTACCCAGGCCAAGCCGGAGGGATTCCCAAGCTAACGTCGTCAAACTTCAAACCTGTTGACTGCAATTTGGAATTTGCAGCCACGAAAGAGATTCGTGGGTCAGTACGGTTAAGTACTGGCAAGGGGGACAAAGCCCATACTCACAAGTTACCGGCGTAGCCAGTCATCACAAGATACAAATACTTTAGGATCAACGGAAAGGAAGGGATTATGGCAAATAAGCGACAGCAGGCTGCACTAACCAACTACAGAGATTCTATTACTTTCAACTATCAGAAAGGGGATAAGATCGAGTGATAGTAACCAACTGAAAGATAACTTCAAACAAACCCATCCTGGATCTCGCCGCTTATCCGAAGAAGCAATCCGAGGATAACTCACACCGTGGTATTAAAGATGAGTCAAGTTATTGTGTGAATAACCTATTACTAGTCAAGTTATTAATCATTGGGTGAAACATGATTGATCATTATGTTGAAGTTGTCCTGAGTACTTGTTAGCCAGTACTTTCACCAAGTAATCCATAACCGCGGAAAACACGGCTTCTCGAGAAGATTTACCCTGCAGGGGTGCACCATAGCAACCGCACTCATGAATATCCCGCCAGATGGGATGCCTCCCACCAAGCGGGGCACTCAACACAATCCAACCCTTCTTCGCATCAAGCCCAAAGCACCGCGTGCTGTGCGTGCGCGGCTAATCGAGCCCCACGAAGAAAAGGGGACCCTCATAGCACTGGAAGATCACGCCGCCCTAAATGCCGACTACGAAAGTTCCACCCGGGTACCAAGGGCTCGCAAGATCATGCATGCAGCAAATGGAAAGCCCGAACTAGTACGGCGATTTGGACGAGATGCGAATCGAGTCAAACTGAGGGGGAGCCCATACTCCCCAAATGCGGGTAGTGCGCTCATCATGGATCAGTAGACAAGACCCTTTTCCTAATTAGGGGGTCGACACTAGCGGGCCTCAAAACCACCCGTGGGCCTCCCGCCGGTGCCTTATCGTCAAATTTATTATTAACATTAGCATTAACAGGATTGATTGATTAACTTCGAGCCCCGGTACGATAACAATAGTAATAGAACGATGGTAAAAGAAGTAACCGACAACGAGCTCGAGCAAAAGCAACCCTAAGCAAGATAGTAAGACACAGGCTCAAGCAAAGGTTATAGGAGTGGAGGTGAGGCAATATCAGGTTTAAAGGATTCATGTGATAGGTTCGTAACAGAAACAACTACTACCAAGGCTAGCAGAAAAGAATCAACGGAAAGAATCGGTAACAAGTGATGAAAAGCAGCCATATGGCAGCAAGTGAGTATACTTGCCTGAGATCCCGCAAGGTAGCAGAACTTGTCGTTGCTCACATCATCTCAACGTCCTATCCGCGAAGAGGCAACGAACTAAAAGAAACACCGGATGCAACAATTACTACTACGGCAAAAGATCCAGCATGATCCTATTTTATATGCATGACATGGCAAGATGCAACAGGGGAAACAACTTAAGCAATTTAATCGGGACCGGAGTCCGGACGAATAAAGATTGGTTCAAGTTGTTTATCTACCCACAATATTAAATGTTGATTTAACATGGCGAAAACAAGATAAAAATGAGCTAGTCAATGTTAAATGGAATAGGGACAATTATATAACAACATCCCCAACACATTCCATATTTAATTATTAGGTGTCATTACTATTACCCGCACCCACAAAATGCAATGCAAACATGATGCGATGACATTTTAATTGTAGTTGATATGTTATAGAAAAATAAGGCATAGGTATAGGGTTTTTAGGGTGCACACGTGTGGGAAGAAGATCTTCGGGTTCGGCGCCGGAAACTTCGGAACGTGGAGGAAGTAGACGAAGAAGAGGAAGTAGACGAAGTCGTCGATGCAGGGGAAGTAGACATTCCGTTTTCGATGTAGTCGAAGTCGAGGTCTTCGGGTCATAGAGGAAGTAGTCGACGTAGGCGTGGTAGTGGAAGTAGTCGACGTCGAGGAAGTAGTCGTAATTGCACCACCGCATCATAGTCTTCGGGGCGTCGAGGAGATAATTGTTCTCGTGTCGTCGTCGAAGTGGTCATCGTAGTCGTGGCCGAACCGTAGCAACATCGTCTTCGGGGTCGGAGGCGAACTTGACGGTCCCGGTCTTCGGGCGCGCACGAAGGCGGCCAACGCAAAACGGACACGGGGGAGATAGTGGTCGTTCACGGTTCGATTTAGCTCGAGGTAGCGGTACTTGTCGGAGAAGATCTTGTCGATGGTTCGTGCATTGGCGATGGAGTACTTGGGTCGGTGTGGATCTTGGCGGTGCCACGGTCACGAGGACACGGGCACGAAGGCCACGGTCGCCACAATGAACTTCGGCGTCAACGGAAGTAGAACCCGTGTTAACGGTACCCGATCACGGAGATACCGGCGGGCGAGCATGGGGTCGAGGCCGAGCGCCGGTTGCGCTGTGTCTCGGCGAGGGCGCCTCGCGCGCGGGGGCGCGGTCGAGTGCAGGGCGGAGAGGCACTCACGGGCACTAGGTTGGGCGGCCGCGTCGGGGAAGAGATGCCGGGGACGTCGCGTCAAGCTCCGGCGGGGCTCGCCGTCTGCGAGCGAAGGCGAGGGGGCAGGGGCGCACTCGAGGGGCGTTGCCGGAGCTGGCCACCGACGGCGGCGCCATCGGGGAAGGCAAGGGGCGGCGCAGGGTGGAGCTCGGCGTGGAGGGCGCCGACGTCGGCGGGAGGTGGCGGAGCTGCGGCCTTGGGGCGCGCCGGAGATGCAGAGAGGACGAAGGCCGACGGAGGACGGCGGGCGCGCCATGGCTGCGGGCAGAAGGAGCTCGGGCGCCGGTTTGCTCGAGGAAGGTGGCGGCCAGCCGGGGCAGGGGAGAGGCGGAGAAGGGAGGCGACGGGAGGAGGGTGGCCGGAGGGAGAGGGCGACGGGGACGGGCGAGGTGGCGCCGGTGCGCTGCTCCCGGCCATGGAGGCGCTGGCGGCGGGGGGCGCGGCGGCCGGAAGGGGCCGAGGACGGCCGGGCTCGGCTGCCCGGGCGGACAGAGGAGGGGAGGCGAGGCAGGGAAGGAGGAGGGTGGGGCGGACGGACGGCGAGAGGAGCTTGGAGGAGGCGGCCGGAGATGGGAGGGAGAGGCGGCGACGGGAATGGGCGAGGTGGAGATGCAGCGATCGGGGGGATCGAGCGATGCTCTCCCCCCCGTGCGTGCGGTTCCCTGGGAAAAATGTGGAGGGACCTAAACGGAAATAACAGAAACGGCGGGGGGGGGGGGGGTTTGAGAGGGAGAGAAATTAGGGTTAAGGGGAGGGAAATCGGTGGGGGCTGGCTGGGCTCCTTGCTGGGCCGAAAATTGGGCCTGGCCGGCTTGCCCAACTCTTTTTTTTTTGTTGTTGATTAATTCAGAAATTGTTAGTTGCTATAAAGATAGCTCCATGCATTAAACAAAATTTAGAAAATAGAAGCTGATGAATTATTTATTTGTTTATTTTAAAACAAGTGCAAGTTTGAATTGCATGAAAATGTGTGATGCCATGATGCACAAAAAGAAAAACGACACGCATATTAATTTGGGGAAAATCCCCGGACGTTACAGACGACACCACTAACAAGGGATTGCGCCCTCGCAATCCACCTACTAACCCGGGAGGGGAAAGAAGTTCGACTATCGATTCTTCATGCTTCCAGTTGATCTCCTCGACACCACTAACAAGGGATTCTCGACACCACTAACAAGGGATTCTTGCTCGGAGTGACGACGATGTTCTTCCACCAGGAATCTTCCGATGATCGAACCTATTAGGTTAAGGGCTCAGAAAACGTCCACCCACGTAGGATCCTAAAACTTTGAAAGATAGACAAGGGGGAGACTCCAAAACAAATAAGATGGGATGGGAAACAGAATAGAGATAAGGAGAAAAACAGAATCCTATTGAGATGTTTTCCAAAATAGTTTAGCAGCAAATAGTTTTTGACACTCTAGAAACAACGACCGTTAGCGAGGTTAACCTACAGGCTTTGCGGACCCGTTGCTTCGATAACCATTCGTATCGAAACAATCTCGGGAATCGGAACCAAGGCTCTGATACCATTTGTGACGCCCCGAGATCGGGCACTATGCAGATTTCAGCATTCCCGCCAAAATCCACATAATAACCGATTCCAGGTTGCCACTTGTGATAACATTACAATAGTTCACGAATAATCCACAATTACAACAGAATCAGAAAGATACAAGATGACTCAACGATCCAGGGATACAACTGATACAATACAAAGATCCAAATAACAGCGGAAGAATCAAACGTCCGTCTACGGACAAGATCCAAATTGGACTAAGAGTCCTGAAGATAACCGAAGGCGTCCAATCCCTGCCCAGGCCAAGCCGGAGGGATTCCCAAGCTAACGTCGTCAGACTTCAAACCTGTTGACTGCAAGTTGGAATTTGCAGCCACGAAAGAGATTCGTGGGTCAGTACGGTTAAGTACTGGCAAGGGGGATAAAACCCATACTCACAAGTTACCGGCGTAGCCAGTCATCACAAGATACAAATACTTTAGGATCAACGGAAAGGGAGGGGTTATTGCAAATAAGCGACAACAGGCTGCACTAACCAACTACAGAGATTCTATTACTTCCAACTATCAGAAAGGAGATAAGATCGAGTGATAGTAACCAACTGAAAGATAACTTCAAACAAACCCATCCTGGATCTCGCCCCTTTAGCCAAAGAAGCAATCCGAGGATAACTCACACCGTGGTATTAAAGATGAGTCAAGTTATTGTGTGAATAACCTATTACTAGTCAAGTTATTAATCATTGAGTGAAACATGATTGATCATTATGTTGAAGTTGTCCTGAGTACTTGTTAGCCAGTACTTTCACCAAGTAATCCATAACCGCGGAAAACACGGCTTCTCGAGAAGATTTACCCTGCAGGGGTGCACCATAGCAACCGCACTCATGAATATCCCACCAGATGGGATGCCTCCCACCAAGCGGGGCACTCAACACAATCCAACCCTTCTTCGCATCAAGCCCAAAGCACCGCGTGCTGTGCGTGCGCGGCTAATCGAGCCCCACGAAGAAAAGGGGACCCTCATAGCACTGGAAGATCACGCCGCCCTAAATGCCGACTACGAAAGTTCCACCCGGGTACCAAGGGCTCGCAAGATCATGCATGCAGCAAATGGAAAGCCCGAACTAGTACGGCGATTTGGACGAGATGCGAATCGAGTCAAACTGAGGGGGAGCCCATACTCCCCAAATGCGGGTAGTGCGCTCATCATGGATCAGTAGACAAGACCCTTTTCCTAATTAGGGGGTCGACACTAGCGGGCCTCAAAACCACCCGTGGGCCTCCCGCCGGTGCCTTATCGTCAAATTTATTATTAACATTAGCATTAACAGGATTGATTGATTAACTTCGAGCCCCGGTACGATAACAATAGTAATAGAACGATGGTAAAAGAAGTAACCGACAACGAGCTCGAGCAAAAGCAACCCTAAGCAAGATAGTAAGACACAGGCTCAAGCAAAGGTTATAGGAGTGGAGGTGAGGCAATATCAGGTTTAAAGGATTCATGTGATAGGTTCGTAACAGAAACAACTACTACCAAGGCTAGCAGAAAAGAATCAACGGAAAGAATCGGTAACAAGTGATGAAAAGCAGCCATATGGCAGCAAGTGAGTATACTTGCCTGAGATCCCGCAAGGTAGCAGAACTTGTCGTTGCTCACATCATCTCAACGTCCTATCCGCGAAGAGGCAACGAACTAAAAGAAACACCGGATGCAACAATTACTACTACGGCAAAAGATCCAGCATGATCCTATTTTATATGCATGACATGGCAAGATGCAACAGGGGAAACAACTTAAGCAATTTAATCGGGACCGGAGTCCGGACGAATAAAGATTGGTTCAAGTTGTTTATCTACCCACAATATTAAATGTTGATTTAACATGGCGAAAACAAGATAAAAATGAGCTAGTCAATGTTAAATGGAATAGGGACAATTATATAACAACATCCCCAACACATTCCATATTTAATTATTAGGTGTCATTACTATTACCCGCACCCACAAAATGCAATGCAAACATGATGCGATGACATTTTAATTGTAGTTGATATGTTATAGAAAAATAGGGCATAGGTATAGGGTTTTTAGGGTGCACACGTGTGGGAAGAAGATCTTCGGGTTCGGCGCCGGAAACTTCGGAACGTGGAGGAAGTAGACGAAGAAGAGGAAGTAGACGAAGTCGTCGATGCAGGGGAAGTAGACATTCCGTTTTCGATGTAGTCGAAGTCGAGGTCTTCGGGTCATAGAGGAAGTAGTCGACGTAGGCGTGGTAGTGGAAGTAGTCGACGTCGAGGAAGTAGTCGTAATTGCACCACCGCATCATAGTCTTCGGGGCGTCGAGGAGATAATTGTTCTCGTGTCGTCGTCGAAGTGGTCATCGTAGTCGTGGCCGAACCGTAGCAACATCGTCTTCGGGGTCGGAGGCGAACCTGACGGTCCCGGTCTTCGGGCGCGCACGAAGGCGGCCAACGCAAAACGGACACGGGGGAGATAGTGGTCGTTCACGGTTCGATTTAGCTCGAGGTAGCGGTACTTGTCGGAGAAGATCTTGTCGATGGTTCGTGCATTGGCGATGGAGTACTTGGGTCGGTGTGGATCTTGGCGGTGCCACGGTCACGAGGACACGGGCACGAAGGCCACGGTCGCCACAATGAACTTCGGCGTCAACGGAAGTAGAACCCGTGTTAACGGTACCCGATCACGGAGATACCGGCGGGCGAGCATGGGGTCGAGGCCGAGCGCCGGTTGCGCTGTGTCTCGGCGAGGGCGCCTCGCGCGCGGGGGCGCGGTCGAGTGCAGGGCGGAGAGGCACTCACGGGCACTAGGTTGGGCGGCCGCGTCGGGGAAGAGATGCCGGGGACGTCGCGTCAAGCTCCGGCGGGGCTCGCCGTCTGCGAGCGAAGGCGAGGGGGCAGGGGCGCACTCGAGGGGCGTTGCCGGAGCTGGCCACCGACGGCGGCGCCATCGGGGAAGGCAAGGGGCGGCGCAGGGTGGAGCTCGGCGTGGAGGGCGCCGACGTCGGCGGGAGGTGGCGGAGCTGCGGCCTTGGGGCGCGCCGGAGATGCAGAGAGGACGAAGGCCGACGGAGGACGGCGGGCGCGCCATGGCTGCGGGCAGAAGGAGCTCGGGCGCCGGTTTGCTCGAGGAAGGTGGCGGCCAGCCGGGGCAGGGGAGAGGCGGAGAAGGGAGGCGACGGGAGGAGGGTGGCCGGAGGGAGAGGGCGACGGGGACGGGCGAGGTGGCGCCGGTGCGCTGCTCCCGGCCATGGAGGCGCTGGCGGCGGGGGGCGCGGCGGCCGGAAGGGGCCGAGGACGGCCGGGCTCGGCTGCCCGGGCGGACAGAGGAGGGGAGGCGAGGCAGGGAAGGAGGAGGGTGGGGCGGACGGACGGCGAGAGGAGCTTGGAGGAGGCGGCCGGAGATGGGAGGGAGAGGCGGCGACGGGAATGGGCGAGGTGGAGATGCAGCGATCGGGGGGATCGAGCGATGCTCTCCCCCCCGTGCGTGCGGTTCCCTGGGAAAAATGTGGAGGGACCTAAACGGAAATAACAGAAACGGCGGGGGGGGTTGAGAGGGAGAGAAATTAGGGTTAAGGGGAGGGAAATCGGTGGGGGCTGGCTGGGCTCCTTGCTGGGCCGAAAATTGGGCCTGGCCGGCTTGCCCAACTCTTTTTTTTTTGTTGTTGATTAATTCAGAAATTGTTAGTTGCTATAAAGATAGCTCCATGCATTAAACAAAATTTAGAAAATAGAAGCTGATGAATTATTTATTTGTTTATTTTAAAACAAGTGCAAGTTTGAATTGCATGAAAATGTGTGATGCCATGATGCACAAAAAGAAAAACGACACGCATATTAATTTGGGGAAAATCCCCGGACGTTACACCACCCTTCTTCCTAGTTGGTTGAGCTTCACACACTCTCTCTCCATGCCATTAATGCGAGCTTCAACTACTTAGATCGCCCTCTCCAACCACCCAAGTACCCCGATACTTTGCGGAGAGCTCGAGAAGACCTAGATCCGTGATTCCACCAAAGGAATTGCAAATCCATCCACCACATCCCAGTAGATCTAGAAACCTACTTGGGGCCTAGAAACCCTAGTAGAACTTGTGCTTGGAGCTTCCACCTTGTTGCAAGAAGCTTCGGATTGATTGAGAGCCTCCATCCATCTTGTGGAGTGTCCTTAACCTTGTGTAAAGGTTGGGTCAACGCCTTCAAGTCTCTCATAGTGGAAACGAGAATCTCCCTCACCGGAGAAGCTCAAGGAGAATAAGGTGTGCACATCCGTGCTATTGAGGAGTGCCTAGGTGGCCTCCCACCTCTCCAACGTAGATGTACTTATCTTGAGAAAGAACTACGGGAAACATATACTTGTCTCCTTGTTTACACTTGTGGTTTATCTTGTTTCCTTACATATTGATTCCGTTGCATATTGTATCTTTGTATCACATAGGTTGATCATCTAGTTGCACATCTAGAGAACCTTATCTTACTTGATTAGCCCAAACTAAAAGGAAAAGAAGAAAATTGGTAATCAACCTATTCACCACCCATCTAGTTGACCATATATAGTGCACTTTCAATTGGTATAAAAGCCTCATCTCTTACTAAGGGATTCACCGCCTAAGAGTATAATGGTCAATGAAAGTGAGCCCGACGCTTCTAGTGCGGAAATCACCGAAATGGCCGACACTATAACTAACCTACAAGAAACGGTTGGAACTATCCAAGACGAACTATCCAAGGTTAGCTCTAGTGTTGGTTCGGAGGTTTCTAGCATAAAGAAGATGTTGGAGGACATGATGGGGAAAACCAAGGAGTCCGAGGAACCTCCCTCTACCGCCGATGATGTTAGCTCGGATGATGATTCCATCCCGGACATCGCCAAAATGGAAGCTAAAATTGCTTTAGCCAAGGCTAAAGCCGATAAAAAAGGCTAAGAGGGGTGGAAATTTCGAAGGCTCCAAGTCTAAAACGTCTAATGGTTCGGGGGATAACTCAAAAATTCCACCACCTTCCAATTATGACACCATTCATCGCATTGCGACTATGTCACATAGTTTAAATGTTGGACTTCTTCCCATGGTTAACACTAATGAATTTTCTTCTTGGAAGTTCGAAATGGAGTCTCATATTTCTGACCCTTGCACCGCTTTGTGGATAAGTGTTCTCCATGGATTCCATCCTCATGATGCAAGCAACTTGACTCCAAGAGAGGATATTGAATTTCAACTCAACAAGACCTCTCTTGTCACTATTCAAAAGGCCCTCCCAAGAAAACATCTCGAACACATCCGCGGTATCAAGACCTCCAAGGAGTCTTGTTATAAACTTGACACCTTGTTCAAGGAAATGCTAGCATCCAATCCTCCAAGTATGATGTGGCAATTGACAAGTCCGAGAACTTCATCATGCTAGAAGATGAGAGTCCCGAGGAGCTATATAGAAGAGTTGTCACCCTTTCCAACCAACTGAGAGACTTTGGGAAAGAGGAAATCTCCAATGAGTGGATCAATAAGAAGTTTTTCAAGTCCATAACAAATTTTGAGAAGAACCTATCCACTAGAATCCGAAAAAGAGAGGACTACAATTCACTCAACTCCATTGGCGTTCTTAGTGAGTTCATAGCCATATCCTTATCTCACAAGAGTGCGGATGATGCTCTCACCCGCTCTAGAGGAATGGGAAAGTCTCCCAACCTTTCCTTGAAGTCGGAGGCGATCGCTTGGATAGAAGAAGTTGATGAGGATGATGATGAGGAGGAGGACTATGAAGACACATATAAGGGTGCTCACAAGTGTATTGCTCTTTCCATGCATGGCTATTGGAAGAGATGGGAGGCTCATAAGGCCGATGCTCCTAGACCCTCAAGAAATAAGTTCTACAAGAAGAAGGGGGAGAGTCCAAGGATATGCTACAATTGTGGAAGTGAAAATCAATTCGTCAAAGAGTGTCATTTTGAGCCAAAAGAAAAGAATGAAGGCAAGCTTGTTCGGAAGGACAAGACCAAAGCTCCACAAAACAAGAACCTTGCTAGAAGAGTCCCAAGGACTCTATATGTTCAAGAAGTGCCCGTATTGGAAACATACTATTCCAGAGATGAAGGAGAAGATGAAGTCGTAGGTGTGGCCCATGTTGGCATAGCTATGTCTTCCTCTTCATCGGTCTCTCTATTCGAATCCCCCGATGAGAAGACATCGATCCGACCTACATGTATCATGGAAAAACCACCGTGGTAATACCTTCCACCTCCAAGCCTATTGCAACTAGTCCTCCCTAATTATTGTATTGTGTTGAAAATACTGTTGATGATGATGAGGAGGCCAAGAATCTAGGCTCTTGGTTATCTAGTCTTTAAGGTGAAACCAAAGAAAAGGTAAAGTCACCTTTGAGAAAACTTGATGATGATAACTCTCTTATAGATGAGAATAAAGAGATCATAATGACCTTGGATAGTTATGGTGGTGGTCATGAGAACAATGATAAGGTCTTGTAGAAGCTCTTGAGAAAGAAAGATCCATGAGAGCCTCTCTTGAAGAGAGACTATCTAGTCTAGAAGAGACCTATGCTATTAGTATTTCCAAACTTAGGAAGGATAATGAACAATCTCTTTGTCTACTTAAAACTTTTGAACAATAAGAGTTGAAGCTAGGAATGGCTTATGAGAGACTTGTTGAGCGTCATGGAAAACTAGAAAAGGAGTTCATGTCTCTTAAAGAAAGTCATGACAAACTCACCATGTCTCGGAATAAGCTTCTAGCTCAACAATCTAATAAGAAAGTAATACCTTCCTATAATAGCATTGTTATCATGCCTACCTCTTGTACTACTACTAACATTGTAGGAATAGAGAAAATTCTCAATGATGCCATAAGATCTCAAGGAGCTAAGAAAGGGAAGGAAGGGCTTGGCTTTGTTGCCAAGCCAAAAAAGAAGACCAAGAATGTCACCTTTTCCTCTCAAAATGTTGTCTTTGTGAAAGATGGAGAGGTTACCAAGGATAAGGAGACCAACACCATTGTGGGTGGTGATACCTCTAGGGGGAGCATCACTCATAATGACTCTGCCAGAAATTATAACCCCTCTTATGTTCTTATGAAATCTAGAGATGGTCATGTTTATGCCAAATACGTTGGTACTTCTTATGGTGATGATTATCATTGGACTATTTGGGTTTCTAAGACCCTTGCGACTAACAAAATAGGACCCATTGAAGGACGGGTACCTAAATCAAGAAGTTGATCTCTCGTAGGGAAGTGCTTCCGGGTCGGGTAGATGGACAGTGGATAGTGGTGCATCCCAACATATGACCGGAAGCAATGATTGATGCACCCAAAATGCATCTACTTTTCCAAGCACTTTGCATCGTATTTCTCTCCGGAGTCCCCCCATAATTGAATAAATCTGCAGAATCTGACGTTGTTTTTAGCAAAAGTCTTCTTTCCGTCTATTTTCGCAGGACTTTTCACAGGGGACGAAAACCACGTAACTTTTTATGGAAAAGAAGGGGAATGGGCACCAGATGGGGCCGGGGGGCCACCGAGGGCCAAAACGGGGCCCCACACGCGGCCAGATTCCTTGGCCGCATGGGGTCACCCCTTTTGGGCCCAGATGGCCCACTCCGGCTAGGTCTTCGACGTACCCCTCCATATATACGAGAAACTGACGGGTTTCGAAGGAGAGGGCTGTTCGCGAAACGAAGCACCGCCGCCACCACGATCTTCAATTTTGGAGTCAGATTGATCCGGGATTTCACCCCCGGAGGTGGAATTCGAGGGGCTTCGTCACCATCATCATCATCACCATCATCTCCATCAACCATGAGCTCCATCATGTGTGAGTAGTTGATGTAGGCATGTGAGGTGTGAGGGGTTTTGGATGAGATTGATCATGTAATTGCTACCCGGTATGCGGGATCTAGGGGTTTGTCTTGAGAATTCTTGTTGATGCACTATTGCTAGGCTTAATGCTTGTTACTAGGGCCCAAGTGGCATGATTTCAGTACCGAACTTACATTGCTACATCATATATTTGAGTTTGGTATCTATCTGCAATGTGTATTACCTGCTATTATGTTGAACCTGCGAACCCTAAAGTGACAGCTAGGGAAAACAAGGGGGATATGTTCTAGTTTGAGGATTATGTGTGTTCATGGAGTGTTAATGCGTTGGTCCGGGCTATTCGAAAGGGTAGACCTTAATTACCTGTAGTTCCAAATTGGCCCCGGTGAAATGGGCAGGTAGGACAATAGGCTTTGTGAAAATTCTCTTGGTTAGTACGCACAATAATTTACGGAACACACACCTACATAAAAATGAGATAGAGAAAGGCCCCGCTGCTAGCAAAACATTATTACATGATCAATCTTATCCGTGCAACACCCCGCTGTCACCTCATGCCTGCGTTTTAGTCTCTGGTTTACTTTCAGTCTTTTCCTGTGAAAACTGGGAAAACACTTGCTCTCCATTTACTTTCTGTTTGTTTACTTTCACTGCATTATTACACTCACCACTCTTGCTGCAAGTTTGTTGATACACAGGTGTGGTTGGGAGTGACGTCCCAATTGCTAAAGTCTCACCGGTATTCTTGTGTTCCCACTGAGTCGAACTACAAATTTGGGTAATACTTCCCATCGAAGACTACGATTGATCTCCTGCACTTGGGAGCCATCAAGACTGCTTTCTGGCGCCGTTGCCGGGGAGCCTAGATTTATTGGTAAGACCACTTGTTATTGTCTACTTGCTGCACTTTCTTGTTACCTACAATGGGAAAGGGAAAGGACACTTCGAAGGAGTTAATGCCTTCGACTACTCGTTCTGGTAATGATTTGCCTAGTAGACCAAATTTTTCACCTAATATTGTTTCTACTGTGGCTGCTAAGAAAAAGAAAAGAATAGCTGGTAAATCACCATTGTCAAAAATTTCTACTAGTACATCTAATGATCAAACACTTGATAATGTAGACAAAGAACTAGCTTCTGAAATTCCTGAAACTATTGAAACACCTGAGGCAAATGAAACACCTGAAATAACTGAAATTCCTGAATCTTCTGTAGATGAAAATGTAGAACTTGAGCTAGAAATAAATGAGACTCGTAGAGAGTATGAATATGGGGCCTCTTCTGAAGAAGAAGAAGAAGAAGAAGCATTTATTGAGGCCTTTATATCACCTGATTATACAAAACTTGATAAACTCTCTATTTATGATGATACGTCTCTTGGAAACTGTTTTGCTGCTACTAGGAATTTGTGTGGCCCAGCTATTAGAATTAGAGATAAAGATTCTGAATTCAATGTTAATCCTGAGATAATTGAGATAGTTGAGAAGTCTAGATTCCGTGGAAAGGATGAGGAGTCTCCTCTTGATCATATTGCTGAATTGCATGCTTTATCTACTACATTTGGAAATGATGAAATCCGTCAACATTATTTATTCTTAAAATTGTTTCCTTTTTCTTTGGGTGAAGATGCTAGAGTTTGGTATATCGTTTAGGACCTGCATGTATTACTAGTAAGGAAGAATGCTTGCAATTGTTTTCAATAAATATTTTCCTGCTGAAAGGATACATGCATTAACTGTTGAAATTGGCAATTTTAAACAAGATAAGAAAGAGAGTCTACCCCAAGCTTGGGGGAGATTTGGTAAAATGTGTAAGAAATGTCCTGGTCATGGTTTTAAACCTCATGAATTGCTTGATATATTCTATAATGGACTAATGGGGGAAACAAGAGACTACCTTGATAGTATTGCAGGGAATATCTTTAGGGATAGAAGTGTTGATGAAGCAATTGAATTACTTGAGTCTATTCTGGAGAATGAAGCTGATTGGAACATTGAGGAGATAGATAAAAATGAGACACTCCTTGAGAAGAAAGGAGGTATACTCGAATTGAACCAAGAAACAATTGCTGAAGCTTCCAAGGATATTAAAGAGAAGGGAATTAAAACCTCTCATCTCAAGGAATTATCTGAAATGGGTATTAAACTTCCTACCGATGAACCATGCTTTCCAATTCAAGTGAACTCTATACTCCCTATGGAAGGTAATGTGGAGGTAACACCTCCTATTGATGTCTCTTATGTTAACAATTTTGCTTATCATGATAATCCTGAGGAGCGTAAAATTAGAATGACTATCATGGAAAACCATCATAAAATTAATTTCCTCCGTGAAAATTTTAATGCTAGTGTAGGGGAAGTTAAAAGAATTGTTAAACATTGTGAAATGATGAACAATCAAGTTGAGCAAATGATTTATTTACAAAATAAATTGTATGAAAATCTGAATAAACAAAAACAATTATGTGGAGTTAATACAAGGGGAGGTGCAAGCACCCAGGATCCTGATTATCCTGATGATCATCCTAAAAGAAAAGAGCAAGTTGCTCTTAAACATAAATCTTTTGCAGGAAAATCTCCCAATGAAAATGAGAATGATGATGACTCCAATGAGCAAGAAAAGGATATTTCTATTTCTGATGCTGAAACTGAGGATGATAATAATGAAGAAGAAGAATCATATCCACCTGATATTGAACAACATGATGATAATAATGAAGAAGCTGCTGGTAAGGAGGATCCTCAGCCTCCTATTGAGAAGACCAAGAAGAATAAGAAACCAAATAAAGATAAAGATAAAGGTAAAGAAAGGGATCCATGGGTACAAAGACCCATTCCATATCCCCAAGAGGTATCAAAAACAAAAGATGAAGAGAGGTATGGGCAATTTTATGATACGATTAAGAATATGAAATTAGAGATTCCACTTATTGATGCTATTAAGAATCCTCCATATTCAAAATACATGAAATATATTGTCACTAATAAAAGAAAGATACCTACTGATGCTATTACTGCTATGCTTGCTGATTATTCATTTAAAGGAAAATTGCCTGAAAAACGTGGAGATCCTGGTATTCCTACTATTCCTTGCAAAATTAAAGAAGCCTATGTGAAATATGCATTATGTGATTTAGGAGCTGGTGTTAGTGTTATGCCTTTCTCACTATATAAGAAGCTTAATTTGAACAAACTAGTTCCAACAGAAATATCTTTACAAATGGCTGATAAAACAACTGCTGTACCTATAGGAATATGTGAGGATGTTCCCATCCCTATTGCTAATGAGTTGATACCTACTAATTTTGTTATATTAGAAATGCCTGAAGATGATAATCTATCTATTATTCTTGGTAGACCTTTTTTGAATACTGCAGGAGCTGTGATAAATTGCACTGAGAGCAAAGTGACATTTAATGTTAAAGGCAAAGAGCACACTATTTATTTTCCCAAGAAGAAACATGTTACAAGTATGAGCACAAGTGTGAATGATATACAAATAAATTCCATTAAGATTGGTAGCATTGAAATACCTATACCACCTCCAGCACCAAGGTATCAAATATTGATGATTGGGACCATTCCAATCAAATATGAGGTAACTTGATTTATTGTTTTATAATAAGTAATAATAAGAATCATGAGCTATATTCTTTACATGTTGCTAATGAGACCTGATCAACCTCATTACTAATGTGGAAATGATAAAGGCATGATTCACAAACATTTAAATTGCATTTTTTTTATGTTATTTGCTTTAGAATTGTGAGACATAGACATAGTATTAAAAAATTTAGAATCAGAAATCACAGAATATGAACTTTTTGAAATTCTCTGTAGAATAGTTTCACGTAAAATTCCAGAAAAATTAGGGGGTCAGTTTTTTGCCCGAAGGGACCAGCAACCAGTGGGGGAGCACCAGCAGGCCACCAGGGGCCAAAATAGGTACCTCCACGCGGCCAGATTCCTTGGCCGCGTGGGATACCCCACTTTTGGCCACAAGTGGATGCTGGGGCCCATCCAATGCTCATCTGCTCCCTTTCGACCGAAAACCAACCCCAGTTCATCTCCTCCATTTTTCCTGTGCTCTGTTTCTCCGTCAATCCTCGATCTCCACATTTGAGGCAGATTTTTCAAATCTGTTTGGTGGAATCACTCCTTGGTATGTAACTCCTTCACTCATCCAATTACTTTTTGCTCCCATGCTTTGTGTATGAATTATTTTGCTGCACTAGGTGTCACCTATTATGTCTAAGAACTCCATGAATTTAAGTTTTCTAGTTGATATGGATGCATGATATTGATTAGAGGACTAGTTATGGATGCCTTAGCAATGTTTTAGAGTGATACAATTTAATTTTTGTTGAATTTTATTTTGGTACAGCAAGGTAACATGCTGAACAAGGGAAAGGAATTGCTTGGGATGTCCTCAAGGACAAGGAGAAGAGAATCAAGGGTGTCCAATAATCATGATGATAATCAGTTATGGGAGGATGAATTGGTTTTTGCAGGTGAAAATCTGCGTGTCCATACCACAAGATGGCAAGACCCCGAAGTTCTTGAACATTGGGGGATTGCTGAAGATTTCCAAGCCTTTGCTGCAACTACGGGGCTGCTTGAGTTCTCACGCCATCCACGCAACACATATGTGGAACTCTCGAGGGAATTCCTCTCTACATTCAGGTTTGAGGGACCGGTGGTGCACCGGAAAAGTAAGTCTAAGAACCCTCCTCCAGCTAGTTTTGTCATTAAATTTACAATGAGGGGGCAGCGTTTAGTCATGTCATTAGAGGAATTCTGTAAGGTTATACGTGTACCAACTACGGGGTTATGGGATGAAACATATGCTGATTCTAGAGAAGAACTTGTCACATTCTGGCGTAGCATTGCTAAAAATATTCCTGAAAGAATGAATAGAGGCAAGCTCACATGCATCCAACACCCGGGCATTAGATATTTTGCATTGTTTCTTGCTAGAGGATTCCTTGCTAGGGATAACACTTCTGCTTGCACTGGTCCTATGATCTATTTATTAAAATTTGCAATGTAAAATACAACACCTATATATAACCTGGGAACCATACTTGATAGAACTTTGCATTTAGCTGTGAGTAGGAATGGCACGGATAAAACTCCTTTATATGTTGGTGCCATTGCCACTTTAATCCATGAATACATTATGGCAGAACGAGGTTTTAATGATAACTTGGGTACCATGGTAAATGAGTCTCGACTGCTGGATTTTGGTGTACTTTTTCACATGGATATGAGCAGGGCTGAGAAAGAATATTTTTCATATTGCTATAAGGATTCTAATGGGCACATTGTGTCTGTTAGGCTCCCTTGTGCTGACTTGTTTGACAGGGAGACAAAGTGGACTGTGCAAGAAGATCCACAACAAGAAGAGCAACAACAGGAGGAGCCCCAATACCAGGCGCCTATGGCATATCCCTGGGGCTTCCCTGAACCACGCCTTGGAGCACAGGCATGGCAGGATCCATCCTTCTCCCAGGGAGGTTCGTCGAGTGGTGGACATGATTACCACCCAGGATACTAGCTTGATCACAAGCTTGGGGGAGTATTTCTTTCCCTCCTCATTCGTTGTGTTATATCACCTGCATGTTATTTGTTGTTTTATGTTCTTTAAATCTGAAAAACACAAAAATATTTTTGTTATTTGTTAGCTAGTTTACTTCTGGTTATTTACATTATGTTTCTAAAAATTAAAAACCACAAAAAGGTTTTTGTTTTCTTGAGTTTAGTATAAATACGGAGCTGCAGGAATTGCTGAAATATGTTCGCTGTTATATGCTTTAATCTTTACTTGTGACTCCGTTTGAGCTGAAAATTTAATCACTACTGCAACTTTTTATGGCCTTCACCTCTGTAAAACATGAGAAACTTTTGAGGTGTTTAGGTAGGTAAACAAATTGCTGAATGCAGTAACTTTTTATAGCAAGATTTGAGTTTTTATTGAGCAGTTCAAGTGGGGAGAGGAGAACAACAATGATATGATAATGTGCTTGAAGGGATGAAAGATATGACACCTTCGCCGTGCTTATGTATGATTTTTAATAACAGCAAGTGCACACCTTATGATTCCCTTAACACTTAGTGACATAATAGCCATTGTTTATCTTCTCCGTGGTTTAGTAGAATATATTCTGATGCAACTGAAATATTGTTTAGTGTCATTACTTGGCTGATGGATTGAATAATTGTAGCCTTAAGCAAAGGTTTACGCATCCCATTGTGCTTACTGAACTTGCCAACCAAGGAAAGAATTAAAAGAGAAAATTTCATGAATGATAAAAGTGGAGTCTTATGCTTGACGAACTTATGGTTGGGGGTTAGTCTAAATGTGTATCACATGGAAAACTTTCAACGCTGCACTAAGAATTCTATATTCAAGTTGATATCATGTTCTTTTAACTGTGGATGCATGTCATGCCGAAATGAGGTAGAGGAATAGTAAGTCTTGATGAGTAAGTATATATGATTAGAGAGACGCATTGGGCCGCTAACCCAAGCCATGCGATATCATGGTGGAAATTTACTTATAGCTAGAATGGACTCCGCAACATATCCTATAATAAAATAAGAAGCTATGCATATAGTGAATGAAATAAAAAAGGATAATGAGTCCATTCCATTTGTTTGTCTTGCCATTTTGACATGGGCTGGTTTCCATGTCATGGGGCAAGAGGTACCCCAATTGATGCTCTCTATGATGTCATTAATACTTACAATGATTGTACAAGGCTTATTAGGAATCTAGAGTTGAGTAATCATGGTGCGGGACTTCGCTTTTAAGGGGCATGAGGCTTTCAACTTGTAGTTTGTCAAGCACAAGAATCAAAATGAAAAATTAATGCTTTAGCAAAACTGAGAGCAAGGTAGTAAGCACAATGATTTTACTTGTCAACATATGAAAGAATCAGAGATCTCAAAAATCTTGATATGATTCAATCATCAGCGATGCATAAGCCTTTGTTTATGTCTACAATTGAGCAAACTCATTCAAGCATTAACACTTCATGTTATTTCTGTTGCAACAAGTATATATGCTTCAACACTGAGTAGATGCACACTTGCTAGTATTTTGCTACTTGTTACATGAATCATGTCTTGAGTATTTGCTAGTATTAATTGATGATGCATATGCAATGCAAAGTTCTTGCCAAAGTTTTTATCGCTTCTGCACTGCGTTTGAGTTGTTTGGGGATAAACAACGAGCTAAGCTTGGGGGAGTTGATGCACCCAAAATGCATCTACTTTTCCAAGCACTTTGCGTCATATTTCTCTCCGGAGTCCCCCCATAATTGAATAAATCTGCAGAATCTGACGCTGTTTTTAGCAAAAGTCTTCTTTCCGTCTATTTTCGCAGGACTTTTCACAGGGGACGAAAACCACGTAACTTTTTATGGAAAAGAAGGGGAATGGGCACCAGATGGGGCCGGGGGGCCACCCGGGGGCCAAAACGGGGCCCCACACGCGGCCAGATTCCTTGGCCGCGTGGGGTCACCCCTTTTGGGCCCAGATGGCCCACTCCGGCTAGGTCTTCGACGTACCCCTCCATATATACGAGAAACTGACGGGTTTCGAAGGAGAGGGTTGTTCGCGAAACGGAGCGCCGCCGCCACCACGATCTTCAATTTCGGAGTCAGATTGATCCGGGATTTCACCCCCGAAGGTGGAATTCGAGGGGCTTCGTCACCATCATCATCATCACCATCATCTCCATCAACCATGAGCTCCATCATGTGTGAGTAGTTGATGTAGGCATGTGAGGTGTGAGGGGTTTTGGATGAGATTGATCATGTAATTGCTACCCGGTATGCGGGATCTAGGGGTTTGTCTTGAGAATTCTTGTTGATGCACTATTGCTAGGCTTAATGCTTGTTACTAGGGCCCAAGTGGCATGATTTCAGTACCGAACTTACATTGCTACATCATATATTTGAGTTTGGTATCTATCTGCAATGTGTATTATCTGCTATTATGTTGAACCTGCGAACCCTAAAGTGACAGCTAGGGAAAACAAGGGGGATATGTTCTAGTTTGAGGATTATGTGTGTTCATGGAGTGTTAATGCGTTGGTCCGGGCTATTCGAAAGGGTAGACCTTAATTACCTGTAGTTCCAAATTGGCCCCGGTGAAATGGGCAGGTAGGACAATAGGCTTTGTGAAAATTCTCTTGGTTAGTACGCACAATAATTTACGGAACACACACCTACATAAAAATGAGATAGAGAAAGGCCCCGCTGCTAGCAAAACATTATTACATGATCAATCTTATCCGTGCAACACCCCGCTGTCACCTCATGCCTGCATTTTAGTCTCTGGTTTACTTTCACTCTTTTCCGGTGAAAACTGGGAAAACACTTGCTCTCCATTTACTTTCTGTTTGTTTACTTTCACTACATTATTACACTCACCACTCTCGCTGCAAGTTTGTTGATACACAGATGTGGTTGGGCGTGACGTCCCAATTGCTAAAGTATCACCGGTATTCTTGTGTTCCCACTGAGTCGAACTACAAATTTGGGTAATACTTCCCATCGAAGACTACGATTGATCTCCTGCACTTGGGAGCCATCAATGATGCAATGAGTAATCTTGAACCTCCATCACCTTATCTCAATTGTGTCACTATTGGTGACAATTCCGATCTTAAGGTATTGGGACGAGGCAAGGTGGCTATCTCAAATGATTTATCAATTGGGAATGTCCTTCTTATTGAGTCCCTTGGTTACAACTTGATGTCCGTTCTTCAACTTGAAAATTGTGGTTTTACCTCATTCTTCAATAAAGAGAATGTGATTGTCACTTGGGAAACAACTCTTAAAGTAGCCTTTGTTGGGTTTGTTGAAAACGACATGTATGTAGTGGACTTCTCTAAAGGAGACACGTGTGTCACAACATGTTTAATGGCTAAATTTGATGTGGGTTGGCTTTGGCACCACCGGTTAGACCACACCAATATGAGGATGTTGCACGAGCTTCAAAGTGGCAATCATGTTCTAGGACTAACCAAGGCTAAGTTTGCTAAAGATCGTGTGTGTAGCTCTTGAACCTTTGGGAAGCAACATGGAGAAGTCCACCCAACCAAGACCACTATCTCCACCACAAGAATTCTTGAGCTCATTCATTTGGATCTCTTTGGTCCACTATCCTATGATGGTATCGGAGGAAAGAAGTATTGCTTGGTGATTGTGGATGACTATTCAAGATATTGTTGGGTGTGTTTCTTCAAGAGGAAGAATGAGACTCAAACGATAGTCATCGAGTTCATCACTTTGGTTGAGCGCCAACAAAATGCTAGCATCATTGCAATCCAGAGTGATAATGGATCGGAGTTCAAGAACTATACCGTTGAGGGTTTTCTTAGTGAAGAAGGCATTTCTCATCAATATTCCACTCGCTATACCCCTCAACAAAATTGTGTAGCGGAAAGGAAGAACCAGACCTTGATGGATGCGGCTAGGACAATCATTGTGAAATTTTCTTCTCCTTATAACTTTTGGGCCGAATCCGTCTCCACCGCATGTCATGCCACCAACCGGTTATATCTTCGCAATATCTTGAACAAGATTCTCACGGACAAGAAGCCGCACATATCTTACTTCAAGGTCTTCGGTTGCAAGTGCTTCATTCGCAAGAGAGGTAAACGTTTGTCAAAATTCGAGACAAAATCTTATGAGGGTATCTTTGTTGGTTATGCCATAAATGGTCACGCCTATATAGTCAACAAAAAGTCCACGAGACAAGTTGAAGAAGCTAAAGACGTGGTGTTTGATGAGGATAATGGCTCCCAAGGGGGCGTATAGATCATGTTGTTGTAGGAGATGCAATTCCTCCAATCGTCATAAGAAGAATGGGGATTGGTGAAATAATCCCCATTGAGGGTTACCGGATGACGGAGGGAGAAGGACTATGCTCCACTCAAGTGGAGCCATTGACTACACCCATTGATACACAAGCTACCCAACAAGATGCACCAAGACCTCAAGCTAGTGATCAAGGACAAGATAATGAACAAGGCCAAGCTAATGAACAAGGCCAAGCTTACAATCAAGTCCAAGTCCAAGATCCCCTCATTGTTGAGATAGCTCAACCTAGTGGTGATCCTTCACCCATTGTTGATCAAGGCCAAGATGAAGATGGACACGACTCCGATGAATAAGGTGATTATCAAGCCATATCCAAGGAATCTTTGGAGGAAATACTAGCTCATAGAGCAAAGAGACGGCTAGAGAATCTTGAGCGTGCGGGTCACATGGAGGACAAGATTCTTGGGAAAGTTCGTGGAAGGGTTGTCACTAGGAAGCAATTGGAGTATTTTAGCAAGGCTCATGCTTTTTCCTCTTTCATTGAGCCCAAGAAAGTCTATGAAGCTCTCGAAGATCAAGATTGGCTTGAAGCCATGCATGATGAACTCAACAACTTTGAGCGCAACAAGGTTTGGAAGTTAGTGCCAAGACCCAAGGATTGCAAGAATGTTATTGGAACCAAGTGGGTGTTCAAGAACAAGCAAGACAAAGATGGTATCGTCATTCGCAACAAGGCAAGATTGGTGGCTCAAGGGTTTTCTCAAGTCGAAGGTGTTGATTTCCGTGAAACCTTTGCCCCCGTAGCTCGTCTTGAATCTATTCGCATCTTACTTACTTATGCATCTCATCATAATTTCAAGCTACAACAAATGGATGTTAAGAGTTCTTTCATAAATGGTCCCATTAATGAGTTAGTATATGTCAAGGAACCTCCGGGTTTCGAGGCTCCCAACCACCCCGATTATGTCTATAAAGTCGATAAGGCGCTCTATGGACTTAAACAAGCTCCACGTGCGTGGTACGAGCACCTTAAAGAGTTCTTAGTGGATCGTGGGTTTAATGTTGGTTTTATCGATCCCACCCTCTTTACCAAGACGATTGGAGGAGACCTATTCATATGACAACTCTATGTGGATGGCATCATTTTTGGGTCTACTAACACTTTGTTCAATGAAGAGTTTTGCAAGCTTATGACCGATAGGTTTGAGATGTCTATGATGGGAGAATTTGAGTATTTCCTTGGCTTTTAAGTGAATAAATATCATGAAGGAACATTCATCAAACAAGCCAAGTACACCCAAGACATGGTGAATAAATTCAATATGCATGATGCCAAGCCTATAAAGACTCCCATGTCCACAACCCTTGACTTAAAACCCGATCCGAATGGTAAAGAGGTAGATAAAAAAGGTATATCGCTCCATGATTGTCTCTTTGCTTTACCTTTGTGCATCTAGATCGGATACCATGTATAGCGTAGGTAAATGTGCAAGGTTTCAAGCCTCTCTGAGGCAAAGTAATTTGGAAGCGGTTAAACGAATCTTTCGATATTTAGTTCATACCCCAAATTTTGGTCTTTGGTATCCCAAGGGTTCAAGCTCATTGGGTATTCGGATGCGGATTATGCGGGAGAGAAGACGGATAGGAAGTCTACATCCGCGGGTTGCCAATTCCTTGGTCTCTCCTTGGTGTGTTGGTTTTCCAAGAAGCAAAACTTCATTTCTCTCTCCACCACTGAGGCCGAGTACATCTCCGCGGCAAGTTGTTTTTCTCAATTGCTTTGGATGAGGGAAACCTTGAAGGATTATGGTGTCAATTTTGACAAAGTGCCTCTTCTTTGTGACAATGAGAGTGCAATAAAAATCGCCTACAACCTCGTTATTCATTCCAAGACGAAGCACATTGAGATCCATCATCACTTTATTCAGGATCATGTTAAGAAGGGTGATATTGATCTCTCATATGTCTCAACCAAGGATCAACTTGCGGATATCTTCACGAAGGCCCTTGATGAACCAAGATTTCGAGCTTTGAGGAATGAACTAAATGTCATTGATTCGTCTAACTTCACTTGAGACCTTGCATAAGTATCTTCACTATACGTCTTATTAGGTTTGGATGTAGGCATGTACATAGTGGGGGCGTCACTCAACTCACTAGTGAACACTCTTTTTATTATGCATAAATTAAACTTTCATTGCATATCTAGTAATTTTGTGACTTATTGTGTTTCAATGTTGAGTAGTGCTTTTGGGACCAAGATATATCTTCACGGCGCCAAGGCACACACTCAAACATGGTGGATACGTCCACCGACCTCCTCATGTGAGGAGTTGGCTCTTCTTAGATCCCACTTTTGCCTCTTCCCTTTCGATCTTGCAAACTCGGATGTTTGATCCCTCTCTTTATCAGTAGGTCTTTCTCTCACCTCAGCTTTCATCTCAATCCCATCAAACTCTGTTCAAAAACTTGCACGAGTTCATCTTCCCGTCCACTAGTTTTTAAGCCATTTTTGCCTTGGCACCCGGTAGTACCGGCAAATCGTGCGGTAGTACCGGACCTGCAGGTTTCAGTGAATTGTCCGCAGGCCCGGTAGTACCGGCCCCTCCACCACGGTACTACCAGGAGTGCGGAAGTGCGCCTACACTTACATGCAGGGGGCGGGCGAAGAGGATGGTTCTTCTCTTGTTCCCTCCGTCTGCCCTGCTCCTCTTCTCCACTTCCACCTCGCCGGGATGGCCCTCTGCGTCGCCCTCCCCCCGTCTGTCTCTGGTGTCACCCCTCCCGCTCGGGGCTCCCTCCTCCATGGCATATGGTATCATCCCCATCTTCCCCCTTTCTCTCTTTTCTTCATGCTTGAACTTGGAGATCTAGGGGTGTACCGATCTAGCAAACGTGTGATGCCATGTCGTTTTTCTCTCTCCCATCTAGGATAGTGGACCACGTAGCACCTTTTAATTCTCCTAGATTTCGATTTTCTGAAAATGTGGTGTGAATCCCCATAGTTAGGGCTTCAATGCTCGAAAACCCGGTACTACCGAACTATGGTGTGGTACTACCGCCTTTTTGAAGATTTTGAGATCTTGCTTGAACTTTTACGTGTTCGTGCGTGTGTCTTTCTTCCTATGTACTTGTGCACTTATCCGTTACTCCCACTAATAGGAAAAAGCTTACCGCCGGCGCGCAAAATGGGCTTACCACCGGCGCATAGGCGCGCGCCGACGATGGTCACGCCGGTGGTAAAAAGTTACCACCGGCGCGTAGACTCACTCCGCCGGCGGTAACAAACTTACCGCCGGCGCACCAACATTCCATGTGCCGGCGGTAACCTTCGGATTTTTTTTTCGAAATTTTATAATATTTTTCAAATTTTATTTTTTTCCATAACAAATAAAAACATGTATTCGAATTTCTTTCTGTCATTCTGAATCAACTTTGGTAAACTTCCCATTGGGTCACCCATCCTTAGAGTGCTATAGCCCTAGCACGCTTAACATCTTAGTTCCATTCGACTCTAGTGCCAGAGAGAACATATGACTTGTTGATATATGTATACTAGAAGGATACCCCGCGCGTTGCGGTGGGGATCCCTTAAAGTAAACAACGCTGCTATACGTACGACGAAATCTATATGATTTGCGTCCGACTTTCCACCTCAACAGTCGGCATGTGAGGTTTGAGCAACATATACCATTGGATGCAGCGTCGGATTGTTGTCGTACATGTTTCGTCGGATGCACAGCAGTTTCGTAAAGTAAATGACATGTGTGTTTATTTATGCAGAGGCCAAGGGCCTGAACCTCCTTTTCGGAAAAATAAACAACATGATACATTACATAGTCTAAAGAAATATGAAAATTTTGGTTGATCATAATCATGCGATACGTATTATAAACCATTAGTTTGCAAAATGGATGGTTTAATACATGTATGATATGTAGCTTGCATGTAATAATTAATAAATATTAGTGGAGATGACATGGAAAATTGATTGTCTAAGAGGATGGATGATGTGGATAGCTTGCATGTTGAGATAGAAATATAATTAATGCATGTTAATGGGGTTTTGCTTTATAAGAAGTATAGATAGATAGATAGATATGATATCAATCCTATTAAGCTGTCACCACCTTGTCACACATGTTTACTGTTTGAGTGTAAATTTTTTATTTTAAAAAACTATAATTATTTAGTAACAATAATCTATATTTTAAAAGTAGTTTGAATTTGTTTAAATCATATTTTTATTTTTAATTTAATTTTGTAGGAAAATTTCGTCTATCTCAAATAACCTTTTTTCGTTTGGAATTTTCCGATTCTAAAAGACCTCACAGGCCGAAGGTGAGTGAGGTAGGATTAGAAATTTTCTCACGATTTTTTTGATATATTAAACGCATTTTTTCGACGTCGTATGCAAAAGTTATGGCCGTTTTACGTTTTATTTTTGAATTTTGCATAAAAGGTCAAATGGAATATTTTAAATTTTCTATACCAACTAGACAGTACACGCTACCCATATATCAAAGGATTTTATTTTTGAAACATTTTACCATTTTCGTTTAGGTTTTAGAAAACTAAAAAGGCGGTCCAAGGGGCGGGAGGTGTGGAGAGAAAAAATCCTGGACTGACCGCCGACGCGTACGCATGCAGGGGCGCCAGGGGTAAGTCAAGGGTTACCGCCGGCGCAGTGGCCACACAAGGCGCCGGGGTTAAATGCAGTTACCGCCGGCGCGCGGGGAAGCGAGGCGCCGGGGGTACGTTTATCAGAGGGGGCGGGGCGTGGCATGACTTTAGTGCCGGCGTGGCGCGTTGCGTGCGCGCCGGGGGTAACGAGCTAGCACCGGCGAATTCCCATTTTGCGCGCCGGCGCTACATACCGCTGGCGGAGACGAATGCATGTGCGCCGGCGCTATGAGATGCGGCTATAGGCCTTTTCCTAGTAGTGTCCTTCGTATCACTATTATTTCATAGGTTTTGAGCCTTCGAAGGTGTACTCTCGTGATCAAGGGAAGCGCCCTCGTGTGGTTGAGACTGACAGTTCCAGTTCTGCCTCAGATGTGGGTGAGGATGATATTCTCCCCACAGGTCGTTCCACTCGCCAGGCTGCCCTTGACAAGCACAAGATCCAGCAAACTGGCAAGGCTCAAGTCAAGAAGACTGTACGTCCACCTGCCTCTCTCAAACCCTTTGACAAGTGGAAGTGGGCTGATTACAAGAAGCTAAGGGAGCAGAATGTCTATGCTATTCAACGCAACCGCAGTGTGTCCAAACCCACTTCTACACCAATGACCAAGAGCTCATTTATCAGCAAGTCTATCAAGCTAAGGGTGCCCGGGTCACCAAGCAATGCTACATCAACATTCCTCATATGCGACTCGAGAAGCATGCCACCTACTTTGCCGAGGCCCTCGCCATGTGTGAAGAATCAACCTCATTCCTCTCATGAAGGTGCATCAAGACTATGATGACTACTACATCAACCAGTTCTACTCCACAGTCTACTTTCATGATGATGATGTCAGATCCTTCACTTGGATGACCGAGGGCACAAAGCCCACTGCTATTTGGGATGAGTTCGCTGCAGTTCTTGGGGTATACCATCACCGGTGAAGATGATGGATCTGGTGGAAGAAGGTACTTCGTGATGTCACCATGATGGGAGGTATCTGTGGGCAACCTAAGGATCTTGTGCTCCCTTTTGAGATTATGAACCGCATCTACCGAGATACTATTGCTCCCCGGGTGGGAAATTGGGATCAAGTCCATGGCTATGTCTTCGATCTCCTTTCTCTGTCCTTCAAGCAACAAGGCAAAGGGAAGCCCCTCGATGTCACGGATTTCATATTCCAGGAGATGTGGTTCACTGTGCTTGATAGGAGGGCTCCGGCCTATGGTCAGTATGTGATAAAGCTTCTCACTGCCAAGTATGCCGAGGCCAAGAATGGTGCCAATATTGTGGATGGCCTCACATTGACTCCTCACAAGCCCAAGAGTCTCCGGGGTAAAGGAACATTTTCTTCCTCCGGAGATCCAAGCTAAAGGTCAAGACCGCTGCTGACCCTGCCACTCCCCCCTTCTTGAGGGTTCCTGATGATAATCCCGGTTGGTTTTCCAAGTTTGCCTCCAAGGTCAAGGCCTCAGTGTGCTTCCGTAATGACTGCCTCTATGATGCTCACGGTGTTGCCCATAACTCCGAGAGACGTCAGAAAGCGATCATGGCCGCCCTGCACGTCCCTCACTCACCCGTGTCTACTACTACTCGAGAGAAGGCTGCTTGGTTCTATGCTCATGCTGTTTCGTGGAGTGACGATGATGATGTTCCTGCTGATGCTGAAACTGTGGCTCCTACAGGTGGTGGTGATGATCTGGAGCATACACCTTCCAGGGGCTTTCATGAGTGATCTCCTAGGGACGCTAGCATCACGCTTCTCTCTTTTTGGTATCTTTGATGTCAAAGTGGGATAAGTGTTCTCTTAGGATTGCGGGTGTTTGCATGGGAGGTCCACAAGCCTATGTTTTCTTGGATGTTTTTCTCGCTTGGCTTGTGGACTCGTTATTTGCTTTATCATGTCTTGCGTTCAAACTATGTTCTTATGTGTGAGACCTATCTATCTTCAGTTGTATGAACCTATATCCGCTTATCTAAGTTCATTATATCTATGTTTAGAAATCCCACCCTGTGTACTAACTTGCGTTGTCATCAAAAACCAAAAAGGGGGAGAATGAAAGGGCATTTTGTGATATACCCATTTTGTGGAGTTTGACGACAACATGGTTAGGGTATCTAACGGTTTTTGTGCTTCTCATAGTCTACAGTTTCACCTGGGATTTCCCCTCTCAAAAAGAATAGCGCTCAGTTTAACGAAGAAACATTTTTGCTTTGCGGTAGTACCGCAGTTTCGCTCGGTAGTACCGGGCGTGCGGTAGTACTACTGCGTTTGGAATTTTTCGGGACAACTGAGTACTGTAAGTGGTGCGATAGTGGCGCGGTAGTACTGCCCTCACGGTACTACCGGGTCATTTCCGGTACTACCAGGGACCGCGGCACTACCGCGGTCACTATCGCGTTTGGCCTGTTTCGGGACAGATGGGTACCGATTTCAGTGCGGTAGTGGCCCCGGTAGTAGGCCGGTACTACTGCCTTGTCGGTACTACCGACCTATCTTCCGGTACTGCCGGGGCTGCGAAAGGAGGAGCCACGCGCGTTTCGACCGTTTGAGGAATAGGAAGACTCGGTACTACCGGGAATTAGTCCAGTAGTACCGGCTGTGCGGGCGCTGCACAACCACATTTATGGAGAGAGTATAAAAGGACCCCCACCCTTCTTCCTAGTTGGTTGAGCTTCACACACTCTCTCTCCATGCCATTAATGCGAGCTTCAACTACTTAGATCTCCTTCTCCAACCACACAAATACCCCTATACTTTGTGGACAGCTTGAGGAGATCTAGATCCGTGATTCCACCAAAGGAATTGCAAATCCATCCACCACATCCTAGTAGATCTAGAAACGTACTTGGGGCCTAGAAATCCTAGTAGAATTTGTGCTTGGAGATTCTACCTTGTTGCAAGAAGCTTCGGATTGATTGAGAGCCTCCATCCATCTTGTGGAGTGTCCTCGACCTTGTGTAAAGGTTTGGTCAACGTCTTTGAGTCGACTACATATTGGAAACGAGAATCTCCCTCCCCGGAGAAGTTCAAGGAGAATAAGGTGTGCACATCAGTGCTATTGAGGAGTGCCTAGGTGTCTCCCTGCCTCTCCAACGTAGACGTAGTTCTCTTGAAAATGAACTATGAGAAACATATCCTTGTTTCCTTGTTTACACTTGTGGTTTATCTTGTTTCCTTACATATTGCTTCCGATGCGTATTGTATCTTTGTATCACATAGGTTGCTCATCTAGTTGCACATCTAGAGAACCTTATCTTACTTGTTTATCCCAAACTAAAAGGAAAAGAAGAAAAATTGGTAGTCAACCTATTCACCCCCTCTCTAGTTGACCATAGTGCACTTTGACTAGGCCAGCTCGCCGGATGCCCGACCTGCAAAGGTAGTGAGGCCGGATCGTAGCCTGACTTAGGGTCGGTCACCCTGAGCACCCGGCCTGGGGCCGGTGTTCCTGCCGCACTAGGACGTCCGCCTACCCGAACCGCCCGACCTCAAGACCTGACCAGGCAGGCTGGCTAGCCATATTATTCTCCTCTTCTCTCCTTTTGTATTTCTTCCTTTTTGCAAAGTATTCCATGTTGATTGAATCACCAGTGAAAATATGGAGAGGATTGTTTTACTTTTCTCCATATTATATGTCTCTAGATGTTTGTATCTTTAATTAATATTCCTAAAAACACTTTGGCAAACTATTAGAAATTTTATTTGTTGTGATCAAACACCAAAATAAGATTAGGGGACAAAATGTCATTTCACTATTGACTTGGACTTCATGAGATGACTAACTACACTCTAAGTGCATTTGCTACGTCATTCCAGAACTTCCCCTTCTTTCTAGCATTTGCTCCTTCCAAAGTACCTGCCACTGGTGCAAGTAAGAGCATAAATTGGTATTCATATTAAATGAATTTTGCTGGAACTATGTCAATAGTTTTTGTATACCTCTTATACATGTCTTAGTCCATTTAGGATCTCCGACTTGAATGTCACCTTCTGCTTCGTTGAGTAAGGAAAACAACATCTGATCAGGCCACTCTTCCATGATGATATTGTAAAGCTTTACAAAACCATGGAATATTGTCGGGAAGTGATCCTAGCATGATGTCACAGAAATGCGCATGAGTTATTGGAAAACCAAAATCTCTGAGATTTCTTTTCAATCTGATCATTCTGATTTGAAATAGCTTTATGGGTTCACCCAAGGCAAGCTGGTTGTTTCTATGGTCAGATTGTAACGCTCATTCCACACTTGATGTGTGAATAGATCTTTTAGCTCCTCTACCAGATTTTTGGGGTGATAGTTACAAAACCGATCAATCGTATCAACATCAATGCATGTGCGCAAGAGCTCCTTGACAATGCACATGCCACATTGGATATGAGGTCCTTCATGAACCTCGTCTCCAGGCATGTGACCCACAAAGTGATCCATGTTGGTGCTCCTAAGAACCTCCATCAGAGCATGAAACCATTCCTCAATTCTTTTTCCATTTATAGCAAAAGTCTCATGACTTATCATCACATTAAATCGATATATTTCAAAGGAATCCATCTCTAGAATAAAACATTCTTATTTAGACTCTTATAGTTTACAATTAATTTTCACTACTTAATTCAATAAAATTGAAATTGAGATATGCTCCCACCGAAATTGATATTCCTCATAATCAGCTTTCAGTGAAACGAGATCCCAATAAATTATAATAGGAAGGATGGATACATCTCAACCGGTCACAACCTAAAGAGTAGGTGATGACCCACAAGTGTAGGGGATCTATCGTAGCTTTTTCAATAAGTAAGAGTGTCGAACGCAACGAGGAGCAGAAGGTATCGATAAATAGTTTTGAGCAAGGTTTCACTGTAAACATTAGAGAACAGTTGTTTAGGGATTTTTGTGATAGTAGTAAAGCAATAACAAGTAAATAAAGGTAAATAGTTTCTGCAAGTGGCCCAATCCTTTTTAGCACAAAGGACAAGTCGGTTGTTCTTCTTATAATGTATAAAATGTTCCTGAGGACACACGGGAGGTTTCATCTAGTTATTTTCACCACACGCCGTTGATTAATCTTATCGTTTTTGGTAAGTGTTATGTGGTTAGACCTATCCTAGTGCACCATTCTATCCAAGAATAATGCACACTTACGATTACACTACTTGCAAGCATCCGCAAATACATGAAACTAATTAAGAAATAAATCTAACTGTATCAATAAACTCGTGGTATCTACTGCTCCCTTATGTGAAGTATTCCAAGCTGGGGTTTAGGTTACTGTCACTACGGCAACCCACCACAAGAAATCCAACACACAATGAATTCCTCTAGGCCTTTAAAAGGTTAAGTTTTATGTAGTCGACGTTCACATAACACCACTAGGGAAATAACAACATAACTTAAATATCAAACAGATAAGTATTACTCAACGAAACATGATTACTAGTTACTAGACTTCTCCCATGTCCTCGAGAACTAACCGATCTACTCACAACACATCGTATGGTACATGATCATAGTGATAAATGGATGAATAACAATCTGGTCATAAAGTGCAACCACCGATAAATCTCATAAGCATCAACTACAAACAAGTAATTCACACTGGGAGAGAGATCTAGTGGAAAACAATGGTATGGAACCGTAATTGTAACAGAGGGACGGAGGTGGATGGTGCGGATGATGGTGCTTATGGAGAGGACGATGACGATGATGATCGTGATGATGCCCGGTGCGATGACGGTGACGATTTCGCCCTCCGGGAAGGAATTTCCACAGCGGAATCTCCCCGCCAGGAAGGTGTTTTATTCGCTCGATCGTTTGCGTCGCGAAGAGGTGGCAAAAAAATTCTACGAAGTGCCTCCTTGGGATTTTTAGGTCAAGGGGGTAAGTACCCCGAAGAAGAGCCATAGTGGGGCCTGAGGCTCCCAGGGTCCGACCAGGCGCGGCCAAGAGGGGGCCCACGCCTGGCAGGCGCCTGGTAGCCCCTGGCTCCCCTCTGGCAGACCTTCGTGCTCCCCCCGGTGATTTTCGATAAAACTCGTATCCCCCCGGTAAACCTCGTTTTCTCCCTAGTAAATTTACTACAAGAGATCTGATATAGTGTGAAGCAATAAAATTGGGAAACCCTTGTCAACAAATGGTCAGATCCAAAAAAGCAAGGTTTGTAGCAAAATATGCCACCAGAAACATCTATAATGAATCTGAAGTTTACCTTCCTTTTGATTTTCCTTTTGTTGCTCCTTCAATACAAGAAAGAGAATGCTACTGATTACTGATATTCTTTTGTTTCATATAGAAACTTTGTGAAAAGAACAAGGATAACCGAGAAGCTGTCAAGCATCACCAAACTACATGCTCTAGGTCTTATCCTTCCCATTTCCACCAACTTTTAAGTATTCTACCTAACTCAATGTTGTCCCGTGTAGAATACAACAAGACTTCATGTATGGAATACTAATTATTTCGGACATCTTGTAGAAAAACGACAAGTACAACAATGAGGACCCTAGTCCAATCGAGTTCTTTAAAGAGACTCATACGAATAGAAAGACTGGAAGTATGAGCACGACTGCACTTAGTGCTCATGTGAGGTTCTTTCTCTTTTCTCGATGACTTCAATACTAGTTGGTGTTGCCTGATTGATTTGCTGTTGGCTGCTTCCTATACTGCTTCTATGATATTGTTGTTTGGTGGCCTGTTTATACGTTTCTTACCAATATTTTTCTGAATTAGATTATAATGAACCGATACTTTTTCCATGATATAGTAGGTTTCATGGTCTGCTTATATGCGTACCTAATATCTGAAATACATGTATCTTAGCTCTCTAGTTGTTTTATGGCTCTGGCCTTTCATGTATCTCTAACTTAAGCAAGAATGCTCGCTTGTACAGACTGACATGCAAAATAAAAGGAGTGAAGCACAACCAGAAAATGAGCAGCCAGTATCTGATATGTAGATTGTGTCTCACATTCTAAGGGAGCACAACTCCTCAAGCACCTTTCTTTCCACTATGGGCTTCCAATCAAGATCTGGGAGGTCTAGGACCTCTGCTTCCATGGAATGTGTCCGAGAGCTAGAAGAAAAAGTCGAACAACATGAGAGAGATACAATGGACGCACGTGATATGTATCAGCGCAATTAACCGAAAGAGTTAAAGCGCAAGAGTCTCCACTTGAAGAGATGCAAAAGAAGCAACAACAAGAACTCCAAGCATTGAAGAAGAGCAAGGAAGAAAAGATGAAATCCTACGAAAAGAAGTAAGAGGAAACAGACAACCTTATCAGTTTCCTCTCACGCAAACATGCAGCTCAAAACTAAGCAACATGCCTCATGTCTAGAACGTACATGCTCATGAGGGCCATCATTACGTGGTGGTGTATCTAGAACGTACCTAGTTGGCTCGTCCTTAATATGTTAGTTTCATATTACAACTTATTTATTGTCATTTACTTCAAATGTACGAGATGATATTTGGTTGTGAATTAAATATATATTGTGATTTGGCAACCGAGTATATATTGTTGTATGTGTTGAAATTGAATTTTAATTAAAAATTTGTAACAAATTAAATCCAGAAATTATTACCCAAAATAATCTGAAATAAAATTAAATAAAAATAATTAATATTACACTACGCAAATAATACATGAAAATATCAACAAATAATTAGTTTTAATAAAATATAATTGGCAAAATTATTCTAAAAATTGGAAAAATAAAAAATCCATAAATATGAAAAATAATTTCGATTTTTAGAGAAATAAATTCTAAAAAATAACATGACATCATAGATGACATCATCCACCTTCAGTGACACATTTTTTGTGCCTTGTGATAGTCTCCTAGGTGATGATGCCAGTGACGGTGAACCATCTGCACCGTCACCGAAGGTCCCATATTCAGTGACAGTCCTTCGCGCGCCATGTCACTGGGAGGAATATGTGACGGTGATTCCTTGACGATGCTCGTGACGCTCAAAGTATGTCACAGCGAGGTTTTCCGTGACATTTTGGGATATTGCATGACGCTAGGAGCTCATCACAATATACCCGCTCTCTTGTAGTGAAACCTTCGTGCCCCCTGGTAAACCTTGTTTTCAGATTTTTCTAACGTCCATAAAATATCCCTTTTGACGGGTTCTTTTTCCAACTGTTTTCTGACTCTCATAAATATTTCTATAAAATTATAAAACATAGAGAAAACAAGAAAATACCATAAGTATAATGCTCTAATATGGTAAATATCAATGAATAAGGGAAAATTATCATATAAAATAGTGATGCAAAATGGACGTATAAGTAGGCCACTATTCCAATCACTCAATGTGATTCTCGCTCATCTTTTGATGTATGTGTTCTGAGCTCATAACTAGTTATTCCTAAACGTCAAGTCAACCATCTGGCACCGCATGTACGAACTAATCCTTGGATACAAGTCATCAATCCATACCCTCCTCACACGATAAGAATGCGTTGACTCTTGGATACAAGTGATGGACGCAAACCAAAGTCTATTATGACGGTTGCTACAACATGGCAGAACACGAACAATCTTGATATTTTAAGTTAGTAATCACCCTAATAAACGACTACTGTGTAATCAAGGTGCAAACAACAAAGGATAAACATCATACACAATTTATAATTTGTGTGATTCGGTATAGCCTTTGTTCTTTGGGGATTCTTGATGCATCTCCAACATGGATCCTCCATCCCCTTTATTCTCATCATAGCAGAAAATCCGAGGAAATTCCACAGCGGTGAAAATTTCTTCAAGCTTTTCCATGATAGAGAAACGACCACTTTCTCTTATCATATACTTCCTCCGAGCTCCGCGATGAACGCCCGATTGTCGATGTCGAACAATGACAATATTTTGGCATTTGCCATCATGTCAAAACACAGTAACAAGATAGCTATACCAAACTACACACACACACCCTACAAAACCAAGTTAGAAGCATCTAACGTTTTGTTTGCAAGTTTTAGCGTGGTTGTAGGTTCTAGGATCAACTAACGTAATCACCTACGCAATTCAGGTATGTTTAATATCACTGCTATATTAACTTTGCATGTTGATTAAAATATAGACATTAAGAAAACGTCTTCAGCCTCAATCTAAACTTATTCATAACCATGACCCCGTGTGAATCCAATTCACATGCCCTTTCCACCATGCCATTATATGACACCAACTATGGTGCGACCCAAAGCTACTAAAACACTTCTTCGGATCAAACGATATATGCCAGGGCAAATCGAGCCTCCTAGGATTCCCAAAAGTTTGTAAAAAAGTCATACCATGCGTCGGAAACAAAACAAAGACAACTTATTGAGAAGCAACAAAACTAAAATGAATATTAGAGAGCTTTTTAATATATTTGCACAAGTTTATGCAATACCCATAGAAAATTGTGCTCTAGATCCAGCATAGTACGCCCTGATACCATTACTGGTCTATACTGTAGAATTTAAAATATTTTCCCTACGTAGTCCGCCAAGATCAGTATGCAGATAACGAAGCATGCCCATGCATGCAAGGATCAGGATCACGACTCACCTGACAGCAGTTTGGATGTAGTCGTTGAAAAGATCTAAACAATCGTAGACCCTCACAACTATGCCTAGTTGTAAGGATGTCGCTAAGCTTCCCTCGTCAAGGATCACACGTGTAATCCCACTTGTGGTGTGCACGTGTACGCTCGTTTCAACCCTTCAACGCTCGGCCGTCCAGGACTCGACACCGACGAAGAGAGACAGCTTTCCGGTTTTGCTAATTGGTAGCACTAATCAATTGAGATTAGAGCTATATGAATTTGAAAGTTTTTCAACACATGAGAGAGAACTAGAATTAAAGGTAGATCTAATCGGGAGAGAACACCTCAAAACCCAATTAGAAGAGGCTCTAATTCTACTAGAGAGATAGAGATAGAGAGAGAGAGAGAGAGAGAGAGAGAGAGAGAGAGAGAGAGGCTGGAGAGAGGGATATACATGCCAATGGGGAGGGAGGAGTCCTAGTTGAGCTAGGAGGGGGTGGCCGCACCCCCTTACCTAGCCCAACTCAGATTGGACAAGTGGAGTCCGATCCCACCTCCCTCTTTTCTTATTTCCCTTTTCTGTCTTTTTTATTTCCTCTTTTGCTCTCCAATAAATTCAGGAAATACACCAGGTTGAAAAGTACCATTATGTATTGCCACTGGGGCCCACCTGGTAGCCCTAAAAAAGGGTGCGGCCATGAGGGGCATTTCTGCCCCCCTCCGACACTCCCCCCTTCATGGTTTTTTCCCGAAACTCTTCCAGAACCCTATGAACCCAATAGATAAAATCATCAATATTATATAATCATGTTAGAAACATATTTTTAACATCACGGGACATCTCATGTCAACTGTTAACTCTCGTATAAATTCTACCTAACACCAGCATAATTTCTCTCTTACAGTAACTTCCCCGAAACCACTCTGATTCACACTAGACTTGTTTCTGTGACATTGTATCGACATCGAACATTCATAAAACCAATAACAACATATTAATTCTCGCAACTAAAGGTTGGCACGGCTTAAGAGTGTGACCCGTAAAGGCTCGATAACACACATACATGTTCGTAAACTTACCGAACAATAACCAACAGCGGGACCATGGACACCCATGATGGCTCCTGTGTGTTCACGAAGAACGAGAGAACCTTATAATTTAATCATTGCACTTATTATTTAACTTTACGATACCAATGATATCACGAGGTGCGACCATGTGATCTGATCTGATCAAACTCTTTGATCATAACACATAAAACTCGTTGCCGATATTGTCCTCTTTTCTCACTGGTCGTATGATTGGTTGACATTAGTGATACTGAGAGGACTGCGGGTATGTATGTCTCTATCTTCTAGAGGAGTTAAGTAATAATCTTGAACGATCTCAGTTCCATTACACTTTTTAGGCTATATCCAGATATCACCGTTATGACCCCCAGTTACTGCAAGATGGTTGATGATATCCAAAGTATAACCTTTGATTGTGCGGTCACTAGATATTCTCATAGTATAGGAATTAAAGCCAATAATAACTTCTTATGTATTTTGATGACATACATTACAATTGTTTAGTCTCTTTTGGGAACAACATAAAGTTGGCTCAGTCCAGTACTATTGTTACCCTAACAATAAACTTTTCTTTGTTAAACTTTTAATCAAGTTCATGATCAGGAAAATATGATCATACCACAAACCATAAGATAATCTTAGAGACAATATTAGGAACTCTTGTTTGTTCATGTCTTCACACCCGCACAAAGGTTCTCCTTTGAAAACTCACTTTTCAAGTGCTATAACGGTTGTAGCAAGATGACATAAACTTAATTCTGAACTTGGAGATAGTATAATAACTGAATATTATTGTCTATAGGGCATATCTCCAACAGATGGATCCCATTGAAAACATAATTCTGAATGAGTTGTTGGGGATAAAGAAATTAACTAAGGAAAGCATGAACTTATGTGACCGGGTTCACGATCTGAGAACAATTCATAGAGGCGTACCAAGGATATATGACTTGGGTGGGGGATGGAGGGGCACGAGGAAGCAATTCCTAAGCAGGGGCCGGGGAACGAGATGGTGGAGCACGAGCTGTAACCTGCTTCTATGTTCCCTCGGATGGAGGAACCTCCGGGACAACCGAAAGAGTAGGGCACTACGGGGGAGGTTGGCGACGGGGTTGAGTAGGGGGGCGCTGCTTTCGGGGTCTTGCTCGACCCTGGTGAACAGCCTCCTAGGCACGGCCAGTGTCCGCCATCGACGTAGCCTTGAGAGCTTCAGCGAATGAGGATCAAGAATGTTGGTGATCTCAAATCTCATGGAACTTGATCTTCTTAGGGATAGGATCGAGTCCCCCCAAACGTTGAACCAGGAAGCAATCGTGGATGGTGAAGGAATAGTTCTGAGCAAGATTCTGGGATCCAGAAAAGGAGCAACGACGGAGAAGGGGTTGAAACCCTAGATCGCCTCGAAGAGGGGATCTCCCATAGTTGGCTGCAGAAATCAGAAATTATCTCGGAGTCCTCGGCTACTGAGGTAGAAGACGCACATCGAAATCCCTCTTTCACAGGAAGCAATCGTGGATGGTGAAGGAATAGTTCTGAGCAAGATTTTCTGGGATCCGGAAAAGGAGCGACGAAGGAGAATGGGTTGAAACCCTAGATCGCCTCGAAGAGGAGATCTCCCATAGTTGTCTGCAGAAATCAGAAATTATCTCGGAGTCCTCGGCTACTGAGGTAGAAGACGCACATCGAAATCCCGCTATCACCGAAGACGCTGCAACGACGAGGATCTCGCCACATGGCAAGGATCCGCCACTTCGATGAACTGGTCCGCTGTGCGGTGGGGTACATGGATTCAAATCCATCTCTGCGCGCGGAGGAAATAGCAACCGAGGGGGGAGAAACACCATCAATGGCAGACCTCGGAGACAACGGTGGATGGGGCAGTCGCTGATGAGGAACACACCATAGTTGCGCGAAGAAGGTTTCGGCGTCATCGTCGCAAGGGGCGATGGAAACAGCCCTCCCGGGAGAGGGACCAAGCGAGAGGTGCTCCCCGAGATGAGTAGGGGTCCTAGGTATCTCCGACGACCCGCCGATGTCATCGTCACGAGGGCGATGGTAGCCGCCCTCCCGGGAGAGTGACAGGGCGAGAGGTACTCCCCTATGTGAGTGGGGGTGTTAGGTGTCTCCGACGACCCACCTCGGGAGCCAACCAGGGAGTATTGGGGGCGGAGGAGCACCGGAGAGAAGGTTGCGGTGGTGGAAGGGGAGCCAGGGGCGGTTGCGGAGGACATCACTGCTGGATGAATAGTGGAGTAGTGGTGATGGTGCAGATGATTCCAGAAAAAGAAAAGTACGCTCACATATGTGGTGGCTATAACGACTTGCAACCAGACGACAAAGTTCAACGCCTGCTAATCCGATAGAGGGTGGTCCGAGACTCTCACTACACTAATCCAGAAGTTGTGCCTTAGACCCTTCCATGTCAGCTGGCTACACTACTAAATCCCTGGGATCTTTTCCCTATTTCATATCGAAAACCCCGTGGCCACGCCAACCATGAGTCTTGATGACTTTGCAAAGCGATACAAGAAGGTGTATGGGCATATGGCATTGGCTAACAAACACGTACGGCAAATAGAGCGGAATGGTAAAACGAGGATGGACCTGGTTACACCGTGGGGTTAAATAAGGAGGCCGTCGAGAGGCAGAGTATGTCCAAACCCCGGTGATCAACAGTGCTGACCAGCGTTAGTCATGCTAATGAATTATCTGAGATATGCTCAGTGCTCACACCACACATATGTCCCTGCCACTAACCTTAACCATGGGCATTCGTTGAATCGGCAGCTCTGCAGTAACAGGTACCAACACGCAAGCAGCTGTGATTCAACATCCAGCAGTCCAATCCAGATATTTTTTTTTCGAAAAAGATTCAAATAAAAACTCAACAAAGAATACACACCAAAATGGGGTGGCCATCGTCAGGCAGGCAAGCTTGATCCGGCCTGCTTGCTTGGAAAGCAAAAGGCAAACTGAAGCAAGCCACTCTGTTTTCATCATGCAAGTTGGCTGATTGTGTCCAGAGACTAGACAGTAGAGGGAATTTTCCAAGACACCAGTATCAAAAGCATGTTCAATTTTTCTCTGTTTGGGCCACTACTCATATCTTCAAGAGCTGTTTCTTCTAACAAGCAAGGGAGTCTTTTTTTTCTAAATCTACGGGACCAGGATGTTATAGTCTGATTCCATTGTAAAAGGATAGCGCTGAGCGTCCCCCGGGGGATCGAAACTTTCGATCCTCCGCCTCCAGCAAACGACACGTGTCCCACGGGTCCACAGTCACGCGCACGAAAAAATGCCCACAATCCGGAAGAGGTCAACCGCTGTATCTCTCTGCGCTCACGCACGCCACCTCCAGCAGCGCGTGGGCACGGCAGTCAGACATGAAATTTTGGCAGGCAGGCAGCGCGTGGGCACCTCCGATGAGCTCCACCCCCGTCACCGGAGAAAAAATCGCCGGAGAAAAAAACGTCGCCGCAGCCTCGCCGGTCTCCGCTCGTACCTTTGTAGCAAAAGCCGCGGGTCGTCGGTAGCATCACCACCGCCCGCCATTGAGGGCTCCGGCGAGATATTCGTTGGCTCACATCTAAGGTAGCCTCAAAGGCCGTAGATTTGCCTCCAAAAATCAGAAAAAGAAAATTGCTACAGATCTTGCGAAAATTGCTCCACATATAGCAAAAAATGCTGAAACTACCAGAAATTTGCTCCACAAAACAAGAAAAAATGCATCAAAAAATTGCTACAGAGAACTTCGGTTTTGTTCTCATACCAGAAAAATGCTCCACAAAACAAGAAAAATGCATCAAAGAAATTGCTACAGAGAACTTCGGTTTTGTTCTCATACCAGAAATTTTTTGCTATTTTTCTTACGAAAAATTGCTCCACAAAACAAGAAAATGCATCAAAAGATTTGCTACAGAAGAACTCGGTTTTGTTCTCATAGCAGAAATTTTTTGCTATTTATCTTACAAAAAATTGCTCCGTCGAGCGGGAGCAGCTCCGCCGGCCCGCAGGAGCACGGGGAGGAGCGGGTGGCGCAGGGAGAGGAGCACGTCGCCGCCGGTGCACCATCCTCACGGTGCTCGTCAAGACGGCCTACCGCGCCGTCGTGGCCGCCCTCGACAAGAAGCTCGCACGTGGGCTCCATGGCTCCCCCCGGCCTCCACAGGAACCGAGTCGGCGCGGCCACCCAGAAAGCAGCGGAGGCGCGAGCTCGTCGGGCTTCCAGGCGCGGCCGCACGCGCGTGGGGGCGGGGAGAGGGTCCCCCATGCTGGGGACGCGGGAGCTCACCCACCGCGACGGCGAGGGGACGAGCGCCTGACCGCGAGGGGACGAGCGCTGCGGGGATGGCGTCGCCGGACCTCTGGCCTGACCGCGAGGGTACGATCGCTACGGGGATGGAGCGCATCCTCCAGGCGCGGCCGCATGCGTGTGGGGGCGGGGCGTCGCCGGAGTTGCAGAGAAGAGATAAGGCGCGGCTGTGGAGAGAGAAAGGGAGAGGAAAGAACGAGTGGACGGGAATGAACTAGAAAAAGAGATAAGGCTGTTCTGGCCCCTGGGCCCGTGGCGTGTGACGCGTGTCTAGTACGGGGGGAAGGGAGACGATCATCCCCCGGATGATCGTAAGCATTTCCCATTGTAAAATGTGTTCCGCTTCACCCTGCACAAGCTTGCGAATCTCAATGCAAAAGTACTACTGTAGTAATAAATTGGAGCGGGTCAGTCACTGTGCTTTCAACCTTCATGACAGTTGAAGGATATCTACGGAAATTATATAATATATAGATGGGGAGTTAGGAAATTGAGCGATTAATTCCGACAAATCCACTTCACCGCTGACCAGTGCATGTTACATAGAGGGTCAATCTCTACCTGAAACATACAAAGTGGAACAACCTACACCCAACCAGACATCCTGCATTTCAGCCACCAGAGCTCCAGATACCTGTCGAGCAAAGCAAAATCATCAGCCATACAAATTTGTGCTATTCATCCAGGAAAAAAATGTGTCAACAGCCGCAAAGTCGAAACATCTCAGAAAGTCAGAATTGTTAGACAAAACCAACATCTGAATCAGAGAAAAACTATAGCCAATAGGTAATTTGTAGTGTAGTGGCACACATTTAGCTTCTGCTGTTAGCAGTTTTTGGCTACGTACATCTGGTCTGAGTTGAGGCTACAAGATCAGTGGGCCTGTGAGGAGCTCATGGAGTAAGATCACATAAACACCTGATTTCTAGTTTATAGGCATACTGTTTACAAACGTATGAGCTAGCTAGTTACTACAAAAATCCGATTTATGAAGTACAAGCCTCAAACAAGAGATCATACGTCATTTTACAAATTGCATTCATTATAAAATGGTTGTAGTTTTATTACCCTGAACAGCATCAATCAGTACTCTCACCACCACTAGCGATGACATGCTACTGAAAAATGGCATTAGTGATAAAAGCAGCTTTTATGGTGAATCTAGTCAGTTCATTTTCATCTTGTGTTGGGTATCAAGCATGAAACATCCATGGTCGCCAAAATTGAAAAATTACACCATACACAGAGCATAAATTCCTGTATTAGTGTCTAATGCTTGCTTACATATATATACAAGTTTGGGGCGTACAAAGAGCGACATGCTGAGTAAATATTTAACCAACCATCCTAAATCAGAATAATCACCCATAAAACTGCAATAAATCCAAGAGACACGATAAATGGCAGTATAAGATTTAACAAAGGGATACTCTTCAACTATTATGACAATCTTAGTTCATAGGTATCACAACAAAAAATAAGTAGAATATGAAATGACATTCCTATAAGTCCATATAAACAAATGAAATATTAGACCATATGCTCAGGTATTGTTAGTTATCAATTAGTCATGCAGACGGCACAACATGCAAATCACACTAGGACTTGATAGACCCATAACCACAGAAAAATGAAGGCACTGCCCTGACCAGTGAAACAGTCAGTACTACTTAACATGACAGCATTCTCATCTTTGACCACCAGGCACAAACATATGACAAATAGGGAGCAGGGAAGGGTCCTAAGTCATCTGTCACCGGAGGGGCTACTAGATACCAAAAGGAACTTGGGGAGTACTAAGGAGGTAAACCGGGGAAACAAAAGAGCACATCCAGAATATAGAGAAGTTGGAGCATCAGTAGAAGATAAGCTTACCTGCTCAACCAGTAGATTAAATATCTAACCGGACAATCATCTTAAGTATTGAGCAAAAGCCCAGCCCCATCTTGTCCACCATCAATACATGCTCCTACAAGTATTAAGAAGCCAAATAATGCATTATTTGAGGTAAAGTATATGGCCGCCCCCAGAAATGATAAAGGCCAAGGAGCTCAAGGCTTGATCCTCAAGTCAGCCCTTCTGATTTACATATAAATCAAATATATAACTTGATTTGCAAAGCATGTTAGTGCTTGCCCTATCCTTATGACATACATGTCTGAAGCTTTTTGGTTCCCTAAACTTGCTATATTATGAAAGCCCTATGTTATACCAAGTATCAGTTATCAATAAACCAGAAAAGGGATACTAGGCTCAAAATCCTAAGCACACGGTACAATGACATTCCAACAAAAGACAAACAAAAACGAGTAGACATCAACTAGGTATTGAAATAAATCCATAGCTGTAATTCAAGAAAAACAACTTAATTTTGATACAACAATAATAACAGATAAACTTAACACACCTAGTGTTAAATTTACTGAATATTCACAAAACAACATATACTCATCAATATCTCAAAAAATGAAAATATGCACACCCTACTATTAGCTGGTCAGAACACATAAGTTATCAAGAGCTATTCCGGAGCTCATTCCATATTGGAAAAGAAAACACATACCAACAAATCCTAGCAACATAAGTGACCATGGTTTAAATCATATTTAAATAAATTTACTACGAAAAGATGGCATTGAACTCCTAATATTAATTCCTTTCCTCGTACAAATGCAGGGCAAATAATTTTCGTAAATTTCAAACCAAGTTATTATATTGATTGAAGCCTACAGAAAAACCAGCAGAGATGTCAATACAGAAAAACCATTAGACAATTTTTGCATCTGTCAATAGGCTAGCAATGATGAAATGAGTTCATTTATTCTACAAAGAATTTCCCAATCTTGTATTAGTTGTACATTCAAACAAAAAACTAATGATGGCACTTTTCTCTATTTGATTTTATAACACAAAAATTACAGAAGTAAAGCTAATATCAAAATAATTGCAGCCCATCACCTGGTTACGGAACATAAGGTAAATTAGATACCACTAATAGTTTTCTAGATTAAACCATTACATAAAACGCCGTCACACAAGCATCAGAATAGAATAATGCGGAAACAAACTCGCTATATGTTGAAGAGGTCGAGAACCAAGCGCTGGCTTGGTGGTTGGATCTCCGGGTGTGGAGCCAGCCCGCCCTGGTTCGAGTCCCAGCTGCGGCATACTCGAAAAATCGAGTCCCAGCTAAGGCTTACTCGAATAAACCGGGTGTCTCACCTACCTAACAACGTATAGCCAAGGGAGGGATCCTTCCCCCGTTGGTCAACGTTTTTATATGTTGAAGAGGTCATCAAGCAGCAAAATAAACAAATGATATGATACAACTTAAAATTGTTGACTTAATACGAAATGTTCTGGACATATTTTCATCAGCCAATCATAGAAAATTTGGTTTTGGTGGCATGCTACTACCTGCAGCGTAGACACTTTCGAATGGATGATATCCAGAAATTATGTTGGTTTTGAAAAGCTTCTTGAACTCCAATGACTCATGATTGATCATGACGAGGCCGATCATTGTCCATAGTAACACCACATTATTCTCCTCAGCAATCCATAGCACGTATAGGGTGCATTTCTCTTCTGATTTCAGCAAAAGTAGCTTCTCCAGTTCAATAGTCCTTGCAAGCCCCCATGAAGTAACACCGTCACAATCAGTCTTCCTCTTCCATAACTTGGCTGTGCAGTCTGAATTTGATACTACGAGACAACCCAACCCACCACCGTCGGCACGCATCATCTTCAAGCATTTTCCCTCGCCATGCATATCAACTGGCACCCGTATCACAGCTAGGCTCTGCTTCACCAAATCAAATTCTAGAATTGCAAGTATGTTCCCCGCAAGCACCCAGTAAAGGCAATCTCCAGCCAGCACAGCCTCATCCGTATAAACCATGGTGGGGACACAAAAAGGGCGAAAAGGGTTGATACGATCCTCGTACGGAACCGGTGTTGATATGAGATTTCCCCATAATCCTGTCTTTGACGAGTAAATGCAGGTGAATGCTCGTATATTTCTTTCATCGCTGCCGTCTGCCACTGCCAAGACCACCTGGAAGTGTTGGACATCATCTGCGTCGCGAAGCACCGCCCCATTGATCCGGGTGTTCTTCGTATCGAACGGATCGGGCACGGCAATGCGGTGCTTGTCGCCGGTGATGGGATCCCACACTAGGACCTCGCTGAGCTTCGAATGGAATATGAGGAAGCGACCATGGCGACATCCAAGGGGCATGGAGCGGCGGTAGTCGTCGTGATGCTGCAGGGAGAAGCGCTCGGGAGGGATGCAATTGGGGGGCTCCAGAGCAGATACGAAGGATAGACCTCCAAATCTGTTGAAGAAGCCGAGGAGGGGCGGGTTGCGGCGGTGGCAGAGGCGGAAACGGCGGGAGAAGGCGGGGTCGGAGACGAGGCGGCGCCAGCACTTGCAGACGGCGGATGCGCGGGGGAGGGAGGAGGGCTGCGGAGGGAGGCGGAGGAGGATCTCGCAGAGGAGGTCGTCGTCGTCGAGCGGCCCGGCCGCCGGCGAGCGGGCGTGGTGGCAACGGCTGCTCATCTCGCCCTAGAGGCTAGAGCTCGCTCGTGCAGGTAGTGGCGAAGTTGTGGACTCGGACCCTGTTTGTTTGGGCTCGAGCTGGGGCTTCTAGTGCTTTTGGGGCTATAGAAGCACAAGCCCGGCCAAACATCAAAATTTTTGATACCGAAAAGCTCAAGCGCTTGTGCAATTAGTTATTAGTACATCAAGCCCAGAAGTACGTCGAGAGGGCAATTCCCGCAGCTTCCCGCAGCTTGTCACTTAAAAACGAAACGGTATACGAATAGTTCCCTGAAACTCGAATTAATTACGAGGACTGCCACCGCCCCAAAATGCAGCCTACCCGTTCATTACCCCCCAGCCCAATACAGAGCAACCCCATCCCAATACGGAGCAACCCAATCGTGTTCTTCCCTAGCAGATGGCGGCTAGGGTTTGAGGCTGCCGTCGTCGCCGGCCTCTCCCTCCCGCGTTGCCGGCCGGCGTGACAAGGTCGCCGCGGCCACGCCATCTCCTCCCCGTCCCCCTCGGCCGCTCCTCCACCTCGCGTCTCCTCGTCTCCAACAACAGCCGGCCACGCCATCTCCAACAACAGCCGGCCCAACTCAGGCCGCCGCCTCCTTTCCTCAGCTCCGGTCAACCTGCTCCTACCCGACCAGAAGGTGAGCCTCTTCTATCATTGCCCCCTTGTTTGTATGATTGGTTCACATGTGTTGTTGTGTGCTAGTGTGGTTGATTTCAGTTTTATGATGTTTGTATTGGGTAAGATTATGGCTGATTTGTAGTATGATGGTGGTACACATGATTTTTTTAATGTTGCTATTATTCATATATACTTGTTGTTCATTTATTTATTATTTAGATGGAACCAGAAAATAAGAATGTGCCCACAGCCAATTGGGATGCACTTGCTGCCCAAGCTTTTTGCGAGATCTGTGCTCAAGAGAAATTGGATGGTAACAGGCCAACTGCATTTTTGAGCCACACTGGGTACATGAACTTAGAGAGGAAGTTTTATGAAATGACCAACAAAGTTTACACTAGAAAAGAATTCAAAAACCGATGGGATGCGATGAAATCTTTGTATTTAGCATGGATGTGTGTGACTTTGACATGAGGTTTACATCAGTAGTTTCCGGATAGCCAGGATCCGCACATGACACGAGGATATTCAAAGATACCTTGAAAAAGTATGAAGAAGAATTCCCACATCCACCTCCAGGTTAGAAATCTTCATTTCAATTGACAAAGGATGCAAACATGTGTTCCTTTCCTATGCACTAACAATTTTTTCGTTTAGGGAAATATTACCTTGTTGATTCCGGTTATCCCAATCAGACCGGGTATCTTGCTCCATACAAGGGACAGAAGTACCATCTACCGGAGTTTCGACAAGGACACAGACCAAGTGGAAAACAAGAAGTTTTTAATCATGCTCATGCCTCACTTAGAAATTTCATTGAGCTACCAGCTGCTTCTCAGAACCTACCAGCTCCAGCTGCTTGTCCTCCAGCTGGAGCTCAAACAAACAGGGCCCGAGAACCAGCAGCCACAGTGGGGAGTGGGGAATGGGGAGTGAAGTGAAGTTTTTTTTCTTTTGAGATAAAAGACATTTACTTGTTCTTGGAACCACATTCCAGTGACGACAGTCGAAAGAGGAAGCTTGAAGGTCAACTATTAGTTCTCTTTTCGTTTTATCTGTAGCTAGAGTATCTTTTTGGGTGGGCTTATTTTATTGTTTTATTATTCTGTATTTTTTCTACTAACTTGTGATTTTTTTTTCTGCAATTTTTTGAATGTATATAAACAGAAGGGTTCGATTTCGAGGAAAGTGCTGACGCTCTGGTTTGCCAAAAGACCCAGAACCAACAATGAAACAAATGTCAGATATCAACAAAGTATCTGACATTTGTTTCATTGTTGGTTCTGGGTCTTTTGGCAAACCAGAGCGTCAGCACTTTCCTCGAAATCGAACCCTTCTGTTTACATACAATCAAAAAATTGCAGAAAACAAATCACAAGTTAGTAGAAAAAAACAGAATAAAACAATAAAGTAAGCCCACCCAAAAAGATACTCTAGCTACAGATAAAACGAGAAGAGAACTAATAGTTGACCTTCAATCTTCCTCTTTCGACTATCGTCACTGGAATGTGGTTCCAAGAATGAGTAAATGCTGAACTTGTTAATCCTTATCACAATATAGTCATCACGCTGCATATCATACTCTTCCAGGAAGTGTTTGTATTCTGCACCGTAAATGCGAGTATTGTCGGTCCTGTTGTCTAGTTGAAAGGAGTAGATTACTTCGTCTTCAGTCTTGAGCCTCAAAGTACTGCCAAAAGTTGAGTTGACCTTCTCCCTGATGAAACAAGGAACATTTTGCAAAAATAAAATGATTTTTGTTTTAATAACAAAAATAGAAGAAATTAAAATGAGTACACATATATCTAAAAAAGGAACCAGGTGCATAAACCTGTACCATTTTTATGAAAAATGGAAAAGAAAAACATTGAAAAAAAAAGTTAAGCACATACCAGGTGATCTTCAAAGTTAGATTGCATGACCATCTTGAATGATGACATAGCCTTCCCCTCGTTCTTGATGCAAGACCTAGCACTGTTCCCGCAAACATCGCACATCAACTATCATTACAGCAACAAAGTAGAAAAGGACTTATAAAAAAATATGGAAAATAATACACTTATGAAAAAAGAAGTTTATGCTTGCTTATGTATCTACCTTACCAAATTACAAAAAATATCTATATGTACAAATCCATATACATGTATTACAGATTGGTTATAAACACAGATCAAAAGTAATGTAAAAAAATGTCCCAACCAACAGTTTAAAAATAGATCTAATAGGAGCATGAGGATGGCCACAGGAAAAAAATAACAAAAACAACAATGACATGGGTACAATAGAAGGATTAAGTTCAGAAGTATGGGCAGAGGACAAAAACACACCTTGCTACCTGACGCCATGGGTCTGTACTGCCTTGCAAACCCCACAAAATCTTTTCTGGTAGGGCTTGTCTTCATAACTTTGGTTGTAGAAAGGGAGGAGGAGCAAGTGAAGTGGATCTGAGATCTGTCCGGCTTTGGCTGGCTATAAATGGTAAAAGAGAGAGAGGCAGTTACTGCATGCAATAAATGAGTGGTAGGTGTTGAGTTGGTAGCTGGTGAGCTGTTGGTAACTGCTAGAAAGTTAAGACTCCATGCAAGAGCTGCGTGTTGGTTAGTTTGTGACTTTGAACCAGCAATGAAAAAAATAAAAAATAAGAGGGACCTGCCTTTAACATCCAACAACATGCAAGAACATGCAACAGCGCGCACCCGCTTAAAAGGCTATGCCAGGGAGAATAAATGCATGATTAAAAATAGACACACTAAAAATTGACACTTAATCAGAACCACTAAAAATTATTGGTAGTTTTAATGTTGGTAACAAAAATGTCATTCAACAACATGCAACAGCGCGCACCCCGCTTAAAAGCTATAGCCAGGGAGAATAAATGCATGAATAAAAATAGACACACTAAAAATAGACACTTAATCAGAACCACTAAAAATTCTTGGTGGTTTTAATGTTGGTACCAAATGTCATTCAACAACATGCAACAGCGCGCACCCCGCTTGAAAGCTATAGCCATGGAGAATAAATGCATGAATAAAAACAGACACGCTAAAAATAGACACTTAATCAGAACCAATAAAATCTTGGTGGTTTTAATGTTGGTAACAAATGTCATTTAACAACATGCAACAACGCGCACCCCCGTTTAAAAGCTATAGCCAGGGAGAATAAATTCATGAATAAAAATAGACACACTAAAAATAGACACTTGATCAGAACTATTAAAAATCTTGGTGGTTTTAATGTTGGTAACAAATGTCATTCAACAACATGAAACAGCGCGCACCCCGCTTAAAAGCTATAGCAAGGGAGAAAAAATGCATGAATAAAAGTAGACACACTAAAATAGACACTTAATCAGAACCACTAAAAAAATCTTGGTGGTTTTAATGTTGGTAATAAAATGTCATTCAACAAACATGCAACAACGTGCACCCCGCTTAAAAGCTATAGCCAGGGAGAATAAATGCATGAATAAAAATAGACACACTAAAAATAGACACTTAATCAGAACCAATGAATTCTTGGTGGTTTTAATGTTGGTACGGTTGGTGATTTCTGGTAAAAATGTTTAGACAGTTGGTGATTTCTGTAGATCATAGTTCTTAAAAAATATTTAGTTTTGGTAATTTTTATTCTTTAGACTTGATAACAACCTTGTTGTTGTCTTTATGTTGGTAATTACATACATCTTAGTTGATAACATCTTAGTTTAAAACATCTTGGTTAGAAAAAAAACACTTGATAACATTTCTTTAAATAAAAAGGATAGGTTGGTAATTTTTACACATCGCAGTAGATAATATTCTAAGAAATGTATTTTAGGTTTGTAATTTTCATTCATCGCATTTGAATACATCCTTGATGAGTTTTTTTTTGGTAATTTGCAGTTGGTGATTTCTATAAATCACGGTTGATAACATTCATAAAAAAATATTTAGTTTTGGTGATTTTCATTCTTCAGGGTTGATAACAATCTTGATGTTTGTCTTTATGTTGGTAAGTACATACATCACAATTGATAAAAATTTCTGAGAAATGGATTTTAGGTTGGTAATTTTCATTCATCGCGCTAGGTAAACATCCTTGGTGGTTTCAAAAGATGTTGGTAAAGTTGTCATTCAACACTCTTGAAAAAAGGCATCCCTTGATTATTCTTTACGTTGGTAATTTTCATACATATTAGTTGAAAACATTCTTGTTATGTCTTTAGGTTGTTACTTTCATACAACTAAGTTGATAACATTGATAAAAAAAAATTAGTTTACTAGTTTTTATTTATAACCCTTTGATCCAAAAACATTCGTGGTAAATGTTTACACAGTTGGTGATTTCTGTAGATCACAGTTGATAACATTCTTAAAAAATATTTAGTTTTGGTAATTTTTAATCTTTAGACTTGATAACAACCTTGTTGTTGTCTTTATGTTGGTAATTACATACATCTTAGTTGATAACATCTTAGTTTACAACATCTTGGTTAGAAAAAAAACACTTGATAACATTTCTTTAAATAAAAAGGATAGGTTGGTGATTTTCACACATCGCAGTTGATAATATTCTAAGAAATGTATTTTAGGTTTTTAATTGTCATTCATCGCATTTGAATACATCCTTGATGAGTTTTTAATTTGCAGTTGGTGATTTCTGTAAATCACGGTTGATAACATTCTTAAAAAAAGATTTAGTTTTGGTGATTTTCATTCTTTAGGGTTGATAACAATCTTGATGTTTGTCTTTATGTTGGTAATTACATACATAACAATTGATAAAAAATTCTGAGAACTGGATTTTAGGTTGGTAAGTTTCATTCATCGCGCTTGGTAAAACATCCTTGGTGGTTTAAAAAATGTTGGTAAAGTTGTAATTCAACACACTTGAAAAAACATCCCTTAATTCTTCTTTACGTTGGTAATTTTCATACATATTAGTTGCTAACATCCTCGTTGTGTCTTTAGGTTGGTAAATTCATACATCTAAGATGATAACATTTCTAAAAAAAATTAAAATTAGTTTGCTAGTTTTTATTTATAACCCTTTGATCTAAAACATTCTTGGTAAATGTTTAGACAGTTGGTGGTTTCTGTAGATCACGGTTGATAACATTATTAAAAAATATTTAGTTTTGGTAATTTTTATTCTTTAGACTTGATAACAACCTTGTTGTTGTCTTTATGTTGGTAATTACATACATATTAGTTGATAACATCTTAGTTTAAACATCTTGGTTAGAAAAAAAAACACTTTATAACATTTCTATAAAATAAAAGGATATGTTGGTAATTTTCACACATCGCAGTTGATAATATTCTCATAAATGTATTTTAGGTTTGTAATTGTCATTCATCGCATTTGGATACATCCTTGATGAGTTTTTATTTTGGTAATTTGCAGTTGGTGATTTCTGTAAATCACGGTTGATAACATTCTTAAAAAAAAGATTTAGTTTTTGTAATTAGTATTCTTCAGGGTTGATACCAACCTTACTTTTGTCTTTATGTTGGTAATTACAAACATCACAATTGATAAATATTTCTGAGAAATGGATTTTAGGTTGGTAATTTTCATTCATCGCGCTTGGTAAACATCCTTGGTAGTTTCTAAGATGTTGGTAAAAAATGTCATTCAACACACTTGAAAAAACATCCCTTGATTCTTCTTTACGTTGGTAATTTTCATACATATTAGTTGCTAACATCCTCGTTGTGTCTTTAGGTTGGTAAATTCATACATCTAAGTTGATAACATTGCTAAAAAAATAAAATTAGTTTGCTAGTTTTTATTTATAACCCTCTGATCCAAAACATTCCTGGTAAATGTTTAGACAGTTGGTGATTTCTGTAGATCACAATTGATAACATTCTTAAAAAATATTTAGTTTTGGTATTTTTTATTCTTTAGACTTGATAACAATCTTGTTGTTGTCTTTATGTTGGTAATTACATACATCTTAGTTTAAAACATCTTGGTTAGAAAAAAAAATACTTGATAACATTTCTTTAAATAAAAAAGGATAGGTTGGTGATTTTCACACATCGTAGTTGATAATTATCTAAGAAATGTATTTTAGGTTGTAATTGTCATTCATCGCATTTGAATACATCCTTGATGAGTTTTTATTTTGGTAAGTTGTAGTTGGTGATTTCTGTAAATCACGGTTGATAACATTCTTAAAAAAAAGATTTAGTTTTGGTGATTTTCATTCTTCAGGGTTGATAACAATCTTGATGTTGTCTTTATGTTGGTAATTACATACATCACAATTGATAAAAATTTCTGAGAAATGGATTTTAGGTTGGTAATTTTCATTCATCGCGCTTGGTAAAACATCCTTGGTGGTTTAAAAAATGTTGGTAAAGTTGTCATTCAACGCTCTTGAAAAAAGGCATCCCTTGATTATTCTTTACGTTGGTAATTTTCATACATATTAGTTGATAACATTCTTGTTATGTCTTCAGGTTGGCAAATTCATACAACTAAGGTGATAACATTGCTAAAAAAAATAAAATTAGTTTACTAGTTTTTATTTATAACCCTTTTATCCAAAACATTCCTGGTAAATGTTTAGAAAGTTGGTGATTTCTGTAGATCACAGTTGATAACATTCTTAAAAAATATTTAGTTTTGGTAATTTTTATTCTTTATACTTGATAACAACCTTGTTGTTGTCTCTATGTTGGTAATTACATAAATCTTAGTTGATAACATCTTAGTTTAAAACATCTTGGTTAGAAAAAAAACACTTGATAACATTTCTTTAAATAAAAAGGATAGGTTGGTTATTTTCACACATCGCAGTTGATAATATTCTAAGAAATGTATATTAGGTTTGTAATTGTCATTCGTCGCATTTGAATACATCCTTGATGAGTTTTTATTTTGGTAATTTGCATTCGGTGATTTCTGTAAATCACGGTTGATAACATTCTTAAAAAACATTTAGTTCTGGTGATTTTCATTCTTCAGGATTGATAACAATCTTGATGTTTTCTTTATGTTGGTAATTACATACATAACAATTGATAAAAATTTCAGAGAAATGGATTTTAGGTTGGTAATTTTCATTCATCGCACGATTGGTAAAACATCCTTGGTGGTTTGAAAAATGTTGGTAAAGTTGTCATTCAACGTTCTTGAAAAACGGCATCCCTTGATTATTGTTTACATTGGTAATTTTCATACATATTAGTTGATAACATCCTCGTTGTGTCTTCAGGTTGGTAAATTCATACATCTAATTTGATAACATTGCTAAATATATATAACTAGAACATGAAAGCGCGCGTTACTGCGCCGGTCCATTTTGAGGGGACAAGATAATTGTTTTGAGAATTTTGAATAAGATTTTCTTATGTTTTTACATAAGGAAATTCCTTAACTTTTCAATTATGAAATGAAATCAAAATGAACGCTTGGTGACAGCGGATGGGCTAAACTGTTAAAACACATCATCATGTGGTGGTAAGAATCCCAATATTTCATAGAAACATTTGTTGATACGGAAATGTTTGAGTTTTTCTTAACCCAAAGTTACGTTCATTTAGTCTAATATGCTATTTTAATTCGTAAAATTTAGCACATGAAATTTGTATAGACCTATAACATGTAATAGTGTCTACAGTTCACCAAAAAATAACATTTACATTAAGTTCGGAGTGATGTGGTAGGATATACGTCCACATATAGGAATTTGTTTCAAAAGTCTTTGCTATCCTTTCCATCATACATATATCAAAATTTAGAGATATGTAAATACACAATGATAACAAGTAGGTAAGATAAGGTGTGTTCAAGAGAGTAACAAAGTTGTTGTCAAAAGTGATGAACTTTAAATTATCATGAATCCTTGCTTCCCGGTATCATAGAACAATTTGATCCACAATACAAAACCAATGAGCGGAAAAATAGCATCAGAAATAAATGACTATAGTTCATGAAAATTACATGATGGGACGTAGGAAGGTAAACCATGTTGTTATTACTAACTTTCTTAGAGGTAGCCTTTTTTATATTGTCTTAAACCCTCCATGGTTTATCATTTGAAAATAATGAACCAGATGGCTTCCAAATTTCCAATCTGAACTTTAATATGCATCTGAATATTAGCAAAGCTTCTTTATTACCACGAGATTGAGGCAACCGAGAGAAAAAAAATATTACATCAAGTAACAATAGTTGCATAGTTAACCTAAAAATTGGGCACATAGATGTAAACAAGATTTCAACCTTACTAGAAACCAGATACCCTCTAGAATATTATTTCACATTATAAAAAAAATTCAAGACTACTTGTTATATGATAAATATGCTTGTTCCCTAGATCATAGAACTCCGTCAAGTAAAGAATTTTCATTATTAGATATTTTAATATAGAAAAGATAGCCAAACATGAAATAACAGGTTTGGCATCTATAAGTCCAAAGGTACTTCTGAAAATTTTAAAATATGGACAATGAGGTGGCGTGGCCAGTTACCTCATTAGTAATATTGATGGCTACCTTTCTGCAGAAAAAGTGTGAAAGGGTGAATAAATTAGCCCTGACCTCCTATATGCATTTTAAAATGTACAACTAAATCTTACTGGAGCCAGAAGCATATTTTATGGTAACTAATTGGGGAGTTCACCAAAGGTAGTTATATGATCTACGGGTAAGACGGTCATAAGTATCTTCTTTTCAGTCGGATATTATATTTATGATAATAAGATCTGCATCTATACTCTGATCTGAATATTATTTTTTTTTAACTCACAAATACTCTTATATATTTAACACACAGGAGTATTTATCAATTTGTGTGAAATAATCTTCACATGATCCAACAAATAAGTATGAGAAATGCAGATATGAAGAAATAAGATAACACGACATTTAACATCTCTGCCTCATGCAAGCGTGTGCATGGTCAACTGTCATACTCTATAAATATATGTAAGAGAAAAATGCAGATTCCTGCATAGAGTTTCAGAAGACCAGTCAAAGACGCCGTAAAACATGGGCCGCTTCAAGAAACATAAGACCAATCTTACTGCCTTTACGCCCATCAGTTTTCTATGAGAACTCAGCCTGAAAGTGTAGATTACTCAAAAGTAGTAATCGATAGAAGATACTAATCAGTAGATTACACAGGAGTATTTTCTATGAGAACTCAAGAGAGGCCTCTCAAATATCTCACTGTAGAAAATTTGGGGAAATATCCAATCTAGGAGGAGCGTACATCTGGATCTCCAGCATTAGCAGCTATATTGCACCAAGATATAGCTTCATAGGCCGCTACGATGCACAGAAAAGTTTAATAAAAAATCGAATTTATCAAGTTGTTTGAGTGTGGGAACAATTTAAATAACCGAATGACGCAAGTAATAAATCTAAGAATGTGAGAATACTACAAATTAATTATACATGAGTGGAGTGAGACTTACATTGTAGCCTTATTGACAAAATCTTGTATTCTCACTTTGGACCCACAAAATTTCCTTGCACTTTTCTAGGATAGACAACGAGTAGACCCCCTTGCAGTTGCATGCGGCAATAATCATCCAAAAAAACAGGGGGCTGAGAGGAGGGCCATTCGCAACAGTTAGAGTTGTTTGCCTTCTCGGAAGATTGGAGGAAACTCCATCCGGTTTGCTAGCGAAGCATCGACCCCAGGGGCATACCAACAGCGGCCAATGGCGTCTCCTAACTATTGCTTGATAGATGTCGTGCATACTGCCGCGCTAGTGAAGAGAGCTTGAAGGATATCTACCGGAAGTCAGATAGGAGGGAGAAAAGGCCAATTATGTGCGTTTTATGGAGGGTCGAAAGGAAGGCGAACGGAGATGAGCTTGAACGCAATTATTCCGCCGCCTTCAGTTTCAGTACGCGACTAAAGAAGAACTCGGAAAGACGGCCTCTAGGGCGAAGCAAGTCACACGAGAGGGCTACCGGGCCATAGAGTCATCCGTCCAGCTTCATGGCCCAGTTAACCAGAAGGCGCCGAAAACGTTGTGCGGAGCAGCAGCCCTGTTTATATCGTTGCGCCAAACGGACTCGTGTGTTGCCGCGGTAAATATTCCCAGGGACGCTCGGTGAAACGACAGAACTGATCGGAGACGTCCAAAGGAACAATCGGATGGCTGAGAGCCTCAAATCGCTATGGTGGCTCATAGGTTGCTCAGTTTTACTGTTACTTAATTAGTTTGCTAGTTTTTATTTATAACCCCTTTTGATCCATAAAACATTCCTGGTAAATGTTTAGACAATTGGTGATTCCTATAGATCACAGTTGATAACATTCTTAAAAAATTATTTAGTTTTGGTAATTTTTATTCTTTAGACTTGATAACAAACTTGATGTTGTCTTTATGTTGGTTTACATACATCTTATTTGATAACATCTTAGTTTAAACATCTTGGTTAGAAAAAAACACTTGATAAACATTTCTTTAAAGAAGGACAGGTTGGTGATTTTCACACATCACAGTTGATAATATTCTAAGAAATGTATTTTAGGTTTGTAATTGTCATTCATCGCATTTGAATGTATCCTTGATGAGTTTTTATTTTGGTAATTTGCAGTTGGTGATTTCTGTAAATCACGGTTGATAACATTCTCAAAAAAAGATTTAGTTTTGGTAATTTTCATTCTTCAGGCTTGATAACAAATCTTGATGTTGTCTTTATGTTGGTAATTATATACATCATGATTGATAAAAAATTCTGAGAAAATGGATTTTAGGTTGGTAATTTTCATTCATCGCGCTTGGTAAACATCCTTGGTGATTTCAACTTGCAGCTGAGGGGAGCTGATTAATTGCACCATCACATTGCACCACACTAAAAATAGACACTTAATCACAAACGATAAATTATTAGTGGTTTTAATGTTGGTAAAAAAATCATTCACCGCTCTTTAAAAACTATTTTAATACAGCCTTTATTATTGCCCCTTTACTATCGATTTATTCAACAACTATTTTTAGCCCACGCAATTACTCCCTCTTGATCCAGCTTTTAATGGGTTATACTAAAAAAAAGAAAAATGGTGCATACAAAAAATCTATAAAAAGGCCCCCGCCCCCTCTACCTTCCTCAGTCTAACAAGATATAGTTCTTTCTTTCTCTCTATCTTTTCTGGTTCACTGAGAACTGAGCAGTTTAGTTTGTCAAAGGTACAATTTCAACTTGTGCGAATCTCGCTCTTTATTTTTGGTGGAAGTTTATGTACTTTTTGTGGTCAGATTTTCTTATGCCTTTGCTTTTTTTTGGCAGATGGCGTGCGGTTAATATGGAACTAATGCCGGGATCTGCAATGGGAGGAGTAGTGTCAGCGACCCTTTTAACGTGCATCTCTCTCAAGATTTCAACAAGTTCATGGTGAATTTATGCCTTTTTGTTTTGATTATTTTTTCTCACTGTAAACTCATTATTTTGTTACCTAAATATGTAAAACTGACTTGTTTTTTATACAGATCGTGCCCTGCCATGTATAAAACTCATTTTAGAGGAACACTGGCACTGTGATCCTTGTGCAAGCCGCTTGCGGTAATGAGTACTACTTTAATATCAGGAGCAAACCTGGACAACCAACTCTCTTAAGAGGAAATGGTTACGAAAACTTTATAGCTGATTACGGCATGACTGTGGGAGACCAAGTCACATTCTACATGGCTGGCTGGCCTGACAAAATTCCTATTTTTCCATATTCAATTAATGAACATGCAAAAAACCGTGTTATAGGTATTTTTTGTTATTGTTTATTTTTCTTCTTTTCATATATATAATACCCCTATTACTAGTTTTTCATTTGTTTATAACAAATTTATATATTTTTGCAGCTGCGAATGAAAAAGTTATAATTTGAAACTCCACAACATCCTTCAGGCCAGTTGAGTTAACCCGCAACCAGCTCGACAATTACAATGGTATTCTGGCTAACGCTGATTCTAGGGATTTTGCCTATCTGCACTGCTTGCCATCTTCAGACATACAACACGACTATGTGGTACTCATTACTTGTTATTTATTTGGCTTGCCACGTGTTCAATTACTTAAATATCTTTTGTTACGAAAAGAGTATGCAAAACTTTGATTTTATATCTCCTAACCCATAATTTCTCTTCCATCTGCAGAGGATACCTAAGGCAATTTCTGAATCCATGAACCTAAAGAAGTCGGGCATCGCAAAGCTTTGCGTTATCGGGACTCCTGTAATTAAAGCTGAATATGCAAGGTGTTCGGATGGCAGAACAAGGTTCAAGAGCGGGTGGCATGTGTTTGCGCACAACAATACTTTCGCACAGGGAATGGTTTTATTGATGTTGCTCCAGATGATTGGTGACAGGAAAGTTTCAGTTCGTTTCCACAATATCTGAAAGGAGGCATGTCTGCACGACGACGGGGTGGCAAAACAATTTCCAAGTTGAAATAAAAAAGCATGTATTTTGGCTTTTAACTTTACAATGTTGAACCTTTTATATTTCGCCTCACTAAACAAACTATGGAGACAAAATTTTTTTGTTTGATAGCCAGTCCATGCTTCTATGTTTTCATGTTTAATTTGGTTATTTTCACACATCACCGTTGATAAAAAAAATTCTAAGATTTTTTTTATCTTGTTAATTGTGATTCATCGCATTTGAATACATCCTTGCTGGATTTTCATGTTGGCAATTGTCGTTCATCATACTTTACAAACATCCTTAATGGTAAATGTCATCCATAACACTTGATAAACATCCTCCACCTTGAAAAAAAATATCCGCACAAAAGGACCTTAAAAATTTGGATAGGTTATTTGAAAACTTCGAGGATATAAAAACCTTTTTAAAAAAGCCTTCCTACCACTATCAGGTTAGGTTGGAAAACAGTAAAACACAACACAAAATTACCACACCCCTTCTACCCTAGTTAAAACAACCGTAAAAAACAAGGACTGTCTTGTGGTCAAAAACTCTACTGCATGATGATTTGAGTGATATGTATTCGATGTATGGGGAAAATACTTACCGATCAGTTTATATGTTGCCAAAAAAAGAGACAAGAAAGAACGCTAAATAAGCAAATAACAATAATAGGTCATGTAAAACGCAGTATAGTCATAACTCCACAACCACTATTAATCTTGGTCTACAAAAATAATTGATATTAATCGTAGCCTCCTCAAAATATACATTAAGATTTCCATAATCCTTGACTCAAAAAGTTCAAAACTTGAGAAGTGACTCCAGAGGATCTTCATGGTTCAAAGCGCTCTTCTCGTGAATCCATGGGAAGTATCCTGGTGTCTTTTGAGAACAAAAACACGAAAACAAGGTAGAATTGATTAAAAAAATCAGAAAATGAGAAAGATGACTAAACGATATAGAAATTACAATGACATCCAGCAAGAAGACGATAGTATATGTATAATGTTTACCTTGTAGTCACGCGGAATGTTCTGCACAAGTTAATACATGAAAAAAAAAGGAAAACCATGTGTAAAACGTTAGAGAGAGTTAACTCAAACACATAGACACTGTATTCTACTTACAAAACAGGCAAAAAAAAAGATATAACTAAAAGATGTTGGAAACTAACATGCTTTTGTAGAATTTTCTTTGTTTCCATAGGAATTTTTTCGTTGAATGGGTGAGCAACCATATAATATGTTAAACTCTCGCGAAGAGGCTTCGCATGCTCCTGTTGGAAAAATAGAAAGTGCTATTGGGTTACAAAAAATATAAACTACTAACAACGGTCTTTACTTCTGTTATATCAAAAAAAAATCAAACTGGTAGTACATAGAGTTTGAAAAAGCAACTACCAAAAAGAACTCACAGGTTGGAAGCACAGTGTGTTGTCTCCATCAAAATCGCAAATCAGTTTCATCAAATAAATGCCACTATCGCCTCAGCAACAAAAGTTGAGATGACAAAAGGAAAAAGGAAACCGAATGGGAAAAGTCAAACTACCTAGTAAATTTAATCTAGTATAAAAATTATGCTTACAACAACAAAAAAATATGAGAAAAATATTAGGGCACTTCATTCTTACTCTCTCTCAGATGCGCAGACACTTCAGAATACTGTTTTCATATCATTTATATTGACCAATGAGTTCTTATATGCCAAGTTGAAGGACATTTTAAAGTTTTTGATTGCAACAGAAGCCTCTTTTTGGACAAGACGCAGCTTGTTATTTCGAATTAGGACTTCAAATCGTTTCTTCTTCAAATTGAAAACAGAAGATAGTAAAAACCTCATGTGAATAGCGGCAGATGAATCTAATAAACATAAGAAGCAAAAAAGAAAAAGAATATTAGATATTACCAGATAATGTAAAATTTTAAAAATAATGAGAGATCATAAGTATAAAATATATGTAATTATATAAAACAAGCTCACCAAGTCCATAGAGTCAAGCATGAAACCTAGCATTCCGTTAGACAACAGTTTCTTGCTAATTTTCCTGGCATTTCATGTTCCAGCTGGAGAAGTGCCTATATTTTTATATTGACATATAAATGGAACAAATTAGTTTCTTTATCATCATAAAAACAAATGGGTAACATGGAAACAAAAATAAAAAAAACCCCATTTTACTAATTAACAAAAGAGTGTGTCGAAAAAGTACTAACAGCTATCTTGCACTCGAAAACGTATCTCTTCCACTGATTTTCCCACATCATGTCAACATTCTTTCTCTCAATATCTTCAACCATGACTGCTTTGCCAAGCATATTAATCACATAACTATGAACCTTGCCATATACTTGCATGCTTAATCCAAAAACCCTCTGTTCAACCCAGGCAGATCCCATGACTACAAGCTGGATGCTATTTTTGAGCCATGTAAAACACAAAACAAAAACAGAAAAACATAAAAAAAAAGTCAGTGATAAGAGGGAATGAGTAAAAGAATGTAAAAATGGATGGAACAAATGAACTTATATAATCAGAACTTAGTCTTACGTTTTTGATCTTGCAGTCTTCGGAATACCAGATACAATATTATTGAAAAACCTCCTGTTCAACAAGTGTTGACTGAAACCATGAAATCAGTTTTTCAGAACTGATTTCCGAAACACGGACATTATCAGAATGGAGAGATGGAAGGTCTTGATTAGCCTTTCTTGCATAATACTCCTGCTCAACTTTTATTGCTGAGTTCACAAATCTTTGTCGAACTCTTCATCAGTCATTTTGGAATCATTGTTCGGCACTTTGCCACTGTTATTGGGTGAGATTTCGCCTACATTGACACCTCCTGGGCTGTCACACATATTGAATTGAACTCCAACAAGAACTTTCTCTGGTTCAGGTACTTGAAGAGTACTTGTATCAGGTTCATTTATGACAAACAATCTTGCTCTTTTCTTTAGAGCGAGGCAATGAAGAGCTTGATCGCTGGTTGATATCCAAGATGGCCTTCTCTTTTCTTTAGAAGCTAACTCATGTTGCGATGGTTCAAACAGCTCATTAAAAACCTCAACCTTCTCATTGTCTATGCAAATCTTATCAGCCATTAACTTGCGAATTTTAGCATCACACTCTATTACTTGCACAATGTATGCTACCAATTCAACCACTGTTGGCACAACACCCTCAACATGACTGGTCTCAACTCTCTGTGAATACATTGATTCTTCAACTATGTAAGGGTATGGAATATCAAAAGACATTTCTTGCGGTATGATGTTTAAGGAATCAATAAGCCTCTCCATGTTGAAAATACCATCACTGCAAGCTTCATCATCAAGTCTCTTGATCATATGTTCATCTAGGACAGGCAGAATGAGCATTTCTGGCATATTACCTACTGAAGTTTGTTTTCTTGAGCTGGCAAGATTGGACTCAGTTGTCTTAGCAGCATTATCATTGCCACTGTGTTGTGCAATTGAACTTAAAGCTCCAGTAGTTGTAACGCCAATGCTCGAGAAAACTATGTCAACACATTCTTGCTTGTAAGTGGAACCAACCAGAGGTGCCTTGAACTGAGGAGACACAATTTGAAAATTGTGCATTTCATTCAATTGAGGTGATTGTTGAATGGAAGGTATTATCTTTAAAGCATTGATTATGTTCTGACAAATTATAGGCTGAATTGATTCAAAAATATCTTTCTCCATGTTGGACATAATAACAGGGAGTTGCTCAATTACCTGCCAAAACCACCAAAATAAAAAGAAAAAAGCACTGAGTGAAAAATCTTGTAATTATTTTGCAAGACAAACTAATCAAATTAAAGAATATAGTCCCAATATAAGACGTGAAAACAGTTTTGTCGGTATGTAGAGCGTGGAAAATAGATTTTGGTAGCATACTAATAACTATATGCATAGGAAAAAAAGTAAAAAACATTAATACAGTTAAATACAAGACATACAAGAAAAATATTTGGGCTATACCAATTTGTGGTGAACCGCAGGACAAATTGATAACACAAAGTTCAGAAGATCATCATATGATTTCTTAGCAGTGACAGAAACTGTTATTGGATTGCATGTGAATGAAGTATCTGATACAGCTTTTACCTGTATGAAAGAAAAATAGATTGGCAGTAAGATATGTGATAAATTTAGAACAATAGAACAGACAGACAGGGTGTGTTATAAAAAAGCATACATGACAAAAATTAAAAAAACAAGATTACAAACGCAGGAAAATGCAAAAAAAAAATACATTACCGGCAACTTTCCATACATAGCAGAGTCCCATGATATACAATCCTTCATCTCAACCGCATTTATCATTGAAGTTGACCATACAGCTACACGAGGTAACTTCCACTTTAGTGGAATTGGCACAATGGTACTGACCTTGAAGTCCAAGTATATTAGCTAGCAAACAAAATGTTTTGACTCAGATATGTGATTCGAGAGGCATGCAAAACTTGCAAAAAAAGGTTAACTAAAAATTGATGAGCAAACAACAAATAAAGGACATAACATTAATACCAATAGACATAGAAGGTTTCCACCAAGAACGCTTGTAATGCCGTCATTATATGCTTCAATAGAAGACACAAGTTTCTCCAAAACAGCAGCTGAGAAATCAAACGATCCTATATTATCTGGTTCTTTGAAAATATGAATATAGTCAGGACTCACACCATCATGGCTGGAAGGTCAAAGAAACGCTGTCATTGCATACATTCCAAAAACAACTTTGAAGAGACCGCCAACCAGATCAGCAGTGATCAAGCAATCAAGCTCGCTGATTTTTGGATATCTACCCTTACAACTTGTAACATTGCAAATGTGCAGCCTTAAATCTGCATCAACCTTCTCGCCAATTCGCCTACCCCCAATTGGTGTACCAAGGACTTGATGAACAACTAAAGCGGTGATAACAAATGCTGGGCCTTTTGGTATATTCAAAGTCCTTGAGCGTGCGTCGAAAATTGATACAATATGCTGAATCATACGGCGAGGAAGAACTTCACAACCGATTTCTAAAAGAAAACCAAGTCCAATGCTACAGACTAAATCCCTCTGGACCTGTGTTAAACGACAAATCAATGCTGTGAATTTTGGCAATGATAACTTTGTGTAAAATTCCTACAACAATAGAAGCAACATTAAATAAAAATCTCTTAAAACAATGTGATCTTAGTTTGTACAACAAGATAAAAATTGTATATGTGCAAAAATTATATAAATGACATGTGCGAGAAGAAGCATAAAAAATTATTGCTGTTAGACAAATATTAAAAAAGTTTTTGGCATTGTTGGCCAACCCGGAACAAGAAAACTACACTACAGAGTCCCCCTATTGCATACATTTGTATCTCAACTTACAGCTTGATCATGATGCTGACCACCCATTTTACTTCTGTTGTGGATCTATGGACAGAAATCAGACTCCCTTGTTGAACATAAATTTAACTGATGCCAACTACACTGGAGAGCAATGAAATATGATGTGAAGGTTGTAGATAAGCAAATAGCAGTTATGCTTATATTGTTTCCTGCATATCACAAAACCAAAAGGAAAAAAATAGTTACATAGCAAGGAAAAATATAAAAATAAAATGAATCTCGTACTGAACTTGAGAAAAAATTGATGTAAGCTGTAAGACAAATTTAAGTAGAAGGGAGTTAGCACACAAAACCTTGAGATGAAAAAATAGAAAAATCTAAAAAGTTATAAAATGGGGAGTGCAGCAAAGATTAGAAGCTTGAACAAGGAATAAAATCAGCTCGAGATGGGGAGGAAAGAAAGAAGCCAGTACCTAGATGAAGCAGCAGTAGAACTCAATCAAAAAATCTCTTCTCTGCATAATGTCCAACTTCTTTTAAAATGACCATAAACAATAATTTGGATCTAGATTGGGGGAAGTTTGCGTGCAGGATCTGCAGAGCTTAGGGGAAAGTAGAAGTGAGCAGAGAAGGAGCCTCACGAGATGGGGAGAAAAGCAAATGAATAAAGAACTCCATGGCAAAAAGATGGGAAACTCGTGGTAGGTAGCTTTTTCCAACTTACAACCCCCCCTAACATAAAAATAGTTCAAGTACAAAGGTGTGCAGGCACAGAAAGCAAAAGCACAACAATGTAAGGAAAAAACCATGTGCCTACTTTTGTAAAAATTAATGCACAGAAGGACACGACTGAAAAAATGTTCCAAGCAATATAGTTGTCCTGTTTCTTCCACCTGGCAATGGCCCAACGCAGAGATCGAGAAGGATCTCTTCCTACCCCTTCCTCCTCCCTAAACCCTACAGCGCTGCCAGGAATGCCAAGCAGAGGAGATTGGGGGATTCAAGGTTGAGCAGTAGGTGGAAGAAAAAGGAGGTTGAGAAGACATGCAACAGAGGAGAAGCAAAAGGTTAAAAAAATCAGCTTGTACATACCTTGTTTTTTCATAGATTATATGCATCCCATGCTTAGTTAAATCCACCATTGCCATCTTTATATATTCAGCAAACACAACAGTAACCTTGCATTGCTCTACATTCAACAACATGCCTCATGCATAGGAGAATCTAAATATTAATTATATAGTCTTACATATCATTAAACACACAAAAACACAGAAATCTGGATAGATTTGTAGCCAAACACATAGAAGCGTTAAAATCTCTTTATCACACAAAGACAACAAAAAACTCCTATCTTCATCTAGCCTTGGATATAAATCCACAATTATTTTTAGCTGCCTATGATGTTCCAGGGGGAGATATAATCATGTGAACACCTGAAAATTTAAGAAAATCACAGAAACCATATGAGTAAAATTATCCTTGTCGTGACAGTAAAAATGATAGTATTTATTCTGTTTTCAGATGGAAAACAACTCCCAGCGGGATGATGATAAAGCCAAAGCAGGGCTGGAATCACCAACTGCCCAGGAGATTATTCACTCAATGAACTTAAAACAGCCAGTGGACACAAGGAAATTTCTCTACAGGTTTACACAGGTACAGAAAGATAAAACACATTAAAAATATTTTGCTACATGATACCGGTTGGAATCGTTAGAATTAACAAATGTGCATTTTTTATTTTTCACACAGGTTTTTCTTCAACGACGAAGAGATAAAGCAGAGCGTGAGCAAAATGATGAGTTAAGGAAACTAGAAGAATGGATCAATGCTCTGTCAACCTCTGCTAACTACTCGTCGATGTCACACGCAGAAAATGTGCCATGTAAATAAAAAATGTTACATATCGATTTGAATGAGGTGAGTTAAAAATCAATAGAGTAAAAAACAAAGTGGATGCTGCTATTGTTTAACTTCAAAACCAATTTAATTCAAAAAAAAGAATTAAAGGCAAAAACAGTGAAAGTTGGCTTCAGTAATACTTGTATAACGACGAGTTTTAATATCAATTTTCAAGCAGGAAATAACCATGGAAGATGTAGATGATGATGCCGAGTTACATATGCGTGGAGAAGGACAGTCATTTTAGCCTACAGAACAAGAAACCGAACATAGGCAGGTGGGAAATGGAGATGTCAACCATGAAAACATACCTGGCGATGAATTTCAGCAAGCAATAAATCCAAAAGAGCCATCTGTTGAAGAAAAGGAAATGGATAAGATGTTCACAGAGAACAACTACCCTACTATAACTGAAATATCAGAAGTATCTAAGCCATAACATGGTATGGAGTTTGATACAAGGGACGAAGCATTTTTCTTCTTTGCAGTTTATGCTAGGAAAATGGGGTTTGCAATTAGGAAAGATACAAGCTATGAATCAAAAACTAGCAATGTCATAAACAAGCAGTCGTTCACGTTGAAAGTGCACTATGGTCAACTAGAAGGGGGGGTGAATAGGTTGACTACCAATTTTTCTTTTCTTTTCCTTTTAGTGGGGCTAAGCAAGATAAGATAAGATTCTCTAGATGTGCATCTATGTGAGCAACCTATGTGAAAAAGATAATATGCGCAACGGAAGTAAAGCGTAAGGTAGTAAGACAAACAACAAGTGTAAACAAGGAGACAAGGATATGATTCCCGTAGTTCCTTCTCAAAGATAAGTACGTCTACGTTGGAGAGGTGGGGAGCCACCTAGGCGCTCCTCAATAGCACGGTTGTGCACACCTTGTTCTCCTTGAGCTTCTCCAGTGAGGGAGATTCTCGTTTCCACTATGAGGTCGATTTGAAGGCGTTGACCAAACCTTTACAAGGGCTCGAGGTCACTCCACAAGATGGATGGAGGCTCTCAAGCAATCCGTAGCTTCTTGCAAGGTGGAAACTACAAGTACAAGATCTACTAAGGTTTCTAGGACTCGAGTAGGATTCTAGATCTACTAGGTTGTGGTGGATGGATTTGAGATTCCTTTGGTGGAAGTGTGGATCTAGGCCTCCTCTAGCTCTCCACCAATTATGGGAGTGATTGGGTGGACGAAGTGGAAGATCTAGGTGGATGAAGCTTTCATTAATGGCTAGGAGAGAGAATGGGGAAAATCTTAGCATTTAAGAGGTAGGGGAAGGGGTATGTATACCCCTTCATTTAATGGCCGTTGCAGTCCAGGAGCACCGGAGGCTCCGGTGGTTTCACCGGAGGCTCCGGTGGGCTTCTATCCATTCGCGCAGTGGCGCAACGCACCAGTTCATCTTTGTAGCGCCACGGGGCGGAGGCTCCGGTGGTGGTAGCGGAGGTTCCGCCCACCGGAGGCTCCGGTGGAGCCTCCGCTCTTATGCAACAGAAGTAGGTTTTGGCGGAGCCCCCACCGGAGGCGCACCGGAGGCTATTTGCACATGGGCCAGGTGGGACCACCGGAGGCTCCGGTGGAGCCTCCGTTCGTATCCAACAGAGCAAGGATTTGGCGGAGCCTCCACCAGAGGCCCACCGGATGACACTTGCGCACTGGCCCTGATATGGAGATGGCGGAGGCTCCGGTGGAAGTAGCGGAGGTTCCCTCCACCGGAGGGTCCGCCCTGGCCTCAGCTCTTATGTACCAGAGGGAGGTTTGGGCAGAGCCTGCACCGGACCCGCACCGGAACCTGGGCGGAGCCTCCAGTGGATTCACCGGAGCCTCCGCTCCTGTGCACAAACTGCTCCTTTGATTTCTTTCTCCTAGCTCTTTTCATTTAAACCGAACACTTGGCCCATAGAGTTAGTGAACTTGATTAACGTGGGCATTTTCATATATCAAACAAACATTAGATCAAATAGATATGTTGTCCTATAATTATCAAAACGGGCGATGATCTTTCATTCTCCCCCTTTTTGGTAATTGATGACAACATCCCTATTTGCATAATAGACAACACAACATGAACGGAGCTCCCCCTAAAGGTATGCTCCCTTCAGGTTGGGAGAATCTAGGTATGATATACATATGAGTAATATGACAACGATATAGCACATAACACGTAAATAATATGATACGAGGTCCACACAAGCATAATATAACGAGGTTCACGACACATAGGAATAATGTAAACAAACCGAAGTTTCAAGTGACCAAACGAAAACCAAATGAAAACGCCAACTCCCTCAAGTAAAGGAAAGATGCAACTCGAAGACGCTTTGCTTGAGGGAGACACGATGCAAATACCCGCTCCTAATATATGTAAGGACCCCAGACCGGCAGTCTGAAACCCTACGTATGCATACATTCACGATCCCAGAAAGATCAGTCGTGAACAACATACACAGTTGGCACACAGAAATACATCATCCATTACACGAATACATAAAGGTATTACACAAATGATCACATGATCAAGTTTAACACAACTACCACATAGGGAAGGTAACTAAACAAACACAGCGGAAGACAATTAAAACACAACGTAGTTGAGCCCAAGTCACGCCTTAACCTACAGGCTGCTGACCCGGAGACGATCCTAGTTCGCAAAGCCGTCAACTCCGTACTTCTCTTCATAGATATCCTTCGGAGGCTCCTTCTCAAAGTCTGGCAAGTAGATACCAGGGGCGAAACCATAATGAGTACATTTGAATGTACTCAGCAAGACATCCATCATGTGACTTACCAAACATGCAAGTATGCTTATATGGTGGAATAGGTAGGCTATAAATAGGGTTCACTATCAATGGTGTTCATATATGATGACACCACAGTTGCAGTCAAGTTTATCTGTATCTTCGTTGAAGAAGATACTTCAGAAGAAAATAATATAGTTTTATTTCTCTTGTAGATATCACATGTACAAGAGGTTTTGTTAAACTTTTGTTTAAAGAATATTTTCTCTTTGCAAAACTTCTTGGAATCAGTTTCCAGAATTCTTGCTTAGAGTAGAAAAGGTTTTGTTTGCAAAACATTTTGTTTTGTATAACAACAACTGGCTTTTCATCATCGACGATACCTCCACGGTATAAGTTTCCATTCCTTTCCGAACTTCACAAGTTCAACACTTCCTTTCCAAAGTTTCCCTTTTCAAAAACTTCCTTTTTGAAAACATTGACACAATGCTAGCTACATGGCCATTCAACTGTCCATATCCGAGGACGCGGCTTCTTCGAAAAAGTTGTACTCTGCAGAGGTGTACACATCCACCAGATCCATTACACCTCCCGTGAAACACCACGGACTGTAACAACAGTATGTAAACATCAGGTATCTGATCATAACCATCCACTATGTTCAAGCTAGAATATGCCTATCTCTCAGTTGAGTTTTACCACATCCCCGGCACCGAGCTAATCCCCGCCAAGCCAGGATGCCTCAACTGATGCATCCGGAGGGAAAATTAATCCCACACTTTATATGTCTCCACGACATTCGGTTCAGAGGATCGCATCCCCTATAGCACATTGAGATAGCACACACTAATAAGAACAAACTTCAAGTTAAGCCCCTTGCCCATGTTGGGGTAGGGTGGCAGTACGGTAAAGGTTGTCCGGCGAAGACTAGGTTATGTGTCATTTTTGAAAACACCACTTTCTCAAAAATGACCACTTCCACATTCCTCCGGAGAACAAGGATCCGCCTTTTCTCCGGGTTTTTCCGTAAAGCCTTTGTTTTGTAGAATCACAATTTTAGGGTGTCCACTTAGGGACTAGTATATTTGATGGTAATAAATACCATAGGGTGGCTTATGGGCTTGGTATTACCAAGTTTAACTACTGGCATGATAGTAACCTATAATATAGTATAGTAGTAAATTCCACATCAAAAATAGTTTTGATAATCAAGTTTTTGTAAAACTTCAGAGGTAAAACATGCATGATAGGTAATGATAAGTATTGTATCAGCAAGCATCAAGATGGCTTGCCTGGTATCTCCTTGTGTCCCTGGTTTTTGGAGTGACTGGAACTTGAACCACAGCTTCCCGACACTTCCTTCCTCTTCGTTTTCTAACGTCGTAAAAATAATAAAGGACACACATTCAGAACCAATCAAGGCAAGCAACCATATGTAACAATACATACAGCAAGGAAATCTAATAATAACCTATCACACAATTATTAATGGAGCAAACAATCAAACAAACACACTTGGCAGAAATGCCATTTAATAGACAGCTCAAGGTTGGAGGAACATATCTCACAACCTCAATATCATGGATTCAGTGGGTGTGACACTCTCATACCAAGATATTAATAAACCCAAAATACACTTAGTTTCACAAGGGTGAGACTACTAAAAGTATATAAAACATGCCCAAAAATAATCATGGCAATGGGTCTGTCAACCAAACCACAAAAAGAATAAGATAGCTAATCTACTAAGCCTAAATTCACATCAAGAATAAATAAAACACATGATTTGCAAAAGTTACTTTTACAAATCAGTGAGCCTACCCAAGTGTAACAAGGTAATAGACTCACCACAAAACACACAATTTCTCATAGTGAGAACAATAGAAACAATGGCTAAAAAGGAGGAATCCTACAGACATGTTTCTACTAAAAGTTTGCTATGCAAGCATGCATAATAAGTAAAGTAATAAAATGCAAACAAGGAACCATGTTATCATAATGGGAATGAAAACATGTCCTCATGCAAGGATACACAAATATCTACCAAACACAAGTTGGCAGAAAAATAATTCAATACAAAAACTGCTAAGGAAACTAGTACTACTCACACATGAAGAATCAATGGATATATTTCAATCAAGTAATTGAAATACAACCAGAGGGTCCATGTCATAAAAACAGGAGTGAAAAACATCTATACTTTATATAACAAAAATATCCCATTGGATAAAACAAGGTATCATTTTGCAGGGCAACTCCTATATATTAGTGGTAATAAAAAGGGCATTACTAGAGGAATCAAACAACACTCCAAAAATGGAATTTTCCTAGCAAGCCACACATGATTACAACCACTTATAAACAGAAGCATACCCATTTTTGTTTAGCACAAAAATTCCCAAAGCAAAAATACTAGGCACTCATTAGTTATGAAACTATATAAAAGAAATGCATCTAGTGTGGGGGAAATAATGTTTCCACCAAAAATGTAATGACACCAGTGGGTGTTCCACTAGAATATCAAAGCATTAAGAGGTCACAAAGCCTCTGGTCACACTTGCTAAAAATTAACAAAATACTAAACTAGCACCTAGTGCAATAACAATACTAGTAGAAAACAATAGGATGCTAAAATAAGCAAGGTAATGTTACTTATGCAATTATTTCCACACAAGTGAAAACTCTAGGGGTCAAGTACTCATAAAAACCTTATCAAAATGCTACTGGTCCTATGAATACAACATAAAAATATGTGGCTACTCAACCACAAATATTGTGCTAAAAATTCTACACATGAGAGAATTTTTCCAAACATCCTCATAGTTATGACAAAGCTACTCATGCTTTTCTACCAATTCAAATGCAAGCTAGAAGAGGTGATACTAACAAAATATAAGTACCGAAATGGTACTGGATACAATCAAAAATCCAAGTGCTTGCACATAATTTCATCACTCAAAAATCCTATGCAAATATTAACTAGAGAATAATCATATGTTAATAACAAAAATCCTATTTCTTCTACACTCAAGTCCACACAATCTAACATGATCAAATAACTAAGTAACACTTAGAAAACAAGTTCACACCACTTGTACATGCTAGAAAATAATATTGCAACACAAAAATATCATCACACAAATTAATTAACTAAAATGCCAAAATGGCAGAAACAGGTGAAACAAAGATCTGTCCACCAAATTTTATAGGATGCTCTAAAAATTAAACCCTTCTAGTTTTGGATAGACCTAAACATATACAAGACCATCCAATTTAGTTTGCATCAAAATTCATCTTTAATAATTTTATAAATATCACCAAAGTGTTCTCTGGTGTTTTACCAAATTGCATGCCATTTCAAAAATATTATGAATTTGGAAGCAAGGTTAATTGCTCCTGTTAGGAAATTTCAAGGGCTTTCCAATGAAATTGGCCTCACTTCATTATGAGTTGTGAAATAAAAATTGTGCTCATTTTGGTGTTTCTGGTACCTGTTGCCAAATCATTTTTCATTTCAAATCTATTCATCCAAAAGTAGATCTACAAGTTGGAGGTGGTTTAGAATTAGTTTAGTTACCACTGTGATTTTTGGCTTGGTCAAAATCATCTTTTAGATATTTATTTAGAGCCAAAAGTAAACAGGTCTGTTTCTATGAAAATAAAATTGGAAAAGAACTAGAGTTGGGCCAGATCTGCCAACGGGCCGGCTAGATCCACTTCTATCGCGGCGGGATCTACCCCGAGTCGCTGACTCGCGGGCCAGATGCCACGGGGGCAGCCACGCAAGCAAGACCGGCCCACGCGCCAGTTTGACTCTCTGCGCGGGGTCAATGGCCTGCTGGCGCAAGCACGACGTCATCATGACGCCAACCGCCGGCGGGACGGATTCCGGCGAGCTCGCAACGGCGTTTTCATCTACCGTTTGTCGATTGCAACCTATCTACACGATGCACACGATGCGAGGAACCACAAGGGCTCATCCTCGTTTCCTGGGATGCACCGGAGCGCGGACGGCGACGAGGGCACGGCGGCGGCCGGACAGCGGCACGGCACGACATCGAATCCGTGGGCGAGGGAGGGGGAAAAGGGTATGGGGACGGTCGCGTGCTCACCCTAGGTGCGATGGAAGGCTCGAAGAAGGAGGAGGAAGTCCGTGGCGGCGGGGATGGCTCGCCGGAGTGCCGTCGGGCTCGGGGAAGAACCGGATGGCGCGGCCACCTCGAGGGCTCCCGCCTCGATTCCTTCTGCAGGGAGGGTCAGCGCGACAAGGCGGAGCTAAAGGCATCAACGGAGAGCGGCGGCGAGCTCTCCATCGACCCAATCGACGGCGACCCAAAAACTAGGGTTTCGGTTTGGGCTCTTTGTGCACAGTAGAGAGAGAGGGAGAGCTCGTGGGGAGAGAGAGGGGGCATGAGCAGACAAGGGCACATGGGGGGGCCTCTTTATCCCCAAGGGTTCCTTCCCATCGAAGCAAATTCTAGGTGTTCTGTGTATCTACAGAGAGCTAGAGGTTGAAGATGACTCGGATAACATCTAGGTCCCTGGAAGTTTACAAATGGGTCCCTGTCCTCTCTGAAAATGGATGTTTTCACTAAGCAAACAAAGTCAAAAAGTAATTTCCTTTTGCCCAAAATTATTATTAGTTGAGATGTACAACATATGTGAAAATTGGATCCATTGGATACACTTTATAATTTAAAGTTGTTCAAATTCAAAATCTTACATAAATGGACATTGAATTTATTAACATACTTAGGAGCTTCCAAAAATGATAATTTTTGGCACACATTCCTTATTTGATGTGTTCCTTATGTGGTAGAAAATTCAAGTCATTTTGAGTTACTTCATAGAACAAACTTGTTCAAATTTCTAAAAGGTGCTGTCAAGAAAACAGGGGTTTTTGGCAACTTAAATTATTCAAAAACTTGTGCCCTTTTGGTTTTCATCCTCATTTATGATATAGAGCATGTGGTATTTATTTCATGGCATTTGGAAAAAGTTTGTAGAACAAACTTGTTCAAAATCCCAATTGTTGCTGTGGAGAAAAACCATGTTTTCAAGACTTTAATGGGTTCAATTTTTGGTCTCCTCTTGTGTGTGTTCCTTATTTGATATAAGGAAGCAATGGTATGAATTTCAAATCATTTTAAGAAAGTTTCCAATAGTAACTTGTTTGAGTTTTCTGTTTCTGGAAATCTTGGAATTTCTATTTAATAAAGCACTTGGCTTTTCTTTAACAATGCTTTGCCAAAATATTTATGTGACTAGAGATAGCAAGTCAATGCTCTCCAATACCTTTGTTTTTAAGCTTGCAAGGTTGGAAAAACATTTGATAAGATTTTGGTGAAGCATTTAAGAATGCCTCTTTTTCTGATAATCTTTTAGGAAAATTTTATTAAGTGTTTCCTCTTTCTTAATTTAGAACTTGGAATAATATTCAACCAGTATTGGATTCATAAGATGTTTTTGGAAAACTCTTTGATCAATATTTACTTTAGAAAATATTGCCAAGGTCATTGGAACAATATGTTGAATATTTTTATCATTGGAACAATATGTTGAATATTTTTAGTTTACTGCTTTGCTATCCTTTTTAAGTTTGTTTAGTTGCACTTAAACAAACACAAACAAACACAATCAAGGTTTATTAGTCAAGCAATTAGCAAAACAACTGTGTTAACAGGTATTCCAAAATTGGGATGTGACAATATATATCTCTCCCCCTTTGGCATCAAGATACCAAAAGAGGGAGAAAATGATGCTAACGCCCCGAAGATTACTCGGAGGAGACTTCTATTTCCGGAGAGGGGGCGTGGCGGTGAGAGCTAGTAGCTTCTTCTCCTTCTTCCTCGGACCACACAATCAACTCGCCATTGGAGTCCTTTGCTTGCCACTTGTCCCAGTTCGTGATGCTAGGAAGAACCTGGAATTCCACGGAGAGTCCTTCCTCACGAAGACGCTGACGAGAGGCCTGAGCTTTGTTGCAGTTCTTGAGCTCCGTGTCATAATGAGCTTCCCATTGACGTTGCTCGATCTTCTTGTTCAAACGGAACACCTTCTTGAGGGCCCTTGCCATCCATTTGAAGGCATTTCTAGAGGGAGGAGGGTGAGATGGACCGGCTTCTTCGTCTTCTTCCTCATCAACAATGATGCGAGGCTTGGCCTTGTGCTTGCGAACGGCAGGAGTTGGATGCTCAGGGGGCTCGGTGTGATCCTTGATGAGAAGTCTCCTCTCCATGTGAGGGATCCAATTATCATCCTCAAATGGTTCATCCGGAAACTTGTCATTCCACACATGTAAGATGATCTTCATTATGAACGGCCCAAATCAAGCATTCTTGCGGTTGATCACGGCGTGCCACAGCTCATTCCAAATGTAGTCAAGCACATCAAGCTTGCGAGGGGTGTCGGCTATCCGTTGTTGATGAGTTAGAAGCATAAGGTTCTTCAAGAAACCCTGGATCTCATCCACATTCCCCGCCTTTGGGTTGATAGTCTCTCTATAGATGCGCAACACGATATCATAGGTGGGGTAGAGACCTTTGACGAACCCAACGGCAAACTTCTTCCAATGATAGAGAGTAGTGAGTTGATCCTTGGGAAGTGACGGAGTGTTGATGATGTGAACCCGGAACCATCCATTAGAAAACTCCTCACCCTCAGCAAAAGGGCCAAAGTCCGGGTATCCACCAAGAAGATTGCCAACGTCGGACCACTTGATGTCAAGATGTCTCCCCTGTGTCATCCAAATAAGATTGCGTTCGGTCTCATTGGAGAGATGAACGGTGGCTAGGAACTGACAGACAAGGTCTTCATCGTAGTCTTGTTTGAGACTGATAATGGGAGCAAGGCCAAACCTGTCAATGAGCTCAAGAGCCTCCCCAAAGTACTGATGGTTCCTTTCCATGTGCCCAAAGTTGATGGCGTGTTGAGGGGCAACATTGTCCTTTGGTTTCCTCATCAAGATCTCATGATAGATTTCCCCTTAGAAGACGGTGTGGAAGCGTGCATCCTTACCCCAGAATTGCGGCATCAACCGCTCTCGTGCAATCACATAGGGGTTTTCACGACGTTCCTTCAGAAAAACTGCCTCAGACATCTTGGAAGCCGTCTTTGCTGTGTTGTTGCGAGGCAATTTCTTCTCGGGAGCCGGGAACCGCTTGCGCTTGGGTTGAGTATTGTCAAGCTCTTTTTCGATCTCATCAACTTGGGGAGTCTTGCGGCGATCGGTGCTCTTGTAACGGACCCCCTTTCCCTTGGAACTGGAAGCATCTAAGAGAAAAAAGCAAGGAGATCATGAAGAAAAAGTAATGCTCAAGTTGATAAAGCACGCACAAATCCAAGAGACCAAGATACACATGGTGTTAGGGTTGAATAACTAGGGTTAGGGCAAACGAATCTTCCCTACAACCGCAACGATTCAAACCTAACACGCATTATCTAGGTTGCTAGGGTTTGTACTCGAGAACTTCTACTCCTAAAACTCCAAATCCACAAATCTAGAGAGCAAGAACATGAACTCCTATGCATCCCATCCATCAACTAGATGAGAGAGAGAGAGAGAGCACATACCCGCATCATCCATGGTGAAAAGGAAGGAGAAGAAGGATCCCGGGGTGGCCCAAGGCAAGGAGGAGGTTGAGAGGAGGAAGAAGGAGGGCGAGTGGGGGGGTGAGATTGATCTCACTTGCCCCCGCTCTCCCTAGTTCTTATTCGCAAAACTGCCAAGGGCGGAGCCTCCGGTGGTTTTCACCGGAGCCTCCGCCCCTTGTCCACAAAACAGGCTAATTTTAGGCCCGCTGAGCAAATGTGTGCCAGCGGAGCCTCCGGTGGTGTTCCGGTGGACAGGGGCAGCGGAGCCTCCGGTGGCTTCACTAGAGCCTTCGCCCAGACAAGTTTTCACGCGCCAAGATTGAAAAAACAAGAGCATTACGATGGAAATATTGTTTTGGGCAAAAGAGGCTTGGGTTGGAAGATATTCACTGATATACGAGAGACGTTACTCGGAGGGGTTCGCAAGAAGCACAAAGAGGTGGAAAACCGAACCAGTACGAGTTGTGGAGGAAGAAATATGATACGCGAGAAAGATCAAAAAACATACCAAATGTAGGTGGCCGAAGCCACCATGTTTGAGTTTGTACTTTGGCACCGCGAAGATATATCTTGGGTCCAAAAATACTACTCACAATTAAGCACAATAAGTCACAAATTGACTAGATATGCAATAATTAATTGATTTTCGCATAATAAAAGGAGTGCATACTCATGAGTTGAGTAGCGCTCCCCCTATTTCCATGCCTACACCTAAACCTAATAGCATGCATAATGAAGGTACATATGCAAGGTTTCAAGTGAAGTTGGAAGAATCTATGACATTTAGTTCATTCCTCAAAGCTCGAAATCTTGGTTCATCAAGGGCCTTTGTGAAGATATCGGCAAGTTGATCCGTTGTGGAGACATATGAGAGATCAATATCACCTCTCTCAACATGACCCCGAATGAAATGATGACGGATCTCAATGTGCTTCATCTTGGAGTGAAGAACCGGGTTGTAGGCGATCTTGATAGCACTCTCATTGTCACAAAGAAGAGGCACCTTGTCAAAATGAATACCATAATCCTTCAAGGTTTGCCTCATCCATAGCAATTGGGCACAACAACTTGCCGCGGAGATATACTCGGCCTCGGTGGTGGAGAGAGCAATGCAATTTTGCTTCTTTGAAGACCAACATACCAAGGAGCAGCCAAGAAATTGACAACCCCCGGACGTGGACTTCCTATCCGTCTTCTTTCCCGCATAATCCGCATCCGAGTATCAAATGAGTTGAAATCTTGAACCCTTGGGGTACCAAAGACCGAAGTTTGGGGTATGAACTAAATATCGAAAGATTCGTTTCACAGCTTCCAAATGACTTTGCCTTGGAGAGGCTTGAAACCTTGCACATTTACCTACGCTATACATGATATCGGGTCGAGATGCACAAAGGTAGATCAAAGAGCCAATCATGGAGCAGTATACCTTTTGATCTACCTCTTTACCGTTGGGGTCGGGTTTCAAGTCGGTGGTCGTGGACATAGGAGTATTCATAGGTTTGGCATCGTTCATATTAAATCTCTTGAGCATGTCTTGAGTGTATTTGGCTTGTTTGATGAAAGTCCCTTCATAATATTTATTCACTTCAAAGCCAAGGAAGAACTCCAACTCTCCCATCATAGACATTTCAAACCTATCGGTCATAAGCTTGCAAATCTCCTCATTGAACAAAGTGTTAGTAGACCCAAAAATGATGTCATCCACATAGAGTTGGAATATGAACAATTCACCTCCAACCGTCTTGGTAAAGAGGGTGGGATCGATTAAACCAACATTAAACCCGCGATCTACTAGAAACTCTTTAAGGTGCTCATACCACGCACGTGGAGCTTGTTTAAGTCCATAGAGCGCCTTATCGAGTTTATAGACATGATCGGGGTGGTTGGGATCCTCAAAACCCGGAGGTTGCTTGACATATACAAACTCATCAATGTGACCATTAAGGAAAGCACTCTTAACATCCATTTGTTGTAACTTGAAGTTATGATGAGATGCATAAGCAAGTAAGATGCGAATGGATTCAAGGCGGGCTACGGAGTTCATCATGCATGGCTTCAAGCCAATCTTGATCTCCGAGAGCTTCATATACCTTCTTGGGTTCGATCAAAGAGACAAAAGAATGAGCCTTGCTAAAATCCGCCAATTGCCTTCTAGTGACCACTCTTCCACGAACTTGTCCAAGAATCTTGTCCTCTGTATGACCCGCTCGTTCAAGATTCTATAGCCTTCTCTTTGCTCTTCGTGCTAGTATCTCCTCAAAAGATTCTTTGGATATGGATTGAGAATCACCTTCTTCGTCGTAGACATGTCCATCTTCATTTTGTCCTTGATCAATAATGGGTGATGAATCACCACTAGGTTGAGCATTCTCAACAATGATGGAATCTTGATCATGATTGAGATGAGTTGCTTGGCCTTGGTCATTAGCTTGGCCTTGATTGTTAGCTTGAGGGCTTGGTGCATCTTGTTGAGTAGCTTGATCATCAATGGGTGTAGTCAATGGCTCCACTTGAGTGGGGCATAGTCCTTCTCCCTCCGTCATCCGGTAACCCTCAATGGGGATTATTTCACCAATCCCCATTCTTCTTATGACGATGGGAGGAATTGCATCTCCTACAACACCATGATCTATACGCCCCCTTGGGAGCCATTATCCTCATCAAACACCACGTCTATAGCTTCTTCAACTTGTCCGGTGGACTTGTTGTAGACTCTATAGGCATGAGCATTTGTGGCATAGCCAACAAAGATACCCTCATAAGATCTAGTATCAAATTTTGACAACCGTTTACCTTTCTTGCGAATGAAGCACTTGCAACCGAAGACCTTGAAATAAGATACATCCGGTTTCTTGCCCGCGAGAATCTCATAGGGGGTCTTGTTCAAAATCTTGCGAAGATATAACCGGTTGGTAGCATGACATGCGGTAGAGACGGCTTCGGCCCAAAAGTTATAGGGAGAAGAGAACTCCGCAATCATAGTTCTATCCGCATCCATCAAAGTCCGGTTCTTTCTCTCCGCAACACCATTTTGTTGAGGGGTATAAGGAGTGGAATATTGATGGGCAATGCCTTCTTCACTAAGAAAACCCTCATCTGTATAGTTCTTGAACTCCGAGCCATTATCACTCTGAATGGCCAATATGGTAGCATTGTGTTGGCGCTCCACTAGAGTGATGAACTCGATGACCCTCTTTTGAGTTTCACTTTTCCTCTTGAAGAAATACACCCAACAATATCTTGAATAATCATCCACAATCACCAAGCAATACTTGTTTCCTCCGAGGCTATCATAGGATAGTGGACCAAAGAGATCTAAGTGAATGAGCTCGAGAATTCTTGTGGTGGAGATAGTTGTCTTGGTTGGGTGTTGTTCTCCATGTTGCTTCCCAAAGGTACAAGAGCTACACACACGATCTTTAGAAAACTTAGCTTTGGTTAGTCCTAGAACATGATTGCCACTTTGGAGGTCATGTAACATTCTCATATTGGTGTGGGCTAGCCGGCGACGCCAAAGCCATCCCACATCAACTTTATCCATTAGGCATGTCGCGGCACACGAGTCTTCTTTAGAGAAGTCCGCTACATACATGCCGTTCTCGACAAACCGAACAAAGGCTACCTTAAGAGATGTCTCCCAAGTGACAATCACACTCTCTTTATTAAAGAACGAGGTAAAGCCACAATTCGCAAGTTGAAGAACGGACATCAAGTTATAGCCAAGGGACTCAACAAGGAGAACATTCTCAATTGATAAATCATTTGAGATAGCCACCTTGCCTCGTCCCAATACCTTAAGCTCGGACTTTTCACCAATAGTAACGCAATTGAGATGAGGTAAAGAAGGTTCAATATTACTTATTGCGTCATGGCTTCCGGTCATATGTTGGGATGCACCACTATCCACTGTCCATCTATTAGACCCAGAAGCATTTCCCTACAAGAGATCAATTTCTTGATTTAGGTACCCATCCTTCAATGGGTCCTCTTTTGTTAGTCATATGGGTCTTAGGAACCCAAATAGTCCAATGATAATCATCACCATAAGAAGTACCAACGTATTTAGCATAAACATTTCCATCTCTAGATTTCATAAGAACATAAGATGGGTTATATTTTCCGGCAAAATCATTATGAGTGATGCTCCCCCTAGAGGTATCACCACCCATAATGGCGTTGGTCTCCTTCTCTTTGGTCACCTCTCCCTCTTTCACAAAGACAACATTTTGAGAGGGAGAAGTGACATTCTTGGATATCTTCTTTGACTTGAAAACAAATCCAAGTCCCTCTTTCCCTTTCTTGGCACCTTGAGAGCTTATTGCATCACTGAGAATTCTTTCCTTCCCTACAATGTTAGTCGTAGTAGAAGAGGTAGGCACAATAACAATGCTATTTGATGAAGATGCAACATGCTTATTAGATTGTTGAGCTAGAAGCTTGTTTCGAGACTTGGAAAGTTTGTCATGAATTTCTTTAAGAGATGTAAACTCCTTTTTTAGTTTGTCATGCTCCTCGTCAAGTTTTTGGTGAGCTATTCCTAGCTTCAACTCTTCCTCTTCAAAAAATTTAAGTAAAACAAGAGATTTGGCATGTTCTTTCTTAAGCTTGGCAAGAGATTTTTCGTTATCTTTCCTAAGCTTTGAAACACTAATAGCATAAGTCTCTTGTAGACTAGATAGTTTCTCTTCGAGAGAGGCTCTCATGGATCTCTCTTTTTCAAGAGCCTTGACGAGTTCGTCATCTTGATTCTCATTGCTGCCGCCATGGTTCTCCAAGGTCATGATGATCTCGTCCTTCTCATCTATGAGGGAGTTATCATCATCAAGTTGCCTTAGGAGAGCTTTTACCTTTTCTTTAGTTTCACCTTCAAGACTACACAACCAAGATCCTAGATTCTTGGCCTCCTCATCATCAACAATTTTTTCAACACAATCCAATAATTAAGGAGAGCTAGTGACAATAGACTTGGAGGTGGAAGATATTACCGCGGTGGCTTTTTCCATGAGACATGTAGGTCGGATCGACGCCTTCTCATTGGGAGATTCAAATAGAGAGACCGATGAAGAGGAAGTCGTAGCTATGGCGACGTGGGCAACACCTACGACTTCATCTTCTCCTTCATCTCCGGAGTAGTATGCTTCCAATGTGGGGCCTTCTTGAACATATAGAGCCCTTGGGACTCTTCTAGCGAGGTTCTTGTTTTGTGGAGCTTTGTTCTTGTCCTTGCAAACAAGCTTCCCTTCATTCTCTTCTCGTGGCTCAAAGGGACACTCTTTGACGAAGTGGTTTGCACTTCCACAATTGTAGCATGTCCTTGGCCGCTCCCCTTTCTTCCTAAAGATCTTGTTCCTTGAGGGTCTAGGGGCACCGGCCTTGTGAGCCTCCAATCTCTTCCAATACCCTTGCATAGCAAGAGCGATACATTTATGGGAACCCTTGTATGTATCTTCATAGTCCTCATCATCATCATTATCATCATCATCATCATCATCCACTTCTTCTATCTTGGCCATTGCCTTAGACTTCATGGCGAGGTTAGGAGACTTTCCATGTCCTCTTGAGCGAGCAAGGGCATCATCCGCGCTCTTGTGAGATAAGGATATGGCTATGAACTCACTAAGGACACCAATGGAGTTGAGAGAGTTGTAGTCGGATCTTGTTCGAATGCTAGTGGAGAGGTTCTTCTCGAATGGGGTTATGGCCTTGACAAACTTCCTCTTGATCCACTCATCGGAGATTTCCTCTTTTCCAAAGTCCCTTAATTGATTGCCAAGGGTGACCACTCTTCTATATAGCTCCTCGGGACTCTCGTCTTCAAGGATGACAAAGTTCTTGGACTTGTCAAGAGCAACATCATATTTGGATGATTGAATGCTTGCATTGCCTTGGAACAAGAGTCAAGCTTATCCCAAGCTTCCTTGGCGGTCTTGATACCGCGGATGTGTTCAAGATGTTCTCTTGGGAGAGCCTTTTGGATAGTCACAAGAGAGGTCTTGTTGAGTTGAAAATCCACATCCTCTCTTGGAGTCAAGTTGCTCGGATCATGAGGATGGAATCCATAGAGAATGCTTCTCCATAATGCGGTGCAAGAACCTGAAATGTGAGACTCCATATCGAACTTCCAAGAAGAGAACTCGTTAGTGTTAAACATGGGAGGAACTCCAACATTAATCATGTGTGGCATTGTGGCAATAGGGTGGATGGAATCATAATTGGGAGGTGGTGGAACTTTAGAGTTAGACCCCGAACCATTAGCCGATTGAGACTTGGAGCCCTCGGAGCTCCCACCGCCCTTAGCCTTTTTATCGGCTTTTGCTTTGGCTTTCGCCTTAGCTAAAGCGATGTTAGCTTCCATTTCGTCGATGTCCAGAATGGACTCTTCGTCCGAGCTAACATCGTTGGCGATGAGAGGTGGTTCCGCGGACTCCTTGGTTTTCCCCATCAATACCTCCATCATTTTCTTTATACTAGAAACCTCCGTACTAACACTAGAGCTAACCTTAGATAATTCGGTTTGGAGAGTTCCACCCGTATCTTGTAGGTTAGATATATTGTCGGCCATTTTGGAGATTTCCGCACTAGAACTACCGGGGGCATTTTCATCGACCACTGTACTCTTAGGCGGTTAAGCCCTTAGTAAGAGCCGAGGCTCTGATACCAATTGAAAGTGCACTATGGTCAACTAGAGGGGGGGTGAATAGGTTGACTACCAATTTTTCTTTTCTTTTCCTTTTAGTGGGGCTAAGCAAGATAAGATAAGGTTCTCTAGATGTGCATCTATGTGAGCAACCTATGTGAAAAAGATAATATGTGCAACGGAAGTAAAGCGTAAGGTACTAAGACAAACAACAAGTGTAAACAAGGAGACAAGGATATGATTCCCGTAGTTCCTTCTCAAAGATAAGTACGTCTATGTTGGAGAGGTGGGGAGCCACCTAGGCGCTCCTCAATAGCACGGTTGTGCACACCTTGTTCTCCTTGAGCTTCTCCGGTGAGGTAAATTCTCGTTTCCACTATGAGGTCGACTTGAAGGCGTTGACCAAACCTTTACAAGGGCTCGAGGTCACTCCACAAGATGGATGGAGGCTCTCAAGCAATCCGTAGCTTCTTGCAAGGTGGAAACTACAAGCACAAGATCTACTAAGGTTTCTAGCCTCAAGTAGGATTCTAGATCTACTAGGTTGTGATGGATGGATTTGAGATTCCTTTGGTGGAAGTGTGGATCTAGGCCTCCTCTAGCTCTCCACCAAGTATGGGAGTGATTGGGTGGACGGAGTGGAAGATCTAGGTGGATGAAGCTTTCAGAGAGAATGGGGGAAAAGCTTAGCATTTAAGGGCCTCTTTGGATTGCAGGATTTTAAAAACGTAGGAATAGGAAAAACATAGGATTGAAATGTCATGCACTTCAATTCCCATAGGATTTCAAAACATAGGAATTTTCTAAACGATGCCTTTGGATGATGCACAGGAAGCAAACATAGGAATTTTGCAAGAATAAGGAGAGAGAATAGAGAGAGATAGAGTATGAGTGCAATGGACTTCGTGAAAAAAGAGGTTTGAGCTCATGTGGAGATTCCTATGGAATAGGGGGTATAGGAATTGATTCCTTAGGAATTTGGTGTACTCAATCCTATAATCCAAAGGCATTCCATAGGAATTTTTCCTATGGATTGGAATCCTCCAAAATTCATATGGAATTCCTTCAATCCAAAGAAGCCCTAAGAGGTAGGGGACGGGGTATTTATACCCCTTCATTTAATGGCCGTTGCAGTCCAGGAGAACCGGAGGCTCCGGTGGGCTTCTATCCATTTGCGCAGTGGCGCAGCGCACCAGTTCATCTTTGTAGCACCACGGGGCGGAGGCTCCGGTGGTGGTAGCGGAGGTTCCGCCCACCGGAGCTGCACCGGAGGCTCCGGTGGAGCCTCCGCTCTTATGCAACAGAAGCAGGTTTTGGCGGAACCCCCACCGGAGGCGCACCGGAGGCTATTTGCACAGGGGCCAGGTGGGACCATCGTAGGTCCACCGGAGGCTCCGGTGGAACCTCCGCTCTTATCCAACAGAGCAAGGATTTGGCGGATCCTCCACCGGAGGCCCACCGGATGCCACTTGCGCACTGGCCCTGATATGGAGATGGCGGAGGCTCCGGTGGAAGTAGCGGAGGTTCCGCTCCACCGGAGCTCCACCGGAGGGTTCGCCCTAGCCTCCGCTCTTATGCACCAGAGGGAGGTTTGGGCGGAGCCTCCGGTGGATTCACCGGAGCCTCCGCTCCTGTGCACAAACTGCTCCTTTGATTTCTTTCTCCTAGCTCTATTCATTTAAACCGAACACTTGGCCCATAGAGTTAGTGAACTTGATTAACCTGGGCATTTTCATATATCAAACAAACATTAGATCAAATAGATATGTTGTCATATAATTATCAAAACGGATGATGATCTTTCACACGTGCAATAGGAGCAGGTCTACTTAGTGCAAAGACATAGCACTGAAGAGGAGAAGAACAAACAAAATTGTGCAGACAAGGTGCAAAGTAAAAATGACTGTAAAAGAGGAACAAGGAAAATGGGCGATCAAACATGTAAATCTGGAGCATAACCATCCATTGGCTCCATCTCTATGGCTTACAAGGTTCATGAAATGTCACCGGCAAATGTCAGAATCAGACAGGACTTTGATTGACATGCCCCAGGAAACAAGGGTGCCCCCACGAAACATAATGAAGATATTCAGGAAAACAAGCGGCAGTTTCCGGGCTGTGCCTTTTGATACAAAGTATCTGAGCAACTAGGCAGAAAAAGAGAAAGAAAAAAAATCAAGAACAGAGATGTTGAAGAACTATTAGAATGCTTCAAAAATGAATGTCACAACAGGCCAGGGTTCTCACACAGAATGCAGGTTGAGGATAGCGTCGTCAGGAGTGTATTCTGGACAGACAGTATTGGGAAAGCAAACTACAAGCAATTTGGCCAGTTTGTATCTTTTGACACAACCTTTTCAACAAACCAGTATGGTTTGCCATTTGCACCTATAGTTGGGGTCGACAACTATGGAAAAACAGTGCTATTTGGCGCTTCATTCCTGAAAGATGAAACAGAAGAGACTTTTAGGTGGTTGTTCACTGAATTCATCTCGGTCATGGGGAATAACTATCCAGAAACAATAATTACGGACCAATGTGTAGCAATGGGGAATGCAATAAAAGCCGTGCTACCTTTCACAATTCACCGCTACTGCAACTTCCATGTTGGAAAAAAGATGAAAGAAAAATTAGTCACTTTCTTTGCATCACGTGTGTCGTTACATGAACTACTGAGGGCAGTAACCAGAAACTCGTTCACACCGGAAGAGTTCGAGACTGGCTGGTCTTCACTACTAAGGCAACACAATGCTCAGGGAGAGGCCCACCTGGAGAGGATATATGAGATAAGAGAAGAGTGGGTACCGGCCTACTTCATGAACCATTTCTTCCCCTTCACATCATCAACTGGCAGAAGTGAGAGCACTAACTCACTTTTCAAGCATTACGTAAAGCGGAAGGACTCTATTTCCGCATTCTTCAAACAATATCTCATTATACAAGAGAAGAAACAGGCTGATCTTGACAGGCTAAGGGAGAAAACAGAAATCAAGGAGACAGGACACTGGGGATATAATCCATTGGAGAGAGAAGCAGCTAAAATCTACACAGACCCTATATATGCAAAATTTGCAGAGGAGATGAAGAAAACAACTGCTTACAATGTTGAAATTATTGAAGCAAACAGAACTTATATCGTGAAAATATTAGGGAATTACTGGAACGCTGAGTTCCCTAGAACAGAATACATGGTGACATATCTCCTGACGGAAGCGTGTACAAATGTTCATGTTATAAAATGTCAAGGGATGGCATACAATGTTGTCACGTCTTACGAGTTGCAATGTATAATGGATTAACAGAATTGCCTCTTAGCTTCATAAATGCAAGATGGACAACAACGGCTGGGATAGAACTTGCAAACATGACTACAACTTCAGACTTAACAAAGGGTGAAAAGACACACTTAGCTGTGAGGCATGCAATTGAAATGAGCAAGGTATCACACGTACTATCCTCAGTTTGCACGGATGATAGGTCATATGACTTGTTTGGTGCTGGGATTGTTCAGCTCAGGAAAACAATCATTGATGATAGGATTTAGAGATTGAATGAAAAAGAAACAAGACAGAGAAAGAGGAGGGCTGTCGATGATCCGGTACCTAAACAAGCGAATGTTACAGAGGAGAACGACTCATCAAAAAAAATTAATGAGGACCTTGACAAAGAACAAACATTTGAAGAAGTTCCAGGTGGACAAGAAAATGATGACTACACAACCGAAACAACCTACAAAGATCCTCCACAATCAACTAGCCAGGGATTCAACATGGGTGAAAGGCCAAAAAATCACTATGAACAAGCTGCTTTGAAGAAACAAAAGAAGATACGGAAATGTAGTCTGTGCCGAATAGAAGGACACAGAAGACCGGACTGCCCTGACAGAGACAAGGTTTGTAACAAAAAAAATGAATTACTATAAAAATTATTGCATACATATTACTGCTTATTCCATATATATTATTATGCCAAACACATTGGACTATTAACAAAAGTTGCTCTGTACGAAAATATTTTCAGGTTCGTAAGAACAATAATCAGCAATCAAGCAATGAGTGACAGCAAAAGTTATGAAAACGATAGAAAGAATCCACTCCAGACAATCAAAAAGAAGTGAACTGAGGAAGACAAACATGGTCAGACAAAATTACACAAGAGGAGAACAATGCAAACCGACATGCAAGGCTGAAGACAAGCAAGAATAAGAGCAGTTACAAAGATGATTTGTCGATTAAATAATTGTAAAAAAAGTATATTAAGTTGTTATTGCTTTTCAATTATTCCCATTATTTGCATGACCAAAGAAATTTGAGGAATTAGAGAGGTACAAATGTTATGGAGAACAATTTACCTTATATTTTGTTAGACTCTAAGTAGTACTTCCAGTTTATGAACTTGTTCCTTGGATGGTGAAGCCAAGTCCATGTTAAAATCTTCCTATATTCTGGTATTTGGTCACATGTAATTGCCGGGACAACACGTCCATCCCATAGCTCGAGAAATTTCAGCATGAAAAACCCACAGTCAATCCTGTGATGTCATATGGGAAAAAATGTACAAAATGACATACCATGAACGAAACAAAAGCTCCAAAAAAAAAACAATGAAGAAAACAGAATGCACACAAGATTACTAGAACTCACGAGTTGTTTTGTTTTGGCACATCAATGTATTCCAACTGGTAATCATCAATTTGTTTTGCTGACTTGGAATAATTGACTCCGTATGCACGTTTTATAGAATCCACTACTGAAGTTGCATGTTCAATGAGCGACATACTCCCTCGTCCGGGAGCAGAGTCAAGCACTTCGAACCTCTTTGCATTGAAATTCAATGACACCACATACCAATGACCACGTGGTTTCTGAATGGTGCCAATATATTGTAATACAGGAAACACGAGCTGTATGGAAAAAACAAAATATATATGGGAAACAAAATAAAAATTAGGTGGTTTTACTTTATACAGGGCATAGAAAAAGATGATAATAGAAAAAGGACGAAGACAAAAATATACCACATTTTTGTGACTAAGTTTATATTTGGCATCTCTCCTAAAATGATGTTGAACAATTCTGGAACTGAATTTGTGGTCAAGAAGATATACGGCTAATATCCATGGGAAAATTATCTTTTTCTGATCGCAGGAGTCCCGGAGGACAGATATGGCAATTTCTGCCATAGTGTTTGACAGTTCACCGGTTATGCTGTCAGCCAAGTCACCAGTTGTGACCCACATCGGCTTGATTTGAAGGAACATTGAACTGAATAGAAGATGATGACATAATTGGTAAATTATATTACTAACTAAAACAGAAAAAATAATCCAACAATAGATAGCCAAAAAAAGAAAATGTGGGCTCACACGCTGAAAATGGAAAAAGCAAATCACAAAATGTTCTGTTACCCCTTTATCTTTGAGTCTTTTGAGTCACTTCTGTGTTTTATAACCTTCTGGTATAGCTCATCTTGCTCGGCAGTGCTTGAGATGTGAACATAAGGTGGCAGAAGAAACTTTGATGGTTGAATAACCCTTCCAACTCTCAGCCTGGTTCCTGGAGTTATAGTGGGAGGAGAAACAACAGTATCTCGCTCAACCGCTGGAGTGACATATATGATCTGTACATCATCTACGAAAAAAAGGAAACAAAAAAAATCTGGAATTAGAACAAACTAAAATGAAAACATTGATGTAATTGCTTTCAGCAGCTACCTTGGTGCAGAAATGAAAGCTACAAAATCTACATACCTTCTTCAGGACCACTTTCTTGTATACCAGAGTTTGGTTGTTCAACTAGAGGAATGCTCTCTGCAATGTCTTCCTGAGATGTACAAACTTTGGCTTTGTACACAAAAGAAACAAAAAATGTAAACATGCATATAAATGAAAAAAGAAAATAATTAAACACATAACAATACAAAGGGTAAAAGGAAATAATACATGATAGAAAGGTCACACTGATCAAGCACAAAAACACAGAAACAGAAATGTAAAAATTTACACAAAACACATAAAAATATATTCGAGTATTATTGCTTACAAATTAATTTACAGACTAGTACAAATTAAATATATACAAAAGTCATCTTGCAGACAACCTCATAAAATAAGTTTTAAACAAAAGATATTTAAAAACAGGGACCTAAGATCCATAACAAAAGAGCCTTCGAAAACAGTTGCATCCCCCTTTCCGCACCGCTAACATGACAACAACAACAACAACAACAACAACACATTGGCAAAAATCCTTAATCCTCACCTGCATAAAAGGAAAATGTGAATACAATTCAAATGTGGATATGTGTGGTAACACAAACAAGAGCAAACAGGAAGTATAGAAATTGCGCAAAAATAAAATTGTCCGCAATGTAAGGATAAAGCTAGTCACGGACAACACTTCAAAAAAGCATAACAAAAATGACAACTACGATCATTACTATTGCATAAGAGTAACAAACCTCGTGTTGTTCACATAACTCATGCTTCATCTGTATTGAGCTTAATCAGCAGTGGTTAGTTCAATAATATCCTTTCAGTTACACTGAAGGAGATTGACAAATTTGCACAGTACACTAAACATCTTCTCGGCTTTTTTAATAATAATCTTGGTCAAGCATTATTAAATATTTAGGTACAGGGGTGGCCATGATGCAGTTTCTTAACAAGAACCATATAAGACAGAAATCAAAAATATATGTTACCATACTGAAACTGTCAGCTGCGTGCACCATTTTCCGTATCAGAAAACGAAAGAATAAAACACACTACATAATTATCATGAGCACATATTACACGCTGTTGAAGGTTCTAATAGCTTCCAAACCATGGCATAACCTTTAGGAAACTACAGTTTCTATTAGTAGGCTCACTGATATGGGCTAGGCATGGACACAACCTGTTGTCGGAATACACATCGACCAGCAAAACAAAACGACCAAATAGCGCAATCACTACAGACGCCAATGCTCATCTTTCATAAACAATCGCAGCTACCACACAAAAGAAAAATAGGAGCAGAGGACATACATGAGATAGGTGCCGAGTGTTTGCTTATCAAGTTATGAGAGCAGGAAAAAAAGGCAAGAAAATAAAACTAGCATCCAGGAAAAAATCACGCTGAAACAAAACATTCATGATAAAACAAATACCTGTTGCACGAACTGGATGTTCGCAATCTAGATTGTGTGTATCTGACACAACAGTTGTAATACGCAATTGGGTGAAAACCGATGTTTTGTTGGAGGAGAAGGTTGGACTATAACAGGTACTGACTTCCCAATGACTACAGTTGGACTACTAACTGAAGAATCCCCGTGATTGTCAACTATTTCCTGAACTGAAGCTGCTTTAGATGTGTCTGCTTCAGACTGCACAATGGCACCTCATGTTGAACTCGGTTTTGCCATAAAACGTGGTGACGACCTTGTTGCTTGGGCATTGGACTTTGGTTTAATCCTACAAAAAACAAGGTACATATTATTTATTGTTAAAAAAAGATGCTAAAAGAAAAACACTTTTACCAGTGGAAAAGACAGAAAAAAACTGGTATGATTCTATGAAAGAAAACTTATTTCTTCACTCATTGTAACTTCATTTTCAGGTATCATGCTGATCTTAAAAAGGATGGTTCTGGTGCATGTTTTCTTTTACTAGAAAACGGAGAAATAAAAAATAGCATTGTTAAGAAACTAAAGAAATGTTTACAGATGTGATACGTTGTACCAAAATAGAAAAGACAAAAGAAAAAATGTTTCTTATCATATAATGATACCGACTTAGTTGCGATAGTAATCTAAAAATGCAGAAAAACAAGAAAATAAAAGGGGCATGCCTTTAACATCTCCTAGTAGTGTTACATGATTTTTTTTTAGTAAAATACCTTTTAGGTGAAACCTTTCTTCGTTTCTTAGCCAATTGGACATCATTATTAACTTGTGGGATGCGTCCTATAACATCAGAGACGATGGTTCTTGGTGCACATTCTGTTGAAACATGTTTACTTTTCCTCTTAAGATCCTGAGAGTTATACTGCGCAGTTTCAACAATAACATCAGGCACGGCATTGCTAACTAGCTCATTAACTTTCAACACAGGCCTGGATAGATTAATGATAATAACTTCTGGATCAGATTCAGAGAATGGTATGGTTGCCTTGTCTTTCAATTTATTTCTCACAATCCTGCTACCTGACTCCTCATCATCACGCGGATCACCTCCTTTCTGAAGAACTGCCGCATCAGCTAGAATGTCAAGATCATTGCATACAGTTCAGTCAGTTGCTTGATTGGCGAGGTGTAAATCCTGGTGAGTTGCATCACCACAAGAAATTGATGCATCAACAGCAACACGATGTGTAGGCAGAGTAGAATCGTGACTCGCAGCACTAAAACAAGACAACGAAACATTTTTTCCAGCACCGGTGACTCTGCTTTTTATGAAGAAACAATCAGCATCATTCTGCTCGTTCTTGTCACTGTCATCTAGAGCTGAACTAGTATGTTCTCGCTGACTGACAATTAGATCAACATTCCCGTCGTTAGTGTGTCTCGCTCTAGCTGAGGCTGAAGCGGAACGAGTCACACGAGGACTGACGCGAAAATCACCATGACTATGAGGTGAAACAATGTGGGGAGCCGGTGAATTTTCAACATCTTTAACTTTGCTGATACCACTTGCATCATGTTTCCATGGACATTTGATACCACTTGCATCATGCATCATCTTTAATGTGCTTTCACTTGTGGGACTGCAAACATCTGGAATGACAGTATCAAAACCTTTGGAAACGCCAATACTAACTGCAGTATTGACTTGAGTTTGTTTATCTGTTTTAGATGTGCTACCAACAACAACTGTTTGCCAATTTTCTTGATAGATTCTTCGACCATATCAGCATCGTGATCGTCAACTTCAGTCCACCCTTGAATCAATGTACCCAGTGATGCATGTAAAATGCATACATGAACTTTGCATGTTATTACTTGTTTTTCCTACATATTAGCAACTTATATTCATGTTTTATAATGATTTGGGGGATTTTATGAACAATCCCCCTTCTTTTGGTTCTAACCCTGTTTTTCCAGAAAATGTACTTTTTAGTGTTTCACATATTCCGGAAGCTTCGGGACTCCAAAAAGGGCAAGGCCAAAGACCACGGTTCAGAATTTTTGAGACGAAGACCATGGGCCAAAGTAGAGGGCCAAAAGGCCAACCAGGTGGAAAAGAGGACCCTCCATGCGGCCAGATTCCTTGGCCGTGTGTGAGCCCCCTTTTTGCCCACGTGGCTCCGATGCCGTCGATCTTTCTTCTCTCGAGTGTCTCGTGACCTAAAAACGACTATATAAAGGGTCTCCTGGCCTTTTCGAGAAGGAAGCGGTGCCGAGAGACGAAACCACGAAACAGAGAGACAGAAGGTTGCCGCCGGAGAAGATCGGAGGGGGGAAACGCCGCCGGGATCACCCCCGGAGGGCTCCACCCCCCTCCGGCGTGTTCATCATTAACATCTACAGCAAGATCAGCTCCATCTCTCCACTGTAATCTCTTGGCAAACACGATGTATGATGCAATACTATATTCCGTTGATGTATTGTGTCTCCCCGTCTATGTTTGAGTAGTGAATTGTTCTTGGCAATGGTGAAATAGTTCGTTGATTGGTTGCATACAAGTTTGTTATCTTCTATGATTGTCTTTATGTACAATATATGAGTGCACGCATATGTTGGGGAATGCATGTAAGGTGATCACCGGTAGCATAATGGAGTGGTGGTGACTTGGGAGTGACAGTAACCTGAGACCGAGCTACAAAGTTAAGTTATTGGGGGGTATATATAGGGGACCTTAGAACGTAAGGCTATGGTGGGACTTTATGTCTTAATCAATCTTGTGCAGTCATTTACTTTGCCACATGATCCATCATAACGGGTTGTAGATCATTTACTCGACTATACCTATTCATGGCTCCTTCCTAAAAGAAACAACTAAGACTAAAACATGTGCTTCACTAATTGTGACAACCACACGAACGAAACACCTATTGCTAGAACACTTGCTCCCTTGAGATACTTGAGATATTTGTTGCTTGCTACTTGTGAAACTTGCTTTAGAAACTTGCTCTAGGATTACTTGCAGTTTAAACTTGCTTCACTAGTTACTAGACAAACCACACTCCACGTCAGCTTTTAATTAGTTAGTTCCTTTTAGTCAAACTTATTGCTTTGCATAAACAACCATATAAGAGGGTTATAGGGCTTTAGAGAATAGATAGCTTACCTTCAGCTCCTCGTGGGTTCGACACTCAAATACTTATCGAAAGGTACTACAATTGATCTCCTGCACTTGGGAGTCATCAAGCACTTTTCTGGCGCCGTTGCCGGGGAGCGTTGTGCTAAGCTTTTATTCTTGTTTGCATTGCATACTAACATATAAACCTAAAACACAAAAAAAAATATAAAATGGAAAACAACCAAACAACTTTAGAACTGTATAATGTCTACCTTGAATTAGGACATGAAGTGTTTGAGGAGAAATTGAAAAATTATTTGCACAACAATCATATTTGTGGGAGTACTAATTCTTCGAACACCTTTATTGCTAAGGAAAACCTTGAGCTTGGGGAAGTTTGTCTTGATGAATATGATATTTTTAGTCCCCCTACTATTGAGGATAAAAATGATATACTTGCTGATTCTATGGAAAGTTTTAAGCTTGGGGAAGTTGGTTTTGATGAGCATGATATTTGTAGTTCCCCAAGCTTGGAGGAGAAAATTCACTTTGATGATACTATGCCTCCTATATATGATGATTGCAATGAAAATTATGAATGTTTAACTCCCACTATCACTAATGAGGATTTTACTTATGTGGAGAGTAGTGATTATTTTATGCATGTGGCTCATGATAAGAATGTTTTATGTGATATTCATATTGTTGAATCTATTCATGATGCTACTGAAAATTATTATGAGAGAGGGAAACATGGTTACACATATTTCAACAATATTAAGTTTCCCCTCTTTATGTTGAAAGTATTGAAGTTGCACTACTGTAACAAAGCTAAAAACAATAAAAATATTAGTTCACTACTGTAACATCACATTTCTGTCTTATTTCTCATCATAAATGGCAAGAATAATCTTATATGAGAGATAGGATTAAAAAATAGTAATTAGCTGTCCAGAAAACAGATTCCTGAACTTCACTGCGAAAAATGTTTAAAATATCAGAAGTGGAATTTTGACCTGGTAATTAACGACAGAAATATTTAGTTATCACTACATATTTCATTAGTTTTAAGTTTTCTGATTTGAGCAACTTAAGTGCCTCTAAAAATTCACTATTTACGGGCTGTTCAGTTTATGGCAGATTATGTCTTTATTTTGCATTGCTCTCATTACTTGTGTTTTGTGTGGTTCTTTTGATCAAGGAGCAATGCAAAACTGTAGTAACAGTAGTTAATATTTAGAATCTACTCATGATGTGTCTTTGCTGTACCTATGTGGATTTTATTTATGGAGGCACTAACCCCTCTAATCAAGTTTTATGTTGAGATTTGTGTAAGAAGAATTTTTCAGGAGGAAGAGTTGAGTGAGATGAACAAAGATCAAGAGGGACAACCAATCAAGCTTGGGGATGTACCACTGGGCTCACCCTACATGTATCAAATAAGTACAAGAATCCAAGCTTGGGGATGCCGAGCCACCTCACTCCAACCATCATGATGTTAAGTAAGAAAAGCCTAGCTATACGTCTATCAATAAAGCGTTTTACGGGAGGCAACCCGGTTGTTCTTAGTTGGTTTTTACTAGTGTCCTCTTGCTGTAATAAGAGACTTAGTCTTTAGTTTAGTTTCTGTAGTTTTCAATAAAGTGTCAAGTTTCACCCATTTGGATTTAAAAGTTGCTATCCTAGTGCTTGGAATTTCTGTTTCAGCACGATTCTGCTCACCGTATGATGTTTCATTTTTTATCTATAAGTCGGATTGAGCTAATTTTTTAGTGTGTTCTGCAAAGTTTCGTACTCTGTAAGAACAAAAATTGGATTAATTTTTTGATGAGTCTAGCTTAGGGAAAACGTTTGTTTTGCTGCTATTGCTTTTCTGGACAGATTTTGCCTTCTTTTGTTGGATGCACTCTTTGGGTTTGGGACTTGAATTTCCTTGATCTTTTCGAGCTAGATAGTGAACATACAACATTATGAACCTTATTGTCTATCTTCTGGAGCATTTGTTTTGGAATTTTGCGCAGCATGCATACGTTTTGTTTGTCCTTGCTAATCTCACCCCACAGAAAAAGAATGGGAGAAACATGTTTTGTAAAGTTTTTTCACGGGGAATAGAGGAGCTGCGCCAAGAGAGATCCAAGAGTGGTGAAAACCACAATCTTGGGGATGTGGTGAACACCCCCCTGGACCAACACTCTTTTGGTTAGCACACGTCTACTTTCTGTTTTTCTAAGCAAAGCATTTATCGCAGAAACTTGAAGCGTCTAGTTTTGTTTTTTTAGTTTATTTGTGAGACCACCACCACAATTATCATTATGAGAATCAGCTACTAGAATAATGGGTTGAATTAAGTTGGATGTTGTTATATTTATTGGTAAAGGGATGCTTTAGTTGATTATAAAAGCTACTTATAGTTGCATGATTTATATGCTGTTTTAGGTGTAGAAATTTGCAATAGTGTTGTCATGAGCTATCTCTTATTCATGTTTTTGATGTTAATTGTTAGTTTACGTAGTTTGTCATGAAATGAGTAGTTCTATGGACACTAATGCATGCATAGTAGCTGGTCAACTATCTCCCTCTTGCTAGCCAAAAAAGTAAAAATTCCAACAAGCATAAACTTGTTTCCAACACCCTTTAGCCAAGTATTTCCAGTGAGTCCACCATATCTACCTATTAGCTTCAGAGCTATTCCGAGTATGTTCACCATGTTATAGTGTTATTTATGTTCTAAATTAAGATATTCACTTTATTAATTGTCATGAGTTGAATTTGGGATAGGACTCTCACGAACTTTTGAATGCACACCTTTACTTTTCATTGCACTTAATAAACATGACCCAATAACGGGAGCTAAAAGTTTTGCGTTTGACAAGTGTTTGGTTGGGAGCTATCTATAAACGTGTATCACTGGAAAGCTTTCAACATTACACAAAAATTTACATTTGGTTGATATCATGTACTTTTGTTTTTGGACTCCTGCCATGCCGAAATGAAATAGAGGAATAGTAAGTTTTGATGAGTAAGTATATTTATGACTAGAGAAACGCATTGGGCCGCTAACCCAAGCCATGCTTGATCATGGTGGAAATTTACTTACAGCTAGAGTGGACTCTATAAACACATCCTACAATAAAATAAGAAGCTATGCATACAGTGAATGAAATAAAAAAGGATGATGAGTCTACTCCGTTTGTTCATCTTGTCATTGTGAGATGGGCTGGTTTCCATGTCATCGGGCAAGAGGTACCTCTTTGCGGTTCTCTATGATGTCATTAATACTTATTATGATTGTACAAAGCTTATTAGGAATCTTAAGTTGAGTAATCATGGAGTAGGTTTTCACACTCACGGGGCATGAGGCATTCAACCAACACCTTGTCAATCACATTACTTAAACATTCACAATTTAAAATGCTAGTGATAAAGGGGCAATGAGAGTCTTAGACCAATGGATGCCACATTTCAATTAGTAATTTTAGTTGAATAATTTAGAGGCTAAATAAGACTTGATCATGTTTTACCTCTACTCAATTTTCTCCAAAGGGTCCACCATATTTTCTATTTTCCATTATGCTATTCTTTGACCAATATAGGATTTTATTTTTCATTTTGTTTATGCATTTGGTCCATAGTGCTTTTATTTCATTATACACTTTGTGAACTTTCATAAAGCATCTTTGCTTGCATATTTGATATTTCTTATAACATGAATTGTATGTTGCTAGTCATCTACATTATGAATCATTTGATTATATGTAGCATGAATAATCTTCTTTGATATTCCATGATTGTTTTAAAATGCAAAGTCCATGTTAGTTTTATCACCTTCATACACGAGGACGAGTATGGGTTAAGCTTGGGGATGTTGATGCATGTAAAATGCATACATGAACTTTGCATGTTATTACTTGTTTTTCCTACATATTAGCAACTTATATTCATGTTTTATAATGATTTGGGGGATTTTCTGAACAATCCCCCTTCTTTTGGTTCTAACCCTGTTTTTTCCACAAAACGTACTTTTTAGTGTTTCAGACTTTCCGGGAGCTTCGGGACTCCAAAAAGGGCAAGGCCAAAGAGCACGGTTCAGAATTTTCGAGACAAAGACCATGGACCAAAGTAGAGGGCCAAAAGGCCAACCAGGTGGAAAAGAGGACCCTCCACGCGGCCAGATTCCTTGGCCGCGTGTGGGCCCCCCTTTTTGCCCCCGTGGCTCCGATGCCGTCGATCTTTCTTCTCCCGAGTGTCTCGTGACCTAAAAACGACTATATAAAGGGTCCCCTGGCCTTTTCAAGAAGGAGGTGGCACCGAGAGACGAAACCACGAAACAGAGAGACAGAAGGCTGCCGCAGGAGAAGATCGGAGGGGGGAAATGCCGCCGGGAACATCCCCGAAGGCTCCACCCCCCTCCGGCGTGTTCATCATCAACATCTACAGCAAGATCAGCTCCATCTCTCCACTGTAATCTCTTGGCAAACACGATGTATGATGCAATACTATATTCCCTTGATGTATTGTGTCTCCCCTTCTATGTTTGAGTAGTGAATTGTTCTTGGCAATGGTGAAATAGTTCGTTGATTGGTTGCATACAAGTTTGTTATCTTCTATGATTGTCTTTATGTACAATATATGAGTGCACGCATATGTTGGGGAATGCATGTAAGGTGATCACCGGTAGCATAATGGAGTGGTGGTGACTTGGGAGTGACAGTAACCTGAGACCGAGCCACAAAGTTAACTTATTGGGGGATATATATAGGGGACCTTAGAACGTAAGGCTATGGTGGGACTTTATGTCTTAATCAATCTTGTGCAGTCATTTACTTGGCCACATGATCCATCATAATGGGTTGTAGATCATTTACTTGACTATACCTATTCATGGCTCCTTCCTAGAAGAAACAACTAAGACTAAAACATGTGCTTCACTAATTGTGACAACCACACGAACGAAACACCTATTGCTAGAACACTTGCTCCCTTGAGATACTTGAGATATTTGCTGCTTGCTACTTGTGAAACTTGCTTAGAAACTTGCTCTAGGATTACTTGCATTTTAAACTTGCTTCACTAGTTACTAGACAAACCACACTCCACGTCACTTGCTTTTAATTAGTTAGTTTCTTTTAGTCAAACTTATTGCTTTGCATAAACAGCCATATAAGAGGGTTATAAGGCTTTAGAGAATAGATAGCTTACCTTCAGCTCCTCGTGGGTTCGACACTCAAATACTTATCGAAAGGTACTGCAATTGATCTCCTGCACTTGGGAGTCATCACCCAGCAAACGGGTCAAGCCTGCTGAAAACTCTCCAACCAATCTGGCAACTTTCTCTTTGCGCTGTGTTTTAAAAACAACATATAGAACCATATTAAAAAGGATTGGAATAGCTGTCACATATAGAATAATTCATTTCTTGCATGATAAAAAAGGCTGTTGAAATATATAGAAAAATACTTAAAGAAGCAACTAATACTCACCGGTGTGGGACAATTATGGGCAGTGTTTGTCTCAATGAAAGATTGGAAACCATCTGAACCACCGAAGAATCTATGATCTGTAGCAAGATGAGGCTTCAGATGTAAAATAAAAGAAACAATAAAATAAAGGAATGCATGAGAAAAAAGGTTGAACAAAAGGACAAAACTGAACTAGATTCATAGACACATTGAAAACTCGATACAGATAAATAAAAAAAAATTAGCAATAAACAAAACTTGCCTGCAAGTTTCCAAATCCTGAACTTTTCATGTCTGAATCTAGCACAATGTCTATGTTATTTTTTTACCATATATTGACAAGGAATTGACCGTCTGGCAGATCAATATTCAGTCCACTAATATCTAATGAGTCAACATACAGAAGCTACAAAAAAGTATAATAGGAATAAATTATGATATGAAGTAATCTGAATAAACAAAAAATTGATAAAGCAAAATTCGATGTTAACTATTTCAACCAAAATTTAATTATACCATTATGTGGAGCAAACAAGCGACAGAAACTTTGCCAACTGATAGTTCTTCATGAAGCTTGTCGCAAACGAACTGGCATATGTTCATATTCTTAAGTTCATCAACATTGTCCTGATATAAAAAACCAAGAAATTGCAGTGCGATAATCAAGCAATGGTAAATTGCAAAAAAAATAACAAGAAAGAAAAGTTAAATAAAACCAAGAAACCACTAACACATTTAAGAAAACATGATTGCAATAATTGGACAAAAAAATAGAAGCATAATAATCCTATAACAAAAAATTGCAGTTAATTACCATAATTGGGTAACAACTGCTGCTAACTTTGTTTAGAGACGATGGAGCGAGCACAGTCGAAATCAAATACATGATCCAAATCTGCTGTAAATTTTTATCTGCAGTGGTCATCTCTTTCAGAATGTTGAATACTTTGGTAGTCTGTGGAGCATTTGCACAATCTGGAAAGAAAATAGGCCGAAGGCGATTCTCAATGGATGAATCCAAGCCATATTTAACAGGCAGTTCCTTGCATGGAAGACCCATCGAGCGATACACGGAAGCAGCAGTCAATGGGATAGTACCACGACCTGGGATTACAAACTGACGCGAGAACCTGTCGTACTTAGTTGCTAACCAGTTGATGACATGATTATGCAAAGTATGGCATCTGATGTTGAGCATACTTCCCAATTCCATTTCACCAATAGCAACCTTCTGTTCATCAGTTAGGTGTTCATAGAGCTCAACAAGAGAAGAAGGGGATGCCCTATTCCTAACACGCTGATTAGTTGTTGGTAAGTAACCATCGACATGACCACCTATTGCCTTCCGCTTACCAGCCATTGGCTCGAACCTAAAAATGAGAACATAAAATAAGATAGTACAATTAATAACAAAAGTACACCGTGTAAAATGATATCAACCATAAAACCCAACAAAAGACAATAATTCAAGAAGTAATCACTAGCTAGCATTTCTTGCATTGTTTACCAGTAATTTTTTTATCAACTAAATTCTGTAATTGGTAATAGAAAATATAAACTTACAGGTGCAAGCATGCAAACAAGTTTCAGACTTATATACTCGTTTTGCACAAAAAAAATGAAAAACAACAGATCAAAACACAAAATCATAGCATGCCCTATACAGCAACAAACTATATATAGTCAAGATACTAAACCTACAAACATCAATAACATTACTATATAAAAAATGTCGTGTATAACTACATCTCCGATGATCGAACTCATTCACAATGATGACCATCAACACACAAATCCCAAAAATAGCTTGTCTTAGCTCAGTCACTCTAACGAAATCAAAACAAAAATCAACCAAAATGCATAGCTACACTTATCATGAACAACAAACAAACTACAAGCTAAGTTACCAGCATCGATTCATGGCAGAGCCAAAACAAGCCAATCTCCCCTCCCGGTAGCAAAATCCAAGCAGCTCAATCACGACGACAATGGCAGGCAACAAAATCTGACATTATCCCTTGCTACAGCAGAAGAAACCGCGCGACCAGACAAGAAGCCGGGAACTACCACATCGTCTGGAACTCGGCGGTGACGGCACACACAGAGAGTAAACCGACGACAATCTACGACAAGAATCGACGGCGGGCATAGGAGCACTTCTACTACTGTAAATCTACAGACACTGCATAAAAATCGATGAATATGACATGACACTCACTGGCAAGAGATGGTTCTCCGACGAGATATGCCCGAACGGTGGACGCCGGCTGCTTATTACTCAGTTCTGGCGGGGATTTGTGAACAAAGTGGAAGACGGGGACCGAAGACGAAGGAGAAGGGCGAGGAGGCAGAAACTGCGCTGTGTTGCGCCCCCCTTGCCGTCTCCTGTAATGCACTAAGGGTGCGCTGGAGTCGGGTCGCCAGCTCAAGATAATGGTGCTCGCCGTCGATGGTGGAGCCTGCACTGCCGGAGACAAAGGAGAAGGGAGAGGATGAAAACCGGCGATGATACTGCGCCGCGCCGCCCTCCCGTCACCTGTGATGGGGCGGAGTCCGGCCGCGACGGCGAAATCGAGACGACGCTCGTCGCCGTTGATTACGGGCTAGTGTCTGAAAGACGAAGGGGAACGGCGAGGCATTTACTAGATAGAACCGTTTCAAAAAAATTTGAAAGAAGAAAAGAGAATAGGTACGATTCGGGCGCTCGTTTCGTTGTCTGAAGACGAAAAAAAAGGAAAAGGTACGATTCGGGCGCTCGCTTCGTTGCCTGAAGACGAAAAAAAGGGAATATATTGGGTCCCACCAAAACTCCGACGCGCGCAAGTTCCGACCGAGCGAGCGCTCACGCGCTCGTGAAAGAGCGTTTTCGTTTAGTGTCCTGCATTAACTTAATAAGGCAAGAGGTTCGAACATCCAACACCGGACTCACCAAAACGAAAACACACTAAGATAGGGGGCCGGCAGCCCATGGGACAAGCCGAAAACACGACGCCACCACACCCTAAGACCGCGCCTGGGCCTGGGTAAGAAGACATAACCTCGACCTAAGCTTCGCCGCAAGCTCGATGAGAGAGCTCCTATCGTCCTCCTTTGCGAGTTTTGTCCACCACTGATCAAACATAAGCATTTTGTAAATGAGGTCAGCCGGCTTGTTAGGAAAGATCTTATCAATCGAGATCTTATTGTGAATAAGCCAAATGGCCTAGCACAACGCCGCAAAGAGCACCCAGCTATTGCGACGAAGTTGGCCCGCAAGAACATAGTAACTAGCAAAAAATGGGAGAAATTAGTCGGGCTCAAGGAGCAGCCCAAAACGTCCCGCACCACACTCCAACCCTGATTCAGGAGGACACAAAGGAAGAATATGTGGGCGGCATCCTCTGGTTCCCCACAAACCGCACACCGTCCATCCGACGGGCCATGCTTGGCCGCGATAAGCCTACGAGAGGGCAAGCGATCCAGGGAAAGTTGACACGTGAATATCTTGACCTTGAGGGGCAGTCCCGCTCCCCAGAGTTCTGCACAGAATGACACCGAGGCACCTTTGCATAACATCCTATAAGCTGATGCAACCGAGAACTTCCCGGAGGGTTCGAGGGCCCAGCGGACCTCGTCGGGCCCTCCGAGATCGGGATCTGGCCCGTCTCGTCTACCATGCGGTCCCACTCCGCTCTACAGCCCTGGTCAAAAACCCGTCTAAAGCCAATGCCCGCCCCCGCCTCGTCGAGGGCATCGGACACCAACATGTCAGGGTTATCACACACCGCAAACAGCCTTGGGAAACAGACTCTCAACGGGGTCTCCCCCGTCCACCAATCCGACCAAAAAGCCGTGCGGCTACCACTCCTCACCACGTGTCTCGCCCCTAAATTAAACAGGTGTTTCACCTTCTGCAGGCTTCTCCAAAACTTTGACCCCCCTGGGTCGGGGTTCCGAAGATATTAGCCACATCCCCATACTTGGCCCTCATTAGTTGCTTCCAGAGCCTGTGGCCACCTTGGTAAAGCTGCCAAACCCACTTCAGCAAAAGTGCTTTGTTCATGGTTTTGGTGCATGTAAGCCCCAAGCCCCTAGCTCTTTTGGGAGACAAACTGATACGTCCATTTTGCATCACTGTTTTATATTGTTATTTTATGTTATTCATCGATATATTTCATGTTATGATGCATTACTTATGTTATTTTATCTTATTTTGCATGTTTCATAATTTTTGGAGAATAAACACCGGGACCAGAAATCTGATGGAAAACGCAACATTGAGATACCATATTTCAGAAGATCAAGAAGAAGAGGGGGGGACACCAGAGATGTCTTAGAAGTTCAAAGGAGCAGTCCAGCCAGAAGGGGAGCCAGAGGGGGGCCACCAGGGGCCCACACCATGAGGTGGCGCGCCCCCTGGTCGCGTCGTTAGGTGGTGTGGCCACCCTGGCCCACCTCGGGTTGACATCTTCCGCGTACTCGACCCCTAGGGAACCCTAAGCCCTAGATCATCATCAAAGAATTATTTCGCCGCCTCCTGGGGGTGGAAAACACTCGAGAGAGGGGAAATTCCTCTCCGGAGAGGGGAAATCATCGCCATCGTCACCGTCATCGCTCCGGGCATCATCAAGATCGTCATCATTATCATCATCACCACCACCACCATCACCCTCATCATCCACCGTCATCCTGCTGTAACAATTAGGGGCCTCTATAGTTGTTTTACATTAGATCTCTCTCCGGGTGTGACATTACTTGTTAGTAGTTGATGCTTGTTATTATCCATTATGACCAGATTGTTATTATCCATTATATCACCTCTGATTATGATCCATATGATGTCTTGTGAGTAGTTCGTTTAGTTCTTGGGGACATGGGAGAAGTCATGATGTTAGTAGTGAAGTCATGTTGAAGTAATATCTCGTGGTTCGGTATTGAAGTTGTGGTGCTATTCTTCTAGTGATGTCATGTGAACGTCGACTACATGATACTTGACCTTTATGGGCCTAGAAGGATGCATTGTGTATTTGGATACTAATTGTGGGGTTGCCGGAGTGACATAAACCTAAACCCCCGTTAGGAAACCAATGCACGAGGGAGCGTAGAATCCAAGAGTTTTAAGGCTATGGTTAGATTTATCTTAACTACTTTCTTGTATTTTGCGGATGCTTATGAGGGGTATAATCACAAGTATTTATTAGTCCTAGTTGGGCGGTGCATTAGCATAGGTTCACCCACACAACACTTCACGAACCAATGGATATTAATCAACCATAACGAAGCGAAAGCACTTGACGAAATTCCCATGTGTCCTCGAGAACGTTTGGTAGCCATAAGTAACACAACCTTCTTGTCCTTTGCTCTCAAAAGGATTAGGCCACTTGCTGCAATATTATTTACTGCTCTTTATTTACTGCTCTTTATTTACTCGCACTTTATTTATCTGCTATATCCAAAACAACCAAAAACATGTTTGCTAGTGTTTACAGTGAATCCTCTATCCAACCTGCTTGTCAACACCTTCTGCTCCTCGTTGGGTTCGACACTCTTATTTATCGAAAGTACTACGATACACCCCCTATACTTGTGGGTCATCAACACTATTTTCTGGCGCCGTTGCCGGGGAGTGGAGCGCTATTGGTAAGTGGAATTGGTAAGAGAAACTATTACTGTGAGTGTTGTTTTTTTTCTCTCTACTGTTTTATTTCATCATGGACAATACTTTTGATTCTATGTTTAGAGGTACTACTATTATTGCTGCTAGGGTAGAAGTGACCTGTTATCTGCTGAATTGTATCTTTATAAAATACCTATGAAAATTGTTGGACGTGTTATGGATAAATGTTATTACGGTAATGGAACTGTCCATCCCGGTGATCATTTTCTTTTTATACATGAATTATGCGAGTTATTCAGTTGTGCAGGTATTACAATGGATCAAGTTAAAAGTAAATTATTTTCTTTATCGCTGAAAGGAAGAGCCACTGAATGGTTCAAATTACTGAAGAATGGTGAATCTATTGGATGGGAGGAAATTGTTCTTCTCTTTAATTCTAAATTTAATCCTCCTAGTGAGATTCATAAAGACCGGAATCAAATCTATAATTTCTAGCCTGACGATGGAGAGAGTATTGCCCATGTGTGGGGGAGAATGAATTTATTAATGCTCAGATGTCCCTTTCATGAACTCCCGCGTAATATTGTTGTCAATAATTTTTATGCAAGGATTTCTCATCATGATAAGGATTTATTGGATGCTTCTTGTTCTGGATCATTCACACGTATGAAGGAAGAGTCTAAATGGGATCTTCTTGACCGTATTCAAGAAAACACTGAAGGATGGGAGAACAACAAAGGTAGAAAGTCAGGTATAAATTATGACTATGAATGCATTAAATATTTTATGGGAACCCATGATTTCTATGATGTTAGTGTTGTCTGTGGTCTTGACTCTCAAATTTTTGGAAACTATCTTAAAGCTTTTGCCGCCTATCTTGATATTCCTAAAAAGAATTATCACAAGTACCATGCACCTTATAAATATATTGTTCCTGCTAGTAATATAGAAGTTCATGCTATTAATCCTGCTCTTTCTGAGCCCTATGTTGAGAAAATGCCTTTCCCTGCTAAAGTGAAAGAACACTCTATGGTGGCTAGTGTGGTTAATAAGAGTAATAAGAAAGCTATTGAACCCGATGAACAAATAACTGTTGAACCTGCAGTAGCAATAGTAAAAGATCTGGTTTTGGAAATGTGGAGGATGAACACATTGTCTTCTGTGAGGATGCTTCTAAAATTGTTTCATATCCTCGTAGACCTAAGAAAACTAGTGTTCCTGTGCTTTCTGTTAAGATCGGTGATCATTGCTATTATGGTCTGTGTGATATTGGTGCTAGTTCTAGTGCTATACCTTATGAGCTTTATAGAGAAATTATGCATGAAATTGGTTCTTGTGAGCTTGAAGATATTGATGTGGTTATTCAGCTTGCTAATAGAGAAACTGTTTTCTGATTGGTATTCTTAGATATGTGGAAGTTTTATGTGGTAAAACTAAATATATCACTGATTTTCTAGTACTTGGTAAGGCTCCTAGTAAGACTTGTCCTATTATTTTTGGTAGACCATTCTTGAACACTTGTGGTGCCATTATAGATTGTAAGAGAGAGAAGATTTTGACTAAATTTGATGGAAAATCTTATGAGTTCAATTTCTCCAAATTTGCTAGAGCACCTTATGAATCTAAATTGCCTCATGAGAATTTTAAAGTTGAACAACTTTTTTCTATTGCTCTTGCTCCTAACAATGCTTTGCAGCAATATATGGAGGACCACGATAGTGATGTCTTTATGGAAGATAGAAATGAGATTGACGATATTCTTCTTTGTAAACCGGTGATATTGAAACATAATTTATCTATGGAGGACTTGGGTACCACATTACCACCCCAGGAGGATCCTGTCTTTGATTTAAAACCTTTACCTGATTATCTTAAATACGCTTATATTGATGATATGAAAATATATCATGTTATTATTAGTGCTAAACTTTCAGGTGAAGAAGAGGAAAGATTATTGGGAATTTCTCCTACTATATGTCAGCATGCTATTAATATTGAACCTGATGCAAAGACAGTAGTTGAACATCAACTCCGTTTAATTCCTAAGATGAAGGAAGTGGTAAGAAATGAGGTATTAAAACTTCTTGATGCTGGTACTATTTTTCCTATTGCTGATAGTAGATGGGTGAGCCCTTTGCACTGTGTCTGTCCCTAATGAAAACAATGAGCTCATTCCACAAAGAGTAGTAGTTGGTTATAGAATCTGCATTGATTTTAGAAAGGTTAATAAAGTTACTAAGAAAGTTATTATTCTTTACCCTTTATCGATCAAATGCTAGAGAGGTTGTGTCAAGACATCGTAGTAGAGTTCATAAACGGGGGTGCCATGCGAGTACTGGTAGAGACGTGGGGGGGGGGGACGTGGTAGTATGACAACCAGGAACACCAATTTTACCCAGGTTTGGTACCTCGCAACAAGGCGGCGTTCCTACTCCTGCAATCTCACTAAATCAGGGTTGAAGCCTGAAGTATACAAAGTACAATGTGAGTAGGATTTCGCTAACTCGAAGAGGATCAACTTCTCGGCGAGTTAGCTTCTAGCTAATTGTTTGTCTTTGTCTTCTCTCCCGTCCGTTTTTATATAGATAGCCGGGTTAGGGCTTGCAAAAAGGAAACCTAGAAGACTACGGAAAATATCTAACTTGGAAAGTAAGGAATCCGTCTTCTACTCCAAGCCGCACCACTTTTGGCTGTGGTACGGGTTCTTCTAGAATCCGGATTCTGCGCGTCAGCTTACTGGGCCGCCTAATGGACTGTGATCCATTACCAACAGGCCACCCTGGTAATCTAGCTCTTTAGGACAATGCCAAATATACCCCTAATCTGTATATATCTGATAGTAGACCCCAAGAAGGATTGAGACTTTATTCTGCCACCTTTCGTCAATTTGCATTCTTTTCCGAGAAACTTTGGCGCTTTGTCTCGATTCTTCTTTTCCCAAAAACTTTATAACACATAACTCAGATTTCACTAAAATCCGCCTTTTTCTTCCATGATCCTTCGTGGAGAAGAAACTTCATGACGTCAGCGATGAAATCATGCTGACATCACGGACGTTTGGGTTTAGTCAAAACCCTGAAACGTATCCTCTTACGGATTCTCATGGGAAATGAGGAGATAGTCGTTATCACCCCGTCCCCTCGTTTCCCAGAATTTACGGGCGTGACACGCGTCAATGATCCAACGGCTAAAATAGCCGTTGTACCAAATCTCAGCGCGCCTCGGCTATAAATAGCCGCCTCGGAGCCTCCGGTTGTTCTTCTGCCTCCTCTTCTTCCTCAAGCCCCCAGCGCCATAGTCAGAGCTCGAGCGAGTGAGAGCAGAGAGAGAGAGCTCTTTAGCCTTCCCCGAAAAAACCATCAGAGGATCTGGCTCACGACCGCGCCGCCCGAAAATGGTTGACGGAGAATCTCCCCGCGCCGCGGACGCGACCAACGCCACCTTTTACATCGAGTCAATCATCAACGACCTAGACCCGCAACTGGACTCCCCCGTCCGCGCCACCACGAGCACGTCGGAGGGAAAAGCCGGCGAATCGGCCTACAGGGATCTGCCTCCCACGTTCGATGACGTGCCATCGTCATCAACTGCTCCTCCTCTGCCTATCGTCAACGAGCCCATGGAGGGAAACACCACTATCGGCGGTGAGGAGCTCATCGTCCCTAACGCCACCGGCGGTGAGGAAGAAACGCAGGAGAACTCCTGGAATTGGAGCCACTGCAATGTGGTTCCATCCCTTCTTCTGTCAATTGAGGAGGGTATCGTGCTGAAAGGCAAATGGTGGTACGACGAGAAAGACTCGGAGCCTTCTCCGAAATCTGGCGAACGGGTTCTCCTTGCCTCGCACATAAAGAGGTATGGGTTTTCTGCCACCCGCCTTCTTTCTTCAAATTCTCAACCAGTACCAAATTCAGCCGCACAATCTTCCTCCCAACTCTTTTCTCTACATTGTCGGGTTTCAAGCCTTGTTTGGGATACTTAGTAATAGAGCCTAGGTTATACTTCTGGCAATATTGCTTTGGAGTAAAGCGCAAACCCTCTGAGGGCGCTCTCCCCACTTGTGGAACCATCTTATTTACCCTTCGTAGGTTTAGGGAAAATTGGTTCATGAAAATCAAAACTCCCCAAGACAATTGGGTAGTGGATGCGGTCCAGACTCTGCCGCCAGATCTGATAAGGATCAAGCGGCGTATCGCCAAGCTTGTTTCCGCCTCCCCTCCTCTCACCGGTATAGATACCGTTTTGTGCTGGCTCAAAAGGAGAATTCAGCCTTTGGCCCATCACGGCAAACGACTATTATGCGTGTACTCGCGCACGGAGGACACCTTGAGGGCGACAAACAAGGCGTTGTAGAAAATAGACCTCAAGAAGCGGCTAAACCAAATGGTTTCCACTCGGGGCCAGTATGAGGAAAGCCGACAAATGTATCAGGCTGGCAATCCAGCTCTAAAGGTAAAATCCTCTCTTTGGGTATTTTCTTGGTTTTCCTCTTTCTCGGATATTTGACCTTACCCGGACTTTGCCTATTTGTGCAGCTTCTCGATCTTACTGAGGAGAAGCTTGCCACGGACGCTGAGTTGGACACAATGCGTGCCAAATTTGCAGGCAGACGAAAGCGCTAGAAGCCCTCCGCCACTCCGTAAGTAACCGATCTTGACGGCGTTGCCGTCACAACATCCAGGTAAAGATATCCCAGGGTTTTTCCTTTTCTATGCTTTTCATTGCATGAATTTGGTTTCTCAGAATTCTGATTTCTCGGAACTCTTCTTTCTAGCCTGGCTCCTACCACTTTGAAGCCTAAAAGCCGGAAGAAACACAAGTCTGTTGCTAGGAGAGGTGCACATCCCTGTCCTGCTACTGTACCTGACACTCCGACTGCGGCGGAGGAGGAAAACTTGGGTGCAAGGGAAGAAGAATACCCCTTGCAGTGCAGCCATCCCATTGCGCCGGAGTCGGGCGGAAAGGGTGGATCCGGAAGTGGGAGGCCCTTCGAATATCCCGAAGGAGGAGCCCATGCCCAACTTTGACCCGGAATTCAAGGTAAAACAAGAAGATCACTTTGACAAACACGGATACTTTCATCCGCGGGCGACAAAGTACTTTGCTCCAGCTCCTTTAATCTGTCCTTGGCCGCAAAGTGGACTTATAGTTAGGAATAATTACGTGTTCTCGCCTCGGCAGATCATCCAAGACGGCCTTTGCCATGTCGGAATTATCTTTGCATACTATGCAAAGGAATTTAACGAGAACTTGGCAAGTCTCCAAAAAATGAGCCAGGTAATATATCTAGCCCCCAAACATTTTGCCAAATGTATTCTTTTTTGACTTAATGCTTTTATCATTGACCTTGCTTGTTTTTTGACTTAAGCGGTGTGTCTCTTTTCCATGTTTCAGCAAACTGCTGGAAATATTAACATGGAAGTTTTTAGCAAACTTACCATCAAGAATAAGGAGGTGAAAACTCTCCTTAATATTCTTGAAGAGAAATACTTGGAGTTGGCCTCCTTTCAGCATGAGCTCAAAGAATCAGCCGGTAAATTTATCTCTTCACACTGCTGATTTTTTGAGATATTTTCTAAGTCATTTTGTGAGTTTTAAACTCTTCATTTTCTTTTCTTTTCAGCTTCTTTGGCGAAAGCCAAGCAAATATCTGACAATGCCGGCAATGCCGAGAATCTCCGAAAGGAGAACATGGAACTTCACAAGATCAACGTGAAGCTCCAAAAATATCTCGAGGCCAGCCAGCTGGCTGTCGGAATTGCCGAGTCCAAGGCTTCCAACCAGGCCGAGAAGGACAAGGCCACCATCTTGGACTTTGAGAATTCTCTAAATCAACGCCTTGAAGAAGGCATTAAAATGGACAGGATTCTCGGTAAGTTTTTAACACGTTTACCGGATTTTTTTCCTTATACCTTTTGTCGGTATGTTTTCTTTCTCTTCCTTTGTTTTTTCTAACTTTTCTTTGTTGATTTAAACAGAAGGGAGCCCCTCGCTTACCCGGATTGAAGGATCCGGGATTTCGGGAAGATATTCACCGTGCTAAAGACTGCGGGGATGTTACTTGTTAACAAGTACATTCCCGACAAAGCAGGAGAATTCTCGGAAGTTAGAAAACTCCCGGAGGCGATCGAGGAGGTGGCGAACCAGAAGGAGTCGTGGTTCCGCTCTGCAGCTCGTGGTGGTGCACGCATAGCCCTTGGGCTAATGCGTATGCACTATAACACCGCCTAGTCTTGGCGCGTGGTGACTAGTATCCCGCAAGGATACACGAACGCTCAGCGAGCCAGCATCTTCGACTCTGTCAAAGGGCACTCTACCAAGATAGCGCAGATGGTGTCGATCTCTACCTTCTATCCGGAGGAAGAGATTTTGGCAACTCCTGAAGACCCCAACAGCGAAGAGGAGGACTCGGATTCTGAGGAGGCCGCCTAATTCCTGAGTAGTTAGCAGGCAAAATAGAAGCATTACTATTCTCTCCATGTAATATTCATTGTAATGCTATCTATCATTTGTGCAAACAAGTGATGCTTGCGTTGGGATACCCGAAGAGGAGGGTGTGATGAGCACAGCGGTAGGAGTTTTCCCCTTAGTTAAGAACCAGGTTTATCAATCCAGTAGGAGAAAGAGAATCTTAAGAAGGTTGCTGCCACTGGCGGTGGTGCTGGCGCTTCACCGGTGTCAGCAACAACGTGGAACCTGCACACAACACAACCAAAATACTTTGTCCCAACGGTACAGTGAGGTTGTCAAGCTCACCGGTCTTGCTGAAAACAAAGATTAGACGTATAGTGTGGAAAACAGTGTATGCTTGCAGTAAGTAAAGAAAGCAGGAAAATGTTGTGGTTTGTTTAACAATGTGGAAAATGGACCGGGGTTCATAGGTTCACTAGTGGTGTCTCTCCATAAAAATAACATGTTGGGTGAACAAATTACAGCTCGGCAATTCACAAAAAAGGTTGCACCGTAATGCACATTATAACATGATGATTACTATGATATTTAGTGCGGGCATTACAACAAAATACATAGACCGAAATCCATCTGCATCTGTGACTAACAATCTACCCTAAGGTTATCATCCGAACCCCTTAGATATTAAGTTGCAAACAACAGATAATTGCAATAAACAAAGTGTGTAATGTAAGAAATGATTATGCACGCGGGCACTCTCACCGCTGTTTTCTCCCTAATGGAAACACCACATCCTCTCCCTTCACGTTTCTGTCACTCGAGCAAGGCAACAAGGAGGCATGAACCCACTATCAAGCATAAATACTCCCTCTTGGAGTCACTATCAACTACTTGACCAGAGCAACGGAAAGCATGCAAGATCACAAATAACATATGCAATGAAGACTATAATCAACTTGGCATAAGGTCAATATTCATCTAAGACCAGCAAACACATCATATAGTATTACATAAGATCAATCTTGATCATGATAGGCAGTTCACGAGTTCTAAACATAGATGTATATGAGGAGGAGACAACCATCTAACTACTGCTATGGACCCGTAGTCCAGGATGAACTACTCACGCATCACTCCGGAGGCAGGCATGGTGATGTAGAAGCCTCCTGTGATGATTTCCTCTCCGGCAGGGTGCCAAAAAACAGCTCTAGAACCCTCCTGGTCTAGGGTAGACGACGACGGCGGTTGCGGAACTTTTTCGGGATTTTTGATCAAGTGTTTAGGGTTTTCCATCCGGGGAGATTAAATAGGCAAAAGGGCAGAGGAGGTGGAGGTCCAGGGGCCCCACACCACCCCCGGCGCGTCCAAGGGGGGCCGCACCACCATATGGTGTGGGCCCCCTGATGCCCCTCTTCGTCTCCTCTTCGGTCTTCTGGATGCTTCCGGGGAAAATAGGACTTCCAGGCTTCGAACTTTCCAAGTCCGAGAATATTTCCAGAACAACTTCTCTGAAACTAAAAAACAGCAGAAAACAGGGAACTGGCTCTATGGCATCTTGTCAATAGGTTAGTCCGAAAAATCGATAAAAATGACATAAAAAGGGAGAAAACATGTAGCAATTGGCAAAATATCATCATGGAGCATCAGAAATTAGGGATACGTTTATGACGTATCAATCATCCCCAAGCTTAGTTCCTACTCGTCCTCGAGTAGGTAAATGATAAAACAATAATTTCTGAGGTGACATGCTACTATGATAATCTTGATCATTAAAATGTAAAAGCATATTTATGTTGAGATCATAAAACTTAAAACACAAACATGATAAATAGAACTTAAATAATAAAGCATAGCAGTTACTTTGCATCATGAAGAGTATCTTAAATAAAGGATCATGGATAATAATGCAAAGAAAGATAGACGTTTGTTTCAGGTATAGAGAAAGCATGGCAAAGTGGTATTTCGCTAGTCATTAAGAGTGGGACAAAATATAAATGCCAGGACACTTTCAAAGTTCAAGAGGAAGACTAGAACAAATAATTTAAGAACAAATAATATCACATCATGAAGTAATTATTGATGTTTATGGGACAAATGCACATATAACTCAGAATGGCAAAAATGCTCTCTCAACTGTGCATAAAGTTAGAAGATGGAGACTCGACATAAAAGTAAAAGAAAGGCCCTTCGCAGAGGTAAGCATGGATCACTCATGTGCTAGAGCTTTTATTTTATTAAACAGAGGTACTAAAAGTTTGACACCGTGGAGGAGTGTCTATTTTTTTAGGAGAGGTGCATGCTAATGTCAACGAATGGTAAACAGACAATACAGTACGTCACAAGACAACTGGATTCACAAGAGAGGCTCCCATGGTGAAGGACGCAACTGGTGTAGAAGGTAATCCATCTTTCTCTTTTGTTTACACAATTATGCTTTGACTGATATAATCAGAGGCAAAAATAGTGAAGAGATTTTTTTTGTATTAATTTGGAGCTGGGCACCCCGCTGCCAGCTCTTATATTATTTGGATAAGCGGATGAAGCCACTAGTCCAGGGTGTGAAATCCAATCAACAAGTGAGATAAAGATTCTCTATTGACGTCCTCATGAGCAAAAACAAGAACACAAAACAGGAATAATTTTGAAGGTTTTAAAGGTAACACATGAGCAATTTACTTGGAGTGGTATTTAAATACCACATGTATGTAGGTATGGTGTACACAATGGGAAAACTTTGGTTTAAGGAGTTTGGATGCACGAGTAGAATTCCATACTCGGTACAGGTGAAGGCTAGCAAAAGACTGGGAGCGAAAAATCAAGAGAGCATAAGAGAGCCATAATCATGCATAGCAACATAAGCATCATTAATTAAAGCATAAGAGGTATGACAATTTCAAAAACTAAGTGGTCATGGAGGCTATTCGTGACTGGTTTGTAGTCATAAACATGGCGTGAGCATGCGCCAAGTCAACCAAATAAAACATTCGAAAGAGAATACCATATATTGATGCTTTACTACGACAATAACAACTCATGAATCTTTCAAAACATATTAAACACTCTCAGATATTTAAGTCTATTCATGCTACTCAATAACCACAAGGCTTTAAAACTAAAATAACATTTAGCATGGCATGAAAAAGTTCTAGCCACGGTCTATACAAGTTTCTACTTGCACTATTATAAATTCTACATCAAGCAGCAGTTTTCTTTTCCCAACAAGCACCATACAAGATATGTTTTAACAAAAATACTCTTTATGATACAGAAAGAAAACATGAGATTACTCATATAATACTACTAGAACTAAGAGCTCTGATAAGATATGCATGCAAAACAAGAGCTAATTAAATGCAGCATCCAGACATAGACTAAGAATCCAACGTATTCTCATGAAAAAGTGGAGCCTGTCACTCTCCAATAAAAGAATGTTCGGGTCCAACCAATATTATTATGAAAATAAAAACAAACTAAAAACAAAAATAAAAGACGCTCCAAGTAAAGCACATAAGGTGTGACCGAATAAAAATATAGTTTCATTAGAAGTGATCGGATAATTTGTTGATGAAGAAGGGGATGCCTTGGGCATCCCCAAGCTTAGACGCTTGAGTATTCTTGGAATTTGTGGGGATGTACCACCGGGCATCCCCAAGCTTAGGATTTTCACTATTCTTGATCACATCATATCATCCTCTTCTCTTGACCCTTGAAAACTTCCTTCACACCAAAATTCTCACAATCTTCATTAGCAACGTTAGTGCAATCGAAATAATAAAATCACATGGTTCAGTTTCAACACAAGACTAGCACTCAAAAACACATTAGGTACTTTCACAACTTCTTTTAAAACTCTTTTTCTCAAAAGAACACCAAAAGAAAGAGATTAAGATGCAAATGCAATTATTGGCAAACTGTCAAAACAGAACAGTAGGCAGAGATCAATTTTTCGAAAATCTTCTGTTGCTAAAATCAAAAAGTGGTCAACTAAGAAAAGATTCATATATAGCCCAGTATTAAGAACAAAAAAGCTCAGGTAATTTTGAATTTCTGTGATTTTATAAGTAATTAACAGTGGACAGCAGAAATCTGTTTCCTGCGTAAAAATCCGAAATATAGTGACAACTTTCCACTAGAGGCTTTACTTGGGTCAACAAAAAAAAAGTAAAGATACAACAGGGTTTCTAAGGAAATATACAGAACCCAGGTGCAAAGCACACAAAATAAAACAAAGAAAAACAGGATAAAAACAGAGAAATAAAACGGGTTGTCTCCCGGTAGCGCTTTTCTTTAATGCCTTTCATCTAGGCCTAAAAGATCAACTCAAGTATTTTCAAGTGAAGGAGCATCAAAATTAAGATTATAAATCTCCTCAACAATGAATGTTATTTCATCTATAGAAGGTCTAGATGTCCTTTTATCAGCACTTTTAGGCACACTACTTTCATTAAATGGGTTTGCAGGAACAATCCAATCAAAATTCTTTTCTAAAGTTTCATGCATTCCCACCAATTTAAAGGGATTGGTATAATTTCTTTATCTTTGCTTTACCCGGTGTGCTAGTAACATCTACGCATGAGCCTGACATCTCAACTCGATTAAAAACTTTTCTAGCCTAAATAGCAACATCACCAAATACTTTAAACAAAGTTTCTAAGATAAATTCTCTTTTTACGCTATCCTTAATGCTATCAAGGTTGAGGAACATTTTTTTTATTATGGGATTAAGGTTAACAAACCTACCTTCTAGCATACAAACTAGAGATGCTGCAGCGGTTTCATAATCTGGAGCAAGTTCAGCTAAGGATCTATTCTCAAATTCTTCGTGCTTACTAACATAATTAAAGAATTCTCCAATATTATCTTTCCCAATTATATCACGCTACCTATTGGTACGTCTTTCAAGGTAAACTTGGGGTACAATCATGATTAGAGATTAAACTAAGAGCAGAAAAAGCAAAAAATAACATCAAGCAAATGAATAACAACTATAAAGTAAACTAATTTTTTTTGTGTTTTTAATATAGAGAAGAAAAACAAGACAAAACTAAAAACAAGACAATAAAAAAAATAAAGAGGTTGAGAGTGAGAGACTACCCTTGCTAGAAGACTTCATTCTCCCCGGCAACAGCGCAAGAAAACTCCTTGCTGCTTGTGATGGCGACCGTGGCGGGAGGAAGTCCTGATGATGATTAAGTCCCTGGCAACGGCGCCAGAAAAATCCTTGATGCTTGCGTTGGGATAAATACTATAATCAACTTGGCAAGGTCAATATTCATCGGATCCCAACAAACACATCATATAGAATTACATAAGATCAATCTCGATCATGATAGGTAGCTCACGAGATCTAAACATGGAGGCATATGAGGAGGAGACAACCATCTAGCTACTGCTATGGACATGTAGTCCAGGGATGAACTACTCAGACATCACTCCGGAGGCAGGCATGGTGATGTAGAAGCCTCCGGTGATGATTTCCTCTCCGGCAGGGTGACGGAAAACAACTCCATAACCCTCATGATCTAGGGTTGACGACGATGGCGGCTGCGGAAATTTTTCGGGATTTTTGATCAGGTATTTAGGATTTTCCATCCGTGGGGATTAAATAGGCAAAGGGCAAAGGCGGTGGAGGTCCAGGGGCCCCACACCACCCTCCCGGCGCGACCAAGGGGGGTCGCTCCACCCTATGGTGTGGGCCCCTGATGCCCCTCTTCGTTTCCTCTTCGGTCTTCTGGATGCTTCTGCGGAAAATAGGACTTCCGGGCTTCGAACATTCCAATTCGGAGAATATTAAGAACTTTTCTGAAACAAAAAAATAGAAGAAAACATGGAACTCGCTCTGTGGCATCTTGTCAATAGGTTAGTCCGGAAAATCGATAAAAATGACATAAAGAAGGGAGAAAACATGTAGCAATTGGCATAATATCCTCATGGAGCATCGGAAATTAGGGATACGTTTATGACGTATCAACAAGTATCCCTTTTTTGCAGTTAATTTTATGTCTTTGCAAGTTTTTTCGGGTTCTAATTCCTTTTCCTTCTAAGTTCTCTCAAACTAGCCTTGCTAATGAAAAATGGTCCCTCCCAAACTAGGCCTAATTTGTGCTTCCTTTCCTGCACCAATCTTAGCACTAGGTCACCTTCTTTGAAAGAACAGTGTCTAATTTTCCGACTAAGGTAGCGTCGTAATCCTTGCTGATAAATGGCGGATCTTTGAAGTACAAGCTCTTTTTTTTCTTCTAAAAGATCGACGGCATCATGCGGTGCGTTTTCGGCATCCGAGTCATTGTAAGCCTGCACTCTTGGGCATTCGAGTATTGGGCGTATTCCCTGCAGGATTGAGCTATTCATTCTTTCAACCTGCACATTGGATTGTGGGTGTGCCATAGATGCAAGATCTAGGCGTATTCCCATTTGTCGGCAATATTTTGCCAACTCTCCAATAGATAAATTTGTCCTGTTGTTAGTGATTATGATGTGTGGAATGCCGTATCTCATGACTACGTCAATGATGAAATCTCTGGCAGTCACACCGTCAAGTTTTTTTATGGGTTGCGCCTCCACCGACTTGGTATACTTATCTACCGCAACGAGTAGATGTGTAAGTCCACCTCTGGCAGTTTTGAATGGTCCCATCACATCTAGCCCCTAGACCGCAAATGGCCATGTAATGGGGATAGTTTTGAATGTTTGGTGTAATACTGACATCCTGCACATGTGTTCACTATGTGTTCGGCGTCTGTCTTGGCTGTTAGCCAGAAAAACCCTGCACTGAATGCTTTTTTGACTATGCTTTTTGATTAAGCATGATGTCTGCAATATCCTGCATTGATTTCTTGCAAGATTCCTCGGCCTTCCTCTGGCGACATACATCGCTGAAAAATTCCGATAGTTCTTTGTTTATACAGGCAACCATTAATTACCGTGTATCCTTTGCATCGACGTTGTATATGTCTTTGCAAGACCTCGTCTGCTCCATCCGGGAACTTTTGATCAACTAAGAAGTTCAAATACGGAATTGTCCAATCCGGGTTAACAAGCAGGACTTCAATTGACTCGGAAACGAGAGGATAATTAACATCTCCACCTTTGATCGACGCTTCATGCAAATGTTGGACAAAGACACCAGGTGGTAGGGTTTTCACTAATTCCGAGCCCATGCGGGCTAATGCATCCGCGTTCCAATTTTTCTTCCCTTTTGATATGAAGTACTTCAAATCTGTAACATCCCTGTTTTGCTACATTAGGGTGTTGGTGTGTTTTTGGCATCTCATACATGCATGAAAACTTTGGTTACAATTTTGCATTTGAATTTAAATGAAACTTGCCCAAAAATCACTTAAAGTGAGCAGCACAAATTTGTTGTAAAAACAATTCCAATTTTTGAAAAAGAAAATATGGTTTGGTTGCAATTTTTATAAGGTTTCCAAAACATATTTTGGTTTATTTTTCTGAGTTCATTTAGGCCCTCAAACATTCAAATTTTGTTGCTGTTTTGGGACAGAAAAGGGCTCTTTTGCAATTCCAGGAATTCTAGGGGGGTTTTCATAAAATGTTTTTATTTCTTTCTCTTCTTCCTCCCGGCCAGAAGGAGCAGCTCGGTGGCCGACCGTCGCCACGTCCTACTTGCCTTTCCGCGCGTGGATAAGGCCTCCGGAGAGGGCGCCGTGCCTCTCACTCCTCTCCTCCTCGCACAATTTCCCCCTCCCGAGTTCTCTCCCTCCCTCTGTACCAAACCCTAACCGCACCATGGCCGCCGCCGTTTGCCGCCATTCCGGCCACCTCGAGCTCCCCCGCGCCTCGCTGAGACCTCTGGAAGATGCGCCATCCTCCTCTCTTCGTCCTCGAGCACTCACACCAGTAGAGGAGGCCGCAACTGTCGGGATCGACGTCTTCTTCCTCGCGGCCGGTGAAGCTCCACTGTAACAGCCCAAGTATGAAAACCTACCATTTAGAATGTTTGATTTCTTGTTATTAAAGTATTGCATCATGTCATCATGTTGTTGCATTTGTTCCTTTTGTTTTGCATCTGTTATTCTTTGTTTTCACAATGAAACTCAAACAATTTCAAATGCCTTGTTTTCATACTTGTTCTGTTTCAACTTTTGGAATAAAAATAACAAATTAAAACAACCAAATTGTTCCATTTTATTCCATGTTGATCACTTATTAAATTGTTGGTTTTAATCAAACAATTAATTCAATCAATTAATTCCAAATCATTTCAAATTCAAATCAAATCTTTAAACATCAATCAACTTGAGTTTATAACAAATCTCCAAAACAATCAAACTCATTTTAATCACTTTAATCAATAGGGTTCACCCTATTAAAATTCTTGTTTTCAATATTAATCTGTTAATTTCTAAATTGCTCAAATTCAAACCAAATGTGTTTCAAACAGAACCATTTTTGAATTTATAAACATTAACAAGCCACTCAACTAATTTTAATCAAATTAAATCATTTTGGGTCACCTTTTTAAAGTGTGGGTTTTAATAATCCTTTTAATACTCAAAAACACTCAAATTTGGTTTATTTTCCAAACAGCAGTTTATTTTTCAAAACTTTAGAAAACAAATCTTGGAAATTGTTTTCTTTTAACCTAAATAACTAACCTAATTTTTCCTGGAATTTTTACTAACATAAACCTCATGTTTTTCTTCCATTTCCTCTTTGCTACAAAAAAAAACAACAGAAAAGAAAAATAAATAAAAAGCAAAGCGCAGCAGCTAACCTATCTACCGCGCGGCCCAGCCCAACCTTTCCTTCCGCGCGGCCCATACCTCTTCGTCGAGCCGCCCTCGTCGTCCCCGCGGTACGGCAGCCGATCCGGCTATGCCACGACGGCAGCGAACAGCTCCGACGGCCATCCAGCGCCCTAGTGGCCTATAAGATCCCCTCTCGAACCCCGCGCAGGCCTACCAGGAAGCTGGGACGTGGGAGCAGTTATGCCCCATAATCCAAGCATCTGCTATCCAGTTCGTACGGTGAGTATCCCCTAGAAATCAGGGTGCGACAAATGGTATCAGAGCCTGTCTGCCTGTAGGATCCCTTTTTACTGGTCGCAGTTGAGTCTAGAAACTATTTTGTAGCTATATAGGAAAAATGAAACGTGAGAGTAGGAATTCTGTTCTTTTTCTTCTTTCCCCACCCTCCCTCCCTTTTTCTGGTAAGGAAGTGCAACGTTGATTTCTCCCTTCTCATCTAAACTTTCAAGTTAGGATTTCACGTGTTTTGGGTTCTCCGTAGTACCTCAGGAGTTTTGTTCTCATTTTCCCCGGTGTTGCTTCGTTATCCTGTTCTTTTAAAGAACCTTTCGTCCGTTCAAATCTTGTAGTTCTTTTCCACTTCAAATCTTCTACCGGCGTCTAATCAAAACTTCCTCGTAAACTCTTATCCAGTTAAAGTGTTATTTGATACCGGAGCATCACATTCCTTTGTGTCAACAGTCTTTTCCACAACATACAACCCAATTCTGGTTCCACTAAGCAATCAAAACTCTGTTCACTCCCCGGGATCTCAAATGTTGACTTCCAACATAAGTAAGAACAATCCAATTCTAATGGGAGGCCACATATTCCTCGTTTCTCTCATGTTGCTGATTCTGACATTGATCTCATTCTGGGTGTTGGATTGATGTCAATAACTCTGTTCCACCTTTATTACAAATAGTCTATTCTCCAAATGAATCAAATTCCAACTATACACCCTTGGTACAAAAACCTCTTCCTTCAATTGAAAATGTTACGGTGGTTTGCAAATTCCTTGACGTCTATCCAATGTGCACGATGTGTTTCACGTGTCACAACTCAAGAGGATCTTCCCAAGAAGTTTCCGGACCTTTTCTTTTCTCAGTAGGAATCTCGGGGCGCGATTCCTTCAAGGGGGGGCGTTTTGTAACAGCCCAAGTATGAAAACCTACCATTTAGAATGTTTGATTTCTTGTTATTAAAGTATTGCATCATGTCATCATGTTGTTGCATTTGTTCCTTTTGTTTTGCATCTGTTATTCTTTGTTTTCACAATGAAACTCAAACAATTTCAAATGCCTTGTTTTCATACTTGTTCTGTTACAACTTTTGGAATAAAAATAACAAATTAAAACAACCAAATTGTTCCATTTTATTCCATGTTGATCACTTATTAAATTGTTGGTTTTAATCAAACAATTAATTCAATCAATTAATTCCAAATCATTTCAAATTCAAATCAAATCTTTAAAACATCAATCAACTTGAGTTTATAACAAATCTCCAAAACAATCAAACTCATTTTAATCACTTTAATCAATAGGGTTCACCCTATTAAAATTCTTGTTTTCAATATTAATCTGTTAATTTCTAAATTGCTCAAATTCAAACCAAATGTGTTTCAAACAGAACCATTTTTGAATTTATAAACATTAACAAGCCACTCAACTAATTTTAATCAAATTAAATCATTTTGGGTCACCTTTTTATAGTGTGGGTTTTAATAATCCTTTTAATACTATAAAACACTCAAATTTGGTTTATTTTCCAAACAGCAGTTTATTTTTCAAAACTTTAGAAAACAAATCTTGGAAATTGTTTTCTTTTAACCTAAATAACTAACCTAATTTTTCCTGGAATTTTTACTAACATAAACCTCATGTTTTTCTTCCATTTCCTCTTTGCTACAAAAAAAAACAGAAAAGAAAAATAAATAAAAAGCAAAGCGCAGCAGCTAACCTATCTACCGCGCGGCCCAGCCCAACCTTTCCTTCCGCGCGGCCCATACCTCTTCGTCGAGCCGCCCTCGTCGTCCCCGCGGTACGGCAGCCGATCCGGCTATGCCACGACGGCAGCGGACAGCTCCGACGGCCATCCAGCGCCCTAGTGGCCTATAAGATCCCCTCTCGAACCCCGCGCAGGCCTACCAGGAAGCTGGGACGTGGGAGCAGTTATGCCCCATAATCCAAGCATCTGCTATCCAGTTCGTACGGTGAGTATCCCCTAGAAATCAGGGTGCGACATCCACCGCCTCCGATTCGCCGTCGTTGGCGCCTCTCCGGCCTCCCCGAGCTCACCATCGCCCTCGCGGTGAGTCCACGGTGCTCAGGCACCCCTCCATCCCCTTCCTCTCCCTCCGGTGTGCTCGTTCGCCGTACCTCGCCTCGGGCCGCCGCAGAAGCTCGCCGTCGGCCGCATTCCGGCGACAATTAGGTGGTGGCGCCGCCACTAGATGGTTCGCCTCGTCGAGGCCATCCTCAGGAGCCCGCCTGCGCTTTGTGGGATGCGGTGGTTCGCCGCCGGGGAGCTCATCCGAGCCCGGCCGGCCAGTTGTTGATGTCATGATGACATCAGCATGGCATCAGCAGGCCACGTGTTGGCTCCAGTTTTTTTTCGGAGTTTTATTTAAATAAAACGTTTAAATTGACACGTGGGCCCTCTTCTGTTTAATAAATCCAAAAAATGTTTTAATATTGGAAAATCAATAAGTATTCAATATTAATCAGAAAAATGTGATAAAAATATGGTTGTGTTTAGAAAAATGTGCTCTTTCTAAATATGTCACTTTCATAAATGTTTGACACACTTCATTTTTGAACATTATTTAATGTTGTTTAGTTCTTTTAAAAATAGAAAAATAAGTTTTTATTCACTAAAATTAGAAAATTAAAAGTTATATACCAAATTGCTCAAAATGACAAATGCAACCTATTTATGATGTTTTTAAACCCATTTGAGCAATTAAAATGGTACACCCTTTCAGAATCGCCCGAAACCCCCTCCAGGGTCTATTTCGGGCTAATTCCAGTAAAAATACTTATCTGTCATACGAACCCTAGCAACCCATCAAACATGTTTAGGGCTTTACTTCAGTGCATTAACTTTCTCATGCATACATATTGCGCATTGCATCGATGCCATGTTTGAATGTTGTTCTTCTTGTTTTGGTGTTTGTTCCCCCTGGGTAGAACGTGACTCCGAAGAGAAGGCCAACAACTCCAATGACGAATACTTGATCCTAACCGACAAGTCAAGCACTTATCCCTGAAGACTTTATCTGGTTTTCTTGAAGCAAGGCAAGCATAACCTCTTATCTGCCCATATATGATTTCGAAAGACTTTTGATTCTCGTACAATGCATTCGATTCCAATGTATCTTGTGTCAGTAGTTAGAGTTATCCTATATTATGCATAGCCTAGTTATCCTGATCCACTACTCCTAGCAACCATAGGTTTGATTGTGTTCATCGCCAAAGCCTGAAATATGCTGTGCTTAGTCATACATGCCTGTTATCTCTGCTCCATCCGGTTGATGAATCAGAGTTACGAAATAATCTAGTATGGTAGGAAGTAGTGGTAAGTTAAGAGATACTTGCTTAATATGATTTAAAGGTGTTGATGACGAGATCACAGAGGGTCTGTGGTGGTTGTCTCGTTCATGCCCCTAGGAGCGAGTTCTCGTCTTCGAGCCAAGACTGAGCGTGCATCCACACGGGGCTTAGATCCCCCTCGATCTCAACTTGCCTAGTTTGTTCCATGAGTTGCCTAGTTCAGGAGTTCCATTTGAATTTGCGGGGATATTAAAAACGTTTGCAAAACCAGGACGTGGCGGTGCAACAGCCTGTGGCGAGACAGTAGTTGAAGCACCGCTCACAACGATAGAGACCCGGCAGGAGATGGCCACTCCCTATTGGCGGTCCATCTCTACTAGGAGCGACTCATGGTATAGGCAAAGCAAGGGAAAGATCGTGGTCAACCTCCATCTTCCGGCACTTCCCGGAATAGTGCCAATGATCTGGCATTAAGAGTTGGTTGGTACGTGTGGTTAAAGGTGTACACCCCTGCAGGGTTAAATCTTTTCGAAAAGCCGTGTCTGCGGTTAAAGACGACTTGGTGACGGATTCTGTGATCATAGACAACTTAAACGGAATGATTAAAACTTGTTGATAACGAATGAAGGATGCCTCCTCGGAGATGCCGAGAGGGATTACCTTGTAGTTTGAGTTACCGGAACAACTGGAGGTGGTGATCTTTGAAGCACGAGGTGCTGATATGAGTTGGTGGTTTAAAAAGATGATGATATCAGTAGTTGAGTAGTTTTTCTTATCTGTTTTCAAAATACTCCATGATACGTGCTATTCCTTCCTCAACTTGGAAAACAAAGATGGATTTACGCAAAACAACCTTCATAACTCCTTCTAAAAGAAGCAGATATATATAATAGGTTAACTAAGTCTTGTTGAGTACCTCCCGTACTCATGTTTGCTTCAACTTGGTTGAGGTGGAGTTCCTCTGTTCGGTGGTGTTTCGATGTGGACATCGACGAGTAGTTCGGGGTTCCCAGGTAGCAGCCTGGAATCTATGGGCTGGGACGTCGCCTTATGTTGCGGCCTCTTAGGCCTTTTTGGTTCTTGTTGATTAGCAACATAATTTGCCTTCCGTTGTCTGATGTAATGTTGGGTCATGTGACCTCTGTTTGTAAGCTATACTCTAGTAACACTTGTTTAATACAACTTTCATGTCTAGAGTGCTGCTTTGATCGGTTGTTGGTTTCGAGCCCGTTGTTATACAGTTTTGGCTATGCCTGCATAGTTGTCGCAGTCGAGGGGTTGTGGAGCCGATGATCCATGTCCGAGCCCGCCTGTCGATGTGATCGGCCTGGGGCGAGGTAACCCCAGTAACCCTCGATTGTTGTTGCACTTTCTGGACACATAGCAACTCTGTATAACTTTGGTCCCGTTCCTTCAGTTTCATCCGAATCGTGGACGCTTGGGTATGCATAATTGGTTATGACTAGCATGGATGCAAGGAGTAGTAGACCGGGGATCCGGACTACGTGCCGATGAATCCGGTCTGCCTGCCGTTGTTTGTTGCGGCCGGGGCTGGTAACCCTGAAGCCCTTGTGAGTCCATGGCTAGGAGCACATAACAGTATGTATATCCCTGGGTCCGGGGTCTGACAAGTCTTGGTATCAGAGCAGGACTGCCTGTAGGAAAACCTTATTGCTTGGTCGATGTCGAGTCTAGAGTTTGTGAAAACTACTTTGAAATTCCAAAATGGATTGTGAAAAACCTTCTTAGGATTCTTTTTACTCCTTACCTGGTATCGCTCTGGGTCATCTTACCTGTTTTGATTTGAAAAGGTTTTGCTATCCTCCTAGTCATTCAAAACTTAGGTGCCTCCTTCGGCAAGGACGTCTGTTACCCAAGTTGACCTAGTGTTAAAGTTTCTGGAGTCGTGTGTGTTCCAAAGTCCGTTATTTCTTAAACTGGGAGATTTCCTTTCCATCCTAGTCTCTCAGAGTTGTGTGGATTCCAAATTCTTCACATGTTTCACAGATAAATCCTGAACCTCGAGATTTGCTTTTCATCTCGAATGTATCCGTTATCCTCTGCTCAAAGTTCTCCCGGAGCCATCGTTATCTTTTGGAAAATACCTCGTGATTGCAAATGGTAGTGTCCTTTGTGGCACTCATATAGTAGTTACTCCTTTCGTTGTGATTTTAATTCTTGGACTTGAACCGAAGGTCCCGGAATGTGTTCAATGGTGGTGGGTTGAATCATGTGGTTTTATAACCATGTGATGCTCACTCTATCAGTACAGGATGCTGACCTTTAACCCAAGTTCTGTTTCTTTGGATCCTGAGGAAACTGGTTTATCTCAGGGTGGCTAGGAAATTCCAATTCTCAGATCCATAGGTTTTCCCTTGTAATCAAGAAGGGATCACAACAAGAGTGGTCATCATGAAATCCACATCTTCGTTCTTAGTTCAGCTATGTCGATCTTCTAGCATGGGTTTTACAAAAGAGTATCACCTGTGCATTTCCCATGGCCTCTGGATTTTCCGGAGCATGTTCATATCTTCCAGTTGCTCTAAAATCTCCATCCGTTGTTCTGGAACATAAGATGCATAGGTGTCTTGGAGTCTTCCAATGCATTTGCTTGTGTGTTCCGTCAGAACGTTCCACTTTGGAATGTCAGGAGAAACAAACTCCAGTACCTCGTTCATCTTAAGGACCAGGTCAAAGTTTTGTAATTCGCAGATTAAGGAAGTTTTATCAGCTTCCATTCTGTTCTACCTTCGAGTATCACACTCTTACATATCAAGAGGTTGTGTTGTGTTTCATGGCCTTATTGATGAAGTGATGCTCTTACACATTTTCACTCACCCTTCCTCCAAGCTGAATGCTTGAGCATGATGGGTTTGTGCTTTGAGGTATGTACCAGATATTCCTAGCAATTCTGATTGCTTTGAAAAGTCTAAGAAACATCTGTATCCTTCTTAGCACTACTGGTCACCCAGCCTCTTTTTAAAGTTGGTTGTGTTACCAAATCCGTTCATTCCGGTGCACATTCTTGGTCAAAGAGTTAGGTTCACACCAAAGCTCTCAAGACCATATCAGTTGCTTTCACAAGCACGATTCCTTTCAAACTCCAAGACATGTCGGTGGGTTGTGATATTCTGGTTGTCTTTCTAGAAGTATCACCAGGTTGTTACCTGACCGTGATGTCTAAACAAGGGGTACTTTGAACCCCTCCTTTCTCCAAGAAACCTTGCTAGACACCTTGGACTAGTGGTTGAGCTTAAACAACAACTTGGAGAGTTGAAAGGCAAAAGCTCCGCCTAACTTGATCCTCCGTTAAGGGATGTCTAGTTCTTTTGCGTTGAAGCAAGATAGTATCTCCTTAATGGACATGCTATAATTTCCACCTTGGTTTGAATTGGGCTATCGTCAGATCAAGTTCAGCTCCAAGGAATGTCTTGATGGTGTTTCTACTCATGGTGTTTTGTCGGCTACACTCTCATGTCCTTTGGTCTGGCCAATATTTTGCCATGTTCATGTATCATATGAATCCCTCTTCTTGGAGTAACTTGATAAGGATGTTGTTGAGCCCATGGACGACATTCTTATATCTCCGAATTGCAAGAGGTTCATGTTGAACACTGAGCACTAATGTTGGAAACCTTCAAGAACCAAATTTGTGGCGTCACGAAGTTTGTGTTCTGGATGTTCGAAGTAACCTACTCCGGTTCATGTGCTTATGGTGAAAGTTGTCGCCGTGGATCCGAGTATAGTTTTCTTGTTCCTTCGGGAATAATCCCAAGTTGGTCATGCATGTGTGGAGTATTCTTCATATGGTAGGTTGGTACCTCCATTCATTGAAGAAGTTGCATCCACACTAAGCCACCGACTGGTCATCCTTGAAAGAGAAGAAGTTTAAGAACTTCGTTATCTTTGTATCGTCTCCCCAACAAGGACTCCGATGTGTTTCTTTGCAAGTAGTCCATGTAGGTGCAACCGTCTTTCGCAAGTTGCTAATACATGTGTTCTGCAATCTCACTCATCCTCTTGAGTGTGTCATCATAGTCCATATCTTGAGAATCCAACAAGTGTATCTCGTTGGTAACCGGTGTAACCTCTACGATCAGATGTGCTGATTCTGAATCATCCTCTCACTAACCAGAGCTGAATCTTAAGCAGCAACGATGGTTGGTGTTTCCTCAGGAGTATTGAGTTAGGTCCATTTGAAAATCCGGCATGGTTGATGTTGTGGTTGACACAATTAGCCGGAAGGCCTAATGTCATATCTCTTTGAATCCGTAAGAACAACCACTCTCCGTGAGAATTCTTGTGTGGCTCAATTCCAAGAAGTTCCCCTCCCCGTTCTTCCAAACCGGAGTTCGTTTTTCACTTGATGACCTATAGAAGGCTTGCATAAGCCTGATATTGGTATCCAGAACATCCAGGAGAACCTGGAAGTTGATTCTTGCAATGTCTCTTTGTCAATCCTCGAAACCTTTGTTCTCGTGTAAACAAGTTCATCATGAGATCATCTCGTGGTGTTTTGTAACCGTTGTTGATCAGTTTCCTTTTTCAAGTTGTTTGTACCTGAAGTTCTGTTTTCCTCACACATTGTGTGAATCTGTCAGTCACTTGAGCCATGGAGTCTTAACCATGTGGTAGATGTATGTCTATGTCAAAACCACCATAGGAAAGAGATTCCTTATCCCTTCCGGTATTCTAATCCCCGTCGGTTAATCATCCCTATGGTGTGACCAAGACTTCCTCCTTCTTTATGGTGTTCCAACTTCTTTTGGTTACTCACCTCCTACCGTGAAGTAACATCCTGATCCTTGCCAAAGTTTTTTGACAAAATTTGACGGAATGAAAGATCCATTATCTTCTATGTCCACTCCGAAGAGTGAACATGATCATGTATCAAATTTTCTCTGACGCACGAATTACAGTGTTTTCTCGTGTTCTCCCTCGTTTGTGGATACTATGTTTTGGTATCCAAGACAATCATCTCCATCTTGGTATTCTGTTTGAATAAACCTCGATGTCACAAGTTGTCCAACCTTACTTTTCCAAAAGGATTTGAAGTCTCCTGCAAAGCTCATATTCTAAATCCTTTCAAGACTAATCGTCCGCAAACTTGAAACCATCTTCTATTCACTCCGTTACCTTGATGTGTTTCATGCACGTTAACTCAACAGTTCTTTACGGACATTCTTGTCATGAGTTAGCCATGAGATACTCGATCTTCGTGAAGATCAATTCCTAAGAGTTTTCCCTCTCACCTAAGGTGTAGACAAGCAACACTCGATGCTACGGATCAACCTCCTCGAGAAAAGAACCGTAAGGTTCAAGAAGATCGTTCAAAACCGGTGTTCCTCCTTTCTTCTCCTTCGGGAATCTCGGGACGAGATTCTTGTAAGGGGGTAGATTTGTAACATCCCTGTTTTGCTACATTAGCGTGTTGGTGTGTTTTTGGCATCTCATACATGCATGAAAACTTTGGTTACAATTTTGCATTTGAATTTAAATGAAACTTTCCCAAAAATCACTTAAAGTGAGCAGCACAAATTTGTTGTAAAAACAATTCCAATATTTGAAAACAAAAGTATGGTTTGGTTGCAATTTTTATAAGGTTTCCAAAATATATTTTGGTTTATTTTTCTGAGTTCATTTAGGCCCTCAAACATTCAAATTTTGTTGCTGTTTTGGGAATGAAAAGGGCTCTTTTGCAATTCCAGGTATTCTAGGGGTTTCTCGTAAAATGTTTTTATTTCTTTCTCTTCTTCCTCCCGGCCAGAAGGAGCAGCTCGGTGGCCGACCGTCGCCACGTCCTGCTTGCCTTTCCGCGCGTGGATAAGGCCTCCGGAGTGGGCGTCGTGCCTCTCACTCCTCTCCTCCTCGCACAATTTCCCCCTCCCGAGTTCTCTCCCTCCCTCTGTACCAAACCCTAACCGCACCATGGCCACCGCCGTTCGCCGCCATTCCGGCCACCTCGAGCTCCCCCGCGCCTCGCTGAGACCTCTGGAAGATGCGCCATCCTCCTCTCTTCGTCCTCGAGCACTCACACCAGTAGAGGAGGCCGCAACCGCCGGGATCGACGTCTTCTTCCTCGCGGCCGGTGAAGCTCCGCCGCCTCCGATTCGACGCCGTTGGCGCCTCTCCGGCCTCCCCGAGCTCACCATCGCCCTCGTGGTGAGTCCATGGTGCTCAGGCACCCCTCCATCCCCTTCCTCTCCCTCCGGTGTGCTCGTTCGCCGTACCTCGCCTCGGGCCGCCGCAGAAGCTCGCCGTCGGCCGCATTCCGGCGACAATTAGGTGGTGGCGCCGCCACTAGATGGTTCGCCTCGTCGAGGCCATCCTCAGGAGCCCGCCTGCGCTTCGCGGGATGTGGTGGTTCGCCGCCGGGGAGCTCATCCGAGCCCGGCCGGCCAGTTGCTGATGTCATGATGACATCAACATGGCATCAGCAGGCCACGTGTTGGCTCCAGCTTTTTTTCCGGAGTTTTATTTAAATAAAACGTTTAAATTGACACGTGGGCCCTCTTCTGTTTAATAAATCCAGAAAATGTTTTAATATTGGAAAATCAATAAGTATTCAAATATTAATCAGAAAAATGTGATAAAAATATGGTTGTGTTTAGAAAAATGTGCTCTTTCCAAATATGTCACTTTCATAAATGTTTGACACACTTCATTTTTGAACATTATTTAATGTTGTTTAATTCTTTTAAAAATAGAAAAATAAGTTTTTATTCACTAAAATTAGAAAATTAAAAGTTATATACCAAATTGCTCAAAATGACAAATGCAACCTATTTATGATGTTTTTAAACCCATTTGAGCAATTAAAATGGTACACCCTTTCAGAATCGCCCGAAACCCCCTCCAGGGTCTATTTCGGGCTAATTCCAGTAAAAATACTTATCTGTCATACGAACCCTAGCAACCCATCAAACATGTTTAGGGCTTCACTTCAGTGCATTAACTTGCCCATGCATACATATTGCACATTGCATCGATGCCATGTTTGATTGTTGTTCTTCTTGTTTCGGTGTTTGTTCTCCCTCGGTAGAACGTGACTCCGAAGAGAAGGCCAACAACTCCAATGACGAATAATTGATCCTAACCGACAAGTCAAGCACTTATCCCTGAAGACTTTATCTGGTTTTCTTGAAGCAAGGCAAGCATAACCTCTTATCTTCCCATATATGATTTCGAAAGACTTTTGATTCTCGTACAATGCATTCGATTCCAATGTATCTTGTGTCAGTAGTTAGAGTTATCCTATATTATGCATAGCCTAGTTATCCTGATCCACTACTCCTAGCAGCCATAGGTTTGATTGTGTTCATCGCCAAAGCCTGAAATATGCTGTGCTTAGTCATACATGCCTGTTATCTCTGCTCCATCCGGTTGATGAATCAGAGTTACGAAATAATCTAGTATGGTAGGAAGTAGTGGTAAGTTAAGAAATACTTGCTTAATATGATTTAAAGGTGTTGATGACGAGATCACAGAGGTTCTGTGGTGGTTGTCTCGTTCATGCCCCTAGGAGCGAGTTCTCGTCTTCGAGCCAAGACTGAGCGTGCATCCACACGGGGCTTAGATTCCCCTTGATCTCAACTTGCCTAGTTTGTTCCATGAGTTGCCTAGTTCAGGAGTTCCATTTGAATTTGCGGGGATATTAAAAACGTTTGCAAAACCAGGACGTGGCGGTGCAACAGCCTGTGGCGAGACAGTAGTTGAAGCACTGCTCACAACGATAGAGACCCGGCAGGAGATGGCCACTCCCTATTGGCGGTCCATCTCTACTCGGAGTGACTCATGGTATAGGCGAAGCAAGGGAAAGGTCGCGGTCAACCTCCATCTGCCGGCACTTCCCGGAATAGTGCCAATGATCTGGCATTAAGAGTTGGTTGGTACGTGTGGTTAAAGTTGTACACCCCTGCAGGGTTAAATCTTTTCGAAAAGCCGTGTCCGCGGTTAAGGACGACTTGGTGACGGATTCTGTGATCATAGACAACTTAAACGGAATGATTAAAACTTGTTGATAACGAATGAAGGATGCCTCCTCGGATATGCCGAGAGGGGTTACCTTGTAGTTTGAGTTACCAGAACAACTGGAGGTGGTGATCTTTGAAGCACGAGGTGCTGATATGAGTTGGTGGTTTAAAAAGATTGTTGTTGCACTTTCTGGACACATAGAAGCTCTGTATAACTTTGGTCCCGTTCCTTCAGTTTCATCCGAATCATGGACGCTTGGGTATGCATAATTGGTTATGACTAGCATGGATGCAAGGAGTAGTAGACCGGGGATCCGGACTACGCGCCGATGAATCCGGTCTGCCTGCCGTTGTTTGTTGCGGCCGGGGCTGGTAACCCTGAAGCCCTTGTGAGTCCATGGCTAGGAGCACATAACAGTATGTATATCCCTGGGTCCGGGGTCTGACAAAATCCCAGGAAGCAAATGGCGAATTCATCCACCGTTCTCCGATAATCGGCCATGATGGGACTTTTGGCGTCTCGTGTTTGGTTTAGCTGATGTTGTACCAAATCCGAGTCACCGTAGCAAAGTATGCGCTTAACTCCTATTTCTTTTGCAATATGCAAGCCATGAAGCAAAGCTTCATATTCTTCCATGTTGTTACTGGCATTGAAGTGAATTTGTAATGCATACTCCATAGTGTCACCTTTTGGGGATTTTAGCACTACACCAGCTCCAGCGCCCTCTTTCATCTTGGATCCATCAAAATGCATGACCCAGTATTCCGACACCTGGGATTTAATTGACGTACGAGGTTGGTACTTAATGTCGAGCGCAGCTAGCGCAATGCCCCATTTGGCTACTCGGCCTGTTGCGTCCGCATTGTTGATGATATCCCCTAGTGGTGCTTTGCTTACCACTGTTATGGAATGTCCTTGGAAATAATGGCGGAGTTTTATAGATGCAAAAAACACGCCATATGCCAGCTTTTAATAATGTGGGTACCTTTACTTTGACTCAGAGAATACTTTGCTGACATAATACACCGGATATTGCTCTGGTATGCTTTGTTCGTCTTTCCGTCTTTCCACAATTATCACTGCGCTAATAACCCTGTTTGTCGCGGTAAGATACAGTAACATGGGTTCTTCGTCTTTTGGGGATGCCAAAATCGGAGCTTTCATCAAGGTTTCTTTTAGCTGGGTTAATGCTTTCTCCGCCTCTTCTGTTCATTCAAATTTTTTGCATTTCTTCAACAATTTGTATAATGGCAGATCTTTGTCTCCTAGCCGGCTTATAAACCTGCTTACTGTGGCTGCAGAACCCGTCAATATTTGAAACTCTTTTAAGCATGTAGGCCTTGTGATGTTCAAGATTGCCTTGATCTTTTATGGGTTTACTTCTATTCCTCTATGAAAAACGATAAAACACAGAAGTTTTCCTGAGGGAACCCTGAATACGCACTTTAATGGATTCAACTTCATTTTATAAGTGCGCAAATTTTCAAAAGTTTCTCATAGACCTTCAAGGAGTGTATCCTTTTCCTTGGAAACGACGAAAATATCGTCCACGTAGACGTGCATGTTTTTGCCAATCTGACTATGCAAACAATGTTGCATGCAACGCTTGTATGTTGCACATGCGTTCTTCAAGCCAAAAGACATGGTTATGTAATAGTATGTTCCGTAGGGTATTATGAAAGAGGTTTTGATTTGATCTTCTTCTTCAATGTGTATTTGATGGTACCCGAAATAAGCATCCAAAAAGCATAAAAGCTCATAGCCAGGTGTGGCATCTATTATTTGATCGATCCGCGGTAACACGAACCTATCTTTCGGACACAATGAAGGGAATATGCCCGAGAGGCAATAATAAAATGGTTATTATCTTATTCCTTGTTTATGGTGAATGTTTATTTCTCATGCTAGAATTGTATTAACCGGAAACGTTGATACATGTGTGCTTAATAAACAAACAATGGTTCCTAGTAAAGCCTCTCTTTTAACTAGCTCGTTGATTAATAGATGATCAAGGTTTCCTGATCATGAACATTGGATGTTATTAATAACGGGGTCATGTCATTAGAAGAATGATGTGATGAACATATACCCAAAGAGAATATAGCAATGCGATCAAGTCATTTAGTTTACATTGTTATATCAAACATACGAAGTAACTTATTCCTTAGACCATGAGATCATGTCAATCGCTGATACCGGAAGAGTGCTTTGATGGCATCAAACGTCACACCGTAACAGGGTGACTATAAAGGTGTCGTTAAGTATTCGGAAAGTATTAGTTGAGGATCATGGATCAAGAGTGGGATTTGTCCATCCAAATGACGGAGAGATATACTCTGGGCCCTCTCGGTGATATCACATCGAAACCGCTTGCAAGCACGTGATATGATCACAAGGATGTTATATCACGGGAACGAGAAAAGAGTACTTGTCGGTAACGAGATTGAACAAGGTATGGTTGATACCAATGATCGAATCTCGGACAAGTAAAATATCGCGAGACAAAGGGAATAGTTCACGACGTTGTTGGTTCACACGATCACGAGAGTCATCGTTGAATATATAGGAGTCATCACGGATCTCCAGATCCCGCTGTTGATTATTGATCGGAGAGGAGTCTCGATCATGTCTATCTTATTCGCGAACCGTAGGGTGACACACTTAAGGTTCGATGACGCGTTTGAGAGGATACGGAATATCGAAGAATATTTTGGGCAGCACCGAAATTGTTTCGGGGAAAATTGAAATAGTTCAAGGGGTTTTTCGTCGAATAGTTGTTAATAGAATTAACAAATGATTCGAGGTGCTTTATGCAAATGTTTGTTAATAGAATTAACAAATGCTGAAATAAAGAAATAAAAATGTTTTATTGATTTATTAAAGAAAAACTCTTGGATTTTCTAAGTGGGGTTTAAAGGAAAATGAGTGGGTGTGAGTGGAGTGTCCACTCACATCATGAGGGAAGAGGTGGGGGCACACCATGGGGCTGGCCGCACCCCCCTTGGGCTGCCTCCCCCCTCTCCTATAAAAGGAGGGTGAGAGCTCTCCCTCCTACACACACTTTGCCACTTCCCTTTCCCTCCACCCGCTGCTCCATTTCATGGTCTCCGGCTTGGCGAAGCCCTGACCGTGGGATTCTTCACCACCACCACGTCGTCGTGCTGCTGGAGTTCCGAGGGATCCTCTACTTCCGCGCCCCGCTGGAACGAGGGAACGGAGGTCGTCATCAACCGTACGTGTGACCGATCACGGATGCACCGCCGGATTGCGGTGCCATCTTCTCGCTATCGGGATCGGTGTGAGTATGACTACGCCAACAACGAGATTTGATCTCGTACCACTTTGAGTCTTCGAGGGTATGTGTTCTCCTTAACCCTCTCGTTGCCCGTTGCAATTCGTCTCCTAGATTAGATCTTGGCCTTTCGGGTGTCTCTCGTGTAGGAAATTTTTGTTTTCTATGCTACGTTCCCCTTCACACAATTTGTTCAATCCCGTGTAATCTATACACATCCTAATAATAGTACTATCCTTCTTGGGTACGAATACTGGGTTCGCAGACCAATCAATATGTATTACTTCCCGGATAAAATCAGCTGCTAGAAGCCGGATAATTTCCTTGCCAATAGCCTTCCGTCTTCTTCCGTCAAATCTACGGTGACCTTATTTGACGTGTTTGGATCCTGGAATTACCTTCAATTGGTGCTCGACAAGTTCCCTGGGTACACCCGGCATGTCCGCTGGACACCAGGCAAAAATACCCTAGTTCTCACGGAGAAACTTGATGAGCGTGCTTTCCTATTTATCAGTCATCTCACTTCCCACTACGACAAACTTTGTCGGATCTTTGGGATCTAGGATATCCTGTCTTGTATTCTCGAATGCTTTGAAGCTATCTGCCGGCTTTCGGCATTTTTTTCCTGTCGACATTTCTGTCGGCGATACTTACTTTGCCAGCTCTTTCAATTCCTCCTTTTCTATCACTTGTTTGGCACAAAGGGTGTTTCCTTTTTCCTGCTCGTTTGCCAATTTGAAGTCTCCCGATATGGTGATTACTCCTCCTTTTGGCCCTGTCATCTTCATCTTGTTATAGATATAACATGATCTTGCCATGAATTTGGCAAAAGCTGGACGTCCGAGTATTGCGTGGTATACACTTTTAAACGCACCACCTCGAACGAGATCTTTTCCTGACGGTAGCGCTCTCTTTCTCCGAAGGTTACATCCAGGGAAATTTCTCCTAGGGAATGTGTTTGTATGCCAGGAACAATACCGTGGATGCGCAGATGCTTCAGTGTATCTAGGCACATAATGTTGATACTAGATCCTCCATCCATCAACACTCTTTTCAGCCTAGTGTTTTGAACAATAGGGCTTACGATTAGAGCTTGTGTGCCGGGTTCTAGGATATTTCTGGGATGATCAGACTGGTCCCAGGTGATTGGCGTATTTGAATAATTCAAGAATTTGGGAGTTGGTGGAACAACCGCGTTGATTTCTCGAAGTGTTTGTTTCGCCTGTTTTGCTGAGGGAGTTGCGAGGAAAGTTAGGTTACATTCTCCATCAACTCTCGGGAATTTTGGCTCGCCTTTCCGCTGTTGTTCCTGGATTTTTTTTGTCAGTGTCCGATTCACTTTCTTCCTTTTCAGCTTATGGCTTTTGCTTGGAGAACTTCCGCTTGGAATTTTCCCCTTGTTCCCGGATCCTGCAATGCCTTTCATGTGCTTATTAAGCTGGCATTGCGCATTGGTATGGGTAGGTTTCCCAAATTGCGAATGGTCGACACAGTTTTCCTACTTAATCTTTTCCCGCTCTTTCTTTGAGTAGGAGATATGTTATGTGTTTCTTCCTTTCCATTTGCTGCCATTATCCTTTCCAAAGGTTAAGTTAACTTCTTTGGGCTTTGCCTGCGCTTCTGGAGTAGTTTTTTTTCTCAGAACGAGGCGTCTTTCTGGCCTGAGCGAAAGCATGAATATTTCCACCTCTCGCTCTGGTGTCGTCTTTGACCGTTGCGTGCTCATTGGCGGTGGTAAGCATAGATCTGAGATATTTGTGCTCCTTTGAACCAACCATGAACGGTACAAGACCGGGTTTTAAGCCGTTGATTAAAGCATGCATAGCTTGTACATCACTTACTCCAGAACAGCTGTTTTTCATTGTTGTCCACCTTGAAATAAAGTCGACATACGACTCGTCTTCAAACTGGACGCAACGGTTTAGCTGGTTGATGCTCTTGGGGCGTTTGTATGTTCCTCCAAAATGCTGAGTGAATACTCTAGCCATATTATCCTAGCTATCCATGGTTCTTGACGGAAGCCCGTTGATCCAATCTCTCGCTCCCTCCAGCAACATTAGGGGGAGGAATTTCACCGCCTCTAGATCTTCTGTCCCTTTATTAATTTGGACCGCAGTATAGTAGTCTGAAAGCCAGGTATCCAGGTTTGTACTGTCGGTATACTTTTGGTAAGTTGGACCAACTTTGGCAAAGCCAGAATGTAGAGTTATTTTTCGGATCCTGTCAATGAAGCACTTAGGTCCAAAGTATAGATCATCTCTTTCCGCCTTATCGGCGTGAGCGGAATATCTGCCGGCTGAATGGACAGAAGGGGATCTGCTCCTTTCTGGGCCATTGTTGCGCGAGTGCGCTCTTCCGGGATTATTCCTATTTCGTCCATTATCGTGTCCTTTGGAATAAGGTAGAGTTCTACTCCTTGTCCTTTCTTTGTTCCTAGGAGGAGCACGGGATCTCTCACTCCTCTGAGGAGTGTCATATCTTCCTGCTTTTTCAGCTGGGCGTCTCGGAGGCGGCATTGCTTTTACGTCTTTCCGGTTTTGTTCTTCTCGATCACGGGGATTATTTCCACCTTTCGGCATATGGGATCCTGTCCTGGACGCTGCATCCTTATGATCTGGGATCTCCTTTCTTCTCCTTAGAATTGCGTGAATCTCCAGGTTCGCCAGGTCCAGGTGCTCCAGCGGCGCATGTGGCAGTTTTGCATAGGGCCGAGTCGTCGTGCAACTTCCCTGATCTTGCATGTCCTCCCTGTTGCTGTTGCAATGCTTTTCCTAAGAAAGCATACACCCCTTGAAGATTTTCGTCGTTGGAGTACAGATCATTGTTAAGGATGGCGAACGCGGCCTCCGCGTTTTCGGCTGCAGTTTTGTATACGCGTTCTCCCTTGGCATTGGTGTCGTTTACTTGTCTTTGCCAAGAAGGGTTTTGGAACCGTTCTTTTGGTGGCAGCACATCTGGCTTTGCAATTCCAGGCAACTGTGTAGGTTTTATGCCAGATTTATTCCTTCTTTCGTATTCCTCTATTTCTTCCCCCTGCAAGTTAATGCTAGCCTGGGTTTTTAAGAGGTTTTCCCGAGTTCTGAATAGATGTTGCTGCTGCCGCTGTAGAGCTTGTCTCTTGGCTTCCAGCACTTTAGGGGGTTCATCACGTCCCACTGGGGTTTTAATTAGATCAAGTTCGTCCTGTTCTGACATTTGTGGGACAGGGATTTCCTTCTTTTTCTTCTCCGCATGTGTGACTCCGCTTCCTCCTCCTAGTTCCAGGTTTTGACTAGCAATATCTGCCAACTTTTTCTTCTGGAGTTTCTTGGCAGTCTTGTTTTTATTCTTGGAAGAGGGAGGGTTTTTACCAGGTTCATCTTCTGTCAATTCCTTGACATCGGGGTAAATTGGACTGGTTTCACCATCCTCTCTTTCCTCATGTAGCGGAGGTGTTTTGGGGTCTTCATCATCTCCGGCATCTGTGTTTTCAGTCGGTTTTGCCATAAGCACTTCACGGAAGCCCCTGCATAGATTTGACCTTTTTCTCGAAAGCATCTTCATCTTTGTCCTCGAAATCTAGATCTTTAGATCCGGGTTCCGACTCCAATCTTGCCTCTAGGGCAGCTAACACAGAGTCGGCTTCCGAGTTCATCGTCTCATTGACGAGTGTCGGCTCTTCCACTTGAACTGTGGGATTTTTTTCACTGCCTCTTCCACGGGATTGCTTTCAACCGTGTTTTCAGCGGCCTCGGACTGCACCATGCCAATAAAGTGAGATCTGATTGCGGGCATCTCCAAAGCGGCAGCAATTTCAGCAGGATATTGGTGATTTTAGCAGAATCCGGTATCATAGGTTTCTTCAACTGGGTATAGGGCGGTCCGGATAAATTTACTTCCACGACAGAATCCCATTGCCTCTACAGTTAATCCGATAAAGATGTTTGCAGATCCAATCGGTAAAACGCGGGCACTTACCACGTGATTCCATGTTGACATGTATGATCCGTTGTCGAGGAAGCGCCCGACATCGTTGTCGAGTTCCAAGCTTCCGATATTTATGGTGTTGCCGATTCCGCCGAGTATCCCCGATCGAAATATAACGCCTGATGTCGCTGGCCCCATGTTGGGCGCCAACTATCGACACATCATAGTAGAGTTCATAGACGGGGATGCCATGAGACTACTGGTAGAGACGTGGGGGACGTGGTAGTACGACAACCACAAACACCAATTTTACCCAGGTTTGGTACGTCGCAACTAGGCGGCGTTCCTACTCCTGCAATCTCACTAAATCAGGGTTGAAGCCTGAAGTATACAAAATACAATGTGAATAGGGTTTTGCTAACTCGAAGAGGATCAACTTCTCGGCGAGTTAGCTTCTAGCTAATTGTCTGTCTTTGTCTTCTCTCCCGTCCGGTTTCATATAGATAGCCGGGTTAGGGCTTAGAGAAAGGAAACCTAGAAGACTACGTAAAGTATCTAACTTGGAAAGTAAGGAATCCGTCTTCTACTCCAAGCCGCACAACTTTGGGTCGTGGTCCGGGTTCTTCTAGAATCTGGCTTCTGCGCGTCAGCTTACTGGGCCGCCTAATGGACTGTGATCCATTACCAACAGGACACCCTGGTAATCCGTCTCTTTAGGACAATGCCGGATATACCCTTAATCGGTATATATCCGACATGTTTTCTAAGAAAACTCACTTTTTATTTCTTGATGGTTATTCTGGGTTTTCTCAAATTTCTGTTAGGAAAAAAGATCAAGAGAAAACAACCTTTACTTGTCCTTATGGTACTTATGCTTATAGACGTATGCCTTTTGGTTTGTGTAATGCTCCTTCTACTTTTCAAAGATGCATGTCTCCTATTTTTCATGATTTTTGTGAAGAAATTGTGGAAGTATTCATGGACGATTTATCCATTTATGGAACTTCTTTTTATAATTGTTTGCACAACCTTGACAAATGTAACAGCCCAAGTATGAAAACTACCCCATAGAATGTTTGATTTCCTGTTTAATTAAAGTATTGCATCATGTCATCATGTTGTTTGCATTTGTTTCTTAATTGTTGCATTTGTTTTCCACTGTTTTCACAACTCAAATTCAAACCTCATTCAAACAATGTTTTCATACTTGTTCTGTTACAACTTTTGGAATAAAAATAACAAGTGAAAACAACTAAATTGTTCCATTTTATTCCATGTTGATCAACTAATAAAATGGTGCTTTTATTTCAATTAATTAATTCCAAATTGGTTTTCAAATTCAAAGCAAAATCATCATCAACACCTCATTTGGAAATTATCAATTATCAAACCTTTCCAATGTGTCTAATCCAACTAATAATATGGTTCACCCTATTAAATGGTTGTTTCTATTAATTAACAAAATATTCCAATTTCAAATCAAATTCTTTCAAGCAGCACCCAAGTTGAGTTATAACCACTTTATAAACATTTTCAATTCAACCAACTAATTTTAATCTTTTAATTCTTAGGGGCTACCCTATCAAAATGCTTTTATTTCATAAGGTTTAATTAATATGAAAATTCATCCAAAGTGGGTTGAAATACAAATACCAAATAAAAAATCCAAACTTTTGACAATAGAAGTTGGCATCTGTTTGCTTTTGAGCTAACAAGCATAACCTAATTTTTCTAGATTTTTCATTAAGCTAAAAGCTATGTTTTTCTTCTAAAACCAAACCTTACAAAAAAAATAGTAAAACAAAAATAACAAAAAGAGGAGAGAGGGCAGCCCATCCTTTTTCTCCCTAAAGCCCACCCTTTCTTTTCTTTCTCCCCCAGCCCACCAAGTCTTTCTGGCCCACCCCAATCCCTGTCGCTGTCTTCAACCTGATGTCAGCAGTACGAACATCTCCATAGCCAGTCGATCATCTCCTCCCCCTCTAGGATCACTGCCGTACAGGCCTCTCCTCCACCATAAAGCACCCCCTCATCCCTCTCCTCGTAGAAACCCTAGCCCTTCTCCCTCAAGCCGCCATCCTCTTCCTTTCCTCCCCAGATCCCTCTGCCTCTCTCTGAAATTCCTTCTTTTCTGAACCCAAACAGCAGCCCCAACCACCCTCACCGCCGATCGCCGCAGCCACCTCGAGGACCTCCTGCCCACGGGAATGGAAAGGGCTCCCTGTCCTCTCCAACTTCGATGTAGGCGTTACCGGCCGAGGAGGCCCAAGTCGCCGGCGCCATCTCCTCCAACGCCGGCCACCTTCCCTGCAACGCCTCCCTGTACCTGCACGTCTGCCGCCCCGACCACCTCCCCTTCTGCCTCGAGGTGATACTCGCTTCTCTCCCCCCACTCGCCTCCTCCCTCTCCCTTGGCCGCGCAGCCCCTCGGCGCCCCTCCGGCCCTTGAGCGATCGCTGCCGGCGATCTCTGTAGGCTCTGTTCGCTGCCTGTACCTGTTCGTGTTCGTGTTCAGTTAGGATTCAGAAACGTAAGCGCGAGCAACAGCTTAACCCCACCGATGCCCCTTCGGTTACCAACAGAGAAACACCAGCCCACTGGTTTGGTTCCCCCAGCGCAAGCAGGAGGTGGGGGGATCGAATCCCACCGCCTGCACAATTAACAAAATTTTATTTTTGCAAAGATTTGGTCACAGCAACTTCACGAATTCACAACTAGGCCCCTGGTAATTAATTATAGCCCCTGCAAATATTTTTTTCCAAGTCCCTAGATCCATAAAAATGGCAGATTTGCACCCAAAATTGTTAATTGCATAAGAAATTCATCCCAACTCCAATTTCAACATTTTTAATATGTTTCAATACCAAATTAAATGATCTATCCAAATATAAAATTTGTTTACTGTTTTGAATATTTTAAATTGGTGCAAAATTTGAAAACTTGTCAAATTCACTTAAATTTGCAAAATTCATAACTTGGGCATAAAAATTCCAAATTTCACAAACCAAATATGTTTTCCAATCAATTTTTCATGTACTTTCCAAATATAAATTTTGTTTGCTGTTTTGAATAATTTAAATTGCTGAAAACAACTGTTTCTTGTTTATTGCATTTAAAATTGCCAAAATAATAACTTGCTCATTTTAAATCCAATTTCCACAACTAAAATATGTTTTCCATGCAAAATTAAACCAACTTTTCAAATATAAAATTTGTTCCATGTTTTGAATAATTAAAAGTGGTTAAATAATTTAAGCCTTATTTAGTTCATTTAATATTGTTAAATTCATAACTTGGTCAAAACAAATTCTTCTGGGACATATAAAATATGTTTTCAAGCCCTAAAAGTATAAACTTTCGAAATATGAATTTGGTTTAATGTTTTGAACAAATAAGAATTCAAAAAAGTTCATGTTTGACTTAAATTCATTTAATTCTTGCTTAAACTTGTTTAATTCCTAAATAATTTATTTGAAATCCTTTTTCAACAAGTGAAACATGTAATCCACCCAAAATCTTGTGTTCTTTTCAAATATAAACTTTGTTATTTGTTTTGAACACTTTAACTTGTTGAAAACAACAATTACTTGTGTGACATGTTTTAAGTAACCAAACTTTCCACACTTAATCAATGATTTCCAAAACTTGTTCCAATCCTTTTTCACTTGCATCTATCATTGTTATTTGTTGTTATTTTGTTGTTATCATCATGCATGCATCATGATAACCACTTTCACATAATAATTAAATTGTAGATCATTTGTTTCCACTTAATTCATGGACTCTTGCCATATGCAATCCAATTGCATATGGGTCCATTTAAATTGTGTTATCCTGTTATCTAGTTCATTTTGATGCAACCATTAACTTGACATGCATCATCCCATGATTGTGCACTATGCCATGATATTGATTGTCTACCTTTTCTGCATTGCCTGTTTGCTTCTTCTCGGATAAACTACGACGTTGAGACCGACGATACTTACGACACCCCTTCTAAGGAGTTAGCTCAGTACCAGGCTACTGGGTTTGCAGGCAAGTTATCACTCACATGAACCACTGTGTTCCTTTCAACATTGGTTACCGATACTTTCCGTTGTTCCTTTTCTGCTAGCCCTAGTAGTAGTTGTTTCTGTTACGAACCTATCACATGAACCCTTTAAACCTGATAATACCTCATCTCCCTTCCTACAACCCTTTGTTTGAGCCAGTGTCTTACTAGCATGCTTAGGTTGTTTTGCTCGAGTCTGTTACCCGTTACTTTCTGTTACTACATTCCATTATGTTCTGGGGGCTCGATGTTTAATAAATCAATCATGCTAATGTTACTATTAATAATAAATTTGATGATAAGGCACCGGCAGGAGGCCCTGTGTGGTTTTGAGGCCTGCTAGTGTCGACCCTAATAGGAAAAGGGTCTTGTCTACTGATCCATGATGAGCGCACTAACCGCATGTGGGAAGCGAGTATGGGCGCCCCCCTCAATTTGATTCGATTCGCATCTCGTCCAAATCGCCTCATTTAGTTCGTGTTTTCCATTTGCCGCATGCATGTTTTTGCGAGCCCAGGCCAGGGTGGAACTTTCGTAGTCGGCATATAGGGGGACACGTTCTTAGAGTGCTATGAGGGTCCATTTTCTTCTGGGCTCGATTAGCCGTGCGCCCAAGGTGCTTTGGGCTTGATGCGGAGAAGAGTTGAGTTGTGTTGAGTGCCCCGCTTGGTGGAAGGGCCTTTCCATCTGGCGGGTTATTCATGCGTGTACGGCCAAATTGGTGCAACCCTGCAGGGATAATCTTGTCGAGAAGCCGTGTTTTCCGCGGTTATGGATTACTTGGTGAAAGTACTGGCTAACAAGTACTCAGGACAACTTAAACATAATGATTAAACATGTTACACCCAATGGTTAATAACTTGACTAGTAATAGGTTGATGACACAATAACTTGATTCATCTTTAATACAACTGTGTGAGTTATCCTTGGATTGCTTCTTTGGATAAGGGGCGAGATCCAGGATGGGTTTGTTTGAAGTTATCTTTCAGTTGGTTACAATCCTCGATCTTATCTCCTTTCTGTTAGCCGGAAGTGGTAGAATCTCTGTAGTTGGTTAGCGCAGCCAGTTGCAGCATCTTTCATACCCCTTTTCTTCCGTTGAACCCAAGGCATCTGTGCTTGGTGTTGACGGGTTACACTTTGGTGAACTGTGAGTCTTGCTTGCCAGTACGTTTATGTACTGACCCCTTTGGGGCTGTGGTTTCCGCAGACCTACGTTTCCGAGGATCTACATGATGGCAACTACGTGGAGTTTGACGAGACTGCTGACGAGTAGATAGCGGACCCGGGCAGGATCCGAGACTTCGTGGATGGGCTCCGTCTGTTCGTTTCCGGCCTCTTAGGCCTATTTGGTTCTTGTCTGTACTCAGACATGTTGAATGCTTCCGCTGTATTGTAATGATGTATTGTTGGGGCATGTGCCCTCTGAATGATTGTATTTGCTATCTCTGCTCTAATGAGAGCTATTTGCATCTTATTTCAATCTTTTGTGTCATAGAGATCTGTTGTGATATCAGTTGTTCAACGCCGTTGACGTACCGTGTGTGTATGGTTGAAGTACGTCGACGGAAGTGCCTTTGATCTCTAGTGGATAGTTTACATCGACGATGGAATAGCAGGGCTTGTGTTGTCGCGCATAAGCGCAGGCCTACCAGGAAGCTGGGACGTGGGAGCAGTTATGCCCCATAATCCAAGCATCTGCTATCCAGTTCGTACGGTGAGTATCCCCTAGAAGTCAGGGTGCGACAAATGGTATCAGAGCCTGTCTGCCTGTAGGATCCCTTTTTGCTGGTCGCAGTTGAGTCTAGAAACTATTTTGTAGCTATGTAGGAAAAATGAAACGTGAGAGTAGGAATTCTGTTCTTTTTCTTCTTTCCCCACCCTCCCTCCCTTTTCTGGTAAGGAAGTGCAACGTTGATTTCTCCCTTCTCATCTAAACTTTCAAGTTAGGATTTCACGTGTTTTGGGTTTAACGTAGTACCTCAGGAGTTTTGTTCTCGTTTTCCCCGATGTTGATATCATGTTCTTCTAAACATTTCCTTTTCGTCCGTTGAAATCTTGTTGTTGTTTTCCACTTCAAATCTTCTACCGGCGTCTAATCAAAACTTCCTCGTAAACTCTTATCCAGCTAAAGTGTTGTTTCATACCGGAGCATCACATTCCTTTGTGTCAACAATCTTTTCCACAACATACAACCCAATTCTGGTTCCACTAAGCAATCAAATCACCGTTCACTCTCCGGAATCTCAAATGTTGACTTCCAACATAAGTAAGAACAATCCAATTCTAATGGGAGGCCACATATTCCTCGTTACTCTCATGTTGATGATTCTGACATTGATGATTATTCCTGGTGTTGCATTGATGTCAATAACTCTGTTCCACCATTCTAGCCAGATAATCTATTCTCCAAATGAATCAAGTTCCATTCAGCTATACACCCTTGGTACAAAAACCTCTTCATTCAATTGAAAATGTTCCGGAGGTTTCCAAATTCCCTGACACCTTTCTAGAAGAGTTGCCAGGAATGCCTGTCATCTTGAACTTCCAGAAAAACTATCCAATGTGCACGATGTGTTTCACGTGTCACAGCTTAAGAGGATCTTCGCAAGAAGTATCCGGACCTTTTCTTTTCTCAGTAGGAATCTCGGGGCGCGATTCCTTCAAGGGGGGGCGTTTTGTAACAGCCCAAGTATGAAAACTACCCCATAGAATGTTTGATTTCCTGTTTAATTAAAGTATTGCATCATGTCATCATGTTGTTTGCATTTGTTTCTTAATTGTTGCATTTGTTTTCCACTGTTTTCACAACTCAAATTCAAACCTCATTCAAACAATGTTTTCATACTTGTTCTGTTACAACTTTTGGAATAAAAATAACAAGTGAAAACAACTAAATTGTTCCATTTTATTCCATGTTGATCAACTAATAAAATGGTGCTTTTATTTCAATTAATTAATTCCAAATTGGTTTTCAAATTCAAAGCAAAATCATCATCAACACCTCATTTGGAAATTATCAATTATCAAACCTTTCCAATGTGTCTAATCCAACTAATAATATGGTTCACCCTATTAAATGGTTGTTTCTATTAATTAACAAAATATTCCAATTTCAAATCAAATTCTTTCAAGCAGCACCCAAGTTGAGTTATAACCACTTTATAAACATTTTCAATTCAACCAACTAATTTTAATCTTTTAATTCTTAGGGTCTACCCTATCAAAATGCTTTTATTTCATAAGGTTTAATTAATATGAAAATTCATCCAAAGTGGGTTGAAATACAAATACCAAATAAAAAATCCAAACTTTTGACAATAGAAGTTGGCATCTGTTTGCTTTTGAGCTAACAAGCATAACCTAATTTTTCTAGATTTTTCATTAAGCTAAAAGCTATGTTTTTCTTCTAAAACCAAACCTTACAAAAAAAACAGTAAAACAAAAATAACAAAAAGAGGAGAGAGGGCAGCCCATCCTTTTTCTCCTGTCAGCAGTACGAACATCTCCATAGCCAGTCGATCATCTCCTCCCCCTCTAGGATCACTGCCGTACAGGCCTCTCCTCCACCATAAAGCACCCCCTCATCCCTCTCCTCGTAGAAACCCTAGCCCTTCTCCCTCAAGTCGCCATCCTCTTCCTTTCCTCCCCAGATCCCTCTGCCTCTCTCTGAAATTCCTTCTTTTCTGAACCCAAACAGCAGCCCCAACCACCCTCACCGCCGATCGCCGCAGCCACCTCGAGGACCTCCTGCCCACGGGAATGGAAACGGCTCCCTGTCCTCTCCAACTTCGATGTAGGCGTCACCGGCCGAGGAGGCCCGAGTCGCCGGCGCCATCTCCTCCAACGCCGGCCACCTTCCCTGCAACGCCTCCCTGTACCTGCACGTCTGCCGCCCCGACCACCTCCCCTTCTGCCTCGAGGTGAGACTCGCTTCTCTCCCCCCACTCGCCTCCTCCCTCTCCCTTGGCCGCGCAGCCCCTCGGCGCCCCTCCGGCCCTTGAGCGATCGCTGCCGGCGATCTCTGTAGGCTCTGTTCGCTGCCTGTACCTGTTCGTGTTCGTGTTCAGTTAGGATTCAGAAACGTAAGCGCGAGCAACAGCTTAACCCCACCGATGCCCCTTCGGTTACCAACAGAGAAACACCAGCCCACTGGTTTGGTTCCCCCAGCGCAAGCAGGAGGTGGGGGGATCGAATCCCACCCCCTGCACAATTAACAAACTTTTATTTTTACAAAGATTTGGTCACAGCAACTTCACGAATTCACAACTAGGCCCCTGGTAATTAATTATAGCCCCTGCAAATATTTTTTTCCAAGTCCCTAGATCCATAAAAATGGCAGATTTGCACCCAAAATTGTAAATTGCATAAGAAATTCATCCCAACTCCAATTTCAACATTTTTAATATGTTTTCAATACCAAATTAAATGATCTATCCAAATATAAAATTTGTTTACTGTTTTGAATATTTTAAATTGGTGCAAAATTTGAAAACTTGTCAAATTCACTTAAATTTGCAAAATTCATAACTTGGGCATAAAAATTCCAAATTTCACAAACCAAATATGTTTTCCAATCAATTTTTCATGTACTTTCCAAATATAAATTTTGTTTGCTGTTTTGAATAATTTAAATTGCTGAAAACAACTGTTTCTTGTTTATTGCATTTAAAATTGCCAAAATAATAACTTGCTCATTTTAAATCCAATTTCCACAACTAAAATATGTTTTCCATGCAAAATTAAACCACCTTTTCAAATATAAAATTTGTTACATGTTTTGAATAATTAAAAGTGGTTAAATAATTTAAGCCTTATTAAATTCATTTAATATTGTTAAATTCATAACTTGATCAAAACAAATTCTTCTGGGACATATAAAATATGTTTTCAAGCCCTAAAAGTATAAACTTTCGAAATATGAATTTGGTTTAATGTTTTGAACAAATAAGAATTCAAAAAAGTTCATGTTTGACTTAAATTCATTTAATTCTTGCTTAAACTTGTTTAATTCCTAAATAATTTATTTGAAATCCTTTTTCAACAAGTGAAACATGTAATCCACCCAAAATCTTGTGTTCTTTTCAAATATAAACTTTGTTATTTGTTTTGAACACTTTAACTTGTTGAAAACAACAATTACTTGTGTGACATGTTTTAAGTAACCAAACTTTCCACACTTAATCAATGATTTCCAAAACTTGTTCCAATCCTTTTTCACTTGCATCTATCATTGTTATTTGTTGTTATTTTGTTGTTATCATCATGCATGCATCATGATAACCACTTTCACATAATAATTAAATTGTAGATCATTTGTTTCCACTTAATTCATGGACTCTTGCCATATGCAATCCAATTGCATATGGGTCCATTTAAATTGTGTTATCCTGTTATCTAGTTCATTTTGATGCAACCATTAACTTGACATGCATCATCCCATGATTGTGCACTATGCCATGATATTGATTGTCTACCTTTTCTGCATTGCATGTTTGCTTCTTCTCGGATAAACGACGACGTTGAGACCGACGATACTTACGACACCCCTTCTAAGGAGTTAGCTCAGTACCAGGCTACTGGGTTTGCAGGCAAGTTATCACTCACATGAACCACTGTGTTCCTTTCAACATTGGTTACCGATACTTTCCGTTGTTCCTTTTCTGCTAGCCCTAGTAGTAGTTGTTTCTGTTACGAACCTATCACATGAACCCTTTAAACCTGATAATACCTCATCTCCCTTCCTACAACCCTTTGTTTGAGCCAGTCTCTTACTAGCATGCTTAGGTTGTTTTGCTCGAGTCTGTTACCCGTTACTTTCTGTTACTACATGTGGTGACCCAGCACACCACTGCATGTGTAGTGCGCAAGTCGATGACATAATACTCACAGAAGGACTTATCCGTGAATATTACATCTCTCAGAGTGGTACAACAGAAACATAGCGGGTCCAAGCAAAGCTAAAGGATACAAACCTCATTACAAAATCCTGAGAATCTCGTTGACGAATCAAGAAGATCTCCTGCAAATGAAATATCAAAAGAAGCAATTCGAAGCTCCAAGCCGGAGAAGAACTCTAGCTCAGAACTAATCCACTACAGCTGATGTCAGCCCTAAAAATATGACTTGTAAATTCTAAGTCCAAGTATGGTCTCTATCTACACCTTGATAGCTTCTCCTCCATCAGCGTTGTTGATGATGATGCTTTACTGGCTAAGTAGTATAGGACCCCACCTAGCTTCCTTAGACAGCGATGGCTTCTCGATGACGACTTCAATAGGGCTTCAACTCTAAGCAAGGGTCAAACGGGATAGAATGAGTAACGAGCGTTACTCAGCAAGTTCATGATATATAGTGGGTGGTTGATGCACTAACTACAGCTTTAGACTCGAAAGAGTCATAAAGTAATGCAAGGTTTTTGTAAATCTTTCTTCAAGAGGTTGCTTTTAATTCTGAAAACTATGCCCGCCAGATCTTCACAGGATTAGAACTTTCATGGAGTTGCCTTTCCTGCGGCGTTCGCAGCTCCTTCCCGGAACAAGGGGTAACATGTCACATCCTTTTACACTCTGCAGAGGTGCGTTACTTTACCCATGGACGACCAAGACCATGTTGCACAACCAGGCTCGAGATCCTGTCCACTCCCACTCAGGTGTGGGGCCCGGTAGTTGGTCCAAGCCAAACCGTGCTTCTCCGCACAACGCATGCCCACCCATTTCTGCCAGCAGGTTGAACGCCTGATTCCACCCCTCACGATGGAGATCTACGCGCCCCTGGCAGACACTCATAGACCCCAGAGCCCGTGGGACGTAAGGGCTCCCACCCATGTGCATGTAGTCTCGCAAGACCTACAGCGTACGTCTCTGTTAGTCCGTTGACATGCGAACGAGAGAAGTATCACGGCTGACTTACTCCCCCCATAAAAGATCCATGGTCAACGCGAATTTACGGCGCAAGAATCCTGACGGCAGTTGTTGTTAATTCCTAGGTAATACGTTCCCATGCAGATGGAACCTTCCTTTGACCTATTCATCTATCCATGGTTCCATCCGCCCACCACACAGAACACTACCACTCGGGTAGTCATTCAATTAGTCATATTATTATAAAAATAGAATCATGCATTCTTTTGAGAGTAGGTGATAAGACGATAGGGTTTTTGGCAATTAGTTTGTTATGAAGTACTGCAAAGGATATGAGCAAGTGATGAACTTGCCTGAGATTGAAATAAAAATAATAAACCAGTTCTTCGGGGTTCAAGGGTCGCGTTGACAATCTCGACATCTGAAAGATAGCAAAGTAGTCCCGGTAAGGACTACAGAAAACACTGGCAAGATGATACATGCATAGTAATTAAATGCATCGTGAATTACCCTGGAAAACACCCCAGCTGGAATGGTGAAGCTACGTTTTGCGATATTTAGCTTTTATTAAGTTTTCTTGACTTTGAGTTTTTGTTATTTAGTTCTTATAGTGATGACTTGCATCACTTAGGGTTTTAATCACAAGTTGGTTGTTTGCTTTATTAGTTATTTAGGGTTTTAGCTTATTTACTTGGTTATCAAACATTTCAAAATGTTATGCATTTATGGATTGAGTATTGTTCACTTGTATGCAAGTAATAAGATAATATCTTGTGATGGAATAATTCTTAAAGGAAAACAAACAAAGTTTGTTATGATTTGTCAAAATTGTGCATTTAGAAATAATAGCTCAAGTGAAAAATGATCTTTTGAAATACATGACTTAATCCCATGATAATGGTTCAAGAAAAATAGTAGAGTACTTATTTTTAAACACTTTAGGATTTCCCCATGATACTAAAATTATATTCTATTTTATCTTAGAAAATATCATTTAAGGATATTTAATTTTAAAACCTATAAAATTAACGAGTAAGGTTAATTTATTTAAAGAAAATCATAGTTATCCTTTTGAAAACATTTCTACATTTTCCTTCAATTTTAAGTAGTTATTTATTCAAAATTAAAATTACTTATAATTTCTTAGTATTATTTTGGAGACAGCTACTTAATGAATTTTAGATATGTTAAAATTATAATAAAATTCACATTAACACTCCTCTCATAACATATTTCTGAGTAGTGGTTTTTGGTATATTTGAAATTAATATTTAAGAATGTCTTTAATTTAGATTTTTGAAATGTGTTAAGAATTATTTGTGAATTTTTTAAAAAAAACATAAAATAGCTAATTATTCTAATGGGCTAATTAGCATACTCCACCTATTAAATCTAAACGTGTTGGCCCAAGGCCAGCACAGGCACACACGAGACACATACCAGCACACGTACGTACACAGGCCCTCAGTAGGTCGTTGTTGTCCAGGCACGCACGCGTGTACCTCTCCTCTCGATCCCCATCTCGTTTCTCTCTCTCTCTCGTTGCGGTCCGAGCGATGCGCCGCCGCCCCGGCTGCTCCGACCGGCCCAGGTCTCCTCCGACGCCACCGCTCGTCGGTACTGCTACGCCTCACTCCTCTCTCCAAATTCCTCACCATTCTATCCTCGATTCCGTCCCCATGAGCTCCAATCGAGCCCATCAACGGAACCCTAACCCTTGGTTGGTCACCGGCGCTGCTCCTCGGCGCACGCGGCCCTAGCTGCTGCTCCGGTGGTTTCGCCGAGTCACGGAGACGTGTCGCGCTCTCCGCGCCGCCCTGGTGGTCGTGCTGCGAGCCTTGGCTGTGCTGCTGCCTTTGCTGTGGTGTCGTGGTGCCGGTGGGATGGCCCACCCGTGGATGCAACCCCGGTGCTGCGGCTCTGCGTAGGCTACCACGACGTCGCCACCTTCGTCCCCTCTGTGCCGAACCCTTGGTCGTGACCACAATTTTGGTCACTCGGTGAGCTCTCATGTGCCCTGCTCTCCTTCTTTCTACCTCCCTCCTTCCCTGGCCTTTGAGCCTTGCTCTGAGATGAACATAGACCCGTGATAACTACTTAGATTTTTGTTTTGGTCTACATGCCCATCCACAGCCCTGTGGTTCACTATGGATGATAAACTAGGCTCGGTGATGTTCTTGAGGTTAGAGAATACATCCCATTGCTGCCCTGTTGCTACTGTCAATTTTTTACAGCTGCAACAAATTCCCTACCGGCTATGGATAAATGTGTGTGCTACTCTAATTTTCAATTAGAGAACGTGCCACCCTGCCCCTCTTTGTGTTGTTGTAACTAAAGAATGCCCTGTTTCTACACTTCAATTATATTCTGATTTGGAAATTTAGAGTGAGTTGTGTTTGAGGTGCAATTTCTGATGGAATTTGTATCCAGCAACTCATTTTTAAATTTGCTACTGCTGAGGAATTGGAACATGCTTCCCCGCCCCTTTTTGGTATTTAAATTGATAAGAACAAATTTTTGCTTGATCTTGTTGCCCCTAATTATTGCTGTTGCTAGATACCGTGAGGTATTACTGGTTGTTGGCCTTGTGCTAGTAGTGGAAATTTACTTGGAATATACTCCCAATGTTATTCCTATGAGATGACACCCCTTGGGTTTGCTCCCTGTGATATATTCTTATTACTGGCTATCTGATAACAATTCCTATTAACAAGTAAGGAATTTCTAATGTTCTATGGGTGTGCTAAATTGTTGAGAGGTGTTACTCTGAATATCATTCAGAGAATATGCCCTCAACACTTGTTTCCAACTTGTTGTTTTTATGTCATGATTCCTTGGTTCTGGGGTATCAGATCCTTGGATCTGGTGCCCAGCAACCATGTGTGTGTGTGTGACATAATACAGTGCTCCTGGCCATTGATTTGTCTCAAAATCCCTTTGCTAAAGACCATTATATCTTGATTCTTTGTATCAAATGATAAGAACAGATTTACACTTGGTTTCTTAGCTAGCCAATGATGCAAAGGCTGAGGCACATGTTTTTATAAGAACAGATACTATTGTGGATTTCTTTAAATCTCAGTGATGATTTAGGCATTGCAACTCTATGCATATCTGAGAGACCCCTCCCCTCTCACTCCTCTCTTCTCAACTAGAGATGCTACTTTAATATCTAGTGGCCTATGCTTGTTTAACCTGTTGTTGTAGAGTTGCTTTGTCTTCTGGAATCTGACATAATCTTCATCTTGTGGCATGCCTGCTCCTCCTAGCCTCTTGATCTGTTTCCTAGATGTTTCTAAAGATTTGGGATGTGTTCTTGACTGTTCTGGAGCTGCGGGTGATCTGATGTGACGTGTGCTTGCTGTTTCCAGTGATAGAAACAGTTGTTTACTGGTAATTGATGATGTTGGTGGATCTGTAGAGCACATAGTGCGGCTAGGATGTGTGTATGTGCTAGGAAAATGGCTTGCACACCTGCTGCCCTATTTATATACTGTGCTTGTCCTGTTTTGCTGTTGTTGTGAGCTTGACAACACACAGTATGCATGTGTTGTGTGAGCTGCTTGCAGGTGGCCCCATTTCAGGTGCAAGTGGCCAAATTGGTTTCTGGTTACCTCACGTGTAAGTTATGGCTGTGATTGGTCTCTCCTTTTGCTTGAGCTTTATTCTTGACTTGCCAAGTAGCATTTGTAACTAGAAGACTTGGGCTGAGTTGCTTGTATGGCTTGCTCAATAATATGGACTTGGAATAAAATTCAGGTGGCATTATTATTTGTTTCTTTTCTTCCTTGGTAATTAATACCATTGGAGAAATATTTAGTGTGGGCTTCCTATTATAGGAACTATACAAGATTAGAGGGATTGACTAGTTGCCTAATTATGTAAGATGATATAATTGGATAAAATGTTTCTAGTCCCACCTCCTGTATGGATCATCACTTAATATTTTCCCTTGGTTGCCTCGGTTGAATAATGCCTCGTTGATGCCTTTGTCGCCTAAACGATCCCATGATCCCATGTCCCTAAGGTTGCCTAAAGATGATGGTTAATCCCTCTAGCGATAATTAGGGTGTTAGGATAAGTTCCTAATGCCCTGTAGTGTAGTTCCAATATCAATTGCCTCTCACCCATGTGGTGAAGGCAAACATGTTAATCATAACACATTCCTTTGTCTTTGTTTTATATGTTGCAGGAAATGAAGAATAGAAAGATCGGAAAGATCAAGATCGAGAAGATGATGATCAACTAAAATGAAGACCAAGATCATTTTAGTTTAGGAGTTTCTTTTTATAATTGTTAATTTGTAAAATTCATCTGTAATTTTACTTGTCTTTGCTATTTATTGTAATTTGTAATAACTTTGTAAAATTGTTTATTATCAATAAAACTTATTGTTTTTCTATTCATAGCTTCTATTAATGAGTTTGAATTGAATTAAGATTTAATTATTAAATGTTTTCAAAATTATTTAATTATCAAATTATTCCAATTATCAAATCATTCAGTTTAAACTAAAATTCCAGTTACTAACATTATTTTGTTTCAAGTGTTGAAGTGAATCCCTTCGATCCAATAACACCACAGGTCATGTCGAAATTTCACTCTCTTCCAATCTCGGTCTCTCTCCACTAGAATATCGATGGAACCTCGATCACTCCAGGGTCTAGTACTTGCGAATAAGTCTCCAGTTGCCACTTCTCGTCTGATGATGTCTCAGAGTAAACTACCAGCTTGTTCCTGTATGATCTAACCTAATGAAACTCAAGTGTTTAATGCCCTCAGAAATAATCTGCTTACAAGATTGATCAGGTCCTGTACTCAAATTATTCTTGTATGACACCAAACACCAGGATTTCACCCCCTCGGTTGATATCTTCTTATCTTGGCTCCCTCCTGGGTTGCTTCTCTTGTAGCCATGGTCATGCAGGAATGTAGACAAGAGTTTGGAAAGATCCCAGACAGTGATCAGGGTTTAGTATTGGTTTAAGAAGGTTTGTTTCCTCGTTCAGGTTCATCCTTCAGGACTGGTAAGATCATCCAGTTATACATGACTAACTTGCAGAAGTAAAATCATCAACTGTGTGATTTGGATACTTACCCCTCTTCGAGTTCTAGAAACCTAGTTGATTCCTCTCAAGTCACTTATAGACTTGAGGTTAGACTTGTTGGGAGTTAGTGTTGGTCACAACCAATTATGGTTTGTGTAACCAGATGATTTGGTTTCTTAAGATACTTCTTGTAAAGATCACTCCAATTGTACCCTTGACCAGATGATCTAGTCCTATTTCATCATGTCAAGTGAAACATTGGTCACTTTGGTTTGTTTAAACTTTCGCGCCAAAATTTCCCGTACTTTTAGATGCATGCTTTGCAAATGCACATATTAAATTTAGATCCTAATAACTTCCCAAACACTGGGATGTTACAGTATCTCCCCCTTAACAAGAACTTCGTCCCGAAGTTCAACCTCTCTCACGTAAAGATAGGTAGAGAGAACTTATGTAGAGCGTTGATTCTTCACAGCTGTTTCCTTGTGTTGGTCTTGGCATGTATAGCCTCTTGTCTTGGTTGTTCACTTTCTACTGTCTTTCATAATAATCTAATACTTTGCCTGTTATTCTACCAACTCTGTTTTGCTACTAGGCCCCCCTAATGGTCTCACGAAGAAAACATGGTATTTCCACCACATAGTGGGTACCAAGTTTCGTTCTCCGATGAATAGGCATGGTTTCCTAACTCTCACAACTTTCTGAAGAACAGTTGGTACATTTACCAGGTGATGAATAACCAACAGGATTCTTACGATACACTGAATATTGTCTATGGTTTGGTCTCCATTTGGTACAGTCTAATGGTCTGAAGATAAAGATTTTTCAAATAATCTTGTACAAGGTAGTGTACATTGACTTAGACTCAATTATTAGTGGAAAAAATCTTCGAGTTTCCTCGAGTTTAACTTTTTCCTACAAGTGACTATAACCTATTCCATTGGTTACTTCCTATGATCCTTCTACATCCTTGGGTTTTTACTTCTATGGGGCGACTCTATGAGTTTATCAATCGAACTTCTACTCTTTTCCTTCTAGGATATAACTACTCATGTGATTTTCTTGGCATCACTTGTGGTAGCTCACCATGTGTTGATGTAGTAGCTCACCAATTCCAAACAAGATGTAAAATGTGGTCCATTACCAGCAGTGCTTTGTTGATTTCTGCCTTCTTGACTTCAAGGACTTCCAGAGCTTTGATAGTCGCTTCAATCAGTTGAGTTTTTGGACCGCTCTCAAACTATTCCTATACCCTCTAGACCATTAACATCAAGATAGAACTCAATGTTTACACATGCATTTGCACATCAAGTTCTAACTTCATGTACAGATCTAGTCAATCAAAGATCCAAATAAGAAGCAATAAATCCCAAATGCAGTTATCACTCATGCATCAAAAGCCTGTGAAATAATTGTACTATGAGTAGAACATCTCAAGTACCAAGGCTCTTAAATGCTATTCACTACAAGTAGGTATATGTCTTACCTTGTTATCCTAGTCTACACAACCACTGTTTGCCCAGGTAATTACTCCAATTGCATGCCTTATTGCAATGGAATAAACCCAGACAAAACGTTCCTACAGTAGTTGTTGTCTAACTTGGTTCCATATAGGACTAAGTACCAGGTTAATTGAATTAACTCATCTTGATTATGACCAGCTTCTCATGGCATATGTTGATCCTTCATGGTGTTGATCACATCGTAGGAGTAGTAATGTAGCTTCCATCTATGTTTATGCCTTCTCCTAATTCGATTCTATACTATAGTGATTCCCCTCTAGACTTGATAACCAAGGATATGGTATATACCCCGCAGCTACCATGGTCTATAACAACTCTTAAGGATTCTCAACATCCATTCTTGATGACTCCTATACTAACTCAATACCATGTTCTACTCCATCCTATTAATTCATAGAATGGGGTAATCATAAGTCTGACTTGATCATCTCTGACTATGTCAGAATTCTTTTTCTTAATAACACTGATACACACTAGACTTCTAACTATTCATACCTAGGTATAAAGATAATAGATAAGTAGATTTACTCAGGTTGAGTAAGAATAATTCTATACAAGTATGATTATATCATTCTCAAGTGAATGATCATCATAGTTGTAGGAAATGTGGTTTAGATAAGGTGGCTTCCTATAGTCTTTACCAACCTACAGATCTCCTAAAAGGTTTTAAACCTAGGGTCGCTTCGCTCTGATACCATCTGTGGTGACCCAGCACACCACTGCATGTGTAGTGCGCAAGTCGATGACATAATACTCACAGAAGGACTTATCCGTGAATATTACATCTCTCAGAGTGGTACAACAGAAACATAGCGGGTCCAAGCAAAGCTAAAGGATACAAACCTCATTACAAAATCCTGAGAATCTCGTTGACGAATCAAGAAGATCTCCTGCAAATGAAATATCAAAAGAAGCAATTCGAAGCTCCAAGCCGGAGAAGAACTCTAGCTCAGAACTAATCCACTACAGCTGATGTCAGCCCTAAAAATATGACTTGTAAATTCTAAGTCCAAGTATGGTCTCTATCTACACCTTGATAGCTTCTCCTCCATCAGCGTTGTTGATGATGATGCTTTACTGGCTAAGTAGTATAGGACCCCACCTAGCTTCCTTAGACAGCGATGGCTTCTCGATGACGACTTCAATAGGGCTTCAACTCTAAGCAAGGGTCAAACGGGATAGAATGAGTAACGAGCGTTACTCAGCAAGTTCATGATATATAGTGGGTGGTTGATGCACTAACTACAGCTTTAGACTCGAAAGAGTCATAAAGTAATGCAAGGTTTTTGTAAATCTTTCTTCAAGAGGTTGCTTTTAATTCTGAAAACTATGCCCGCCAGATCTTCACAGGATTAGAACTTTCATGGAGTTGCCTTTCCTGCGGCGTTCGCAGCTCCTTCCCGGAACAAGGGGTAACATGTCACATCCTTTTACACTCTGCAGAGGTGCGTTACTTTACCCATGGACGACCAAGACCATGTTGCACAACCAGGCTCGAGATCCTGTCCACTCCCACTCAGGTGTGGGGCCCGGTAGTTGGTCCAAGCCAAACCGTGCTTCTCCGCACAACGCATGCCCACCCATTTCTGCCAGCAGGTTGAACGCCTGATTCCACCCCTCACGATGGAGATCTACGCGCCCCTGGCAGACACTCATAGACCCCAGAGCCCGTGGGACGTAAGGGCTCCCACCCATGTGCATGTAGTCTCGCAAGACCTACAGCGTACGTCTCTGTTAGTCCGTTGACATGCGAACGAGAGAAGTATCACGGCTGACTTACTCCCCCCATAAAAGATCCATGGTCAACGCGAATTTACGGCGCAAGAATCCTGACGGCAGTTGTTGTTAATTCCTAGGTAATACGTTCCCATGCAGATGGAACCTTCCTTTGACCTATTCATCTTACCATGGTTCCATCCGCCCACCACACAGAACACTACCACTCGGGTAGTCATTCAATTAGTCATATTATTATAAAAATAGAATCATGCATTCTTTTGAGAGTAGGTGATAAGACGATAGGGTTTTTGGCAATTAGTTTGTTATGAAGTACTGCAAAGGATATGAGCAAGTGATGAACTTTCCTGAGATTGAAATAACAATAATAAACCAGTTCTTCGGGGTTCAAGGGTCGCGTTGACAATCTCGACATCTGAAAGATAGCAAAGTAGTCCCGGTAAGGACTACAGAAAACACTGGCAAGATGATACATGCATAGTAATTAAATGCATCGTGAATTACCCTGGAAAACACCCCAGCTGGAATGGTAAAGCTACGTTTTGCGATATTTAGCTTTTATTAAGTTTTCTTGACTTTGTGTTGTTGTTATTTAGTTCTTATAGTGATGACTTGCATCACTTAGGGTTTTAATCACAAGTTGGTTGTTTGCTTTATTAGTTATTTAGGGTTTTAGCTTATTTACTTGGTTATCAAACATTTCAAAATGTTATGCATTTATGGATTGAGTATTGTTCACTTGTATGCAAGTAATAAGATAATATCTTGTGATGGAATAATTCTTAAAGGAAAACAAACAAAGTTTGTTATGATTTGTCAAAATTGTGCATTTAGAAATAATAGCTCAAGTGAAAAATGATCTTTTGAAATACATGACTTAATCCCATGATAATGGTTCAAGAAAAATAGTAGAGTACTTATTTTTAAACACTTTAGGATTTCCCCATGATACTAAAATTATATTCTATTTTATCTTAGAAAATATCATTTAAGGATATTTAATTTTAAAACCTATAAAATTAACGAGTAAGGTTAATTTATTTAAAGAAAATCATAGTTATCCTTTTGAAAACATTTCTACATTTTCCTTCAATTTTAAGTAGTTATTTATTCAAAATTAAAATTACTTATAATTTCTTAGTATTATTTTGGAGACAGCTACTTAATGAATTTTAGATATGTTAAAATTATAATAAAATTCACATTAACACTCCTCTCATAACATATTTCTGAGTAGTGGTTTTTGGTATATTTGAAATTAATATTTAAGAATGTCTTTAATTTAGATTTTTGAAATGTGTTAAGAATTATTTGTGAATTTTTTTAAAAAAACATAAAATAGCTAATTATTCTAATGGGCTAATTAGCATACTCCACCTATTAAATCTAAACGTGTTGGCCCAAGGCCAGCACAGGCACACACGAGACACATACCAGCACACGTACGTACACAGGCCCTCAGTAGGTCGTTGTTGTCCAGGCACGCACGCGTGTACCTCTCCTCTCGATCCCCATCTCGTTTCTCTCTCTCTCTCGTTGCGGTCCGAGCGATGCGCCGCCGCCCCGGCTGCTCCGACCGGCCCAGGTCTCCTCCGACGCCACCGCTCGTCGGTACTGCTACGCCTCACTCCTCTCTCCAAATTCATCACCATTCTATCCTCGATTCCGTCCCCATGAGCTCCAATCGAGCCCATCAACGGAACCCTAACCCTTGGTTGGTCACCGGCGCTGCTCCTCGGCGCACGCGGCCCTAGCTGCTGCTCCGGTGGTTTCGCCGAGTCACGGAGACGTGTCGCGCTCTCCGCGCCGCCCTGGTGGTCGTGCTGCGAGCCTTGGCTGTGCTGCTGCCTTTGCTGTGGTGTCGTGGTGCCGGTGGGATGGCCCACCCGTGGATGCAACCCCGGTGCTGCGGCTCTGCGTAGGCTACCACGACGTCGCCACCTTCTTCCCCTCTGTGCCGAACCCTTGGTCGTGACCACAATTTTGGTCACTCGGTGAGCTCTCATGTGCCCTGCTCTCCTTCTTTCTACCTCCCTCCTTCCCTGGCCTTTGAGCCTTGCTCTGAGATGAACATAGACCCGTGATAACTACTTAGATTTTTGTTTTGGTCTACATGCCCATCCACAGCCCTGTGGTTCACTATGGATGATAAACTAGGCTCGGTGATGTTCTTGAGGTTAGAGAATACATCCCATTGCTGCCCTGTTGCTACTGTCAATTTTTTACAGCTGCAACAAATTCCCTACCGGTTATGGATAAATGTGTGTGCTACTCTAATTTTCATTTAGAGAACGTGCCACCCTGCCCCTCTTTGTGTTGCTGTAACTAAAGAATGCCCTGTTTCTACACTTCAATTATATTCTGATTTGGAAATTTAGAGTGAGTTGTGTTTGAGGTGCAATTTCTGATGGAATTTGTATCCAGCAACTCATTTTTAAATTTGCTACTGCTGAGGAATTGGAACATGCTTCCCCGCCCCTTTTTGGTATTTAAATTGATAAGAACAAATTTTTGCTTGATCTTGTTGCCCCTAATTATTGTTGTTGCTAGATACCGTGAGGTATTACTGGTTGTTGGCCTTGTGCTAGTAGTGGAAATTTACTTGGAATATACTCCCAATGTTATTCCTATGAGATGACACCCCTTGGGTTTGCTCCCTGTGATATATTCTTATTACTGGCTATCTGATAACAATTCCTATTAACAAGTAAGGAATTTCTAATGTTCTATGGGTGTGCTAAATTGTTGAGAGGTGTTACTCTGAATATCATTCAGAGAATATGCCCTCAACACTTGTTTCCAACTTGTTGTTTTTATGTCATGATTCCTTGGTTCTGGGGTATCAGATCCTTGGATCTGGTGCCCAGCAACCATGTGTGTGTGTGTGACATAATACAGTGCTCCTGGCCATTGATTTGTCTCAAAATCCCTTTGCTAAAGACCATTATATCTTGATTCTTTGTATCAAATGATAAGAACAGATTTACACTTGGTTTCTTAGCTAGCCAATGATGCAAAGGCTGAGGCACATGTTTTTATAAGAACAGATACTATTGTGGATTTCTTTAAATCTCAGTGATGATTTAGGCATTGCAACTCTATGCATATCTGAGAGACCCCTCCCCTCTCACTCCTCTCTTCTCAACTAGAGATGCTACTTTAATATCTAGTGGCCTATGCTTGTTTAACCTGTTGTTGTAGAGCTGCTTTGTCTTCTGGAATCTGACATAATCTTCATCTTGTGGCATGCCTGCTCCTCCTAGCCTCTTGATCTGTTTCCTAGATGTTTCTAAAGATTTGGGATGTGTTCTTGACTGTTCTGGAGCTGCGGGTGATCTGATGTGACGTGTGCTTGTTGTTTCCAGTGATAGAAACAGTTGTTTACTGGTAATTGATGATGTTGGTGGATCTGTAGAGCACATAGTGCGGCTAGGATGTGTGTATGTGCTAGGAAAATGGCTTGCACACCTGCTGCCCTATTTATATACTGTGCTTGTCCTGTTTTGCTGTTGTTGTGAGCTTGACAACACACAGTATGCATGTGTTGTGTGAGCTGCTTGCAGGTGGCCCCATTTCAGGTGCAAGTGGCCAAATTGGTTTCTGGTTACCTCACGTGTAAGTTATGGCTGTGATTGGTCTCTCCTTTTGCTTGAGCTTTATTCTTGACTTGCCAAGTAGCATTTGTAACTAGAAGACTTGGGCTGAGTTGCTTGTATGTCTTGCTCAATAATATGGACTTGGAATAAAATTCAGGTGGCATTATTATTTGTTTCTTTTCTTCCTTGGTAATTAATACCATTGGAGAAATATTTAGTGTGGGCTTCCTATTATAGGAACTATACAAGATTAGAGGGATTGACTAGTTGCCTAATTATGTAAGATGATATAATTGGATAAAATGTTTCTAGTCCCACCTCCTGTATGGATCATCACTTAATATTTTCCCTTGGTTGCCTCGGTTGAATAATGCCTCGTTGATGCCTTTGTCGCCTAAACGATCCCATGATCCCATGTCCCTAAGGTTGCCTAAAGATGATGGTTAATCCCTCTAGCGATAATTAGGGTGTTAGGATAAGTTCCTAATGCCCTGTAGTGTAGTTCCAATATCAATTGCCTCTCACCCATGTGGTGAAGGCAAACATGTTAATCATAACACATTCCTTTGTCTTTGTTTTATATGTTGCAGGAAATGAAGAATAGAAAGATCGGAAAGATCAAGATCGAGAAGATGATGATCAACTAAAATGAAGACCAAGATCATTTTAGTTTAGGAGTTTCTTTTTATAATTGTTAATTTGTAAAATTCATCTGTAATTTTACTTGTCTTTGCTATTTATTGTAATTTGTAATAACTTTGTAAAATTGTTTATTATCAATAAAACTTATTGTTTTTCTATTCATAGCTTCTATTAATGAGTTTGAATTGAATTAAGATTTAATTATTAAATGTTTTCAAAATTATTTAATTATCAAATTATTCCAATTATCAAATCATTCAGTTTAAACTAAAATTCCAGTTACTAACATTATTTTGTTTCAAGTGTTGAAGTGAATCCCTTCGATCCAATAACACCACAGGTCATGTCGAAATTTCACTCTCTTCCAATCTCGGTCTCTCTCCACTAGAATATCGATGGAACCTCGATCACTCCAGGGTCTAGTACTTGCGAATAAGTCTCCAGTTGCCACTTCTCGTCTGATGATGTCTCAGAGTAAACTACCAGCTTGTTCCTGTATGATCTAACCTAATGAAACTCAAGTGTTTAATGCCCTCAGAAATAATCTGCTTACAAGATTGATCAGGTCCTGTACTCAAATTATTCTTGTATGACACCAAACACCAGGATTTCACCCCCTCGGTTGATATCTTCTTATCTTGGCTCCCTCCTGGGTTGCTTCTCTTGTAGCCATGGTCATGCAGGAATGTAGACAAGAGTTTGGAAAGATCCCAGACAGTGATCAGGGTTTAGTATTGGTTTAAGAAGGTTTGTTTCCTCGTTCAGGTTCATCCTTCAGGACTGGTAAGATCATCCAGTTATACATGACTAACTTGCAGAAGTAAAATCATCAACTGTGTGATTTGGATACTTACCCCTCTTCGAGTTCTAGAAACCTAGTTGATTCCTCTCAAGTCACTTATAGACTTGAGGTTAGACTTGTTGGGAGTTAGTGTTGGTCACAACCAATTATGGTTTGTGTAACCAGATGATTTGGTTTCTTAAGATACTTCTTGTAAAGATCACTCCAATTGTACCCTTGACCAGATGATCTAGTCCTATTTCATCATGTCAAGTGAAACATTGGTCACTTTGGTTTGTTTAAACTTTCGCGCCAAAATTTCCCGTACTTTTAGATGCATGCTTTGCAAATGCACATATTAAATTTAGATCCTAATAACTTCCCAAACACTGGGATGTTACACTACATTCCATTATGTTCTGGGGGCTCGATGTTTAATAAATCAATCATGCTAATGTTACTATTAATAATAAATTTGATGATAAGGCACCGGCAGGAGGCCCTGTGTGGTTTTGAGGCCTGCTAGTGTCGACCCTAATAGGAAAAGGGTCTTGTCTACTGATCCATGATGAGCGCACTAACCGCATGTGGGAAGCGAGTATGGGCGCCCCCCTCAATTTGATTCGATTCGCATCTCGTCCAAATCGCCTCATTTAGTTCGTGTTTTCCATTTGCCGCATGCATGTTTTTGCGAGCCCAGGCCAGGGTGGAACTTTCGTAGTCGGCATATAGGGGGACACGTTCTTAGAGTGCTATGAGGGTCCATTTTCTTCTGGGCTCGATTAGCCGTGCGCCCAAGGTGCTTTGGGCTTGATGCGGAGAAGAGTTGAGTTGTGTTGAGTGCCCCGCTTGGTGGAAGGGCCTTTCCATCTGGCGGGTTATTCATGCGTGTACGGCCAAATTGGTGCAACCCTGCAGGGATAATCTTCTCGAGAAGCCGTGTTTTCCGCGGTTATGGATTACTTGGTGAAAGTACTGGCTAACAAGTACTCAGGACAACTTAAACACAATGATTAAACATGTTACACCCAATGGTTAATAACTTGACTAGTAATAGGTTGATGACACAATAACTTGATTCATCTTTAATACAACTGTGTGAGTTATCCTTGGATTGCTTCTTTGGATAAGGGGCGAGATCCAGGATGGGTTTGTTTGAAGTTATCTTTCAGTTGGTTACAATCCTCGATCTTATCTCCTTTCTGTTAGCCGGAAGTGGTAGAATCTCTGTAGTTGGTTAGCGCAGCCAGTTGCAGCATCTTTCATACCCCTTTTCTTCCGTTGAACCCAAGGCATCTGTGCTTGGTGTTGACGGGTTACACTTTGGTGAACTGTGAGTCTTGCTTGCCAGTACGTTTATGTACTGACCCCTTTGGGGCTGTGGTTTCCGCAGACCTACGTTTCCGAGGATCTACATGATGGCAACTACGTGGAGTTTGACGAGACTGCTGACGAGTAGATAGCGGACCCGGGCAGGATCCGAGACTTCGTGGATGGGCTCCGTCTGTTCGTTTCCGGCCTCTTAGGCCTATTTGGTTCGTGTCTGTACTCAGACATGTTGAATGCTTCCGCTGTATTGTAATGATGTATTGTTGGGGCATGTGCCCTCTGAATGATTGTATTTGCTATCTCTGCTCTAATGAGAGCTATTTGCATCTTATTTCAATCTTTTGTGTCGTAGAGATCTGTTGTGATATCAGTTGTTCAACGCCGTTGACGTACCGTGTGTGTATGGTTGAAGTACGTCGACGGAAGTGCCTTTCATCTCTAGTGGATAGTTTACATCGACGATGGAATAGCAGGGCTTGTGTTGTCGCGCATAAGCGCAGGCCTACCAGGAAGCTGGGACGTGGGAGCAGTTATGCCCTATAATCCAAGCATCTGCTATCCAGTTCGTACGGTGAGTATCCCCTAGAAGTCAGGGTGCGACAACAAAGTTTTGCAGAGATGTGAGGAAACTAATCTTGATCTTAATTGGGAGAAATGCCACTTTATGGTTAATGAAGGGATTGTTCTTGGACATATTGTTTTTAAAGAGGTATTGAAATTGACAAAGCTAAAGTGAAAGCCATAGATAAAATGCCCTGTCCTAGGGATGTTAAAGGTATTCGTAGTGTTCTTGGTCATGCTGGTTTTTATAGGAGGTTTATTAAAGATTTGTCTAAAATATCAAAGCCTCTTACTAATCTTCTTCAAAAAGATGTACCATTTTTTTTATGATGATTGTAAGGAATCTTTTGAAACTTTAGAGAAGGATTTAACTACTACTCCTATTGTGCAACCGCATGATTGGAATTTACCTTTTGAAATTATGTGTGATGATTTTGCTGCAGGTGATGTTCTTGGACAGCTCATAGATAAGAAGTTGAATGTTATTCATTATGCTAGTAAGACTCTTTATGTTCCTCAAAAGAATTATGCTACTACTGAAAAAGAGTTCTTAGATGTAGTTTTTGCATGTGATAAGTTTAGGCCTTATATTGTTGACTCAAAGGTTACTATTCATACTGATCATGTTGCTATTTGATACCTTCAGGAAAAGAAAAATGCTAAGACTAGGCTTATTAGATGGGTGTTGCTTTTACAAGAGTTTGATTTGCATATTGTAGATAGGAAGGGTGCTGAAAATCTTGTTGCTGATAACTTGTCTAGATTGGAAAACATTACTTTTGATCCTATTCCTGTTAATGATAGTTTTCCAAATGAACAGTTGGCTGCAATAAAGGTAAAACCCCAAGATAGTTCATGGTATATGCTGATTATGTTAACTTTATTGTTTCAAAGTATTTGCCTCCAACATTTACAGCTCAACAAAGAAGAAAATTCTTCTATGATTTGAGGCATTATTTTTGGGATGACCCACATTTATATAAAGAAGGAGTAGATGGTATTATGAGAAGATGTGTTCCAGATCATGAACAACGTGAAATATTTAAGAAGTGCCATAGTAATGCTTATGGAGGAAATCACGCTGGAGATAGAACCGCACAGAAGGTTCTACAATCGGGTTTCTATTGGCCTACTCTCTTTAAAGATGCACGTAAACTTATTTTGTCTTGTGATGAATATCAAAGAGTAGGAAATATTTCTAGACATAATGAAATGCCTATGAGTTATTCTCTTGTATTGAACCTTTTGATTGTTGGGGATTTGACTTTATGGGTCCTTTTCCTCCTTCAAATGGCTATACACATATACTTGTTGTTGTTGATTATGTTACTAAATGGGTAGAAGCTATACTTACTAAAAGTGCTAATGGAGAAACCTTGTTAAAAATGCATAAAGATGTTATTTTTCCTAGGTTTGGTGTGCCTAGATATCTTATGGCTAGGTGGAGGTTCTCGTTTTATTCATGGTGGTTTTAGAAAAACCCTTGCTAAATATGATGTTAATCATAGAATTGCCTCAGCTTATAATTCTCAAACCAGTGGGCAAGTAGAATTATCAAATAGAGAAATTAAATCTATCTTGCAAAAGACTGTTAATAAATCTAGGAAGAATTGGTCAGATAAGTTGAATGATGCTTTATGGGCTTATAGAACTGCTTATAAAAATCCTATGGGTATCTCTCCCTATAAAATGGTTTATGGAAAAGCTTGTCACTTTCCTTTAGAATTAGAACACAAATCTTATTGGGCAGTGAAGAATTAAATAAAGATTTTAAACTTGTTGGTAAGAAAAGAATGCTTGATTTGAATCATTTAGATGAATGGAGATGTGAAACTTATGAAAATGCCAAACTCTTTAAAGAGAAAGTTAAACAATGGCATGATAAAAGAATCCTTAAAGAGAGAGTTTCATGTTGGTGAGAAAGTTCTATTGTATCGGTCTCGTCTTAGATTTTTTGCAGGAAAATTACTCTCCAGATTGGAAGGACCTTATGTTATTGAAGAAGTGTATCGTTCAGGGGCAATAAAAATTGCTTCCCTCAAGGATAACACTACACAAGTGGTAAATGGGAAAAGACCCAAACATTATATTTCTGGGATTCTTATGATGAAGATGTTGATGTTATTCAAGTAATGACTCTGGAGAAATTCATTGGAGGGAAGTTTCCAGAATCTGCAGAGCCTGTTTTGGAATAGGTAACAATTATGTTAAGAAAAAGTTCACAAATTACCTTTTCAGTTATAAATTATTGATTTTTGGAAAATATGAAAAATACCGAGCCGAAGAGGAGTTGGAGAAGGTGCCCGGAGGCACCACACCATGTGGGGGCGTGGCCCCACCCTTGGTTGCACCATCCTTTGGCGTGGGAGCCTCAAAGCTCCTCTCCGACTCGTTTTCGACCTGGTCTTTCCTTTCATTATGCATATTTTTTCTATATAATCCCCCGGACCCCCCGAGGTCCGTATATCATTTTCTCGTCGTTTTTCTGTTTCGAGCTGTTTCTGCCAGGATATGTTTTCAGTTTTAGAAGCACCATGGTCTCCACCAACAACAACAAGGGGAAGGGACCGAAAGAATAAGATCTCCAAGACCATAAGTCAGAGAAGGAGATTGATAGTGGAGCTGAAGGAGATGTAGAATAAGACTTACGAGTATGTCCATGCGCTACCATTGCAAGCATTGGAGTGGTTGCAAAACCTTCCAAGCCAACAACAAGGACTAACACTGGATGGCTGGCCCGACGTCACTTTTTATCCCCGGATATTCCACTTTCAAGTATTAAGAGACCTTTTCGTACTTCAATTCATGAATATGAATATATGAGGGTACCCGAGTCAAGGCTGCCTTGTTGCTGGGATATGGATCGTTCTAACCGTGCAGATAGAGAAAGATCTCAACCTAAGGAAGTGTGGGGGGATCCAGATGGCGGGAATGCACCGATTGACAAGCATGCAAACCGTATTGATCACAATACGGAGATGATGCGTATGCTTATATTCGTAATTGAAGATCTGAAGAAATCAATTGATAAGCTCATAGAGAAGGATTCACCGGCACCAACACCTCGGAAGAATCGATTCGTCATTGGTATTGGCATCCCCTTGGCTTGTTTCAAGCTTGGGGTGTGTCGCGGTATCACCTTTATCTTTCACTCCTTTTACCTTTTACTAGAGTCGTATCATGAGTAGAGGAAATATCATATAGTATGGTTTGCAGTATGGAAGTGTGACTCCTTAGTTGGTTATCGTTGTATCCCTTGGTTTGCGTTGCCGTAATAAAATATTAATGAGAAGTTTCATCATCTACTTGTTCTACTTTATTTTAGTTTGCAATTTTTGTTATGTGATTGATCTTGTTATTAGTATTGGTATCAATGTTGGAGCTTCAAGATAATCTAGTTTATTTTGGAAAACTTCGCATTTGTCAGTAGCAACAATACGTTGAGACTTAAGTAGAAAAAGAGGGAGTTGCATGTAGATATATTATTCCATGATCTTTCTTTCTTGTTATCTCATAAGCTTAGTATTCTCAAATAATTTTGTCTGCACCTTCAAGGAAGATCGCATGATTGGCTTTATCATATATGTTTTTGTTTGTTTTACTTTAATTCTTATGCTTGCTAACCAACCTTGCTAGCTAAAAACCTGTACTGAGAGGGAATGCTTCTTGTGCAATCCAAACCCTGAGCTCCAAAACCTTGCCATTTTTGTCCACCATACCTACCTATTTGTGGTAATTAACTGCCACTCCAAGTAAATTGTTCATGTGCTACCTTTAAAACATTCAAAATTACTCATGTTTTGTGTTCCTGTTTTCTCTCACGAGGACGTAAATAGAGAATCTTTATCTCACTTGTTGATTGGACTTCCCACACCTGGACTAGTGGCTTCATCCTCTTATCCAAATGCTAGAAGAGCTGGCAGCGGGGTGCCCAGCCCGAAACTAATACACAAATTCTCTTCACTATTTCCCCCCCTGATTTATCAGTCAAAACATAATTGTGTAAACAAAAGAGAATGAGGGATAACCTTCTACACCAGTTGCGTCCTTCATATGGGAGCCGCTCTTGTGAATTCTAGTTGGCTTGTGACGTACTGTATTTTATGTTTACCATTCGTTGACACTAGCATACTCCTCTCAAAATTAGACACTCCTCCATGGTTTGTGATTGTTGGCAGGCACCCGAGGATTCGGTTAGCCATGGTTTGTGTAAGATGGATGGGAGGAGTGTCAAGCATTTTATACCTCTTTTTATTAAAATAAAAGCTCTAACACATGAGTGATCCATGCTTCCCTCTGCGAAGGTCCTATCTTTTACATTTATGTTGAGTCAGTAAACCTATTTCGTTCTATCTTAAGCAAGCATTTGAATTGTTGTGATTCATCCAACTACATGTTGATTTACTCAATCATGTTCTTTCTTCTTCCTTGTTTCTACAAATGCTTTTATCTGTTTGAATACCATTTAGAAAAGTCACCAATGTTTGCAAAGAGACCGTTATAATTGAGCATGATAAACTATGCAATATAGCTCTAGTATAAATACTCTGATCGAAAGATAAGTACATTATTAATTGTTCTCTGACCAAGAAAAAAGTTTTCCCTTACCAATTTTGATTTACTTTTTGCACCATTCTTGTTCCTCTACTTGTTTCAAGTTTAATTATATGAGAGGAAGTTGTTGTCTAAACTGACTTGTTCTTTGTTAGATGTGATGCTTCTTGTCAGTATTTTATCTATCGACACCTCACTCCATAAACCTGTGCTCATGTTTACTGAGTTCAGTTTCGCTTGGGGACAAGCGAGGTCTAAGCTTGGGGGAGTTGATACGTCCATTTTGCATCACTGTTTTATATTTTTATTTTCTGTTATTCATAAATATATTTCATGTTATGATGCATTACTTATGTTATTTTATCTTATTTTGCATGTTTCATATTTTTTGGAGAATAAACACCGGGACCAGAAATCTGATGGAAAAAGCACCATCGAGATACCATATTTCAGAAGATCAGAAGAAGAGGGGGGACACCGGAGATGTCTTAGAAGTTTACAGGAGGAATCCAGGTAGAAGGGGAGCCAGAGGGGGCCACCAGGGGCCCACACCACAAGGTGGGCCCTCTGGCCGCGCCGCCAGGTGGTGTGGCCACCCTGGCCCACCTCGGGTTGACATCTTTCGCGTACATGACCCCCCAGGGAACCCTAAGCCCCAGAACATCAAGTAGAATTATTCCACCACCGCCTCAGGGTGGAAAACACCCGAGAGAGAAAAGCTCTTTGGCGGGGAGAAATCTGTCGGGGAAATTACTCCAGAAAGGAAATCATCACCATCGTCACCGTCATCGCTTCGGGCATCATCAAGATCGTCATCACCATCATCATCATCACCACCAGCACCATCAACCTCATCATCCACCGTTATCCCGTTGTAAGAATTAGGGGCCTCTATCCTTGTTTTACATTAGATCTCTCTCCCGGTGTGGATTACTTGTTAGTAGTTGATGCTTGTGAGATTTATCGGTGTTAGAACTTTATGACCAGATTTGTATTATCCATTGTATCACCTCTGATTATGATCCATATGATGTCTTGTGAGTAGTTAGTTTAGTTCTTGAGGACATGGGAGAAGTCATGATGTTAGTACTGAAGTCATGTTGAAGTAATATCTCGTGGTTCGGTATTTAAGTTGTGGTGCTATTCTTCTAGTGGTGTCATGTGAACATCGACTACATGATACTTCACCTTTATGGGCCTAGGAGGGTGCATTTTGTATTTTTCTACTAATTGTGGGGTTGCCGGAGTGACCGAAACCTAAACCCCTATCAGGAAACCAATGCACGAGGGAACGTAGAATACCGTAGTTTTAAGGCTGTGGTTAGATTTATCTTAATTACTTTCTTGTATTTGCAGATTCTTACGAGTGGTATAATCACAAGTATGTATTAGTCCTAGTTGGGCGGTGCATTAGCATAGGTTCACCCACACAACACTTCACGAACCAATGGATATTAATCAACTGTAACAAAGTGAAAGCACTTGACGAAATTCCCATGTGTCCTCAAGAACGTTTCGTAGTCGTAAGTAACACAACCAGCTTCTCCTTTGCTCTCAAAATAATTGGGACACTTGCTACAATATTATTTACTTCTCTTTATTTACTCGCACTTTATTTATCTTCTATATCTAAAAACAAAGAAAACCCGTTTGCTAGTGTTTACAGTGAATCCTCTATCCAACCTGCTTGTCAACACCTTTTTCTCCTCGTTGGGTTTGACTCTTATTTATCGAAAGTACTAAGATACACCCCTATACTTGTGGGTCATCACAAACTGCGGGCCAGTTAACCATATGGTATTTGCGTTTAGGGCTGGTTCCTTCCCAAAAGAAACGATCCCTCACCGAGTCGAATTTAGCACGTACCCCGTCCGGGAGGAGGAAGAGACCCATCGCAAACATTGGTAGCTCCTCCAAGCACGCGTTGGAAAAAATCAATCCCCCTCCCCCCCCCCCCCCCCGAAGAAAGTAATCTGCCCATCCACACTTCCACTCTGGTAGCTAACTTATTGACTAGGAAGTTCCATTGCTCAATTGACAATTTCCGGTCCGACATGGGCAGCCCCAGGTAAGGGAAAGGAAACACTCCAGTTTGCAGTTCAACATGTTAGCAATGCGGTTATGTTCTGTGGGAGGGAGGTCTAACACAAACACTTCACTTTTGTGGAAGTTTATTTTCAGCCCGGACATATTTTCAAAACAGAGCAATAGGAACTTGAGATTGGCGATCTCTTTGTCATCATTATGGATCAAGATGAGTGTGTCGTCGGCGTACTACAAGTGCGTGACCCCCTGGAATCAGGTGCGGCACAAGCCCTGCTATGTGACCCGCCGCAGCTACGGCCGAAAGCATTGCAGCCAACGCTTCAACTACAAAATTGAAAAGCAGGGTGGACAAAGGGTCGCCTTGATGGACCCCCTGCGGTTTCTAAAGTAGGGTCCAATCTCTACATTGATGGAGACTGCCTTCTGGCCCCCGAAAATAAGATGTTCAATCGTATGGACGTATCCCGCATCGAACCCCTTCCGACGCAGGACCTCTAGCAGAAAAGACCAGTTAACCCTATCGTAAGCCTTCTCAAAATCAAGCTTCAAGAGCACCCCACCTAGTTTTTTTACCCTGACTTCATGCAGGATTTCCAACAAGATCAGCGGACCGTCAAGAATGTTTCTGCCCTTAATGAACGCAGTTGAGTCATGCTGAGAATTTTTTTTGTCACCTTATCCAATCTGGAGGCATGGGCTTTGGATATAATTTTGAAGATCACATTGATCAAGGCAATCGGGAGAAATTGTGAGACTAGGTCCGCCCCCAGGACCTTGGGAATAAGGGTGAGCACCCCAAAGTTCAACCGTGATATGTTATTGGGCCCCTTCACAAAGTCATTGAGCGGGTGGAGCACCCCAAGCTTACAGCTTGGCCAGAATCTCTTGAAGAAGGTAAACCGGAAAGCCATCGGGGCCTGGTACCGTGTTTGTTTTAATGTCATTGAGGACTGCCTCCAACTCCCCCTCGGAGAAGGTGATCATGAGAGCTACGTTCTCGGCATGGGAGACCTGAGCAGCAGGACCCCACGTATTGGCCGCAAGAGCAAGGTGTCTCGGTGCCACTGCCCCCAGTACCTCCTGGTAGAAGTCATATATGTGTTGATGAATTTGCAGTTGTTCCGAGACCGGTCCTGAAGGGGTCTACAAGAAGGTGATAATGCATTTTTGTCGCCTACCATTAGCCATTGCGTGAAAATAAGCTGTGTTGGCATCTCCCTTCAGAGCCCAACGAACCCTACCCCTTTGACGCCAATACTCCTCTTCCGTGCAATAAATCTGAAGTAGTTGATCCTCAAGATGATAACTGAACATCCATTCTTCCTCATCCAACCCGACCAAGTCAGCTCTGGTATCAAGATCCTTGATCTGACTGAGGAGTGCTAGCTTATTTAGTCTAACTGTCCGGCCCAAGTTTCTACTCCACCCACGGAGATATTTCCTCAAGCCCCCGCTCATGTGTTGCCACTAATGTCTACGCATGCTTCTATTCTTGTAGACAGTGTTGGGCCTCCAAGTGCAGAGGTTTGTAGAACAGCATCAAGTTTCCCTTAAGTGGATCACCCAAGGTTTATCGAACTCAGGGAGGTAGAGGTCAAAGATATCCCTCTCAAGCAACCCTGCAATTAAGATACAAGAAGTCTCTTGTGTCCCCAACACACCCAATATACTTGTCAGGTATATAGGTGCACTAGTTCGGCGAAGAGATAGTGAAATGCGAGTTATATGGATGGTTATAAGTAATAGTAGCAATCTGAAATAAATATGGCAGCAAGAAAACATGTAGCAGAACAGGCGGAAAACCGTGTTTCAATGCTTGGAAACAAGGCCTAGGGATCCTACTTTCACTAGTGGATACTCTCAACAATGATCACATAATTGAATTAATAAATACCATCTCTTCACTATCCTACTCCAAACCACTCTCCGGTCGAATAACAACACCAATCCATGCGTAGGGCTTTAACAGCACTCCTTAGAGTAAGCACTTTCCCAACTAAGTAACCCCCACGCTATCACCATGGGAACCAGATGGTTCCACGCAAACACCACAATTTCATAGGGTTATCCAACACAAAATATAAATATAATGCTAAACCACACGGTGCACACACTGTCACCTTTACACCGTGATCAAAGTATTTACGGAGATCTCATAACAAAAACCACTTGAGTAGCATAATAGATGAAGAATAATATCTACGAATTCAACTAGATTACAAAGCTCATGATCACATATAGATCACACCATGGGAGAGAGAGATGAAACACATAGATACAGGTAGAGCCCTCAGCCCCAGGGGAGAACTACTTGATGGAGGGATGATAACCCGGTAGGCTAACGCCAAGGTGTAACTCGGCCCAAAGGGAGCTGCGAAAGACCCGGCTTAGGGAGAAGGAGTTTCTAGAAGGCCCAAGAGTGTAGGCCTCATAACCCGGATTGTGGGTTTCGATAATGAAACTTAGGGTTTGTAAGCGGTGCCCAGGTAGGACTCCGAGTATGCCTTGGATAGGAAGCCAGGGGGGCCGGATATTATATAAGCCGGCCCCTAGGGTAAGATTAGACACGAGTTTGACTAGCTATTCGAGTATCCCTTGTAACACGAGAGTTGAGATAGTAAATCTAGATCGGAGACTCGGCGACTTGATTGCCGGCTATCAGATCGTTTATCACCATGATTTCCCTTGAGCAAAACCCTCTCCCAAACACCAGAGTCGAATTGGCCTAAGACAAGTTACCCCTGGTAACGTCTGCCGTGATTATCCCATGACAGTTGGCGCCCACCGTGGGGCCTACGTCCAAGGGTGTTTACATCACGGGAGAAGCTCGGGAGAACATGAAGAACCTTGTCATCGACGAGATCTACACCAACCCCGACGGAGAGAAGATGGTGGACGATTTTGGCTGGGGGCCAGAGTCGGATCTGCTCGAATCCGGATCTGTCGTTACAAACGGCCGGGTCAACGTATTCATCGGCCACGTACGTACGTCTGGTTCAATCCCTGATGATTTTGGATTTGATTCTGTGTCAGGAGAGGCCACCTGGGTTCAGTCGGATGGAGAAGAATCGGTCGGGACGATAGATCCGATAGAAGAGCCCACCACGACGAGGGAACAACCGGAGGAGCCGGCATGGACCCCGCGTGGCTGGGTCATGAGAGAAGATGATACCGAGTCTATCCTACACCTGCTGGAGGACCGGTACGAGGAGGATAGTTGTGATGAGGAGGAATATGGGTCTTCACCAAGCATCGCGCGCCAGGTCGCGGTCTACACGGCCCCTGCAACCAATCTCAATCAGGGGGACGTGACTACGGCCGCGGTCGGAGCGGCGCGAGCATTGGCCTAGCAGCAAAATCCGGCTGACGTAAATCCGGTTCTGACCCGGCTTGACGGAGAGTCGGCCTCAGTCACTAGCCGAGCGGCGGATACCGAGTTGCAGGCGAATATGTTTGGGTTCATGGCGAACAGGACGCCAGGGGCGGGTCCTTCAAATCCACAACACCCGGCCCTGTTCAGTAACAATCTGATCCTGGATCCCACGGTGCTAGCTACTGTGATAACCCCGGAAAACGCCGCAGCGCGTGCCAGGGATCTGGATGCAGCACGCCGCGCATTGGAGCAACAAAGGAGAGATGTGGAAGCACAGAAGCAAGGCGTAGCCACGCGCCAACGTGAGATGGAAGCATTGGAGAACCGGCTCCGGGTTGAGTCGACTAGGATGCATCAGAGATACCAAACGAGATTACCGGCGACGGGTGGAGTCTTAAACCCGGCAGCGCTATTCATCACACCGCAGGATCAGCCAATTCCGGCCGCGAACCAAGAAACTGTGCATCAGCCTGCGACCGGAGGAGGACAGCCGGCAAACGTACAAGCCGGGTTACCCACATTGCAGACAGGGATTGCTGTTGGTAACACGGCACCACCACCACCACCATCACGATTTTGTACACCACCAGGTCACTTCAACAACCCCATGGACAATGTATACGCAGCAACATTGGCATTGGATCGCATCCCCGTAAGAGAGTCACCCCATGCGGAGGAGACCCGGCGGGCGATAGATTTATTGCGCACGGCAGTGGCTCAGCAAGTCAATTACCCGGATAATAGAAGTGGAATGCATGGAACACCGTATATCAGCCGGCAACATGGCAACACCGGCAATATTCAAACAAGTTCAGCGCGACGGAGGGCAGAGCAGCAGCAAATGCCGCCTCCTCCCCGCGTCCAAGCAGCACCAGCAGCATCAGCAACACAAGCTATTGTAGATAGTTCCAGAGCCAGGCTGTCGCACCCGGACTTCTAAAGGATACTCGCCGTTCCGTTGAACAGTAGTAGATTGGATTACGGGGCTTACCGGCACCCGCGTCCTCTTACGAGTAGGCCAACACATGTATGTGTGACAACCAACCCCTACCTGTTCAGCTTCGACGTAAACTATCCCATAGAAATCAGGACACTTCCATTGACGTACTTCAAACCATACACACATGGTACGTCAACGGCGTTGAACAAATGATATCACAACAGATCTCTACGACACAAAAGATTGAAATAAGTTGCAAATGGCTCTCATTAGAGCAGAGATAGCAAATACAATCATTCAGAGGGCACATGCCCCAACAATACATCATTACATCACAGCGGAAGCATTCAACATGTCTGAGTACAGACAAGAACCAAATAGGCCTAAGAGGCCGGAAACGAAAAGACGGAGCCCATCCACGAAGTCTCGGATCCTGCCCGGGTCCGCTATCTACTCGTCAGCAGTCTCGTCATACTCCACGTAGTTGCCACCATGTAGATCCTCGGAAACGTAGGTCTGCGGAAACCACAGCCCCAAAGGGGTCAGTACATAAACGTACTGGCAAGCAAGACTCACAATTCACCAAAGTGTAACCCGTCAACACCAAGCACAGATGCTTTGGGTTCAACGGAAGGAAGGGGATATAAAAGATGCTGCAACTGGCTGCGCTAACCAACTACAGGGAACTACAACTTCCAACTAACAGAAAGGGGATAAGATCGAGTATTGTAACCAACTGAAAGATAACTTCAAACAAACCCATCCTGGATCTCGCCCCTTATCCAAAGAAGCAATCCGAGGATAACTCACACAGTTGTATTAAAGGTGAATCAAGTTATTGTGTCATCAACCTATTACTAGTCAAGTTATTAATCATTGGGTGTAACATGTTTGATCATTATGTTTAAGTTGTCCTGAGTACTTGTTAGCCAGTACTTTCACCAAGTAATCCATAACCGCGGAAAACACGGCTTCTCGAGAAGATTATCCCTGCAGGGTTGCACCAATTTGGCTGTACACGCAAGAATATCCCGCCAGATGGAAATGCACTTCCACCAAGCGGGGTACTCTACACAACTCAACTCTTCTTCGCATCAAGCCCAAAGAACCTTGGGCGCACGGCTAATCGAGCCCCGAAGAAAAGGGACCCTCATAGCACTCTAAGACCGTGTCCCCCTATATGCCGACTACGAAAGTTCCACCCGGGATCCAAGGGCTCGCAAGATCATGCATGCAGCAAATGGAAAACCCGAACTAAATGAGGCGATTTGGACGAGATGCGAATCGAGTCAAGTTGAGGGGGGCGCCCATACTCGCTTCCCACATGCGGTTAGTGCGCTCATCATGGATCAGTAGACAAGACCCTTTTCCTATTAGGGTCGACACTAGCAGGCCTCAAAACCACAAAGGGCCTCCTGCCGGTGCCTTATCATCAAATTTATTATTTAACAATAACATTAGCATGATTGATTGATTAAACATCGAGCCCCCAGAACATAATAACGATATAGTAACTGAAGGTAACGGGTAACAGACTCGAGCAAAACAACCTAAGCATGCTAGTAAGACACGGGCAACAAGCAATGGTTATAGGTATGGAGGTGAGGCAATATCAGGGTTCAGGGTATCATGTGATGGGTTCGTAACAGAAACAACTACTACTAAGGCTAGCAGAAAAGAACAACGGAAAGTATCGGTAACCAATGTTGAAAGGAACACAGTGGTTCATGTGAGTGATAACTTGCCTGCAAAACCCAGTAGCCTGGTACTGAGCTAGATCCTTAGAAGGGGTGTCGTAAGTATCGTCGGTCTCAACGTCATCGTGTATCCGAGAAGAAGCAAACAAACAATGCAGAAAGATAAACAATCAATATCATGGCATAGTGCACAAACATGGGATGATGCATGACCATTTAATTGACGCATAGAAATAACTAGTTGACAAGATAACATAACATGATTAAATGGACCCACATGCAATTGGATTGCATATGAAAGCCCATGAATTCTGGTTGAATTAATTGTTTTACAACTAATCATCGTATGAAAGTGGATTAGCATGATGCATGGATGAGGAAAACAGCAAAATAACAACAATAGAAGCAAATGGAAATAAGGTTTAGCAAGTTTGGAAATTCATTCATTAAGTTAGGAAATTTTGGTTACTTAAAGGTGTCACACAAGCATTTGTTGTTTTCATCAAGTTAAATTGTTCAAAACAGATAACAAAATTTATATTTGAAAAGAAAACAAGATTTTAGTTGGAATACATGTTTCACTTGTTGAAAAAGGATTTCAAATAAATTACTTATGAGTTAAGCAAGTTTAAGCAAGAATTAAATGAATTTAATTCAAACATGAACTTATTTGAATTTTTAATTGTCCAAAGCATTAAACCAAATTCATATTTCAAAAGTTTATACTTTTATGGTTGGAAAACATATTTTATATGTCCCAAAAGAATTTTAGTTGATTAAGTTATGAATTTAACAATATTAAATTAATTAAACAAGATTTAAATCATTTAACCAATTTTTATTATTCAAAACAGGAAACAAATTTTATATTTGGAAAGAGGGTTTAATTTTGCATGGAAAACATATTTCATTTGTGGAAATTGGATTTAAAATGAGCAAGTTATTATTTTGGCAATTTTAAACGCAATAATTAAGAAACAGTTGTTTTCAGCAATTTAAATTATTCAAAACAGCAAACAAAATTTATATTTGGAAAGTACATGAAAAGTTGATTGGAAAACATATTTAGTTTGTGGAATTTGGAATTTTTATGAACAAGTTATGAATTTTGCAAGTTTAAGTGAATTTGACAAGTTTTCAAATTTTGCACCAATTTAAAATATTCAAAACAGGAAATAAATTTTATATTTGGATAGAACATTTAATTTGGTATTGAAAACATATTAAAAATGTTGGATTTGTAGTTGGGATGAATTTCTTATGCATTTTAGAAGATTGGGTGCAAATCTGCCACTTTTAAACCATTAGGGACTTAGGAATAATTGTTACAGGGGCTAGAAAAGATTACAAGGACCTAATGGTGATTATCAGGAAGTTTCTGTACCAATCCATTGGGAAAAAAAGGTTTGTTTTAATTGTGGGAGGGGGGATTCGATTGGTGATGGAAAGGGTGGCTCGGTGGGGTTATGGTGTGGCTTGCGGAATTCTATTTTCTGAAACTGAAACCGAACAGGTACAGAGATCGACAGGGACTTGGCCGTCGGCCTGCTGCTCGCCGGAGGGAGCTGCCGCGAGGGGTGTAGGGCGTGCGTGCGGTTGGCGGAGAAGGTAGAGGGGCGAGAGGATGAGGGAAAGGGAGGAGTACCTCGAGCGGACGCTCGTCGAGGCAGCAGGTCGAGCAGAACACGTGCAGCAGCAGGGCGCGGTGGCGGCTTGGATGGGATGGCGCCGGCGGTGGGGGCCCTCCCGGCCCTAGCCGAGGGGGGGAGACGGTAGCCCGCGGCTCGACGTTTCCATTCCCGCCCCCTCCCTGGTCGGAGGAGGGCCGGAGCTCCGGCGACCACCGGAGGAGGAGGAGGCAATTCGGTGGAGACGGGTTCAGTTACAGGAAGAACAGGCAGCGAGCAGAGAGGTGGAGGCGACGGCGCAGCTCGAGAGGGAGGAGGGAGGGAGGATTAGGGCAGGCTAGGGAGGTCCTAGGGTTAGATATAGGGGGAATAGGGGCACTGGTGGCCGTCTGCTCCCTGTACCTGCAGACGTGGACAGGGCAGATGCCCTGCCGTACGAGGAAGATGACCACCAGGTAAGCGAGGGGGGTACCGGGCCTATTCTGTGGGCTGGGCCTGCGCTGGCTTCCCCCTTCTGGTAAGTTTTCCTTTTTAGTTTTTCTTCTTCTGTGTTTTTTTTTTTGCAGAAAAATGAAGAGGAAGAAAAAGGAGGGTTTTGGGTGGGTAAAAATTTAGGAAAAATTAGGGTGAGTTGGTTAGCTCAACACCTACCAATGCCAACCTTGTTTTTTGAAAAATTCAAATTTATTCGTTGTGTTGTAAATTGCTTTGAATTTGAATGAATTTTGGTTAATAATTTGTTATCTAAAACAAGATTGTTAATTATGGTAATCCAATGAGTTTAATTGGAAACAAGGAGTACATTTGTTTTGGTATTTTTCACAATTTGAAAATGGTGCTGTTTGTACAATGCAATTGGATTTTGAATGTGATTTGGAAACAATTGATTGATTAAAACCATCAATTTAACAAGTGATCATTATGGAATTATTTGGAAACAAAAGAGGTTTTGGTTTGCATTTCTTTATTTGAAAAAGGTTGTAACATGACAAGTATGAAAACAAAGTTGAATATTGTTTGAGTTTCATTATGAAAACAAATAAAAACAGGTGCAAACAAATAGTAAACAAATGCAAACAAGGGAGTAAAATGATGACATGATGCAATATTTTAATAACAAGAAATCAAACATTCTAAATGGTAGGTTTTCATACTTGGGATGTTACAAAACGCCCCCCCTTGAAGGAATCGCGCCCCGAGATTCCTACTGAGAAAAGAAAAGGTCCGGATACTTCTTGGGAAGATCCTCTTGAACTGTGACACGTGAAACACATCGTGCACCTTGGATAGACGTCAGGGAATTTGCAAACCACCGGAACATTTTGAAGTAAAGGTAGAGGTTTTGTATTGAGGGTGTATAGCTGGATAGAACTTGATTCATTTGGAGAATAGACTATCTGGTCCGAAAGGTGAAACAGCGTTATTGACATCAATCCAATACCAAGAATGACATCAATGTCAGAATTTTCAAGTAGTATGAGAGAAGCAAGGAATATGTGGCCTCCCATTAGGATTTGATTTCTGTGACTGAACTTGGAAGTCAACATTTGAGATCCCGGGGAGTGAAAATTGATTTGATTGCTTAGTGGAACCAGAATTAGGTTGTATGTTGTGGAAAAGATCTTTGACACAAAGGATGTGATGCTCCGGTATCAAACAACACTTTAGCTGGAATAGAGTTTAGCAGATGAACGGGGAAACTTTGATTAGACGCCGGTAGAAGAATTGAAGTGGAAACAACAACAAGATTTCAACGGACGAAGGGTTCTTTAAAAGAACAGGATATTGAAGCAACATCGGGAAAACGATACCAAAACTCCTGAGGTACTACGGAAAAACCCATCCGGGCTTCTAAAGGATCAATATCTACTGCTTAAGGAATAGAGGATCTGCTTCCGGGGCTTACACGCCTCCGTTCTCAATCGTGAGTAGGCAACATGATAAATCATGTCACAACCACCTCCATTCCTATGGTCTAGTAGATATAACCATCCTAGAGAAACCAGAATTCGTGAAATCCTAACTTGAAAGTTTAGATGAAAAGGGAAAACAACGTTACACTTCCTTACCAGAAAAGGGAGGGTGGGTGTTGAAAAGAAGAAAAAGAACAGAATTCCTACTCTCACGTTTCATTTTTCCTATATAGCTACAAAATAGTTTCTAGACTCAACTGCGACCAGTAAAAAGGGATCCTACGGGCAGACAGGCTCTGATACCATTTGTCGCACCCGGACTTCTAAAGGATACTCGCCGTTCCGTTGAACAGTAGTAGATTGGATTACGGGGCTTACCGGCACCCGCGTCCTCTTATGAGTAGGCCAACACACGTATGTGTGACAACCAACCCCTACCTGTTCAGCGTCGACGTAAACTATCCCATAGAAATCAGGACACTTCCATTGACGTACTTCAAACCATACACACATGGTACGTCAACGGCGTTGAACAACTGATATCACAACAGATCTCTACGACACAAAAGATTGAAATAAGTTGCAAATGGCTCTCATTAGAGCAGAGATAGCAAATACAATCATTCAGAGGGCACATGCCCCAACAATACATCATTACATCACAGCGGAAGCATTCAACATGTCTGAGTACAGACAAGAACCAAATAGGCCTAAGAGGCCGGAAACGAAAAGACGGAGCCCATCCACGAAGTCTCGGATCCTGCCCGGGTCCGCTATCTACTCGTCAGCAGTCTCGTCATACTCCACGTAGTTGCCACCATGTAGATCCTCGGAAACGTAGGTCTGCGGAAACCACAGCCCCAAAGGGGTCAGTACATAAACGTACTGGCAAGCAAGACTCACAATTCACCAAAGTGTAACCCGTCAACACCAAGCACAGATGCTTTGGGTTCAACGGAAGGAAGGGGATATAAAAGATGCTGCAACTGGCTGCGCTAACCAACTACAGGGAACTACAACTTCCAACTAACAGAAAGGGGATAAGATCGAGTATTGTAACCAACTGAAAGATAACTTCAAACAAACCCATCCTGGATCTCGCCCCTTATCCAAAGAAGCAATCCGAGGATAACTCACACAGTTGTATTAAAGGTGAATCAAGTTATTGTGTCATCAACCTATTACTAGTCAAGTTATTAATCATTGGGTGTAACATGTTTGATCATTATGTTTAAGTTGTCCTGAGTACTTGTTAGCCAGTACTTTCACCAAGTAATCCATAACCGCGGAAAACACGGCTTCTAGAGAAGATTATCCCTGCAGGGTTGCACCAATTTGGCCGTACACGCAAGAATATCCCGCCAGATGGAAATGCACTTCCACCAAGCGGGGTACTCTACACAACTCAACTCTTCTTCGCATCAAGCCCAAAGAACCTTGGGCGCACGGCTAATCGAGCCCCGAAGAAAAGGGACCCTCATAGCACTCTAAGACCGTGTCCCCCTATATGCCGACTACGAAAGTTCCACCCGGGATCCAAGGGCTCGCAAGATCATGCATGCAGCAAATGGAAAACCCGAACTAAATGAGGCGATTTGGACGAGATGCGAATCGAGTCAAGTTGAGGGGGGCGCCCATACTCGCTTCCCACATGCGGTTAGTGCGCTCATCATGGATCAGTAGACAAGACCCTTTTCCTATTAGGGTCGACACTAGCAGGCCTCAAAACCACAAAGGGCCTCCTGCCGGTGCCTTATCATCAAATTTATTATTTAACAATAACATTAGCATGATTGATTGATTAAACATCGAGCCCCCAGAACATAATAACGATATAGTAACTGAAGATAACGGGTAACAGACTCGAGCAAAACAACCTAAGCATGCTAGTAAGACACGGGCAACAAGCAATGGTTATAGGTATGGAGGTGAGGCAATATCAGGGTTCAGGGTATCATGTGATGGGTTCGTAACAGAAACAACTACTACTAAGGCTAGCAGAAAAGAACAACGGAAAGTATCGGTAACCAATGTTGAAAAGAACACAGTGGTTCATGTGAGTGATAACTTGCCTGCAAAACCCAGTAGCCTGGTACTGAGCTAGATCCTTAGAAGGGGTGTCGTAAGTATCGTCGGTCTCAACGTCGTCGTGTATCCGAGAAGAAGCAAACAAACAATGCAGAAAGATAAACAATCAATATCATGGCATAGTGCACAAACATGGGATGATGCATGACCATTTAATTGACGCATAGAAATAACTAGTTGACAAGATAACATAACATGATTAAATGGACCCACATGCAATTGGATTGCATATGAAAGCCCATGAATTCTGGTTGAATTAATTGTTTTACAACTAATCATCGTATGAAAGTGGATTAGCATGATGCATGGATGAGGAAAACAGCAAAATAACAACAATAGAAGCAAATGGAAATAAGGTTTAGCAAGTTTGGAAATTCATTCATTAAGTTAGGAAATTTTGGTTACTTAAAGGTGTCACACAAGCATTTGTTGTTTTCATCAAGTTAAATTGTTCAAAACAGATAACAAAATTTATATTTGAAAAGAAAACAAGATTTTAGTTGGAATACATGTTTCACTTGTTGAAAAAGGATTTCAAATAAATTACTTATGAGTTAAGCAAGTTTAAGCAAGAATTAAATGAATTTAATTCAAACATGAACTTATTTGAATTTTTAATTGTCCAAAGCATTAAACTAAATTCATATTTCAAAAGTTTATACTTTTATGGTTGGAAAACATATTTTATATGTCCCAAAAGAATTTTAGTTGATTAAGTTATGAATTTAACAATATTAAATTAATTAAACAAGATTTAAATCATTTAACCAATTTTTATTATTCAAAACAGGAAACAAATTTTATATTTGGAAAGAGGGTTTAATTTTTCATGGAAAACATATTTCATTTGTGGAAATTGGATTTAAAATGAGCAAGTTATTATTTTGGCAATTTTAAATGCAATAATTAAGAAACAGTTGTTTTCAGCAATTTAAATTATTCAAAACAGCAAACAAAATTTATATTTGGAAATTACATGAAAAGTTGATTGGAAAACATATTTAGTTTGTGGAATTTCGAATTTTTATGAACAAGTTATGAATTTTGCAAGTTTAAGTGAATTTGACAAGTTTTCAAATTTTGCACCAATTTAAAATATTCAAAACAGGAAATAAATTTTATATTTGGATAGAACATTTAATTTGGTATTGAAAACATATTAAAAATGTTGGATTTGGATTTGGGATGAATTTCTTATGCATTTTAGAAGATTGGGTGCAAATCTGCCACTTTTAAACCATTAGGGACTTAGGAATAATTGTTACAGGGGATAGAAAAGATTACAAGGACCTAATGGTGATTATCAGGAAGTTTCTGTACCAATCCATTGGGAAAAAAAGGTTTGTTTTAATTGTGGGAGGGGGGATTCGATTGGTGATGGAAAGGGTGGCTCGGTGGGGTTATGGTGTGGCTTGCGGAATTCTATTTTCTGAAACTGAAACCGAACAGGTACAGAGATCGACAGGGACTTGGCCGTCGGCCTGCTGCTCGCCGGAGGGAGCTGACGCGAGGGGTGTAGGGCGTGCGTGCGGTTGGCGGAGAAGGTAGAGGGGCGAGAGGATGAGGGAAAGGGAGGAGTACCTCGAGCGGACGCTCGTCGAGGCAGCAGGTCGAGCAGAACACGTGCAGCAGCAGGGCGCGGTGGCGGCTTGGAGGGGATGGCGCCGGCGGTGGGGGCCCTCCCGGCTCGAGCCGAGGGGGGGAGACGGTAGCCCGCGGCTCGACGTTTCCATTCCCGCCCCCTCCCTGGTCGGAGGAGGGCCGGAGCTCCGGCGACCACCGGAGGAGGAGGAGGCAATTCGGTGGAGACGGGTTCAGTTACAGGAAGAACAGGCAGCGAGCAGAGAGGTGGAGGCGACGGCGCAGCTCGAGAGGGAGGAGGGAGGGAGGATTAGGGCAGGCTAGGGAGGTCCTAGGGTTAGATATAGGGGGAATAGGGGCACTGGTGGCCGTCTGCTCCCTGTACCTGCAGACGTGGACAGGGCAGATGCCCTGCCGTACGAGGAAGACGACCACCAGGTAAGCGAGGGGGTACCGGGCCTATTCTGTGGGCTGGGCCTGCGCTGGCTTCCCCCTTCTGGTAAGTTTTCCTTTTTAGTTTTTCTTCTTCTGTGTTTTTTTTTGCAGAAAAATGAAGAGGAAGAAAAAGGAGGGTTTTGGGTGGGTAAAAATTTAGGAAAAATTAGGGTGAGTTGGTTAGCTCAACACCTACCAATGCCAACCTTGTTTTTTGAAAAATTCAAATTTATTCGTTGTGTTGTAAATTGCTTTGAATTTGAATGAATTTTGGTTAATAATTTGTTATCTAAAACAAGATTGTTAATTATGGTAATCCAATGAGTTTAATTGGAAACAAGGAGTACATTTGTTTTGGTATTTTTCACAATTTGAAAATGGTGCTGTTTGTACAATGCAATTGGATTTTGAATGTGATTTGGAAACAATTGATTGATTAAAACCATCAATTTAACAAGTGATCATTATGGAATTATTTGGAAACAAAAGAGGTTTTGGTTTGCATTTCTTTATTTGAAAAAGGTTGTAACATGACAAGTATGAAAACAAAGTTGAATATTGTTTGAGTTTCATTATGAAAACAAATAAAAACAGGTGCAAACAAATAGTAAACAAATGCAAACAAGGGAGTAAAATGATGACATGATGCAATATTTTAATAACAAGAAATCAAACATTCTAAATGGTAGGTTTTCATACTTGGGATGTTACACAGGCGAGCCGCGGCCGGGTCTACGGTACACGAGCCTGCAGCAGTGCCACACCCGGCCGTGCCCCCTGCAGGATCGCGTGTTTCTCGAGTGAGGCCAGTACTGACTAATCTTGCTGGGCCCAAGTGTCTATCGGATAACATCAGCGCTGAGCCTTACCCGGATAAGTTCAAGGAACCGGGTAAAGTGGTGAACTATGAGCCGACTATGGATCTAGAAACATGGTTGAGCAGCTATGAGATGGCTATGTCGATTCGCAACGCATCTGAAAATCTTCAAGCCAAGTTCATGTACTTAATGATGTCAGAAGGAGCAGCAAAGTTGTGGTTCAACAATTTACCTGAAGGATCTATCAAGTCATGGGGTGAGTTGAAAACTGCGTTTATCAAGCACTTTCACGGGGCGTGCAGGAAGTTGTTTACTATTGACGATCTAGAGCGGTGTGTGCAAAAGAAGGGAGAATCGGCGCGCAGCTGGTTGCGCCGGGTTATGGAAATACTTCACTCGTCCACGGATATTCAGCCAAAGGATGCGTTACAAGCTATGGCAAAGACAGGCAAGTATACACCTTTAGTGCAAAACCTAACTCGCATGAAGTCTAGTCGGAATGCCTCGGAGGTTACGATGGGAGAACTAATGGATGCATGCAACAAGCACGCTGCTACGGATACCACAGAAGAGGACGTTGATGATAAGAAAGCAAAAGCAAACACGAGCAATAATGGAAGAGCCGGCAATAGATCAACACCGGGTAACAATGGCGGTAACAATGGAAATAACCAGAATAAGCGCCTGTTTGAGGGGAGCTCCGAGTTTGTCGGTAACACAGAAGATGGGTCTTCGAGACCCAGAGCAGAAGGAAATTTTAACGGAGGAAACTTTAATGGAGGAAATTACCAGGGGCCACCACGGCCGGGTAACCACTGGGATGTGTACAAGATACCGTGTCCGCGACACAGCAGGAACGGTAGGCCGGCTAACCACTCATTGGAGCAGTGTGTAGATTTACAGAGATGGAAGAACAAGGAAGTAAACAAGGCCATGAGAGGTGCAGGCCGGGGAGGAGGACCGGGTCCATGCGTAAACCCGGGCAACGGCCCACCCCCAGCAGGCAACCCAGGAGGTGGAAATCCGGGTAACAACCAGGGTGGAGCTGGAGGTTTCCAAGCTAACCCCAAGCAGTTGGGACAATATCGTACACACTACAGGAATTTCCAACAAGGATAAAAAGATACTCAAGAGAGCAGTGAACACGGTCAATTCAGCTGTTCCAAGGTACCTAAGATGGTCGGATCAAGAGGTGACGTGGAGCAGAAGGGATCACCCGGAAACAATAGAACATCCGGGAGTGCTAGCATTGGTGGTTGCGCCGCAGGTCAATGGTTATGAGCTAAAAAAGGTCTTAATGGATGGTGGAAGTAGCATCAACATCTTATATTGGGAAACTTTCTTACGCATGGGTCTCAAGGAGTCTCAGCTACAGAAAAGTTCAACAGTTTTTCACGGGATTGTGCCGGGTCACTCGGCGTTCCCCGAAGGGAAGATCACTTTGGAGGTTGCTTTTGGAGAATCAAAGGACAATTTCCGGGTTGAGTGGCTCACGTTCGAGGTGGTAAAGTTGCGCAGCCCTTATCACGCGCTATTCGGAAGGCCGGCTTACGCTAAGTTCATGGCCAGGCCGTGTTACGTATACCTACAGCTAAAGATTTCGGGTCCTAAGCAAACCATTACCATACATGGAAACCGGATTATAGCGGCTGAGTGTGACGAAGGAGACGCGGCAATGGCGGAACAGGCTTGCAGGAAGGAAGAACTCAAGTATTACCGATCTCAAGTAGACCCGGATGATAGAACAGCATTGAAGAGACCAAACACTGAAGATGAGAGAGCAAAGTTTAAAGCAGCACAAGATACCAAGATGGTGGCCTTTGTCGAAGGTGATCCCTCTAAGCAATTTGCTATAGGATCTAACCTGGACAATGAGCAGGAAAAAGCACTTGTGGAGTTTATTCGTTTGAATCAAGATGTTTTCGCTTGAACACCTAGCGATATGCCGGGTATTCCTACAGAGCTAGCAGAGTACAGCTTGCATGTTGATCCCAAGTCTAGGCCCGTGAAGCAAGGCCTGAGAAAAATGAATGAGGAAAGGAGAAGGGCTATAGGAGAAGAAATTGCTCGGCTATTGACAGCCGGATTCATCATGGAGGTATTTCACCCGGATTGGTTGGCAAATCCGGTTCTAGTAATGAAAAAGAGTAACGAGTGGAGGATGTGCATAGATTATACGAGTCTCAACAAGCATTGCCCAAAGGATCCATTTGCCCTTCCACGGATAGACCAGATCATAGATGCAGTGGCTGGAAGTGACCTGTTATGTTTCCTGGACGCATATTCCGGGTATCATCAGATCAAGCTCAAGAAGGAAGATTGGGAGAAAACATCGTTCATAACCCCTTTTGGGGCCTTTTGTTACAAAACCATGACCTTTGGATTGAAGAACGCTGGCACAACTTACCAGCGGTGTATTCAGAAGTGCTTTGAGGACCAAATCGGACGCAACGTTCATGCTTATGTGGATGATGTGGTGATCAAGACCAGGAAAGCGGAAACATTTATTGATGATCTAAAGGAAACATTCAAGAACCTGAGAAGATATCAGATGAAGCTCAATCCCACCAAGTGCGTATTTGGAGTTCCAGCGGGAAAATTACTCGGTTTCATTGTCTCAGAAAGAGGGATTGAGGCAAACCCAGACAAAATCAAAGCTATCCAGAGTCTGCAAAAGCCGGAAAACCTGAAGCATGTTCAGAAGCTTACAGGGTGTGTAGCAGCATTGAGCCGATTTATATCCAGACTCAGAGAAAGGCAATACCCTTATACCGGCTCTTGAGAAAATCCGATAAATTTGTTTGGGACCAAGAGGCGGACGAGGCGTTCGAGGCGTTAAAGAAGCAGTTATCTGAGGCACCAGTTCTGGCAGCCCCGGGTCCCAAAGAGCCCATGCTATTGTACATTGCAGCTGGACCCCGGGCGGTTAGCGCAGTGGTTGTTGTCGAGCGCAAAGAGGATGGAAAAGATCACCCGGTCCAGAGACCGGTTTATTACGTCAGCGAGGTATTATCGGAGGCAAAGCAGCGCTACCCACATTGGCAGAAGCTGGTTTTCGGGGTCTTCATGGCCAGCCGGAAATTGAAGCCATATTTTCAAGAACACCCCATAACAGTGGTTAGCTCTATACCAATGTCGGATATCATCAGAAACTCGGATGCAACAGGTAGAATAGCCAAGTGGGCCATTGAGATGGGAGATTATCACATCAACTACGAGCCCAGGTCAGCAATCAAGTCCCAAGCTTTAGTTGATTTCATTAATGATTGGACTCACACTAGCATGCCCACAATGACACCAAGTTCCGAGTCTTGGGTAATGCACTTTGACGGTTCCAAGCAATACGAGGGATCAGGAGCTGGAGTGGTACTCACATCACCCAAAGGAGACAAGTTGAGCTACGTGTTGCAGATCCACTTTGATTGTTCCAACAACGTGGCCGAGTATGAGGCACTATTGCATGGACTGAAAGTAGCCAAGGAAATGAACATCAAGCGGATACGATGCTATGGAGATTCAGACCTTGTGGTGCAACAAGTCTTAGGAACTTGGGATAGAAAAGATGCAACTATGGCAGGATATCGCAGAGAGGTAGACAGGGTTGCCGGGTGTTTTTCCGGGTATGAGGTGGAGCATATAGACAGAAGAAAGAACGAGGCAGCAGATGCACTCGCCAGACTCGGCTCACGCAGAGAGCCGGTTCCACCCAATGTTTTCCTGGACGAGCTATGGCGGCCATCAGTTAAAACCGAGTCTGAGGAAGAGGTGGCTAACCAAGACCCGGATTTGGAGCTCGTGGCCACAATACGTGTCGTTTCCGAGTGGACAGAGCCGTTTCTGGCCTACCTATCACGGGGCGAGTTACCGCAACAGGAAGTATTAGCAAGGCAAATTCTGAGGCGAGCAAAGGGCTATTCTATCATCAATGGGGAGCTGTATAAAAGAAGCGTGGCAGGAGTCTTTTCACGCTGTGTAGCACCAGAAGAAGGCCGGCAGATCTTGAAGGAAATCCACGAAGGTGATTGTGGGCATCATGCGTCCACAAGATCCCTTGTGGCCAAAGCTTACCGACACGGGTTCTTCTGGCTCACGGCCCTAGCAGATGCAGAGCGCTTGGTGGCAAGGTGCGATGGATGTCAAAGGTACGCTCGCCAAACTCATGTGCCGGCTATGGAATTGCGGACTATCCCGTTAACCTGGTCGTTTGCTGTTTGGGGTATGGATATGGTTGGCCCCTTTCACATGTCACCTTGCAAAAAGACACATCTCTTGGTGGCTATTGATAAGTTTACCAAGTGGGTTGAGGTTATGCCAGTTACCAATTGTGAAGCAATTACGGCGGTCAAGTTCCTGAAAAGGATTATCTATCGGTTTGGGTATCCTCACAGCATAATAACGGACAATGGAACCAACATGTCCTTGGGAGAGATGGAAAAATTCTGTGGAAACAATGGCATCCGCTTGGACATAGCCTCAGTGGCCCACCCACAGGCTAATGGATAAGTGGAGAGGGCAAATCAGGAGTTACTTTGTGGATTAAAGCCACGACTGCGAGTCCCGTGCATCAGAGCTGCTGGCGCGTGGGTTGAGGAGTTACCTTCAGTGGTTTGGGGAATCAACACCACACCTAACAGATCTACTCAGATGACACCGTTTTTTATGGTTTATGGTGCAGAGGCGGTATTGCCGAGTGACATTATCCATGACTCGCCTCGAGTGTCGGCTTACGTCGAGGTGGAGAACGAGAAGACCCGGCAGGACGCCGTGGATATGCTGGAAGAGCACAGGGAACAAGCCTTGGAGAGATCAGCCATATACCAGCAGGATCTGAGGAGATACCATAGTCGGCGGGTCAAAACCCGGGTCTTCCAGGAAGGAGACCTGGTTCTGCGCCTGGTACAGTCAAAGGAAGGAAAACACAAGGTGTCCCCACCATGGGAAGGACCGTTCATTATAAGCCGGAATCTGCACAATGGATCGTACTACTTGATAGATGCACGAGAAGAGTCGGCTACTGTCAATGACACCGCTCATACAACTTCATCTATGCAAGAAAGAGAAAGACCATGGAACGTGGCTCAGCTGCGTCCCTACTATACCTAGAATAGGCTAGATTCACAAGTGGAATTGCACGATGTAACAGGCAGCAGGTTTCAGAAGCACTCTTTTCCTATCCAGGGTACCTAAGGGGACTGGAGGGTTTTTAATGAGGCGGCTTGCTGACCTAACTTTTCTCATATCAATAAAGAGATGGTTAAACAATATATTGTTCCTTTCTGTGTGTTTTTTGTCTAGTTTTTATTTCTGTTGTTTTCTATTTCTTTTCCAGGTAAGTGTTATTTATTGTTCTTAATATATTAGTTTTTCTAGTAAATTGCATATATCTAGGTCTTGGGGGCTGATTGCTTGAATAGCACAGTTGCAAACTCAAAGACCCGGCCATGATGCCATTAAGTTATAAGGGCCGATTACTTGTAATAAGTACGGCTGCAAGCTTATAACCGGACAATAGAGCCAAACTTTCTTGACCTTTCTTGCTTAAGCTTGATGCGACTCGCACTAAAGTGGCATGCTTTGCTAGCGTATGATTACAATCAGTCATGATGCCCAATGGGACTTGCCTGACCCTGTTTTTGTACAGCTATGGCAACATTGATTATCTACGCGAAAGCCGGCTTATAGTAGAAGAAGGTCAAAAGGGTCATCTAAACCACAAGTTATGCAGAGCACAAGATTAACAGCCGGAAACTCAAAGTATATTAAGCATAGCTTCAAACCTACGTGAACGGATCTAGGTTTTAGGCCTTACCAGAAATAATTTGTTCTTCTGGAAAAGTCCAAAACCCCAGACTCGGAAATTCGGGCCTTGGGGACTTGGGAATTTGAAAAAAGAAACAAATTATCTAGATATTCAGCTCAAAAACCCAAAAATCCGAGTCTTGGGGACTTGGGGACTTAGAAGAAGTCCACTTGTCAAAACCCATGAGACCCGGAAACCGAGTCTCACAAAAAGGAACTATAGCGAAAAGTCGGAAAACCAGGAATGAAAAAGCTCAAAGTTAAGAAATATCAAATTCACGCAAAGGTCAGAAGGGACATGAAAGATATTAAGGTTTTAAATGTATTACAAACCAGGATAGTAGTATCAAAAAGTGCACAGGCGCACTATCAAAAGAATAATTGTTTTAAAGGCCCATTGGCCGAATGAAGTGTTTGAGACGGTGGCAGATAAAAATTTCACTCGGCCCCCTTGGTCGAGTCTTCAGTCTTGTCCTTGGCGGAGGGGTCTTGGTCTTGGGTTTGCTCTTCAGGGGCCTTCCCAGCATCTTCACCCGGATTAGCAGTGCCAGCGCGCGCGGGAGGAGGAACAACCGGCGTAGAGGTTGTAGGCGCAATATCGGCCTCAGCTTTCTTCTTCGCGGCATCTTCCCTCATTTGCGCAGCTTCCGCCTTCCACCGTGCCAGCATGTCATAGGGCTTAGGAGGATCCGACTTAATTGTCTTATCTTCAGCATCATATGGTGGCACAATCCGACTAACGTCCAGACTATCGGCAATCAGACTAGCCGAGTGACGAACCTCTGTTTGGATGGCTTTGTAGTTCTTGGCCGAAAACTTGGAGCCGTCATTGTTGAACTCTGGAAACCCGCCAACGAGCTTTGCCGGCTCAAGCTTGGGAAAGTACGCTTTAGCCAGACCAAGCCCCCGGGTTACTCCAACCCGGCATGACGAGCGCTTCCAGTGGTCAATCCACTCGGGGATGGTGGAGCACGCGTCAAGCAGCGTGCTCAAACTACCATGTCCAGTTCCCGGCCACTTCACAGCTTGCAGAACCCATTTGGTGCCGGCACAGAGTTGTCGGATTGTGCTCTTTATGGTCTTCAGCTTCGCTATGTCATCCTCATCTGGAATCTCGTCATCCGGCCCTGCAGAAAAACAGAAAGATTCAAGTAAGGAATTCCGAGTGTTTATCAGAATGAAAAATCCGGGTTACGATTAGTGAGTCGGGAATCATTACCAATCAAAGCACGATGAGTATCGGCAATCTGGGCAGATAGCTTGGTCAGTTCATCCTCTGCAGCATGGGATCTCTTTCTATATTTTCTCGCAAGTTTCCCCATCTTCTTGGCATCAGCTTCAACTGATTCACGCAGCTTCGTCTCCACCTCGAGGAGTTTGGTAGTTTTAGCCAACACTTCCTCAGAGTGGGTTACGTATGCCTGCGTGGAAACACAAGGAAGTATTAGTCGGACAAAAAAGAAATATCAGTCGGATATGCTATGAAAGTTTCAAGTAAATTATGCATAAGTTCACTCGGAACTTGGGGACTAGACAAATATACGGGCAGTATTAGTCGAATTTACCTCGTGCTTGGCTATCAAGGCTTCTAGAATGCCTTCTTCGTCAGCCCTCAGGGTATGCAGAGTGTCTAGCATCTGGGCAAAGCTCATATCCTCAGGTTTTGTACCGGAAGAGCCAGCGGCCTGGTTACTTGGAGGAGGAGTCCTTTCCGGCTCTGGGGGTGATACCCGACTAGCCTGGGTGTCAGGATTGGGAGTACCCATCCTTGTGCCCAGGACCTCGACATCGTCACCCCCGGGTCCATCAGATGGATTGGGAGACTCGGCCTCCTTCCTGGCCGAGTCTGTCAGTGGGTCTCTTCCTTGGTCTTCTTCTTCAGCGCTGCCAGTCGTGGCGTTCACATTATCAACCGGATCCTCAGTTTCCCGGTTATCCAGATCCATGTTGTCCGGGTCACTGATTGTAACCTGTGCACTAAGGAAAGTAAAAGAAATGGTCAGCATTGATGAGTAAAGGTTATCAGAGGAGCCAGTATATCGTATAGCAAGAAATGTAACTTAACCAGCATTCACCACGAAGTCCGCCGGAAGCTCGCTGCTAGACCCGGACGAGGCTGTTACAGGATCTGAGAGTGAGACCCGGAACTTTCCGGCTAATGGATGATTGGGGGAAGCATGTCTTTGAGGTGAATTGGAAGGACGAGATGGGGAAGTACCGGCACGGCGAGTTGGGGACGTGGGGATACCCGGGTTGAGGGGATCCTCACCCGGGGAGTTCCGGGTTACCCTGCGCATGGCTGGAGGAGGGTCCTTCAAGTATGGTGAATTGGATAATTGTTGATTAAGCTCACACATATTAGAAAATGAATACGGTTTGGAGGACATGGAGGAATATGGAACCTTGAATACGACCCCTCGCGGTTTCCTCTTGGCCCCAACCACAGCTTCCGGTTCTGCCTCGTTTTCGTCACTCTCGGTCTCCTCCCGGGTCTTCCTTGTCTTCTTTGTCCTCCTTATCCTCCATTCCTGAGAAGCATAATACACAGTCGGAAAAAGAGAAAGTATGGGAAGGTAAGTTAATAGAAATTAAGGTGGATGAAACCTGGATGGTACCTCCTTTCGAGTCAGCCGGTTCTTCGTCCTCCTCCGGGTTTTCGGAGGAAGGGGGAGTCTCGATGTTCCAAAAAGCGCTATCTGCCTGAAATAAAGGTGTGGCAGGAAAGGTTAGTAATTGCATCAAGTACGGATACAAGGATAAAGAGTAAGTGCCGGATCTTACCGCTGGAGCCGGATTGTCGCGAGTGTACGGCTCTAAGCCGGCTATCGTCCGGATCACTTCCACTTTCTCGGTTAGGAAACTTTTGATAATCTTGTTCGTATCACCAGCCGGATAGTTCCTCGAAGAGTAGCGGAGCGTATCCGTGACGTGCCCGGAATACTCGGACATCAGCTTAGGCCGGATGGCATTAGGCTGGATCCGGAAATTCACCCAAGTCTTAACTAAATTAAGCCCAAGGAGACCCTGGGCAGAAAGGACAGCAAGTTTGGCTAAGAGGGGTTGGATGGACTCCCTATCCGACTCAGAAGCAAAGGCATTGAAAGTATCGGAGAGATCAAGGAGGCCCTCGGAGAAACCCGGCAATCTCTTTTTGCCGGGTGGGGAGATGTCCCGGCAGTAGAAGAAGGACTTCTGCCAGTGCTTGACATGAGAGTTGAGGCTCAGAGTCGGCATCGGCGAATTCTTTCGCCTTTGGATTGACACTCCGCCGCAAGCCAGAAGGGCCCCGTCACCGCTTTCGTGGCACGGTTTGCATTGGAACAACTGAAGGAATAGAGCAAGGTTTGGGGGACGCATAGGTATGATTCACAGAGAACTATGAAATGAGTGATATTTAACATAGAGTTGGGCCCTATGTCAAAGACTCGGAGGCCATAGTGGCTAAGAAGTTCATGAAAAAAGGAGTGACCCGGGGGACGGAATCCCCGGATCACATGTTCTACAAAGCAGATTACCTCATCCGGACTAGGGGAGGGCCGGGTCTCATCTCCCAGGACTCGCCAGTGGATCTCCTCCTGGGAAGGCAGGACGCCCGACTCAGCGAGCTCGTCCAACTTGGCCTTGGTCACGGTGGACCTAGCCCACTTGGCGGATATGGACTGAGTCGGCCTAGCTTTTACCGGCTGTTTTCACTTATTCTTGGGTGCCATGTGCGTAGTCTACAAAGCAGAATATGAAGGGTGCAAAGTATAAGCAACTAAAAGATCCGGAAAATACAGATTATCCGAGTATCAAGGAGAAGTTACGGAAAATTTTGACAGGTTGCATCTAGGCGGAGAAATCTATGGAGGAATCTAAGGGGAAATTTATGACCATGAGTGATAGGAGAATGCTATCGAACCTAGCTTAAGCGATTGAATAAGAAAGAGTAAAGCATGAGTGATCCAAATCGATACGGAGCATGAAGATTACCTGCGGGCGGACCTAGATCTAATCTAATTCGAGCAAAAAGCTTAAAGATAAGGTCCAATGGAGGAAGAGGACTCATGGGTGAGGTTTGGAGGAGAGCACGACGGCGTCAAATGGCGCAGTCGCGGTGGCCCTTTGGATCTCCCGGTGAATCGCACGAGGGCGCGGCGGCGGTGGCTAACGGCGGCGCGGCGCAAGTCAAGGACGAGCGTAGACGGCGGCGGCTCGGTTCCGGCGGTCCTTCCGTGGGCTCCGTGGTGGCGTGGTGTTGAGCTTGAGCAAGAGAGCACCGAGAAAGGGAGGAGATGGTGAAGTGAAGCGTTCGATCTAGGTTTTCCCCTAGGCCACCTATTTATAGGTGCGGGCGGGAAAACCTAGACTAAGGAGCGGGAGCCAAAAATTTCGGGAGGGATACCCATCCGGATTTTTTGGGATAGGCATTAAGTACCCGTGCGCGATATTCGGAAAAGATCAGACCAAATCACTTCCGCGATATTCGGGCTGATTAGCGAACAAAGTGAGCCGGGTCTTCTGTGTTTTCCTCGGAGTGTTGACCCGGGAAAATGAAGATGGATTCGGAGAAAACCGGGTTGTTATATGGACCACCAGTGGAGTTAGGCCTAGCTGTTTATCAAAGCAACCTAACCCGGTCTTTCATGAACTTGTATGTTTGTTATATTTGCAGGGAATAGCATGCGCTTCAAGGAGAACCCCGTGAAGCCCAAGCTATTCTGGGGACTACTGATGGAGGGATGATAACCCGGTAGGCTAACGCCAATGTGTAACTCGGCCCAAAGGGAGCTGCGCAAGACCCGGCTTAGGGAGAAGGAGTTTCTAGAAGGCCCAAGAGTGTAGGCCTCGTAACCCGGATTGTGGGTTTCGATAAGGAAACTTAGGGTTTGTAAGCGGTGCCCAGGTAGGACTCCGAGTATGCCTTGGATAGGAAGCCAGGGGGCGGATATTATATAAGCCGGCCCCTAGGGTAAGATTAGACACGAGTTAGACTAGCTATTCAAGTATCCCTTGTAACACGAGAGTTGAGATAGTAAATCTAGATCGGAGACTCGGCGACTTGATTGCCGGCTATCAGATCGTTTATCACCATGATTTCCCCTGAGCAAAACCCTCTCCCAAACACCAGAGTCGAATTGGCCCAAGACAAGTTACCCCTGGTAACGTCTGCCGTGATTATCCCATGACACTACCCCCTCCTCATCACAGGAGACATCAACAACGATGGAGATGGAGGTGGAGTCGATGGAGATGGCTTCCGGGGGCACTTTTCCGTCCCGACAGGGTGCCAGAACATAGATTTGTCCCTCAAAACTTACCGATGGCGGCGACAGAGCTACGGATGTTTTTGGAGGAAAAGGCTGATTCTCCTAGGGTTTTCCCTCGGAGGAGTATAAATAGGAGAAAGGGCAAAGGCGGTGGAGCCCTGGGGGCCCCACACCACCCCACGGCGCGGCCAAGGGGGGTGCGCCGCCCTATGGTGTGGGCCCCCTGAGGCCCCCCTCTGGGTCTCTTCGGGACTCCGTGGAACCTTCAGGAATTCTAAGACTTTTGGGCTTCGAATTTTCCAATTCCGACAATATTTCCAGAACAACTTTTCTGAAACTAAAAATAGCAGAAACATGGAACTAGCTCTGTGGCATCTTGTCAATAGGTTAGTCTAGAAAATCGATAAAAATGGCATAAAGAAGGGAGAAAACATGTAGCAATTGGCATAATATCATCATGGAACATCAGAAATTATAGATAAGTTGGAGACGTATCAGCCACCAGTCAACAATATCCCGGCCCCTTTCCGTGGCCATTAGCCTAAGAGCATCTCCAGCCGTTCGCCCCCCAGGGGCGATTTTCGGCGCTATTTTTCACCCTGGGGGGAACCGCTTCCCAGCCATGTACCCAGTCGAAGTGCGCCGGACGGTTCATGTTCGCCCGAATTTGCACAGTTTTACTTTTTTTTGCCCAAATTCGATTAAATTCGACCTAATTCGGCATGATTTCGGCACAGAACATATATTTATCACAAAATTTGTCACACAAATCGCCGAAAACCAAATATTTCAACATAATTAAACAAGTTTTGAGCACAAATGAAACTAAGCGTTGCCTTTGAGTCTCCAGAGATGCTCCACTAGATCACGCTGTAGCTCTTGGTGCACCTGGGGGTCTTGGATCTGTTGTCGCCTAGCTAGATATGCATTACATTATGGCACCTAATGATCGACAGTTGCAAGAGGACCATGTCTGAAATATGGTTTAGTGTCAAACACTGGGTCGTCACGCTCGTCGTCGATGATCATGTCGTGCAAGATCACACAACAGTTCAGCACCTCCCACATATGCTCCTTGGACCAAGTCAGAGCAGGGTACCGTACAAGAGCAAATCGAGATTGAAGCACACCAAATGCTTGCTCGACGTCTTTCCTGCAAGCCTCTTGGCGCTGAGCAAACCAAGACTGCTTGCCTCTCGTACTGGGTCGGAGATAGTCTTCACAAATGTTGACCATCTTGGATAGATACCATCCGCTAGGTAGTATCCCTTGTTGTACTGGTGGCCATTGATCTTATAGTTCACTGGAGGGGCATGGCCTTCAACAAGATTTCCAAAGACCGGGGAGCACTACAGGACGTTGATGTCATTGTAAGTTCCAGCCATTCCAAAGAAGGCGTGCCCAATCCAGAGGTCCTCTATAGCCAGTGCCTCAAGTATCACACTGCAAGATCCTTTCGCGCCCTTCTACATCCCCTGCCAAGCAAACGGGCAGTTCTTCCATGCCCGATGCATACAGTCGATGCTTCCAAGCATTCCCGGAAATCCTCTTGCTTCATTCTGTGCTAGGATCCGAGCAGTGTCCTCAGCATTGGGTGATCTCAAGTATTTTGGGCCAAACACTGCCACCACTTCTTTGCAGAATATCTTCAAACACTCAAAGGCGGTGGACTTAGCCATGCGCATGTAGTCATCTTGGGTGTCGCCGGGAGCGTCGTATGCAAGCATTCTCATAGCCACAGTGCACTTATGGAGCGAGGTGAATCCAACCGTTCCGATGCAATCCTTCTTGCAAATGAAATAGTTGTCGAACTCCCGAACATCATGCACAATGTCGAGGAAAAGCTTTCGGCTCATGCGGAATCGGTGCCGAAACACTGCCTCGTCGTGCAATGGAGCATCGGCAAAGTAGTCGGCGTAGAGGATGCAGTAGCCCTCCACTCGCTGTCTCTCTTTGCCCTTCCAGCGACCGAACTTTGATCCACCACGTCGGGGTTTCGCGTTCTTGCGACAAGAGCGGCGAGGCACATGAGGTGCTCGGCGTTGTCGACGGCTACGTCGGCTTCCTCGTCCATCAGAGTGGCGAACATCTTCTCATCGTCGGAGTCCATTGCCGAACAGGAAAAACGCCAACACCTCACGGGCGTGCTGGAGAGCCGGCTGCCTGTGGCCTCGCCTAGAAGCGGCGAGCTCGCCGAGAGGAGGGAGGGATGTTGACGTGTCTACGGTGGGGCTACGGCAGGCAGCTGCGGCGGCGAAATGGCTTCTAGCGGCGGCGCGACGGTTTAAGGTCGAGGGGCGGTGCCGACATCAGCAAGGGAGAGAACGTGGATGGGCGATATGGGGCGAGGGAGGGGAAAGAGAGCGTGGAAAAGTCGCCCTTCGCCTGACTATGCTGGCCCACATACGTGATTGTGCTTCCGCCGGATCCCCCAGTAGCCCCGCAACGCGCTGGGTTCGGCCTGGGTTCGCCGGGCGCTAAAATGGTCCAAACCGGCGCTATTCGACGCGCTGGGGGCGCGAGTGGGCGAAAAAAGGCGAACCGGCGCTAAAAAGTGGAGATGCTCTAAGCCATTGGTCAGCAACCAAAACCGTGAACCCCTCCACCTCGAACCAGCTCAGTCCGAAGAAAAACCTCTTACTCCTAACGATCTGATCTCCACCCCGTTAAAGATCAACAGCGTATGGTTCGAGCCGAGACTAGTTTCCGCTCGGAGCACCGCCGCGAGAAGAGAGCATCAATCTCCAGAGCCACCGGCACCCTATCCAAGTGAAGTGTGTCGGCCCAAACAACACTAAGCTAGATCAGCGAAGCCCATTTTACTTTTGAGATAGATGAAAAGCCCACAATAATATTGTCAATCTTGTCTTCTTTTTGAACATTTGCCTTCCACAGCCTAATTCAGTTAAATACGTGTGGATCATCAGTGGAAGATAAGCGAGCACAATGCTTTGTACTTCAGTTTCCTATCCCAGTCTTTTGCAACCATCGGCTAGTTGAGATCTACTTTCGCAAATTACGGCATAAAAGATGAAACAGCGAAAGTTGTCCATCCATCAAAAGGTTACTTAATACGGTAACAATGAACTGGAGCTAATAGTCTTGCCACGATGCTTTTATCCATGCGTGTCCTGATCAGAACACCCAGATTACTCTACGACGAAGAAAGCCTTACTAGCATCTCAGAAAGCAAAATATTATCGAAACAGGTATTTATGCATGTGCAATTCGACAAACGGGAGCTTCTTCCCAGCTCCCAAGGTAGAAATACTGATGCGGTTCAACATTCATGAGTCGGAACTAAGCTTTTCAAAATACTGATCTACCGCAGCTCGCTTGCGGAACATCAGTTCACAGAACATAAGCAGAACTCTGAAACCTCCCCGCCAGCACGCGCACACATTAAAACACAAGCAGGATCAGTTCACAGGCGAGCTTCCATGAAACACAGCAAATTAACAAAACCATGAGCTTTTTTTTTAAAAAAAAAGGGAACAAAACCACGAGCTGAGTACGAATTAATCGAAGCAAGTCAATATGCCTTCAACCTTCATGCCAGTTGACTAGTGTGTACAGAAATTAAATAACAGAGAAGTTGTCAAGTTGAGAGATAATCTCCTACAAGTGCACTTCGCAGCTGTCTGGTGCACGCTACATATAGAGTGAATCTCCCGGCCAGAACATACAAAATAGAACCTACACCACCAACAACAACCCATTTCTGCATTTGTCACCGGATGTGAACTCTAGAGACCTGCAGGTCAAGTAATATCACCAGTCAAACAAATCTGGACAATTCAAACGGGAAAACCCATTGAGGTCATTCTCATAGATTCTGTATGACTCAAAGAGTAAACTTTAGCTTTAGTAGTAACTAACAAATCAAATATCACAGAGTTCATGTAGTACAAGCCTCAAGTAAGGGATCATGCATCATCTTAATGCCACTTCGATCGGTCCAAAACGACAGTCATTATTCTAATACTCTGCTATCATCAAGCAATACTTTCACCATGATTTTATGATAATATTAATACGCTAGTAAATATAAAAAAAAAGTGAGTAGTGATGAAGCAAGTTTACATTATGACATACGGTACATGCTCCTTCCTGAATTTAGTTGAGTTTAAACTGCAGCTGTGTCGAGGTCCTGTAATAGAGTACCAGACTACCTAACTACGTTTGGCTATTGCCTTCTTGAGGAAGAGCTTTCTGCTTGGTTCCTGAGCATGTACTGTATCAGTCTCCACAGATTTGGCTGGAGCAAGTTATTAATGACAGGCTTCTTTGAAAAATATGTTTGGCGGACAACAAGTGGTACACGAGGGAAATTTTTAAACAAATAGCCTAAAACTAGATTAATCATCCATAAAACTACAGTAACTGCAAGCGGAACGATTAACAGCAGTGTACTATTTAATGAATGCAGAAGTAACAAGGAAGAAGTAAACAAAACATCAAGGAAGCTGGATAGAAGGGAGCACAAACAAAAGAGCACATATAGATCTAGTAGAGAAGTAGCACATCAGTAGATGGAAGAGAAGGGGGTGGCAGAAAGCATAAGAAATTTGAAGAGAGTTGTTAAGGAAGGGATGAGGAAGCAAGTCGGCGAGAAAAGATCCAAGATGCCGCCTGCTATGAAAAAGCACCATTATGGGAGGTAGCCAGGTGGGCATTGACTGACCAAAGGGTTGTAGAGAAAATCTTACAATCGACTCTTGCAATTTGGTAATTGAGAATTGGTAGTAAAATGAAAGCAATACATTTTCTAAGAACAGTTCAGACACCTCAATATACATGCAGAAGATAAGCATACCTGCTGAACCGCTGAATCAAATAGCATATCCAACCGGACAATCACCTTACATATTGAGCGCCTCGTTATGCCCACCACCAGCACATATTTCTACAAGCATAAGAGAACCAACAATGTGTCATGTGGGCAGAGTATATGAGAGGCCTACAATGTAACCAGTATCAACTATCAACAAACCAGCACGCTACACAATGCCATTCCAATGAAAAGACAAATACAAACCAACAGTCATCAACTAGGTATTTCAAATAAACTCGAAGCTGTAATTTGTGAAGAATAGATCAGTCTTGACACAACGATAGTACTAGATAAACAAACCACACCTGCCGTCAAGTGTATTGAATATTTCCAGTATATATGTTCATTTGTATCATAGATATAAAAAAACATGCACGCTCATCCTTTTAGAGCATCTCTAACAGAGCCCTCAAAACGCGCGGAACCGTATAATAACTGCCAAAGATGGTTCGGAAACCGTAAAAATGACGATAGCAAAGCCCTCAAATTTCGCGAGACCGTAAATTTTTTTGAGGGCGCCCGGGAACTTGCCCGTCCAACCCAGGAAAGTGGGGTTTTGGCGACCGAACCGTAGGGCGAACCATGTCCCTTTCGCGCATTGGCGGGAGTGAAACTTCAGCCCGCGCAATCCCATCTTCCACCGCCGCCGCCGATTCTCCTTCTCCCCTTGCTCCGGCGAGCCAAGACCACCGCCCTCGGGACTCAATGGAGGGCGCTGATTCGTCTCTGGTCACCGTCCCCGTTGAGACGGCCACGGTGGCAGATCCAGATCCCGCCACCGCCCAGCAACTGGCGCCGGCCCCACGTCCCCGCTCCCGCCCCACGGCGGCCAGTACTGTCGACGCCATCGGCACGAAGCGGAGGCGCCTCGGGACCGCGGGTGCGGGACAAGCCCTGGCCGCTGGCGCCGCCACCGCCGATTCCCCGGGCGTGAAGAAGAGGGTCGCCGTGCGGAAGGTGAGGCGACCTGCCGCCGCCAAAGCCGCCGATTTGGCCACCGCCGCCCAGGGTCCGCCGCCAACTACGAACCCTAGGTATGAACTCCAGCGATTCCTTCGATTCCTAGCGCCCGATTCCTTCGATTCCAGCGATTTTGATTAGATTGTGCGCGATTCGTTTGTAGCACTTCGTCGGTCGACGGCAACAACTCCTTCGTTGACTTGTTGAACGCCGCGTCCGTGGACCTCGATTCCACCCCTCTCGGTGACTACGCATACGACCGTGAAGATGGGATACGCAAGGACGAGATTGAGCGAAGAAGAGTCATTGCGGAGGAGAACAAGTCCGTCGCCAAGCTACTTGCGGAGGAGAACAAGATCATGATGATGAACCGAGCTGACATGGACGCAATCACCTTGGAGTGGCATGACATCGCTAGGCGCGAGATCTTGCAACGGAGGAAGCAAGCCATGCTCAATGGCAATGGCGATGGTGGTGCTAGTGGTGGTGGCGGTGGTGGTGGTGGTGATGGAGGTGCCAGCGGTGGTGGAGGTGCCAGTGGTGATTCCGGCCATGGAGATGATGTGTAGGTCAATGGCAATGGCGGTGGATTCAGATGTTTAATTTTTTGATGCCTCAAAACTATGTTATTTGCTGAAATTCTGAACGTTCTGAGTATTTTGCTGCATAATTGTTTTTAAGGTTTCCGCGAAAACGAGCCGCGCAATAGCAGTACTCGTAAAGCGGAACCTTAAAACAGAACTGCGCGGCTCGTTTTCGGGCAAAAAACGCGCACTTTTCGACCCTTAAAACGCGTTTACGGTTCGGCGTTTTGAGGGCGCTCTTAGCTGGTCAGAACGGACATGTTATCTTAAGCTATTCTAAGCACATTCCACGCATTTTTGAAAAAGAAAGATCACATTACTAACAAAATCTGGCAACATAAGTGATCACGATTTAAATATTTACACAAATTTAGCCTGAAAAGAAAATGGATTCTAGTTATTAGTTTTCCCGGGTATAAACTATAAATGGACTGGTCGCAAGCAGGATACTCCTACAGGTGGTAACAGAACAGTTATTCATAAATTTAAAACCAAGTGGTTATTATGGATCTAAGACTATTAGCAATAACAATACCGAATGAATAAATATAACTAGGCCTAATTAAGCTTCCTAATGTGCCAGTCGAGCTAGATACTTTACTTGGTTCAAACTGTTTTTCATGCGGTTAACTTCCAACTGTTGTGCATTTCATCAGTCATAAAAAGTGGACTCCAGCTATGCACAAACACTATCGTTAGAAAATTCTTGCATCTGTCAATAGGCATGAAAGATGAAATCACTTCCAACTAGTCTACAAATTTTTGCTAATCACTAATCATTTTTTAAAACAAAGTTAACGATTGTTTTCTTGTATGGATACTCATACTTATAACAGAAACCATCCACATATAGAACCTAAAGTAAATCAGATGTCATCATCACATTTTTTTTATTATAGATAATAATCAATTAATCAATATATTAAAAGCCACCACACAGGCATCAGAACAGAACACCATCCAATTATCGAATAGGTTATGTTGTATCAGCAATGTAAGGCATGTTATTACCTGCAGTGTAAACACTTTCAAATGGATGATAGTAAGAAATGCCGTTGGTTTTGAAAAGCTTCTTGAATTTCAATGACTCAAGATGGACCATGAAGAGGCCAGCACATGTCCACAGAAACACAACATTGTTCTCCTCAGCAATCCCCTGTACGAGTAGGTGCCCTGTCACCTCTGAATCCAGGGAAAGTAGCTTGTCCAGTTCAATAGTTCTTGCAAGCCCCCATGAAGCAACACCGTCACAATCGTTCTTCCTCTTCCATAACTGGGCAGTGCAATCTGAGACTATGAAGCAACCTAGCCCACCACCCTCAGCCCGCATCATCCTGAAGCATTTGCCCAAATCCACTGGCAGTGGCATCACAGCTAGGCTCTGCTTCACCAAATCAAACTCAAGAATTCCATATGAATTCCCGGCAAGCAGCCAGTAAAGGGAATCTCCAGCCAGCACAGCATCATCTGTATAAACCATGGTGGGTATATGGGTCTCATTTGCCTCATATGGAAGCGGCGTTGAGATGAGATTTCCCCAAAGACCTGTCTTTGATGAGTAAACGCAGGCGAGTGCTCGTACATGTTGTTTGTCTTCACCGGCTGCCCCTACCAAGACCACCTGAAAGTGTTGGTCCTCTCCGACAGGGCGCAGCACGGCCCCATTGACCAGGCCCACGGTTTTCTCTAGGTCAAATGCCGCGGGAACGGCAATGTGGTGCTTGTCGCCGGTGATGGGGTCCCACACCAGGACCTTGCGGGGCTTCGAAAGGTAGACGAGGTAGAGACCATGGCGACATCCAAGGGTGATGGAGAGTTCGAAGTCGTCGCCACGCTGCAAGGAGAAGCGCCCAGGAGAGATACGATTGGGGGCCTCCAGAGTAGGTAGGAAGGAACGACCCCAATACTTATCGAAGAAACCGAGGAGGGGCGGGTTACGGCGGTGGCGGAGGCGGAACCGGCGGCAGAAGCCGGGGTCGGATACGAGGCGGCGCCAGCGCTTGCAGACGGCGGATGCGCGGGGGAGGGAGGAGGGCTGCGGCGGGAGTCGGAGAAGGATCTCGCAGAGGAGGTCGTCGTCGTCCAGCGGCCCGGCTGCCGGCGAGCGGCCGTTGTGGTGGCGGCGGCTGCTGCTGCTCATCTCGCCCTAGAGGCTAGAGCAGAGCTCACTCGTGCTGGGAGCGGTGAAGTGGTGGACTGGAACCAGCAGCCCACGATAAGCTGCTGGTGAAGTGTGGAATGGGGAGTGAAGTGAATTCTGTCAGCAAAAGCCCACGATAATATATGGAAAGAGTAAAAAAAAAAACGGATGAAGGAGCGACATTGTTTCTGACAACGCAACCATCCTCTGCTGCACATATGATGGCGCGACATTGATACTCCCTCCGTTCCGAAATATAGGACGTTAAAGGTTTTGACGTGCAAAATTTTCCACCCTACGCAATTTTTGAAGTTTCCTGTATTGCCCTCACAGTCGCGACTCGCGACAGCCACTCACCCTCACCGACAGGCTCTCATTCCCCTGCTCCCTCAAGCTCTCCACTCTGGTCTTGTCTACTCGCTCCTGCGTCGATCCCCGCCGCCGCCGGCATCTTCCTCACTGCTCCCCGCCCCCGCCTTGCTCCCACCACCTCGAACCGTCTCCCTACCCACCGCCGCCTTGCTCCCCACCAGCTAGAGTCGTCTCGCAACCCACCGCCGGCAGAGATTTGAGAAAAGGTTAGTTTTTTTGCACCGGCGACCTACTTCTAGGTGTGGAGGTGGCGGATCTGCTTGTGCTGGTGCTGGATTTTCTGTCTGGAGAAATATGTGGATGTGGAGCGGCGCCAGCTCGAGTTGCCGTGCGACGCCGGCTGCGGCGAGGTGCATGCCGCCATGGGGAAGCCGATGGGCGACAGGAGAAGGCGGGAGAGTGGAAGGGAAAGGCCACGGGGGCGGCGGCGGCGGGCGACTCGTTTGCAGTCTCCAGCAACGACATCAGCGCCCTCGTCGCAACTTTCCACTAGCCCGCGCACATCTGCATTGGCCAGCTGCAACGCTGCAAATTCGTGTTGCTGTTCTTTTCGTTCGTCTAGCGGCACATCCATCTTGCGCTACCTGCAACGATGATGGTGGAACTGTTGATCCCTCTGTCTCTCTCTGATCTCTTGGTTTGTTTTCGATTGTTTGATGGACCGGTCAGGTCGTCCGATTTTTTTTATCAATCCTGCACTGAACGATTCATATCAGTTTACCTTTTGCTTGCTCAGGTCACGTGTCGCGATCAGCAGTTGGCGATCAGCAGCTGCTCGCGGTAGGTAAGGCATTAGTTTGGTTAGGCGTCAGTCAGTGTGCGTCTCTGAAGCTAGTCGCAGATGTTTCAGTTAGGAGTAGTTTTGATTTTTGAAGCACATGCTACTAGAGCTGCGAGTCACTGACATAACCATTTTGATCTGAAGCGCACAGCTAGCAGCACCGTTGCCGACGAGATTGTGTGTAATTGTGCACATGAAAGATACTACTCCTAGGAGTACTAGCAGCAGTAGCAAATTAGTAGCAGTAGTGAACCAGGAGAAATCTAGGAGCCGACGAGAAGTAGCATCGCTACTGATTACTCCCATATCGACTAGGATCGGTACTGAAACACGTTTAACTACCATGTTGTACTAGGAGTAGCCAATTTTGCTACTGAATCAACTGAACTAGGTACCCCCAAGTACTCCAGTGATTTTATACAGTGCCGGTAATTTTTCTGCACCGAATTCTTTACAGCAAGTTCTAGCTTGGTCGTGTTCTCTTGCAGTTTAGATCCATTTTGAGTATGCAATGTGCAGTTCTAAGAGTATTATTGTGGTTGTTGTCCAAGTTATTGTACCTTGATCAATGGATGACTGATTCCAAGTGATCACATCACATCACATGATATCAAAGCCATAAAAATTGTGTTATTTAGAACATGTGCCGTGCAGGGTCCCTTAAGCCGATGTCCCTATACAGTGCGGCAAAATAAATAAAGAGTGTTCATATTGAATTTTCTTGGAGTACTAAGGTGAAATATTTTCTACTATTTGTAGCACATATTGAATTTTCCTTGTTTATGCTTGGTGGGGATAGGTTGTTAGAAGTGGAGTTATCAAGCTTATAACTTAAGACAAAGGAGCTGAGAATTTTTCTTATATGCTTCTAAAAATTCTGGTACTCCATAGTTCTGAAAAATATCACTGAAAGATTTTTGGTACTGCCAAATATTTTCACGACTTGGAGCTATACAATTGTAAGCTAGTTTTCGGTATGTTTTATCAGGAAACTGAGACATCAGAATACGCGCTGTCATAGTATAAAGCCCACAATGCTCAACACTACAAGAAACGTGGCATTTTATTTAAGATTGAATGTTCACGGTTGGATGACACTGCCATTTGATTTAATTACTTCCATTTATTCTGCAAAGATGGCTGTCCGACTTGTTCGTCATACCTGAAGCATTATGTTCTTCTACTATTTGGCCATCATGGAGTCCTTGTTCATCATAGGGTCCTTGTTCATTATGGAGTTCTTGTTCTTGCATTACTTCATCTTTGTCTACGGGTGACGTACAATTGAGGTATGGGACTACCTTATTGATGTGTGAATGTCGCAGGGCCGGAAGAAAATCATATCGAGGCGGTGAGGATCATAGCGACGTTAGTGCTGAACCTGGGTGAGTACGGTGCTGCTCCTGGGCGAGGCGACGAGTGCTGCTCCTAGGTGAGTACTGAACCGGAAGGAGTACGAAGCATCAGTTGCTGGGTTAGGTGAGTACTGAACCGGAAGGAGCACGAAGCATCAGCTGCTGGGTGAGTACTGCCGTACATCAAGCTCTGGTTGATTCTATGTGCATGAACTTGATGCTCTGGTTGAGTTCGATCGGCAGTTGCTGCTCCTGTTTTGTGCAGGATGTTGTGCGGGAACTGGGCGAGGCAGCACAAGATCTGGGCGAGGAGACAAGGCGAGGCAGCACAAGATCTGGGCGAGGAGGCGAGGCGAGGTAACACAAGATCAGGGCGAGGAGGCGAGGTAACACAAGATCAGGGCGAGGAGGCGAGGTAACACAAGATCTGGGCGAGGAGGCGAGGCGAGGCGACGAGATCTAGACCTGGGAGAAGATCTGGGCGAGGCGAGGTGAGGCAACATGGACTCGGGAGAGGATCTGGACAAGGCGAGGTGCTGCGATTTGCAGGAAGTTGATGAGGCCTGGGCGAGGCGAGGAGGAAGACGCACAATTTCAATCTGTTTCGCTGGGTGAAGAGTTTCCCAGCGCGGGATGGCATTAGCTGCAATTGGAGTTTTTTGTATGGGCAAACATGTCATTATGGCGATTTTTGGGGTTTGTCGGAAATCGCTTAAACGTCCTATATTTCGGAACGGAGGGAGTACAAATTAGGGATGCAATGTGAGATCCCACTTATCCCACTTATAGCCCCATTATAGTTCATTTGTGCAAATCCATACAAACCAGGCCAGATGGCAGGATGCTTCCCTATCTGCAGGGCAGCTGTGACTCAACATTCAGAAGCCAGATTTCAGATTTAAAAAGCTCAACAAAAATTACAGTGATTCAGTTGTAAACAGTGTATTGCTTCCTCTCACCACTCATGCAGAAGCTTTCCTAACTCCAATGCTAACGTACTGCTCTGTACTTCAGTTACCTATCCCACTCCCTGATCACAACAACCAGATTACTCGTAACACCCAAATTAATCTAAGCAAGCATTCACGGAAGACAACATTTGGCAAACCATCCGCTAGTTGACATCTAGTTTCGCAAATTTTTGTCATAAAAGATAAAACAAGAATGTTGTTCAGAATCTGGGTGCCCAATTTAAAAGTTATTTAGTACTATGATAAATGAACTGGAGCTAATAATCTTGCCACGATGCTTTAATCCATGCCTGTCCTGATCAGAACACCCAGATTACTATACTACGACAAAGCCTTCCCAGCATCTCAAAGAAAGCAAAATATTTACCGAAACAGGTATTTATGCATGTGTAATTCAGCAAACAGGAGCTTCTTCCCGACTCCCACGTAGAAATACTGATGCGGTTCAACAATCAATAGTCAGAACTAAGCTCTTCAAAACACTGAGCTGACGCAGCTTGCTTGCACAACCGTCATGGAACAGATGCAGAACTCTGAAACCTTCCTCCTGCCTGATACAAGGCGGAAGATGAACAAAACGCATGCCCGCACGCACACACAATAAAACACAAAGCAGGATCAGTTCACAGGCGAGCTTATTGCCAAGCATGCATGCTTGCTTGAAACACAGCAAATCAACGAAACCACGAGCTGAGTACGAATTAATGGAAGCAAGTCAATATGTCGTCAACCTTCATGCCGGTTGACTAATGTCTACAGAAAATAATAAACAGAAGTTGCCAAATTAAGCGATTCCTACAAGTGCGCTTCGCAGCTGTCCGGTGCATGCTACAGAGAGTAAAATCTCCACGCCAAACATACAAAGTAGAAGAACCTGCACCAGCAACCAATTTCTGCATCTCGGTCACTACAATGTGAACTCTGGACACCTGCAGGTCAAGTAATATCACCAGTCAAACAAATCTGTACTATTCAATCGGAAAAAGCTATTGTAGTTATTCTCATAAATTCTGTATGACTCAAAGAGTAAACTTTAGCTCCACTACTGTGGAAATTGTGCGAAAAGCTCCACAGTAAAATCATCTCAGCAGTATTAGACAATGCCCACAACAGAAACGGAGAAAACAACAGGGATTTGTAGTGTAGTGTCACACATTCAAACTCTAATAGTAGAGTTATTGGATACATCTGGTCTGAGTAGAGAAATTTTAGAACAGTGGGCACGCTGAGAGGCTGATGGAGTAAGAAAGCAGAAACATCTTGTTTCTGGCTTGCAGGTTCCGGTGTAAGAGCTAGCTCGTAGTGGTAGTGATGAAGCAAGTTCACATTATGACATACGCTACATGCTCCTTCCTGAATTTAGTTCAGTTTAAACTGCGGCTGTGTCGAGTAGCAGACTACATAGCTACGTTTGGCTATTCCCTTCTTAATGAAGAGCCTTCTGTTTGGTTCATGAGCATGTACTGTATCAGTATCCAGAGATTTGGCTGGAGCAAGTTATTAATGATAGGCTTCTTTGAAAAATATTTTTGGCAGACAACAAATGGCATGCTAAGGAAATGTTTAATCAAACAGCCTAAAACTAGATTAAGCATCCATAGATCTACAATAACTGCAAGTGGATCAATAAACAGCACTATACTAGTTAATGAAGGCATACTCTTCTAGTACAGTGAACCTCGTTGGTTCACTATCATAGTGATCCAAAATAAGCAGGAATGTGAAATGGTACGTATAAATAAAAGAAGTTTGAAAACAAATGGTCACATATTATTAGTTGTCAATTATTCGCGTATCCAGGACAACTTGAAAATCACACTAGAACTTGATAGACTCATAATCACTTTAAAAAATCAAATTATATGTAGCAAAGAATAAGAGTAGAACAGAAATATATCCCAAAAGCAGAGTAAAGGCTACTGGTTCATTTGCTACTATTTAACATGACAAACATTCTTATCTCTGAGCAGGCACAAACATATGCACGCATGGAGAATGGCACAGCCTAATTCGTCTGTCATTGGAGGGAGAAAAAACCACACCACCAAAAGGAACTTGGGCAGAAGTACCAACAAAGAAGTAAACAAAAATTAAGGAAGATGGATGGAAGGAAGCGCAAACAAGAGCACATCTCGTAGAGAGGGTCAGAGGGAGTAGCACATCAGTAGATAGAAGAGCTGGGGGCTGAAAGCACAAGAAATTGAACAAGGAGTTATTGAGGGAGAGATGAGGAAGCAAGTCCTCAAGAAAAGATGGAAGATGCCACTTGCCATGAAAAAGCACAATTATGGAAGGTTGCCAGGTGGGTATCGACTGACCAAAGGGGTGTAGAGAAAAGCTTACAATCCTCTCTTGCAATTTGGAACTTAAGAACTGGTAGTAAAAATAGAAGCAATGCATTTTCTAAGAGCAGCTCAGATACCTCAATATGCATGCAGAAGATAAGCATACCTGCTCAACCAGTCGATCAAATAGCATATCCAACAGACAATCATCTTATGTATTGAGCAAAATATCAGCCCCATCCTGTCCACCACCACCAGCACATATTTCTACAAGCATAAATGAAACGAACAATGTGTCATGTGGGCTGAGTATATGGCTGCCGCACGCAAAGGATAAGGAACTCAATGCTTAAAGTTGGTTAGTGGTGGCACTTATCCTTTTGACAAGGATGAAGCTTTTCTGTTTCTTAACTCACTGTAATGGAGATGTCTACAATGTAACTAGTACCAGCTATCAACAAACCAGAAAAGGAAGATTAGGCTCCAAAACCTAAGGGCACGATACAATAACATTCCAACAGCAACAAAAATACAAACCAGCAGGCATCAAAAAGGTATTTCAAATAAACTCACAGCTGTAATTTGTGAAAAAACAGCTCAGGTTTGACACAGCAATAGTAGATAAACAAACCATACCTACCACCAAATTTATTGAATATTTCTAGGACAGCATGCTCATTAGTGTCATAAAAATGAAAGACATGCACGCTCATACTATTAGCTGGTCAGAACGGAGATGTTAAATGGAGCTATTCTAAGCTCGTTCCACGCCATATTGAAGAAAAAAAAATGCATTACTAAGAAAATCTAGCAACATAAGTGATCATGATTTAAAACTTTAAACAAATTAAGCCTGGAAAGAAGAAACTGAACTCCAGTTATTTATTTTCATTGGTATAAATGGACTTGTCACGAGCAGGATACTCTTACAGGTGGTAACTGAACAATTATTCCTAAATTTAAAACCAAGTGGTTATTATGGATCTAAGACTATTAGCTAGAATAATACTGAATGAATGAAATATAACTAGGTCTAATTAAGCTTTCTAATGTGTCAATTGAGCTAGATATTTTACTTGGTTCAAGCTAGTTTTTCATGCAGTCAACTTCCAAAAATGGGACTCCAGCTATGCACAAACACATCATTAGACAATTCGTGCATCTGTCAATAGGCATGCAAAGATGAAATTTAGTCCAATTAGTCTACTCCCTCCGATCCATATTAATAGGTGCTGAATGGATGTATTTAGACATGTTTTATTGCTAGATACATCCACTTCAGCACCTATTAATATGGATCGGAGGGAGTACAAAAAAATTCCTATCTTGTTAATCATTGGTTCTTTTCTAGAACACAGGTAATGATTGTTTCCTGTATGGATACTCATATAACAGAAACCATCTACTTACAGAACAAAATGTAAATTAGATACCACTAAGCTACTAAATGATTTTTTCTAGATGATAACCAAATAATCAATACATTAAAAGCCACCACACAGGCGTCAGAACAGAACAATGCAGAACATCATCCAAGTTATGCTGTACCAGCAATGTAAGGCATGCTATTACCTGCGGTGTAGACACTTTCGAATGGAAGATAGTAAGAAATGATGTTGGTTTTGAAAAGGTTCTTGAACTTCAATGACTCAAGATGGATCATGAAGAGGCCAATCCCTGTCCATAGAAACACCACATTATTCTCCTCAGCAATGCCTAGAACGTTCAGGGACCATTGGTCCTCCGATTTCAGCGAAAGTAGTTTGTCCAGTTCAATAGTTCTCGCAAGCCACCATGAAGCAACACCACCACAATCGGTCTTCCTCTTCCATAACTGGGCAGTGCAGTTTGACAGTACAAGGCAACCCAACCCACCACTCTCGGCCCGCATCATCTTCAGGCTCCTGCCATACATATCCACTGGCACCTGTATCACAGCAAGGCTCTGCTTCACTAAATCAAATTCTAGAATTCCAAATAAATTCCCAACAAGCTTCCAGTAAAGGGAATCTCCAGCCATCACAGCTTCATCTGTAAATACCATGGTGGGTATACGGATCCCATTAGGCCCCTGGCCCCCGTCGGGGTCATATGGAAGCGGCATTGAGATGAGATTTCCCCAAAGGCCTGTCTTTGATGAGTAAACGCAGGCGAGGGCACGTACATGCTGTATGTCGTCGCCGACTACCCCTGCCAAGACCACCTGGAAGTGTTGGTCCTCTCCGCCAGGGCGAAGCACTGCCCCATTGACCAGGCCCTGGGTTTTCTCCATATCAAATGCCGCGGGAACGGCAATGCGGTGCTTGTCGCCGGTGATGGGGTCCCACACTAGGACCTTGCGGGGCTTCGAAAGTAAGATGAGGAAGAGACCATGGCGACATCCAAGGAACAAGGAGCAGCCGTCGTCGTCGTCCTCACGCTGCAAGGAGAAGCGCCCGGGAGGGATACAATTGGGGGGGGCCAGAGTAGGCTGAAAGTAACCTCCATATTTATCGAAGAAACCGAGGAGGGGCGGGTTGCGGCGATGACGGTGGCGGAAACGGCGGGAGAAGCCGGAGTCGGAGACGAGGCTGCGCCAGCGCTTGCAAACGGCCGATGCGCGGGGGAGGGAGGAGGGCTGCGGTGGGAGGCGGAGGAGGATCTCGCAGAGGAGGTCGTCGTCGTCCAGCGGCGTCACCGCCGGCGAGCGGGCGCGGCGGCGGCGGCTGCTCATCTAGCCCTAGGTTTGCTCGTGGGGAGTGAAGTGTGACAGTGAAGAGGGGGAAATGACGCTGCCTGTGAGTGTGAGGGGATCCCGCCTATGAGAGACAGAGAGAGTCGTGACTTCGCTTTGTTTTGACGGTTCGAGAGCCCATGGGCCATGGCTTGATAGACATACAAGCCCACTATTTGTTAGTCTTTTTTATTTTTGTTACTTTTGCGAGACAAAGCTCTACCATCAGATTACTTTTGCTACCCTCAAAAGAAAAGAAAAAAATCAGATTACTTTTGCATTAGCGCACATGTATACACGTGGCTATTTGCGACCACAAACGTTCAAGTATAATCCTCTACTAAGTCTCTTAAAATACTAAATTTTCCTGTAAAGACCAAAAATATTTCTAAGTTTAAAGTAAATTTATTTCTATGGCATTTTTTTTCTTGTTAAGTGGTTTATATCCAACTAGGAAACATGCCCGTGCGTTGCAACGGGAGAGACAAGTTTGTATCGGATCATAAACTAATACTTAATAAATATTTTAAGGGTCATAAACATATAAAAAATATTAAAGGGAATTAGTTTTATCTGGACAGGACCAAGTCTTCTTGATGGGGAATGAAACTACCATAAAGAAAAATCACTTTCCTCGTTCTTTATTTGCACATGAAGACTTATATTTTGGTAACTTGTTTAATAACCATCTAGAGGAAATGATATTGGATAAACGCATAGACAAAAAGAACATATAATTTATTTTTCTTGATAGGGTTTTTTGTATTGATTAAAATTCAGTTCAGTTCCAATCGAGCGGGGCCAGTTTCAACATGCAGGTCAGCAACTCACCTTGCAAAATATCACGAAGCAAGTCCCTACAACCTAATTGACTAATCTCGGTAGCAACAACACTACCTTTCGTGTTAATTCTTGATAGAACAATCTGGTGATATGGCGATCTCAGCAAATGGAATACCTTAGCAATGCCTCACACCTCTGATATATCAAAATAGAGGGAAGTCCATTTGAAGGATCAGGTTACATTTCAGTTGATTGCATGCCGGAGCTAGCTTCAAACCTTCAAGGCACGATGTTGCTTCCTGTATAAGCATTTTGGCAGCTAGGGATGAGACCCTATGCCGACTTAATGATATGACCAGGCTAGAAATATGATCGTTACTTATACACATCAAGATGCGACAAAGAGACTAACGAGAAGGATATCGACGAATATAGCGGCTCCCTTCTTCCTCGTAAGAATTCCTTTCCTCTCTGCCATAGTCTCGCATCTCCATTCCCCATCCCCTTGATGCTACTTTGTATCCCCAAATTAGCTACTCAAATCCATGTAATCCGATAATCTTGAGTGATCAGCGAAGTTGGTTCGTAACACTAAATGACCTGGCCATGATCATTTTTTAACACCCCCATGCACCAAACTTCAGTTCTTCTAAGCTTTATGTCTGGACAACAACGACATGGTTCTATTCCAGCACCTTTTTCTCTTTCATGTCGATGTTAACATGTCTATTATTCAAGCCTCCGATGGTAATTCTGCAAGAAGGTGCTCCCTATTTCAAACAGAAAGGCTAGCTAGCCATGTGAGGAAACTAATATAGGCACTACATCAATACTCTCCAAATTGAAATTTATAATTAAATTAGCAGTATTCACTCAGATTGGCACATAAGTAATGAGATTTCGCATTTCAACGTTACCAACTTGTGATTAAAGTTGCTAGTATAAAATCCATTGTTGTTTCAGCATAACTACCAGATTAAAACCTTCATTGATGCAATGCAAATTGTTGTTTTGTCAGCTACGCATGAACTCATTCCAGCAATCAGTAGGACCGTCCACCCTTAAGAGAAAATGGAAATTAACACTGTTTTCTAGAAGTTCAAAGTAAAGAGCTTCACAAACTAATGCCACGTGCAGCTGATTACATTTGATTATTCACTACTAAAGTACTAATCTATAACACCTTGACAATATTCTCGAAAATTTATCTAGTAATTGCAGTCAATATTCCAGCAAAAACATATGCACTGCCCCAAGAACAAAACTCTGGAGCTCGCATGAGAATATCACCTTAAATTCTGAAACCTTTTCACATGGCAAACGTGAGGCATCATCCCCGCAAGACATAAGTAGTGAGGTAGCTAGACGAAATAAAGCGCGCTCTGCCACAGAAACATCATTATAAGATAATCACTCATATCTAATGATGCCAAGAATGTACATTGCACGCAGCATCTAGCGTCAGGGGCGGCCATGGCCTCTCACCAAGAAGTATCAGAGCCCCCTCAACAGATCGCTGCCTCGGCCGGCAGATGCAGCAATCCTCCTCCTCCTCCTCCCTGTCTTTGTCCCCAGAATAGTCTGCTGAGCGGAGCACCGTCTCCAATGGAGTGGCAGCGTCGGCCATGGCCTCTCACGACGAAGCATCAGGGCCCTCTCACCATATCGGCAACCTCCTCGAATGCCATGTGCTCATGTTGCTGCTCCGAGGCGAGGCTGCATGAGCAGAAGGGAGGAGGAGGGATCGACCTGGAGGCTGGAGGGAGCGCGTTCAGAGGGCCTCGGCCTGCGATGATTCGGCAGATCGACCTGGTTGAGGTGGAGCCGTGGAGGCATTGGAAATTTAAGATATGTAGATACTTTCTACGGGCTGGCTGATTATTGCATTGCAAATGTTAGACTTATAAAGAGACTGATTGACCGGATTTTTCCTATTTTATATATAGTGTGCCCGAATACTATGCACATGAGACGGTTGGCATGAGTGCAGGACGAAGTGAACTTCTTGAAGAAAAATAAATATAAACTCCTAGCATGAGAAGAAACTGACTTCAATTTTTTAAATTTGTAACTTCTGAATATCTACGTGGCTATGATTTATTGAGCACAGCTATGTAACATAGTCCTACAGCTCGATTGTTGTATCCCAACACAATTTCATACAGAGCATAGACAGACAACAGTAAACTGAAGCAGAAAAGGATGTTCACATCAGAATACAGGAGAAGCGCATTCATAATCAGAGATTCTCACCGAGGAGGCGTCCCCGCATAATGACTCACGACCAGTAGATACCGGTGGTTAGTGCCACTCGACCTTGAAGCTGTTGAGGTCAAGTCGTTGGGCAGGGGAGGGGTGCGTGTGCGTGGGAGGCTTGGAAGGGCAGTGAGGCGCTGCCTGTGTTGGGGAAGGACCTTCCCGGAAGGTCGTGCAAGGCAGGATGGTGGCTCCATGTGGACTCCCGCTCGCTGCCCTTATAAACTGTCGTGGGTGGAGCCACCATGGAGAATGGACAAGGGGAGAGAGGCCAGGAAAGGCGCGGCCTGAGCAAGGTCGCCTGCCGGTGCAAAGAATGGCATCCTCGCACAATATTACCTATTGAGGAGTCTCGATCTGAGGAATCATCTCGCCGGAAAAGTAGATCGAAGAGAGGGGAGGAGCTGTTGGTGCTCTAGATCAGAGTGGGAGGAAACGGGAGGGGAGATAGGAGAGAGGGTAGTGTTGATGGGATGGAACGCGCTGGAATTTCTCCAGGCAGCCATGGAGAAGGGCGCGCCGAGATCTCCGGGAGGAGCCGGGCGGGCGGGCGGCCATTGATGCAGGGGCACGGTGGATTTCCCCTGCCGAACAGGGGAATGAGAGCAAGTTTTTTTTTATTCGAAACGTTTTGTGGCAAGTGCAGTAGTATGAGGTTTGGTGGGAGGGTATAACCGTCTTTTTAGGTTGGACGAAATTTTGGCAGAAACCTTAATGACTTTATTATTAGGTAAAGATTTAAAAATTACGTGTAAAACCTCACCACACACCGAGGATGCACCATCACAGCATATTGAAAATTATTATTGGTATTTCTTAATTCCAAACAGGCGATGATTGCTCCAAAAAGCATATAATTTGTTGTATATTGTGTAATACAAAAAATAGTAAACATGTTTGAATTCCTATTCTGCATTGAACTTACTAAAATTATAATTTGGAATAAAGAACAGTTAGATAAGTAATATTATTTAAGGTGTGCTAAGGGTCCCACAGGATCCAATCCCATAATCCCCCGCCTCCGAAACCGCCTGATAAAGCCCAAAGGAACCAATTTGTTCGTCGTCTCACCCGAGTCCCCGAGCAGCTGCATTGAAACATATTGCCCTGCCCCCCACCGAAGCAAAACCAACCGAAAACAAGTGAAACAATAGTCGGAAGCATCTTTGTAGTCACCTACCCCTGTAATTCGACTAAATTGATTAAAATTTGTAGTTACTCACCCCTCTAGTCGTACGCGCTGACACAACACCTAGAGAAACAAACATGGAGCTTCAATATTGATGAAGTCATTACACGCGGCTCGCTATCTATGAGAACATCAACTCCTACTTTGAAAAAAAAGGAATTTTGCCAAGACACAAATGACGTCAATCTTAGGTTTGATCCGTTCGTAGACAATGGGTAAAAGTTCCTCCACTAGCCACACAATATGTGGCTAGTTCTAAAAAAAAAATGAGCCCAAACTCTATTGTTTCCATTGCACAATTTGGATGTCATATATGTCATTTTGTTGCCAAAGGTTTGTTTTACGTTCTAAAAGAAGAGGGGGGAATGATAACCATAGAGTTTTCGTTTGCGTCGTTTACCAACGTCAACAATGAATATCCGTCTCAGCTAGAAACACATAATGCTTCAGGCTACATGGGCATGGCCGACCTGCGGAAGATGTTGGACCGACGATGATTTCCGCCCTCTGGAAACCGAAAAGGCACACTTTTTCTTCCATTTGGATGGTCACATGTGCCATTTGCATGCTTCGATTCCTGAGACTCCTCCCATTCCCCTCACACGAACTGCTCCATAGGACCCCAACACCCCCCCCCCCCACAAACACACAAAAAGGTGGTGTCCCGATCTCCTCTCCCCAAAATCCGCCCTCGTTAGTGCCAGGTGTGTTGGTGCACCCCGACTTTCCCCTTTTGTGCGGAGGCGAAACATCGCCAGGGCTAAGTGAGTGGTTGTGTTGATGATTGCATGAGGCCTCGTGGTCAATCGTCGGTGCATCTATTGTTCCATGTATCCCAGTTCAAGTATGCATTAGGACAATAGGAAGAAGTTTCTGAAAGGTCAATTCATTTTCCTACTTCCTCATAAGAGATGGCAATGCCAATGGCAATCCTGAAATAACGACTAGTGAAAAGAAGTGCTACTTTTATCTCGCAAATTCTAGTGCAATGGTCTGGGTTGGAGTTGGATGCAGGTCTTGCTACTTGGGAGAATGAAAGTGAACTTCGAGTCAAGTTTCCTCTAGAGGCAGCTTGGGGGAAAGCTGCTTTGGAAGGGGGAATCTAACAGGCATACGTACCAGCATACGTACCAGGAAGTGGAGACAAAGTAAGCTGCACACAGAACCCAAGAGGCTAGAAGATCAAGCGGAGTCGAGTGAACCGCGATGTCTCCCCCGTACCCCCCCCCCCCGCGCACCGTCTCCCCTCACGGGACGACCGAGGCGGCCCCTCCACTCCACCGCACAGCAGCCATCCCCTCTCGCTGCCGCTGCTGGTTGGTGATACGTCATAAATGTATCCCTAATTTCTGATGTTCCATGTTCTTTTCATGTTGTTTCCCACATGTTTTCCTCACACTTTATGTCATTTTTACACGTTTCCCGGGACTAACCTATTGACAAGATGCCACAGAGCCAGTTCTCTGTTTCCTGTTGTTTTTAGTTTCAGAAAAGTTGTTCTAGAAATATTCTCGGAATTGGAAAGTTCGAAGCCCGGAAGTCCTATTTTCCCCGGAAGCATCCAGAAGACCGAAGAGGGGCATCAGGGGGCCCACACCATGGGGTGGCGCGGCCCCCCTTGGCCGGGCCAGGTGGTGGTGGGGGGCCCTGGACCTCCACCGCCTCTGCCGTTTAGCCTGTTTAATCCCCCGGATGGAAAACCCTAAAGATAGACCTTTTCCACAAAATACATCCATAGCCGCATCGCCGCCACCAACAAGTTTCGGGGGACAGATCTCTGTTCTGGCACCCTGCCGGAACGGGGAAGTGCCCCAGAAGCCATCTCCATCGACTCCACCGCAATCTCCATCATCGTTGTTGTCTCCTATGATGAGGAGGGAGTAGTTCTCCCCCGAGGCTAAGGGCTCTACCGGTAGCTATGTGGTTCATCTCTCTCTCCCATGGTGTGATCTTTATATGATCATGAGCTTTATAATCTAGTTGAATATGTAGATGTGATCTTCATTTGTTATGCTACTCAAGTGGTTTTGTTATCTCCGTAAACACTTTGATCACGGTGTAAAGGTGATAGTGTGTGCACCGTGTGGTTTAGCATGATATTTATATCTTGTGTTGGAAGATTAACCTATGAAATTATAGCGTTTGTTTAGTACTAATTTATGACGCTCGTAGTGACATTGGAGTGCCCTAGAGAGGGAATATAGACTTGAGGGGTGTTGTTAAAGCCCTACGCAATGATTAGTGTTCGTTATTCGACCGGAGAATGGTTCGGGGTAGCATAGTGAAGAAATGATATTTATGCATTCAATTGTGTTTTCATTGTTGAGAGTGTCCACTGGTGAAAGTAGGAGTCCTAGGCCTTATTTCCAAGCATTGAAACATCCTTTTCCGCCTGTTCTGCTAAATGTTTGCTTGCTGCCATATTTGTTTCAGCTTGTTATTATCACTTATAATCATCCATACTACTTGTATTTTACTCTCGCTTCGCCGAACTAGTACACCTATATACATGACAAGTATATTGGGTGTGTTGGGGTGATGGTGCAGATCTTGCACTCGTTGGGATACCCCGAGAGGAGGGTGTGATGAGCACAGCTGTAGGAGTTTTCCCCTTAGTTAAGAACCAAGGTCATCAATCCAGTAGGATAAGGAGAACCTTCGGAAGGGTTATGCCACTGACGGTGGTGCTGGAGATTTACGGTGTCAGCAACAACGTGGAACCTTCACACAACACAACCAAAATACTTTGCCCCAACGGTACAGTGAGGTTGTCAATCTGATTGTGTCTTGCTGAAAACAAAGATTAGACGTATAGTGTGGAAAACAGCTGTATGCTTGAAGAAAGTAGAGAGAGCAGGAAATTGTTGTGGTTTGTTTAACAGTGTGGAAAATGGACCGGGGTTCATAGGTTCACTGGTGGTGTCTGTCCATAAAAATAACATGTTGGGTGAACAAATTACAGCCGAGCAATTACAAATAAAGGTTGAACCGTAGTGCACAATACAACATGATGATTACTATGATATTTAGTGCGGGCATTACAACAAGATACATAGACCGACATCCATCTGCATCTATGACTAATAATCCACCCTTAGGTTATCATCTTAACCCCCTTAGGTATTAAGTTGCAAGCGACAGATTATTGCATTAAACAAAGTATATAATGTAAGCAATGATTATACACGCGGGTACTATCACCGTTGTTTTCTCCCAAATGGCAACAACACATCCTCCCCCTTCACGTTTCTGTAACTCGAGCAAGGCAACAAGGAGGCATGAACCCACTATCAAGCATAAATACTCCCTCTTGGAGTCACTAGCAACTACTTGGCCTGAGCAACCAATAGCAACGGAAATCATGCAAGATCACAAATAACATATGCAATAAAGACTATAATCAACTTGGCATAAGGTCAATATTCATCGGATCTCAGCAAACACAGCATATAGAATTACATAAGATCGATCTTGATCATGATAGGCAGCTCACGAGATCTAAACATGGAGGCATATGAGGAGGAGACAACCATCTAGCTACTGCTATGGACCCGTAGTCCAGGGATGAACTACTCACGCATCACTCCGGAGGCAGGCATGGTGATGTAGAAGCCTCCGGTGATGATTTCCTCTCCGGCAGGGTGCCGGAAAATAGCTCCAGAACCCTCCTGATCTAGGGTTGACAGTGATGGCGACTGCGGAACTTTTTCGGGGATTTTGATCAGTTCCTTAGGATTTTCCATCCGGGGGCTTAAATACGCGAAAGGGCAAAGGCAGTGGAGCTCTAGGGGCCCCACACCCATATCTGGTGCGGCCAGGGGGACCCGCGCCAGCCTAGGGTGTCGCCCCCATGTTGCCCCTCTTTGACTCCTCTTCGGCCTTCTGGATGCTTCCGGGGAAAATAGGACTTCCCGGGTTCAAATTTTCCACTTCCGAGAATATTTCCAGAACAACTTTTCTGAAACTAGAAATAGCAGAAAACAGGGAACTGGCTCTATGGCATCTTGTTAATAGGTTAGTCCGGAAAATCGATAAAAATGACATAAAGAAGGGGGAAAACATGTAGCAATTGGCATAATATCATCATGGAGCATCAGAAATTAGGGATAAGTTTATGACGTATCATGGGGACACAAGATACTTCTTGTATCGTTATTGCAGGGTTGCTTGAGAGGGATATCTTTGACCTCTACCTCTCTGAGTTCGATAAACCTTGGGTAATCCACTTAAGGGAAATTTGTTGCTGTTCTACAAACCTATGCACTTGGAGGCCCAACACTGTCTACAAGAATAGAAGCGTGCGTAGACATCAAGCTCTTTTCTGGAGCCGTTGCCGGGGAGGTAAGGTAAAAGGTACTCACGTCCTTGCTCGAAGTTATTTCCTTTAGATTCTGCAATTATATCTTTTTGTTTCTTGTTTTCACTAGTTTGGCTTATTTTTACTTGTTGCTTGTTTTTATTTTTACTAGTTATTCTTAATGGAAAACAACAAAAATATGAGAGAGCTTTATAATATTTATCTTGAGTTAGGAAATGAAGTGTTTGAAGAGAAAATTAAAAAACCTATGAAACTTTATTTGCATGCTAATAGCAATGTTATTAGCATGAATGCTTTGAACACTATTATTTCTAATGCTATGGAAAAGTCTAAGCTTGGGTAAGCTAGTTTACTGGGATTCCAGTACGTGACTATTGATTTCGCTTTCACCACTCTTAATAATAGTGATCTTGAGCTCATTGTATTGCAAAATTGAGAGGGAACTACTCGCTAACGGTATGACCCCCGCCTTGCTCTTCTTGGTTAGTATGGAGAGAAGTTATCCGAAAGGGGAGCTTGAAAGATGCCAACGTGAGCGGAGGTAGCTAGCGTGTCATTATGCTTCATTCCAATCTGTTAATAATAAACACTACTTGTATCTCTTTTGCTTCGCTTGGTTGATTCGTTTCACTACTTCAAATAAAACAATGAACGGGTTCCTGTGTGCCCAAAGGGACTACGTTCCTAAAGTTCTAATTTATCATTCAATCGATCTAGGAATCATGCATGGCACAAGGTAAAGGATGGAATGAGACATCTGATAAAAAGCCTAGAATGACCTTTCCTGGTCTTTCGAAGGGTAAGAATCAAATAAGAAGTGTGTTGAGCAGTGAGGAGCACAACGATTTGTGCTCTGAGCGATAGCGCTAAGCCAAAGGAGTACAACGGAGCTAAGCCAAGGACAAGGAAGAGAAGACGAAACAACCATTGCCAAGGAAGAAGACAGCTATTGAAGAAACACAATAACTATTGAAGAAACAGAAAAGACTAGCTTTCCTGTTGTTTTGAAGGAGTAGATACATTCATTTCCTTTTGCCAGAGTGACTGGAAGGAAGTCTCAATAGCTTCTTCAGCGGCTTCAATATACGGAATGCAGCAGGTTTAGTGACAAACTCGGTTTCTTTTTTACAGTTACCACATGGCCCTCAACAACATACTTGACTCTTTGATGCGGAGAAGTCGGGGCAGCACCAGACGTGTGAATCCAAGGCCTTCCAAGCAGCATACTATATATAAGCTGGGGCATGAGTCTATTCTGTGACATACATTCCGCTATGGAAACAGACTGGATGAAATCCCTCATACTCAATCCTTAGACTTGACTAGAGGAATCTCACTATCAGGAACCCCTAATGGATTGGGTGCACTAAATCCGCGAGGTCCATTACAGTTAGGATTGCAGCCATAAGCGTTGTCGTAGCGCTACAGCCTGCCGGGAGAAAAGAAAGTCTCATGGGTCTCTCCGACTCTGATTAGTGACATAGAGAAGAAGAGAAGATTTTGTCCATTTTAGCAGATAAGATAGCAGCAGAAGACATTTTCTCCATTCCTGCTTGAGTGCTTTCCTAAAGCAGCCTAAACAGGATCAATAGAATATCACACATGTGCCATTGCTATGCCTCACGTTCTAGTTCTAAACGCAAGGAACTTACACATATTAGTATAAGAATAGGAAAGGACCTGCAGCGGTAGATCTGCTCATCCTAGCTTCGAATCCTGGTTCAGTTGCCACGGGAACCTTAGCGCCGCGTCTGTGTTGTCCTCCAAGAAAAAGAAAGAGGCATAGAAAGAGTGATAAAGCTCAATCCAAAACATGAAAGCGGAATCACAACTGTCTCACGAAAGAAGGGTCTCAAGCAGTGTGTTCATGGTCACTCCAAACATAGGATTTTCGGCATATACTCTTGAATGAAGAGTAGCTTTCCCTTTCCGTGCGCAGAGGGGATAGATTAAGTATTCATCTGCTGGTAAAAGGCTTGAAGGCGTATTAGCAAGGGAATTAATCCGATGAAGTTGTTCCTCCGCTAGAATAAGGGGGGCATGATCTCTGATTTGACCGGGCAGACCAGATGAGCGAGATTGATTGAAAGCGTTGTGCCAACTTGCGTACAAGATTTTTATACTATAGTAAAGTAAATCCTCTTCACAAGTTATTTCGTACAGGCTATTAAAGGTCTATTGGCTTTATTGCTTATGTGGTACTTCGACCGTGAAGCCTCGCTTATGCACCGAGAAAGATCGTAGATAGGAAAGATCTGTTACGCACCAACGATGGCCCCTTCTCTTTACCTTTATCGTCTCATACCTCAGTCCATTGCTAGCTTGAATGCTGTCTCTCTTCTTCTTTGCTCGCGAGAGTGAATAAGAGGAATACCCACCGGGGGGGAGGATGGAATGAGTCGGCAAGGGGATCAACCATCTTCTTTCAGTAAAGGCCCACACATTCTCCTTAATATTGGGATGGGATAAAAGGACTCTGAAGAAGGAAACTCTCTTCCCGTCTTGCGTAACTGACCACTGCAAATCAAGTCGAAAGTGGTTATATGCTTAACACGTTTTTGTCTCAATGACAGGCCGCTTGAACATTGTATGATTTTTTTTAAGAGACTCAATCTTATGTATCTACTTATTGTCTTTTTGCCTTTGCTCGGTAGTTCCGTAGCCAGCTTTTTTGGACGTTTTCTAGGATCTGAAGGAACCGCTATAATGACCACCACGTGCGTTTCATTTTCTTCGATCTTATCTTTGATTGTTTTTTATGAAGTCGCACTGGGAGCTAGTGCTTGCTATCTCAGAATAGCTCCATGGATCTCATTGGAAATGTTTGATGCTTCTTGGGGCTTCTTTGGCGACCATGAAGTCACCGGATGAATTGCCGAGTAGATAGATCAGATCCGGACGCTGCAGTTGTTCCGCGGTGATACGGACTCGACCCGCTCCTACCCACCCTGGGGTATCATAGAATGTCGGGAATCGAGGGGGGACATACTAGACGCAACTACTCCCGTCGGTTGGGGGCTCTGCCGCCCTGCCTTTCGATCGATACACAGTTGAGGAGGCCGATCACGAACGTGACAGGTGTGGGAGTGATCCTGGGAAGGCAAGGCTAAGACGACGCCTTGCATATGGGTAGCAAGAGGGCGCTTATGCCCCGACGGTGGGGCCTTATGGGGAAGGGCCCAGCACAATAAGGACAACACACACCCCACTTTAAGAGCATCTCTATATAGACTGAATAACTCTATCTAAGGGTGACGTCGGTGGAACCGGTGAACCACGCGAGCTGGTTAGATGCGTGGGGCAGAGGGCTCGTAGTACCCCCCTTTTCTTGATCCAGCCTTTTCTTCGCTTGGTAGTTAATCACCTAAAATCCAAGGGAGGCTGGCCTGCACGCCATACCTATACCCATACAGTGCCAGGCAGGCGGTGGACTCATTTTTGGATTAGGGAAGGGAAGAAGGGGCCTAAGCACGGCAGATGCCGTACACTTGAGTGGCAAAGGAAAGCGAGACTGTACTTGTTTTTCTAGGCCTGTTCTTACATAAGGTTCCCGCAGAAGATCAAGTTGGTGAGCTGTGTGATGGGAAACCTTCCCGCACGGTTCGGGGAGCACTGAAGACGAATGAGAGGTTCACCACCACATAATTGCAAGGGGAGCTCGCTCGATTCGCAGATTGGCCTGACTCGTAATTCACTTTTGACTCTGTGTTTGATAGCCTGACCGTAGTTATGTTAATTGTGGTTACATTCATAAGTAGCTTGGTCCATCTTTATTCCATTTCATATATGTCTGAGGATCCGCATAGCCCTCGATTTATGTGTTATTTATCCATTTTTACTTTTTTATGCTAATGTTGGTGACTGGAGATAACTTTCTTCAATTATTCCTGGGATGGGAGGGAGTAGGTCTTGCTTCATATTTGTTAATTCATTTCTGGTTTACACGACTTTAGGCGGATAAAGCTGCTATAAAATCTATGCTTGTCAATCGAGTAGGTGATTTTAGATTAGCTCTTGGGATTTTTGGTTGTTTTACTGTCTTTCAAACAGTAGACTTTTCAACCATTTTTGCTTGTGCTAGTGCTCCCAGAAATGAATGGATTTTTTGCAATATGAGATTGAATGCCATAACTCTGATTTGTATTTTACTTTTTATTGGTGATGTTGGGAAATCTGCACAGATAGGATTGCATACTTGGTTACCCAATGCAATGGAGGGTCCCACTCCAGTATCTGATTTGATTCATGCAGCTACTATGGTCACTGCTGGCGTTTTCATGATAGCAAGGTGCTCCCCTTTATTTGAATACTCACCTACGGCTTTGATTGTTATTACTTTTGCAGGAGCTATGACGTCATTCCTTGCGGCAACCACTGGAATATTACAGAACGATCTAAAGAGGGTCATAGCTTATTCAACTTGCAGTCAATTAGGCTATATGATCTTTGCTTGCGGCATCTCTAACTATTAGGTTAGCGTCTTTCACTTAATGAATCACGCGTTTTTCAAAGCATTACTCTTCCTGAGTGCGGGTTCGGTGATTCATGCCATGTCAGATGAGCAAGATATGCGGAAGATGGAGGGCTTGCCTCCTCCTTTCCTTTGACCTATTCCATGATGCTCATAAGCAGCTTATCTCTTATTGGATTTCCTTTTCTAACTGGATTTTATTCTAAAGATGTGATCTTAGAGCTCGCTTACACAAAGTAGACCATCAGTGGGAACTTTGCTTTCTGGTTGGGAAGTGTCTCTATCCTTTTCACTTATTATTACTCCTTTCCACTACTAGAGATTTGCTTATAGCAGCATATCCTACCACAAGCGAAGAAGGAAAACTGTGCGCCTGGGTTAATTAGCGCAGTCGAAGCGTAAGTTGGTGCGCCTGGGGTAGGCCAGTTACCCCAGGCGAACAGAAAATGGAAGCGCCTGGGGTAAAGTGTGGCAGAGCCAACCACGGCCGACCCTGGCATGCTTCTTTTACCGCAGGCGAATGGCTTCTCGGTTCGCCTGCGGTATAACAGATACCACAGGCGAGTAAGTACAGAAGCGCCTGGGGTAAAAAGTGGACTGGGGTAGCTCCCTTTAGCGCAGGCGCACAGGTACGTTGTTCGCCTGGGACAAAGAATAGCCTGGGGTAGCACCACTTAGCGCAGGCGCTTCCCAGAACATATATATTCGCGTGGTAATATTATTTGTCCCCAATATAAGTGCGGCCAGCCACCCACCACCACCCCCTATCCACCACACTGCATAATTTACCGTAACGAGCACGCGGACCAGATCAAATGTCCGGTGTGCGGTGCTGATCGTTACAAGAGGGGGACGAAGAAAGCTCCTACGAAAGTTGTGTGGTACTTTCAACTCATTGATCCCGGCCGTTTGCAGCGGTACTTCGTGGACCCCAATGAAGCAAAGCTCATGCGCTGGCACGAGGACAGAAAGAAGGCGGTGCTGAGCGATCCAGAACGTGTTGAAAAACCAGTGCTAAGTACACACCCTTCGGATGCACGTCAGTGGAAAGCATTAGACGCATTCGATGAGGAATTCGGGAACGACCCAAGGAACATCAGGCTTGGTGCGAGCACCGACGGTCTCAATCCGTTTGGAAATCAGAGCAGCAAACATAGCACCTGGCCCGTGTTTGTATGGATGTACAACCTCCCCCCGTGGCTGTGTCTGAAGCTCCTCTTTTCGCGACATGGTTCAAGAAGCAGATTGATGCCCCCCGCCAATGACATGTGGAGAAAGATAAAATTGTATTGGCCTTGTCATATGGCCCCTATCCATACGACATCAATGGGTACACATTCTACACGGAGGAAAGAGACAAAAGTAGCGACTATCAAAACTCGTCTATAACGATGGAATCTTACACGGGCGAAGAGGTTAGAAGATACTACAGAAAGATCGGGGAGCTTGACTACGTTGGGGTAAAGCTGCCGATGTTCCATGTCAGATGGGCTAGAAACGTCACGAAAGAAGACGGATATTTCACCACTATGTCGATGTCTGAAGCCAACAAACCCAAGTCCAAGAACCCCACCGCGCAAAATGAGCCCTGGGTATTGGCTAAGCACGTGGAGCAATGCTTCTTCATAACCGACCCGGCAAAGCCTAGTCGTGTTGTCGTAAGGAGAGGAAAAAGGGCCCTCGTCGGAATGGATGGAGTCGCCGATGAGAAGGACTTCGACGGCTTAGTCGGAGACCCGATGATGGAAGAACCCGGTGAAGACGATACACCACAAGAAGAAGCAGGACCACACTACCTAGGGCAGGTCTTCCATTCACAAGAAGAAGTCACAATATGGCGGTCACGTATTCAACATCGACCAAGAAAGGCAAGACTAATATTGTGACGAAAGGTTGAGAGAGGGAAATACTCGCGATATAACATGCTAGCTACTATGCATACAATGTGTTTTTAGAGAGAAACACTTGCGGTATCTCGCTAAACCAATCTATTTACGCTCGATGCGACATTAAATATTTTTGCACATGTTAACTTTCATATGTATGTATTTTTTAAGTGAAAACCAACGTGGAGGAGCCACATATTATAGCATTCGTATTGCTCGATGTGTCCCAGGCCGGGTACGTGGGGCTGTGTTAGAATATCTAAGCACAGGCGCATCATCTGGAAAACGCGCCTGGGGTAATACATATCACAGGCGCTTTTGATAGGACATGCGCCTGGGGTAATGCCATGTGGGACCGCGCAAACCAAAATCCTACGAAATTTAGCGCAGGCGCATTACCTAGATAATTCGCCTGCGGTAAGGATCTGTGGGGCCGCGCATAACAGGGCATCGAGCCAAGCACATTAGAACCGGTTTGTATCACAAACCGGTTCTAAAGGGTCTGTCCCCTGGGCCCCCTACCTACAGGCAGCAAATGGCCGCAGGCCTTTAGGACCGGTTTGTTATACAAACCGGTCCTAAAGGCCTGCGGCCATTTGTGCGGGTATCTAGGTGGGCCCAGGGGACATACCTTTAGAACCGGTTTGTGATACAAACCGGTTCTAATGCTTAGCGCAGGCGCATTTTCCAATCTGTGCGCCTGGGGTATACCTCTGTGGGCCCGCGCACCACGAATCGCTAAGAACATTAGCGCAGGCGCACCTCTCTTTGTTCGCCTGGGGTAAGGGATAGCGCAGGCGCATTTCACTCGTTGTGCGCCTGTAAGTCCTGGATCTGCTAACTGACAACCCGCATAATCACTCTGTTTCATATCGAGCCCTAACCGCACGCCTCCGTCGCCTCTCTCATCGCACGACGCCGTCGCCTCTCTCATCGCACGCCGCCGTCGTCGTTGTCGAGCAGGAGGAGGAGGAGGAGCGGGAGCAGCAGCAGGAGGAGGAGCAGGAGGAGGAGCAGGAGCAGCAGCGGAGGAGGAGCGGGATCGAGCAGCAGGGGAGGAGGAGCGGGAGCACGCCGCGCGCGCGCGCCGTCCCTCTCATCGTCGTCGTCCACGCCGGCCGTCGTCACCCACGCCGCCGTCGCCCACGCCCACGACGAACCCAGGTCAGCCAACCCCCCCCCCCCTCTTCCAACGCCCTCATACTACTGCTGCTACATGCTTTAGCTAGAACTGGATCTGATCATGTACCATTATTTCTGGATTCTGGTAGTTCAGCTCATAGTATAAAATTAAGTGCAGTATTTTACTTTGATCTGATCATGTACCTACTAATTACATGTGAATAGAACACTGAAGCCTTGGACACTGCTAGAATTCTCCGTGATTTGTTATTAATTAAGTGCAGTATTTTACTTTGATCAATATATATGAAGGTTTTTTTGGCATGATATATGAATTTCCTGGGAGTTTTTGTGCCATGTGATGACAGCAATGGAAGGAACTGTTTTTGTGGCCATGCATGTGTGCATTCAATTTCTGTTGCAGGTACATTGAGTGCCAATGTTTTGTCGGAACGTTGATTCATTTCCGTTCCGGCGAATTTCTGGCACTCCTGCATGACCATTTATATATAGCCGAGGTCACGCCGAATTTTTCCGGTGACTAACAGTATACGTTTTGTCTACTGCTAGCTAGGGCATGTCTTCTTCTACTACGGATCCGGCTTTATTGGACCACTACATCCTTATGGCCCGAGAGTCGCAAGAGGAAGATCGGACAGAAACTGACCATGATGTCGAGCCCCACAATGATGACGGGCTCACCGGTGGCGAGGAGGAAACCACTGATAGTGGCGCGGGGGGTCCCTCAGGGAGCAGCACGACGGGAAACAAGCGTCGAAAGCGAGCTCCGAACAAGGTCGGCACCGTTCGAGAGAAATTCACGGAGGTGGACCCTTCCAGTGGCACGCCTCTAATGCCATTGGACCTTGTGAAGGGGTACTTCCTCCAACTTGGCGCGATACTTCGAGACGTCGTCAATGTCAACGAGCCGACTCTCAAGAAGAAACTAACTCTGCGCGCCCAACTCATCTCGAGGCTGCACGCGCGGTACGAGTTCCCTCCCCCCTACAACAACGAGAATCTGAAGGGCAACCTCGTGAACAAACTCGCCCTCACTAGATTCACCAAAGCCCTGAGCAATTACAAGACTATGGTGAGGGCGATGATTAAGGAATCGACACCATTCGAAGAGATCCATCGCCACTTCCCGCGGATTACGCCCGATGACTTCAAGACTTTCCTAGATAACGAGTCGCTTGATGTCACTAAGAAGCAAACGGGATGGGGGAAGGATCTAGCGTCGAAGAACATCGGTCACCACAATCTCGGCTGTCGTGGCTACGACGGGAAGGAGCCAGTTTGGGCGAAAGAGGACCAGGCCTACATTGAAAAAGGGATTGAGAACCCTTACGCCAAGTATGCCCATGACCCGCAATTCCAGAAATTCATGAGGTCGAGGTACAGAAAAGTAACTCCGACCGGGGAACTTGTCTCGGACCCGAAGATGGTGGAGGGTGTTATTTTGGTCACGGACGATAGCGTGAAGAATGTTGAGAAGCTAGTGGTAAGAAATTTACCATTTCATGCAACTCATCATCATCAAGTCCATGATTTCATTCTAGTACGAAACCAATTCTAAACCGTTTATATGTTGCTTCTGCAGCTACAAGAACAACAACTTGAATCTTCCTCGTCGCAGACGTCGACGGCCAAAGTCGCGTGGGATAAGCCTTTCATCAGGGGGTACAACAAGGCAAAGAGCCAGGACCCTCTGAAAAGGCCGCACTTAGGCCGTATCACCGGCGGCGGACTTAATAAGAAGCACGCCAACTATGGCTTGGCTGAGCCCAGCACTAAGGAGTCGCGGGCGGCGAAGAAGAGCGAGGAGACGGAGGAGCTGAAGAAGAAGGTCCATGACTTGGAAACAAACATGGAGAAGAAGATTGAGAAAACGGTGGGGGAAAAGATGAATGCGCTCATCCCAGCCGTATTTGAAAAAATATGTGGCTACATCGCCGGCGGCTCACAGGGGCCGTTACCGACGTTCAACATACCGTCGATGTTGGTCGTGCCCGCCGCGGCCGCCGCCGGTGGTCCGTCGACGTCGGTCGTGCCTGTTGCCCCCGCCGTGCCCGACGCGCCTGCCCCCGATGGACCGTCGGCCGTGCCCGACGCGCCTGCCCCCGATGGACCGTCGGCCGTGCCCGACGCGCCTGCCCCCGATGGACCGTCGGCCGTGTCCGGCGCGGCCACCACCCCGTTGCTCGACGAGCCCACCATCACCTGTGGTCCGTCGACGTTAGCCGAGCTCAATGCCCTCACGGTAAATTATTGACCGTCTCAAAAGCTGTAGCCAGTTCAATATAACCCTACTCTCTGACCTATCCATGCATGTTATCACAGGCTGATGCGACGGGATGCACCTTCCTGCTAAAAGTGGGCAGCGAGTTGAAGGATGTTGCAAAGGGGAGCATCTTGCAGCCACTATCCCGCAAGTACCATTGCAGAGATATACCGGACAACGAGCTTCGGGTTCGCGTCGATCTGGTGCTACCGGGATTCAAGAACTTGTATCCTCCTAATCAACCCGCCGATGCCGACAGCGAGCTGAATCTCGGCCAACTGGACAATCAAATCTTGCTATGGCCGAAAGCCCTTATTCGGCTGAACACGACGTCAGGGTCGGCGCCAAGCCAAGCCATGACCGTCACCACTACACCGGTTGCGCCCGCGGCAAGCCAACAAGACAAGGTCCAACATGGCAATGTCCTCTCTCCACCTCCGGTGGATCCTCCTCCTCCCGAGCACGAGACGTCCAATGACGAGCAACATCACGAGCATGAGACCCATGACGAGTACATGGATATTGAACTTGCTCCCATTGACGATTTCATAAATCAGTTGGATGGCGAGAAGCCGGTTCCTCCGAAGTTACCCGCCAGAACTCTTGATATCCAGAAGAAGGTAGATGGCGGAGAGGGCGGTTCTTCTGAGTTATCCACCAGAAAACCGGATATACAGAAGAAGCTAACCTATTCCCAAGAAACTCCCGAGGAGCAGACGACCTTTACGGCTCCACAGCCTACGCTGGTTACCCCGAATACACTCCGTGCTACGGCCGCGGAGGCGGTAAAACAAAGCGGCACTCCCATCTGCTTGAGGCCGAAGAAGAATCGGAAGAGGACGGTAGCCAAGAAGAAGAAAGGTGGTGCCTCCTCTAGTAGCCAGCCAGCGGCCGCCCGAGTCCTGGACCGTTTGCCGCCCGCCGTCCCGTGGAGGAAGGTGCATGAGATAGGTGAGCCGATGCTGCCGCCAGAGGTTGTCGCTGTCATGGGTGGTGACATGAGGACCATCCACGACGGGATTTTGTTCAAAGAGAATGAACTTCTACGTGAGAAACATCCCTCCTACCCGCTATACGTGGTCAAGGTGCCCCGATCCTTGGGCTTTGTGGATTCAAATCCCGCAGAGGTGTTCTTCATCAGATACGAAGACATATTCAGGGTCTTCCACTTGGGTAAGCTCGACCGAAGCATTGTCCGCCTGGTATCGCTCAGCATGGCGCATGATATGGTCATGGAGAATACCCCGCACATGGCGATTATGGACCCGTACTACATGAATGAGGACTACTTGCGGTCACATGCGGACCGAGTTCTTATCACGACTTACATAACGGGGTTTTTGATAGATAACAAGGATAAGAACGCCATTCTCATGCCATACTTTCCCAAGTAAGTAGTCCTCTCCGCTTCACGTCGTTACATTCTTTCTAGAATCTCCTTAGTATTCCGATTGATGATATTGATGGCTCTTGTTCGAAATGTTCTGCGCAGAAACGGAGGATGCGTACTCATCGTCATGGAACCGCATTGGTCACAATGCACTTATCTTGATGCGGGTAGGGCGGTCCAGAAGGACTACACCGACATAAGAGCTGTTCTTAATAGTGCCCTCAACGGCTTCGCCGCCGATTTAGGCAAGCCCCTAAAAAAGGAGAAAATAGTCCGAGGCGCCTACGTGTGCACCCACGTAACAAACTTCCCCTGCCTCAAGCAATCGGAGCAAGAATCTGAGTTGGAAGCTTGGTATGTCATCTTTCAGATGAGGGAGTACTTAAAGGATGCCCAACAGGCCCATCTACCAAGTGATCTCCGAGACCTTACCACAAAAATGGTCAACACCGCCTCTGAATATGTGCGGGCTGAGTTCCGTCGCATCCAGCGGAGGATCTGCACGATACTCTCGTCGGATGTCATCACTCGGGGTGGCTTGTTCTTCCACGGCCACGCACCACCGAGCAACCGTGACATAGAAGCACACCTACGAGAGCAACGTGACACCCGGACATTCAACACGCTACAAGGCGTTCGTCCGTTCCCGCCGAGAATATAGGATTGACAAAATGTTAGTATACACTTGCATCATATAACTTTTAGACCTTTATTTGTCGTGTTTTATTAGTAAACCTTGATGCTTCTATTTTTTGATAGTTATTTGCGGTCTTATCACTTTCGATGCTAAACTCGTATTTTTGTCCTATGCACAGATGACATGGTATGTTGTGTATGTCGGTAGGGTTCCCGGAGTCTACGACGACTGGGACCAATGCCGAAGACAGGTGCACGGTTTCAGCGGCAACAACTACAAGGGGTACAAGACCATGGTGGAGGCGGAAGCTCGATACGCCACTTACCTAGCGAGAGAGAAGACGGAGAAGACGAGGGCCCGGATGACCACATTCGCCATCGCCGTGCTTATACTCCTTGTACTCCTAGTGTTGATGCTACTTGTTGTTTTGCTTGTCTAGATAACTAAACTATCGATTTGTTTGGACTATGTACTCCTAGTGTTTGAACTATGCTTGTAACTAAACTATTCGTTTCGAGACTATTTGGTGATGATCGAGACTATTTGGTGATGATCGAAATATTTCTGTTATTTTGCTGTCATTTTCATATTTATTACTGTCAATTTGCTGTAATTCTGTTATTTTCGTTTCTTTTATTTTTTGACACAGCAAAACCATACCCCAGGCGAATAGGGAAGCATACCCCAGGCGAACATGTACCCCAGGCGCACAGCGCTTGTTCGCCTCAGGTAAGAGGCTTACCCCAGGCGCACAAGGCTTGTTCGCCTGGGGTATGTCAAGATACCCCAGGCGCATTTGGTTATTCGCCTGCGGTAAGTCATTACCGCTGGCGAGGTGGTCCCAGGCGAACAAACATTCGCCTGCGGTAGGCTAAATTGGTTCGCCTGCGGTAGCCTTTTCCCTACTAGTGTTCGTTTACTATTTCTAACATTTCTAGTACCAACTAATTCATTCGGGCGAGACGGATTACGATGTCATGATGCGCCCATTCCTATGGCCATTCCTTTAATACTTTTGGCTCTCGGGAGTCTCTTTGTAGGATACTTGGCCAAAGTATGACTTGTTATCCCATAAGTCAGTACTGTGACAAAGTGGCCTATGCCTGTTATATATAGTAGTGATCATGATTGGGAAGAGCACACTACTTTTTATATTGAAAATGATGATATAGAAATCTATAAACTTGTGGATGATGTGTTTGAAAATCCTTTTGCTACTGATGATTATATGCTTGATACATCTCCTCCTAGTAAAAATGATGATATGTTTACAAATGAACACATTTTGGAGGATAACTATTCTATTGGTTATGATGATATTATTCTTTCTATATATTATGATTACAATGATGAATATGATATTTTCAGTCCACCTACTATTGAGGAGAAACATTATTTTGATGATACTATTCCTCCTATATTTGATGATTATGGTGATGGGAATAATAATGATAGCTATTTTGTTGATTTTTCTCCCACTACTATTAATGAGAATGACTATGCTTTTTTGTTATAAATTCTACATCAAGCAGCAGTTTTGTTTTCCCAACAAGCACCATACAAGATATGTTTTAACAAAAATTATCTATATGCTACAACAAGCAAATGAGATTGCTCACATAACACTACTAAAACTAACAGCTCTGAATAAGAGATGCGTGAAAACAAAGGCTAAACGCAGTACTAGCAAAAAGTGAACACTCATAGAACAATAAGAATGAAAACTAGAGTGTTCTAAGCAATGAAAACGGAGCGCGTCTCTCTCCCACACAAGTATGATAATATCCAACCATAAACTACAACAAATAAAACTAAACACACTAAAATCAAAAAATAAAAGACGCTCCAATTAAAGCACATAAGATGTGAACGAATATAGTTTCAGTAGAAGTGACCTGATAATTTGTTGATGAAGAAGGGGATGCCAAGGCATCCCGAAGCTTAGATGCTTGAGTCTTCTTGGAATTTTCTGGAATATACCACCAGGGCATCCCCAAGCTTAGGCTTTTCACTCTTCTTGATCATGTCATATCATCCTCTTCTCTTGACCCTTGAAAACTTCCTTCACATCAAACTTCTCACAATCTTCATTAACAACGTTAGTGCAATCGAAGTAATAAATTCACATGGTTCAGTTTCAACACAATCCTAAAACTCATAAACACATTCGATACTGTCATAACTTCTTCTAAAACTCTTTCCTTCAAAAGAACAGCAAAAGAAAGAGATTAAGAAGCAAATGTAATTATTGGCAGAAATCTGTCAAAACAGAACAACAGGTAAAGATGATTTTTTTTTCGAAAATATTCTGTTGCTCAAATAAAAGTGTTCAACTAAGAAAAGTTGCGTAATTATCTGAGGAATAAGCACAAAAAATTTCATATCATTCTGATCTTCCAGGATTTTATACGATGTTTTACGGTGGACAGCGGAAATCTGTTTTTCTGCGCAGAAATCTGAAAACCAACTCCAACTTTCATCAGAAACTTTACTTGGCACTACTAAAACAGGAAAATAAAGATACAAAGGAGTTTCTACATAAGTATACAACCCCTTGACTCAAAGAAAACAGAGAAAAACAATGCAAAATAAAAACATGGGTTATCTCTCAAGAAGTGCTTTTCTTTAAAGCCTTTTAGCTAGGCATGATAATTTGAGAAGATGCTCACATGAGAAATATGAACTGAAGCAAAAGAGAGGATCAAGAAGCAAATGTAAAACACATTTAAGTATAACCCATTTCCCATGAAAAATAATCTTGTAGAAAAAAAAGTCATGAAAACACAAAGCAACAAGCATATGAAAATAAAACAAGTGCAACTTCAATTTTTTCAACATAAAGAGGGGAAACTTGATATTGTTAAGAGGCATAAAATTATGTTTCCCTCTCTCATAATAACTTTCAGTGGCATGATGAATAAAATTAACAATATAACTATCACAAGAAACATTCTTATCATGGGCCACATGCATAAAATAATTATTACTTCTCCAAGTGCTAGTAGAAGTTTGTATAGACTGTGACTAGAACTTTTTCATGCCATGCTAAATGTTATTTTAGTTTTAAATCCTTGTGGTTATTGAGTAGCATGAATAGCCTCAAATAGCTGATAGTGTTTAACATGCCTTGAAAGATTCATGAGTTGTTCTTCTCATAGTAAAGCATCAATATATGGTATTCTCTATCGAATGTTTTATTTGGTTGACTTGGCGCATGCTCATACCATGTTAATGACTACAAACCAATAACGAATAGCCTCCACGACCACTTAGTTTTTGAACTTGTGATACCGCTTATGCTTTAATTAATGATGCTTATGCCGCTATGCATGATTATGGCTCTTATGCTCTCTTGATTTATCGCTCCCAGTCTTTTGCTAGCCTCCACCTATACTGAGTATGGAATTCTACTCGTGCATCCAAACTCCTTAAACCAAAGTTTTCCCATTGTGTACACCATACCTACCTACATGTGGTATTTAACTGCCACTCCAAGTAAATTGCTCATGTGTTACCTTTAAAACCTTTAAAACTATTCCTGTTTTGTGTTCTTGTTTTTTCTCGTGAGGACGTCAATAGAGAATCTTTATCTCACTTGTTGATTGGATTTCACACCCTGGACTAGTGGCTTCATCCGCTTATCCAAATGATAGGCAGCGGTGTGCCCAGCCCCAAATTAATTCAAACAAATTCTCTTTACTATTTTTTCCTCTGATTTATCAGTCAAAACATAATTGTGTAAACAAAAGAGAAAGAGGGATGACTTCCTACACCAGTTGCGTCCTTCACAATGGGAGCCGCTCTTGTGAATCCAGTTGGCTTGTGACGTACTGTATTGTCGGTTTACCATTCGTTGACATTAACATACACCTCGCCTAAAATATAGACACTCCTCCACGGTGTCAAACTTTTAATACCTCTGTTTAATAAAAAAAATCTCTAGAACATGAGTGATCCCCCGCTTCCCTCTGCGAAGGGCCTTTCTTTTACTTTTATGTTGAGTCTCCATCTTCTAACTTTATGCATAGTTGAGAGAGCATTTTTGCCATTCTGAGTTCTATGTGCATTTGTCCCATAAACATCAATAATTACTTCATGATGTGATATTATTAGTTCTTAAATTATTTTTTCTAGTCTTACTCATGAACTTTGAAAGTGTCTTGGCATTTATGTTTTGTCCCACTCTTAAGGACTAGCGAAATACCACTTTGTCATACTTTCTCTATACTTGAAACAAACGTTTATCTTTATTTGCATTATCATCCATGATCCTTTATTTAAGATACTCTTCATGATGCAAAGTGATTGCTATGTTTTTATTATTAAAGTTCTATTTATCATGTTTGTGTTTGAAGCTCTATGATCTCAGCGTACATATGTTTTTACATTATAATGATCAAGTTTATAATATTAACATGTCACCTCAGAAATTATTTTGTTTTATCGTTTACCTACTCGAGGACGAGTAGGAACTAAGCTTGGGGATGCTTGATACGTCATAAACGTATACCTAATTTCTGATGTTCCATGTTATTTTCATGTTGTTTCTCACATGTTTTCCTTACACTTTATGTCATTTTCACACGTTTTTGGGACTAACCTATTGACAAAATGCCACAGAGCCAGTTCCATGTTTTCTGTTATTTTTAGTTTCAGAAAATTTGTTCTAGAAATATTCTCAGAATTGGAAAGTTCGAAGCCCAGAAGTCCTATTTTCCCCGGAAGCATCCAAAACACCGAAGAGGAGACGAAGAGGGGCATCAGGGGGCCCACACCATGAGGTGGCGCGGCCCCCCTTGGCCGCGCAAGGGGGAGGTGTGGGGCCCCTAGACCTCCACCGCCTCTGCCCTTTCGCCTATTTAATCCCCCGGATGGAAAACCCTAAAGATCGACCTTTTCCACAAAATACATCCGTAGCTCCGCCGCCGCCACCGACAAGTTTTGGGGGACAGATCTCTGTTCTGGCACCCTGCCAGGACGGGGAAGTGCCCCTGGAAGCCATCTCCATCGACTCCATCGCCATCTCCATCGTCGTTGTTGTCTCCTATGATGAGGAGGTAGTAGTTCTCCCCCGAGGATGAGGGCTCTACCGGTAGCTATGTGGTTCATCTCTCTCTCCCATGGTGTGATCTTTATGTGATCATGAGCTTTGTAATCTAGTTGAATATGTAGATGCGATCTTCATCTGTTATGCTACTCAAGTGGTTTTGTTATCTCCGTAAACACTTTTATCACGGTGTAAAGCTAATAGTGTGTGCACCGTGTGGTTTAGCATGATATTTATATCTTGTGTTGGAAGATGAACCTATGAAATTGTGGCGTTTGTTTAGTACTAATTTATGGCGCTCGTAGTGACATTGGCGTGCTGTAGAGAGGGAATATAGACTTGAGGAGTGCTGTTAAAGCCCTACGCAATTATTAGTGTTCGTTATTCGACCGGAAAGTGGTTCGGGGTAGCATAGTGAAGACATGATATTTATGCATTCAATTCTGTTTTCATTGTTGAGAGTGTCCTCTGCTGAAAGTAGGAGCCCTAGGCCTTATTTCCAAGCATTGAAACACCGTTTTCCGCCTGTTCTGCTACATGTTTGCTTACTGCTATATTTATTCAGATTGTTTATGATCACGTATAATCATCCATACTACTTGTATTTTACTCTCTGTTCACCGAACCAGTGCACCTATATACCTGACAAGTATATTGGGTGTGTTGGGGACACAAGAGACTTCTTGTATCTCAATTGCAGGGTTGCTTGAGAGGGATATCTTTGACCTCTACCTCCCTGAGTTCGATAAACCTTGGGTAATCCACTTAAGGGAAACTTGCTGCTGTTCGACAAACCTCTGCACTTGGAGGCCCAACACTGTCTACAAGAATAGAAGCGTGCATAGACATCAGCTGGCGTCATCGGCTGTTTCCCAAGCTGCGTCATTGTGGGGCCGGCGGTGGTAGGCGCCTGACTCGGGTGGGTGTGCCTTGGCGGCAGTCCTTCTCGGTTGGCGGCGCTCCGGCTACGATCTGGATGGCGGCGTGTAGTGTTGCGACCAGTTGGTCGCGGCAGCGACCCAACATGGAACTCGACTGACGGCGCCCTCTAGACCCAAATATGGCCCCTTTTGGTTTTATCTTGGCCCAATATGAGTCAAAGCGGGTTGGTACAGGCCCCGATGGGATGTGTCCGGTGGGACTGAGAAGGATCTCATGATAGGGATGGCGGATTCAATGGCGGGTTTGCTGCAGCGCCGTGGCGAGGACTTCACGAGCCCGATCTGGGCATGGCGAACTGGTGTGTTTACTTGCATCTTTCGTCCTCGGGTGTCCTTCTAGGTCCGGGCGTCCTCGCAACAGTTGCCATGGTGAGATGGGGTGTTGGCGCGTGTTCGTGGGCGGTGAGCTTGGTGGTGCCGACGGTGTGTGTGGGGTTGTGAGTTGATGCGGTCGGGAGAAATCCTTGTCGGTGTTTGCTGGCACCGGCGTGGCGACGCCTGCGGGCGCCGCCGTCCTTCTTGAGGGGCAACGAGAGTACCTTCCCCCCACCCTCTCTATGTACGGGAGAAATCCTAGGCTCGGTTTGGGCAGCAGCTTCGTCGTCGTCGCATTCCTTCTTGAAGGTGTTGCTTGGTGCACGACACGTAGGAAGCAGAGGAATGTGGTGGGGTAACTCCGGTTGGCGCGGCTGCTAAGGGTCATCATCGCTTATCTAGCTTTGTTGGCATTAGTACTTATTTTGTTCTCTTATTTTTCTTTTTGCCTTGATTATGTTCTTTGCCCTGGATTTGGTCTTACGGTTATATGGCGTGGTTGCTATATTAAGATAGCAGAGCATAAGCCTATTTCAACAAGTGGAGTCGGCGGCAGAGAAATCTGGGTATCAGATCACTCACGGAACGGATGAGCCCGGTGGTCCATCGCTCTTCTCTCTTCCTCCTATCTTCTTCTGAGTTGAACATAAATCCATATGAGTCATATCCAAAAATAATTAAGAGATATTGAGCTATATATGTGTGGTGTGTGAGATTTCTCATGTATATCTGTTACAAAAAAAAATCTTTGGAAGAAGAATGAGCGTGGAGGAGCTTTGAATTGCTTGCCATCATGAAGTTGACAACACCCATTGGTCTCAGTACGAGCTCTTGAACGTATTGAGTCTCTATCGGATCATGCACCCATTCTACTTTCTACTGGTACACTAAAACCACCCGCTCAATCTCAAGTTCAAATTTGAATTGGGATGGTTGTTATGGGATGGTTTTGATGAACTGGCTAGAACTGAATGGGCTAAACCAGTGGCTGGGAACAATCCGATCGGAAGATGGAACAACAAGTTGCACAATGTGCGCCGACATCTTCGTGGTTGGGCTAGACACACCGCTGGTAATTTAAAGAAAGAAAAAAGAGCGCCTATGTTCCATTATTGATGAGCTCGACATCATTGCAGAATTAAGGTTGCTAACTCTGCAGGAAATTGAGCTAAAAAGCCAATCTAATGCGAAGGTAGCATCTTTACTGCGAGAGGAAGAGATCAAATGGTACCAGAGATCGAAGGCCAAATTTATTCCGAAAGGAGATTCGAATACCCGCTATTTTCATAATGTTGCAAATGGACGACATAGAAAGAAGCAGATTTACTCTCTTTCGCAGGATGAAGGCCTGATCGAAGGACAAGATCAGCTAAAGGCCTACATTACAAAGTTTTATAAAGGTCTGTTTGGGGCTCCGACGGATACTACAATGTCCATGGATGAGTCGCGAACAGAGGATATTCTCCAAGTATCCACAGAAGAGAATATATTCCTTAATACTCCCTTCACGGAAGAGGAAATTAGGAAGGCAGTCTTTTCAATGGAACATAATAAGGCGCCAGGTCCGGATGGTTTTCCGGCAGAGTTTTACCAACATTTCTGGGATGTCATCAAGAATGACCTTCTGGAATTGTTTGGTTGCTTGCATGAGGGCCAGCTAGACCTGTTTCGTCTTAACTCTGGGGAAATAATTTTGTTGCCTAAAATTCAGGACACAAAAAGGACACAACAATACAGACCTATCTGCCTTCTAAATGTTAGCTTCAAAATCTTTACGGAAGTTGCAACCATTAGGCTGAGTACAGTTGCAGATCATGTGGTAAAACCTACTTAAACTGCTTTTATGCAGGGTAGGAATATACTAGACGGGGTCGTGGTTTTACACGAGACTGTTCATGAAATGCATACTAAGAATCTTAATGTTGTACTTTTTAAAATTGACTTTGAAAAATCCTATGATAAAGTTAATTGGTCGTTCCTCCAACTAATTCTGAGAATGAAAGGTTTCTCAGAGGAATGGTGTTCTTTGATCCATAACATTGTGTCTGGTGGTAGTGTTGCCGTAAAAGTCAACGATGACGTCGGTAAATACTTTCAGACTAAAAAGAGATTGAGGCAAGGTGATCCATTATCGCCCATATCATTTAATATTGTGGCAGATATGTTAGCGATCATGATTGAACGCGCTAAAGAAAATGGCCTTATGGAAGGGTTGGTACCCCATCTTGTGGATGGGGGACTATCTATACTTCAATATGCAAACGACACAATTCTTTTTATGGAACATGATCTAGAGAAAGCGACGAATCTGAAGTTAATTCTATCAGCTTTTGAGCAATTATCTGGATTAAAGATTAACTTCCATAAGAGTGAATTGTTTTGCTTTGGCGAAGCCCAAGATGCGTTCACTCGATATTTCGAGATTTTTGGATATGAGCAAGGTCAGTTTCCTATTCAGTATTTGGGTATTCCAATACACTATAGGAGATTGACTAATGCGGAATGGAAACATGTCGAAGATCGTTTGCAAAAAAGGCTTGCAAGTTGGAAAGAAAAATTATTATCCCTATGTGGAAGATTGGTACTCATAAATTCAGTCCTATCGAACATGGTACCGTATATGATATCTTTCTTCAGATACCAAAAGAAGTCTTGAAGAAGTTAGATTACTTCAGATCAAGATTTTTTTGGCAAGGGGGATAGCGAAAAGAAAAAATATCGACTAGCAAGATGGAAAGTGGTGTGCCGACCAAAAGATCAAGGAGGACTAGGGATTCATTACCTTCAGGTAAAAACTCAGCTCTTCTAGGTAAATGGATTTTTAAGCTGCTTACAGACAACGGTGTTTGGCAGACACTCTTAAGAGAAAATACATTGGCACAAAGGCGCTATCACACGTTATATGAAAACCAGGTGATTCACATTTTTGGGTTGGCCTAATGGCGACTAAGAAGCATTTCTTTCGCTATGGGGTATTTAGCATTAAGGATATATCACAGATACGGTTCTGGGAGGATCAATGGCTAGGTAACGCCACCCTCCGTGAACAATATCCGGCCATATACAACATTGTTCGTCATAAAGGGGATACGTTAGCCACTGTAATGCAAACATATCCTCGTAATATGACGTTCAGGTGAGATATCATTTGATCAATACTTCATTCTTGGAATGCTCCGTTAGATCGATTGGCGCCGATCCAATTATCACAAGGCACCGATGAGTTTCGATGGAGTTTAACTAAAAATGGTTTGTTCTCAGTTGACTCTTTCTATAGGGCTTTGGTACATTCAGGAATGCCGGTCGATAATAATAAAAAAAATGGCGAATGAAGATACCGTTGAAGATGAAGATCTTTGCATGGTATCTTTGTAAAGGCGTCATTTTAACTAAAGATAATCTTGTCAAACGTAATTGGCATAGGAGTACAAAGTGTGTTTCTTGTCCTAAAGAAGTGACGATTACACACTTATTCTTCGAGTGCGCATTTGCGCGTTCTATATGGTCAGCTATCCAATTGGATTCGAACCTATATCCTCCAACATCTGTTGCCAACAGTTTTGGCAATTGGTTGAATGGAGTTGATAAAAGGTTTAAAACTATGTTTAGGATAGGAGCGCTAGCCGTTATATGGTCGCTCTCGCTATGCATAAATGACAAGATTTTTAACAATAAAAATTCCTCTTGTTTGCAGTTTCTATTCCGTTGCACAGGTACTCTCCGTTCGTGGTGCACATTACAGCGGGCGGAGTATCAAGGCCTTTTACGGAGGCATGTGTACGGCTGGAAAAAATGGCGAGGGATATTTTTTATCCCACGTGGATGATCGCTTGATCTACGGATTGGTGCACCATAGGCGACAGTTGATTCATCTTTGTGATTGTACCCGGCATGTTGCTACCTATTGACTACTTTTGTTTTCGTTCTATCGGCCGTGTGCATCTTGTTATGCAGCAGCCGGGTGTAATGCTTAAATGTTTTAAGTAATAAAGCCCATTAAAAAAAAATTATGAAGTTGACAACACGCACGCCAACAAAAGCTTTTAAATTTTCAAGTGCTATGGGTGACTTCTTTTAGGCTTCCCGCATGGCTTCTAGGTCCAGAGCAGCACAAGCCCAAAAGAAGTCTCGGGCTGCTGCCGAGCTTATTCCCACCGTTAAGCTCGTTCTCTTCATATTTCCAATTTCCAGAAACAGGTGGCGAGTGGATTCTGGACGGCTTCCCGCAAAGGACTGAACGGGTATATGGGCATACCCCTATTTTCCATTTTATTTACTGGAGAACTGCCACCGCAGCCAAATAACGATTGGGGGAACCAAAACGAAAATACAAAGTGGAGCGATGTGTGTCTTGCCTGCGTCTCAACCCGACCTCCTGTTTTCGCGAACAGCAGCTGCAGCTAGAGAACGCTAGGGTCAGAGCTGAGGTTAGTGCTTCATGCCGTACGTCATCGGTGATTGAATAGTAGCCGTACTACGTGACACGATGCAGCTCGTGCAGGATTTCATGGATGTACGTGCCATCCATTTTCCCAATCGCTGAAGAAACAGTAGCCTGTGACGACTTTGTCGTTATTTTAATATGGATGACACTGGTTTTATTTGGGCATGTGCATACTAATCATACTATGACACGGATGTTTTACATACACATACTCCCCCCGTTCCATATTAATAGGTGGGGAAGTGGATGTATCTAGCACTAAAACATGTCTAAATACATCCACTTCTACACCTATTAATATGGATCGGAGGGAGTATTAAATCCAGAGACATTGCCGATATTTCACTACTTAACATGGCCGATAAGCCAAAACATTAGAAGCCTAAAAGAAGTCTCCAAATAGTTTTCTAGGAGCTTCTACCCACAATAGTTTCTCCCCACCAAAATCTATAAGCCAGCTTATGCATAAGCATAAGCCTAAAAGAAGTCACCCTATTTGTTAGCCCAAAACACAAGCTGGTGAAGAAGATAGGCACGCACATGCCATGCACGGTGGACCTTCGTAGCATGCGAGGACCATGGTGGTTCACATGCTCGAGACAAAGGATCGGACGAAAAGCCGTCGACATATACCGTGTCTGTTGGTGGCTGCCGTCAATCGCTGCCACGAGTAAAGTCACGTACCCCCTATATATCAGGACAAACTCTTGTGACTGAGCACCGAGCATGCTAGTTAAGCATACTACAGTAGCTACTATAGCACCGTGCCGAACATTTGTCGTCAAGAAACCAAACTATGTGCTGCTCGAAGGTCCGTCCGGCCGGCGCCGATCATACAGATCAGGTTGTCGTCGTACTCTGTCAGCAAATCCGGCAAAGGCTCTCAGCCACAAGTGCCGGCCGGTGTAGTGGGCCTGCCGGCCACGGCGTCGCATGCACCTGCTCGTTCTGTCTCTCCCGTGAACCTGATCCCGACTGGTGTGACAGGGAGAGGACAAGCTAGCAGCCTAGCAGACGAGAGAGCTTCACGGGCAAAACGCCCTATTCCCCGTGATATAAATACCCCTCCATACGCAACACAGCTTCAACAACAACCTACTAGAATCTTGTACTGAGCCATGTATATGCTCATATACTATATGCTTCGTCCAGTGCGCCCGACAATGGCGGCCAGCAAGAGGACGCTGGCGCTGGCGGCGCTCCTCGTCGTCGCGGTGGCTCTTAGCGTGGCGCCCCGGCCCGCGCGCGCCGTGTGCGACATGAGCAACGACGACTTCATGGCGTGCCAGCCCGCGGCGGCCAAGACGACGGACCCGACGACGGACCCGACCGCGGAGTGCTGCGCGACGCTGGGGAAGGCGGACCTGGAGTGCCTCTGCACCTACAAGAACTCCCCCTGGGTCGACCTCTACAACATCGACCCCAAGCGGGCCATGGAGCTGCCCGGCAAATGCGGCCTCACTACCCCACCAGACTGCTAGCCAGAATGCCAGATGGTCCTCCAGCCAGGGATTTATGCTAAGCTAGAATCTTGTACTGAGCCATGTATATGCTCATATACTATATGTTGTGGTATGTGTTGGTAATGGTTGGTGTGCCAAGAGCTTTGTTGCCATGTTCGTGTGGTCTTGACTTGTATCATTGTACATGCATACTAAAACCTTTCCTACGGTGCCGATTGCAGACCAGCGAGGGGCTAGCTGGCTGGTTTGCAGTCACGGCACCAGATCACGTCTCCTTCCTCCTGGTATGCAACTATGAATTAAGTGATTTGTGAATTCACGCCGCTTGACTGGTTGGTTTTGCATGACTCGGAGAGTAAATATTAGGTTTACTTCTACTGTGCAAATTGTGCCAGAACAGCTCCATAAATAAAGAAACAGAGAACAGTAGATAATTTGTAGTGCTGTGCCACAACATTAACCTCTAATTTTAGCAGCTTTTTGCTACATCTGGCCTGAGTATACGCAAAAAGAAGAGACTCATGGTGTCATGGAGTAGGAAAGAAGACAACTGGTTTCTAGCTCATAGGCATATACTTTTTGGAATGCACGAGCTAGCTAGAAACTAACGAATCAAATTTCATCAAATTCAAGCAGGACGAGCCTCAAGCAAGGGATCGTGCATCATTCAAGGTGCTAACTGAAACTTTCTTCAGTCGAAATTACCGTCATTTTTTACTCTGCATAGCATCAAGCAATAATTTCGCTAGTAAAAGTAAAAAAAAAACATACTGATAGCGATTGAAGCAGTTTGTATGAGATATAGTCATACTACTGTTTTTATCCTGTGTTTGACTTTGATATGAAGTACTAGACATCCATGGTTGCCAAAATAGAAGAATTTAGACTCTACGCAAAGCATAGCTACCTACAGTTTTGACCAACCATTATATATTAGTTGCTAATGTCCAATTACACATATATGGAATTTTTAGCGGACAACAAACGTCATGCTGAGAATTTTTTACCAAACAGCCTAAAACTAGAATAATCGTCCATAAAACTACAGAAATTGCAAGCAAACCAATGAACAACAGTATGAGATTTAAGGAAGGCATATCTTCAAGTATTGTGACATTCATTAGTTCACTATAGGTCACAATGATCCAAAATAAGCAACAATCTGAAATGACATACTTATACGTCCGCATAAACGAAGCAAAAATTTGAAACCAGGTGCTCAGGTATTGATAAGTATTGATACACCCATAACCAGAAGAAAACAAGCCAGGTAATTCCACGGAGAGTAAAGAAAAACCATAAATATATCCCCAGATCAAAGTAAGGGGTTAGTAATTCATTTGCTATTAATTAAAGTGACACCATTCTCATCTGTGGGCAGGCACGAAAAGTTGCAAGAAAAGGGAATGCCTATGTAAACAGTCATTCGGGGAGTTACTAAGAAGGTAAACTGAAAGCAAGGAAGCTGGATGCAAAGAAGGGCAAACAAAAGTGCACATCCCGAGTACAGAGGGGTTAGAACGTCAGTAGAAGATAAGCTTACCTGCTCAACCAATATACCAAATAGCATATCCAACAAATAATGATCTTACATATTGAGCAAAGGCTCAGCACCATCGTGTCCTCCATCAACGCATGTTCCTACAAGCATAAGAAGGCAAACAATGTGTCATGTGGGTGAGCGACTGAGAGTACATTGTCGCCACAGCAAGGATCAGGTAAGGAGCTCAAGATTGCTTGCCCTATCCCTATGATGCATCTGAAGTTTTCTTATTCCCTAACCCGCTATATAATAGGATCCCTATGCTGTAACCAGTATCAGCTATTAATAAATCTGAAAAAGGAGATTAGGTTCAAAATCATAAGCAGGCCACACAATGACATTTCAAGGGAAGACAAACAAAAATGAGGATACATCAACCAGGTAGTTAGATAAATACATAGCTGTAATTCAAGGGGAAACAACTCAATTTTGACACAATAATAGTACTCCCTCCGTTCCATATTAATAGGTGGTGAAGTGGATGTATCTAGCAATAAAACATGTCTAAATACATCCACTTCAACACCTATTAATATGGAACGGAGGGAGTAACAGATAAACATGACACACCAACTGTCGAATTTACTGTATACTCCCAAAACAGCATATACTCAATAATATCTTAAAAATGAAAAACAGCGTATACTTATACTATTAGCTGCTCAGAACAGGCAAGTTATCCAGACCGATCCTGAAGCTCATTGAACACCATATTGCAAAAAAAACACATACTAACAAATTCTGGCAAGGTAAGTGATCATGATTTAAGTTATCTTTAAATAAATTAGCACGGAAAGATTGAATTGAACTCCTTTTTTCCTGGTACAAATGGACATGCCACATGCAGGGGAGTCCTACAAGTGATAAATTAACAATTATGATAATGTTAATTTACTCTATTTTTCATGCAGTCAACCTTTAATCATTCTGCACCTCGTCAGTAAAATAAATAGGACTGCATCTATGCAGAAACAATAGAACCAGACAATTCTTGCATAAAAGGCAGGCAATGCTGAGATTTATTTCAACTATTCTACAGATTTTCCTATCATGCTCATCGTTGTTTATTTTCTCGAACAAAGTAATGGATGTTTTCTTGTATAATATGGATATTCATATGACAGAAAAGGCCTAGGTACAGAACATAGAGTAAATTACACATAACACTAACAGATTATTTTCTAGATCATGATGAATTAAGATTACATTATTATAAGCTACCTACCACACGGGCATCAGAACAGGACACTGCAGAACATTATCATTATATGTTGAAGAGGTCATGAAGCAGCAGAAGAAACAAATGATAACTAAAATTGTTGGGTTAACACAAAATGATTTGCACAGAATTCCAATAGCCAATTATCGAACAATTACTTGGTTACGCCATATCATCAATGTAAGGCATGTTATTACCTGCAGCATAGACACCTTCGAATGGAAGATAGTAAGAAAAGTTGTCTGTTTCGGAAAGCTTCTTGAACTTCAATGGCTCAAGATGGACAATGAAGAGGTCGATCTTTGTCCGCAGGAACACCCCATTATTCTCCTCAGCAATCCCAGCTATCTCTAGGGGAAACTTCTCCCCTGTTTTCAGGGAAAGTAACTTGTCCAGTTCAATAGTTCTTCCAAGCACCCATGACCCAGCACCGTCATGATCGGCCTTCCTCTTCCATAACTGGGCGGTGCAGTCTGCTTGTGTGACGAGCAACAAACCGAGCCCACAACCATCGCCCCGCATCACCTTGAAGTATTTGCCATGACAACACTTATCCAGTGGCACCCGTATCAACGCTAAACTCTGCTTCACGAAATTGAATTCCAGAATTCCATCCAATTTGCCAAGCCCCCAGTAAATGGAATCCCCAGCCAGCATAGAGTAAAAGGTATTAATACACCAGCTCTGGTTCGCCTGGTAGGGAAGCGGTGTTGAGATGGGATTTCCCCATAAGTCTGTCTTTGACAGGTAAACGCAGGCGTACGCTTGTGCATGTTGTTCGTCGTCGTGGCATGCCACTGCCGAGACCACCTGGAAGTGTTGCGTGTCTCCTGCAGTGCGAAGCACCGCCCCACCGATCACGGTCTTGGCTGCATATGCCGCAAATCCAGGTGGGAGGGCAATGTGGTAGCGCTCGCCGGTGACAGGGTCCCACACCAGGAACTGGAGCCTATTTGGAAGGTAGAGGAGTACGAGACCATGGCGGCATCCAAGGGAGAAGGAGAAGTTGGCGTCATCGTGGAGCTGCAAGGAGAAGCGCCCGGGAGGGATGCGATTGGGGGACTCCAGAGTGGGTAGGAAGGACAGAGCGTGAAATCTGTCGAAGAAACCGAGAAGGGGCGGGTTGCGGTGGTGGCGGAGGCAGAAGCGGCGGAAGAAGCCAGGGTCGGAGACGAGGCGGCGCCAACGCTTGCAGACGGCGGATGCGCGCGGGAGGGAGGAGGGTTGCGGCGGGAGGCGGAGGAGGATCTCGGAAAGGAGGTTGTCGTCGTCCATCGGCAGGGCGTGGTTGCGGCGGCGGCTGGTGCTGCTCATCTCGCCATAGAGCACGCTGGTGAAGCGTTGGACTCGAAACAGTAGCCAGGAATGATTAAGGAGTGCGTCGGCCCAAAGTGACACTGAAGCTGGATCACCAAAGGCCTTTTTATTTTTGGGACAGAGAAACTTGGCTCGTTGGGCACACTTCTCGTCGTCCCCGTCCACCTTCTTTCTTTCTCTCGCCCACTTTTGCCATGGCCTACGGAATCGAAGGCGCGGCCGCCAATGGCTTCAGCCGCTGCACACTTGTACCTGTGGGAGGCCCGTCTCCAGCACCAGGCCAACCTCCATACGCCGAGGCATGGCTGCTCAGCGCATGCGGCGTCCCGTGCCTCCACTGCTCACCGGCCCTGAGTGAGTCACTGAGATCGAGCAGATTAGGGAGAGCATGTCGGAGGGTGTGCGTCGCCAGCCACATTGGTATCGGGCCAATCAGGGCGACGTCGTTCTTCCTGGAGCGCTTCGAGGAGGAGTCCTCCCCCCCACCCCCCCCGGCATGGTGTCAGGGCGCAAGAACGCCCAGGGACACTGTATTTGGTGGAGCAAGCCCGAGCGGTCGGGTTATCATTGCATTATGTGTGATTTAGACCATCTGGAGACTAGAGATCATCTTTTTTCGAGTGTCCCTTTGCGACTAGATGCTGGAATTTTTTGGAAATCTCTTGGACAAAGAAACTTCTATTTCTGAGGCTTTCAAGGTGGCCAAATTGAATTTTGTTGGTCCCTGTTTTATGGAGGTTGTTGTGTGTGCCACTTGGTCCATTTGGAAAGAAAGAAATGGCTTCATTTTTTAGCAAGTGAGACCAAGTTTTAACAGGTGGAGGATCTGTTTCAAGAAAGACATGCACTTGGCTCTTATTAGAATGAAGGAGAAGCACAAGGAATCTCAAAGCACTTGGTTATCCAACCTTCTTTAGTTAGTCTGTGTGGTGGTTTTGTTCTTCTTGAGTTAGGGTTGAACCTCTCAACCACTAGCTTTCTTCTCCCTTTTGTATATGTTTTGAACATTTGTTTCTCTGTGTTCCTTTTGTTCTATTAATAAAAATATACCTGGGGGCTTCCCCTACGGTTTTCATGGTAAAAAAAAGTGGAATCTTGATGTGCTTCATGAAGTCACATCTATCACTTCATGGGATGGTCCGAGAAATAACATCAGTTTGGATATAGCAAAGGAACACATTTCCGGTAATAATTGACACCCAAAAGCCTCATACAAAAAAAATGTATATCATGAACTTCCAAGCGTTGGAACTAAAGGACCAGGAGAAACAAACAACCACATGTATTGTACATATCACTAGGTCCTTTAGACTCACGCTCGAATTGATAATGCTCAATAGTTTAATAATTGGACTAATTACTAGATGTTAAACAATTATGATCAAGAAAAAAAATTAATGATTTAAAACAAACGTACTGTTCTAGTTCGATAGTCCATTGGAAGTACATCAACAAATTTTTCGGTCATGCACTCTTCGTAGCCCCAATCATCATACACATCCATTTCCTACAATAGGTCGTTACACAAATAAAAATTATAAGAAATAAAAATAAAATAGATCATTCTAAAAGAAACTCATCAATTTAAACCAACTTAAATCTATCAACACAAAGAAAAAAAAGAATACTGATGACGGGAGAAGAAGAACTAGAAGAGAATCTCACAAGATATAGAAAGACTTGCTATAAACGATAGCACAAATAAGCGATGAATAAAAGAGATCGGCACACAGGGACACGGGATTTTTAACGTGAAAACCCCGTAGAACGAGGAAGATAAAAAACCACGGGCGCCAACCAGCATAACTTCACTATTTTCAGGTGTGTTACAAACGGCGGGGATTTACAACTTGCGACACCCCCAAACGTCGGCTTACATGAGGTATATAAAGCGGTCCTGGCCTACCTATGTCGACAAGGGTGAATCCAACTCCAACCTGTAATTTGTACCATACCGCGGGGAGCTGTCCCCCTCCCCCCCGGCACCCCCTCAGTGCGGACCATGTTTGTCGTGCAAACACGATGGGCCAACTTCAGACTCCGTGTCCTTTCGCTCTACTCGTCAGAAGTTCGGACTTTTATCAGCATAAGTATCACCGAAAAATAACAAGGCCTGCTTCGTCCGCCCGGTAGCAATGTCAATGATGGAGAGAGTACCAAAGAAGGTGGGAACCGCAAACCGCATATCCGTAAGAAGAATTTTTAAGGATTGTGTGTGATTAACAAGCCGGAAACCACCTCTTCCGGTAGGTATCAGTAAGCGGACACGGTAGCAGCGAAGATGCTTGTACAAGAATTTGCTTAAAGTCTCTCATCTGAGCAGGTACTTATCTAATATCTCCTCTGCAACCATGTACGCGCTACTGATAACTGTCGTGGAAAACCTGATGTCCGGATTGTTGATCAGACACAGTCCTCTGAAACTTTACTTGCGGATGGACACGGTTTGCGGTAGCCACCTTTTTTTGCAGTCCCACCAATCTTGACATTGTTACAAGGTAGCGAAGCAGGTTCTCCACTTCTCTTGAGATTCTTATTCTTCCTATTCTTTCCCGTCCTCATTCTCTCACTTTCGTGTCATATCGTATAGGCTAACCCTAACTTTCATGATGGAACAATGGAAATACAAGCCTCATATATAATTACCAAAACAAGGGGGGGGGGGGGGGGAAGTGCCTATAAGACCATGTAATAACACACAAATTCAAATTGTATATAGTACAATGCATTGTAGTTATTTTCTAACATGTAACATGGCATAATTAAAATTATCGGCTAACAAAATTGCACACACTAAAAAATAGGTCGAATAACTAGAAACTAGGGAATACAAAATAGAACAAAAATATACATTAGCCTATTTAATACTAATAGTAGCATATCTAGTTCTAACAGTAGCCTATCTAATTCGATCCAGCGTTCATCAATTCGATCTAGTTTCATCAAATTGATCTAGGGTTAATCTGAGACAACGGAGGAAGGTGTAACAGGATGGGAGCTCACGTACCTTGGGCCTGGACGGTGCGGCGAGTGGTGGCAAGGTCGGGTGGCTGGTGTGGTGGCGTGGGTGGTGGGTTGTGGCATGGGCGCGCGGTGGACACACTTGCGAGAGGACTTCCACGGTGGCGTACATCTCTCTGACTAGGCTCCTCCGGTGACGGCGACGAGTAGGGGAAGAAAACCTCATGCGGTGTCGTGTAATCTCGAAGGAGGGGGTTAAGTGAGGAGAGAGGGAGCGCGACCGGCTATAATATGCTGCCAAGGTTACTCGTGGTGAAAAAAAATATGTATGCCATGGGTACAGATTTTATCCATGGCGTACGAAACGAAATGTCCGCCACCTATACGTTTCAACAGAGCGGTAAAAATGGAAAATATACCGGTGGCACACTGTTTTTTTGCATGCGCCACGGATAAACCGATACTAGTGGCACACGTGGTAGGCGGCGCACCATGGCTAAATTGTTGCACACCCTGACACCACACTAATGGCGCACTTTTCAATTTGTTCGCCACTAGCATGAATACACCTATAGAATTTTTCTACTAGTGTACCGACGGTAGACGGGACTGCTACAAACTTGGAGTGGTGGTGCTACCAGCGGCAGACGTGGTTGTTACCTTCCCTGAGTGGTGTTGTTGCAAGCTGCAGGTGGTTTGACTGCCAACCGTGGTTGGAGCTGGTACCAGCAGTAGGACTCGGAGCTGGGAGGCAGCGCCACGACACCATGCGTTGGTGCTGTGAACGGGGGAGATTCCCGCCGAAGCTCTAAACAACGAGATATGCAACAAGGTGTAGCGAGGGAGGCGGTGCTGCCAGCCGTGGAGGTGGTGCCTCCGGCCAGGAGCGACGTGCTACGACGACTCTAGATCTACTAGCGGTGTTGCCGATGGTGGAGGTGCCATCAGAGAAAAAGATGGAGATGCAGAGGAAGAAAATGGGAACCCCAATGAGGATGAAGAACATGTGGGGCCAGCGCACGTGGTCGTCCATCCTTAACCACTAGAAGGACATGTATCGTTTCCTCCATGCGAAGGATCTGGGATTCTGATCCCCGGGGGATGCGCAGCAGTTCCCTTTACCATCATGATAAATTTCATGTATTCGCTTAATTATACTAATTAAGTCATCAGATTCCCAAAATCAAAAGTCATATATAGTTGCCAAAAATATTCACTTTGGAAACTCATGCGATGGAACAAGCCAAGAACTAAAAAAGGATAAATATATTGGAGTCTCTTTATACTCCCTCCATTTCATATTAACTATCACAAAAACACTTAAAACATATGTATTAGTACTTAAATGCATCTAGATATATTTGCTTTTGTGACAGTTAATATGAGATAGAGGGAGTAGCATCTTTTTTCCCGAAGTTTTTCTCCTCTGGTCTGGGTGATCTTATTTGTTAAATAACAGATCATGTGAGATCTCAGTTCAGATTTCCGTTAACTATCTGAAGAATAAACCATCCGACACAGAAGACATGGATCTACGGGAGGATAAGCAAATTTGACGACAGAATCCCCCCACTACTGATGCAACATGGAATGAAGTTAATTGCGACATGTAGGCCTTGCGTCAACGTGCAAGCATAGAAGTAAATGAACCATAATGCTTGTACATAGATCCCATAACAGACGGAAGACTGCAAATTTGGCGATTATAATTCCTACAAGTCCACTTCTCATAATTCACTGTTGCATGTCATATAGAGGCCTAGTTCCCACGGAATATTAAATTTTTTAAATAAATTTCACAAGTATTATCCAAAAATATTATCCGAATTTGTCCGTGACGCTGACGTGATCACACGCTCGGTGGGAGCCCCAAGTGGAAGATATGATGTAGTCTAGTGGAAAATTTCCCCCAATTAAGGAACCAGGGTTATCGAACCAGTAGAACTTCGTAGTCTTGAAGAAGGTTGCTTGTTGCACGCGGGGACCAACAAATGTGGAATCTGCACACAAACACAAACTCTCTCTTGCCCCAACTTTCCGGAAAGTTTTCAATCTTCTAGTCTTACTGAAAATTAGAGAATTAAACGTATAAAATATTGAAAAGTAATAAAAGTAAAAACGACAAAGCAAGGAAGAAATTATTAAAGTGCTTTAAAGAAGTTTGCAAATATGAGGAAAATAGGACCGGGGGCCATATGTTCACTAGTGGTGTCTCTCCAAAGAAAACAAACATGACTGGGTGAACAAATTACAACTGGGCAATTGACAAATCATGAACGTATAACAATACTATTATGACGAGATATAGTTCATGGGTTCTAACATTGTAGACATTACGTCAAGACATATGGACCGCTCTCCAGCATGCATCCATATCTAAAAGTCTACCTCAATAAAGCTATCCATAAAATCTCTCTAGTATTAATTTGTAGCAACGAAGTGATTGCTTTTTGTGCAACAGACAAATGCATTAAGAACAATACATAATGTAAGCAGTGGTCATCGTCCGTAGACAAGAGCACCGCTGTTTTCTCCCTAGTAGCATCACGTTTCTGTCACTAGAGGACAGATGTAAGGGAGGCATGAACCTACCATCTAACATATAAACCCTCTCTTGGAGGTGAAAACAACTACGTGGCCAAGGTAATCATAAACACCGGAGAGCATTGCAATACAAGATTAAAACTCTCTAAGAATATAAGTGAATCATCTCAGATTGACATGAACAAAATAATCATAATCTTATGGTTCATCGGACCCCAGCAAACACAACATGCACAATTACATATTGGTGGTCTCGATCATGTGAGGCAGCTCATGGGACTCTAAACATGGAGGCAAAGGGGAGAGAACAACCATCTAGCTACTGCTATGGACCCGTAGTCCTGAGATGAACTACTCAGGCATATGTCCAGAGGCGATCATGGCGCTGTAGAGGCCTCCGATGACGATTCCCCTATCTGACAGAGTGCGGAACAAGGTTGCGGAAGCCCTAGATTGAACTTTTGAGGTGACAGTGTCCCTTTGTATGTTTCGTGGAAAATAACTCCTTCCCCGATGTTTTTAGGGTTAAAGGAAAACCAGAAAACAAGCGTGGAGCATAAAAAAATATAGATACATTTGCATCGTATCAGCATCACCAAGCTTAACTCCTCCTCGTCCTCGAGTAGGTAAGTGATAACAAAATAATTTTTGAGGTGACATGAAGGCAATACAATTTTGATCAACGTTATGCAAAAGCATTGCAAGCTGAGATCAAAGTACTATAACAAAATCATGATAAATATTATTCAAACTAATGTAAACTTAGCAACTATGTTGGACATGAAAAGTAACACAAATAAATGACAATGAATATTAATTCATTGAAAGTGATACGTTTGTTTCAATCATAAAGAAAACATAATAAAGTGGTATCCAGCTTTTCCTTCGCGTGGTAGTGATACGTCATAAATGTATCCTTAATTTCTGATGTTCCATGTTGTTTTCTTATTGTTTCTCACATGCTTGTTATACACTTTATTTCATTTTTATCGATTTTACGGACTAACCTACTGACAAGATGCCACAGAGCGACTTCCATGTTTTTTGTTGTTTTTAGTTTCAGAAAAGTTATTCTGGAAATATTCTCGAAATTGGAAAATTCGAATTCCGGAAGTCTTAGAATCCCCGAAGGTTCCACGGAGTCCCAGAGAGACCCGAAGGAGGGCCTCAGGGGGGCCACACCATAGGGCGGCGCGCCCCCTTGGCCACGCCAGGGGGTAGTGTGCCCCCCAGGCCTCCACCGCCTTTGCCCTTTCGCCTATTTAATCCCCCCGAGATGTTTACCCTAAATATATTCCACTTCGTCCCGAGAAACACCCGAGGCCGCCGTCATCATCATCATCCTGAGATCGGGAGGGTTCTGGAGCTCTCCCCGGCACCCTGCCGGGAGGGGAATTCATCACCAGAGGGGTCTACACCACCATGCCCTCCTCCGAAGTGATGCGTGAGTAGTTCATCCCTGGACTACGGGTCCATAACATTAGCTAGATGGTTGTTCTCTCCACTTTGTACCTCATGTTTAGATCTTGTGAGCTGCCTATCATGATCAAGATCATCTTTATGTAATGCTACATGTTGTGTTTGCTGGGATCTGATGAATGTTGAATGCTATGTCTTCTGATTATCAATCTATCATGTTATCTTCATGCTTATGTTATTTATGATCTTGCATGCTCTCCGTTATTAGTAGATGCTCTGGCCAAGTAGATGCTAGTAACTCCAAGAGGGAGTATTTATGCTCGATAGTGGGTTCATGCCTCCTTTGCATGTGTGCTCGAGTGACAGAAACGTGACGGGTGGAGGATGTGTTGTTTCCATTAGGGAGAAATAATGGTGATTACATTGTTTACATTACACACTTTGCGTATGGCGATAATCTATTGCTACCAACTTAATACCCAACGTTTGTTTGGATGATATTCAGAGGGTGGATTATTAGACATAGATGCAGTTGGATAACGGTCTATGTATTTTGTTGTAATGCCCGCATGAATCGCATAGTAATCTTTATGTCTTGCATATGCACTACGGTGCAACCTTCATTTCTGTCAATTACCCAGCTGTAATTTGTTCACCACACATGTTATTTATCTTTCACGGAGAGACACCACTAGTGAACTGTGGACCCCGGTCCATTTTCCTCATACTAATAAAACACCTACTGCTTTCATACTGTTCCTACTGTGTTTTCCACACCATACGTTTAATCTCTTTGTGTTCAGCAAAACCGGTGAGATTGACAACCTCACTGCTACGCAGGGACAAAGTGATTTGATTGTGTTGTGTAGGTTCCACGTTGCTGCTGAACCGGTAGTGCGCCCTGCCACCTCAGCTGCATCAACCTTCAGAGATTGCTTGTCCTCCTACTGGTCGATTCAACCTTGGTTTCTTTTCTGAGGGAAAACTTTTCGCTACACTCTTCACAACCTTCCACTTGGGGTTTACCAACGTCAGCCTCCAGTCAAGGAGTGAATCAGGTAGCAAAACATAAATGCTAGGACACCTTCAAAGTTTAAATGGTGAGTAGATACAAATAATTTGAGAGCAAGCAATACCATAATCATGAATCAATCAATAATAAATTTTGAGACTATGCACATTATACTCAGAATGACAACTATGCTCTGTTAACTGGTGCATAAAGTAAGAAGATGAATACTCAGCATAAAAGTAAAAGAAAAACCCTTCGTATAGGGAAACATGGATTATTTATGTGCTAGAGATTTTTATTTAATAAATAGAGGTATCGAAAACAATTTTCAGAGAGGTGTATGTCTATGTCAATGAATGGTAATGAAACACTTATCATAATCCTTGTCAAGCAAAGTGTTTAGAATTTTGAGAGCGGTTTATGATATGTATCCAACGTATCTATAATTTCTGATGTTCCATGATGATATTATGCCAATTGCTACATGTTTTTTCCTTTCTTTATGTCATTTTTATTGATTTTCCGGACTATCCTATTGACAAGATGCCACAGAGCCAGTCCCCTGTTTTCTGCTGTTTTAGTTTCAGAAAAGTTGTGCTAGAAATATTCTCGGAATTGGAAAATTCGAAGCCCGGAAGTCTTAGAATTCCCAAAGGTTCCACGGAGTCCCGAAGAGACCCGGAGGAGGGGGGGGGCTCAGTGTCACACCCCAGTTTTTGGACTCTTGGACTGTGCTCAAGAAGACAAAAATTAGGGCCAACAATTTTTTTCTAACAACATGATTGTTGAACTAACATGTGTTTATGATATTAATCATATTTGCAACACAAGTTTTGTATCTTTATAAAAACCAACACCAAATGTTTCTGAAAAATATTCCTGATATTTTTCCCTGATGTTTTTCCTATTATTACCTGAGTGGATTTTTATTCCAAGACTTGGATCATTCTTGTTTGCATCTTAAAACAAACTTTTAACTTTGTTGGATCCAAGAAAACAAGTTTTCAAAATGATTTATAAAAGTTTTCTTTTAAGTTTTCTATGGAAAACAATTCCTGAAAATAAAGCCAAGTACCTGTTTTCTACCTTTGTTTTCACTAAGCTATAAATTGTTATTTTATGGTTTCTTGACATTTAATGAATCCTTGGTATATGTACTACAAACCCATAAGCTCACTTTTATTTTTGGAGAAATAAAAACTATCTTTTTCTTGTTGTATTTGTGGTATAAAATTAAGGCAGAAAAAGGCAGTTTTGAGAAACAGATAAAAACAGAAAGTATACCTTTTTCCACATTGTTTTCATGGCCTTAAATTGTTTCAAAATTGTTTTCAAATGTTGTTTATGAAAGTATATAACATGTTTAACAAGTCCATACCTTGAAAACAAACTTTGGAAAACAATTGAACCTTGAAAACAAACTCAACTTTTGCAACTTTTAATCTGTTTTCAACACTTAGAAAATTTCTAAGTCATAAGACTGAATTTTCTGAATTTTTCTGTGAACAGTTAAAGGATACACTTTTTCCCTTTAGTTTTCTTGATGTTTCCTTGATCTTTTGGAAGCATGGCATGACCTATCTTGTTGACCAGTTACTAGACTCGAGCCAGCATGTTTTATCTACCTTCTAGAAGCCTTATAGACTAAGATAAAGGAGAGAGAAGAAGGTGACTAGGACATGTATGGGCACACACTTGTCTTTGACCTTTTTGACCTTGCCACTTGCCCACTTGCATCCAAGGGCCACCCCTGGCTTGCTTCACTCGTGGCTTGACCTAGGGCACCCTGTGCTCACCTTTGGAAGTGACCAAAAAGCCCAGAGCACCTCAATGCCAAATGATGGCATCAACCCGAGGTGACCATCTTGCCCTCAACCTCACTCCCTCAGCTATATAAGTCCAGAGACCATCTCCTTGCGCCCTGCACCTCCCACACTTCCTCTCTGCCTCTCCTAGTCGAAATCCATCCCCTGCCCAAGCCCCTAGGGCGTGCTCGAGCCTTGTTCTGGCCGCCGGTGGCCACCACGGCCACGGCGAGGCCCTGCCCGCACCACACCACCCCAACCCCTCCCGCTACCCTAGAACGATTCCCCTTGTTCCCATGAACCCCCTAGACAAGGTCCCCCTCCCTCTAACCACCGGAGACGCCGCCGCCGTCCACCTCGCCGCCGCGGGCACCACGCAGAGCGCCGCCGCCTGGGGCCGCACCGAGCGCCGCCGACGCCTCCCCTCGGTGCCCTCGACCTCCCACAACTACACCGTGCCCACGCCGCCTCTCCCCGAGCCCTAGGTGAGCGCCCCCGAGTCTTTCGCCGCCGGCCGTTTTCGGGCTAGAGAGAGAAAGGGACGAGAGGAGGAAGAGATGCAGCGTGCCGTCAATCTGATGATCAACGGCCGCGCTTGAACGCCACCCTTCCCGCGCCGCGTGCGTGCGCTGTGCTGCGCTGGGCCGCGCTCGCGCTTAGCTGGGCCGCAGCCACTCAAATCCAGCCCGCACTTCTGTTGCTTTTATTCATTTAAGTTTTTGCAGAACTTGTACCCTCTACTTTGGACGTTGTAAAAATACTAAAAGTGTGAAATAAAATCTGGAAAAATTCATGGACCTTAAGAAAGGAAATCTAAACCATAGAAAATTTCAGATCTACTTTTGGACCAATATTTTGGGCACAAGAACTGTTTTGCCACATAATGTCCATGAGAATGTTTTGACCATAACTTTCAAAATGTGTAACCAAATGGAACAAACAAAGATGTTCTGGATAGGTATTGAAAATATCTATCCAATACAGTTGACCTCACATCAAGGTGAGTTATAGAATGAAATTTTTTATCCAGATTACTAAAAGACTAGAAAGCTCTTCTATGATTTTTAGAATGAGTTTAAAAATGATTTTTTGGAGCAAATCCAATTGGATGAGTTTGGTATTGACTAGATCTCTGTTGTCCAAGCTTAGCTTAATTTTTGGAACTCTAGATTTATTTTTGTGGACAGATCTAGAAACAACAGCTTTTCTGTTTCTGTTTTTAATTGTGTTTTTGTTTAAAATAGAATGTGTGGATGTTTAATCTTGCTTCCTAGCATGTATGAAGTTGTTAGGACTTTTTATTAGGTTGTTTGCTTTCAGAACATCTACCTGAGGAAGTGTGTGCATGCGTGGAGACTCAAATAAAAATGAAATAGCATTTGTTACCTTCTAGTTTTATTATTTGGAATTTTTGTGTGAGCTAGATCCTTGTGTGCTTGCTTTAATAAAGTTTGCGATATTTGTTCTGTGAGTCTAGTACCATTTTGGTACTATTATTTTGGAGTTATTGTCTATGTTAGTTTTTCATATCATGTTATGGTAAAGCATGTGTAAGCCTTGTTATTCTTATGTACTAGTATTGTTTTCACTAGAATGAATCACCTTGCTTTAATTATCTTGTATGCTAGTTTTGTCATGAGTAACCAGAGGCTTAGTACCTATTTTGCCTTGGTATTAGTGGGCCCATAACCCACTGGTACCATTGCTTTTTGGTTGAGGATGAAAATCCCTAACCATACACATGTGAGAAATTAACATGTTTTAATTATATGGTTGATTGCTATTTTCCACTATGGAAAATATTTTTTTTTGTTGTCACTTATGCAAGTCAGGAGTTTATTTCTTATCAGAAGATACTAGTATGTTAGATGTGATCCATTTGTTAGCATAATATTCCTTAGAGTATCATGTTAAGAAATGATTCACTATTGAGTGCTAAATTAGATTATTTGCAAATGAAATAAATTCCTTTTGATTGATAGATTGTTTGTGAATGATTTTTAAATTGAGTGTTTGGATTTTTGAAAAGGTTTAGATAACTTTTCTTTAAGTGCATAGCTACTGATTATGTGAGTTATACCTTGCTTGCTTGCTAGTAATTGATTAAAGAAAACAAAAATTGCTAGAATTAATTTATGCATGCTTAATAGTTGTTTCATGGAATTGTTTTGATGTTTGTGCTTACTAGCATGTGTAAGTTTTGTGTACTGTTATTAGGTACATTTATGTTCATGACTTTCTTGTTTAGATTTAAGCATCATGGTAGCATTGTTTGCTTCTCTAGTGTTGAACTAGTGTCGCCACTAGAAAATGGTGATTTTTGCTATAGTATTACCATATTTTATTTTATGAGTGTATGAGTTTATTATAGCAAATTTAGGAAGTTATTACTTCTGTTATGATGCCATGAATTATTTAGTTGCATGTCTATAGTTATAGAATATAATTATCTCTTATTGCATGCTTGTGTAGAAATTTCCATACTAGTGTGTTATTAGTGCAGTCATGTTATTATGCCTGTTTAATAGGAGTATTATCCTGAGTGATGATTGTGTTTTAGATTATTTTTATGACATGATTCATTGGTTATTAGCTACTGGTTGTTTGCCAAATTTTCATGATTGATGGATTCCGTAACTCTAAGTAAACATTAATGCAGTAAATAAATAGTCCATTCAATTGGTGTGTGTTTACCTGTTGCTTGGAAATTGTCTGAGTGTGTACCTTAAAATGAGTGTTATGCTTGTGTTAATTGTTGTGCTAGTGATGTTGTTGTGGTGTTTAGGAGTATCTTGTGAACTAAACATCCAACTAACTCATGAACACATTAAGTGACTTTTGCTTGTGGTGGATGATACCCACTGCCATGGGTATTGTTCTGTCTGTTTGTTTTTACCTTATTAACCTAACCCTTTTTGCACCCACAAGCTATATTTTTAGCTTCTTGTGTATCTTATTATGATAGTGGTACACCACTCCATATATGGTATGTAAGATATGGGATATGGTTTTCTAAACCATACATAGTGCCTGACAATAGTTTTGGACCGTGAGAGCTATGTGAGATGGTTTTCGCGATATCGTTTCGAGAGAACTCGTGAGTGAACTTTTGTTGCTGTATGTGTTGCTTAGCTTAGTTGTTTGTCTTTTAGACCTGAGTGTGTGTCTTGTATTCTTTTACGACGCTAGAAAATGAAGAAGAAGAAGAAGCAGTTGTTGAGTTGTGCGTCAAGTTCAAGTTACTTCAAGGCCAGGGACATTAAGAGACTTAAGGCAAGCCATCCTGATGCTTGCTGTTATGATACACTTATCATTATCTGTCATGCATGTTTTACTTCTGAAATGTTTACCAAACTTTGATTTCCAAAAACTATTTTTGAGTGAATACTACTACTATTATATATACTACTTTTATGCCAGTAGTTGATACTTGGTGATACCAAGCCCATAAGCCACCATATGGTATTTATTACCATCAAATATACTAGTCCCTAAGTGGACACCCTAAGATTGTGTTTTCACAAAACAAAGGCTTTATGGAAAACCCGGAGAAAAGGCGGATCCTTACTCTCCGGAGGAATGTGGAAGTGGTCATTTTTGGGAAAAATGTGTTTTAAAAAATGACACATAACCTAGTCTTCACCGGACAACCTTTACCGTACTGCCACCCTGCCCCAACATGGGCACGGGGCTTAACTGGAAGTTTTTCCTTATTAGTGTGTGTTCTATCTCAATTGCTATAAGGGACGTCGTACCCTCGAACCGAATGTCGCCAAAACTCCCAATGTTGAGACATATAAAGTGTGGGATTAAGTTACCCTCCGGATGCGACAGTCAGGTCTCCTGTCATGGCGATGTGTGACATGGTGCCGGGGAGAACAAACCCAACTGAAGAGATAGGCATATTCTAGCTTGAACATAGTGGAAGGTTATGATCAGTTATCTGATGTTCTATATACTATTGTTACAGTCCGTGGTTGTTCACGGCAGGTGTACTGTATCTGGTGGATGTGTACACCTCTGCAGAGTACAACTTTTTCGAAGAAGCCGCGTCCTCGGATATGGATAGTTGAATGGCCATGTAGCTAGCATTGTGTCAATGTTTTCAAAAAGAATGTTTTCAAAAGGATGTTTCCAAAAAGGTGTTGAACTCTGGAAGTTCGGAAAGGAAGCAATCTTGTACCGTGGAGGTACCGATGATGAAAAGCGAGAAGTTGTTTTACAAAAAGTTTTGCAAAGAAAATCTTTCTTCTCTAAGCAAAAATCTGGAAAATGATTCCAAGAAGTTTTGCAAGGAGAAAACTTTCTTTTGACAAAGTCTTTACAAAATCTCTTGTACATGTGATATCTACAAGAGAAAGAAAACTATATTATTTTCTTCTGAAGTATCTTCTTCAAGGAAGATACAGATAAACCTGACTGCAACTGTGGTGTCATCCTATATGAACACCATTGATAGTGAACCCTATTTATAGCCTACCTATTACACCATATAAACATACTTGCATTTGGTAAGTTACATGATGGATGTATTGCTGAGTACATTCAAATGTACTCATATTGGTTTCGTCCCTGGTATCAACTTGCCAGATTTTGAGAAGGAGTTTCAGAAGAAGATCAACAAAGAGGAGTATGGAACTGATGGCTTTGCGAACTAGGATCGTCTCCGGGTCAGCATCCTGTAGGTTAAGGCGTGACTTGGGCTCTACCGCGTTTTGTGTGTGTTTAGTCTTCCGTTGTGTGTGTTGTGTGTTGTCCTGCGTGACAACTGTGTAGTCTTGGTCATGTGACCATGTGTCCTTGTAAGTGTTTGTGCAACCGTGTAATGGATATTGTATCTGTGTACCAACTTGATATGTTGTTCATGACTGAATTCCTGGGATCGTGAATGTATGCATATCGAGGGCGTCCTTGAACAGTGGTTCGAAGGGCGGGCCCTACAGAGTTGGTATCAGAGCTATCCTGACCTTAGGAGACCTTAGTTAGCATGGACGTTAGCTAGTACTCTACTAATTAAAGTTAATAACCCCAGGTCACTAAGATGACTATTTTTCAAAAGAGAATTCTATACTCCATCCCCTTTGTGTTTCCATAACCCTATTTACACTAAGGTTAAAAAGGAGCATCTTAAAATTTTGCACACTGTTACCTAACTTAATCCACTTTAAAATCTTGTGTAGATGGCAGTTGTCTTCACCAAGTCCTTCCGGCTGGGATCGCATGCACCTTGCTACCGCCGCTTTGAGGAGGATTTGATCAAGATGACTCATCTTATCGGTCGTCCCACACCTGAGTTGAAGAGAGCCCAGATTCACCATGATGGACGAGAGTTGTCCTGGTTGGTGGTCTGCACCATCCGTGCACCTTTGCTAGCACCGTCAACCCCAGAGACCACTTGGGAAGTCGTGGAGAACAATTGGGAAGATGGTATCCTTAGAGTGATGCAACTGACCATTGCCAAGCTCGCGAACTTCTTTCGCGGCAAGTTTGCAGGCACCCCTTATAGATACTTTGGAAGACGCGACGAGGACGACAAGCCAGTAGAAGTCACTGGAGACTTTGTGTTTGCTCGTCACTTCCAGCACTTGGAGGGACAGCTGTACAACACCCAACTCTCCCTTGATAAAGTTAGAGCAGATTATGACCTCCGAGGAAGAGAGATAGACCAGCTAGAAGCCAGTCTTGGTGCATCTTCGGCTACCGAGCGTCGTCTCAAGGTACTGAAGAAGACCATGAAGTACAATGACTCCCAGCACCGCACACGAGTGAGAGCCCTTCAGCTTCAGCTTGCAGCTAGCAAGACCAGAGTTGAAGAGTTGGAGGAACAGCTACGCGCTTCCTCGAGCACTTAGGATTACCGCAGGATGTTAGGAGTTGTGTTGTTTCCACCCAGACGCTTGTTGGTCTGTATTGTGTGAACTTTGTTAGAACTTTGTGTGTGCTAGTTGTGTCGTAAGCCTTATGCTGTAGCCATGTGAACCCTTAAGATAAGTTATGCTTGTTAAGACTCTGTTTCATGCGTATGTTAATCTTGGTTTGAGTTGGCGTTTGTTTCTTCGACGTTTGCTTGTTGTTGTGGAACCGACCGTTCTCATCTCCGTTATGAGCCGGTATGTGTCACAAGTTTTTCAAAACCAAAACCACCTTTAGTTGCTCTCGCCTTACACCATTCTTTGTCTTCAGCATGGCCAGCGATCTACCTCCATCACCTGAGCCGACAGTGGCTCAACTGTTTGCTCTGCTGAGGGAAGAAAGTGAAGCCGCTCGTGCTGAACACATAACCACTCATGCTGCCCTGGAACAATTGACTCAGCTTGTCATCACCAACGCTGAGAATACTGCATTCCTTATGAGAGGATACCAGCAACTGCTTGATGGAGAGAGCCGCAAACGGAAGATAGTGACGCCAGGAGAAACTAGTTCATGGGTGACTCACAACGTTTTGCCTGCGATGCCACAATCTTCAAGGAGACGTGTGAAGGTCAAGCCTAGAACCATGAGTTGCTTTACCTGTGGACAGGAAGGACACTTTGCTCGTGATTGCCCCAAGAAGAACCATATTCTAGCTCATTCTGATGAACCCCAAGAACACCCGGGACCATCCCATAAGAAGCGCAAGAATCTGATGAGTGGACCTCGAGACCAAGATGATGTTGCAGGAGCATCTGCGACTCATGCTGTCGTGGGATAATCACGGCAGACGTTACCGGGGGTAACTTGTCTTGGGGCAAATCGACTCTGGTGTTTGGGAGAGGGTTTAGCTCAAGGGAAAACATGATGATATGTGATCTGGTAGCCGACAATCAAGTCGCCGAGTCTCCGACCTAAATATATTAACTCAACTCTCGTGTTACACTGGATACTCGATACCTAGCGATATTGCTCAAACTCTTGGATCTCCCTCGATCTAACCCTAGGGGCCGGCTTATATAATATCCGGACCCCCTGGCCTACTCTCCAAGGCGCACTCTGAATCCTACCCGGACACTGCTTACAAACCCTAAACTTCCTTATTGGAACCCACAATCCGGGTTACGAGGCCTACGTTCCTGGGCCTTCTAGAAACTCCTTTATCTTAAGCCGGGTCTTGCGCAGCGTCCTTTGGGCCGAGTTACTCCTTGGCGTTGGCCTACCGGGTTATCATCCCTCCATCAGTAGTCCCCATAATAGCTTGGGCTTCATGGGATCCTCCTTGAAGCGCATGCTATTCCCTGCAAAAATAACAAACATTCAAGTCCACAGAGGCCGGGTTAGGTTGCTTTGATAAACAGCTAGGCCTAACTCCATGGTGGCCATATAGTAACCCGGCTTTCTCCAAGTCCAATGTTTACTTTTCCGGGTCAGTGCCCTGATAAAGACGCCAAAGATCCGGCTTACTTCACCCGTTAATCAATCCAGGTATCACGGAAGGGATTTGTCTCCTATCCATTCTGGATATCCCGCCCTGCACTTAACGCATATCTCAGAAAATCAGGATGGATATCCCCTATCCCGAAATTTCCGACTCCCGCCCGTTGGCCTAGGTTTACCCTCCCGTACCTATAAATAGGTACCTAGGGGGTAACCTGACCCGAACGGCTCATTCCTTCTTCTTCTTCCTCTCCATCACTTCCACTCCCGAGCTCACGGAGCGCCACCACGGAGACCTCGTGCGCATCGCCGGAGCAAAACCGCCGCCGTCTGCGTTCGTCTACGGCCCGCCCCGCGCCGCCGCCGAACTCCGCGGCCGCGCCTGATGGAGGGATAATAACCCGGTAGGCCAACTCCAAGGTGTAACCCGGCCCAAAGGACGCTGCGCAAGATCCGGCTAAGGATAAAGAAACTTCTGGAAGGCCCAAGTTTGTAGGCCTCGTAACCCGGATTGTGGGTTACGGTAAGGGAAAGTTAGGGCTTGTATGCGGTGTCCGGGTAGGATTCAGGGTGCGTTTTGGAGGGTAAGCGAGGGGGTACGGGTGCTATATAAACCGACCCCTAGGTTTAGCTGAGAGGAGGCTAAGAACCCTAGCAACATTGTTTGGTATCGAGTATCCAGTATAACACGAGAGTCGAGTTAATATCTTGAGATCGAAGACTCGGCGACTTGATTGCCGGTTACCAGATCGAATTCCATCATGTTTTCCTCTGAGCTAAACCCTCTCCCAAACGCCTGTGTCGTCTTGCCCCAAGATCCGTTACCCCCGGTAACGTCTGCCGTGATTATCCCACGACAGTTGGGGCCCACCGTGGGGCCTGCGTCCAAAGGTGTTTACATCACGGGAGAAGCTCGGAAGAACATGGAGAATCTTGTCGTCGGCGAGATCTACATCGACCACAAAGGAGAGAAGATGTTGGACGATTCCGGCTGGGGGCCGGAGTCGGATCACCTCGAATCCGGATCTATTGTGACGATCGGCCAGATCAGCGTCTTCATCGGTATGGTACGTACATCTGATTTAAAAGGACAATATCATGTGCATACCACAGGAACTTCTAATAGGGACAGAAAGATACTCAAGCAAGCTGTGAACTCGGTTTCCTCGGCTGGTCCGGGATACCTGAGATGGGCGGAGCAAGAGATAACGTGGAGCAGAAGAGATCACCCGGAAAGAATAGAGCACCCAGGAGTCTTAGCATTGGTAGTCACACCACAGGTTAATGGTTACGAGTTAAAAAGGGTCCTGATGGACGGTGGAAGTAGCATCAATATCTTGTACTGGGAAACTTTTTCACGCATGGGTCTCAAAGAGTCCCAGCTACAGAAAAGCTCAACAATTTTTCATGGAATAGTGCCGGGTCACTCGGCATGCCCCGATGGGAAAATCGCATTGGAGGGAGCTTTCGGAGAATCAACGGATAATTATCGAGTCGAGTGGCTCACGTTCGAGGTGGTCAAATTGCGCAGTCCTTATCACGCACTATTTGGAAGACCGGCCTACGCCAAATTCATGGCCAGGCCGTGTTATGTGTATTTGCAGTTGAAGATTCCGGGTCCTAAGCAGACCATCACCATACATGGAAGCCGGGATATAGCGGCCGAGTGCGACGAAGGAGATTCGGTAATGGCCGAGCAAGCTTGCAGAAAAGAAGAAGTCAAGTATTATCGGTCTCAAGTAGATCCGGATGATGGAACCGCATTGAAAAGGCCGAATACTGAGGACGAAAGAGCAAAATTCAAGGCAGCACAGGACACCAAGATGATAGATTTTGTCGAAGGTGATCCCACTAAGCAATTTACTATAGGGTCTAACTTGGACAGCGAGCAGGAGAAGGCACTTGTGGAGTTTATTCGTTCGAATGCGGACGTATTCGCCTGGACACCTAGCGACATGCCGGGTATCCCTACAGAGTTGGCAGAGCACAGTTTGCATGTAGATCCCAAGTCCAGGCCTGTGAAGCAGGGCTTGAGGAAGATGAATGAGGAAAGAAGGAAATCTATAGGTGAAGAAATTGCTCGGCTATTAACAGTCGGCTTCATCATGGAAGTGTTTCACCCGGATTGGTTAGCAAATCCGGTGCTAGTGATGAAAAAGACCAATGAGTGGAGAATGTGCATTGATTTTGCGAGTCTCAACAAGCATTGCCCAAAGGATCTGTTCGCACTACCAAGGATAGATCAGATCATAGATGCAGTAGCTGGGAGTGACCTATTGTGCTTTCTGGACGCTTATTCCGGATATCATCAGATTAAACTCAAGAGGGAGGATTGGGAGAAAACATCGTTTATAACCCCTTTTGGGGCCTTTTGTTACAAAACCATGACATTTGGGTTGAAGAACGCTGGCGCAACTTATCAACGGTGTATTCAGAAGTGCTTCGAGGACCAAATTGGACGCAACGTCCATGCTTATGTGGATGATGTGGTTATCAAGACCAGGAAGGCAGAAACATTTATCGACGATCTAAAGGAAACGTTCAAGAACTTAAGGAGGTATCAGATGAAGCTTAACCCGACAAAGTGCGTATTTGGAGTTCCAGCCGGGAAATTACTTGGCTTTATCGTTTCCGAGAGAGGAATTCAAGCAAACCCGGACAAAATCAAAGCTATCCGAAGTCTGAAAAAGCCGGAAAATTTGAAGCATGTTCAAAAGCTAACGGGCTGCGTAGCAGCCTTGAGCCGATTTATATCAAGACTCGGAGAAAAGGCGATACCCTTGTACCGGATCTTGAGAAAATCCGACAAATTCGTATGGGATCGAGAGGCGGATGAGGCGTTCGAAGCACTAAAGAAGCAGTTATCTGAGGCACCAGTACTAGCGGCCCCGGGTCCTAAAGAGCCTATGTTGCTATACGTGGCAGCTGGCCCCCGAGCCGTCAGTGCAGTAGTGGTTGTGGAGCGTAAAGAGGATGGGAAAGGTTATCCAGTCCAGAGGCCGGTTTATTATGTCAGTGAGGTATTATCAGAGGCAAAGCAGCGCTATCCGCATTGGCAAAAGCTGGTTTTCGGGGTCTTTATGGCCAGCCGGAAACTGAAGCCGTATTTCCAGGAACACCCCATAACAGTGGTTAGCTCAATACCAATGTCGGATATCATCAGAAACTCGGATGCGACCGGAAGAATAGCCAAATGGGCGATAGAAATGGGGGATTATCACATCAGCTACGAGCCCAGGTCAGCAATCAAATCTCAGGCTCTGGTTGATTTCGTTAATGATTGGACACACACAGGCATGACTACCATGGTTCCAAATTCCGAGTCATGGATTATGCACTTCGATGGATCAAAGCAGTACGAGGGATCAGGAGCTGGAGTGGTGCTAACATCACCCAAAGGAGACAAATTGAGTTACGTACTACAAATTCACTTCGACTGTTCCAACAACGTGGCCGAGTATGAGGCCCTATTGCATGGCTTAAAGGTAGCCAAGGAGATGAACATTAAGAGGATACAATGCTTTGGAGATTCGGACCTTGTGGTACAGCAGGTGTCAGGAACTTGGGATAGAAAGGACGCAACTATGGCAGCATACCGCAGGGAAGTTGATAGGGTTGCAGGATGTTTTTCCGGGTACGAGGTGGAGCATATAGACAGAAGAAAGAATGAGGCAGCCGACGCCCTCGCTAGACTCGGCTCGCGCAGAGAGCCGGTTCCACCTAACGTTTTCCTGGACGAATTATGGCGACCATCAGTTAAAACCGAGTCAGAGGAGGAATTGGCAAATCAAGACCCGGATTTAGGACTTGTGGCCACTGTACGTGCTATTCCCGAGTGGACAAAACCGTTTTTGGCCTACCTATCACGGGGCGAGTTACCACAGCAAGAGGTGTTAGCAAGGCAAATTCTGCGGCGAGCAAAGGGATATTCGATCATCAATGGGGAGTTATACAAGAGGAGTGCAGCAGGAGTCTTTTTGCGCTGTGTAGCACCAGAGGAAGGCCGACAGATTCTTAAGGAAATCCATGAAGGTGATTGTGGGCATCATGCATCCACAAGATCCCTTGTGGCCAAAGCTTATCGACACGGATTTTTCTGGCTCACGGCTCTAGCAGATGCGGAGCGCTTAGTGGCAAGGTGTGACGGATGTCAAAGGTACGCACGCCAAACCCATGTGCCGGCTATGGAATTACGGACTATTCCTCTAACTTGGCCGTTCGCGGTTTGGGGTATGGACATGGTTGGTCCCTTTCATATGTCACCTTGCAAGAAGACACATCTTTTGGTGGCTATTGATAAATTTACCAAGTGGGTTGAGGTTATGCCAGTCACCAACTGTGAAGCAGTCACAGCAGTCAAGTTCCTGAAAAGAATTATCTATCGGTTCGGGTATCCCCACAGTATAATTACCGACAATGGAACCAACATGTCCCTTGGCGCAATGGAAAAGTTTTGTGGTAGCAATGGAATCCGACTTGACGTAGCATCAGTGGCTCATCCGCAGGCCAATGGACAAGTGGAGAGGGCAAACCAAGAATTACTTCGTGGACTAAAACCACGACTGCGAGTCCCTTGCATTAGGGCCGCGGGTGCATGGGTCGAAGAACTACCTTCCGTGGTCTGGGGTATCAACACTACACCTAACAGATCTACTCAGATGACACCATTCTTCATGGTTTATGGTGCGGAAGCAGTGCTGCCGAGTGATATTATTCATGATTCACCTCGAGTATCAGCTTACGTCGAGGTAGAGAACGAGAAGACCCGGCAGGACGCCGTAGATATGTTAGAAGAGCAAAGGGAACAAGCCCTGGAAAGATCAGCCATATATTAGCAAGATCTACGGAGGTATCATAGCCGGCGCGTGAAAACCCGGGTATTCCAAGAAGGAGACTTGGTTCTGCGCCTGGTACAGTCAAACGAAGGAAAACACAAATTATCACCACCATGGGAAGGACCGTTTATCATAAGCCGGAATCTGCATAATGGATCATATTACTTGGTAGATGCAAGGGAAGAGTCGGCTACAGTTAATGACACCGCTCATACCACTTCATCTATGCAAGAAAGAGACAGACCATGGAACGTGGCTCAGCTACGTCCATATTATACTTAGTAAAGACTGTATTGGCAAGTGGAATTGCACGATGTAACAGGCAGCAGGTTTCATACGTACTCTTTTCCTATCCAGGGTACCCTTGGGGACTGGATGGGTTTTTAATGAGGCGGCTTGCTGACCCAACATTCTCATATCAAGAAAAGAAGTGGTTATTCTCATGTTACTTAATCTCAGTACGTTGCGTATATATAGGTCTTGGGGGCTGATTGCTTGAATAGCACAGTTGCAAACCCAATGACCCGGCCTTGATGCCTATGAGTTATAAGGGCCGATTACTCGCAAACGAGTACGGCTGCAATCTTATAACCGGACAAAGGAGCCAAACTTTCTTGACTTTTCTTACTTAAGCTCGATGTGACTCGCAATAAAAGTGGCATGACTTGCTCGCTTACGATTACAATCAGCCATGAAGCCCAATGGGACTTGCCTGACCCTGTTTTCGTATAGATGTAACAACATGATATCCACGCGAAAGCCGGCTTATAGTACAAGATTGTCAAAAGGGTCATCTAAACCACAAGTTATGCAGAGTATAAGGCTAATGGCCGGAAACTCAATGTTTATCAAGCATAACTTCATTACCTATGTGAAACGGCTCCGGGTTTGGGCTTAGCAAACAACAAAACTCGTTCTCTTCGAAAAGACCACATATCCCAGACTCGGAAATTCGGGTCTTGGCGATTCGGGATTTTGGGAAGGAAAAAGTAGCTTAGTTGCTAAGGCTCAAAAAACCCAAACATCCGAGTCTTGGGGACTTGGGGGCTTGGAAGCAAGTCCGCCCGTCAACACCCACGAAACTCGGAAACCGAGTCTCACAAAAGGAATCGCAAAGAAAGTCGGATATCAAGAACAAGTTGACTCAAAAGCGGATAAATTTAAAAGATCAGAAGAAGCACAAAGTGTATCAAGAACTTAGAGTGCATTACAAACTCCGGCAAATAGTACCAAAGGTTCACAGGCGCACCATCCAAAAATAGTTGTTTTAACAACACATCGATCAACTGACGCCTATGAAGTAGCATCAGGCATCAGGTATCACTCGGCGTTCTAGGCCGCTGCGTCCATCTTCGCCTTGCCCTTGCTATCACTTGGGGTAACAGCAGCACCCGGATCAGTAGTACCGGCTCGTGCAGGAGGAGGAACGACTGGTGTGGAGGTAGCGGGTGCAGAATCGGCTTCAGCTTTCTTTTTGGCAGCCTCCTCCCTCAACTTAGCAGCTTCCTCCTTCCATCGGGCCAGCATGTCATACGGCTCGGGAAGATCCGACTTAACCGCTTCACCAGCAGCATCATACGCAGGAACAAGGGAATCGACATCTAAGCCGTCAGCAATCACGCTGGCCGGGTAACGGACCTCCTTCTGGACGGCCTGGAAATCCTTCACGGAGAACTCGGACCCATCAAGCTTGTATTCCGGGAAACCGCCCATAAGCTTGGCTAGCTCGAGCTTGGGGAAGTAAGCCTTGGCAAGCGCAAGACCCCGGGTTACTCCAACCCGGCAGGACGAGCGTTTCCAGTGCCAAATCCACTCGGGGATAGTGGAGCAAGCGTCTAGCATTCTCTTCAGGTCGCCATGCCCTTTACCCGGCCACCGTATTTCTTGAAGGATCCATTTGGTTCCGGCGCATAGCTGCCGGATAACGCTCTTGATAGTTTTCAGCCTGGCAATGTCACCCTCGTCCGGCATCACTTCATCCGGACCTGCAGAAATGGAAACATGAGTCAGGAAACTCCGGCTATTTATCAAAAGGATAACCCGGATGAAGAAACGTACCAAGCAAAGCACGATACGTATCAGCAATTTGAACAGAAAGGCTCGTTAGATCATCTTCTGCTGTGTGAGCCCTTCTCCTATACTTCTTCATTATCGTCCTGCTCCTCCTGGCCTCAGCCTCGGCCGCCTCACGCAGAGCCACCTCCTTTTCAATGAGCTTGGTGGCCTCGGCCAGTTTCTCCTCAGATTGAGTCACGAAGGACTGCACGGATGCAAGGAAGGATTAGCCGGGTAAAGGGGGAAAGTTATCAGTCGCTTATATCATAAAGTTCCAAGCAAATTGTGAATCAATTCACTCGGAACTTGGGGACTGGATAAGGACACAAGCAATATTAGTCGGATTTACCTCGTGTTTGGCTATTAAAGCCTCCAAGATGTTTTCTTCATTAGCCCTCAAAGCGCGCAGGGTTTCGAGCATTTGGGCAAACGTCAGGTCCTCGGGAATATGCATTTTGATGGCTCCAAAGTAAAGGAAGGCCTTGGTGCTGGCGTGGTGCTTACGTCACCCAAGCGAGATCAACTCAAGTATGTGCTGCAGATCCATTTTAAAGCATCTAACAATGTGGCCGAGTATGAGGCATTGCTACATGGCCTGAGGGTAGCCAAGGAGATCGGAGTTCAGCGCATTGTCTGTTATGGCGACTCGGATTTGGTGGTGCAGCAGGTATCCGGCAATTGGGATGCTTTGGATGCCAACATGGCGTCCTACCGGTTTCTGGTGCAAACCATGACTGGGTTCTTCGAAGGGTGTGAATTTCATCACATACACCGAGCTGAGAATGATGCAGCTGATGAGCTGTCCAAGTTGGGGTCTTCTCGGCAGTTTATCCCGGCTGGGATTGCCTTGGAGCATTTGAGAAAGCCATCCATCAAGCCATCCCCCAACTCGAAGTCTATCTTTGTTCCATCTCTGCCAGGAGCGGAAGCTGTGCCCATGGAAATTGATTGGGAGGCTGCAAAAGAGAACCCGGGGACTGTCGTCTCCAACCCGGGGACTTGCACTTGCAACCCGAGGACTGCTCCATTCAACACGGGGACATTCAACACGGGGACTGTCGCATTCATTGAGGGGATCATTTCTCAGTACTCGGGGACTCGCCCCCAACCCAGAAGAGGTCTTGGTAGCCGATCCAGTGGAAGTGGACGAACCAGTGTTTCCCACCCGCGAGACACCGAGTTGGGCTCTGCCCATATTATCCTTTCTAACGGATGGCACATTGCCGAGTGATGAGGTCACAACCAGGAAAATACAGAGAAGATCCAAGGGCTACACAATCATCAACAAGGTGCTGCACAGAAGGAGTCCTACTGGCGTACTACAATGCTGTGTAGAGCCAGAGGAAGGAGAAAAAGTTCTTGTGGAGATACACCAAGGAGAATGCAGGCATCACGCCTCTTCTCGGGCTCTTGTCAACAAGGCTTTTCGGCACGGTTTATTTTGGCTCACTGCTTTGCGGCAAGCTAAAGACATAGTGAGAAAGTTCAACGGGTGCCAGAGGTTTGCAAGCAAGATTCATATGCCAGCATCTGAGTTGAAGACCATTCCCATTACTTGGCCATTTGCTGTCTCGTGCTTGGATATGGTAGGCCCCTTCAAGCCAAATAGAGGCAACATGACTCACATCTTGGTCATGGTTGACAAATTCACCAAGTGGATTGAGTTCAAGCCTATTCGGAAGTGTGATGGAGTCACAACTGTGAGTTTCTTGAAGGATGTCATTCTGAGATACGGCTACCCGCACAGCATCATTACTGATAATGGCACAAACTTTGCTGAGGGTGCATTCGCAAGATTCTGCAGAGAGAAGCGGATCCAACTAGATGTTGCATCTGTTGCGCATCCGGCCTCCAATGGGCAAGTTGAAAGAGCAAATGGCATGGTCCTATCCGGGATAAAGCCAAGGCTGATTGAGCCATTACAGCGAACCCCTGGTTGTTGGCTGGACGAGTTGCTGGCGGTGTTGTGGAGTCTAAGGACTACCCCTAACCGATCAACCGGATACACACCATTCTTCCTGGTCTATGGAGCTGAGGCCGTGTTGCCCACTGACCTAGAGCATGACTCACCCCGAGTAACCCTCTACACTGAGGGTGAGGCAAGTGAAGCTCGAGAAAATGACGTTGACCTGCTAGAAGAAGCAAGAGAGTTAACTCTGTCACGTTCAGCCATTTATCAGCAAAACTTGAGGCGTTATCACTGCCGGAAAGTAAACCCAAGGGTTTTCCGAGAAGGAGACATGGTCCTTAGGCTCGTGCAGCGCACGGCCGAGATGCACAAGCTATCCCCTCCGTGGGAAGGGCCCTTCATTGTGAGCAAGGCTTTACACAATGATGCCTACTATCTAGTTGACGCACATGCACCCGAGAAGAACATGCCGGATAAAGCTGGAGAGGAATCCAAGCGTCCCTGGAATGTAGCTCTACTCCGCCGTTTTCATTCATGAACAAAAGTTGTATGTATCTCCTCAACCGAGTTAAAATTCTAGTCGGCACTCCAAATTCAAACTCGGGGACTGCCCGTGCAAAAACCTTGCCTTGTGTTGCTTACTTTATTTCCTTTGTCTACTCGGTTGAACTACTTGGAATTTCATGCGCATATCTAGTAGTGTGTTTAAACCCACGGGCCAACTCTTCGACTCTGCTGCTGTCCGCAACCCGGCTTCATGGCAAGCAAGAGAACAAGCCAAAGGTAAATGAACACACGAAAAATTGCTAAGGAAAAGAGAGGTGTAGCAACCGAGTAGGGTGTTCTTTACTTTTCTATGTCTCTTTTCGGTTAAGTGGTGGGCAGCGTTAGCATGCAGTTTTCTAAGTGGCTAAGTATCTGAAACTTGAACTTTGAAATCTTGTGACTCGACTACCAAAAAGCCACAAGTGGCAGGTAAGAGCAAAGACAAAAAGAACGAGTGAATGAAAAATGCAACTCGAGGACTTGCATTGAAACGCAACCCGACATTGAGCCAGAGTTGCTAAAGTATTGACTAAATAAAATTAAGTAGCAAAAGACTTAAAACTTAAGCTTGTTCGATAAATATGCACCCAGCATCCCGGGGATCTAATGAGATTGTTTAGAGATAAAGTGTGCATGAGTTAAACAGCAGTGGAGGCAGTATCTGTGTTGGTGTTGGTAGGCGTTTCCATCTCGGAGGTTGTAGATGTTGGCTCGGCTGCAGAAGGAGTTGCAGTAGTGGAGGTTGGCTCTGAGGCGGAGTTGGAGGCTTGAGTGGCCGTAGTGCTGGGCAGAGGGTAGAGCTCTGAGGTCGCAGCCCTAGTTGCGCCCAACTCGGGATCTGGGTCGTTAATCACCATCTCGGTGGTAACGGCAGCCTCCTGCGCGGTGGGTTGCAACTGCTCAGTCTCCGGGTTGGCTCCCATCCCGGAGTCTTCTGCGGCGCTACGCTGCTCGGTCTCCATCCTCTCGGCCCCTTCTTGATCAGACCCTTCCTGCTCTTCTTCTTTGGCATCTTGGATGTGCTCTTCATCGCCATCATCCTCGAACTCGGCCTTGCCCTCATCCTCCTCGCCCTCAACATCTGTATCCGGCTCGGTGGGGCCGTCAATGTATGAGTTGGTGTCAGCATAGGAGGCAAGCTCATAGGCCACTTCTTTCCAGCGGGAGACGCACTCGGGGCGTGCAGTCCACTTGGATCCATTACGCCGAGTTCCAATCCTGTCAAGATCTAAGTTCTCGTACCAGGACAGAATGAAGTGAAGGAGCTCGTCAGCGCCTGCCCGAGCTGCGGAAGCATGCCACTTCTTTAACTCCACCTTGACGTGGTCCAGATTCTCGGCAATTCCGCGGAAGGTCTCCGGAACGTCCTTCTCGGGCCAGAACAGCTTGTGCAGTTTGATTGCAGTAGACACCATGGAGGTGCCCAAGCCTTTGAGGGAGCGTATTTGGGTCTTGAGGTTGACTAGATGATCGTTGATGCTGAAGGTATTGTCAATGCTCAGACCAGATGCGGCCCTGGCCTGTCTTGCTTTGTCCACGACAGTTTCACCAGCGGAACGAAGTTCCGGGAAGATATCTGAATCAGGAGGTGCAGAGTTGGATCAGAAAGAGTGACCGAGAAGAAATAAGAGACCGAGTAGAAGAGGGCAGAGAAGAAAAAGCCAAGCAAGGTAAAGAGTAGCGGCAACTCACATTCCATCTCTACCACCAGGGCTCCCAGCTTGATTTTCCAGTCCTCTGCTTCTTGGATTTGCTTGTCCTGGAGGCGGCGCGAGTCGGTGATTTGAGCCTCGAGAGCCTGATTCCTTTCCTTCAGGATTTGAATTTCCATCTCGAGTGTCCGCTTCTCGGCGGCAGCTGTTTTCTCGATGTCTTTCTTCTCGCGGACGTGGTTGATGGCAGTTTGGAGTGCATTTGCAAGATCAATTTGAAGTTTCTCAAACTCCGCCCTCTCGGCCGCGCGCTCTTTCTCTATCTCGACCTCTCGGGCCTGCACTTGCTGGTGTGCCTCAGCAGGAGTGAGGCATTGCAAATGATGTTCCCGGAAGTTCTTATATTCTTCTATGGGTAGCACAACACTGATAAGCAGAGTAGCCAAATGGGAAAGGGCAAATACAGAGAAGAAAGAAAAGTACTCACCTTCCAGAGAAGAGATTTTACTCTGCGCTGAGGCAGCGAAGACCTCGCAATCTTGGTGTCTCTCCACCAGGGCCTTGAGCTCGCCTACAGAGAAGATAGCAGTTGAGCAAAAAGCAAAAAACGGGCGTAAGTACAAAACGCGCAAACCGAGATGCTAAAAGCTTACCCTCAATCTCAGAAAGCTTGAGAGTACGGTCTAGGGCGTTCTTCTCCAAGGCATCCCTGTCACTCTTGTCAGCTTCTAGAGCTCGATTTCTCTCTCGGACTTGGTGGTGATTCCAGAGAAGCTGGCGGAAAACTTTTGTCCTTTCCTAGACGCTATCCTGCAGGAAGAAGGAAGAAGTATAAGTTTTGGAAGATTTGGCCCGAGTAGATATCAACTCGGTTGAGTTTTCACCTACTCGGCCCGAATCTCGGGGACTGGGGTACTAGAGATAATAATGTTATGGTGGAATTTCATCCATATGATTTGTTTGTGAAGGATCAGCCACGAGGGAAGCTCTTCTTAGAGGTCGGAGTCGTGGTGATCTCTACGCTTTGGATGAGCCCATGGTCAAACAATTTTTCAGCAGTCTTAAGGCGTCTCGAGATCAGTGGCATTGTCGGTTGAGTCATCTTGCTTCACAAGTTGTCCAACATATTATTCATCGTAGCAGTCTTCCATCCGAGTCCGATAAAGATCATGCGGTGTGTGATGCATGTCAACAAGGCAAAAGTCATTAATTGCCTTTTTCCCCTTCCAACTCATGTAATAAAAGCTCCTCTAGAATTCATTCATTCGGATGTATGGGGTCATGTCCAAACTTCTATTAGTGGACACACAAATATTATGTCAGTTTTATTAATGCCTATAGTTGATTTACTTGGCTTTATCTCCTTAAGAACAAATCTGATGTATTTTATGTGTTCTTGCAATTCCAACAACATGTTGAACATATTCTTAATAGGAAAATTGTTCATGTACAAACTGATTGAGGTGATGAGTATGTAAAATTGAACAATTTCTTTAGCAGCATTGGCATCACTCACCGTATTTCATGTCCTCATAAACACCAATAAAATGGTACCGTTGAACGTAAACATAGGCATATTGTTGAAACTGGTCTTACCTTGTTAACTCATGTGTCGGTACCTCTTCGTTTTTGGAGTGATGCTTTTACCAACGCATGTTTTCTTATCAACCGTCTTTCTAGTCAAGTGATCAACATGCAAACCCCTCTTAAACGGCTCTTAGGTGAAACTCCAGACTATACTTTTATCAAACGGGCACCTGATATTATTTCGGAGATGAGTGATAGACCCAGCTCTCCGTGTAGTGGAAACAGCGGGAGGGCCCATCGGAACAGGCGGTGAAGCAGACAAGGTCAACCCATCAGAGAGCCCAACAATGGAGTTTGGTGAGGCAGGCTGAGCTGGGCTGGCATCGAAGGCGGGCGTAGAAGGCGCATTGCGAGAAGAGGCCACCGACGGGTTTGGTGAGGCTTTTTTTTTATCAGAAAAAAGGTGCCCGTTTGAGCGCAAGGACAGGACTATTGTGTGGTTTGCTGCCTGCATGGCGCATTCAGTTGCCTCTCCCGAATCCCGATGATGAACCAAGAGATTTTCGTGCAGCTGCTCTTATTCCTCACTGGCGGTTGGCGATGTATGCAAAGTATGATGCTTTGGTAAAAAAATGCAACATGGCATGTGGTTCCTCGACCCTCACGAGTTAATGTCATAGACTCCAAATGGGTGTTCAAGGTTAAAAGGCATTCAGATGGTTCTGTTGAAAGGTACAAGTCTCGACTGGTTGCAAAAGGATTTAAGCAGAGTTATGGTCTGGATTACGATGATACTTTCAGTCGGGTTGTCAAGCCAACCACTGTTCGTATTCTATTGTCTTTGGGTGTGGCCAATGGTTGGACCATGCGCCAGTTTGATATTCAGAATGCATTTGTTAATGGAGTTCCTGAAGAAGAAGTGTTCATGTCTCAGCCTCCTGGATATGTGGATCCTGCTCATCCTCATTACCTTTGCAAGCTGGACAAGGCCATTTATGGGCTCAAACAGGCTCCTCGTGCATGGCATGCTTGACTCAGTTCAGTGCTTCATCAACTTGGTTTTGTTGCCTCATCAACTGCACATCTCTTTTTATCCTTCATCGGCATGATGTGATTCTCTATCTTCTGGTATATGTGGATGATATCATTGTCCTCAGTTCCTCCTGATTTACTGATTTAGGCTCTTCGTTCTGACTTTGCGGTGAAAGATCTAGGTGTACTTCATTTTTTCCTTGGAATTGAGGTGTTTTGTCAGCCAGTGATGCAATTCTTCTCTCTCAAAAGAAGTATGCATGCGACCTTCTACGTAGATATGGTATGCTCAAGTGTAGTCCGGCACCAACTCCCATGATTTCTTCAGATAAGATGTCTGTCTTGGATGGTGAGCTTATGTCGTCTGAGGATGCTACTACTTATCACATCATTGTTGGAGGATTATAATACTTGACGATCACCCCCCCTGACTTGTCCTATGCAGTCCATCGCGTGTGCCAGTTCCTTCATGCTCCTCGCACTAATCATTGGTCAACGGTGAAGCGTGTACTTCGCTATATTCGGTTCACCTTGACTCACGGGTTGCGCATTCGGCCAGCTACTGGCGGTTTATTGTCAGACTTTTCCGATGCCGACTGGACGGGTGATTTTGATGATCGACGATCAACGAGGGGCTATGCCATTTTCTATGGCGGTAATCTGATCGCTGGAGTGCGAGGAAGCAAGCAACTGTGTCGCCTTCGAGCACTGAGTCTGAATGTAAGTCCTTGGCGAATGCTACTGTTGAACTAATATTCCTTGCTTCGAGAGCTTCATGTTCCACAAGATCGACCTCCAGTTTTGTGGTGTGACAATCTTGGTGCCACCTGTTTGTCCTCAAATCTAGTTTTTCATGCACGCACAAAGCATATTGATGTTGATTTTCATTTCGTGCGAGAGCGTGTGGCGCAAAAATAGTTGGAAATCAGATTTATCTCTTCCAAAGATCAGGTGGCAGACATCTTCACCAAGCCTCTTCCGACATCCATGTTTCAGGCATGCAAGCGCAATCTCAATCTGTGTGCCACAGTTGAGATTGAGGGAGAGTGATAAAATATGTGTTACATATGTTGTACCTGACTTTCGTGATTGACACGTTAGCGTTCAGTTTAGATTGACAGTTGTAGCTTAGCTGTAGATTGATATCTTAACTATAGATTGTTTTCTTGTAAACCAAGTCGATCTGTTTTGATCGCTGCTATATTTATGGATACCGAGCCAGCCTTGGCGTGCCGTGCCGTTCCAAATCAATCTCCTCCCCGTAGGTTTTTTCAGGAACTAGTTAGTTGCCCGTGCGTTGCAACGGGGTATGAATATTCTATTAGATGAATTTGTGCATGTGGGTCAATTTGTTTGGCAATCCTGAATATATTTATCCTTATACTATCAATTTTAGATTCCAAAGTAAACTTACAAGATTAGTCAAAATTAAGAGTAATAGTGTATATGCATTGACTTAGGATTCACCAATATGTTCTTATTGCTGAAAATAACTATTATATGGTGAGGGCTAAGTGACGGTCAACCCCTCGCTAGGCACGTGCCACCAGGCCGCAAAATGACAAAAATAAAACTAACCCTAGGTAGGAGTATTTCTTTTCCCCGCCTTTGACGATCGTCTCCGCTCGAACCTCCTTTCACGTCCCCGAAACCACCATCGACGTAACCAACACTTTCCCAATTGCACCACCATGTGCCAAGCTCCTCCTCTGAGAATTTGTCACCGTTGTCCCTCACTTAACCACCCTAACCCGAGTGAGGCGACATTTTTATCGAGCACAGGCTGACCGCCACCTAACCACCCTAAGTTCCTTGCTCGATTCTACCTCCCACCATGCTCATCGTCGCCTTCTCAGTTGTGGCTCATTGGATGTTCCATTGAGATTTATATATACACCTTAAATCTAGATATTCAAGAAGGAGAATAACATAGTATCTTCAAAGCAGCTTATTGATTAAACATCTGTTACATTTAACTTGAACTGTCAAAAATAAAAATATATATCAAGAGGAATCACGAGATCAATATTATAGTACCTTCTCTATTGTTATTATTTTAAACTTGACAAGTCAAAAGTTGCCACTTAAATTCTAAAATTTCTATTGCCACTTAAAATTTTGTTTATTGTGCTTATTTACATTTTAGACCGTAAATAAGCACAATTAAAAAAATAACTTACAAATCAAGTAGTTTCATTTCTCCAAGAACCGTCAATTTAACAACATTCACAATAAACTCAACTATTACACCACAAAACTTAATATCCCAGAAGTTTCGAAGTACACACCAAACCATATAAAATAATTCACTTTGCAAAAATAAAGGAACTTGGAATTCACAGATGGGCGGACACGAAAAAATGAAGAGAAATCAGCCGCTGCAGAAAAGGAGACCAGGACGATGCGCTCCTTGGCGGTATAACAGGCTCCAGAACCCGCCACATCCTCGTCCGCCGGCACCCTCCAATGACATCGAGATTGCTTGAAGAGAACAATAGTATATAGAGTACCCAAGCAATCCGCGTGGGGCCTCCGACAACTCCAGCTGGACCAGCGCCATCTTGTGGCTCCATCATCTGCAGGTAAGAAAAAATAATATCCCAGATCACTCAGAACAATATATAATACAAAAATGAACTATGCATCACACGATCTAGCATGTCAAAACGAAATTAAGACTGGAAGTCTAGCTTATATCAACGTATGACTTCTTATAAAAATTAAGAAAATCACGTATCCAAGAGTAATAACCTGCCTTGGCGTCGAGGTGGAAGTCTTGTTTGCTATGTTGAAGGCAAGATCAGGCATCTTCGAGATCTGACGGCAATCGACACCCGATTCTACACCCACTTGACAATCAGAAAATTTCCAGTGTGGCGTAATTAACCTTGGTACTGACCTGATTCCTAATTCGCGTACTACATGGTGAGCTCTTTCATCTGGTTCTGTCGAAGCTGATTTTGTATCCAGAAAACGGCCATCTCGCAAGCAGTACAGAGATCAGAACTACAGAGTGGGCAGAGTGGGTATCATCAAACACAGACCGATTTGACTACACAAATTTTGTTACCTTTTCTGCTAAACCACAAAGTAGTGTTTTTTTTTAATTTGCTTAATTCAAGATATGTTAAATGAAACCAGAATGGGTCAAGATTTATAGCATTTTAAAAAATAGCAGGAGGGGTAAGCACAAAACCTGTGCTACGAGCATCTCAAGTATCATCTCTCCCATGTCAAACTGCTAGTACGCTTCGCGAGTGACAGGATGCATGCTTCCCCATGTAGTACTTTTGGTTTTCGCAAGGACCTCAAGACGGATATGGAATTTGACATCGCATGAGGCAACAATATTCTGGATCTTGAAATCCTGATTATCACCACAGACAATTGTATCAAGATATTAGGGGAAACAAATATTGGTATATGAAGCACTACATTGAATGTAGCTAGGTAGCCAAGTTTTTGTATAACTAGAAAATACCCCGCGCGTTGCAGCGGGACGGTTTATATATCAACATGTTTGCTTGGCCAGGAGAAATTAAAAAGTGTATAAAAAATAGTTTCTTTTTGTATGGTGATACTGCGCTAGTTTCCATATAGGATATGTACAATAGTGAGACAACAGTTTGCACAAACATGTATGGCTTGCACACGGATAGATATATACTATAGCACAAAAGAAACATGAAAACAATATGATAAGTAGTCTCCAGATTGAGCATCTTTAATACAAATATAGGGGGAAATGTATGGATATGAAAAAAACTAAAGAGACAAACATATTACTCAAGTTAGTAATTAACATTTGTTTGTGTAGCTTCAATGCTTGATAGGTAACATACAGTGTGAGAGGTTTTTGATCCGACAACAGCTTGGTTATTCTGAAATAATGGAAAGGAAATTTACCTCCAAACGTAGTCAATACAAATATGGTCAACCTCGAGGTAAAACACATGATAAGGTGAAGTAAAATTTAGCCTTTTTACCGCCGAGGTTTGTTGAGACTTCAGAAGATGCAGCACAAAAACCACTCCAAGAGAGTTCTACAACACTATTTGCAGTTGCAGTGGAAGCAATTTTGACAAAAAAAAGGGGAATATAAAGATAGTTCTCGTTGCCTATTACCAATAGGGGCAGCTCGTTTGCGGACATTGACCTGTTTCTGTTTCCTCAAAGATTGAGCTGAAAGTACCAGTACCCAGCTTTGCAGATCAAATGTAAATGAAATGGCATGCGTGTTTCAGTTTGTGCTTGTAACTGTTCTGTAAGGTATGTCAACAATGAAGTCCAGGTTTTACTCCTTGTTCATTCCATCAAATAGCTATGTTGCAGCACACATATGGATTGAAGGAATCGCTAAAACAACGCATGATTAACAAATTATACAAATGCAGTACAAAAAGGAAAAATAACTTCGGTATGTAACCTCTGACCTCTAAATCACAATTCCAAAGAAGCTCTTCAACACAGTTTAGGAAACACCCTGGATCTGACCTAAAACCAAGAGTGTGACGGACACAGGTTTAGCAGGTCAGTTGTTGAGATCAATTTGGAGGAAGGTATCAAAATTGCTCCTAGTCGCTCCTGCTCCAATCTGATAATCGAGAAAACAGCCTCTTAAATCCTTGTGCCTCTTTGAGGCATGGTTGTCACCAAAGCTATGGTCCTAACAGAGAAAGAGCAACTTACCGCGCTAAGCATCTACGCCGTTGTGCGCTCGTTGCCTATCGAGTCATGTCTCTATAGACGCCGTCCACCACCGCTCCCAGCTGCACCGCTTGATGCCATGGCCACCGCCCGCCTCATTTATCAGGATCGGTGGTGCTCGGGTGGGGAGGAGAACGGGTGGGAAAAAGTGGACGAGATAGAAAATAATCGACGGGATGCATCACCGGTTGAATTCCCCGATCGTGAGGAAGCGAAAGGACAGACTGCTGCAGACGATGCAAACTGGGAGAGAAGTCGAGCACTCTGGCAGGAAAAGGGCTATACGTGGAAGTGGGGCGGTTTATTATGGCTGACCGGGCATGCACCCCGCAACGCCTAGGTATGCACCCCCTATTATGGCTGACCGTGTGCGGCATGTTCTGCGTGCCTGCTATGTTTATTTTTTACATAAATTCCACGGGTGCTTAAGTACTAGACGGGCTATGCGGTAAAATAATTTGGGTGACGTGGCTTCATGAGAGGGCAGAAAAAATAGGTAGTGGGAGGCAACTATTTAGGAATAGAAGATTGGTGTGTACTGCGCTAGTGCCATATGGAACTCGGCAAAATCTGAAAATAGACAACATTTTCGCATGTATGATGAACACCCATAATTCATGAAACGAGGGAAATAATAATTATTGGCTCTTACCTTCCTGGCTCTAGTGCACACCATCTTCCCTGAAGCAAATATCGGTGCCGTTGTCTCTGGGTTCCTCATCCTCATTAACACTGTGAAATAAGTTAGATGATAGAGTCAACCCAGTTTATAAATTAAATGCAGATCGGAGCCCTGAACCCGCTCCAGATCGGGGCTCGATTCCGTTCCTGCATCACGGAAATGACCAACCGACACCACACACATCTAGCGCCTCCTGCATCCCGGCGAAGGGGAAGACCATTGCGTGCACCGCCATGGCGACTGGGTCACATTATCCGGTCAGATTCGGCGAGGTGGGACGAAGAAGAGAAGGGGCGGAAGAGGTGGCGATGGGCGCGACACGCGACGACCACGGTCTGACATAATAAATGCGTGCGATGCCGTCGCGGACGGCACCTCCTCCGCGTGCTCCTGTTGGGATAAGGTGGACTGGATGCACGGGAATGCTTCCCCACGCGAGTGGTCGCTGCCGCCGCCGCCGCTCATAGCAGAGAAAGAAGGAGGGACCGGGATCGGGTGGAGTGGGTATATTAGCGTTGGACCGCCGGGATGTTTTTTTTTACATGGACGTGGGACGAAGAGTTGGACGAAGCGACGGGACGTAATGCTGGCAGACTACGGAACGAATCGTATCTTTTAGGCCTTGTTTGGTACGGGTGTATATTTGGGGATTGGAGGGGATTATTCCGGTCAAACCCCAAATCCCCAAAAATCTCCGAAAACCCGTTTGGTACGAGTGTATTAGCAGGGTTTATCCCCATTTTTCCACAAAATTCCCCCAACCTATAGTGTATTTTTCTCCATATCAAATCCACTCGCTCTAGCAAGTGGATTGGGGGGAAGGGATTTGAGGGGATTGGGTGGAGGTGGAGGTTTCACCCAAACCCTCTAAGGATTATCCCCACTAATTCACTAAAATACTCTAGTACCAAACAAGCCCTTTAAGTAGTAGAGATAACCGCAGGGCATCATTTAGGCGACGAAAACTTCCGATGTTGTTCAGCTTTAACTTCAAGTCTCCCATCGTGTTCTCTCTCTCTAATATAAAAAGTCTCCCATCGTGTTATTCTCTTTACTCATACATGTGGTTTTCTCGTGTATGCATTTTGTTCTCCAATTATGTTAAACCTCTATTAACAAAGAAATTAAAATGAGAATCCACGATCAATGATACTTTGCAGCTACTTATATTATTAGGGAGCGCCAAATCTTAGTCTACTCTACCGAGTCATGTTTTTTAAAGAAATAGTCTTCTATCAGTCGATTTTGCAAAATTGTCCTAAACTTCTCAAAAAATGTTCACGGTGATGCAAAAATTTGTTCACATACTATAAAAAAGGAAAATATTGTTGATCAGGCGGGGGATCGCGCCCTCGCGTCCCCCGCATCGTGCTTCTGCCGCGTGTCTCAGGCACGCTGAGAAGGTTGCCTGGTGAGGCCCACCACATGCATCTTATCTGCTTTCTCCTCCACTCGTTTTTCCCTACGTTTCTCTCTCCTCGCGAGGACAGGGCAAAGTTTTCCCTGCGTTCCAGATCGGCTGCCGGCCTAGCCACGCGCCGTCGCCTCTCCCGTTTTCTTCTGCTCGCTGCCGACCCCGACCACGGACTTTATCTGATGCGTCGCCGCTGCTCCTGGGTGGCCGCGCCGACTCGTTCCCGTGGAGGCCGTCGGGGGTGGGGGGGGGGGGAGGGGGGGCGCCGCTGCTCTGCCGTCGGAGGTAGCCTTCAACCATGGCGGACGACGGGAGGGCTCCATGGCGGCGACCGGAGGCGCGCCGTCGAGACTCTTCGACCTCGAGGCGCTCCACGCGCCACCTCCGCCTCGACCTCGTCCACGGAGGTCGCTGAGAGTATGCCGGCTCCACGTGCCACCTCCGTCTCCGCCTCGGCTTCCACGGACGACAGGGAGCGATGTTGGCGCTGCTACCCAAGGAGGGAGGCGGTGCCGCCATGGAATACGGCGGAGCTACCTACGGCGGTGGTCGTTGCTACCATAGAGCGACACGAATGCTACCGTCGTTGGGCGGCAGTGCTACTATAGACGAACGGCGGAGCTACCGTAGACCGACGGGATTCTCCCTTCGAGGACCGGCGATGCTCCCGTCGGACCACCGCGGTGCTCCCATGGGCTGGCTACGATGCTACTCAAAACCGGTGGCAGTGATCAGCGCGCGAAAATTTTGCTGCAGACTCGTTTTTTTTTTTTTGCTATTTTTTATCAAATTTTTTGCTACGAGAACTCCGGCGATGTCTCCGGCGAAGTCAAAATTTTGCTATAATAGAGTAATTATTTTGCTACACTTTTTTTTGCTATAATAGTACAAATTTTTTTGCACGGGGAGAGTTCTCCGGCGATCGCCGGCGAAAGTCTCCCGGCGATGTCTCCGACGAAATTAATTTTGCTACAGTAGCACGATTTTTGCTACAGTACTCCGGCGAGGTCTGACATTTTCTTTTAATTTTTTGCACGAACCTTTTTTTGCTACATAGGAGCAAAAGCGGGGGTATTTTTGCTACACAGAGCAAATGAGGATTTTGGACAAAAACTGACACGTGCCAGCACGGGGATGCGGGGGTGAAAAATTTTCATCCCAGGGGACGCCCAACACTGTCCTATCTATACTTATTATAAAGCAAAACCCCACTAACATGCATTAATGATATTTCTATCTCAACATGCAATCTATCCACATCATCCAACCTCTTAGTCAATCAATTGCACATGTCTTCTCCTCTAATATTATTAATTATTACATGCAATCTACATATCATACATTTTTTTAACCATCCATTTTTTCAATTTAATGATTTATGCAAGCTACATGTCATACATTCCTTAAACCATCCATTTTTCAAAAACTAATGGTTTATAATACGCTTCGCATGTCTATAAAATTTAGTATCTCGAGTATGATCAACCGATTTTTTTTCATATTTCTTTAGACTATATAATATATCATTTTCTTTTATTTTCTGAAAAGGAGGTTAAGACGCTTAACTTCTGCATCAAAATACACACATGCCATTTACTATAAGGAATCCCGCCGCAACGCGGGTTATCCTTCTAGTAAAAAAAGAATACTATACCGTTTGTTCTCAAAGTTGAACAATATACTCCACTTGCATCGTGACGTTCCAGGTATCAGTATCACAACGTTAGGGCATCTCCAGTCGTTCGCCCCCCCCCAGGTTTCAGATCGGCGCTTTTTAGCGATAGCGCCGGGCCGCACCAAAAGCTGGGGGGGGGGGGGGCGATTTCACCAGCCGTTCGGACGCCCAGAAAAGAAACCGGCGATATCATTTGAAAGTTCATCTTCCCGCCCCAAAAAATAGAGCCCTAGTTCGGCGATCAGCAGCCATAGTTTCGGGCGATCATATTACAAAAAACGCCACAGGTGGGCGATCAAATATAGTCCAGATCGAATCACACAGACGGGCGCGCGCGGCGTGGGCAAACGTAGGCGATCAGGCAGAAGCGTCGGCCGGCGTCGGAGCATGCGGCGAGCTCGGCCCAGCATCCTCCAGGTCGATGACGGCGTCGGAGTGGATGGCGGGCGCGACATCCTTGTCGATGATGGGCGCGTCATTCTCCAGGTCGACGACGGGCTCGGCATCCTTGTCGACGACGGTCGCGGCATCCTGCAGGTCGGCGTGCGGGCTTGTCGGCGCGGTGGTGTAGCTGGTGCCACCAGACGACGTAGTCGGGGCCGGGGGCGTGCTGATGTCGGTCAGGATGAGGTTGCACTGCGCCAGGAACCAAGCTCTCACCTCGGGGGTCATCGCGGCCGGGTCGCCGCCCGTGAGGAAGGCGAGGTCATTGTTCCTCTTCTTCGCCGCGGTGCCAGTCCTGAGGAGGTCGATCTTGACCTGCGAGTTGGCCATGAGCGCCGCCCACCGCTGTTTGGAGACCTCGTCCCTCTTGACGGCCTGGGCCTGGGCGTCGGTGATGCAGGTCTCGATCGACGCCTGGAGCTTTGCCGCTGCCGGCGCGCCGTCCCTCGCCAACTTGGCTTTCTTGTGGCCCATCGGCGGACGCCCTTCGGACGCACCTGCAACCACAACGTCGGGAACGTACTCCTTGCCCTTGCCGATCGACCGCCGCCCACTTCTCGCACTTCTCGATGAGGACGAAGACGTGGAGGAACTTGAAGTCGGATCCCTCGTCGTTCTTGTACGCCTCCAGCATCCGGACGATCTCCATCTCGCGGTAGATCTCCTCCTGGATGCCGTGCCATTTGTTGCAGGACGCCTGGATGTTCGCCCAATGGTTCGCCATGGCCTTCTGGCCGCGGTCGGTGATGCAGCAGGCGTAGTAGGGGTCGATCATGCGGCGCTCGTCGTACGCCGTTTTCACCCGCTTCCAGTAGTTGTCGACGTGCTGGTTCGCGCCGACGATTGGGTCCAAGCTGATCGTCTTCCACGCCTCGGCGAGGAGTGCATCCTCCCTGTTCAGCCACTTGATGCGAGGCTCGGCGGGGGGCAGGGGCACCTTGGGTTCCTTGCGGGGACGGCCAGGACCCCGGCGCTTTCGGCCATCGCCGGTCTGATCTGTCCCCTCTGGCACCACCGGCGTCTCGTCCACCTCGTCGTCTTCGCCCTGCTCCTCCGTCGCCTGCGTGCCGGAGCCTTCACCGTAGTCGCCACCGCCCTGCGCGAAGAACTCCCCGCTGTGCTCGAGGAAGCCCGGGATCGCCGCCGCCGCCATCGAGCCGGACGCGATGATCTCCTCCATGTAGCCGCCGCCATCGAGCCCGGCGAGAATCGCACAGCTGTGGGACGGGGAATCTGCGTAGCCCGGCGCGGCACCATACATCATCGGCGGGTGGTAGGGGAAGGTGAGGTTGGGGTTGAAACCTCCCAGGGAGTCGTCTTCGACGAACCAGGCAGGCGGCGGGTGCGGTGACATGCGTGGTGACGGCGACGGCGACTGCTTCCAGCCGGCGAACCTGGGGCCGAGAGGGCTCTTCTTCTTGGCGAGCGACGCCGCGGAGGCGACCGGCGTAGGTGGCTCGTCCGGCGCGGTCTCCTCCTCCTCGTCCTCCAGCTCGTCTTCCTCGGCGGCGGCCTGCTCCTCCGCCTGCAGCTGCGCCATCAGCTGCCTCTGCCGCTGCGCTGCCTCCCTCCCCCGGCGCTTGATGTTGAACGGACAACGACGTCGCCTAGAAGGGGGGGGGGTGAATAGGCGATTAAAACTTTTTCGGTTAAAGCTTGCTAAATGCGGAAATAAACTAGGTGTTTAAATTAACAAGCATACAACCTAAATATTCTAAGGACAACTAGATGCACCAACAACTTATGCTAAGCAAGACAAGTAACAAAGTGATAGCAAGATGTATAACTTCAAGCTCGAAGGCTATCACAATGTAAATTGCATAAGTAAAAAGCTCGGGTATAGAAATAACCGAGGCACACGGAGACGATGATGTATTCCCGAGTTCCTCCCACAAAGGGGAGTACGTCTCGTTGGAGGGGTGTGAGCTCGCCACGAAGGCCTACTCAACGCCACAAAGGCCTCACCCTATTCTCCGATGAACCCCGCCACAAAGGCCTAGTTCACCTTCCACTATTGGCAACCTTCAAACCCGAGGCACGCATCCACAACTCAATTGGAGGCTCTCGGTGTCACCACAATCTTGGGGCACACATCCACAACTCAATTGGAGGCTCCCAAGAACACCACAAGTCGTCTAGGGTCCAAGACCCAAGAGTAACAAGCTCACAAACTTTCACTTCCACGAATCCTCGTGGAGAGAGCAAACCGATGCAACCGATGCAAATGGCAAGAGCACAAGTGCTCAAATCCTTCACTCTCAAATTCCAACAAAGCAACAAATGCTTATGGGGGAATAAGAGAGGAAGAACAATGGAGGAGAAACACCAATAACTCCAAGATCAAGATCTACTAGGTTTCCCTCACTAAGAAGGAAGATGGATTGGTGGAAATGTAGATCTAGATCTCCTCTCTCTTTTCCCTCAAAGATATGCAAGAATCATGGGAGGAATTGAGAGAGGGGCAAGCTTTCCAAGGTCAACAATGGAGGAGAGAGAGGGGGAAAATTCGTACTTGGAAGACCTAGCTCTTTGGGGAAGAAATGGGCCTTTTATAGGTCCCCACGAAAAAGAGCCGTTGCAGGAAAAACTCACACCGGAGACTCCGGTGTGAAGACCGGAGTCTCCGGTCTGAACCGGAGTCTCCGGACACTCTCCGGACCCTATACAGTACCCGACACCAAGGGGGCAACCCCTGGGGGAGTTTTTGGTCCGGAGACTCCGGACTGCACACCGGAGACTCCGGACTACCGGAGATTCCGGCCCTAAGTCCGGAGACTCCGGACTGGCGAAAACTGCAGAGACACCAATACTAAAACACTCATAACTTTTTCGTCCGGACTCCGTTTTCGATGATCTTTGGCTCGTTGAGTTCGCAATGAAAAACTCTACAAGATCATGCAGAGAAACATCACTGCACAACAATGAAAACTAAAACCAAATGTAGAAAGGTTTAACCTCTCTAAAAGGAACAACCGGTAAAACCTCCATCACCGAGACGAACATAACTTTTGCGAATGAACTCCGAAAGAGGTGAATCCAATTTGGTTGGAAAGATAACAGCAAGGAGTATCCAAACAAAAATGAATGGAGAAGTTACCACACATGGAAGGTGTGGAAACATTCTCAAAGCTGAACCGGATATTTTCTCCACCGAAAACGCAACAAGTTTTTCTTACGAAATCCGTTTTCGAGAAACCAAGGCTTGTCATGAAGATCACGACAAGCACTAAAACCCAAAGGAGACAAAGGCCAAATAAGAACCAAGAAATATGATATGCAAAGTATGCAAAGGTTTGAGCTCTCCATAATGATTCGATCGAGTTACTCACTTGAGAGCCCCTCTTGATAGTACGACTATCTATCCTATAACCCGGTCTCCCAAAGACACGAGACCGGTAAAATAGAAAACCTATCAAGATTATACCTTTACCTTGAGCATTCCACTTGAGCTAGATGATGACGATCTTGACTCTCTCAAGTTGGATCTTCTTTCTTGATTGCGCTTGCTAGCACAAACTCCGCTTAATGAAGACTTGCAAGTTGCTCCCCCATACACCATTATGGGAGAGACTAGCTCCCCCATACACCATTATGGGAGATACCCTTCGGCAAATCTTCACAAGGCCACAATCTCCAAAAGGGTGGCAAGCATCAAGCATAGGATATCTTCTAGATGCTACACTTGAGCTTCCACGTCAAGCTAGATGACAAACACCGCTTGACGAGGACATAGACCATGGGTAATAAGAAATCTTCCTTTTGGTTCATGCCCATGGCAAGATACCTAACCACACATAGAGATGCGACACACACATATCATGGGTTAGTTCACAAGGCTATATTGACAATTGCTTACCATACCATGAGATACACAATCCCACTTGGTACAACTTGTAGCTTTGTGTGTTGATCGCAAGCTTGATCAACCTTGTATCTTTGCTTCTCACTTCTAAAGATGATGTCTTGAAGATGATAATGAAAGATCACCTAATCCTTTTCTTCAAGACACACTAGCAATAAGCTCAACTCAAACCAAGACCATTCTTCATATAAATCCATGAATATAACAATGGCCATCAAGGAAGCTAATAGAGTTCAACACATGAACTCCATTATTTCCTATGGACAAGATCTACAAGGATAACTCAATGCAAACATTAGTCCATAAAGGATTGCCATTAATTACCAAAACCACATATGGGGGAACCATGCGCTTTCAATCTCCCCCATTTTGGTAATTGATGACAATCCCTTTTTACAAGGGTTTATATGATGAATTAAGCAACCATGCAAAACAAATAGCAAGGATGCAATAGCATGGAAAGGCAAATGCTTAAGAACGAAACTAAAGCATAAACCAAGTTCCCTTAAACCCTCTAAACTTCTCCCCCATTGGCATCCATTGCCGAAATGGGAAAAAATATCAGAAGGCCAATATAGTAAGATCTCCCCCATAGTGTATGCATTCCTCATGATATGAGTGAAATCAAGTGCATATATCCAACTATGAATAGATGGAGGGAGATAAAACTATATTGAGGATCCAAAGGTTTACAAAGAAAATAAAATTGAAGGATACTATCACAAAGAAGCAACCAACCAAAGGATCCGAAAAACCGATTGACCAAAATCAATAATTTGATAAGATCAACCAAGTGTTCTAGAAAATCAAGAGGGAACTCCCCAAGGTACATGCACAATGTTTAGATTTGAGTTACTATATAGTGTGCATAACATGGAATCATCACTCCCTTCTAGATAATTTTGAACACAAACAAGAGCAAGAGACTAGATTGGAAATGAAGCAACGCAACTTGCAAACAAACAAAAGTTGAGGAAAGAAGATCAAGAAGTGATAAATAAAGACTTACTCAACCGAAATAGATGCGTGTGACAAGGAAAAACATTTTTAGGAGACTAGTAGGATGATAGAATCATCAACATAGTCTTTCAATATAAGAGGCACATAGTGCATATCATGTCTTTCCCATACGCACAAACCATCAAATGATAAAACACATAGGTCCACAAGCTTGTTAAGATGCAAAAGGAATACCAAAACAAAAGCAAAGCTTGTGCCTTTTAGGAACCACCAAGGAATATAAAGCAATAAAAAGTGGTCACTAAAGAAATAGAATATCAATTAAAGATGTAACTATTATCGTGTGTATAAGTTTCTAAGTGGACAACAATCACAAAGATATATATCCACAAAGAAACATGCACACACAAAATAGGTACAAAAGTGAAGAACATGATATCCAAGAGAGGTTCATTGATATACCAATAAGATTTTTGCTTGAAAGCAAAGCACTAAGCTTAATTTTATCTTAAAGGGATATATATGAACAACCAAAACTCATCAAAGCATCACAAATATAACAAGGGAAAAGTGATAGTTGGAATGCTTCGAGAAAGGTAACGCATATCACAAAAGATTCAAATGGTTTTTGAGAATTCATCAATATTGCATATGAGACACTTCAAGTAGAAGTTGCTAGATTAATATACTCGGGATTGGTGAATCATGAAAATGACTATAAATATCCCCTTAGTATGTAATCATCCCGGCTTACTCATAGTTGCAATTAAGATGCTTTTGATAAGACATTTGCAAGAACCAAATGAAATGCAACAAAAGGAAATCATGCCAAGAAGCAACCTACACAAGGTTGAAAGCTAGAAATGTATGCATGAGATAGATACTTGTTACCGAGACGACATTGGTGATGAAGAGGATGCGAGTTTCATAATCATCATAGCTTGACTCCTATAATACCATGGTGAGAGAACAACTTCCTTATGAATGGAGCAAGCAACCAATGTATCTCCATTGTACCTAAAAACAAAATTCAAGTACAAAATGGTACCCAAACTCATTGGGTCCGAAGTAGTTAGAACAACTACAATACATAGGACAAACTCCAAATAAATATGTGCATATTAATATGAATTTGAATTTCATGCACATCTTAGCCTTTTAGGATTTGATGGAGTTTATCCTATATATTGGATCAACGAAAGTAAGCATGCCAAAAGATATACATAGTAAATATGCATGCACAAAACTTTCAAGAACCAAAACAAGATACAAATTGGACAAAGAACTAATTAAACCAAGAAGCCACTCACAAGAGTGAAAAGAAAGAGAATTGTCCAAAATATATCAAGACCCAAATCAACACATGATTGAGGAAACCAACATAGAGAGGATACCAAAAAAGACATAAAATAGTGAACAAACCCTCTACACTTTTCATGATAGCACACAAAGTACCAAGACGAAAAGTGTTTGTCTTCCAAAGAGACAAGTCATTGGGATAACAAACAAATTTAAAGACAACAAGTGTTCAAACGCATATAGGATAGTTCTTCCAATAATAGTGCATTATTTATGATCTTGCATTTGAATACAAAATGCACACAATGGAATCATTACTCTCCATATATATTATTCAAACACTAGTCATGTTTAAATAAAATCAATTAGATGCAATACCAATTTAAAGAATGGTGATCTACTTGTTGTAGGATAGCTTCCCCAAGAATAGTGCAACCCAAAGAAGTATGACTTTGAACACAAGTGAACAAGTATGGGATCATTGCTTTTCCTAACTCAAGAAAGCATAAAACAAATTTTGAGTAGACCAAGGAAGACACAAAGGAGTTTGAACCAAACAAATCCTTGGCAAGAAATAAGGCAAATTTTAGAGCAATGGCCAAAGTAAATATGATCAATAAACTTTACCACAAATTATTATAACTTGTCAAAGACAAGAGATGTATGGAGATATTTCTCGGTGGTAGATTTGTTCACAATCATATTCACAAAACATAAGCATGTGGGCAACAAGAAACTCTCTAATAAACAAGATACCAAAGAAGAGAGACACAAGATATTTTAAGCAAATATGGAACTTGTTTGAGCAACATGCCACTTAGGAACAAGATAACTAGAATATCAACTCTAGGTGGCAATACCTCACATGTTCACATTTTCTAGGATTGTAATATGCACATAGCTTATTACTCCCCCATAATGTGATAATACATTGAAAACAACAAGAGGCAAAAATAAATCCAACTAGAGAAAGTTAATGGACATTTAGAAATGAATTTCTCATGAGAATGACATACCACATAGAGAATAGATAATATTGATATATCAACACTAAGTGGTATTCCTCATGTACACACATTTTAGGATAGTAAAGTGCAAAGCATATTGCTCCCCCAAAATGGGATAGTCCATTAATCTCCCAAAGAGCCAACTAAGATAAGCAATGAAAGCAATGAAGGCTCAACACAAAGAACACAAGTACATGGAGTGCAAACCAACAAACATAACTAGATTACTCAAGATAGGTAAGTAGGAAGCACAACATATACAAACACATGCTAGAAACAAAACTAACATATGCAAGGGAGCAAGCAACTTTCAATGAATATATGATTTAAATACAAGTTACCGCTTGGAGGAACATTGGGTAAGAGATATATAATCCAAGTGACTTGGCTTGAGGAAATAAAATTGATGAAGGTCCCTTAATTCTTCATGAATTAGCCAAGTCTCCAATGCCCTCCAACACCACCTATTGATCAAGTTTGAGCTTGTTGGTCCCCAACAAAGTTGGGTCCTAAGAGGTTAGTCACAATAGGTTTGGCAACCCAAATGGTTCTTTTCTTGACACCACTTGGAGCACCAACATATTTGGCAAACACATTGCCCACATTATCCTTCCTAATGGAATAAGCATTATCAACAAGGATAGGGTTGGATAATGTACCATTAGTGCATGAAGAAGCAAAGTGTCCCTTCTTGCGACAAAGGTAGCAACATCGACTCTTTTCTTTCTTCTCAATAGGCTTCTCAACAAGAGGAGCATTGGCTTGAGTCTTCTTAGGAGGTGGCCGTTGTTCAACTCGTGGTTGAGCATGAGATTGAACAAGAGGCCTCTTCCCTAGTTGCTTCTCACTAAGAGGCTTCTTCTTCAAAGGGCAAGATCTAACATGGTGCCCTTCAATCTTGCACTTGAAGCAAATAATCTTGGCCGGATCTTTGACTTGTTCTTGGCCCTTCTTCTTGTCAATAATGGACTTGTTCTTGAGATTGGAGTTGAATCCAAGTCCACTCTTGTCATTGGGAAGTCTTCGCACTCTCAACATCTTGTCAAGTGTGGAACTCCCTTCATGACACTTTTCCAAGTCTTTCTTCAAAGAAGTGACTTGGGACTTGAGCTCTTTAATTTCCTCTACATGGTTAGAATCAACACAAGAGCTAGAGGAAGTAGATGCTTCATTGTTAGAGCAACAAGGCAAGGAAAGCAATTCATCACAAGATGTAGAAACATTATGGGAGGATGAATTACTAATACGAGCACAAGTCAATATAGCATTATTAGAAGATATTGTGCTAGTATCCACATGAGGCTCACAAGATGTTACCTTTGTAGTGATAGCCTCAAGAGCTAATTTTAGCTTAGTATGGGATGCTAGAAGATCCTCATGAGAGCTAGATAGCTTTTCATGGCTTTCTTCCAACTTCCCACACTTGCTAGACATCAACTCAAGTTGAGCCCTTAGCTCAACATTCTCCTTCAACAAAGATGCTTCACAAGATGTGGAGTTAGTAGCACAAGCATCATTAGAAATAGAAGAAGATAACTTGGCAAGCTCATTATTTAACCTAGAGTTTTCCTCAAGAAGATTAGCATTGCCAACAACAAATTCAACCTTTTCATTTTTAAGCACTTTATATTTAGCATTGGTATGGTCACGTGCTTTAGTGAGATAGGCTATTTGTTCATTATAGAGCTCCTCGATAGATTCAAGTTTCTCCTCAAGAGTAACTCGGAGCTCATACTCTTCCTCAAGAGACGTATTAAGGGATGCCTTTTCATCGGCATCACTTCTTTCAATCTCACCTTTAGTTTCAATGATTTTAGCGCTATAAATAGCAAAAGCCAATATTTCACTAAAAGGAGTGATAGCTTTACTACCTTTAGGGAGATCAAGAAGAACCAACTCACCCTTCTCCATTAAGGAGGCTTCGTCCTCAAACTCTCCATAAAATATATCCTCGTCCTCACCATCACAAGATGTAGTGGGTTCCAAAGGTGGAGATACCTTTGAATCCCTAGCCATAAGGCACATATGAGAAATGGATGGTGATGATGAAGATATACTAGAAGCGCCATTAAGGTCCATGTCTTGTTCCACCAAAGAGTGGGATTCCTCTACATTGTTAGCCACACAAGTAATAGAGGAAATGGAAGCATTGTTTTCATGAAAACAAGACATAGGAAGCATATCATCATGAGATTTAGTTAAACAACTATTACATGATATGCAAGGACAATCAACACTAGCATGTATGGAATTTTGAGTGCTAGAATATATTAAGTCCAAGGATAGATCATTGCAATGGGATAGAGATGAAGTATAGTCAATAGCAAATTCACTATCCACAATGCAATTTCTATCACCACTCACCATATCATTACCTTGTGACAAATCACATGTTGGTGGAGTGGAGAAAGATGTGAACTCATCACGGCCGGAAGTGGATGGAGAACAATCATCCTCAATAATATTGGACACATCATATATATCTTGAAGTTTTGTCCATAGCTCATGAGCGGTCCGAAAAGGCTTGATTGATTCAATAACTACATCGCTCAAAATGCACAAGAGACCATTAGATACAAGAGTATCGAGATAAGAGTTTTCCTCATTCTCTAAAGATAAATCTTGAGAATCCTTTGGAGGAGGAAAATCCATATCTACAATTCTCTTAACATACTTTGGACCCATGTCCTCAAGAAAATTAAGAATGCGAATTTTCCAAGCATCATAGTTTCTACCATAGAATATAAAAGAGGGATCATGTTCTATTTCTCTAAACGACATCGTACTCTCTAGGATGTAAAGCCTAATAAAGAGAGACGAGGCTCTGATACCAATTGAACGGACAACGACGTCGCCTAGAAGGGGGGGGGGTGAATAGGCGATTAAAACTTTTTCGGTTAAAGCTTGCTAAATGCGGAAATAAACTAGGTGTTTAAATTAACAAGCATACAACCTAAATATTCTAAGGACAACTAGATGCACCAACAACTTATGCTAAGCAAGACAAGTAACAAAGTGATAGCAAGATGTATAACTTCAAGCTCGAAGGCTATCACAATGTAAATTGCATAAGTAAAAAGCTCGGGTATAGAAATAACCGAGGCACACGGAGACGATGATGTATTCCCGAGTTCCTCCCACAAAGGGGAGTACGTCTCGTTGGAGGGGTGTGAGCTCGCCACGAAGGCCTACTCAACGCCACAAAGGCCTCACCCTATTCTCCGATGAACCCCGCCACAAAGGCCTAGTTCACCTTCCACTATTGGCAACCTTCAAACCCGAGGCACGCATCCACAACTCAATTGGAGGCTCTCGGTGTCACCACAATCTTGGGGCACACATCCACAACTCAATTGGAGGCTCCCAAGAACACCACAAGTCGTCTAGGGTCCAAGACCCAAGAGTAACAAGCTCACAAACTTTCACTTCCACGAATCCTCGTGGAGAGAGCAAACCGATGCAACCGATGCAAATGGCAAGAGCACAAGTGCTCAAATCCTTCACTCTCAAATTCCAACAAAGCAACAAATGCTTATGGGGGAATAAGAGAGGAAGAACAATGGAGGAGAAACACCAATAACTCCAAGATCAAGATCTACTAGGTTTCCCTCACTAAGAAGGAAGATGGATTGGTGGAAATGTAGATCTAGATCTCCTCTCTCTTTTCCCTCAAAGATATGCAAGAATCATGGGAGGAATTGAGAGAGGGGCAAGCTTTCCAAGGTCAACAATGGAGGAGAGAGAGGGGGAAAATTCGTACTTGGAAGACCTAGCTCTTTGGGGAAGAAATGGGCCTTTTATAGGTCCCCACGAAAAAGAGCCGTGCGTCGGAGCATGCGGCGAGCTCGGCCCAGCATCCTCCAGGTCGATGACGGCGTCGGAGTGGATGGCGGGCGCGACATCCTTGTCGATGATGGGCGCGTCATTCTCCAGGTCGACGACGGGCTCGGCATCCTTGTCGACGACGGTCGCGGCATCCTGCAGGTCGGCGTGCGGGCTTGTCGGCGCGGTGGTGTAGCTGGTGCCACCAGACGACGTAGTCGGGGCCGGGGGCGTGCTGATGTCGGTCAGGATGAGGTTGCACTGCGCCAGGAACCAAGCTCTCACCTCGGGGGTCATCGCGGCCGGGTCGCCGCCCGTGAGGAAGGCGAGGTCATTGTTCCTCTTCTTCGCCGCGGTGCCAGTCCTGAGGAGGTCGATCTTGACCTGCGAGTTGGCCATGAGCGCCGCCCACCGCTGTTTGGAGACCTCGTCCCTCTTGACGGCCTGGGCCTGGGCGTCGGTGATGCAGGTCTCGATCGACGCCTGGAGCTTTGCCGCTGCCGGCGCGCCGTCCCTCGCCAACTTGGCTTTCTTGTGGCCCATCGGCGGACGCCCTTCGGACGCACCTGCAACCACAACGTCGGGAACGTACTCCTTGCCCTTGCCGATCGACCGCCGCCCACTTCTCGCACTTCTCGATGAGGACGAAGACGTGGAGGAACTTGAAGTCGGATCCCTCGTCGTTCTTGTACGCCTCCAGCATCCGGACGATCTCCATCTCGCGGTAGATCTCCTCCTGGATGCCGTGCCATTTGTTGCAGGACGCCTGGATGTTCGCCCAATGGTTCGCCATGGCCTTCTGGCCGCGGTCGGTGATGCAGCAGGCGTAGTAGGGGTCGATCATGCGGCGCTCGTCGTACGCCGTTTTCACCCGCTTCCAGTAGTTGTCGACGTGCTGGTTCGCGCCGACGATTGGGTCCAAGCTGATCGTCTTCCACGCCTCGGCGAGGAGTGCATCCTCCCTGTTCAGCCACTTGATGCGAGGCTCGGCGGGGGGCAGGGGCACCTTGGGTTCCTTGCGGGGACGGCCAGGACCCCGGCGCTTTCGGCCATCGCCGGTCTGATCTGTCCCCTCTGGCACCACCGGCGTCTCGTCCACCTCGTCGTCTTCGCCCTGCTCCTCCGTCGCCTGCGTGCCGGAGCCTTCACCGTAGTCGCCACCGCCCTGCGCGAAGAACTCCCCGCTGTGCTCGAGGAAGCCCGGGATCGCCGCCGCCGCCATCGAGCCGGACGCGATGATCTCCTCCATGTAGCCGCCGCCATCGAGCCCGGCGAGAATCGCACAGCTGTGGGACGGGGAATCTGCGTAGCCCGGCGCGGCACCATACATCATCGGCGGGTGGTAGGGGAAGGTGAGGTTGGGGTTGAAACCTCCCAGGGAGTCGTCTTCGACGAACCAGGCAGGCGGCGGGTGCGGTGACATGCGTGGTGACGGCGACGGCGACTGCTTCCAGCCGGCGAACCTGGGGCCGAGAGGGCTCTTCTTCTTGGCGAGCGACGCCGCGGAGGCGACCGGCGTAGGTGGCTCGTCCGGCGCGGTCTCCTCCTCCTCGTCCTCCAGCTCGTCTTCCTCGGCGGCGGCCTGCTCCTCCGCCTGCAGCTGCGCCATCAGCTGCCTCTGCCGCTGCGCTGCCTCCCTCCCCCGGCGCTTGATGTTGGCCGTTTCCAGGCGCGACCTCTCAGCGATCCACTCCTTGTTCGACATGCCGGGCGGCCGCTCCTTCGGCGCCCTCGGCTTGCGCGGTTTCTTGGCCGGTTCGAAGGCCGCGGGAATGGATACGGCGGTGGCGGCGGCGCGGGGACCTGTAAATCGGACGGGAGCCATGGCGTCTAGATCTCGGGGGCGGGGGGAAATGGCGGGAATGGACCGGGGGGAGAGGTACATGTGGGGGGAAAGTGGAGGGAAGCGTCGAAAAAAGGGAGGGAAATCGTCTTCCGTCGCCGACAGGCGTGGCCCGCTGGGTTCGGCGGCGCCAAACGGCGCGAAAAACGGCGGAAAGCGGCGCTAAATCGGTTCCTGGGGGGCGACTGGTGCGAAACGGCGCGAAACGGAAACGCCTCTTGGGGGCTCGGGGGGACGGCTGGAGATGCCCTTTGATCGACGATTCGGGCCAGAGGAGCAAACTAATTTTTTTTGTGTGTGTGGGAAGGAACTGAAATATCTTACAAATCGGTCCATCTAGAGTATTAGATTTTTTTTTTCTAAGCTTTACCTATCTAGAATGTGTGGAGGAAACCTCCCGCAACCGTATGCGCTGCCGCGCGGCGGCGGCGGAGGAGGGCGGCGGGGCTCCTATCCGGCGTTTGTGCGCGACTACCCATCAGAAACTCGATTCTCCATCAGTTTTCTAGCAAGCCTCTTTCCCTGTCTATGTGCTCTGTTTCTCCACGTCTCTGTTCTGTGTGAGCTTCCTCAGAAATCTGACCAATACTGTCTTTTTTTATTTTTTGAAATTGACCAATACTGTCTTATAAGAACAGGGTAGCGTCTAAATATTGATCTTATTTTTTTTTTCTTTGGTACCAATGCAGTCTTGGGGCAAGAACATGACTGGCGATTTTAGTTCTGTAGATCTGTAGTACAATCCGAGCATACAACATGCGTGTTGGTTATTACTCCCTCCGTTCAACAATAGATGACTTCCACATATCTATATATAGATGTATCCGTCCACGGCCTTGTCTAGATACATCTATATATAGATATGTGGAACTCATCTATTGTTGAACGGAGGGAGTATCTGTTAGCCTTGTCGCAGAGCAAGCCAGTGGGGAGTGTTGGTTCAAGTGTCTCTGTCGACATCTACCTGCTTTTGCATTTTAGCTGCGATTTTCAGCGGTTAAAATGCATGATTCGCTACATAAAATAACTTGAGAGCCCCCAACAACAGACATTTTTCTCAGTTCTAGTTTCACAATCCTTATATACATATTGTAACGTTCCTATCGTTAATATTCAGGTTTGTCACATATGCAGGTTGTATTTGGAATATCTTGTACTCAAATGATGCACCTGATACTCACAATCCTTTACCTTGTCGCAGAGCAAGCCAGTGGGCAGCATGTGTTAGTTCGAATGTCTCTGTCAGCAAGAATTGTGCAGACAAGTTTGAAAGTCAGTTTTACATTTTGTTTGCACTGTTCGATAGTAACCTTTGTTTTACAGAGTTCCAACAAGACTGAGCCATGAATCACAGCCATGCATACTTTCTATTCTATTCTCTTGTTGGGGGAATCGCAATCTTGTCAATTTGTAAGGACAGCCACCAAAATAGTGCTAGCTAGTTTTTCTAATGCTCAAGAATTATTACTTTGAACAAGTCTTCTCGGTACTTTTTTGCATGTTGTCTAATAAGTGAATATTCATAAGGGAATTGCGTCGAAGGTGTCTTCTTGGCTCGTGCATGGAAATGAGTGCTCGTAAGAACATGACTGGCAATTTCCTCTTCAACTAATCCTAGAATACTTGAGATATATATAGGCCTTGCAGCCTAGACTTCCCTCCCCTCTCTGAAAGCTAATTGTAGTGATGGATCCAATTACAATTGGTTCTGTAGGATGGAGCGTATCCATTGTAGGTTGGGTCGCCTCGGCCGCCATCTCTAAGCTCCTCAGCAAAGGCTTTGATTACCTCGGCTATGACGTATCAAAGAAGTTGGAAGAACTTGAAAACAAAATCTTAGTTCTGGAGCGGGTGATGGAAATTGTCGAGACGAACCAATACAGGGCTCGTTTAGAACAGTTGTTCAATGAACTTAAATCTGCTTTCTATGAAGCCGAAGACATCTTGGATGCTGTTGAGTATCACCGTCTCAAGGAGATCCAAGATGACAAGAGGAGTCGAGCCAAGAAGCTATGGTCTACCATAGCCAGGAATTTCCTTCGTAAAAATATGGTACTTCCTCTCAGTCCCTTAATGTTATTATGCCACGTATATGTATATATGTTTACAGTAAAATGTTGCTGCAATCTCACTTCTTTGAGTTGGTTCTAGAGGACCAGGAAGTTGATTAACTGTGGGCTGATAAAAAAATTTAAAACATAATCTCTCTTTATATAAATGTTAGGACTGGAGCAATAACAAAGTTGAATCCCAAGATATAAAGGCTTGGTAAATATATAGAATAACCTGTTTACAGTAGGGATATTACATAGCTAATGAATGGAAACTATATGCTTTTTCTTGCAAATCCGCTATATATATACATCTCTCATAGTTTGTGGGTTGTGTACTTGCCTTGTATTCTGTGAAGAGGATTTCACATTTGATATAAAAATGTTGGGAGTTAGAGAATTTCCTTAATAAATCGGATTACTTTTCTAGTATATAAGTTGTCACCTGCATCATCGCCTAAATTTCCTTTAAAAAAATATTTCTCACTTTATTTCGTCTCACAGGAGAGTGGTATGTCAAACAAGAAGCTGATAAAGAGCCTAAAGAAGATAGAAGGTATTGTACATGAAGGACACCAAATTTTGGACAAGCTTGGCCTGGGAACTGTATGCACTGACAATAGAAGGCAGAAAATGGCTGCCAATACTTGTGCTACTGCAGCTTCTCCAGAAAAAGTAATTGGTCGAGACTATGCTCGCGACATGATCATAGCAATGCTTCATGAGAAAGATGATATGCAGGTGCAGCCAAACACCAGCGAGGATCGGTGCTATTCTGTAATCGGCATACATGGCATCGGCGGGTCTGGGAAATCTACACTTGCACAGTTTGTCTGTGCACAAGAGAAAAAGGACAAGAAAGACAAGAAGAAAGGTCATTTCGACCTTGTCATGTGGGTCGACGTTTCCCAGAATTTTAGTGTCAATGTCATTTGGAAGAAGATGTCTGAGGCAGCTTCAAATTCTAAGGTTCCATGCCCTGAATTTAAGAACCTAGATGTGCTGAAAGGAGAATTGGAGAAGAAACTACATGAAAAACGATTCTTCCTTGTACTAGATGATGTCTTGTCCAATAATGATGCCGTTGGTCAGGATCTACCACTGTTACTTTCTCCATTGAAGGTTGGAAAGAGAGGAAGCAAGATCCTAGTGACAACTCGGAATAAGAATGCATTACCGGATCTAGGTCCTTATGTGAGAAAGACTTTTGTGCCGGTACCTGACTTTGATGATACAGCCTTCTTGGAATTGTTCATGTATTATGCACTTGAATATGGCCAAGATAGAAGCATGACATTCTATAACATTGGGTCTGAGATTGCAAAAAAGCTCAAGGGGTCACCTCTAGCAGCTAGGACAGTGGGAGGAAATTTACGTCGGCAACAAGAGGTTAACCATTGGATAACAGTAAAAAATCAGGATCTTTTCAATGTGTGCATGGGACCTCTGTGGTGGAGCTACTATCAGCTTAGTGAGCAAGCTAGGAGATGCTTTGTTTACTGCAGTATGTTCCCTAGAAGACATCCCTTGTACCGTGATGACTTGGTTAAACTGTGGATGGCAGAAGGGTTCATAGGAAGCGATGATAGAGGAAAGGATATGGAAGATGTTGGTCTGGATTGCTTTAATGAACTAGCTTCAACGTCATTTCTGCAACTAGGAGGCAAGGCCGGGAAGGACTTCTTCGGCGGTAAGGACTACTATTTAGTTCATGATCTGCTCTATGATTTAGCAGAGACAGCCGCCGGAAATGATTGCTTTAGAATCGAGAACGGCTACAGATGGAAAGGAATAGACCAGGAAAAAGAAGTTCCTCGAGATATTCGCCACCTTTTTGTTCAGTATTATGATGAAAAACTGATCACTGGAATAGTTCTTGGATTGGAAAATCTACGTACACTCATCATTTATCATGTTGGATGGTCAGCATCAGTCGAGAAAAATATCATCGAGAGTATATGCAAGAGGCTGAAGAAATTGCGGGTGCTAGCCATAGCTTTTGGTCCAGTAGATACATTAATCAGGAAACCTGAAGTGTTCTCAGTCCCAGAATCTATCGGTAAATTAAAGCATCTACGCTATTTTGCTTTCCGTACAACTGAGGCGTGCAAAGTAAGTTTACCAAGCACACTAACCGAGCTGTACTATATGAAGACGCTAGATTTTGGTGAGTGCGGAGGCATGAAATTGCCCTCTGCTGGCCTTATCAACCTGCACCATGTGTTATGCGGATTAGAGGCAACTTTTCCTAACGTAGGTAGGCTGTTGTCTCTCCAAACAATACCGGAATTCACAGTAAGAAATGAAAAAGGGTATGAGGTGAAGCAACTGAGGGACCTAAACAAGATTTGCGGCACATTGTGGATAAAGGGTCTTGAAAATGTGAAAAGCAAGGAGGAAGCTCTTGATGCCAATCTAGCTGCCAAGGAAGGGCTCACAGAACTGCTCCTCAACTGGGGTGGTGGTACAAATTGCAATCACAATGTTGCAGCGGAGGTACTCGAGGGCCTGTGCCCTCCCCCGGGGCTTCAAACACTACGCATCAGGTGCTACCAAGGCTCGAGGTACCCAGATTGGATGCACAACAGTGGCCCAGAGGATCTTCAACGACTTATGTTCTGGGATTCCCCTGATCTTGGCCGACAACCCGCTCCTCAACTCATGTTCCCTCATCTGCGTGTGCTCAAGCTTGCAAACAGCAGATGGGACGCCTTACCAGGCAATATCGAGCACCTCACATCGCTCAAGAAACTGCGGCTCCTAAAATGCATGTACATCAGGTCGCTTCCAAGACTGCCCTTGTCTCTTGAGAAGTTCTCTCTTACTGATTGCAAGGATGAGTTCACCAAGTCTTGCCAAACAGTCGGTCATGAAAACTGGGAAAAGCTCAAGTATGTTCCCATAAAAGATTTTAAATAATCCAAGAGGTAACACCCCAATTCCCTTTGATGCCTTGCTTTTCCATTTTGCATTCATAGAACGTTGCTTCCGTAATCACAGTCTGTTGCTAACTCTGCTTATGTTCGCTCAATCCATTTGTTAGCCTGACAAGAAGACGCTGCTCGCAGTGAAGGGCAAAACAAGCTCGACCACCGCGGATTGCTGTTCTTTACATTAGCCTTAAACTCTTACAATTGTTTGCTCCTTGTGCAAATGAGTGCACAGTCAATCGATTTTGTAACAATGTTGGCTGTAATGTGTTGAATTTGGTTACTGCTATTTGATTCAGCGTGCTATGTATTGTCTTCTGGGGAATCTGAATTGGACAATGTGCTCCTGCTTATGCTCTTCTGATCTTGTCATTAGCGTTATTTTAGAGTAAATGTCATTCGCGTTATCGTAAAGTGTTTTTTTGTTCTTGGACATTTGTTTGCACTCTGTACTGCTTACATTTTTTTTTGCAGTTTTATGAGACAGTATTTGCCTACAAAAAGGATAATTATGAACCCATCATATCATAGATACTTTGATATTGCCAGAAACTATCTGTTGTCTTTACCAGAGAGAGCTCACCTCAGAGCTGGAGCTCCCCTCCCTGGCGCCTGGGCCCCTCCCTCAGAGCTGGAGCTCCGTTCCATCTTTCAGACGTCCGATCGATTCTCTACGCCTAGGCCCAATTTGTCAGACAGACTTCTCAATTTCGTTGTATTGCTTGTACATAGGTGGGCTGAGCGACCTATTTAAACTAAAAGAATACTCCGCGCGTTGCTGCGGGGATCGTTTAGGAACTACGGTACATTGTAAAGTTTATAAGAGATGTGATACAATTGATCATAGTATATATTTTTAAAATTATTAATATGAATAATTGGATGGTTTAAGAAATAGGTGATGTGTAGTTCGCGTTTAGTAATTCATAAATATTAGTGAAGATTATATGGACAATTGATTGGTTAGGAGGATGGATGATGTGGATAGCTTTCATGTTGAGATAGCGTGGGACTATTATTTCTATGTAGAACCAGCTAACGCAGTACAGAAACGGAAACGCAGCGCGCGGACATCACGGAATCGGGAAACCCGCTGGAAACACATGCATGCACATGGGTACGAGCATGGGAACGCATGCATGTGGATGGCTTCTTGGAGGACGTCTGCTCGGCCCGGGATGCTCTTGGTAAGCTCCAGGAGAAGCTCGCTCGCACCGTCGCTTGCTGGGCCTGTGGCAGAAGCACTTCATCTGCGACACTAGGCTTTATATCATTTGTACTTTTCTTTCAGTTGATAGCTTTTAATTTTACAAAAATTTAGAAATTAGTTATATGTTATTTCGAATTTTCTTTCAAAAGTTATAGTTTTTTTTTAATAAAACAGGAAAAGAAAAAGAGAAAATTCCATTGGTACCGGTACCAAATATCTGCTGGTTCGCGCGCGGCAAACTGTCGTGGCCCAAGAGAGACATTTGGTACCGGTTGGTAAAACCAACCGGTACAAAAGGTGACTGTCGTGGTGTTGTCACGGCAAGTGTCCTTATGCGAGAACTAGATTGCGGGGCCATTGCTTCTAAGCGAAACTTTGGAAGGGTTAAGGTGGAAATGAGAGACGCGAGTTTACCCAGATTCGGCCCTCTATTGAGGGTAAAACCTACTCCTGCCTTCTTACTATTAGAGAACAAGGTCTCGATTACAAAGGGCGATTCCGTCTCTCGATGTCTCGAGCTATCTTGTTGTAGGTTTAAAATTTGTCTATCTACGTCCCAGGGTCTCGCCTTATATAGTGGACGAGACCTCCGGGTTACAGGGAAGTTCGGGTCACACCCGTCCTCGGAGTCCTAGCTCTCTCCGGCTCCCGGCCGCCTTCCTCCGGTTCTTGTCATGACCCGGCTACTCCCTTCCGGTCTTGAACTGCTCTCCAGACTCTCGGGCTTCCATGTCTTCCCTCCTGGGCCTTGGTCCGGTTCCTTTATCCTTTCCGGGTTATGCTCACCGTGACCCGGTTCTTCTTGACATAACCCGGGTTAAACACCTGAGACCGGATGGGGTAATTTCTGGTTTATATGGGTGGCTGGTAAGGCTCCCCCTTACCTATTCCCCCAACATTAGCCCCCAGATTAACATGAACACCTAAGTTTAAACTTAAGAAGTTCACGTTAAGTTTTCTCAGGAAACTTTAATGCTAATCTTTTAGTCCAAGAAAAATAACCTCCTAGAATATTTGTTCCGGATTATTCGGGAATCGTCATTATCGTCAAGATCATATCTTTCCAGTTTTTAGAAAGATAACTCCGCACCTTATCACCAAGATCTTAGTAACCAAAAATATTTGGTTTATCCCAGATTCTTCTCCACGCATTTTCCTCAGAAAAAATCTCCATTCTCAGATCCAATCTCATCGTATTTTTTCCGCAAAAATTACGACTTAACCCTAGGGTTTAGGCCTAGCCTATAAATAGCAGGGGTACGGCCCCCAGGGCTCATTCACTCCCTGCGCCCTCCACTTCGTCTTTCGCCTCCAGATTGAGCTCGAGAGCTCCATTTCTTTTCCTGCGCCACCGCGGCCGGAGCATCACCGGCGTTCACCTCGAGATGGTGAAGGAAAAAGTTTGGCGTCCAAGGCCGGCGGAACGGGAAATAAGAAGAAGACCTGAGGGGCTTCCGGTTCTGGAGCTGCCGGTTCTAAGAGAGGAAAAATGCAAGTAAATTGGTGCAAGTCGGAGATGACCCAAGGCCGGCTTACGGAGATGGAAGACTCCGGGTTACTGCCCAAGAACTTATCTTGGCGTGCCCCTGAGAATGAGATCCGTCTCGAACCTGGGCCAGGCGAGGTAATAGTTTTTGAAGCCCACATTCTCCGTGGGTTTCGTCCACCCGGATCTCTCATTTTTCGCCGGCTCTTGAGTTATTACGGCCTCCGTCTTCAAGACCATCCACCAAATTCCATTCTCAACGTTAGCAATTTCGTAGTCCTCTGTGAGGATTACCTCCAAGTAGAGCCAAACTTAGACCTTTTTCTTGAGTACTTCTATTGCAACAAACACCCAGAGGTAGCTGGGGGTGAACTTATACACTGTGGGGGGGTCTCGTTCCAGAGGCGGAAGGATATTGCATACCCGGGTATTCCTCTGGCCAGTCACCCCAAGCTGTGGCGGAAATCTTACTTTTATATTCAAAACACTTATCCTGAAGGTGATCCGGTGCTTCCGGGTTTCTGTCCTGAACGTTTAGTCTACACCTGCACCATGAATTCCTATGCCAAATCCTCCGATCGAGTCAAAATCCAGCCTCTCCTGAAATGTGTAACCTCGTTGATAGTTCACGGGCTTACTGATCTAGACTAAACCAAAACCTAGGTAGATTGGCGTATCCAGCCCCTCAGTATCAGGAACCGGCTGTTCCACTAATATGCCGGTTCATGAGATTCCATGTGATATTCCGAGTCTCCGGTTTCTAAGTCAGAAATGGTAACCTCTTTAAAGCTCTTGGTTGGAGTAAAACAAGATAAAAAAATTGACGTTGGCCTGGCACCCTACCGCTCCTCCAACTTGGCCCCTCCTGTAAGTTTCTTTTCGTTTTGAGTAACTTTCACTCTTTGTAAATGTGCCTGATCTAACGTTGATCTTGTCTGGTTTATAACTCTCAGACTCTTTCTGGGTCACCACAGAACATCCAGCCTCTCCTCCTGAAGAAGATGACTCGAAGGATCCAAGTCACGAAGAGGATGAGGTTTCTGAATTTGGCTCCCTTGGTCACTTGCACAATCAATTAGCTGACGCTGGTTACTTGCAGCGTGAACAGGCAGAACAGGAGGACGCCGGGTTAGGCCAGGGGCAGGCCAATGGGGAAACACCGGATCTGGGTTCTCCGGTTCGCAGCCCTCCGGATCTCAATCCTTCCACTCCCATCACCAGCTGCAATGTGGTAGTTGAGAAAGACTCCCCCGCAGGCCACAAGAGGACCCAGCAGGCAGTTGCAAAGGTGCCTGTCTCTAGATTGTCAAAAAATCCCTTGAAACCATCCTCACATGTAGAGCAAACGCAGGATGACGAGGAGGGCAACAAGAGAAGGAGGACCCTGAGCTCCGGCTCAAGTGAGTTAGAAACAGGTTTGCCTGAGAAAACTCCTCTTCGCCGGGTCTCCAAAGCTCAAGTTTCACCCACTGCTTCACATCCCTTGGCTGGAAAAATAAGGCCCGAGTTGAGTCATCCTTTTCATTCCGATTCTCCAAACTCAGATTCATCACACTTTAGCGGGTCTAGTGAGTTCTCTATTAACTCTGGGTAAGCTAGCTTCTCCACCTTCTATTTATTACTGCTAACACTTTAGTTATGCGATCTAACTTATGGTTCTCCCTTTACTGCAGAGACCAAGCTGTGCTAAAAATAAACCTTGTCTCATCTGCTGCTCCTGCCGTTAACTTTGAGGAGAGAGACCTTGGAGAGGAAAAGAATGAACCGGCTGCTCCATCGCCGGGTCATATGGATGTAACAGTTGAAGAACACGAAGAAGAGGTGAACCCGGTTGATAATATCCCGGGTAATGATCCTCCGGTTGAAGATGAAGTTGTTCAAGACCCGGACGTGGTCATCACTGGATCTCAACCTACCCAGGTCATTGGGACTTCCACAGTGCTCTCCAAGATTACTGAAGACATGAAGGTAAAACCGGAAGAGAAGAGGACCCCTCCTACTCAAGAGCTTTCTGAGAATCGGCGCCGCGCCGATGGTATTATAGAGTTTCTGAAGCAGAAATATGAGGTAACCTCTATGTGCATACCTGTAGCCCTCAATCTTCTAGTTTATATTTGTAATATATACTTGGAGATTTTACCATAGAACTTTTAAAACTGAATGCCTGTAGCCCCAAGTGCCGGTTTGTAATTTCATTGCAAACCGGGACTTGTTCTTCGTTTGTATTTAACCATTAGGACTTGAACTGAAATTGTGTATCCCCCAAGGGCCGGGTTGCAAGCCTGCAGCTGTCCAGGTCTTAGACATAACTCATAATCCAATAATTGAAACCGAACAACTGTAGCCCCCAAGGGCCGGGTTGCAAGCCTGCAGCTGCCCGGGACTTAGACATAACTCTGAATATGCTATAATTGCTTATGATCTCGCCATTGTCTGGGTTATGATATGTTAAGTCATAACTCCCTTAGCTTATAATTGGAACCTGATGATAACTTGTTCTAATGTAACCAATAATTGTGCAGAGTCTTGAACCCTCCTCGCAAAAGGACATTTCAAATTTGAAGAGCCTGCTAGCACAAGAGGCGAAGAAAACTAAGGAGGCCAGGACCCGACAAAGAGAGATTGAAGATCAAATCACTGAAGCAGCTAAGACTTGGTCTGTGCTGCACCAGGATTTTGAGAACCCGGAAAAGGCTCTTATTATAAGAGCTGAAAAACCTGAAAAGGATCTAGAGGAAACCCAAACCAGTTTTACCCGGGTGAAGGATCTATTGAGAGACATCACCTGTAGTGTTTTTGGTAAGTGTGCTCCACATGTTTAATATTTATGTTATCCTTTTCCGGTTCATGATCCTCTTTGTCGAGTTAAAGTTGTTCTGCCTCTGGCAAAAACTTGTTTGTAACTTGCAGGAAGGATGCATAGCAATAACCTCCAACTTCCATACCTGAAACTGAAGGGCATTTTCACTTTGATCCGGCAACTATATGTTGGAGGAGGAGAGTGCATTAAGGCTGTTAGGGGCTGGGATAATCCTCCCAAGAAACTGCATGAGATGCTTGTGGAACTTGTGACGCCCCGGGATCGGGCACTATGCAGATTTCAGCATTCCCGCCAAAATCCACATAATAACCGATTCCAGGTTTCCACTTGTGATAACATTACAACAGTTCACGAATAATCCACAACAACAACAGAAAAGATATATACAAGATGACTCAAACGAGTCAGGGATACAACTGATATAATACAAAGATCCAAATAACAGCGGAAGAAACAACATATCGTCCATCTACGGACAAGATACAACTTGGACTAAGAGTCCTGAAGATAACCGAGAGCGTCCAATCCCTGCCCAGGCCAAGCCGAAGGGATTCCCAAGCTAACGTCGTCAGAACTTCAAACCTGTTGACTGCAATGTTGAATATGCAGCCACGAAAAAGATTCGTGGGTCAGTACGGTTAAGTACTGGCAAGTGGATAACCCATACTCACAAGATACCGGCATAGCCAGTCATCACAAGATACAAATACTTTGGGATCAACGGAAAGGAAGGGATCATTGCAAATAAGCGGCAGCGGGCTGCACTAACCAACTACAGAGACTCGATACAACATCCGGCTAAAAGAGGGGGATAAGATAGCGTATTGTAACCAACTACAACTACTCACCAAACAGTACCCATCCAATGTCACCCCCTACTAAGGAAGCAACCCAAGGATAACTCACACTGTTGGATTAATGATGTTCAACTTATTGTGTCAATGAGACTATTACTAGTCAAGTTATTATCATTAGGTGTAAGTTGTCTGAGTACTTGTTAGCCAGTACTTTCACCAAGTAATCCATAACCGCGGAAAACACGGCTTCTCGAGAAGATTCATCCCTGCAGGGTGTGCTCCAGTACCCGTACACACTCGAGCCACCAACTAAAACTCAGGTTGGCTCGACACGACCCAAACCGTCTCTACAACCTATCCTAGGAGCCACGGAGCTATAAGGTCCCGGCCAGTCCGACCTAACCTAAGCGCAAGGGTGAAAACCATACCCCCCCGGCACCACAGGCCTCGCCCTATATGCATCATCATCATCATCAGTAACCAAGGGTGGCCAACCCATTATGCAAAGGAGCAAATGGAACACCCGAACTAAGTGTGGCTCTTCGGACAAGCTGCAAATCAGGTCTAAGTCGAGGGGGGTCCCATACTACCTCCCGGATGCGGTGAGCACGCTCATCATGGATCAGTAGACAAGACTCTTTTCCTAGTTTCGACACCAGCCGGCTCCAAAACCCTAACCCGGGCCTCCTGCCGGTGCCTTAAAATCAAATTATTATTACCCCAAACATTAACATGTTGTTGATTGAATTGAAACCCAACTATCAACTAAACATGTGATAAGACAAAGGATAACAAGACTCGAGCACGAACAAATCTAAGCATGCAACTACGACACGAGAGCCAACAGGGTAAACAAACAACATGTGATAGGAAGTGGAAGGAAGGCTATATCAGGGTTGCAAGGTAAACAATATGATAGGATCGGGACACAAGCATCGAATCAATAGGCTAGAATAAGAACAACGGGAAGAATCGGTAACAAGTGATGAAAGGCAGCCATTTGGCAGCAAGTGAGTATACTTGCCTGGAATCCAGCAAGTAGAGGTACATCCGCAGAACTTGTCGTTGCTCACATCATCTCAACGTCCTATCCGAGAAGAAGCATCGAACCTCGAACAAACACCGGATGCAACAATTACTACTACGGCAAAAGATCCAGCATGATCAAGATATGGATGCATGACAAGTTTAAGGATGCATCAAAAATAAACTAGTTGACATGGTAACATGTTTAAATGGACCCATATGCAATTTGAGTTGCATATGAAAAGCCCATGCATTATGGTTGAAACAATTGTTTTACAACTAACCAACAGGTGAAAGTGGTTTAGTATGATGCATGGATGAGGAAAACAACAAAATAACAACAATAGAACCAATTTGAAATACAGTTTACCAAGTTTGGAAATTTATTTATTAAGTTATGAAATTTGGCTTCTTAAGTGAGTTACACAAACATTTGTTGTTTTCACCCATTTTAATTGTTCAAAACAGATAACAAAATTGATATTTGGAAAGAACACAAAATTTTAGATGGAAAACATATTTCATTTGTTGAATTTGGATTTAAAATGAGCAATTTATTAATTTGGCAATTTTAATTGCATTAAATAAGAAACAGTTGTTTTCAGCAATTTAAATTATTCAAAACAGCAAACAAAGTTGATATTTGCAAAGTTCATGAAAAATGGGATGGAAAACATATTTTACATGTTGGAATTGGATTTGAATTGCCCAAGTTATGAATTTTGCAATTTAAAAGGGTTTAATTAAAGCATTGAATTATTGCACCACTTTTAATTAGGGAAAACAATAAACAAATTGCATTGAAAAGGTTGAAAACATGTAGCAAATGTTTCACTGAACATTTTGAGCTATCAAACATAATTTTTGGGTTATTATTGAATTTATTATGCAATTTTCCATAAATAGTCTTATTCTGCCCTTTTTAGTAAACAGAGGAAAACATGTTCAAAATTAATTCAATTGTGTCCAAATAAAATACCAATGTGTAGAGTTTGTTAAGACAAATTTTTAGAGCCCAAGTTTGCTTAATTTGGATGAGCAGAACTAAAGTTATGAAATTCCAAAGTTTCCAATTTTTATTGCATTTTCAGTAATTAATTATTTAGTGCAAAAATTAATACAGAAACATGTTACAAACTTGACATTAACAGAAAGGTCTCAAGATTATGAATCCACAGGATTTTGAATCATTCAAATTGGAGTAATATTTAATTTTATATGGATTTTAGAAGTAATGCCTCAGATCTCTGTTTACGAAATTCGGGCAGAAAAAGAAAAGAACAGAAATAAAAGGGTGGCTTGGGGGGAATCGAACCCAGGACCTGGGGTTTGCGCGCAAGGGAGCCTACCAGTGCGCTACTGTCACATTTGGTGATAGGTACAGAGGAGATTGATGTTTGAGGTGGCTTTCGGGCATGTTAACTGAACTAAGTTCAGTTTTCTGAACCTGGTCGAGGATGGTGATGGCAGACAGAGATGACTACCGAGCTGCAGCGATGGAGGGTGGTCTGCCGCTCGATGGCGGGTCACAGAGCAGAGGGGAGGAGGAGGAAGCCCTAGGGAGGAGGGGGGCCTCACCTCGGGGTGTAGGCGACGAAGGGAAGCGAGGCGTCGTGGGCGAGCGGCAGTTGGCGAGGCCGCTCACGGCCCCTGCAAGGTCGGCGGCGATGGAGGCGCGGGGGGGGGGGGGGGTCCCCAGGGCGTCTCCGGCCCGGGCGAGGCGACGAGGAGGGAGGCCGGGCCCTCGGGGTTCCATTCCCGGCCCTTGGAGGAGGGAACCATAACCCCAGCGGCCACCTTGGAAGCTCCAATAATCGGCCATGGTGGCAAAGTTCAGAAAGTTCAGAAATTGGCAGCGAGAGGGAAGAGGAGGTGGAGCGAGGGGAAGTGGGTGGCGGCGGCGCTAGGGAGGAAGAGGGAGGAGGCGGCGGCCTAGGGTTAGGGGAACCCTAGGGGCTAGATAAGGGGAGGTTTTATTTAACAAGCAATTTGAATAATTTCAACTTCAAAACTATTGGAAATAAGTTGAGTGGTTTAGTTTGCACTTTTTAATTGGAAATTTTGGACAATGTGTGAAAGTTTAAAGTGGTTTGAATTTTGAGTTGTTTTGAAAAACATGGTGCAATGCATATGATGCATGTGATGCAAAACAAAAGAAAACAAACAACTTTCTAGCTTAGGGTAACACCCCAGGTGTTACAGACGACACCACTAACAAGGGATTGCGCCCTCGCAATCCACCTTCTAACCCGAGAGGGGAAAGAAGTTCGACTATCGATTCTTCATGCTTCCAGCTGATCTCCTCGACACCACTAACAAGAGATTCTTGCTCGGAGTGACGACGATGTTCTTCCACCAGGAATCTTCCGATGATCGAACCTATTAGGTTAAAGGCTCAGAAAACGTCCACCCACGTAGGATCCTAACAATTTTGAAAGATAGACAAGGGGGGAAGACTCCAAAACAAATAAGATGGGAGTGTAATAGAATAGAGATAAGGAGAAAACAAGAATCCTATTAAGATGTTTTCCAAAATAGTTTAGCAGAAATACTTTTTGACATTCTAGAAACAACGACCGTTAGCGAGGTTATCCTACAGGCTTTGCGGACCCGTTGCTTCGATAACCATTCGTATCGAAACAATCTCGGGAATCGGAACCAAGGCTCTGATACCATTTGTGACGCCCCGGGATCGGGCACTATGCAGATTTCAGCATTCCCTCCAAAATCCACATAATAACCGATTCCAGGTTGCCACTTGTGATAACATTACAACAGTTCACGAATAATCCACAACAACAACAGAAAAGATATATACAAGATGACTCAAACGAGTCAGGGATACAACTGATACAATACAAAGATCCAAATAACAGCGGAAGAAACAACATATCGTCCGTCTACGGACAAGATACAACTTGGACTAAGAGTCCTGAAGATAACCGAGAGCGTCCAATCCCTGCCCAGGCCAAGCCGGAGGGATTCCCAAGCTAACGTCGTCAGAACTTCAAACCTGTTGACTGCAATGTTGAATATGCAGCCACGAAAAAGATTCGTGGGTCAGTACGGTTAAGTACTGGCAAGTGGATAACCCATACTCACAAGATACCGGCGTAGCCAGTCATCACAAGATACAAATACTTTGGGATCAACGGAAAGGAAGGGATCATTGCAAATAAGCGGCAGCGGGCTGCACTAACCAACTACAGAGACTCGATACAACATCCGGCTAAAAGAGGGGGATAAGATAGCGTATCGTAACCAACTACAACTACTCACCAAACAATACCCATCCAATGTCACCCCCTACAAAGGAAGCAACCCAAGGATAACTCACACTGTTGGATTAATGATGTTCAACTTATTGTGTCAATGAGACTATTACTAGTCAAGTTATTATCATTAGGTGTAAGTTGTCTGAGTACTTGTTAGCCAGTACTTTCACCAAGTAATCCATAACCGCGGAAAACACGGCTTCTCGAGAAGATTCATCCCTGCAGGGTGTGCTCCAGTACCCGTACACACTCGAGCCACCAACTAAAACTCAGGTTGGCTCGACACGACCCAAACCGTCTCTACAACCTATCCTAGGAGCCACGGAGCTATAAGGTCCCGGCCAGTCCGACCTAACCTAAGCGCAAGGGTGAAAACCACACCCCCCGGCACCACAGGCCTCGCCCTATATGCATCATCATCATCATCAGTAACCAAGGGTGGACAACCCATTATGCAAAGGAGCAAATGGAACACCCGAACTAAGTGTGGCTCTTCGGACAAGCTGCAAATCAGGTCTAAGTCGAGGGGGGTCCCATACTACCTCCCGGATGCGGTGAGCACGCTCATCATGGATCAGTAGACAAGACTCTTTTCCTAGTTTCGACACCAGCCGGCTCCAAAACCCTAACCCGGGCCTCCTGCCGGTGCCTTAAAATCAAATTATTATTACCCCAAACATTAACATGTTGTTGATTGAATTGAAACCCAACTATCAACTAAACAGGTGATAAGACAAAGGATAACAAGACTCGAGCACGAACAAATCTAAGCATGCAACTACGACACGAGAGCCAACAGGGTAAACAAACAACATGTGATAGGAAGTGGAAGGAAGGCTATATCAGGGTTGCAAGGTAAACAATATGATAGGATCGGGACACAAGCATCGAATCAACAGGCTAGAATAAGAACAACGGGAAGAATCGGTAACAAGTGATGAAAGACAGCCATTTGGCAGCAAGTGAGTATACTTGCCTGGAATCCAGCAAGTAGAGGTACATCCGCAGAACTTGTCGTTGCTCACATCATCTCAACGTCCTATCCGAGAAGAAGCATCGAACCTCGAACAAACACCGGATGCAACAATTACTACTACGGCAAAAGATCCAGCATGATCAAGATATGGATGCATGACAAGTTTAAGGATGCATCAAAAATAAACTAGTTGACATGGTAACATGTTTAAATGGACCCATATGCAATTTGAGTTGCATATGAAAAGCCCATGCATTATGGTTGAAACAATTGTTTTACAACTAACCAACAGGTGAAAGTGGTTTAGTATGATGCATGGATGAGGAAAACAACAAAATAACAACAATAGAACCAATTTGAAATACAGTTTACCAAGTTTGGAAATTTATTTATTAAGTTATGAAATTTGGCTTCTTAAGTGAGTTACACAAACATTTGTTGTTTTCACCCATTTTAATTGTTCAAAACAGATAACAAAATTGATATTTGGAAAGAACACAAAATTTTAGATGGAAAACATATTTCATTTGTTGAATTTGGATTTAAAATGAGCAATTTATTAATTTGGCAATTTTAATTGCATTAAATAAGAAACAGTTGTTTTCAGCAATTTAAATTATTCAAAACAGCAAACAAATTTGATATTTGCAAAGTTCATGAAAAATGGGATGGAAAACATATTTTACATGTTGGAATTGGATTTGAATTGCCCAAGTTATGAATTTTGCAATTTAAAAGGGTTTAATTAAAGCATTGAATTATTGCACCACTTTTAATTAGGGAAAACAATAAAAAAATTGCATTGAAAAGGTTGAAAACATGTAGCAAATATTTCACTGAACATTTTGAGCTATCAAACATAATTTTTGGGTTATTATTGAATTTATTATGCAATTTTCCATAAATAGTCTTATTCTGCCCTTTTTAGTAAACAGAGGAAAACATGTTCAAAATTAATTCAATTGTGTCCAAATAAAATACCAATGTGTAGAGTTTGTTAAGACAAATTTTTAGAGCCCAAGTTTGCTTAATTTGGATGAGCAGAACTAAAGTTATGAAATTCCAAAGTTTCCAATTTTTATTGCATTTTCAGTAATTAATTATTTAGTGCAAAAATTAATACAGAAACATGTTGCAAACTTGACATTAACAGAAAGGTCTCAAGATTATGAATCCACAGGATTTTGAATCATTCAAATTGGAGTAATATTTAATTTTATATGGATTTTAGAAGTAATGCCTCAGATCTCTGTTTACGAAATTCGGGCAGAAAAAGAAAAGAACAGAAATAAAAGGGTGGCTTGGGGGGAATCGAACCCAGGACCTGGGGTTTGCGCGCAAGGGAGCCTACCAGTGCGCTACTGTCACATTTGGTGATAGGTACAGAGGAGATTGATGTTTGAGGTGGCTTTCGGGCATGTTAACTGAACTAAGTTCAGTTTTCTGAACCTGGTCGAGGATGGTGATGGCGGACAGAGATGACCACCGAGCTGCAGCGATGGAGGGCGGTCTGCCGCTCGATGGCGGGTCACAGAGCAGAGGGGAGGAGGAGGAAGCCCTAGGGAGGAGGGGGGCCTCACCTCGGGGTGTAGGCGACGAAGGGAAGCGAGGCGTCGTGGGCGAGCGGCAGTTGGCGAGGCCGCTCACGGCCCCTGCAAGGTCGGCGGCGATGGAGGCGCGGGGGGGGGGGGGGGGGTCCCCAGGGCGTCTCCGGCTCGGGCGAGGCGACGAGGAGGGAGGCCGGGCCCTCGGGGTTCCATTCCCGGCCCTTGGAGGAGGGAACCATGACCCCAGCGGCCACCTTGGAAGCTCCAATAATCGGCCATGGTGGCAAAGTTCAGAAAGTTCAGAAATTGGCAGCGAGAGGGAAGAGGAGGTGGAGCGAGGGGAAGTGGGTGGCGGCGGCGCTAGGGAGGAAGAGGGAGGAGGGGGCGGCCTAGGGTTAGGGGAACCCTAGGGGCTAGATAAGGGGAGGTTTTATTTAACAAGCAATTTGAATAATTTCAACTTCAAAACTATTGGAAATAAGTTGAGTGGTTTAGTTTGCACTTTTTAATTGGAAATTTTGGACAATGTGTGAAAGTTTAAAGTGGTTTGAATTTTGAGTTGTTTTGAAAAACATGGTGCAATGCATATGATGCATGTGATGCAAAACAAAAGAAAACAAACAACTTTCTAGCTTAGGGTAACACCCCAGGTGTTACAGACGACACCACTAACAAGGGATTGCGCCCTCGCAATCCACCTTCTAACCCGGGAGGGGAAAGAAGTTCGACTATCGATTCTTCATGCTTCCAGCTGATCTCCTCTACACCACTAACAAGAGATTCTTGCTCGGAGTGACGACGATGTTCTTCCACCAGGAATCTTCCGATGATCGAACCTATTAGGTTAAAGGCTCAGAAAACGTCCACCCACGTAGGATCCTAACAATTTTGAAAGATAGACAAGGGGGGAAGACTCCAAAACAAATAAGATGGGAGTGTAATAGAATAGAGATAAGGAGAAAACAAGAATCCTATTAAGATGTTTTCCAAAATAGTTTAGCAGAAATACTTTTTGACATTCTAGAAACAACGACCGTTAGCGAGGTTATCCTACAGGCTTTGCGGACCCGTTGCTTCGATAACCATTCGTATCGAAACAATCTCGGGAATCGGAACCAAGGCTCTGATACCATTTGTGACGCCCCGGGATCGGGCACTATGCAGATTTCAGCATTCCCGCCAAAATCCACATAATAACCGATTCCAGGTTGCCACTTGTGATAACATTACAACAGTTCACGAATAATCCACAACAACAACAGAAAAGATATATACAAGATGACTCAAACGAGTCAGGGATACAACTGATACAATACAAAGATCCAAATAACAGCGGAAGAAACAACATATCGTCCGTCTACGGACAAGATACAACTTGGACTAAGAGTCCTGAAGATAACCGAGAGCGTCCAATCCCTGCCCAGGCCAAGCCGGAGGGATTCCCAAGCTAACGTCGTCAGAACTTCAAACCTGTTGACTGCAATGTTGAATATGCAGCCACGAAAAAGATTCGTGGGTCAGTACGGTTAAGTACTGGCAAGTGGATAACCCATACTCACAAGATACCGGCGTAGCCAGTCATCACAAGATACAAATACTTTGGGATCAACGGAAAGGAAGGGATCATTGCAAATAAGCGGCAGCGGGCTGCACTAACCAACTACAGAGACTCGATACAACATCCGGCTAAAAGAGGGGGATAAGATAGCGTATTGTAACCAACTACAACTACTCACCAAACAGTACCCATCCAATGTCACCCCCTACTAAGGAAGCAACCCAAGGATAACTCACACTGTTGGATTAATGATGTTCAACTTATTGTGTCAATGAGACTATTACTAGTCAAGTTATTATCATTAGGTGTAAGTTGTCTGAGTACTTGTTAGCCAATACTTTCACCAAGTAATCCATAACCGCGGAAAACACGGCTTCTCGAGAAGATTCATCCCTGCAGGGTGTGCTCCAGTACCCGTACACACTCGAGCCACCAACTAAAACTCAGGTTGGCTCGACACGACCCAAACCGTCTCTACAACCTATCCTAGGAGCCACGGAGCTATAAGGTCCCGGCCAGTCCGACCTAACCTAAGCGCAAGGGTGAAAACCACACCCCCCCGGCACCACAGGCCTCGCCCTATATGCATCATCATCATCATCAGTAACCAAGGGTGGCCAACCCATTATGCAAAGGAGCAAATGGAACACCCGAACTAAGTGTGGCTCTTCGGACAAGCTGCAAATCAGGTCTAAGTCGAGGGGGGTCCCATACTACCTCCCGGATGCGGTGAGCACGCTCATCATGGATCAGTAGACAAGACTCTTTTCCTAGTTTCGACACCAGCCGGCTCCAAAACCCTAACCCGGGCCTCCTGCCGGTGCCTTAAAATCAAATTATTATTACCCCAAACATTAACAGGTTGTTGATTGAATTGAAACCCAACTATCAACTAAACAAGTGATAAGACAAAGGATAACAAGACTCGAGCACGAACAAATCTAAGCATGCAACTACGACACGAGAGCCAACAGGGTAAACAAACAACATGTGATAGGAAGTGGAAGGAAGGCTATATCAGGGTTGCAAGGTAAACAATATGATAGGATCGGGACACAAGCATCGAATCAACAGGCTAGAATAAGAACAACGGGAAGAATCGGTAACAAGTGATGAAAGGCAGCCATTTGGCAGCAAGTGAGTATACTTGCCTGGAATCCAGCAAGTAGAGGTACATCCGCAGAACTTGTCGTTGCTCACATCATCTCAACGTCCTATCCGAGAAGAAGCATCGAACCTCGAACAAACACCGGATGCAACAATTACTACTACGGCAAAAGATCCAGCATGATCAAGATATGGATGCATGACAAGTTTAAGGATGCATCAAAAATAAACTAGTTGACATGGTAACATGTTTAAATGGACCCATATGCAATTTGAGTTGCATATGAAAAGCCCATGCATTATGGTTGAAACAATTGTTTTACAACTAACCAACAGGTGAAAGTGGTTTAGTATGATGCATGGATGAGGAAAACAACAAAATAACAACAATAGAACCAATTTGAAATACAGTTTACCAAGTTTGGAAATTTATTTATTAAGTTATGAAATTTGGCTTCTTAAGTGAGTTACACAAACATTTGTTGTTTTCACCCATTTTAATTGTTCAAAACAGATAACAAAATTGATATTTGGAAAGAACACAAAATTTTAGATGGAAAACATATTTCATTTGTTGAATTTGGATTTAAAATGAGCAATTTATTAATTTGGCAATTTTAATTGCATTAAATAAGAAACAGTTGTTTTCAGCAATTTAAATTATTAAAAACAGCAAACAAAGTTGATATTTGCAAAGTTCATGAAAAATGGGATGGAAAACATATTTTACATGTTGGAATTGGATTTGAATTGCCCAAGTTATGAATTTTGCAATTTAAAAGGGTTTAATTAAAGCATTGAATTATTGCACCACTTTTAATTAGGTAAAACAATAAACAAATTGCATTGAAAAGGTTGAAAACATGTAGCAAATGTTTCACTGAACATTTTGAGCTATCAAACATAATTTTTGGGTTATTATTGAATTTATTATGCAATTTTCCATAAATAGTCTTATTCTGCCCTTTTTAGTAAACAGAGGAAAACATGTTCAAAATTAATTCAATTGTGTCTAAATAAAATACCAATGTGTAGAGTTTGTTAAGACAAATTTTTAGAGCCCAAGTTTGCTTAATTTGGATGAGCAGAACTAAAGTTATGAAATTCCAAAGTTTCCAATTTTTATTGCATTTTCAGTAATTAATTATTTAGTGCAAAAATTAATACAGAAACATGTTGCAAACTTGACATTAACAGAAAGGGCTCAAGATTATGAATCCACAGGATTTTGAATCATTCAAATTGGAGTAATATTTAATTTTATATGGATTTTAGAAGTAATGCCTCAGATCTCTGTTTCTGAAATTCGGGCAGAAAAAGAAAAGAACAGAAATAAAAGGGTGGCTTGGGGGGAATCGAACCCAGGACCTGGGGTTTGCGCGCAAGGGAGCCTACCAGTGCGCTACTGTCACGTTTGGTGATAGGTACAGAGGAGATTGATGTTTGAGGTGGCTTTCGGGCATGTTAACTGAACTAAGTTCAGTTTTCTGAACCTGGTCGAGGATGGTGATGGCGGACAGAGATGACTGCCGAGCTGCAGCGATGGAGGGCGGTCTGCCGCTCGATGGCGGGTCACAGAGCAGAGGGGAGGAGGAGAAAGCCCTAGGGAGGAGGGGGGCCTCACCTCGGGGTGTAGGCGACGAAGGGATGCGAGGCGTCGTGGGCGAGTGGCAGTTGGTGAGGCCGCTCACGGCCCCTGCAAGGTCGGCGGCGATGGAGGCGCGGCGGGGGGTCCCTAGGGCGTCTCCGGCCCGGGCGAGGCGACGAGGAGGGAGGCCGCGCCCTCGGGGTTCCATTCCCGACCCTTGGAGGAGGGAACCATGACCCCAGCGGCCACCTTGGAAGCTCCAATAATCGGCCATGGTGGCAAAGTTCAGAAAGTTCAGAAATTGGCAGCGAGAGGGAAGAGGAGGTGGAGCGAGGGGAAGTGGGTGGCGGCGGCGCTAGGGAGGAAGAGGGAGGAGGGGGGCGGCCTAGGGTTAGGGGAACCCTAGGGGCTAGATAAGGGGAGGTTTTATTTAACAAGCAATTTGAATAATTTCAACTTCAAAACTATTGGAAATAAGTTGAGTGGTTTAGTTTGCACTTTTTAATTGGAAATTTTGGACAATGTGTGAAAGTTTAAAGTGGTTTGAATTTTGAGTTGTTTTGAAAAACATGGTGCAATGCATATGATGCATGTGATGCAAAACAAAAGAAAACAAACAACTTTCTAGCTTAGGGTAACACCCCAGGTGTTACAGAACTCACTCAAGTTCCACAATGGATAGAGGAACACAAAGTCTCATCCTGCCGCCGTGGAGTTGTCAAGGTTATGTCCCTGGCCAAGGCTTATCACCCGGAGTTGAACCCGGATCTCCTTGTGAAAGGTTTCCCAGACTATCGTGCGGACAGGACTAAGTATGATAAGAAGGACTTTGCAAGGATTGAGAAAGAGTGCCGGTTCCAAGCGTGCACCATTGCAGAAAAGGTGAAGCTAAAGGAGCTATGCCCGGGTTACACTTCCTCGGGTGAGCGCAAGATGCCATTCTGCCCTCAGATTGTAACTGTTGTTCGCCAGGTTCCGCAGAAGAGCCGGCTCTCTATAGCCTTGTCATCTGGTGCGCCTCACTCCATTACTCCGTTGATTTCTGATCCACCACGTCCTTTGTATGAATCAGAGAATACAAATGATGCTCTGGCTCGGCTAGAGTGGAAGTATGTGGCAGCTGATGAGGCTGGAGGAAACGATGTCCAAGGAGATGCTGAGGATAACCCACAGATTCAAGACCCGGAGACTGATGACTTGGCAACTGGAGACGCTGCCCAGCAGAAAGGAAAATCTGCTGCAGAGTAAAAACATTTGGTTTGTATTAAAAACAATAATTCGACCCGAATGGGTCTGTAATAGGCTATAAACTGCTTTATTTCTAGCTCTATTTTTTGAAAGTGCACATGTGCACTTATGCTACAGTTTGGCCTGTAATAACCCGGCTTTCCTTCAAAGTTTATGCGAAAATACTTCCGGGTTACATGCTTTTTGCAATACCTTTTATTTGTATTCGAAGTTTTCCTTGACTTGGTTTTTCTTTGCTTTCTAGCTCAGCCGGTTTTTCGCATGACATATTCTAGTGTTATAACTCTGGTGAGTTCAGGGTCATAGTAACCCAGTTTTGCCCGGTTATAACATGATTGACTCATCCAGGTTTAAACATCTAGGTCATAAATTTGCGTGTAACCACTAAGTGGCAGGCAAGTATAACCAATATATTTTGGCGTATGCCAGATTCTTGAGATATAGACCGTGCTCTAGCATCAGCCCCCAAGTAATCATATGTGAAAAGTTTTGCCATAATGATAGCTGCGTGAAACAAATCTTTGTAACTCAGATTTTGTCTAACTCTGCCTTTTATTGCCAATATAACATAGTGATTACAATGATCCTATGTATAATATGGCCTCAACTGGGCTATGTTCCATGGTCTTCCAGTTTCGTCCTCAGATGTCCTTGATTTATCAGCATCGCGCATATCAATGAGGTAATATGACCCATTATGTAGTTTCTTACTTACTACAAATGGTCCTTCCCATGGAGGACTTAGCTTGTGCATCCCGTCCTTCTTCTGGATCAGACGTAATACTAAGTCCCCTTCTTGAAAACTTCGAGTTTTAACCTTGCGGCTATGATAGCGACGCATGTCCTGTTGATATATGCCTGACCTGGATGCTGCGAGGTCGCGTGCTTCTTCTAAAGCATCAAACGAGTCTTGACGAGCTAACTCATTCTGATTTTCCACGTAAGAAGCCACTCGTGGTGAATCGTGACAAATATCACTTAGCAAAACTACCTCAGCTCCATAAACTAGGAAAAATGGTGTATAACTTGTTGATCTGTTCGGGGTAGTTCTTATGCTCCATAAGACAATGGGTAACTCTTCGAACCAACACCCAACAGTTTTTTCCAGTGGTACATGAACCCTAGGTTTGATACCCTTGAGTAACTCCTGGAGCTCGTTATGCATGTCCATTGGACTGGGGATGTGCTACTGAAGCAAGGTCAAGCCGTATATGGTTCCGTTCGCTGAATTTCTGCATCTCTCCTTCTGATAAATTCGTCCCATTGTCTGTTATAATGCTGTGTGGGTAACCAAATCTGAAAATCAACCTTTTTAAGAACTTGAATGCTGTAACCGCGTCACATTTACTGATTGGTTTTGCTTCTACCCACTTTGTAAACTTATCAACTGCCACCAGAAGATGAGTCTTTTTATCAGATGACCTTTTGAAAGGTCCTACCATATCTAGTCCCCAAACAGCAAAAGGCCAAGTTATGGGGATCATACGTAAATCCTAAGCTGGCACGTGGTCCTGACTTGCATATCTTTGACATCCTTCACAAGTTTTCACTATTTGTCCTGCAACAGTATTTGCGGTAAGCCAGAAAAAACCATGTCTGAAAGCCTTTTTGACCAAAGATCTTGAACTTGCGTGATGGCCAACATCTCCTGAGTGAATTTCCCTCAAGATCTGACATCCCTCTTCTGGAGAAACGCACCTCTGAAAAATTCCAGTCGCGCTTCTCTTATATAACTCACCATTCATAATTGTATATGATTTTGACCTTCTGATAACCTTTCGAGCCATAACCTCGTCCTGCGGAAGTTCACCTGTCGTAAGGTACGTCAAGTATGGTTCCGTCCAGACTGGGATTGTATGCAATGTTGCTACCAATTCTGACTCTGGATCTGGGTTTGCTAGGTCTTCTTCTGTTGGAATTTTAACCGATTGACTATGGATCTCGTCCAGAAAAACGTTGGGTGGAACCTGTTTCTTTTGGGAACCTAGACGAGCTAATGCACTAGCTGCTTCATTGAGACGTCGACCAATATGATCAACCTGATACCCCTGAAAGTATCCAGCCAGCTGGGTAACCGCTCGCCTATAGGCTGCCATGACTGGGTCTTTAGAATCCCAAGTTCCTGTAACTTGTTGAGAAGCAAGGTTTGAATCACCCAAACATCTAATCCGGGTTATGCTCATCTCCTTTGCAATTCGAAGCCCATGGAGCAAAGCTTCATATTCTGCTGCATTATTAGTGCATTTGAATGAAATTTGTAAAACATAGCGAAACTTATCACCTCTTGGGGATGTTAGCACCACACCGGCCCCCGAACCTTCCAATTGTCGAGACCCATCGAAATGCATAGTCCGGTATTTAGTATCAGGCTTATCCGGTGGAATCTGCAATTGTGTCTAGTCATTTATAAACTCGATCAGGGCTTGAGACTTTATTGCAGTCCTTGGCTCGTATATGATGTGATACGGCCCCATCTCAATAGCCCATTTTGCAACTCTCCCTGTTGCCTCTCTGTTCTGAATAATATCGGACAGAGGCGCTGAACTAACCACGGTAATAGGATGTTCCTGGAAATAATATTTCAGCTTACGACTAGCCATGAAGACTCCAAAAACTAACTTCTGCCAATGCGGGTAACGTTGCTTAGACTCTGTCAAGACCTCGCTGACATAGTAAACCGGCCGCTGGACAAAACCTTCTTTTCCTTCCATTTTACGTTCCACAACTACCACCGCACTGACCGCCCTATTATTCGCTTCTATGTATAATAACACGGGCTCTTTCTTCTCAGGAGCAGCCAAGATAGGCGCATTGGAAAGTTGTTGTTTCAAGGCCTCCAACGCCTCATCCGCTTCTTGATTCCATACGAAGGTGTCAGTTTTCTTCAAGAGTCGGTATAAAGGTATAGCCTTTTCGCCTAACCTGCTTATAAACCGGTTTAAGGCAGCAACACAACCTGCAAGCTTCTGAACGTCCTTTAGGCAAACCGGCGTTTTCAGGTTATGTATGGCCTGAATTTTTTCCGGATTTGCTTCAATGCCTCTTTCTGAAAAAATGAATCCCAGTAACTTCTCAGCTGGTACGCCAAAAACACATTTTGTTGGATTGAGCTTCATCTGGTACTTGCGTAAACTGGCGAACGTCTCTTCTAGGTCTGAGATCAAAGTGTCACGTTTCTGGGATTTGACCACTATTTCATCCACATAAGCGTGCACGTTTCGCCCAATCTGACTTTCCAAGCAATTTTGGATGCATCTCTGATAAGTTGCTCCTGCATTTTTCAACCCAAAAGGCATTGACGTATAACAAAAAGATCCAAATGGAGTAATGAATGAGGTATTCTCTTGATCCTCTTCGTTCATTTTGATTTGATGATAACCTGAGTATGCATCCAGGAAGCATATCAATTCGCAACCAGTCGTAGAATCTATAATCTGATCGATGCGGGGTAAAGCGAACGGGTCTTTAGGACATGCTTTCTTTAGGTCCGTGTAATCGATACACATTCTCCAAGTTCCATTTTTCTTGAGGACCATAACTGGATTGGCTAACCACTTTGGGTGTAACACCTCAACTATGAACCCTGCAGCAAGTAACCTAGTTATCTCTTCTCCAATTTCCTTTCTTCTCTCATCATTAAAACGACGGAGGAACTGGCGAATAGGTTTTAGGTTAGGATCCACACTTAGACTGTGCTCAGCAAGTTCCCTTGGGACACCTGGCATGTCAGAAGATTTCCATGCAAAGATGTCCCAATTCTCACAGGGGAACTTGATGAGCGCTCTTTCCTATTTTTCTGTCATGAGCCCCCACGCTGAACTGCTTAGATGAGTCACCGGGGGTAAAGTCCACCAACTTGGTGTCTTGAGCAGATTGAAATTTTAACTTGGACTCAGCTGATGGCTTTTTGTGCGAGGTCATATCTTCTGGATTAACTTGCGACTTATATAGTTTCAACTCTTCTTCTGCACGTGCAGTCTCTGCATATGTTGCATCACCTTCCTTGCATTCCAAAGCTATGTCTCTGTCACCGTTGACAGTTATTTCCATTGGGTCCTGGCATTTTAAGTTTGATGTAAACGTAGCAAGGTCTTGCCATGAATTTTGCATAAGCCGGTCGTCCAAACAAAGCATGAAATGGACTTTTGAATTTGACCACCTCAAATGCTAACATCTTTGTCCTGTAATTCTCAAATACTCGAAAAGCAACTTCGAGGTATATTTTTCCGATAGGTTGTGCAGACTTTCCAGGCACGATTCCATGGAACACAGTTGATGACGGCTGGAGTTGTTTTTCCTGCAGGTTCATCCTTTTGAACGTGTCGTAATAAAGTATGTTTATGTTGCTTCCTCTATCCATCGGTACTTTGTCTAATTTATAACCTCCAACTTGTGGAGCCACCACGAGGGCCACGCTTCCTGGACTATCAACTCGGGGATGATGATCCGCCCAACTCCAGGTTATAGGCTGTTCTGACCAGTTAAGCCACCTAGGGACAGCAGGAGCTACCGTATTGACTGCGCGCTTCTGCACCTTTCGTTCTCTCATGCATGTACTCGTAGTGAACACATGATACTGTCCTGAACTTAATTGTTTTGGGTTTGTTTGAAAGCCGGAATTTCCTCCTTGGTGACCGCCGCCTTGGTTATTTCCCTGGTTACAACGACCAGGATGACCCGGATTATGATTTCCGGGTCCAGGATTGCCAGGTCCCGGATGTCCAGCTCCCATGTTGCTGAGTTACCTCCTCCATTGTTTCCTGGTCCATAGTTATTATTTTCACTGGGCCTGAAACCCTTCATAATGAAGCAGTTTTCCCAGGAATGATTTGCTAACTTTCTGTTTTTTCTACGTCTGGGGCATGGTCCTTTGAGAGCCTGCCGAGCTTGAGCAAAGTTGTTTGGTCAAAAAATTTAATTTCCTCTGAAGTTGTTCCCCTGGCGCTGGTTTCTGTAATCTGTATTTGTGTTAGCCACTAAATCTGAGGTCCCTTCCCCATTTTTGCGCTTATTATTATTCAAGTTTTGGGGGTTGCTGTTACTCTGATTCAGGTTATGGCTACCCTTGGTCCCAGTTTTCTTTCCCTTTGCAGACTTATCATCATCCGAGTCTGCATCTTTTGTTTTCTCAGACTCTGCATACTTGGTCATTGCATCCATTAACTCGCTCATATCATTCACGTATCACTTGATGCGCCCCAGCTTATGCTTTAGCGGGTCAAATCTGCAATTCCTTTCCAACGCTATGACCTCCTGCTGAGCGATGAGTCCGACAGATGAATGTATAATTTCTGCGACCCGTCGAGACCAGTGGTGAGCAGATTCTCCTTCCTTCTGGACATAGTTTTCTAGGTCAGTAATAGTCATCGGCCGTTTGCATGTCCCTTGAATTTTTTTGATGAACTAGTCCTTCAACTCATGCCAGCTATTAATTGAATTCACGGGTAAGTTCTTTAACCAAGACTTCGCAGTCCCTTCTAGCATCACGCTTAAGTATCGTGCACACATTGCGTCGCTTACTTCCAATATTTCCGTGGCCATCTCATATCCCTCTATCCAATATGCAGGCTCCATGTCAGGCGTATAATTTACAACTCTACGAGGTCCTTTAAACTCAGTTGGTATTATCTCGTTCCTGATTGCAGGACCGAGACATTGAATTCCAATTCTTCGAGACCCGGCCTGTGCTGGGTTTGAGACCGTGACTTGAGCCGGGTTTTGAATATGATCTGGATTCCTTTTTTCCGGTTCTGCAACTCTATGTCCTGTATTCACAACTCCGGGCGCATAAGATACTGCCTCCCTGGGTGGGTTTGGTTGCTGACGGTTAGCGTTGCTGGATCCTGCCGGGGCTGGTGAGTTCCGATGGTGACTTCTCGACAAAGCACTCCGCCTATTATAGGGAGTTGAATGTATCTTGTCCTGGTTACTGTAATTCATCTGCTGGACCACTGCTGTTTGTAACATCTCGATGACCCTTCTAGCTTCAATCCCTATCGGATCATTGGGGTTGACTGGAATCCGTGCCAGACTGTTTGTTGCCGCCCAAATGTTATCCATTCGATTGTTGAAGTGACCTGGAGGTGTGTTAAACCTCTCTTGTATGAGTTGTTCCGGAACCGGAGCAAGGTTTGGGTTACCGTGCAACTGGATAGGCGGCTGAAAACGTGCTGGATGAACTAGAACGGGAGCAGCTGGCGGGTTCATAGGGGGAACCGGGCCAGCCGGGTTATGTGCCATAGGGGTCCCAACCGGGGATGCAAACAAGTTCTGAAGGTTGGTTAGTCCTAGTCCTGCTCCGAACTCGTTTCTCAAACGAGTGTTATAACGTATGTTTTGTATTGAAGCTAACTCCCTTTGCCTGAAACTTAGATGAATTCCTTCCCTCTTCAGATGTGTTGCTTCCTCCAAGACTTCCGACCGAGCTTTGTTTATGCATGTTGCGTCCCTTTTGATTTCCTGACGGGCACGAGTTATTTCCTGTCGAAGCCTTTCTACTTCTGCGTTACATTGCACCAGGTTTTCCGGGGTGATCGGAGTGGCCAAGACGTCATTCAATGAATCCATCGCGGCCATCAACTCAGGCCTCGGGTTATATGACGCAAGTCCCGTCAGGTCGATCACCGCCTCTGTTGGCCTAGAGATCGTTGTTCCAGGTCCTGTCGGAGGTGTTATCGTTGGTCCGGCCGGGGCTACCGCTATCCAGTTGCCTATCCAGTTGCACGGTAATCCCTGTGATGCCTGGTGCTCCTAGAACCGGATTTGAGGTTGAAGAGTCAGTTGTAACTAAAATTCCTTCCACGTCATACCTGGGCTCCGTAGGTCGTGTGGACCCAGCCATGTAAACAGCAGCATGATAAGTCGCCTCTGCGAAACTCTGCATATACAATTCCAGGTCTCCTCCTAACCGGTCTCCAAAGAGCTGGTGGATAGAACCTGTTTCGTCATGATCGTCATTGTTTTTAACTGAGGACTCTCCATTAGAATCCACCACCATGGTCTTCTCAGACACCGAATTTGATAGTTGGTCCGATTCTGAGGTTGCTATCCCGACGTACCCAATAAAGACATGGATCTTTCCAAAGGGGATGTGAAGTCCTGACTCCACGGAGCCAAACTCAGGGCCCCACGTATCATGGTTGTAATAATTCCCACGCCGACTCCTCCTGAGCCGGCCTATTGCGAGCTTCTCGATCCCAGGTAAGGCTCCTTCCGAAAAGACGACGCTTCCGCGAGCTTTCCCCATGGTGGGCGACAACTGTCGTGGTGTTGTCACGGCAAGTGTCCTCATGCGAGAACTAGATTGCGAGGCCATTGCATCTAAGAGAAACTTCGGAAGGGTTAAGGTGGAAACGAGAGACGCGAGTTTACCCAGGTCCGGCCCCTCTATTGAGGGTAAAACCTACTCCTGCCTTCTTACAATCAGGGAACAAGGTCTCGATTACAAAGGGAGATTCCGGCTCTCGATGTCTCGAACTATCTTGCTGTAGGTTTAGAACTTTTCTATCTACGTCCCAGGGTCTCGCCTTATATAGTGGACGAGACCTCCGGGTTACAGGGAAGTCCGGGTCACACCCGTCATCGGAGTCCTAGCTCTCTCCGGCTCCCTGCCGCCTTGCTCCGGTTCTTGTCATGACCCGGCTACTCCCTTCCGGCCTTGAACTGCTCTCTAGGCTCTCGGGCTTCCATGTCTTCCCTCCTGGGCCTTGTGCCGGTTCCTTTATCCTTTCCGGGTTATACTCACCGTGACACAGTTCTTCTTGACATAACCCGGTTCTTCTTGACATAACCCGGGTTAAACACCTGAGACCGGATGGGGTAATTTCTGGTTTATATGGGTGGCTGGTAAGGCTCCCCCTTACCTATTCCCCCAACAGTGACCTTGGTACCGGTTGGAGGCTAGAACCTGTACCAACGGTTTTAATCCACGGGACTTAGTTGTTTTCATCCCAAAACTTTTTCCATTCTTCGAAGAAAAATCGCCTACGGGCTCACGCCGATTGCGAGATCGATGGCAAGGTGTTGCCCGTCTGCCGCGCGCGCCACCATGGCATTGTCCGTCGAGCCCGGCCGCCGTCGTCCGTCGCCCAATCCTCACCAGAACGCCGCCCTCGTCCGTCACCCCTCGTCCGCCATTATCTGTCGCCCCTCCAACGCAGGTGAGCTCGATCCTCCGCCCCTGCCCCTCCTCGTTTTCTCCCACCGGAACACCGTCCTACCTCGTCGGCCGAGCGCCTCTGCCGCCGCGCATGCACGCCAGCGCCGCTCCGACGACCACCCCTCTGTTCCCCGCGTCGAGTAGATGCTAGTGGTGCCCGTCGTTAGGCCTAGGACTCGCTCGAGCCGCCGTGCTGAGCTCACCGGAGAAGAACCCGCCGGCGATGATGTCATCATGACGCAGTGCTGACGCACGCACGCGTTTGACCCCAGTCAACCCGTAACGATGGCCCCCCTCCACGCCTGCGTGGCGCATACATGCCGCTAGGTCCACCAGTCAGGCTCTGTGGCTACACCCCGTGTAAAAAACGTTTCAGCCGTTTACTTTTGATTTTGAAATCCAGAAAAATAGATTTGAACCTAAATCTGTCAAAATTAAAAAATTGATCCAAATGAGTCCATTCAAATTTCTATGAACTCATATTGAAAATATATATCTAGTGGGTTGATGTTTACAAAAATTGGAATAATCAATTTTGCATCTAATAAGTAATTACAGAATTGGCTATAAAAATTTGAAACTTTGAAAGTTAATAACTTTTTCTCTGTTTTTCCAAATGGAGCAAACCTAGTCTCTAAATTATTTTCTTAACAAACTCTACACAACCATTTTTTTATTTGGACATGTTTGGACTAAATTTCTTCTCGGTTTAAATAAATTACCAAAAATGGCAGAATTGAAACCACTTTTGAATAATTCATAACTTCAAAAATAATTATTGGAAAATTATGTTTAATACCTCAAAATGTTCATAGGAACAAATACTATCTATTTTGAACCTTGATGTAACTAAAATAACATTTTAAAATCAAATGGTTCTTGCATTTCCTAAAGGGGTAGATTTAAATTCCATAAAAAATAAATCACCAAATCATTTGCATGGGGTAGGGGCGGAGAAAGAGAGAGAGAGAGTGGATGCATTGTGTGCTTTCTCTCACGAGTAAATCATTCACTAAGGTAGTGTTATTCATGGCTAATTTTTGTAGTGACATTGAGCTATGGATCTAGACGCCGCCCCCTTTATCTGAGATGAGGAGGAAGAAGATATGCTGCAACAATTTATATATAATAATGCCCGTGGACCAGAACCCGAGGGGCAAGCCAATGGCGATGAGTTAACCTCACAATTTTTGAACAACTCCGGTGAAGGACTTGAGTCTGAAGAAAGAAGAAAGGAAGAACAGCCCTTAACAAACTCCGGCAAGGTGTATTTATATATTATAAGGCTGCATGTTCATCACTAGATGTATTGATTTATTAGTGTTGCACTTATTAACGGATTATTTTTCTTTTAGCCTTCTGGATCATCGAGCAAATCTGCTAAAAAGTAAGGTCCTCGAGGCCCGACGAAACCTCTATCGGGCGAGGCTAGGTTACCCCTCGCCGCATTTAAAGCTACTAGCAAACCGGTGGAAACCGAAGCGAACGTCCGTAAATTTATAAATCAATCTGGAGTTCTTGTTAGGGACTATATACCGATCAGCATTGAGCATTGGCATAAGCCGAAGAACGCGGCGGAGAATGAAGCCAGTTATGTCAGGAACAGTACAAAATATTTAGTTTGAGAGAGTATACTGGCACACTTCAACCTACCGGATAACTTCACGGAAGGCCAGAAGGATAAGGTAAAGGAATGGACTCTTAGGATGATGGCCGTATAATTCTAGACCTGGAAGAAAAAATTGTGGGTGAAATATTCAGATGAAGAACCAGTTTTCAGTAGAAGACTAGAGAAGATAGAAGACCAATGGCCCGGATTCAAGGACTACAAGACCTCGTCAGCCCATGCGTCTTGATCAACCACATATATAGAAAATGCTTTGAAGAAGAAGTATTTTCATAAGTTGGGATCATGTGGCTACAAGACTGCCATTCCTAAGTGAAAGCATTTGAAGCTAAACTAACGGATGTAGGGGTCATTCCAAAGACACATGACTGGTCCGACCGGTCCAAATTCTGGTTGTACGCGCATGGGGATAGGTTGGACCCAAAGACATCGCAGATCATTGCAAAGGGAAAATGAAAGGAAAAAATTACAGAAATCACCCCGAAGCTTGTAGATGCAATAGAAAAAGTCAGAAAGGGAGAGTACACTCCTGATAGAGAGAATGACGAGCTGATACTCTCTCTGGGGAATCCTGAACACGTTGGCCGAGTACGAAACCTCCCAAGTGTCAACTTGAAGGAAGCGTGGCCGGAGTGCGCTGAAAGTTATAGAAGCCGTTCGAGAACGAAGAAGAAGTCCGCTGACCGGTTAGCGACATTAGAACGTAGGGTGCAGAAGCTGGAGCAGAATCAAGACTCAACTAGTCGGCAGAGGGCACCTGATCAACAACTGCTTATAGAAGATCATGAAGCCGATGCCGCCCCATCTCGGCCAAAAAGCAGCGTGGGTTGCACACATCTTGAAAGCTACCCCGTGGATTACTTCACAGAGAAAACAGAGTGCGAGCTACATGTGCCAATGAGGAACATATCCATTAAGGTGGCTGTCGGCTTTGTTTACCCACAACAAGATGGAGCAATGCACCATCATTAGCCCATTTTAGCTGGCTATGCTATTGTCGGGGTGAATGACATTGTGCCTAGTTTTGAAACAATGGATCTTGATTTTCCGGGTGGTGAAGATGAGAAGACACTGGGCGATGTCAAGCGCAGTTTCGCCCTATGGAACAAGAAATACATCACCATTTCACACCCCGTGCAAATTAGGCCACCAACTCCTCCTAGTAGCAGTCCACCACATGAGGAGAAAGGGCCATCGAGTCCTGGTAGAAGTCCACACCTACATGAGGGGGGCCAGCGCAAGGCCACCATCTCGATATCCTCCACGTGAGGAAGCCCTCGCTAGGAGGAACAGTTCGCCGACTAGGAAGAGACCTAGAATGGAGAGAACACAACCGCCTCTTCAGAAGTTACCTTGGGAAAGAACTGACGAGGAAAACGCCAAAATCAGTCGTTCCGAGGTGCTTGCCCATTTTGCTAAGAAAGTGCCAGCGATACCTATTGAGAAGACACTAGATCCGGTGAAAGTTGTGCGTACCGTTGAGAATCTATATGACCATGTACCATCGCCTCCATCAGACTATAGACATTCTATTGAAAAGTCATATGACGAGATGGTCCAGACGGGAAAAGGGAAACCGGTGGTCCAGGCAGAAAAAGGAAAACCGGTGGTTCGGGCGAAAAGGAAACAAGTTCCCCAGCTCGGACAACAACCCGTTCAATCGGTCGCCCCTCTCAAGGTGTTTGATGAGAAGGCCGTTCAAAGTTATCAACAACAAACAACCGATATCGATTACCCCATCGCTGAAATAGCATATAACTTTGAACGAGGGGAAATTTTGGTCGAGAATATCTCCACCCTACCAACAAAAACACTCAGTTTGCATAGGTGGTACTTGAGTAGGGCAAAGGAAGAGATCGAGGCTGTCATGGTGGGAGTTAAGGAGGAGCACTACTTCCAAGAATACATTGTGAGCGTTGACTTCGACGATCTTTTTGGGTTATACAATCTCCGGCTCCTCGACAAATCGTTGCTGAACTTCTATTGTCTGTAAGTGATTTATTTATGTAATTTGAGAAGTCTTTACCTAAGTTCGTTCATTTTCTGCAATTATACTCAATTTGATCTTTTGTGTGCTTTATTATTTAGATTGAAGATACTCGAATGCAAAAGGGATGAGATAACGGACATTGGTTTCATTGACGCGAATACAATGCATGAAAAAACTATAAAGGAACCCGTGTATAACAAGGATACACCGAAGACTTTGCTAAGGTTTTTGAAGCGACAACGTGATAAAAGACAAATACTTTGGCCTTAGAACTTGAAGTGAGTGTTACTATCTTCTAACACATTCTATTTTTCTCACCAGATGTTAAAATTTTAACTGATGAGTTATATATATCTATGACACTGCATATTGAAACGTGCGCAGCTTCCACTTTATTCTTATCATCATTAAAATGCACGATGGATCAGTTGAAGTCTTCGACTCACTAACCAAACTGGGTATGGATTACAAGCACTGTTTTGATCTGCTCAAAAGGTAATTTTAATTAATTCTTATTAGATTTTTCGTTAATTTTCTGATATCAACAAATTAATAACTCTTTTATTCATTTTCTTTGTCGGGCAGAGTATGACATAGGTTCATCTAGGAAGATCCAGAAGGTGGATGGCCACCGAAGCAGACATGGCGTGGGAAAGTAAGTACTACTACCTAGGTCCACACACCTATATCATACTTGATTATTGTTTGATTGAATTATAGTATTGCATAGAAATGGACGCAACAACCAAAGGGGACTAATCTATGTGGTTATTATGTTTGTGAGAACATTCACAAGATTGTCAACGAGAGAATAAAAATTAATATAAATAAAGAGGTACGTAAACTATATTCAAAAATTTAATTCGTTACTATCAGTTCTGCTGAGTTTCAGTCGTAATTGTTTTATTATAATTTGATAGTTTACGTATCTATTCATTTGTATCTCATTCTTTTACAGTTGGCAAGAAAGCGGGAGAAGCTCCCCATCGAGTGCCGCTTCCGAGCAATTTGCAAGTAATTGGTGGGATTTTCCTTGAGGACGTCAAAGCTCCTTTCAGACAGTACCACCACATTTGATAGTATGTCTCATTGTAATAGTGAGCTAGCTACATGTAATATATAGTATGCTTTGTAGAGTACCACTATGAAACACTACTTAATTTGCGATCTCATGTAATTAATTGCATTTGTTATATGTATGAACCAAGTTGATATAGGCATCAACTTGATGCATGTAGATATTTTATATATACCCAAATGCGTTACTATCGCATCGACGCGATCCTCGTCCGATGAAACCATCCGATACGGCCCCTCCTAAACCCTAAACCCCTCCCAACCCTTTGGTACTGGTTCGTGTTACAAACCGGTACCAAACGTCTCCAGCCCCGCGGGCTCCCCCGAACCCACGTGGAGGCACCTTGAATATTGCTTCGTAAGGAACTGGTACTAAAGGTTAGAGGACTCTTAGTGCCGATTAATTAGTACCGGTTGTCCAACCGATACAAAACGCCCTATGGAGCTGGTACTGATAGCCTGTTTTCCACTAGTGCTTTTCATCCTGGCAATGGAGCCTCTGCAGCGGATCATCGCCTTGGCGGTTGAGGATGGCACCCTCTCGCGCCTACGAGATATGGAAAATGGGGTTCAGACCTCCCTCTACACGGATGATGTTGTGTTCTTCATCAACTTAGTCAAGGGAGAGTTCCATCTTGAACCACTTTGGCGAGGTTACTGGGTTCTGTGTTAACTTCGCGAAAACCGCGGTGATTCCTATTCGTTGTGATGACCTCGATGTTGGTGATATCATCTCTGTCCGATATATGCCAACTAGGGTTATGTCCGGCATCGGCCAAAGGCCGGATTACCAGGGTGGCCTGTAGGCAATGGAGCAAGGTCCATTGGGCGGCCCGGTAAGCTGACGCACAGGAAGCCGAATTCTATAAGAACCCGGATCACGGCCCAATACATGGTCCGGCTTGGAGAATAAGCCGAATGCCTTACTTTTGAAGAATATGAATACTTTCCGTAGTCTTCTAGGTTTCCTTCCTGTAAGTCCTACTTTTGCTATCTATATAAAGCCGGACGAGAGCAATCAAAAGAAGGGACAGAGAACAAGGGTTTGAATAGCTAGAAGCCAACTCGCCGGGAAGTTCATCCTCGCCGAGTTAGCAAAACTATACTCACGATTGTAATTTGTATACTTCTGGCTTCAACACCAATTTAGTGAGATTGCAGGAGTAGGAACGCCCACATAGTTGCGACGTACCGAACCTGGGTAAACCTTGTGTCCTTGTTTCCAGTACTTCCGCATCGCTATGGACCCGTAGTCTAAGAATGAACTACTCACGCATCACTCCGGAGGCAGGCATGGCGGTGTAGAACCCTCCGGTGATGATTCTCCTCTCCGGAAGGGTGCCGGGTTGAGATTCAGAACCTCCCGAACTAGGTTTGACGACAGCGGCGGTGTCTGAATGTTTCGTGGAATATTGATAGGCTATTTAGGGTTTTTGGGGCAGAAGGAATATATAGGCGAAAGGGAGTCGTCGGTGGTCACCCGAGGGGCCCACACCATAGGAGGGTGCCGGCGAGGGGTGGGACACGCCATGGTATGGCGTGGCTGCTTCATGGGTCGGCTGCTCCTCCCCTTCGGGCTTCTGGAGTCTTCTGGTGTATTGTGTGTGTACGCCAATTTTTGTCCAATTCCAAGAATATTTTTCCACCAGGTTTTCTGAAAGAGAAAAAAAGCAGAAAATAGGAACTAGCACCGTGTCATCTTGTTAATAGGTTAGTCCCATAAAGTGCATAAAAAATGCTATGCAGTGTAAACAAAACATGTGGAAATTGATATAATAACATCATGTATCATAAAAAATTATAGATACGTTTGAGACGTATCAACCCCCATGACCAAGGTAAAAAGGGGTGAGAATGGTGTAATTTATTTCTTGATTTTGTTAAGGCTGTCCATAGGAACATGTAGAACCAAAATGCAGCCCAACTCTTCACAATATTATCTCCAGTTCACCCGAAGGGGGAGTTTCGAGCTAGAAGTCCATAAACTTACTAAGGAGTAAGTGCTACCGGTGAAGTCAGTCACACCACGGAGTATTATTTTGTCCCTATCCACCTCCCAAAAAACTTTTAAATATGCTATGGAGACACCTTGGGTTAGGTGGCATCCCGACGCTCTAGAGCCCCACTTCGGCGAAATCCTGAACCTGCTGGAACAAAGTTAAACTTTTTGTCTACGCCCATCACCAGCATCGAAAGGAGGTAGACCGGTGAATTTTTTTCTTGGTTTAGTTTGGATAGGCCATAGGAACATGGAGAAATAAATCTGGCCCAAGTCTTCACAAGATTCCCTCTGGTTGGCCCGAAGGGGGAGTTACGAGCTAGAAGTCGAGAAGCTTACTAGGGACTAAGTGATGATGGTGGATACGGTCACACCCTAGAGTAGGATATTGTCCCTCTCCACCTACAACCACACTTGTATACATATGGTACGGGACCACCTAGGGTTAGGTGGGGATCCCTACGTCTGGAACCCCAGCTTCGGTGAAACCTTGAAACCGCTGGAAAAGTCAAAATTTACATCTACCCCCAAGACCTGAAGGGGTCGTAGTATAGAAAACAAAAAATTTCCTACGCAATGAACAACCAACGGGCCAAGATATAATCTATAGGATGCAAGCAAAGGGGTATAGATAGTGCTAGAATGAACTTAATTACCCTCGAAGATCAAAAACAAATACGAGATCAAATCTCATGGATGATTAAGAGACGGTCATTTTCCAATCTCAAGATCCCAAAGAAGAGCACTACAATCTGGTAGAGCTTCCGCACTTGGTCACACGTATGGCTTGACACGCAGATCGATTCCAACTTGAGGCACAACGCTGCCGTGGATTTCTCCTGTAGCACCTCTTGCAAGATATCATTAGATAGACGAAGTTGAATTAATGGCAAAGCCTTATGATCTTTGCGCTTCTCCTTAGAAGTCCACTTTATCACGTCCTTACTCCCGAGCGCATCCATCGCCTCATAAATATTTGAAACTTGCGATAGAATCGCACACATCTTGACTTGTCACAGAGAAAACCTCGTATTGTAGTCCAGCAGCGGTAGATCAAACTTCACAGATGCCATCGCAAAACCCTAATCTGAAACAAAAATATGATACCACTTGTTACACACGATAGCAAAATAATGATAAAGTTAAGCAAGATCAAACCAACGGGGACATGAGATTTTAAAGTGGAAAATCATTCCAACAAGGAAGAGAAAAACCACGGGCGCCAGCCATCAATACTTCACTATTTCGGGTGAGATTACAAACGCGTCGGGATTTACAATATGAGGATTATACCGTGCAGCGGCTTACAAGAGGTATATATAGACGTTCCTGGCCTAACTAGGTTGGTAAGCTTGAATCCAACTCCAACTCGGTAACAACTCCCTCACGCTCCGCTCTACTCGTCAGAATTTCGGCCTTTCATCAACATAAGTGGATTTTGGATCACAGAAAATAACACAATGTTGCATGGACCAAATGATATTATGAAGAAAGGCCTTGTGAATGGCTGAGTAAATACTTATATATAATTTCAAACATTTCCCCGCTATTTGGTAAACAAATATATCACTATATTGATACTTTGCCCTAAAATGGCAGCAAAGTATTATTTTCCATTTCATGGTGTGGTGAAGAGGAGAGCTCCTGTAATAGTTAAATGCAAAGTAGTGGGTTTGACTATTAACACTTTCGTCACCATGAAAATGACAATGGAAATTTGCCATGTAGAATACATGTCACTAGTGGAGAACATGGCATTAGCCCCGGTTGGGATGAGACTTATGCCCCGACTTCCCAGCCGGGTTTGCCAAACCCGGGCTAAAGGCCCCCCTAATGACCCGGTGGGTTACCAACCGGGGTTAAAGGGGTGCCCACGTGGGCTCTGCAGGCCGGCGCCCTAACCGAGGTAAAAGCTTCTCTGTTTTATTTTTTTATGTTTTCCTGTTCTCTGCAAAAGATTAGAGATTCTATTTTTCTTCAACCGCATTACTTCAAGTGCACTAATACTTCAAGTGCATTACTTCAAGTGCACTAAAAATTCAATGATATTTCAAATAATAAACATTTATAGTAAGAAAGATGAAAAATTATCGAACAAAAACACAGATGAAAACCAACAATAACATAAACAAATAGTCTGCCACGAATACAAATACTGTTCGACACGATGACATAATTAAACACAGTACGACACAAAAATAGTACGACATAAACATAGAGCGACATAAGCATAGAGAGACACAAACATACTACGCCTCTGCGTTGGAGCCAGCCTTGACCGAGCTGGACTCGCCGGAGTTAGACTTGTCAGCCTCGTAAGCGGAGGTGGTGTCAGACGAGCTATCCTGGCAGCAACGGGGGCGGACTAGGGTGCCGTCAAAGATCTTCACCTCCAGCACATTGTCCTCCGTGTCGTCGTTGATGTACCAGAATATCAGCATGTTGCCCACATCCAGGTTGTACATGCGCTGGAACTGCCCCCACCCATGGCGGTCATCGTCACGTCGTTGCAGGAACACGTGAACGGGCCCGTTGTGGCAGCCCTCCAACTGGAGGCTGAACCTAAAGGGCATGTCGCGCTCGAGGAGGATCTCCGATATCTTCTGTGGAAGACGAAGCCTGTTCCGCAGTGGGGTGTAACAGGTGGAGGTAGAACTCCGGTAGCCGGAGAACGTCATCCTCCTCTTCCTCCTCCTCCTCCTCCGCCGCCGCCGCAGCAACAGCGCCGCGCCGTGCACCGTGTGCTGCCCCCCGTGCAACGCGTGCTGCCTCCCGTGATCCACGTCCACGTCCACGAGCTGGAGGCGCCTCTTCCTCCTCCTTGATGGCTACGCCACCACCACGTCCACCACGTGGTACGACTGTGTTTTCTTCGATGGGGACGGCGCCGCGCCCATCGGCAACACGTGCACTGCGTCACACGGGAGCTCTCGCCATGGCTACAAAAATGTATAACATCATAAGTTTGTCATAGTCGCACTAACTAATAGCATCAATTTCATCAATTCGCAAAAATTGCATAAAATCTAATCAAAATATAGCTAATAGCATACAATTGCATAAAACCTAATTTTTTCTCTAACGTGTAAAACCGAAAATTCTCTTTAAATCCAAAAACCTAAAAAGAAAAATATCTAAGTCTAAAACCTAAATTTTTTCTAAGTCCAAGTCCTAAAATTTGAAAGTGGACTAACTAAATCTCTAAGTCTAAATCCTAAATCTCTAAGTAAACTAATTAACTAACACTAATTAATACTAAACTAGCAACATAATTAAACTAATTAACAAAACAAATACAAGTGTACGTGTGCGGGAGGAGGCACGGCGGCGAGGTGGGGCGACCTTGCCTCGAGGAGGAGGGCACAACGGCGAGGAGAAAGGCGCGGCAGCGAGGAGGAGGGCGCGGGAGGAGGCGAGGAGGATGGCGGTGAGGAGGAGGGCGCGGGAGGAGGAGCACGGGCGCGGGCACAGGCGTAGAGGAGGCGGCGAGGATCCCGGCGGTGGCGAAATCTGGCAGCCTCACGGCGTCGCTCTGAATTTCGGCGCCTCCAGGACTTAGCAAAACTGCTGGTTTGCCCCGGGCGGAGCAACCGCCCGGGGTTATGTAGCTGGGGGCCTTTGCCCCGATTGGTAACATGAACCGGGGCAAAAGAGGGGGAGGCGAGCCAACCGGGGCAAAAGGCCCAAAATTTCAGTTTTTTTCTTCCCGCCGCCAATTTTTTTCACCGACACGTTTCAATACATTCCAAATGGTTTTGAATTTGGAGAAACTTTCAATTTGAAAAGTGTTTAAAATTGCATAAACATTTCAAATACATTTTTTGTTTTATAAGATAATTATTCTAACTATTTAAACTAGTAACAATTTTTAAGTTTTCAAACATTTTAAAAAACCTAGTTTATGAATAGTTTAAGAAGAGGAAGAGATCTGCAATGTTTTTACACATGATATGGATAATCTGTAATGTTTGATACATTATTACAAAATAGTCTAGCAATGTTACATGAACCATGAAGGTTTAATACGTTATCACCAACTAGTGCCGCAATTGTTTACTTTTCTGTCATAGCCATGGAGCATCTTCATTACTTAACGCGATGCTTGGGTCATTTTCACTCCGAAGGGCGGAATTTCTTCAAAGTTATTATAATCTTCTGACATGTCTGTATCCACTCCCACAATGTTTCTTTTCCCTGAAAGAACTATGTGCCGCTTCGGCTCACCGCATGATGTACTAGAATTCCTTTTTTTTTTCTTTTTGTCCGTTGGGTAGACATGTCATTCACATAGAAAACTTGAGCCACATCTTTGGCTAGGACGAATGGTTCGTTTCTATACCCAAGATTTTTGAGATCCACTGTTGTCATTCCGTACTGCTGGTCTACCTTTACTCATGTCATCTTGACCCATTGGCACCGAAACAGAGGGATTTTAAAATTAGGCCCATAGTCACGTTCCCATATCTCCTCTATGTAGCCATAATATGTTTCCTTTCTCCCATTGTATCTGGTTGCATCGAAACGGACACCACTATTCTGGTTGGTTCTCTTTTTATCTTGTGCGATCAGGTAAAATGTATTCCTATTTATCTTGTACCCTTGGAAAGTCAGTATAGTCGAAGATCGTAACCTGGCCAACAAGTAGAGCTGATCTCCAACAATGTTGTTATTCATGAGTTCTGTCTGCAACCAGGCGCTGAAACTATCCATGTGTTCATCATTAATCAAGGATTCAGACAGCCCCGGGTTTTTGGACCGTATAATATTCTTGTGTTCCTGGATATAAAGAGCCACCAAGGTGGACATTTGTAGAACTCTGTAGTGTGCTTTAGTGAAAGAATGTCCGTCCATAAATATCTTTGATTTCCTTCCTAGCGTTCCTTTTCCACTCATTCTTCCCTCATGCCGCGATTCGGGAACACCAATCGCCTTAAGGTCTGGAAGAAAGTCAACACAAAACTCAATTAGCTCCTCTGTTCCATAACCCTTGGAGATGCTTCCTTCTGGCCTAGCACGGTTGTGAACATATTTCTTTAAGACTCCCATGAACCTCTCAAAGGGGAACATATTGTGTAGAAACACAGGACCGAGAATGGTAATCTCGTTGACTAGGTGAACTAGGAGGTGTGTCATAATATTAAAGAAGGATGGTGGGTACACCAACTCAAAATTGACAAGACATTGGACCACATCTGTCTCTAACGTTGATAGACTTTTTGGATTGATTAGCTTCTGATAAATTGCATTGAGGAATGCAGATAACTTAACAATGGGTAGTCGAACATTTTCTGGTAGAATCCCCCTCAACGCAATCGGAAGCAATTGTGTCATTAGCACGTGGCACTCATGAGATTTCAGGTTTTGGAAATTTTTCTCCGTCATATTTATTATTCCATTTATATTCGACGAGAAGCCAGACGGGACCTTGATACTACTTATTGCTTCAAAAAAGATTTTCTTCTCTTCCTTGGTAAGAGCGTAACTGGCAGGACCACCTTGAAACCGCTCATGATTCTTGCAGTCTTCTCCTTTTGTGTGTTGCTGGCCCTGCCGTGCTTCAGATGTATCTTTTGACTTCCCATACAAGCCAAAGAAGCCTAGCAGATTCACGCAGAGATTCTTCGTCGGGTGCATCACGTCGATCGCAGAGCGGACATCTAGGATTTTCCAATAGGGTATATCCCAAAATATAGATTTCTTCTTCCACATGGGTGCGTGTCCGTCAGCGCCATTCGGAACAGCTTGCCTGCCCAGACCCTTTCCAAATATTACTTTTAAATCCTTCACCATATCAAATACATCATCACCAGGTCGGAGGATAGGCGTCTCCTCGGTATCTGCATCACCATTGAATTGCTTGCCAGCTTTTCTTAAGGGGTGCTTGCGCGGAAGAAAACGACGATACCCGAGGTACACAACCTTCTTACATTTATCCACATATACACTTTTGGGGTCATCTAAACAGTGTGTGCATGCATTGTATCCCTTTTTTGTATGTCCAGAAATATTACTAAGAGCAGGCCAATCGTTGATGGTTACGAACAACATCGCTCATAGGTTAAATTCTTTTTGTTCGTGCTCGTCCCACACAGGTACACCTTCTTCACGCCACAACTGTAAAAGTTCATCGACTAATGGCCTTAGGTACACATCAATGTCGTTGCCCGGTTGTCTCAGGCCTTGGATCAGCACTGGCATCATAATGAACTTCCTCTTCATGCACAACCAAGGAGGAAGGTTATAGATACATAGAGTTACAGGCCAGGTGCTATGGTTGTAGCTCTGCTCACTAAATGGATGCATGCCATCTGTACTTATACCAAACCATAAGTTCCTTGCGTCACCTGCGAAGCGCGGGAACTTTCTCTCGATTTCTCTCCACTGCGACCCATCAGTGGGGTGTCTCAACATCTCATCTTTCTTACGATCTTACATGTGACATCGCAAAAGTTCGGCATGCTCTTTGTTTATGAACAAACGTTTCAACCGTGGTATTATAGGAGCATACCACATCACCTTTGCAGGAACCCTCTTCCTGGGGCGCTCACCCTCAACATTTCCAGGGTCGTCTGGTCTGATCTTATACCGCAATGCAGTGCATACCGGGCATTGTTCCAAATTCTCGTACTTCTCAGCGCGGTAGAGGATGCAGTCATTAATGCAGGCATGTATCTTATCCACGTCTAATCCTTGGGGGTATACAAGCTTCTTTGCTTGGTATGTACTGTCGGGCAATTCATGTTTCTAGGAAGCTACTTCTTCACTATTTGCAGCAAATTTGTAAATCCGCTATCAGTCACATCGTTCTCGGCCTTCCATTGGAGCAATTCTAGTGTGCTTCCCAGCTTTTTCTGTCCGCCTTCGCAATTTGGATACAACAATTTTTTGTGATCCTTTAACATCTGGTCGAACTTCACCCTCACCTTTTCAATCTCGCTTTCTGTCTTTGCATCCATAATAGCCTCGCCAAGATCATCGATGGTCTCATCTGGTGCCTGGTCTTCTGCTTCCACTTCATCGTTATCTTCCATTCCAGTACCGGCACCGTATTCAGGGAATATGTCATGATAGTTGTCATCATTCTCTTCTTCTTCGTTGTCTTCCATCATAACCCCTCTTTCTCCGTGCTTGGTCCAACAATTATAGGCGGGTATGAAACCAGATTGAAACATGTGGAAGTGGATGACTCTGTGAGAAGAGTGTTCCTTCTGATTCCGACATACAACACATGGACAACACATAAAATTATTCCGCTTGTTTGCCTGGGCCTGTCGAATAGTCATCTTAACAAGTCCCTCGGATGAACCGGTAGGGTTTCGATTAAGAAAACGTGTAGGCGCTGGCGACGATCGTCGGCTAACAGGGGGCACGATTTACCCAGGTTCGGGGTCCTCGTAGAGGTAAAACCCTTACTCCTACTCCGACGATCCGTATTATTGATAGATCGGTTACAACGGGGGTGCTCAAGTCGAGATTATAATCTTGAGCTCAAGGCTTTGGTGGTGAGAACTTGATTCGATCCCTCCCTCGGTGGTTCTCTTGGCCTTATAGAAGTGGCCAAGTCTCAAACCGTACCCGGGGGGGGGGGGGGGGGGTTTCAAACCCTAGCTTTAGGTCGGTTTACATGTTTCCTTCTTGACCCGCAAGGCTTTGCGAGTGGGATTCAATTGGGCCTTCTAGAACTGTAGGTGGCACCTCCCTCTGGCCTTAGGTGTTGGGCCTTGGACCGGGTAGCCTCACCCGATAGGTCGAGGATTCATCCCCACGTCAGTAGCCTCCGAGTGTTTACTCGACTGAGAATCTGTCGGGTGGACACTCAAAGTTTGTCTTGATTTTCTTCGATTTGTCGTTCCAATCGCTTGATTTTGGAGGGTGCATACCCTCTGCGCAGTGTGCTTCTGTACTCGAGCATCGAGCAATAAATGTGCCTGTGTACTTGGTGTTTTCGCAGAAGGATGTGACACAGTCGTTTGGCTCTCCTGAAAGTTCAGGGCCAATTAATTGCATCTAGGGAAAGAACGGTTCTGGCCTACACAGACTCGAGACCTCTGACTCGAATCCGGCGAGATGATCGTTGCGACTGGGCCGTGGAGTTCTTACCGAGTCGAACTTAACCTATAAGGGTACCCGGCGCGTCCGCTAGGATTTTTCTTCGTGTTGTTGACACGGAAGTTTACCGGAGGACGCAGCTTGAGTGGGATTCCAGGCCCACAAGAGAGATCTTTGGGTCTTACCTTCGTACTCGAAAGAATACGGCATCCGGATGTGCCTAGTCGGCTGAACGATCCAGGGTAGGGATGTGTAAATACATAGTGTGATAGAGTAGCGGGAACCGCATACTCGCAATGTTACCTTTGATCATCTCCTTGAGAATCTTCGAGTGAAGAGATATTCTTTCTTTGTCGCACTTATGCAAAAGATATTTTTTCTTGTCGTAAATTTGTCTTTGTCTTGGCCATACGAAAGAGTTTTCGTGTCTAGGCGCTTATGCGAAAGAGATTTCGCGTCTTGATATACCCATACGAAAGAGATTTCGTGTCAGGGAGCTAACGCGAAAGAAATTTCGTGTTTTGATATGTCCATACGAAAGAATTTTTGTGTTAGGGAGCTTATGCGAAAGAGATTTTGCGTCTTGATATGCCCATACGAAAGAATTTTCGTGTTAGGGAGTTTATGCGAAAGAGATTTCGCGTCTTGATATGCCCATATGAAAGAATTTTCATGTTAAGGAGGTTATGCGAAAGAAATTTTGCGTCTTGATGAGGTACGCAATGATGTTATTGCGCACTTGTTCGTTCTGACTCCTCCCGATGGGACGTGACGGAGTGGAACAGAGCGTGCGGGTCCACCTTGTCAGGTTTTGACCAGAAATGATAGGTCGCGTCCGGTTTTTCCGCTAGCCACGCGCTATAAATGTGCACGATCTTTTGTAAAGATCGCTCCAGAGTAACTGTGCGCTGCTGCTTCGTTTCTTCTTCACGCGTGGCGGCCACGATGGGCGCCACGTCGCCAAATCCACGGCTTGGATCAGCCCGGCTGGTGTATAAATAATGACCCTTACGAGATGGGTAAATCTCCTGGCCCTTTGTTCACCTTCTTCCTCCTCACGCACATCTCCTGTTCTACAAGCACAAGAGAGCTCCAATAGCCGGAGGAAAGAAACGCAGAGCCGCCGCGTCATCCTCAAAGGATGTGGCAGGTGCTTCCGTGCCGCCTCTCGTGAAGACGGGCGATTGGCGCGCCGCAATGACCACCAAGAAAAGCATCACTGAGATGCAGCGGGAGGGACTGCTCCCGCCTGAAGGTGACAAGCGTGTGTGCTTGTCCAAGAAGGAGGAGGTTCGCAACCCGAACGCGAACGAACGCGTGTTCTTCTCCGAGCACGTCTCGCACGGTCTGTCTCTTCCTCTCGACCCTTTCCTTCTCGGGATGTTGTATGTCTACGGCATACAGCTGCACGATCTCCCTCCAAACGCGATTCAGCACATATCGTGCTTTGCGAGTGTTTCCTGGGTATCCGCCCGCACTGGGGCCTCTGGAAGGCCATCTTCAAGGTGCGGATCTTCCGGGAGAAGGCGCGGCCAGGCGAGAAGCTGGGGGAGCCGCTGCGCACCGGAGGCTTTGGGATCCAGGAGAGGACGGACAACCCCTACATGGAGATGTATTTCGTCGACTCGGCGCAAGGGTGTCAGAAGAAATGGTTCTACGTCACCGACAACAGCGCGAGTGGAGCCCCTGAATTCCATCCATTCGCCGTTCTGAAGAGGTGGAAGTCCTGGCTACACAAGCTCACCGCTGAAGACAGTAAAATTGTCTCTCCCCTACTCGCGAAGGTGGGGAGCTTCCGCGACAAGGCGTTGGGGACTCCGTTGAATGGGATACACTTATCGAGTGTGTTTCTTCATCGAAGGATCCAGCCCCTTCAGGAGAGGCCAGCCGCCATGTGGGATTACCAGGGCATCAAAGACCCGAGCCATGCCTGCGAGGATATTCTTTCGAACGCTGAGTTCGGGGGAAAAAACGCGGCCATCACCAAGCTGAAGAAGGGAGTGTCCTGCTCGGCTTGTCCTCTCGAGCCATTCGAGGCTTCGAAACCTCCCCCGGCTAAGGTGAGTTTTTTCTTGTTCTCCTTTCTTGCTTTTGTTTCTTTCTAATCTGAATTTTTGTCGATTGAGGATCCTTTCTTCTTTTTATTTTCTACCTCCGTAGAGGTTGAATGTGGCGACGTGCTACCCGCCAATTATTGCGGAAGAGGCTTCAGATCTATTGGCGAGTAACGTCGAAGCCCCTCTCGAGACTAGGGTTGCAGAAGCTGACTCAAACTCCGAGCGCGACTATATGGATGACGAGGAGGAGTCGGGCAGCGACCAGCTCCGTCACCACAAGCGCCACAAGAACGAGGATGACGAGGTCACTTCAAAGGATAGTTCCTTGGGTGATGGGTCCACCAAGGCGGCTGAGCCTCTCTCGGTGCCTCCACTCCGTGCGCTTCCTCCTCTTGGTCGTCCACCGAAGGTTTCCACCGCTTGGAACCCGGATGTTCCTTATGATGATTACGAGGACGAGTAAGTCTTGCATGTTCCACTCTTAATCGCAAATTCCTCTTTTTGTTCTTGTTCTTTATTTTTATTTTTTCCTTCCACAGCAGTCTCACGACCATCAGCCCAGGCTGGTGTGCTTCTTCAAATCTATCTATGAAGAGAAAAGAAGCAGCCGCGAATGAAGCTCCAGCTGCTGAGGTTGCTCGAAGATCTCCAAGTCCCGCAAGAGCAACCGCGACTCGGGAGAACGAGCTGCCCAGCTTCGCGGGTGGAGCGTCTGCGAGTAAGGAGGTTTCGGGTAGCTTAGCAGACCCTCTGTCTACTGCTCAGGGCAAAGTAAGTCCACTCGTCTTCTTTTATTTCTCTTTGCTTGTTCGAAATTTTTATCGGGTGCACGACAGTGCTCCCGATGGAAGTAGCCCCCGAGTCTGTGGTTAATTGCTTGAAGTTGGCCACAGGGTCAAGTCGAAATCTTCTTCTCATGTTTCTCCTTTTTCCTTGAATTCTATCGGGTGCACGGCAGTGCTCCCGATGGGAGTAGCCCCCTAGGCTATACTCGGCTGTGTACAGTCGTGTGTAGGCTCAAGTGACTCTCTTTTGACTTGATTTTTTGCCTTGGGTTTTTGCAGGCTCTCCTTGATTCCCTCGCTGCTTTCGGGCGTCGAGTGCTTTCGGCTGAGGCGGATTGCGTTTCCCTTCGGGTGGATCGCGACCGGCTTGTCCAGGACGGCCGCTCCCTTCAAGGTAAGTCATTGCACCTTTGTTATCTCCATCGTCTCTTCTTAATTCTAGTTGTTGCTCCAACCGCGTCTTTTCCATTGCAGATGAGGTTAACCGCCTAAAGACTGAGAAAGCGGAGGTTGTCTCTCCAGTGAAAACTCTTGAGACAGAGCTGGAATCCACCTGAAAGGAGTTGGAGTCTGCCTGCAAGCGCTCAGCTGATCTTGAGGGGAGTATCATGGGAGCTCAGGGGGCCCTGAAGCAGCTGGAGGAGGCGGGTGCGAAGCGCGACAGTGACCTTGTCGATTCCATCCGACCTTTGGCTCAGAAGCTCGTGGGTAAGTTGTGTTTCGCCCTTTTTTCATCCTGGATTTATTCGTCCTTCTTTGCTGATGATTATTTTGTCTTGTCTTAGATGCTCTTGGGGTTGGGCTTGAGCTTCCCGGATATCAGCGACTGGACGCCCTTACTGACGCGTGCGCTCAGCTCCAAGAGCATGCGAACAGGATATGCTCCCTTGTCGGTGACGCCACCCGAGTGCTGACGCTGTTCCACGAGCGCCTGTTCGCGGACGCGGGGTTCCTCCTACCTTGGGTGGCCTTCTGCAGGTCTTCCTGGGCGATGAAGATCTTCTCCAATATTTTGCCTTGGAGCATGGAGTTTCGGGTGACCTGGAGAAGGTGTACTCGGACATTCCTCGCGACTCCATAGGCAAGAAGGTAGGACTCCGTCCTTTTGGCGCTCGTGCTGAAGTACTCACGAAGACGCTTTCTGGAGTGCTTTCTCGTGCTGGCCTCAAGGGACAACCTTCCGCGAGTGGCACTACTTCTGCAGCCCCGTAGGACAGTTTTTTGTTTTGTTGTGCTCGTCGATGTAATGAACCTTGGGATGTATTCCCGTACTTTATGTTGCTTAATCGAATTATTTTCTGAAAGCGTGAATGTTTTGATTCTTACGCTTCACTTTGTTTTCTCCCGATGGGAGTAGCTCCCGAGCACCCGAAGAATGGGTGGTATGTTCTCGAGTGGGGTCTTGTGATGTTTCTGAACCTTCTTTGTTCTCTTCTAGGTAGTGGATCCCAGCGTAGAGTCTTCGAGTGGGACTGCTTCATAGGTTGATCCCCTTGTTGCTAAGGTCAGCACATTTTTATCGCTCCGTGACCGTGTTGCGGATGGCGATCGCAAGCTGAAAGCTCTGCAAGATGTGGCTGATGTTTCCAAATTGAAGCAGAGACTTGCGGCTGAGAGCAGTTTGTGATGGAAGAGCTGACGGCTGTTGCGAAGGGCATGCTCTGTAATTTTGCGAGCCCCCGAGTATTTCGCTGCTTGCTTCCTTCTCTGTTTTGACTTTTTCACTGCTTTTGTAGTTGTTGAACCTTACGGAATTTGTGAAACCCATTGGGTGGACAACCACATTGCTTATGAGTCGGGTAGCTCAAAACCTCACGCGAGCAACTTCTGGTCTAACTGCAGCCGAGGTTTTGTCATGGCCACCCTGAAGTACCGGGCGAGTCAAGTGCAAATACTCGTCGAGTCTTGTCGCGGTCGAGGCTCTGTCTTCTGTCCATCAGGTGTTTTATCCCTTGGGTGCTGTTCCAGAAGACTTGAGTGGTTTGCTGAGGATTTTCCGTCGAGTAGGGGAAGTTCGAGAGTGTGTGCGTCAGCAACTTATCAGTGGATCTCAAGTAGCCCTTGCCTTCGTTCGGCTGTGGCATCCTGAGGTCAACTTTAGCTTGGTGGCGCGGCTTCCCGACTCGAGGGGTCCTCCAGTGGATCTTTCTCCTCATTATGCGGCCGTGCGTCCTGCAGAGGGGCAGATTGTTTGACTGACCTCCAAGGAAATTGATCATTTGCTTGCGGATGCGGCTGCTCGCCGTCAGTTATAATTTTAAGATGTAAATATCTTGTATTTTGGTGTAAGGTGTTTGAAGGCGTAAGCCTTGTGACCTTGTATAGTTCACTCGATATATTTAAGTTGTTTATAATGTATGTACCTTGTTGTACCTTGTGTTATTTTTTCGAGTTGCATCACTCGCTAGAATGTGATTATTCTAGTTAGACGGAGCCCCCGTGTGTTTGGGGTGCATACCTGTTGTTTTTAGCATGTAAGAGAGAAAACGCGATAGCTATGGTTGAGAAATCATGTGTTTATTGATATGGTTGAGAAGCCATGTGTTCGATCGGGCTACAAAGTGGCTGGTACAACCTTATTTCTTGCGAGTAGAGTAATCCTGGGGGTAGAACTTGCGGAGATGTGCCAGGTTCCACAGGTTGGAGTAGGTACCGCCGGTCTTCTGGTTCTTCAATCGATAGGCGCCTCCTGGGATAACTTCATGTATTATGAAGGGTCCTTCCCATGGTGGCTTGAGCTTGTGTCCTTCCTTTTGTTTGAGCCGTAGAACCAGGTCTCCTACCACGAAGGATCTGTGGTGTATACGACGACTGTGATAGTTGCGCAGCGATTGCTGGTAGACTATGGATCTTGCGAGTGCAATGTCCCATATCTCGTCCAGGGCGTCCATGTCCTCTGCGAGTGCCGTGTTTGAGGTGTCTTTGCTGTATGCGACAACTCGTGGAGTACTGAATTTTACATCTCAGGGTAGGACGGCTTCAGCTCCGTATACAATGAAAAATGGCGTGTAGTTTGTCGTTTGATTTGGTGGTGTGCGTAGACTCCACAACACTGATGGTAGTTCTTTGGCCCAGTGCCCTGCTGCTGGGTGCAGTCGAACAAGTAGCCGCTTCTTTAGGCCAGTCGAAACTAACCAGTTGGATCGCTCGACTTGGCCGTTAGTTTGCGGGTGAACTACCGAGGCGAAGCTGAGGGTGATTCATTTTTCCTCGTAGAAGTCCTGTGTTTCCTTGGCTGTGAAGTTGCTTCCGTTATCCATGATGATATTGTGTGGTATGCCAAATCTGCACACGATGGAGTCGAGAAATCTCATGGCGCACTAGGCGTGCGCGAAGGTGACTGGCATGGTCTCTATCCATTTTGTGAACTTGTCGACTGCCACGAGCAGGTGGGTGTATCCTCCAGGTGTTGACTTGCGCAGCGGACACACCATATCTAGCCCCCATTGAGCAAAGGGCCAGGTGATAGGGATCATGTGGAGTTCTGTGGCAGGGGCGTGTGGCTTGGGTGCGAACCTCTAGCAGACATTGCAGCTGTCGACTAGTTATTTAGCGTCTCTGGCTTCCATGAGCCAGAAGAATTCTTCCCTGAAAGCCTTGCCTACGATTGCCTTCCAACTGGCGTGGTGCCCGCAATCTCCTTGGTGTATGTCTCGTAGAAGCTCCTTGTCGTCTTTGGGTGCTATGCATCTCTGCAATACTCCTGATATGCTTTGCTTGTATAGCTCTCCGTTGATCACCCGAAAGGATTTGCTGCGTCGTACTGTTTGTCGGACCTCGCAAATGTCTGCTGGGAGCTGTTTGTTGGACAAGTAGTCGAGGTATTTCTGCGTCCAGACTGGCTCGACCAGAAAAACTTGCCTTGAAATGTTGTGCATGAGCTCGATGATAGAAATTTGCGGACTGGTATCCTTTTCCACTGATGCGGGTGTTCCCGCTGGCATTTTGACTTTGACTGGTTGCTTGATCATTCTTTCGAAGTAGATTCCTGGCGATATAGGGGCGTTTGTGGACCCCTTGTTAGCCAGTTTATCTGCCTCCTCGTTGCTTGATCGCGCAATATGTTTCAGTTCGCACCCTTTGAAACTTACTTCGAGTAAGTTGCACATGTCACGATAGGCGACCATGTTATTCGCGATAGCATCACACTCCTTCATCGTCTGCTACACGATAAGATTTGAATCCCCGTATATCATCAATCGGGTGGCTCCGCAGGCGATCACCATTTTCATGACGTGGAGGAGGGCCTCGTATTCGGCGTCGTTGTTGGATGCTGGATCATCAGGTGGGAAGTCCAATCGCAAGACGTACTGCAGCTTATCGCCCCTGGGAGAGATGAGAATAACTCCAGCCCCGGCTCCTTCGTTTCTTTTCGACCCGTCGAAATACATGATCGAATTGCTCGTGTATTCTGGTGGTCCTGGTGTTTGCAGCTCCGTCCACTCGCTTAGGAATTCCACGACGACCTGGGACTTTACAGAGTTGCGTCCTGCGTATATTATGTCCCAGGCGCCTAGCTCGATGCTCCACTTCGCGATTCTTCCGGATGCCATGGGGTTGTTCATGATAGTACCGAGTGATGCGTCGTTTACCACCGTGACGGTATGTTCCTGGAAGTAATACTTGACCTTTCAGGCTATGAGCACCACGCCATACGCGAGCTTCTGATAGTGAGGGTATCGCTGTTTACATGGCAAAAGCACCTCGCTGATGTAATATATTGGCCGCTGAACGTCGTATGCCTTTCCTTCCTCTGACTGCTCGACGATGATAACCGTGCTGATGACTTGGTTTGTTGCGGTTAGGTAGAGGTATAGAGGTTCTTTCTTCTGTGGCGTTGCCAAGACGCGTTTGCTCTGCAGTACTCGCTTTAGGTCGATGAACGCCTTTTTTCCTTCTGGTGTCCACTCGAACTTATCTGTTTTCTTCAGCAGCTTGTAGAAGGGCAACGCTTGCTCGCCTAATCTTGCGATGAATCTGCTCAGAGCGGCTAGTCGTCCCACGGGCTGCTGCACGCCGCGGAGATTAGTTAGCTCCTTCATTGTCAAGATTGCTTGAATTTTCTCCGGATTGGCTTCAATTCCTCGGGCGGATACCAAATACCCGAGAAGTTTTCCTGCAGGAACGCCAAAGACGCATTTTGTCGGGTTGAGCTTGATCATGTACGCGTTGAGAGCGTCGAATGTCTCTCTGATGTCCTCGACGAGCGTGTCCTCCACTCGAGTTTTTATGACGATGTCGTCAACGTACACTTGTACGTTCCTGCCAATGAGCTTGACGAGGCATTTTTGCATGCAGCGCTGATATGTTGCACCTGCGTTTTCAGCCCGAAGGGCATTGTCATGTAGCAGTAAACACCGTGAGGTGTGATGAACGTTGTTTTCTCCTCGTCCTCCTTTTTCATCCTGATCTGATTATAACCTGAGTAGACGTCCAAGAAGGAGAGTCACTGACAGCCTGCAGTGGAGTCCACGATCTGGTCGATCCGTGGCAAGGGGAAATTATCCTTGGGGCAGTGCTTGTTCAACGACGTGTAGTCGATGCACACACGAAGGATGTCCGTGTTTTTCTTCGGAACCAGCACCGGGTTTGCTAACCAGGTGGATATATTTATCTCTCTGATGAATTTTACGGCGAGTAATCTATTCACCTCTTCTCCGAGTGCCTTCTGCTTTGGCTCGGAAAATCGTCGGTTTGTTTGCTTGATAGGTTTGGCGTCTTTGAATACTTCGAGTGAGTGCTCGGCGAACTCCCTGGGTATCCTTGGCATATCTGAAGGCTGCCGGGCAAAGATTTCCCAGTACTCATGGAGGAGTTCGACGAGCGCACCTTCCTATGCGGGCGATAGGGTGGTAGACACCATCGCCGTCTTTGCGGATTTTGTCGGGTGCACTTGATGCTTTCGAGTGTCGATGTTTGCACTGAACTCGAGTTCTGGAGCGTTCTTCTTGGTGAGTGGCATAACAGAGTGATCGGTGGTCTTTGCCAATTCTTCCAGCTCTTCATGCATCCCAAAAGATTTCGCGATCTCATTGAACTCAATATCGCACTTGTCTGACTTTTGGAAGTCGCCATCTATGGTGATGGTGTCGTATTTCCCTGGAAGTTTGAGCTTCAGGTATGCGTAGTGGGGTACTGCCATGAATCTCGCGAACGTTGTTCGTCCGAGTATGGCATGGTACTGTGACAGCCAGTCGACTACCTCGAAGTTGAGGAATTCTCTCATGTAGTTTCTTGAATTTCCGAGCACCACTTCCAAGTTGATTGTTCTGAGTGGTCGGGCTGCTTTACCTTGTACTATCCCGTGGAAGGATGTTTCTTACTCTATGAGTCCGTCTAGGTTCCCATTCATCTTACGGAGTGTATCCGCATAAATGATGTTGATCCCGCTGCCTCCGTCCATGAACACTCGCGCGAGTTCATAGTTGCCTATCTGCGCCTGAATGACGAGCGCGGCGTGTCCTGGTCGGTATACCCGAGGGGGATAGTCATCTTTGGAGAAATTATCGACTGATCTTCCATCTTCAAGTATTCGGGCGTGGACGGTGGAGCTTGTACTGCCATGACCACTTGGCGTGTGTTTGTTTTCTGGACCCTGCGGGAGGGACAGACCTTCTGAATCATTCCTAAGTGTCCTGCGGGGTTCCGGTACCCATTGCCTCCCTAGTTTGCGGCGGGTGGCGCTGGTAGTGCGGCCAACACCACGTTTTGATGTCCTGGTGGAGGTAGGGGTTGCGGCGGGTGGAATCCCTGATGTCCTCCTCTTGGGAGCTGCGGGTATCCTTGATTGACTGCGGCTCTGTTTTTCTTCGTGTAGGCTTCGTGGATGTCCTGAAACTTTCGGCAGTCCTTGAGGAGGTGGGTTGCCTTGGTCTTGCCTGTGCGCTTATCTGTGAATAGATGTAGCGTGCAATAACCGTCGAGGTCCTCCTCGAGAGTTTTATCCTTTGGCTTTGGCTTCCAGTCGCGATTTCCACGTGGTCCACTGTCACAATTTCTTGTAAACTCTGCCGCCACCAATTCTTCTAGATCATCGTGATCGTAGTGCTTTCTCTTTTTCTTTCGACCCTGGCGATCGTCCTCAGGCGCTGGCGAAGATGTTTCCTCGTTGCGCACGGAGTCTTCACCGTTGGCCCATCTATCGGATATTGCCATCAGCTCCCCGATGGTTTTAGGTGCGGCTCGCCCCAGCTCTTCTCTGAAGGCAGCTCGTTGAGCTCCTTTGGTGAATGCTTCGACTACAACTTACTCTGATATGTTTCATGCTGTATTTTTGAGCGTGGTCCACCGTTGGATGTACTCGCGAGTAGACTCACCACTCTTTTGCTTACAAGCCCGCAGCTCCTCGACAGACGCGGGTCTTTTGTATGTTGCTTGGAAGTTTTTGCGGAAGTTGTAAGGAAGATCGTCCCATGATCCGTAGCACGCTATCGGTCTTCCTTCGAGCCAGCTGCGCGCAGCGCCTACAAGATGTAGGTTGAGGTACTCATAGCCGTTGTCTTGTTCCCACGTTGGCATTTTACTGCCGTGAGGTAATCTGATAGCCAGGATTTGGGCTCCAGCGAGCCGTCGTACTTTGGGACCTCCGTAGTAAGCTTAAATATTTTGGGCATCGGTGCCTCGCGGATATCGCCAGTGAAGCACAACGCACCGCAGGCTTCTTCGTCGGAAGAGGTGGATAGTGACAGTGCGCGGTCCCTAATTGCTTGGGCCTTATTGACCTTGTTTTGCGCGATGTCAGATCGCGCGTTGTATTTGCGAGTGGGTTTCAATTGGGCCTTCTAGAACTGTAGGTGGCACCTCCCTCTGGGCTTAGGTGTTGGCCTTGGACCGGGTAGACTCACCCGATAGGTCTAGGATTCATCCCCACGTCAGGGCCACCTCGAGAAAATAACCCACACCTTTCATGAACGCGGCAGAGCGTCGGTCAGCGTACATCCATTGACGGTTCATCTGCGTTATATGATTATTAATTAAGAACTGTTACAGAACACCGTGAATAGAGAAATGACCAATGTTACATCGACAGATGAAATGTTAAAGTTGGTACCTCGGCCGATGAGGAAAGAAGGACGAGAAAACTTACTTAATTAAGTGTGGCTCGGACAAATTAAATCTTGTTTCTTTTCTGCGAGCTGAGATGGCATTATTCTCCCGGGCATTTCATCGAACACCTTTTGTGCATAGGAGGGAAAAACAAGTGAGCACACACCACACAACTGGAATATGTCCTCCAAAGTGAGTTGCATGAGGAGAGGAGAGGCCTGACAGGGTTTATATAGTGGGGGGAGGGGGGTTTGCCCCGGTTGGTGGCTCCAACCGGGGCAAAAGACACCCCCACGACACGAGCTGCTCGTTGCGAGCCTTTAGCCCCGGTTTGTGGCTCAAACCGGGGCAGAAGACCCCCCACCACACGCCCTGCTCGCCCCGGCCCCACCTCTGCAGCCTTTTGCACCGGGTGGTGGCCAAGCTGGGGCGAAAGGGGTGCTTGCCAGTGAGCAAAAGCCCTATCACGATTAAACTATACAAGGTGTAAATTAATAAGGAATTGCTTAAATTTCAGCTTGAAGGGCGGTGACAACTAATTTGTCATTTCAAAAGGAAAAAAATGTTAAAAGAAGTAAATTACTTCCGTCTTCTTGTTTCTAGCTAGTAGTGAAGTTTCAACGGAATTAGTTGTACACAGGGCCGGCCCTGGGGGTGGTCCATGGGGGCGGCCGCACGGGGCCCAAAATTTTGGGGGGGCCCCTACGTACATAGGTGCACTAAGAATTGTATATAGATTTTTTTTTTGAAACCAGGTCCTATTCGGCTATTCAATGCCACATTACTACATGGGCTAACAGATAAATGGGTCAAAGCTCTCATCACCACAAGGATATATAGATCGATCCAGGGGCTAGCTTTCATGTTGGCTTCGCGAGTCACTGCACACACGCCAGTTGCCGCGATCGCTAACTGCTGCATGCGCCGACAAACACGATTAGTCGATTCCTCTCTGATTCTTGCGTCTCGCTGCACGCGCCTCGCCTGCTGCGCACACCGTCGTCTGACATTGGTCTCCTCTGCTGATTCGCGTTCACAACTTTACGGTCGTCCAAGACCGAGATCCGCCGGCCACGCCGTCATACTGGTATTAATTACTTTTAGTGATTCCTTATTACTTTTTGGGTAGATTATGCCCTAATCTTGATTCGTATTTATTTATTTTCAGCATTTGTATGAAGGTTGAATCAGGTGCCGCTAAAAGAAAAAGGAGAAAAGCAGATAAAAAACGGGTAGATTCACAAAGAGGATTTCTTCGTATGTTTTTCAAAATCGTTAGTTTATTCAAGACAGGTTGGTAAAGTGTTTTGTTTTCCCCGTAAGTAGTTTGGCGCATGATGGGTATAGAGATTGGAAGCATATTAGTGACAGTCTAAAATAACATGAAGGAAGTGTGGAGCATATTACGAGCATGATTTCTTGGAACGAACTTAAAAATAGATTGGGCAAACATGAAACAATTGATAAGGAGTTGCAGCATCAAATCACAAAAGAAAAGAAGCGCTTAAGGTGAGTTTTTCTAAGAATGTGTCTCGTTTTTTTGCTATCTATTTCGCTAACCTACACTATACTAAGGGGCCCTAAATATTAGTTTCGCCCTGGGCGCCCAAAATCCCAGGACCGGCCCTGGTTGTACACATAATGTTTATTGAGTGAGCTGGCATCTTCAGCATCTATCTATTACTAGTTAACTTGCACGTGCAACGCACGTCTTTGTACAAAGTTCACAATAAAGATTGTGTGGCTTAACCAAACCTAAATCTAAAACCTTAAATTTCACGAACAGGATAAAAATATTCTATGTTTTCCCTGCAACTTTATGTCCAATTAATTTTTACAAACATCATTTTCTACGTACTCCCTCCGTCTCAAAATAAGTGTCACAAAGATGGACAAAAATGAATGTATCTAGACATAATTTAGTATTAGATACATTAACTTTTGTCCATCTTTGTGACATTTAATTTGAGAGGGAGGGAGTAGTATTCAAGACACGATTAAAAAAATCCAAATAGCCCTACATAAATATTGAGAAACTCCAAGTCACCACAAGAGTAAATTTTGCGTTGGAATTTGCATTCAAACATGTGTAACAAAGAATACATAAAGCACCAACTTACATACAAATTTTGATACAACACAACACCTAATATATTTTAGTGAAAAGGGAAGTTGTGCAGTGCATATCTACATAGTCAAATCTTCGAAAGTTCGAACCAATTTGATTGCCTCATTGTCTATGTAGTCCTAATACATAGATGATAACTACTGTAAAATTTTCACGGTCACATATCTAGGGCGAGAGCCCAACCACAGAAGGCTCATATAGAAAGCAATCAGCTCATAGCCCACATTTGGAGACCAACATCTAAAGACTTCACGGCACTACGGCAGGCAATGCCCCTGAATCGTTTATTTTACATATCAGTGCTAGTAAATATCGAAGTATTGCTTGATGACAGACAAATATTGTACACGGATTTGTAATACATAAGTTCTAGCAAGAAACTTAATCTGCCCCTTCCTGACATTGCGCTGGGAAAATTACCAAAACAATCGCCATCCTAAATTGTAGTATTTGAAACATATTGTGATATTCTAAGCACACTCCCAAGAAAAAATAATCATTTTCACCCGAAGAATAATTCACCTTTCTCGACCGCATTATGCTATATCTTGATAGCAGATAGTGTGTATCTTCTCCAACATACTTCCTAGAATAGTCAAAATCCAGACAGACTTGTTCATTTCATCACGATGTGGTCTCACTCTCCAATCTTTAATGTGATAATATCTGCAAAAAAGGATGTCTTACTCACGTTCGTGGAAATAGAATGCACCATGAGGATGCATCCATTGGGAAAATTACTGAAACTCGTTTGCTGTTAGAAAAGATATATAGTCGAGTTTGCAATAAATAAAACATAATTTCATAGAGAACACTTTTAGGCTGTTCACATGCTCACATCAGAACAAGTATTCTTTGAATGCATGAGTAAAGTCCTTAACTTTTAGAAAATACAAAAGGATTCCATGTACTTCCTCTTGATCGACAGAAACATACGTGGAAAAGGCGGAAGGTAAATGTACATCTATAATGAATAAGGGAAGTGATCATGAATCAGGCACACTAAATGATGGTAAAATCCATATCGTACAAGAGTCAAATGACAAAAAAAAAACAGAGCATATATGGAAAATCGATGTTGGTGAACTTCAGTCTCCAAAGTAAAAGCTCTGGTGTTAAAGTTTTGCAGTTACTACAGGTTCCATTTTTCATAGCTACAATTCAAAACAGATCAGAAGATATTCAATATAACAACCATTAGTTTTGGAAGATAACTCTAATACTAATAAATATATGTAATGCAAGGTCTAGAACCGACTTAACTCTATATAAAAAATTAAGTATTAAATGTATTAACATAATATAAAAAAATCTAATTGGTGTGTAATTTCCACTATAAATTTCCAAATACAATATTCTAACTCCTCAACTTAAGTTTACCTTTACGACATAATAATTGTAGGCTTGTAGCCAAAAATTGCAAGGTAAGCCAAAAAAGTAACATGATTAACTATATAAAACAAAAAGGTTTATTCGCATCTATATTGACAGCAGCAAAGAATGAGTGATCATGATCAATTTTCATTGTGGAGACAGATCTTTGAAGGAGCCAAGTGTTGCCATTGCCTAGCGAAGATTATCAACATTTCTCAACCTGCACAATCACCGGCAAGTGGATGCAATTAAGGGCCAAGTGCTGAAAATGGGGTAAACTGGTAGTCATAAAGTGCTGGATGCACTTGTAACCAGGAAAAAGAACCGCTGCTGTTATACCCTTCACTGGTGCCTTGTTTTTCCTCCAGGAGACCATAGAAAGGAGCCTGCATGACTACTGTTATTTCGTTGGAGATGAAAAAGAATCCCAAATCCAAGCATTTGAGATACCCAAAGTAGCGTGTGTCGACATGTTCAACAGCAGATGCAAACAACATGCAGCTTTCATGTCTGTAAAGCCTTGCAAGGAGTATAACATCCAAATAAAAACAGTATTGCATACATGAACAGTTGACAATTGAAAAAGAAAAATGCAAGAACAGTTGTCGTGATCTTGCCCTCTATACGTAGCCTTCTTCTGCCGGTACCTTGAAGCAGCTCCATTGGTTGTACATGTCGATGATCTATTGCAACACAACAAAACAATGTCAGCAGTTACTCCACATTGAACATCTTGTCTGTATCCATCAGAGTTTCAGTAAATTAATCAAACCGTTCGTGTTTAATAGGCAACACATTGAACACCTTGTCCATATCCATCAGAGTTTCAGTCAATTCATCAAACCGTTCGATGTTTATTGAACTAAACTGCGGCCAAAATTGTACAATAGTGATTCGCTCCTCCGATGAATGAATCTGAACCTCACCTGCGGCCTTGGAGAGAGAATCGGCATATGTGGACTGACCGTGAACCCAAGCACATCAGCGCATGCAACTCCTAGACCCAAGTCTTCTGGGCGGCGCGAGGGATGCGATCGGACGGCGAGCCGCCTCAACAACCCCCTCCCGCCGGCAGGTAGCCACCTCGCCGTGTCCCGCGATGCCCAGGTTTGCTACACCGCGCTCTCCCGGCGCCTTGCAGCGGAACATAGGCCGTGATGGTCGAGTTGTGTTCTCGCCCGATCCTGGAGACCTTTGGTGCGACGACTGTCGAAGCAGAGCCGCTGGTAGCGGCCATCGACGCGAGTCGAGACGGAACCATGCAGGGAGCGGAGCTCTGGCAGTTGGCACGGGCTCTCGGAGGGGATCAGAACAACGGCGAGGCGACCTGTAGTAGGTACCCTAGGACAGATGCGCCGGCGATGGTGTATCCCAGGCCATGGAGCGGGGCAAGAGTGGATCATGGAGGTGAGGCTGAGACGTGAGATATGCTGCAACGAAGGTAAGATCCAAAAATTACTGTGTACTCCAGAGCAATTAGTGGGCAGTTTAATTGGGACGGGCGGGCGATGCGGGTGCGGTGGAAATTTTTCGTCCGCTCTGCGTGGTCTGCCAAAGGTAATTGCTAGGTGCACCCGAGGCATTAGATTACATCAATTATGGCTGTCGGATCTAATTAGTTGAGACGATCTGACGGTACGGCATAGTCTGTGTGCACAATGTGGGGTGGCTTTAGAAAAGAAAATGTTTGCTCTTTTAGTAGTAGTGTAGATATACTAAAGTAATATACGGTTCTAAAATAGAGACACCATATTAATTAAGCCACATCCTTCAAACTATTGGGACCATTAGATCCATAATTAATGGATATGATAAAAAGGGAAAATATTTGATACACGACTGTGGAAGGCCCGTTTGACACGGTGTACAGGTTTTCATAGAGACTTTACGTGTCAGACCTGGACTTCCAATGTTAAACAATCATGTTCACGTTTGGACTTTTTTTTTTTCCTTTGTGGGGGAGAGATTATACGTGTCAGACCGAAACTGCTATTCCTCGAGCGCTCGAGCGCTCGCCCGTTCCACGCGCAGCGAACACGTGGGTGGGTCCCATCCACGTTCTATCTTCTTCCTCCTCTTTCTTCCTCCTCTCCCCCCGATCTCCTCTCCGTTTTCTTCCTCCAGGCCGAGACGGCGCCGGCGACGCCGCGCGCAGCCGCGGCGGAGAAGGCCCCGTCGAGGATGGACTTATGTTGGGGGGTGGGGTGGGGGTGCTCGCCGGCGTTGAGATTTAGGGTGGGGGGATTTAGAGGGATGGCCGGCCGGGGCGGCGGCGGACCGGCGGAGGAGGCGGTTGGAGGAGGGCGAGGCGGCGAGGCGGACGCGGGAGCGCCGCCGACCGCGGGTGGCGGCGGCAGGCGGTTAGGCCGGCGACGGTGGCGGGAGGACCATGTTCCTCTTCCTCCTCGCGCGCACGTGCGGGTGGTCGGGAAGCGCGCGAGCGCTCGCGCGCTCGTAAGCTAGCATAGCCCGTGTCAGACTTGGACTTCCAATGTTAAACAATCAAGTTGATGTTTGGACTATTTTTTTTTCCTTTGCGGGAGTTCAGATCTGGATGTAGAATTCCCACCTAAACACTATAGTGGAGTATATCGGTAAAAAAAAAGATGCGGTGTTCCCAGGTTAAACAATCAAGTGGAGACTCCACCGTGGAGTACATCGGTCCAAAAACAAAGTGTATGCTACCCTAGCACGAAACTAGATACATTTTCTGGCACTAGTGAAAAACGGGGTTTTTCTCACTCGCGAGCACCCGTTTCGTCCTGGCTCGGCTACCACCCGGTTTAAAAGACTGCAGAGATGGGGCGGACGAGTAGGGCGCGTAGTGGGGGGGTCATTTGCCCCGGTTGGTGGCTCAACTGGGGCTAAAGGCCATCAATGAGTAGGGCGCGTGCGGCCGCGTAGTGGGAGGCTCTTTTGCCCCGGTTTATGGCTTCAACCGGGGCAAATGAGTCACACCTACATGAAAAGTTGTTTATTTATTTCTATATTGCTGTTTAGTTAATAATTTCAATTTTTATTAAGAAAACTAACCAAATAGATGGAAAATAAAAATTAATAGAAATTATTTTTCTTTAAATCCAATTATTTTCTATTTTTTATAAACAGTACCATGCCAGCGTTCTCCACTCCTTATGCCACTCACTTTTTGGTGTGGTGTGCTCACTTGTTTTTCCCTCATATGCATAAGAGGTGTTCGATGAAATGTCCGAGAGCACAATGTCATCTGAGCTCGCAGAAAACAAACATGTAATATTGCTAGACTATTGTGTAATAATGTATCAAACCTGCATGGTTCATGTAGTTGGATTAGTCCACCTCTGTTTTCCACATGTCGGGCGTGTGAACTGGAGGATTTGTAGATATATAGAACAAAACAAACGGTGTCGCCATCATACAACCCGATCGTGGCTCATGAGTGCATATATGCATATCGAAAGCAGGGTCGGACGTATGATGGCGAATCCGGATGATTTGTAGTCGGTCGATGAACTGAATGATGTATCAAACCTTTTGTCAAACCTTGAATGGGGGGGATGTAGAACAAAACAATCGGTATCGCCAGCATACAGCCCCACCGTGGCTCCTCGAGTGCATATATGCATATCAAATGCACGGTAGGACGTATGCTGGCGAATCCGATTGATTTGTATTCGGTGGATGAACTGAATGATGTATGAAGGGACTCCGAGAGGTTGGCTATATATAGGGTCCTCTGATTCACAAAGTGTTGTGCTAGGGTTTCGATCCAACGGTTAAGAAGCGCTCGAAAAAAACACCCCTGATCCAACGGCTAACAAACGCTCGAAACAAACACATCGTACCCCTGATCGAACGGCTGACAAGAGTTCGAAAGAAACACACCTCTGATCCAACGACTCACAAGCGCTTGAAAGAAGCACACGATCTGTGTGATTCTTTGTGATTGGTCCCAACGAAACCGTAACCCTTTAGTCCTGGTTGGTAAAACGGGCCGGGACTAAAGGGGTCTGTTTCTTCTCACTATATATATATATGTCTGCATGCATTGCCACCATTGGCATAAACACTTATAAACTCACCACTCTCCCATGGCTTCTACCGTACCCACTCTAACCTTTCTGCAGGCGGAGGCACTTTCCGTCTCGAACTACCCCTGCCCGCCCGGCTACAGCGTCCCCGCCGGCTGGATGCTGAGCGCCGGAGGAGTGCCGGTCCCTCCTGTCCCTCAAGGTGTGGCGCGTCGGACGGCCATCACGAACCACTACTACCACGAGCTCACGCCGGAGCAGCGGAGGAATCCCAGTTGGAATCCCGACTACCGCCCTACTTGGGACGCCTTCTTCATTAATCGGCGTGAGAGTGCGATCGCCAGGTACGAGGAGAACGGCCCGCCTCCTTCGAACTTCAACGAGGCCGGTCGTCAGCTGTGGTGGGGCGGCGGACGGACTCTTCAGAGCGTAATGAACTACATCAGGGACGGCGATAACCCCCACCTGCGCTACCCTCACGCCCACTCCTGGGGTCGTGATCCTCCGAGGGAGTCCAGAGCACCGTCCGACGATAGTGACGACGACGGTGGCGACTACGACGACTATGAGTCGAAGTATTATAGGCCTAGGCAAGAGTATGACTAGTAGATCAGATGCACTCTTGTCATTATGTATTGTCTTGTTTATTAGATCTATGCTCTCAGTTTAGGTTTAGATCCACTCTTGCCATTATGTAATGTGCCTTGTTTATCTATCGAAATGTACTCCCCCTCCCTAATGTGAGTCGTTGGATGAGGGGTGTGTTTCATTCTGGCGTCTGAATCCTACCAATCAGGAAGAATCACACGCTAGCGCGCCGCAGTTTCCCGAAATACAAATTCTTTTATTAAAAACAGAAAACAGACGAGGTTAGAGAGGGAGAGTTCAAACCAGATCGAGAGAATGACGAGCTTACAAAGGCCCTCGGGAATGCTTAACATGACGGCTGGACACGAGCCAAAGGACGATATCCGTGGTGCTTTGGCTTCAGGCCGGAAGATTGTCTCTTTCTATATAGAAGCCGAGCGAGAGGACAGATAAACAAGGATGCATCCGTCGTAGAACGGTTTGGTGCCGTGGAAGCCGTAGTGATGAAGCAGCAACTACAGATTAATGAGCTTACTAGCCGGGCCTCCCATACGCACACTAGTACATTCGAGGAAACAGAACCATCTCAACGCCGAAGCAACGTGGCTTCAACGGAGGTACCGCCTTCTGCTGCAGTTCTGCTTGTTGATGCCCCTCAACAGACGGAGGCCGTGGATGCAATCAAGGAGAAGACAAGCTGTGCGCTATACGTGTCGGTCTCAAACATATCCATCAAGGTGGCGGACGGCTACGCTTTACCTTGTGTAGAGGGAGCGACCTCGCATGGCCGTCCGGTTACACCTGGCTATGCTTGTGTTGGTGTTGATGATGTTCAGCCGGATTGGAGGATATTGTGGCTTGACATCCCCGGAGGTGACGGGGCAGAGACACTTGGAGAGGCAGTCAATTCCATCATTCAATGGAAAAATAGTGGCATAGTGTTTCCTCCACGCAGTCCACCGCCGCCACCACCGCCACCTTCTCCTAAACGCAGTCCACCGCCAACTCAAGCAGCTACTTCTCTGAAACGCAGTTCACCTCCGCCACCACCACCTTCTCCGAGACGCATTCCACCGCCGCCATCACCGCCACCTACTTCTCTGAGACACAGCCCAGCTCAATCATCGCCAGCACACGTCGACGCCATGGACGTCAGCAGCCCGAGTCCGAATCGATCTCCGATGCCTGAGCCGACTCCGCCGCCCACTAAGTCCACTAAGCGGAAGGCTGCTGCCTCTAAGTCTTCCCTGAAGAAGAAACCTCCTACGAAGAAGAAAGCCTGCCAGAAAAGTTGCCTTACCAAATGAATGACGAGGAGACCCACGACTGGGTGACTGCGGACACGAAACGTCAGATGGCTTCGTGGGGAAAGAGAACCCCGGAGCCGCCAAAGGAACCAATAGATTCGGCTGTAAAGAAGCACTTCAAGAATATGCTGGAGATGCCGTCCCAAGTTAAGATGAATCTTCCAACTGACTATGATCGCGGAGTAACGATGAGTTATTCCCAAGCCAAGAAGGCGGGGAGAACAATTCCCCAGCTCGGGAAGCAGTCAAAACAATCGGTCCCCCCGCTCAAGGTGTCGGACACTGTACATACTGCTCAAGTTGATCGGGAAGGAGTTGAGAGGTTTGCCAGAGACTGTGGTATAACAGTTGAGCAACTCCTATGCCAATCCGACAACTTCGAAAAGGCTGAATTGGCCTGTAAATATGAGTGTGGGAAGTCTCTCGTCAAACCTGATCAGCTCATCTCTACGACAGCATTGAAGCGCCAACTGCATACGTGGTATATCCAAAGCGCAAAAGAGGGGCTAGATAGCATGATGCTGAAAATTCGACAACAGGATTACTTCCGCGATGACTCGGTGTTTATTGATTTTGAAGATCTTTTTTTCTTCTATAATCTAGACGCTCTCGACAAATCGATCAGCAGCACCTATTGTCTGTAAGTATCTACCTCAGCTGGTTTGATCATTGCTTCTTATATATATTATATCCTCACTGCACGATATATATTATCCAGGATGAAGATTCTAGAATGTAATGGAAAGGGTGGCATTGGGTTCATTGACCCATATGTCGTCAATGATATCGTTTTAAAGAAACACGCTCAAGATACGGAGGATAACCTAGTTATGTTTTTGAGGAATCAATTTCACTGTAGTGAAATACTATTTCCTTACAGACATAAGTGAGTGTTACTGTCTTATGCATATTCCTTCACATTTCTATTTCGCTAAGTCGGTGTTAATTAAGTGTAATGGATGAGTTAATCGCATGTGCAGATTTCACTGGATTCTTTTCAACATTCACGTTGACAACGGAATAGTTGATCTCATGGACTCTATGGATAAAGGCCAAGAAGAGTACCATCCCATTAGGTCAATGCTTATAAAGTAAGTTCAATCGTTGTCACACTAAACCGTCCCCTTTTGTTCAATCATTATCGTACGATGACCCATAATTTTTTTTCCCGGACAGGGCTTGGAACCGGTTTAGGACGCAACAACCCAGTTTAACGGAGTTGAATATGAGATTTGACACACTCATCGTAAGTAGTACTTGCTACATTCACGCATCTCTCTTTAATTCCTTGATCATTATTTGACTCAATTATATTTCTCGTAAAGTGCCCTCAGTAGCCACAGGGAACAAATTTATGTGGCTTCTATGTCATGGAGAAAATAAGGATAATCGTGAATGAGCGGTTTGGAAGAAGAGTAAATATAAGGCTCTACGATCTCCAGACGGAGATACTACCGGCATACTATTTACAAGCACTTCAAGAGGAATTTGCGGGTTTTGTGCTGAAGGAGGTCATATCTGAAAATGGAAGATTACATTGTTAATTATAAACAATGATCTGCATGTAATGATCTTAATGTGTATAACTCTATTCGGATGTAATGATCTAATTGAGATCAGTGTAATTATATTTTGATGATATCAATGCATGCAATGATTTTTATGATGATTACTATCGATGTGCAAAAAATATGTTATTAACAGCCTCACCGAAAAAAACAGCACAGAAAAATAACCCCAAAAGAAACATGCCAAAGCTCTGCCGCGGTAGAGAAACACCCAAAACTCTGCCGCGGCAGGATACCTTTTGCCCCGGTTGCGCATGGGGCACGCCTTTTACCCCGGTTGGTAACCCCACCGGGGCATAAGGGGGGCCTTTAGCCCGGGTTTGCGGAACCCGGTTGGGCAGCCGGGGCATTAGGCTCTTCCCAACCGGGGCTAATGCCCTGTTCTGCACTAGTGTGGGTAAAGAAACTGTGAACGCTAACTGGCTAGGTACCGAGTAGTGGCAAGGATATAGTGTATTTTGCAAATAAAAATAAATATAAAAATATAAGTGTAAATCAATCAATACGCGTGTGCATAAATTTGTGAGTATACTAAGAAAGAATACAAGTGTAAATCAATAAATATGCATGTGTGCAGAATAATTCAGTATAAGAAACAACACCTTTATTTTACTACCATAGGACGCGGACATTCACAAGGAGTGTTTACAGAAGAGTAAAGCCAAAGAGTTTCGATATGGACGAAATTCGCTTCATAGATACAAATAGGTTAAGTCATCAACGATGTCCTCCCATGACGGTAGTCCCTCGACTGAAATAATATTCTTCCTTACTGTGACAGACTTGGAGTTAAACACGTAGAGTTTGATCGTTTGTAGATGTGGCCGTCATAGGAAACCCGTTGTGTCCATCCAATTAAATGTTAGTTCTCATGACAATTAGGTTTTTCACTTTAAAACAAATAATTCTAAACTTGGTTTTCTAAAAGATCCTACTTAATAATAGTATTATGGGTTCAAGTATGCAGCCATGATGCAAAACACTTCACACGGATATTTTTTTATTTGTATGAAAGATTTATTGGTACATATTCTGTCTTCCTTATGATTCCTGATGTAGCGAAATCAACTTAAATGTGCATGTCATTTCAATTACAAAACCAAAATTATGACTGATTATAAGATACCAACTATGCTATACAAGCCAATTAGTGTGTCGTGGTGGTGTCACGGCAGATGCCATAGGATGGCTAAAGTTGTGGGGACGATGGACGCTGGAGGCGCTCGGGGAGGGATCACGCGACGAGTAGCCGCGTGAAGTATGAAACAAGCACTGCAAACAACACGATCTACCCAGGTTCAGGGCCCTCGCGAGGAGGTAAAACCCCTACTCCTGCCTTTCTCTCTGTATATTAGTGTCTCGCCGAGTAGCCACAGTACAAATGTTCTTGCTGCCGAGTAGCCACTCTTCTCTCTACGTGATGAACTAGGTCAAGAATCTGAACCAAATCTGGGATCGGATCGTCGTCCCTCGCGCAGGAGGGGGCAGGGCACCTTATATACTCGGTGCCCAGCCGGATACAGCCAAATACAAACAGATGTCGACATAGTGTGCACACCGTCCTTCTTCCGAGCTTCCGCTGACAGCTTTGGCTTCTAAGTTTGTCCGGTGCGGAAAGTCGTTGGGCAAAACCAAGTAACCGGTCTGTTATCACTGCCACGAACACAGAGTAGGTCCCCCCTATCCTGTGACGCCCTGCTGCCATACTGTCGCTGTCAGGCACGCCGTCCTCAGATGAACAGTGCCGTGAACAGTGCCAAAGTACGGACCCGGGATACGCGGGATCCTGTGTCAGAACGGCTCCTTTGACTTCTGGCCCGAGTAGGATCCCGCCATTTCTACTCGGGCCAACTCTTCTACTCGGAGGAACATAACTTTCCTGATTCGCCCTTCTGGCCACCCATGTGTAGGACCGAGTAGCAGTCGACCGGGTAGCAAGTACCGGGTAGCCGGCTACTCGGCCAAACATCTCTTCTGATCTTGCCTTTAGCACTTGCCTTTACCCTACTCGGGGGTAACCCCCCGACAGCAGTCCCCGAAGCTGGTAGAGTCCCGCGAACTTGTTCACTGGGCCCTGCCAGCTTAAAACCAACCTTGTCAATATTGCCATTGAACCTTAGCATACCGAGTAGAACCTCCGAGTAGCCCTTGATTTTGTCTTGAGTTTCTTCTTTTCCGAATAGAACCAATTCTCTTCTCTGTATCCGAGTAAGAGGACTTTGTGAAATCTCGAATCGAAATCTCTGCGTGGCAGAGCACAATCCGGCTTTCCGCGGTGCAACTGGGCACGTGTCACGCGGACACGATCCCGACACCTCGGTGCCCGGGAACTGACAGGCGACGCGCCCGGTTTTCACGGAGTGGGCCCACTAGCCCGTTATGTCCCATCAAGCATAGTAATTGCCCACGATCGCGTCGTGGGATCAAATGCGGCCGTTACGCGCGCGTCCCGCGCTGTGTGCGTTTCTAACCGGCCCACACTTTCCACGCCGCACGATCTTGGCCACGATCGATCCCACTACCTCAACTCGTAACGGCAACCCGAGGGGCGGTATAAATACCCCCTCGGTAACTCCTTCTTCCTCTTCTGCTTTCACTTTCCCCTTGCCCCCTCGTTTCTCCGCTGCCGCAGAACTCCTCGCCGCCGCGCATCTCACCGCGCTGCTGCGAGTTTCTCCACCCAAAACCACCAATTTCCCAGCTAACTCCTCCTCCACCGTGATGGCTCGTGACGACGATGCCCGCGCCGGCTGGGCCGGATCTGAGGTCACCGCCGAGGAGTGCCAATGGCTGGTGAACACCCGGCGAGTTCCTCCCGGTGTTCGCTGCCGGCATCCTGGCAGCGAGCTCGTCCCCACTCCGCAGGAGGGCGAGCACGTCGTCTTCCTCGCGCACTTCGCGCGAGGATTCGGGCTCCCGGCCTCAGATTTCTTCCGCGCCTTTCTCAACCACTACGGCCTCCAGCCGCACCACCTCCCGCCAAACGCCATCGTCATGATCTCATACCATGCCGTAGTATGCGAGGCATTCCTAGGCGTACGGCCCACCTCGACGACCTGGTTCCGGTACTTCTTCTTTAGGAAGCAAAGCAAGGCTAGGAAAGATGGCGCGGAGAGCAGCCGCGGGATGACGGAGACTGGCAGCGCCATGATGGTGCAGCGCGGCGGGACCAACCACCCGCGGATCAAAGGTTTGGACTCTGTCCGCAACTGGCAGAGAACCTTCCTTTACGTGAAGAACATCCCCGTCGAGAAGGGAGCTGCCGTGGTGGATCAGATCAATCTGCCCAGGTGGGCCAACACTGCTCCTACCGGGCAGAACTGGAGGACCAAGCCGCCAGTGAATTCCGACATCAAGCAGATGGACGAGCGCCTTGTCGAGCTGATCGAGGAGGGGCTCAAGAGTGACGACCCCATCGCCTGCTGGATCTCCAGGCGGGTACTCCCGCTGCAGCGCCGCGCACATCTCATGTGCTACATGGGCGGCCGCCGAGATTGCACTCGGACGACCACGTTCGAGCTTAGCAACGCGGATGTGGCCGTCTGGGCGCGCTCCATCATGAGCACCGGCCTCAGGGACAGCTGGCAGTACGGCTTCGTGCCGTACAGCCGCACGAAGCCAATCCAGCGGGTTAGTATCTCTCTTCTCGTTTCCTGTGTATTATTCCCGAGTAGATAGCCCTCCTAGTTCAACATGCCTAGTATCCTCACTCTGTGCCGACTAGGACGTTTAGCAATATTCCTTAGGCTTTGTGTGCTTTGTGTTTGCACGCCCTGCCGAGTAGCACACTTAGCAGTATTCCTTAGGCTTTGTGTTCTTTGTGTTTGCACGCCCTGCCGAGTAGCACACTTAGCAGTATTCCTTAGGCTTTGTGTGCTTTGTGTTTGCACGCCCTGCCGAGTAGCACACCTTGATGCTACTCGACTAATCTGTGACACTTGCCCATGTTTCCAGGTTCTCGCTCGCCAGATCGCTGAAAGCCAGGAGCTCTTCGAGGCTAACTGGGAAGAGGACCGAAAGGAGGACGACGAGGTCTCCTTCGACACCGCGGATAGCCTCTGCATCCCTCATGCCGTCCAGCCGGGTAAGCACCACGTCGACACGTCCATTCGGGACTGGTCCGAAGACGACGACGAAGGTGATTAAGTTCACCTCTCTTGGTCGCGAGTAGCGCAACCCAATTTCCTCCTGTTTCCTAACTGTTTTCTTCTTCTCAACCCTACAGACGACGCTGATGCTGATGCTGGTGCTGAAGAGGAGGGCGAGGACGAGGGTGAGGACGAGGACGCCCTTACCGTCGATCCGCTTGCAGTCGCTGCTCCCGCCACTCGCAAGAGGGCAGGTAGCGGTGCTCAGGAGCCCCCCAGCAAGAAACCCAAGCAGGCCGTGAAGAAGGTTAGACAGGGGAGACGGCTTCCGCCTTCCCGTGGAGGGTAAGTAACTTTCTCCCGAGTTGCGCATCGCTGTTGCCGCTTTTTCTGAATTCCTTGCTATTGCTTCTCGGCTTCTTCTGTCCTTCTTTCTTTTCTGAATTCTCTCTTCTTTTCAGCGCCCCCTTGGATGCTAATGCTGCTGCCGCACCCATCAAGTCCAAGTCCAAGAAGAGATCCGCCATCGATGTAGATGCGCTCATCGAGCTTTCTGACGAGGATGAGATCGCAGCACGGGACAGGGCGCGTGCGCCCTCTCCTGTGAAAGGAGAAGATGAGGACGAGTTCCAGTACATGTACACTGATGCCCACGACGCCGAGCAGGAGCAGCAGTCCCGCGCAGAACGAGAAGCGCAGGACGCTGCTCACGACGAGAGACCGCTTTCTCCCCCAGCTGCCACAGCCGGGGAGAACACAGAACAAGACTCCGAGCAGCACGACCAGGCCGCCCTTGAGCGGCACAAAGAGAACCAAGAGCAGCCAGCAACAGGGGCTGCTGACCAAACTGACCCTGTGGCCCAGCCGCGGGTAGAGGGACAAGGAGATCAACTGCAAGACTCCGCTACCGGGTAGCGGGTTGAGACCACCGATGTGGAGCTGGATCTGCAGAGCCACGCGCAGCCGGATGCTGCGCTGGGTAGCGGGCCCTTGGTGCCGCCTACTCAGCAGGGCACTTCATCCACCGCACCGAGCTCCCCGCCGGTGAAGAAGACCAAGATTACAGCGAGCCTTCCAGTCAAGAAGGAGGCTGCCGAGAAGAAAGCCAAGATTACAGCGAGCCCTTCAGCCAAGAAGGAGGCTGCCGAGAAGAAGGCCGCCGACAAGAAAACCATTGAGAAGAAGGCTTCCGAAAAGAAGGCCTCTGAGAAGCAAATTGGCCAGCCTGACGCCAACGTTCGCAGGAATCCTCCTCGTGGCGCTGCACAAGACTCTGTCACGATGCCGCCGCCCCAACCAAATGTAAAACCTGTTGCCAAGGCCGGGCAGCTCATCATTGGCGATTCCGGCGTGGCCGCTGACGCAGCCGCTGGATCAAATTTGCCAGACCCGCCTTCCTATCCGCCTTACTTGGTGAAAATGAGCAAACAGCACAACATCCCGATAACGGCGGCCGAGAAGAAACTTGCTATCAGGAAAGGCAAACGGGCCACGGCTGTGGACTCCAAGCCGCCAGCCAGGAACAAGGACAGATCCCTCTCAATTTACTCGCGCGAGGTCCAGGAGGCCGAGGTGACGTCCAGGGGGCTCGAGGAGATGATTGACCGGGTAGACTTCATCGACGCCGAATGGAACAGCGACATCCTTGGCAACAAAACCTGGCACGGGTTGGCTTTGGGCGATCTGGATCATATGCGCATTGACTGGAACAAGGCGGACATGGGCTACAACCCCATGACCATCTCGTCTAAGACCAGCACACTTGCCGCCAAGCTGTTCGTCCACCGCAAGGCCGCAGAGGATATCGAATAAGCTTATGCAGTAAGTTTCGCTCACTCAATTCGAGTTGCATTTTTCTTCTCTTCTACTCTTCTCCTTCTTCTTATCCATCACCCAGTCCCCGAGATTCTGGCCGAGTAGACGGATACCCAACCGAGTTGCCGTCTTCTCGGGTTGAATCTTCACCATTTGTGTCTGATTCGTTTTCTTTCTGCTTCTCAGAATAGCCTCTTGAAGAGAACAAACTTGTTCCGGCGATTGCTCTGGAACCACAGCATCGCTAGAAGGCGCCTTGAGGCCCTCGAAATGGAGCGCAAGACTGATGAAGCGACGGAAAAGGAGGTCATGGATCGCACCCTCCAGATCTCCGAGATCGAAAGTAAGCTTTTAGCTACGCGGTTCCTGCGTTTTGTGTTTACGCCCGCTTCTGCTTTCTGCTGTAATCGATTCCTTTCTGCAGGCAAGTTTAAGACCTTGGCAGAGGAGCATGCGAACTGCCGCGTCTTTGTTGAGAGCGGTCAAACTACGATCAAAAGGCTGGAAGGTAAGTTGGTGTTTTTCTCGGCTTGTTTTCCTTCCTCCCATCTTTGCTACTCTGCTGATCGTGTTTTGCTCTTCACAGAAGACCACAAGAAATTTGTCGAGGAGCATCTCGACTGCCTCAAACCCGCCGAGGTGCAGCAGCAGTTGGCGAGCCAGGCTGTGGAGCTGAAGAAGGAGTACACCACCAAGTTGGAACCTCTCCAACTCCAACTGCGAACCGCTCTCCAAAAAGCCGTTGACATAGCTGCTGAGAAGAACAAGATAGTAGCCGAGAAGAAGAAGTTTCAGGCAACTGCCAAGGCCGAGAAGAGGGCTCTCGAGCTGGAGTGTGATACGCTGAGGAAGAGCAACTCGGATCTCATGCTCCAGCTTGCCCAGTTCCGGAGGGTGGAAGAAAGGCATGTTGCTGACGAGGAGTCATGGGAGAAGACGCTGCAGTCGCTACTTTGCGAGCTGAACAGTAAGTAGCCGCTTCCCTGCGCTTTGCTGTTCCTTTTGCTTATCTGCTGCCTGATTCGTTTCTCTTCTTTTTGATCTTTTTGATAGCTTTTTCAGAAATCTTCCCCGACCTAAGCTCGGCCTGCAAACCTGCTCTTTCAAAGGCCCAAGCAGCTCGCATCGAGAAGGGGCAGCCCATGGATACTAAAGCTTCAATTGAAGACTGCTTCACAAACATGCAGGGGCAGCTCCAGCGTCTGAGGGGCGTGGGCACCGATCTGGTGCGCACTGCCTTCAAGCTCAATGACTTGTTCTGGCCTCGGGACTCTGCGCCAGCAACCATTCGCGGACTTGTCGAGAAGCTGAATGGCGTCAAGGCCGAGCTGAAGAAGTGGCGAGCATCCGGAGCTAGAGCAGGCGCTGATATGCTGCTCCTCTTCGTCTGCAGCTGGTACGACAATCTGGATCTCAACCTTATCCTCGAGATGCGCCGGGATTCGAGGTGGGAGAAGGATACCGACTGCGTGGCTCGCCGCCAGTTGGTTGCGTACGAGATCGCATCCTACGCGGATACCGCGGGCTACATCGAAGGCGTCACCGATCCCGGCACGGATGTGGAGGGCGAGGGTGACGACGAGGATCAGGATGACGACGAGGAAGCCACTGAGTCCGAAGGCCTGAGCTGCTTCAACAGTGCTAGCGAGAAGACCGGGAAGGGGAAGGCCGCGGTCGTCGCAGATAGCGAAGATGAGGCCGAGAGCGAAAACATGACTATCGACACCGCGGCGCTCGAATTCGGCACTTCATCAGGTGCTGCCCTCGACGACACGGCGCTACTCCGCACCCAGACTGCTGCCTCCACCTCGGCAACGGACGTCATCTCGGTGGCCACGGCCACCTCTGATCAGGCTGCCACCAATCCAGAAGCTGATGCGGCGAGGACTGACGCCACCAACTCGGAAGCTGACACTGCCAAGGCTACCTCCGAGACTGATGCCGCCAGGACCAACACCGAAGCTGATGTCGCCAAGGCCAACATCGAGGATGCTGCTACCTCCACCTGATCACCTCCTGCAACTTTATCCTTAAAACTTTTATCAGATCCCCGGGATGCCGGGTGCAGATGTATCGAAATAATTATGTTTGTTGCTTGCTACTCAGTTTTATTCACGTTCGATATTTTTAACTTAATCAATTTGAGCAGCCTTGGCTTGATGCCGGGTTGCGTTATCATGCAAGTCCCCGAGTTGCATTTCTTATTCGCTCTACCTTTTTATCTCAGCTCTTACCCGCAACTTGTTGCTTTTTTGGTATCCGAGTCAGAAGAATTCAAAGTTGGAGTTGCAAATACTTAGCCACTTAGAAACACTCATAGTAACGCAGCCCACCACTTAGCCAAAAAGGAGTTAACAAAAAACAATAGTAAAAGACTCCCTACTCGGTTCCTGCACTTTTTCTTTCCTTAGTAAAAGACTCCCTAGTAGAAAAAGGAGTTTCGAGGAAGCATTCCTGAAGCACCACATTCCAGATAATCTATTCTCCAGATGAATCAAGTTCTATTCAGCTATACACCCTCGATACAAAACCTCTACCTTTACTTGAAAATGTTCCGGTGGTTTCCAAATTCCCTGACATCCTTCCAGAAGAGTTGCCGGGAATGCCTATCGTTTTGAACTTCCAGAAAAAACTATCCAAGGTGCACGATGTGTTTCACGTGTCACAAGAAGTGTCCGGACCTTTTCTTTTCTCAGTAGGAATCTCGGGGCGCGATTCCTTCAAGGGGGGCGTTTTGTAACATCCCAAGTCTGAAAAATAAGCCTTTAGAATGTTTGCTCTCTGTTATTTTATGTTTTGCATCATGGCATCATGTTGATTGCAATTGTTTTGTTTGTTTTCCATTTGTTATTCTCTGATTTGCTTTGTTTTCCAACTGTTTTCATTTGTTTTCCTTTGTTTTCTATTTGAATTTCAAACCAAAATTCAAACCTTTTGTTTCATCCTTGTGATGTTACAATTTCTAAAATGATATTTCAAAATAAAACAATTGTTTGATTCCATTAAAGTGTGATTCCAAAACTATTGTTTTATTCTATCAAAAATTCATTTAATATCAAACCCTTCTCAAATTCAATTATGTTTTTCTTCCAAACAACAACCATGTTGAAATTATGAAAATTGCAAAACAAATCAATCATTTGTTTCCATTAATCTATAAGGTTCAACCATTAAAATTATGGCTTTTAATAATTTAATTAATCCAAACTTAATTCAATTGTTATTTCAAATTCAAATCAAAAACATCAAACAGCACCATTTTCAAATTGTAAAAATAACCAAAACAAATGTGCTCATTTGTTTCCAATTAAAGTTATTTGGGTCACCCTATTTAAAATTTGGTTTCAATAATCATTTTAATACTCAAAATCATCCCACTTTGAATTAATTAACAAACAACAAGCTAATTTGAAAACTTTTGGAAAAACAAGTTAGCAGTTAGTTGCTAAGTCAAAAACTAACCTAACCATATTTTTTTCCAAATTATTACTAACCTAAAACCTACCTTTTTCTTCCAATTTGTTTTCTGCAAAAAAAAAAAATAGAACAAAATAATTAAAACCAGCACAAGGGAGAGAGGCCCAACCCTTTTCTTTCTACTCCCCCCAAGCCCACTTTCCCTGGCCCGATACCCTTTCCCCCCTTGTCGTCTTCTTCCTCCCTCTGTACGATCACCTCAGCAGCCACACGATCATCCTCCCCCTCCACCGATGGCTTGCCGTACCAAGCCCTTCCCCCATAAGACCACCTCCCCTCTCACCTCGCCCTAACCTAACCCTAGACCTCATCCTCCACGCCGCCATCCTCTTCCTCTCTCTTCCTTCCCTGCAACCTTCACCTCCTCTGAATTCTTCTGTAGACTGAAACCCACCCGAAATACCTCCTCCTCCTCCGTTGATCGCCGGAGATCCGGCCACCCTTCGGCCGTTTTAGACGTGGGAATGGAACCCCTAGGGCTCCATCTCCCTCCTCCACCCCTCGGCTTGGGCCGAGGAGCCCCGGAGCTCCGCCGCCGTCCGTGGTCTCGCCGGCCGCTGCACTGCCTCCTCCGCCTGCTGTCCGCCCCGACCGCCTCCTGCCTGCCAAAGGTGAGGCCGCCCCCATCGACCTCCTCCCTCTACTCCCTCTATCTCCCTCCCCTCGCAGCTCCCCCACGCCGCAGCACCCCTCCGGCCACAGTGAGCGAGCTACCGGTGACCGTCCTCGTCGATCTACCCGCTCGGGTTCAGTTAGCAAACTGAAAAAATTCAGTTACAGCGCTCAGCCACACCTCTTATTCCCCGCTGCTCCCATCCTATCAACACGCAGAGAAGCACCCCACTGGTTCTGTCCCCCCAGCGCAAGCAGGAGGTGGGGGTTCGATTCCCCCCTGCCACATTAAACCCAAAACTTTTTCTCCTTTTTGTTTTGTCACAGAAACTTCCAATAATCACAACCAAGCCCCTGTATCTTTAATTCTAGCCCCTGGAAAATATTTTCTAAGTCCCTAGCAGCTAAAAAATGGCAGATTTGCACCAAATCTTGTAAATTGCATAAGAAAATCATTTTAACTCCAATTTTAACTTTTTAAATATGTTTTCTGTCCCAAATTAAATGCTCTATCCAAATATAAAATTTGTTTACTGTTTTGAATATTTTAAATTGGTGCAATATTTGAAAACTTGTTAAATTCACTTAAACTTGCAAAAATCATAACTTGGGCATAAAAATTCCAAATTCCACAAACTAAATATGTTTTCCAATCAACTTTTCATGTACTTTCCAAATATAAATTTTGTTTGCTGTTTTGAATAATTTAAATTGCTGAAAACAACTGTTTCTTGTTTATTGCATTTAAAATTGCCAAAATAATAACTTGCTCATTTTAAATCCAATTTCAACAAATGAAATATGTTTTCCATGCAAAATTAAACCACCTTTCCAAATATAAAATTTGTTTCCTGTTTTGAATAATGAAAATTGGTTAAATGATTTAAATCTTGTTTAATTCATTTAATATTGTTAAATTCATAACTTGATCAACTAAAATTCTTTTGGGACATATAAAATATGTTTTCCAACCATAAAAGTATAAACTTTTGAAATATGAATTTGGTTTAATGCTTTGGACAATTAAAAATTCAAATAAGTTCATGTTTGAATTAAATTCATTTAATTCTTGCTTAAACTTGCTTAATTCATAAGTAATTTATTTGAAATCCTTTTTCAACAAGTGAAACATGTATTCCAACTAAAATCTTGTTTTCTTTTCAAATATAAACTTTGTTATCTATTTTGAACAAATTAAAGTGGTGAAAACAACAAATGCTTGAGTGACACCTTTAAGGAACCAAAACTTCCTAACTTAATAACTGAAATTCCAAACTTGTTAAACCTTATTTCCATTTGGTTCTATTGTTGTTATTTTTCTGTTTTCCTCATCCATGCATCATGCTAATCCACTTTCACATGTTGCTTAGTTGTAAAACAATTAATTCAACCATAATTCATGGGCTTTCCATATGCAATCCAATTGCATGTGGGTCCATTTAATCATGTTGTTATCTTGTCAACTAGTTTATTTCTATGCATCAATTAAACTATCATGCATCATCCCATGTTTGTGCACTATGCCATGTTATTGATTGTTTATCTTTCTGCATTGTTTGTTTGCTTCTTCTCGGATACACGACGACGTTGAGACCGACGATCCTTACGACACCCCTTCTAAGGAGTTAGCTCAGTACCAGGCTACTGGGTTTGCAGGCAAGTTATCACTCACATGAACCATTGTGTTCCTTTCAACCTTGGTTACCGATACTTTTCGTTGTCTATTTCTGCTAGCCATAGTAGTAGTTGTTTCTGTTACGAACCTATCACATGTATCCTTTAACCCTGATATTGCCTCACCTCCATACCTATAACCTTTTGTTTGAGCCCGTGTCTTACTAGCATGCTTAGGTTGTTTTGCTCGAGTCTGTTACCCGTTACTTTCTGTTATCTATTCCTATTATGTTCTGGGGGCTCGATGTTTAATCAATCAATCATGCTAATGTTATTGTTAAATAATAATTTGATGATAAGGCACCGGCAGGAGGCCCTTGTGGTTTTGAGGCCTGCTAGTGTCGACCCTAATAGGAAAAGGGTCTTGTCTACTGATCCATGATGAGCGCACTAACCGCATGTGGGAAGCGAGTATGGGCGCCCCCCTCAATTTGATTCGATTCGCATCTCGTCCAAATCGCCTCATGTAGTTCGGGTTTTCCATTTGCTGCATGCATGATCTTGCGAGCCCTTGGTACCCGGGTGGAACTTTCGTAGTCGGCATATAGGGGGACACGTTCTTAGAGAGCTATGAGGGTCCATTTTCTTCTGGGCTCGATTAGCCGTGCGCCCAAGGTGCTTTGGGCTTGATGCGAAGAAGAGTTGAGTTGTGTTGAGTGCCCCGCTTGGTGGAAGGGCCTTTCCATCTGGCGGGTTATTCATACGTGTACGGCCAAATTGGTGCAACCCTGCAGGGATAATCTTCTCGAGAAGCCGTGTTTTCCGCGGTTATGGATTACTTGGTGAAAGTACTGGCTAACAAGTACTCAGGACAACTTAAACCTAATGATTAACAACCTTACACCCAATGATTAACAACTTGACTAGTAATAGGCTTATTGACACAATAATATGAACCATCATTAATCCAACTGTGTGAGTTATCCTCGGATTGCTTCTTTGGATAAGGGGCGAGATCCAGGATGGGTTTGCTTGAAGTTATCTTTCAGTTGGTTACAATACTCGATCTTATCTTCTTTCTGTTAGCCGGAAGTGATAGAATCTCTGTAGTTGGTTAGAGCAGCCAGTTGCAGCATCTTTTATATCCCCTTTCTTCCATTGAACCCAAAGCATCTGTGCTTGGTGTTGACGGGTTACACTTTGGTGAACTGTGAGTCTTGCTTGCAGTACGTTTATGTACTGACCCCTTTGGGGCTGTGGTTTCCGCAGACCTACGTTTCCGAGGATCTACACAGTGGCCACTACGTGGAGTATGACGAGACAACTGACGAGTAGATAGCGGACCCGGGCAGGATCCGAGACTTCGTGGATGGGCTCCGTCTTTTCGTTTCCGGCCTCTTAGGCCTATTTGGTTCTTGTCTGTACTCAGACATGTTGAATGCTTCCGCTGTGATGTAATGATGAATTGTTGGGACATGAGTCCTCTGGATGATTGTATTTGCTATCTCTGCTCTAATGAGAGCTATTTGCAACTTATTTCAATCTTTTGTGTCGTAGAGATCTGTTGTGATATCACTTGTTCAAACGCCGTTGACGTACCATGTGTGTATGGTTGAAGTACGTCAATGGAAGTATCCTGATTTCTATGGGATAGTTTACGTCGACGCTGAACAGATAGGGGTTGGTTGTCACACATACGTGTGTTGGCCTACTCGTAAGAGGACGCGGGTGCCGGTAAGCCCCGTAATCCAATCTACTACTGTTCAACGGAACGGCGAGTATCCTCTAGAAGTCCGGGTGCGACAAATGGTATCAGAGCCTGTCTGCCTGTAGGATCCCTTTTTACTGGTCGCAGTTGAGTCTAGAAACTATTTTGTAGCTATATAGGAAAAATGAAACGTGAGAGTAGGAATTCTGTTCTTTTATTTCTTTCCCCACCCACCCTCCCTTTTCTGGTAAGGAAGTGCAACGTTGTTTTCCTTTCTCATCTAAACTTTCAAGTTAGGATTTCACGTATCCTGGTTTCTCTAGGATGGTTATATCTACTAGAACATAGGAATGGAGGTGGTTGTGACATGATTTATCATGTTGCCTACTCACGATTGAGAACGGAGGCGTGTAAGCCCCGGAAGCAGATCCTCTATTCCTTAAGCAGTAGATACTGATCCTTTAGAAGCCCGGATGGGTTTTCCGTAGTACCTCAGGAGTTTTGTTCTCGTTTTCCCCGATGTTGATATCCTGTTCTTCTCAACATCCTTTTCGTCCGTTGAAACCTTGTTGTTGTTTTCCATTTCAGTTCTTATACCGGCGTCTAATCAAAACTTCCCAAATATCAAGTCTATCTGGCCAGAAAGGTTGTTGCTGTTGTTGTTGTTGATGATTCCAGGCTATGAGAGCTGGCATTCCTATCACCTGGGGTTGTTTCGAGGAAGCATTCGTGAAGCACCACATTCCAGATAATCTATTCTCCAGATGAATCAAGTTCTATTCAGCTATACACCCTCGATACAAAACCTCTACCTTTACTTGAAAATGTTCCGGTGGTTTCCAAATTCCCTGACATCCTTCCAGAAGAGTTGCCAGGAATGCCTATCGTATTGAACTTCCAGAAAAAACTATCCAAGGTGCACGATGTGTTTCACGTGTCACAAGAAGTGTCCGGACCTTTTCTTTTCTGAGTAGGAATCTCGGGGCGCGATTCCTTCAAGGGGGAGGGGGCGTTTTGTAACATCCCAAGTCTGAAAAATAAGCCTTTAGAATGTTTGCTCTCTGTTATTTTATGTTTTGCATCATGGCATCATGTTGATTGCAATTGTTTTGTTTGTTTTCCATTTGTTATTCTCTGTTTTGCTTTGTTTTCCAACTGTTTTCCTTTGTTTTCTATTTGAATTTCAAACCAAAATTCAAACCTTTTGTTTCATCCTTGTGATGTTACAATTTCTAAAATGATATTTCAAAATAAAACAATTGTTTGATTCCATTAAAGTGTGATTCCAAAACTATTGTTTTGTTCTATCAAAAATTCATTTAATATCAAACCCTTCTCAAATTCAATTATGTTTTTCTTCCAAACAACAACCATGTTGAAATTATGAAAATTGCAAAACAAATCAATCATTTGTTTCATTAATCTATAAGGTTCAACCATTAAAATTATGGCTTTTAATAATTTAATTAATCCAAACATAATTCAATTGTTATTTCAAATTCAAATCAAAAACATCAAACAGCACCATTTTCAAATTGTAAAAATAACCAAAACAAATGTGCTCATTTGTTTCCAATTAAAGTTATTTGGGTCACCCTATTTAAAATTTGGTTTCAATAATCATTTTAATACTCAAAATCATCCCACTTTGAATTAATTAACAAACAGCAAGCTAATTTGAAAACTTTTGGAAAAACAAGTTAGCAGTTAGTTGCTAAGTCAAAAACTAACCTAACCATATTTTTTTCCAAATTTTTACTAACCTAAAACCTACCTTTTTCTTCCAATTTGTTTTCTGCAAAAAAAAAATAGAACAAAATAATTAAAACCAGCACAAGGGAGAGAGGCCCAACCCTTTTCTTTCTACTCCCCCCCAAGCCCACTTTCCCTGGCCCGATACCCTTTCCCCCCTTGTCGTCTTCTTCCTCCCTCTGTACGATCACCTCAGCAGCCACACGATCATCCTCCCCCTCCACCGATGGCTTGCCGTACCAAGCCCTTCCCCCATAAGACCACCTCCCCTCTCACCTCGCCCTAACCTAACCCTAGACCTCATCCTCCACGCCGCCATCCTCATCCTCTCTCTTCCTTCCCTGCAACCTTCACCTCCTCTGAATTCTTCTGTAGACTGAAACCCACCCGAAATACCTCCTCCTCCTCCGTTGATCGCCGGAGATCCGGCCACCCTCCGGCCGTTTTAGACGTGGGAATGGAACCCTAGGGCTCCATCTCCCTCCTCCACCCCTCGGCTTGGGCCGAGGAGCCCCGGAGCTCCGCCGCCGTCCGTGGTCTCGCCGGCCGCTGCACTGCCTCCTCCGCCTGCTGTCCGCCCCGACCGCTTCCTGCCTGCCCAAGGTGAGGCCGCCCCCATCGACCTCCTCCCTCTACTCCCTCTATCTCCCTCCCCTCGCAGCTCCCCCACGCCGCAGCACCCCTCCGGCCACCGCGAGCGAGCTACCGGTGACCGTCCTCGTCGATCTGCCCGCTCGGGTTCAGTTAGCAAACTGAAAAAAATTCAGTTACAGCGCTCAGCCACACCTCTTATTCCCCGCTGCTCCCATCCTATCAACACGCAGAGAAGCACCCCACTGGTTCTGTCCCCCCAGCGCAAGCAGGAGGTGGGGGGTTCGATTCCCCCCTCCCACATTAAACCCAAAACTTTTTCTCCTTTTTGTTTTGTCACAGAAACTTCCAGTAATCACAACCAAGCCCCTGTATCTTTAATTCTAGCCCCTGGAAAATATTTTCTAAGTCCCTAGCAGCTAAAAAATGGTAGATTTGCACCAAATTTTGTAAATTGCATAAGAAAATCATTTTAACTCCAATTTTAACTTTTTAAATATGTTTTCTGTCCCTAATTAAATGCTCTATCCAAATATAAAATTTGTTTACTGTTTTGAATATTTTAAATTGGTGCAATATTTGAAAACTTGTTAAATTCACTTAAACTTGCAAAAATCATAACTTGGGCATAAAAATTCCAAATTCCACAAACTAAATATGTTTTCCAATCAACTTTTCATGTACTATCCAAATATAAATTTTATTTGCTGTTTTCAATAATTTAAATTGCTGAAAACAACTGTTTCTTGTTTATTGCATTTAAAATTGCCAAAATAATAACTAGCTCATTTTAAATCCAATTTCAACAAATGAAATATGTTTTCCATGCAAAATTAAACCACCTTTCCAAATATAAAATTTGTTTCCTGTTTTGAATAATGAAAATTGGTTAAATGATTTAAATCTTGTTTAATTCATTTAATATTGTTAAATTCATAACTTGATCAACTAAAATTCTTTTGGGACATTTAAAATATGTTTTCCAACCATAAAAGTATAAACTTTTGAAATATGAATTTGGTTTAATGCTTTGGACAATTAAAAATTCAAATAAGTTCATGTTTGAATTAAATTCATTTAATTCTTGCTTAAACTTGCTTAATTCATAAGTAATTTATTTGAAATCCTTTTTCAACAAGTGAAACATGTATTCCAACTAAAATCTTGTTTTCTTTTCAAATATAAACTTTGTTATCTATTTTTAACAAATTAAAGTGGTGAAAACAACAAATGCTTGAGTAACACCTTTAAAGAACCAAAACTTCCTAACTTAATAACTGAAATTCCAAACTTGTTAAACCTTATTTCCATTTGGTTCTATTGTTGTTATTTTTCTGTTTTCCTCATCCATGCATCATGCTAATCCACTTTCACATGTTGCTTAGTTGTAAAACAATTAATTCAACCATAATTCATGGGCTTTCCATATGCAATCCAATTGCATGTGGGTCCATTTAATCATGTTGTTATCTTGTCAACTAGTTTATTTCTATGCATCAATTAAACTATCATGCATCATCCCATGTTTGTGCACTATGCCATGTTATTGATTGTTTATCTTTCTGCATTGTTTGTTTGCTTCTTCTCGGATACACGACGACGTTGAGACCGACGATCCTTACGACACCCCTTCTAAGGAGTTAGCTCAGTACCAGGCTACTGGGTTTGCAGGCAAGTTATCACTCACATGAACCATTGTGTTCCTTTCAACCTTGGTTACCGATACTTTTCGTTGTCTATTTCTGCTATCCATAGTAGTAGTTGTTTCTGTTACGAACCTATCACATGTATCCTTTAACCCTGATATTGCCTCACCTCCATACCTATAACCTTTTGTTTGAGCCCGTGTCTTACTAGCATGCTTAGGTTGTTTTGCTCGAGTCTGTTACCCGTTACTTTCTGTTATCTATTCCTATTATGTTCTGGGGGCTCGATGTTTAATCAATCAATCATGCTAATGTTATTGTTAAATAATAATTTGATGATAAGGCACCGGCAGGAGGCCCTTGTGGTTTTGAGGCCTGCTAGTGTCGACCCTAATAGGAAAAGGGTCTTGTCTACTGATCCATGATGAGCGCACTAACCGCATGTGGGAAGCGAGTATGGGCGCCCCCCTCAATTTGATTCGATTCGCATCTCGTCCAAATCGCCTCATGTAGTTCGGGTTTTCCATTTGCTGCATGCATGATCTTGCGAGCCATTGGTACCCGGGTGGAACTTTCGTAGTCGGCATATAGGGGGACACGTTCTTAGAGTGCTATGAGGGTCCATTTTCTTCTAGGCTCGATTAGCCGCGCGCCCAAGGTGCTTTGGGCTTGATGCGAAGAAGAGTTGAGTTGTGTTGAGTGCCCCGCTTGGTGGAAGGGCCTTTCCATCTGGCGGGTTATTCATACGTGTACGGCCAAATTGGTGCAACCCTGCAGGGATAATCTTCTCGAGAAGCCGTGTTTTCCGCGGTTATGGATTACTTGGTGAAAGTACTGGCTAACAAGTACTCAGGACAACTTAAACCTAATGATTAACAACCGTACACCCAATGATTAACAACTTGACTAGTAATAGGCTTATTGACACAATAATATGAACCATCATTAATCCAACTGTGTGAGTTATCCTCGGATTGCTTCTTTGGATAAGGGGCGAGATCCAGGATGGGTTTGCTTGAAGTTATCTTTCAGTTGGTTACAATACTCGATCTTATCTTCTTTCTGTTAGCCGGAAGTGATAGAATCTCTGTAGTTGGTTAGAGCAGCCAGTTGCAGCATCTTTTATATCCCCTTTCTTCCGTTGAACCCAAAGCATCTGTGCTTGGTGTTGACGGGTTACACTTTGGTGAACTGTGAGTCTTGCTTGCAGTACGTTTATGTACTGACCCCTTTGGGGCTGTGGTTTCCGCAGACCTACGTTTCCGAGGATCTACACGGTGGCCACTACGTGGAGTATGACGAGACAGCTGACGAGTAGATAGCGGACCCGGGCAGGATCCGAGACTTCGTGGATGGGCTCCGTCTTTTCGTTTCCGGCCTCTTAGGCCTATTTGGTTCTTGTCTGTACTCAGACATGTTGAATGCTTCTGCTGTGATGTAATGATGAATTGTTGGGACATGAGTCCTCTGGATGATTCTATTTGCTATCTCTGCTCTAATGAGAGCTATTTGCAACTTATTTCAATCTTTTGTGTCATAGAGATCTGTTGTGATATCACTTGTTCAAACGCCGTTGACGTACCATGTGTGTATGGTTGAAGTACGTCAATGGAAGTATCCTGATTTCTATGGGATAGTTTACGTCGACGCTGAACAGATAGGGGTTGGTTGTCACACATACGTGTGTTGGCCTACTCGTAAGAGGACGCGGGTGCCGGTAAGCCCCGTAATCCAATCTACTACTGTTCAACGGAACGGCGAGTATCCTCTAGAAGTCCGGGTGCGACAACGAGATAATAGGCATCATTGTGCAGCGCTTTGCTCACAATGAAAGGCCCTTCCCATGGAGGAGACAACTTGTGCATCCCGGCTGTGCGTTGCACAAGCCTAAGGACCATGTCTCCTTCTCGGAAGACCCTTGGGTTCACCTTTCGGCTATGATAACGCCGCAGGTTTTGCTGGTAGATAGCTGAACGTGACAGAGTAAGCTCTCTTGCTTCTTCGAGCAGGTCAACGTCATCTTCTCGAGCTTCTCTCGCCTCCACCTCAGTGTAGAGGGTTACTCGGGGGGAGTCATGCTCTAGGTCTATTGGTAACACGGCCTCAGCCCCGTATACCAAGAAGAATGGCGTGTAGCCGGTTGACCGGTTAGGTGTAGTCCTTAGACTCCACAACACCGCTGGCAACTCGTCTAGCCAACACCCAGGTGTTTTCAGCAACGGCTCAATCAGCCTTGGCTTTATGCCTGCTAGCACCATGCCGTTTGCTCTTTCCACCTGTCCATTGGACGCGGGATGCGCAACAGACGCGACATCTAGTCGGATGTGCTTATCTCTGCAGAACCGCACCATTGCTCCCTCAGCAAAATTTGTACCGTTATCCGTGATGATGTTGTGCGGATAGCCGTATCTCAGGATCACATCCTTTAAGAATTTCACGGCCGTAGCTCCATCGCACTTCCGAATAGGCTTCACTTCAATCCACTTGGTGAACTTGTCCACCATGACTAAGATGTGAGTCATGTTGCCTCTAGCCGGCTTGAAGGGACCAACCATGTCCAAACACCATACAGCAAACGGCCAAGTGATGGGAATGGTTTTCAACTCGGAAGCCGGCATGTGGATCTTACTCGCGAACATCTGACAGCCGTTGCACTTCCTCACGATGTCTTCAGCTTGCTGCAGAGCTGTGAGCCAGTAGAAGCCATGCCGAAAAGCCTTCTTGACCAATGCCCGAGAAGAGGCGTGGTGCCCGCATTCTCCTTGGTGTATCTCCAACAGAATTTCTCCTCCTTCTTCTGGGTCCACACAGCGTTGCAGCATGCCGGTGGCACTTCTCTTGTGCAACACATCTCTGAATATGGTGTAGCCCTTGGATCTTCTCTGAATCTGCCTTGCGATCACCTCATCTTCTGGCAGAGTGCCGTCCTTTAGAAAGGATAATATGGGCATGGCCCAACTCGGTGTCTCCCGTGTAGAAAACACTGGTTCGTCCACTTCCATCGGGATAGGCACCTCTGGCTGCTCTTTAGGGTTGGGAGCACTTCTCTGAAGCCATGAACGATTGGCAAGGACCTCCTCAATGAATGCGACAGTCCCCGGGTTGAGGACAACAGTCCCCGAGTAGGGAGTGGCAGTCCCCGAGTAAGGAGTGGCAGTCCCCGGGTTCTCTGTTGCATTCTCCCAGTCAATCTCCATGTGAACGGATTCTTCACTTGGCAGAGAAGGAACAAATATGGATTCCGAGTTGGGAGATGGCTTGATGGATGGCTTCCTCAAGTGCTCCAAGGCAATCCCCGCCGGGATGGACTGCCGATAAGATCCCAACTTGGACAGCTCGTCTGCTGCTTTATTCTCTGCCCGGTGAATATGCTGGAACTCGCAGCCTTCGAAGAATCCAGTCATAGACTGTACCAGGAAGCGATATGATGCCATGTTGGCATCGAGAGCATCCCAAGTGCCAGAGACTTGCTGCACCACCAGATCTGAATCTCCATAGCATATAATGCGCTGCACGCCAACCTCCTTGGCTACTCGCAAGCCGTGCACCACGGCCTCGTACTCTGCAACATTGTTGGACGCCTTGAAATGAATCTGCAGCACGTACTTGAGCTGATCTCGTTTGGGTGACGTAAGCACTACGCCAGCACCAAGGCCTTCCTTCACCTTCGAGCCATCAAAGTGCATCTTCCAGTAATTGGAAACTGGAGCAGGAGGTTCGTACTGTACCTCAGCCCAATCCACCAGAAACTCCGCCAGAATCTGAGACTTGATGGCTTCTCTTCTCGCATACGCGGGAGCGTACGCGGCCAGCTCAATTGCCCACTTGGCTACTCTGCCACTCGCTTCCTTGTTGCCCATGATATCCGAGATGGGAGCAGAGCTCACAACCGTGATGGGGTGCTCTTGGAAATAATGCTTCAGTTTCTTGGCGCCCAGGTACACGTCGTAGGTCATCTTCTGGTAATGCGGGTAGTTCTGCTTGGAGCTGGACATCACTTCGCTGAGGTAGTATACTGGGCGCTGCACACTTTTGCCTTCCTCTTCTCGTTCCACCACAATCACCACACTGACCACTCGGTTGGTAGCAGCAATGTACAACAGCATTGGCTCTTTGGGTAGCGGACTAGCCAAGATGGGAGCGCTACCCAGCATTGCATTCAGCTCATTGAATGCCACATCCGCTTGCGGAGTCCAGACGAACTTGTCACTTTTCTTCATCAGCTGGTACAGAGGCAGGGCCTTCTCGCCCATTCGGCCCAGAAAACGACTCAGAGATGCCAAGCAACCAGTGAATTTTTGCACATCCTTCAGGGATCTCGGCAAAGACATGCTCTCGATAGCTTTTATCTTTGAAGGATTGGCTTCAATGCCCCGACTAGACACCAAGAAGCCGAGTAACTTGCCAGCCGGAACGCCAAAGGTGCATTTACTCGGATTCAGCTTCATCTTATATTTGCGCAAATTGGCAAAGGTTTCCTCGAGATCGGCAAGCAGAGTTTGTGTTTTATTCGTTTTGATGACAATGTCATCTACGTACACCTGCACATTCTTGCCGAGCTGGTTGTGCAAGCATTTCTGCATGCACCGCTGATAAGTAGCACCCGCATTCCACAACCCGAAACACATGACACGATAGCAATAAGCCCCGTACGGGGTAATGAAGGTAGTCTTTATTTGATCAGCAGGATTGAGAGCTATCTGGTGAAAACCAGAGTAGGCATCTATGAAAGACAGCAGTTCACAACCAGCAGTGGAATCGATCACCTGATCGATGCGAGGTAGCGGAAAAGGATCCTTGGGGCATGATTTGTTCAAGTCGGTGTAGTCGACACACATGCGCCATGCAGTAGCAGCCTTGGGATCCTCCTTCTTCTTCTCGACCATGACCGTGTTGGCTAGCCAATCCGGATGCAGCACCTCCATGATGAAATTGCTTATCAGCAGCTTGGTGATCTTGTCACCAATGGCCTTCCTTCTCTCATCTCCGAAACGGCGCATAGCCTGCTTCACTGGTTTGGCGTCGGGACGCACATGTAACGAGTGCTCAACCAACTCCCTCGGGACTCCTGGTAAATCTTCATTGGACAAGGCGAACACGTCCCGATTCTCACGGAGGAAGTGGATGAGCTCGCTTTCCTATTTCTCCGCCAACCCGGAGCCAATGATGGCTACGCGGTCGGGGAACTCAGGGTCGACCTGGACCTTCTTTGTCTCTTGAGACGCCTGGAACGCGGTCCCGTGCTGGGTACTCGGCACGCCCTGCGCACCAGCTTGCGCGGATTGCTCCATAGCCACCACCTCGTACATCTTTTTCTTCTCGGCAGCAATCACCATGGACTCCGCCAACTGAGAACCAGCAGAGGCACACTCCATGGACTTCTTGTAATCACCAGCGATGGTAATCACGCCATTGGGACCAGGGATCTTCATCTTCAGATATGCAGTGTGGGTAGAGGCCATGAACTTGCTCAGAGCAGGCCTGCCGAGTAGGGCATGGTAGGGGCTCTGGTGATCAACCACCTCGAACTGCAGGCTCTCTGTGCGGCAGTTCTCCCTGGTGCCGAATAGCACATCTATCCACACTCGGCCAATCGGGTTGCACGAGACTCCCGGCACAATGCCATGGAAGGTGGTCTTGCTAGGTAGCACCATGTTCTCGGCCAGACCAAGCTTCTCGAGTGTGTCTCTGTACACAATGTTGATGCTGCTGCCGTTGTCGATCAGCACCTTGCTGAACCTCACATTCTTCTCGGGACCCAAGAAGGTAGGATCCAGCACCAAAGCGTAGCTACCCGGGTTGGGCATCACCTTGGGATGATCTACTCGGGACCACGTGATCTCTTGGTTGCACCAATGCATGTAGTGAGGGACAGCAGGGATCACAGCATTGACCTCCATGGCACGCCTGTGCTGTGACTGCTTGTCGACAGGCTCAGAAGTGAAGATCATATAGCTCTCGTGGTGTTCTTGGTACTGGTTGCGGCCTCTACCCTCATTGTTGCCGTTGTTGTTGCCCTGGTAGTTGTTGTTGCCTCTGTTGTTGTTGCGGTTGTGGTTGTTGTTGTTGCTGCGGTAGCCCTCATTGTTGAAGTGACGGTTGGCTCCTAAAGCCACTTGGTTCACGTTTTCTCTTCTCGGAAACACTGGAGGCCGAGCTGCGGGTGCGCGAGCAGGCTGCACATTGGCATTTGCAGCTGGTATAGAGGAAGGAGGAGGCAAGCCTTCATTCCTGATCAGATCCCACCACTCGCATTGTCGGGTAGTGTGGTTAGCAGGCCTCGAGGGGTGCTGAGTATGGAAACTGCATGGGCCATCCCTCATGTCGTCGAAGACGAACTTCCTTGTTGGTTCCGAGTTGCCGCTACCCGACTGAGGAGCGCGGTATGGTTTCTTGTTGCCTTGGCCCTGGTTCTGGTTCTGCCCGTAGGCTCCAGCAGGTTTTTGCCTTTGGCTGCTCCCAGCTCCAACAGCCACTACATTCACCTCCTCAGGGTCATACCGAGTATCTATTCGGTCACCTCTGCGCTTGTTGCGGAACTCGTTGCGCTTATTGCTGTTGAAGTTTCTTCTCGGCTCAGAGGAATCCATCAGGGGCTGAGTAGGGTCACCGAGTGCGTACTGATCCGCGATCTTGATGGTCTCCGCCAGAGTGTTTGGCATCTCCCTCTGCAACCTTTGCCACAGCATACTGCCATGTCTGCAACCCTGCGCAAACCAAGTGATGGCCTGGGCTTCGTTCACACCTTCACAGGTGTTCCGCAATGTGCTCCACCGAGTAAGATACTCGCGGTCCGTCTCGTCTTCCCGCTACCTGCAAGCGGACAGCTGCTGTGGCCTATTCGGCCTCTTGTAAGTGCCGGTGAAGTTGCTGATGAAGGCTTCCGAGAAGTCCAGCCAGCAATTGATGCTGTTCTTGGGCAGGTTGTTGAGCCAAGTGCGAGCTGGACCCTCTAGCATCTGCGGAACGTACCGCACTGCCCATCTCCGGTTGCCGTTCGCGATATGAACCGCGGTGACATAGTCATTGAGCCAATCTTCCGGCTTGGTGCTGCCATTGTAACTCTTGGTGCCCCTTGCGAGCTGGAAGTTCTTCACGGAAGGCTCGTTCGTGATGTCCGGGCCAAAGCACTCAGGGCCAGGAGGTCCCGTGTTCTCAAGTCGCGCCGACAAGCTGATCCGGTCCAACTGATGCCTTGCATCTCCAGGCGCCAGCACGCGCTCGCCCACACGATCCAAGATGTCATAGCCAGCCAAACCCATGGCCGAATAGCCATCATCATATCTGTCCACCTGCACAGCTGCAGGCTGTTCCAGCGGGTTGGTGGCCGGCGCCACCGCACGCGGCTGCTGCCTCTGCCGAGTAGGCTGAGCAACTGGATGCTGAGAAGGGCCTGGGCGCTCTCCATCTCGGGCCTGGCTTTGAGCTTTATGGGCTTGAAAGCCTGCTCCTGCAGCGTTGTGTTTCTGACCGGACTGTCGCGGCACAGCGAGCTGTTTCGCGGCGACAGCCGGGTCGTACACCTGCATCTGCCTACCCTTGCCGGAATGCCCACTCCGGCTTCTCTCACGGCTAGGATGCGGTGATGAAGCCTGATCGTTAGATCTAGCCACGTGCGAGTGCACCACCTGAGAAGCTCCAGCACCCGGGTTGGCTTTCCGGAACTCTTCATTCTGCCTAGCAGCCTCTAGCACCAGCTCGTTTAGCCTCTCCTGCTGCCTAACGCGCGCGTCGCCAGCTAGATGCGGCAACTCGGCAGCTACGGCCTCAGCAGCTCTAAGTGTTTTGGCGGGCGTGCTATATCTGGGTCTAGTGGAGGTGTTTGCGGTAGCGGACTGACTGGGAGCCTCTACAACCGTTGCCATCTCGGCGCCTAGGTTGCGACGCGTAGCACCTACTTTGCTAGCTCTCCTAACAACCGGTGTAAAACGGTGAGCCTTGTTGTACTCGATCTGATCTAGGCTAAGCTCTAGCCTAATCTTCTCCAACTCCGCCTGCTCAGCGAGCAGCTCCTGGCGCTGCCGGTCGAGCTGCGCCTTCATGGTCAGGAGCTCGAGATCAGTGGGAGGCGGCATACCCGTCCGCGCAGCAGACGCAGGGATTGTCGGAGTAGTGGAGAGCGGAAGGTTGCACTCCTTCTCGTAGGGCTTGTGCGTCTTCCCGCCAGCACTCCGGCCAGCGAGATCCTCGATGACGCCCGCAGCGGCAGCAGCCGCGCCCTTTCCGGTGTCAGCAGCAGGGCCGGTCATCATCACCTCCGCAACGTCCGCGGAGCGGCCCAACGGCCTCCCGCGTGCGGCGATGACAGCAGGTGGATCTTCCGCGACATGCACCAGCTCGGGGTACTCGCGGTCGATGAAGGTGGCGACGTAGACGAGGTGCGTGCCGAAGGCAAGCACTGAGCCGCCCTCCGGCATGGCCCTGCCGCCAAAATCGCCGGCGTTGTCGGTGACGAAGTCGAAGGAGCCGAATCTGTGGACGAGGCCACAGACCACGCGCTCTTCGGTAGCAGAAATCGATCCCGTCCGAACGGAAACTCCAGCCAGCGCCGCTGGTTGCCCCACGGTGGGCGCCAACTGTCGTGGTGGTGTCACGGCAGATGCCATAGGATGGCTAAAGTTGTGGGGACGATGGACGCTGGAGGCGCTCAGGGAGGGATCACGCGACGAGTAGCCGCGTGAAGTATGAAACAAGCACTGCAAACAACACGATCTACCCAGGTTTAGGGCCCTCGCGAGGAGGTAAAACCCCTACTCCTGCCTTTCTCTCTGTATATTAGTGTCTCACCGAGTAGCCACAGTACAAATGTTCTTGCTACCGAGTAGCCACTCTTCTCTCTACGTGATGAACTAGGTCAAGAATCTGAACCAAGTCTGGGATCGGATCGTCGTCCCTCGCGCAGGAGGGGGCAGGGCACCTTATATACTCGGTGCCCAGCCGGATACAGCCAAATACAAACAGATGTCGACATAGTATGCACACCGTCCTTCTTCCGAGCTTCCGCTGACAGCTTTGGCTTCTAAGTTTGTCCGGTGCGGAAATTCGTTGGGCAAAACCAAGTAACCGATCTGTTATCACTGCCACGAACACAGAGTAGGTCCCCCCTATCCTGCGACGCCCTGCTGCCATACTGTCGCTGTCAGGCACGCCGTCCTCAGATGAACAGTGCCGTGAACAGTGCCAAAGTACGGACCCGGGATACGCGGGATCCTGTGTCAGAACGGCTCCTTTGACTTCTGGCCCGAGTAGGATCCCGCCATTTCTACTCGGGCCAACTCTTCTACTCGGAGGAACATAACTTTCCTGATTCGCCCTTCTGGCCACCCATGTGTAGGACCGAGTAGCAGTCGACCGGGTAGCAAGTACCGGGTAGCCGGCTACTCGGCCAAACATCTCTTCTGATCTTGCCTTAAGCACTTGCCTTTACCCTACTCGGGGGTAACCCCCCGACATAGTGTGTATAGCCAGTGAATTATACCATTATAGGTAAACTGATTGGAATACTATGAAAATGTAATTCAAGTTCCAAAAACCATGTAGTTATACTGTCTAACTTATCCGCCCGTTTAAACATATCCTCATCAAAAGCCACTTAGTGTGTATGACCAGTGAATTAATAATGGGGATACCATTATAGGTAAACTGATTGGAATACTATGTAAAAGTAAATCAAGTTCCAAAAACTATGGAGTTATTCTTTCTAACTTATCTGCCCATTTAAAAATATCCGCATCAAAATGATAAGTTTAAGATACTATTTTTCAATGGATATACCATAAATTGCACTGGGAAAGCATAAAAAATATGGTTTTCATGTGGACAGATGTATGGTTTAAGATGCTAAGTGATCCAAAACCTTTGTTATCATGCTACACATACAAAAATGTTATAATGCAAAGGATATTTTGTTTCCAATATATATGACACAGCTATAACATCGAATAATTGAATAGTACATAGCAACCCAAAATTTGGCACTCCTTCTTTTTATGTAGACAAGGCCACTATGCAATTCGAGGCAAAACATTGACTATTAAGTTTACCAAATAAAGAGATATATGTCACCAAATGATTATGGTTGAAGACATTTTTTTAAATACGAATCGAATGGTATGAATGTGTTCTCATAGATGGCATAACAGTCATTGTCCTGCAAATTTAAGGTCTAATATATTAATCACTTATGTCTTGGTTAGCATAACATCATTTATAATAGTTGTTTAACTGTATTGGTTACACATAATGTGACACCTACTAAACCATATTTTTATTCATCTTACACTTTCGACCCATTTAAGATGTCGCCCTCGCATTTGCGAGGGACACCATGCTAGTGACCAATAAAAAGCAAATATATGGCTCTATTTGTAAAATATGCATGCAAGTAATCAAAACTTAAAATCTTAAATTTCTTAGCTTGTAAGTTTGGAAGTTACATTTCAGTGTTTCAGTAATTGCAACCGTCGACACAATATGAAATTCTCACATCGCAAATTCAGGGCCGGGCCGGCAAAATCCGAGGCCCTGTGCTAAACTTTAAAATAGGGCCCTCTTTAATCTTTGTCAAAATCTAATTGCCGGTCCCTACAGAAGTAACAACGAACTGGGAAATTGACGATCGGTCGATCGCAAGCACGAAAAATGTTAATAAGGAATAAAAGATGAATTTAAACCGATTCCTTGTCGGCATTATAACGTTGCTAGACGGGTTGATCGACAAGGGGGCCCGAGAAAGTAGGTCTCGTACGAATCCACTACCTCGCGTCCAAGTGTCTAGGTGGGGTATTTTAGTTATTTAGAAGCGATCGATAACCATTAACACCACCTCCCGTCCAAAAAATACTGCTACCATATAGAAATACATTTTAGTTTAAGAATTTTTAAACATGACTAGTAACTGTAAATTTCCTCCCACTCGAAGAAATATCGGTACCATTTGTAAAAAAATATAGATAAAATTTAGTTTAAACATTTAATAGAAGATCAAATAGATAATGCATGAGTAGATAGGAGTAGTTCATTTTCTTTCTCAAATCTAATCCCCACCTTCGATTTTAGTACAAGAGAAAAAAACAACTAGTTTAAAAGGACTACAAGAAAATGTAATCTCGTATGGATGTTTCGAACGCTGCACCTCCTAGAAGAAGCTGATTAGTCCTAACCACTGCCTTACAGCCTTTTGTCATGAAATATAATAATTTATATTCTCTTTTCTTTTCAGTTCATGAGAATCTAAAATTATATTTTTTGGCCCCAAAATTTTGGGACCCGTGCGGTCACACTTCCATGGGCCCGGCCCTACGCAAATTTTAATCGTCGGCATCGCATGCCAACTTCGGCGGTCGCCTCCGCGAGGGCGCACAATCACACAATTAGCAATATACAAAGTGCACGTGCACGTGCAGAGTCTCCTTTTTCCTCCCATGTTTCCATGTGGATGTGAGCCGACCTAGTTTATAAAGAGCGAATCTTCCGCCGGATCAGGACCGGATGGTTTCCAGATCGAGGCAGTAGAAAAGAAGGAGGTTAGGATTTGTTTATTTGCAAAAGAGGTAATTGCACCAGTAGTACAACAACTTGTCTAACATGTGCATTTTCATACAAAAACTCTCTGAGCGTGGTGCGGTGGTACAACAACTTTACCTTTATGTGCAAATTCATACAAAATGAGCCTAAAATCGACACGTGTCTCTACCGACGTGGAAAGTATGGCGTGGCAGATTTGCAGTAAGCCCCCTTTTGTTTCGTTTTTTTCTTTCAAGTCCTGCCAACTTGCTGAATCAAAGAAGAACGATTCCGTTCTGTTCGTGCCCGTTCGACCTCGCCTCCTCCTCACAGGCGACGACCTCGTCTCCTCGCCGGAGGCCATCCAAAGAGCCGCCCGTCCTGAGCACCAGCGGCGGTGCACGCCCAAAATTCTTCCGCTCGCGGCGGTGGCTTGTAGTCGCTAGGGAGTAGGGACGACTTCATGTCCCTTGCGCGCCGCCGTGTTGTCCGACACCCAGGCGCCAGGGCGCCGTCCGCTGCCCGGCCCCAGCGCGTCTCTCGTCCCGCTCCAGGCGGAGCAGTTGCCGTCTGACCGTATGTGGTCAAGGTGCCACCCCACCGGCCCATCCCAGTGGGCCACGGCTTCGACCTCCCGAAGCAGCTCGTCTGCGTGTTCGGCAGCCCCGCTCGCTCGTTGGCAAGGAGCACGCTCAATACGCCCACATGTATGTGTTTGTGTTGTATAGGTATTGTACCGAACATGTACGTGTTTGTGTTGGAAAGGAGACCCGCAAGCCTGTAGGCTGCGAGACCCATCAATCTCCTCTCTATGAATATCTCAGGCTACTGATGGGTGATGGCACACATTATCATCCTCGTCATCGTTACAGAAGCACTGCTCCTTGTCCCCTTTGGCAGCAGTAGGCGCTCCATCAGACGGTACTCGCCGCCGCCTTGGCGCGGAGCCATGGGCGCGAGCTTGGCATCCAGGCTCCTCCAGCACGCAGCAATGTCCTCGTCAAGAGGAATCAGCTTCTCCTCGCCGACCGTCCACTACCGACGGAAGGACATGATCTGGCCGACGCAGAGGCGCCCGATCCAGGCGCGCAGCCCGCCGACGTAGTGGGCGTGCCCGTGGCCATGTGCCGGCAGCTGCCAGTCGGCACACCGCGTCCACTCGCGGCTCGCCGTGCTGAAGGAGAAGGTGTCAGCGTCAAGAAAGTACCCGGCCCTGTCATACGCCGGTCTCACGTACACGAAGATCTCGCGCTCGTGATGCGAGGGCGTGTGCGCCGCATAAGCCGTGATGTACTTGGCCCAGCACGTACGGATGTGCCAGAGGTTTCCCGTAGTCGTCGCTCCAGGACCACTGCGAGTGGTAGGACAGTGTCTTCCAGGACGACCACCCACCGCCGCCGTCGCCGTCGCCGCCGCCGCGGTCTTGAGTCCGTAGTGCACGTTCCCAATCCCGCGGCCGGTCCACTTGGGCGAACTCCAGGCCTGCTCGGACGCAGACTGGAGCATGTACATCCTATTACCGACGGGTAGGACTTCAACGAAAAAACAAAGCACGAGAGGGGGGCTTCTACAAATCTGCCACGCGCTGCGCCAGTTACTTTCCACGCTGGCAGGGACACGTGTCGGCTTCAGACTCATTTTGTATGAATTTGCACATAGGGGTAAAGTTGTTGTACCACCGCACCATATTTGGAGAGTTTTTGTATGAAAGTGCACATGATGCACAAGTTATTGTACGCAATTACCTCTTTACAAAAGCTGGGAGGAGAAATTAAGGAATAACGCTTGGCTAAGACTAGTCAGAGTGGATAGTATCATATATTGGTATCATGTATATGATACTAGTGTATGATACTACCCCTATAATAATGCATAGTATCATACAGTAGTATCATATACACATGTCATTTATTGTTTTATAGAATCCCAATATAAATATGTGTACAAGATTTACTTATTATTAAAATATCTTGTTTTATGTGATATGATATCGTAACATAGGTAGATGTCACTACCATCTATTTTTTTATTAATTATTGTGCCACATCAGATTTTTGCCAACATAGGATGCATGATACTACCTATGACCTCTGATACCCTCATCATGCCGTGTGCATCACTCCGATTCAGATGCTGGGAACACCCATTTCTAAAATAAAAACTTATGATACCCTTACTATGGCTAGTCTAAGCAGGGACAACACATCACGTGTCTAATCCTCAGATTAGTGGTGGAGACAAAATCTGTTAATATCTATGATTGGCGTGGAGTTAGTAAGTATCCAATTAGTAAATACTCTCTCCTATTAAAATATGAGTCGTTTTAGCTTTTTTAGACAAAATGTACCTAGACATGTTTTAGCGTATCTTACACTAAAACATGTCTAGGTATATTTTGTCTAGAAAAAGGTAAAACATCTTATATTTCGATATGTAGGAAGTATAAGATAAGATATATCCAAATTTTGTGTCGATGATGCATAGTGCGTCTCAGCCTCTCCGACGTTACTCGCAGGACATGACAGGACAAGACGCTAGGAGATCGACGATCTTAGATCACATGATACATGTACACAGACTGATAGTAATGATAATGTTTCCCTTATTAACAACAAACACAACAACACAAACAATGGGAGGTGATACATCATCTATAGATCACATACATGCATGCAATGCAATGAATCACCAGCTCCAATAAGAGTAGTACTTATGAGTTGTTGACCCTCCAGCACGACTCTCTGATCTCCGCGCCGGCGTCGCCCTTGGCCTTGATCCTGATGTCGCCCATCTTCTTCATCGCTGCCGCGAACGCCACCTCCCACGCGGTGTTCGCATTCGTCGCGAAGCTATCCACCTGCGCCTTGGTCTCCGATGACCGAAGCGCCAGGTCCGAGTCAAACAACACATTGGTGTCATCCACGTTCTTGAAGTACTGGCTGTCGAGGGTGTTGGGGGTCACCATATCCATGTTCACCCTGGTGCTCCCGCCGCTACTGCACTGACTCCTCAGGTTCACGGCGAAGTCGTCGGTCCTGTTGGAGAGGCTGTCGGAGTTGAACAAGCACCGGGCATTGCCAATCGTGTGCGCGCCGGAGAGGGTGACCATCTCGGCGGTGCTGAGCCCCTGGGCGTCAAACTTGTCCTTGAGTGCCTGGAGGTCAGACCCTGGCCCGGGCAGCTGGTCGGTCTCGGCGCTGAAGGACTCGCGGCCGTCGTAGCGGCCCGATGGGATAGCGTAGCTGACCTTGCCGCCGCTGAGGATGTCGGAGGCATCACGGGCGGCGAAGGCGAGGATGTCGGCGCATGAGACCTTGTTGCCGCTGCAGGCGGCCTTGGTGGCCTCCTTGGCCGCGTCGATCACCTCGAACCCGCGGAGGCTGTCCATGTTGGGCGGGCCTTCCCTCTCGGTGTCGCTGTTCATGGAGGCGGTGGTGTTGAGGAGGACGGAAGCATCGCAGCCGCGGACGAAGCAGTCGTGGAAGAAGAGGCGGATGATCCCCGCGCCGACGCCAGGGTCGCGGTAGATGGCGTCGGCCACGGCCTTCCTTACGGTGGATTCGGCGCTGGGGCAGTAGGAGTCGGTGTTGCTGGCAGTGTTGTAGTAGCCCACACGGAGCCTGTCTGACCCATCAAAAGGAGGGGTTGGCATGCTCCGGCTTCTAGTCCGTGTGCACACCTGATTGTTCGCCACGGGGTTCCACCCGACGAAGCAGCTCTGCTGGCACGCCGCCGGCCCGACAAACGCCAGCAAGGTGACCAGAGCGGCAAGCTTGCAAGCGGCCATCGTCTTCCCTTGTTCGCTCGATGGATTGGTGGTGTGTGCTAGCTTTCTTGCTGGAAATGATTTGGTGATGTTCTAGAGTTGTGTGCATGGGTGCCATTTATATAGGTCCTAGGCGAGAACGAGCCAACACGTACGGGATAGGGTTCTGTGGCCGCAGACGTGGACGGGTCAAAGCCCATGTGTACAACAGCTCAGGAAGCTGACCGGCGAAATGTTCAAACTTTGAAACTATTGCACCGGCGATAATGTTTAAAATCTCATCTAAATGTACGGGAGGGAATTGGCCGGTTGTCTTGGTGGCCACAACGAGTTCTTTATTTGGAACTGCACAAGAAGTGTTTACATTTTGGCACCCATGAGGTTCTGCAAACTGATTATAATACATTATAGCTCTGCGCCCTGCTGCCCATTCAGGTTTGACGTTTGACATATTCGTACTACTCGTACTTGTTACGTATACTCCTGTACTACCGACATTACATCAACTGGTTTTTGTGTGACAATTACTCAACTGGTGTGAACATCTCTGTTGACTATCGGTGCATGAACAAATGGTGTGTACATCTATCCAAGTAAACAACTACACATATTTGCACACTGAATATATCTGGTGTGTACACATCAGTATGTGTGCATGCATTTTGGGAGGGAATAAATGGGTCGTCACTGGACCTCAACGATATGATAAACCTTTGAAAAAAAAAATATCTATCTATTAGTATATACTAACAGTAATGTACCAGATATACCAATACCACGTTGAGCCAAATCATCTGAATGAATAAGACCGTTAGATCTGAAATATGTGGTTATAATTTAATGTGAAACCAGTAACCGTTAGGTCTAAAATATGTGGTTAGAATTTAATGTGAACTTAGTATTCATGTATATTTAAGCATAACTTTTTTTTTTCTGTGTGCACGATCAGTTCAACATACATGCATAAGGTCACTCTCCTCATATCCATGCATATCTACGATCGGGGCAATGGCATATTAAATAGGAAAACAACGTGAGAGTCCAGAAGACCTAGTAGGGAGATGTCCTTTCTTTTTTTGGTTGAGAGAAGCTACGAGGCAGATGCCGATCAAAGGCGCGCGTGTACACGTGCTTCCTTCTGAAAAAGTCTTCAGATCAGAATTAAAGGCAGCAAACAGCAGTTTGCCAACCGAACTTCCTTTGATAATTAACATCATTGATGATGTCAGCAAAACAACAAAAGGATTTACAAAAAAACTATTAACCCTATGTAAAATACATCCGTTTTTTTGACAATAAACGGTAAGTAAGACCCCTACGATGCCAAAATTTTATAGATTTCATAAAAGATATGTATAAAGGTGAGTTCTAGCTCAATTACAAAGTGTCAAGCCATTGCTTCATCCCTTCCTAGAGATTAGGCTTAGCTCTATGCATCACCAAAGAAAAAGATTCTCTGAAGAAAACTAATACAAACATCTAGATGGATGATTTGGTCATCAAATATATGATTATTCCTGTGAATCCAAATGCTCCAACAACCAGTGAGAAGTACTTCCTTGAAACAAGTAATCTTATTTTTGTTATATCCATGCATAAGCTGCTCAATTATGTTATTATCATTGTTCCAACTTAATCTGAGCTTATTCCAAAATGATACGCTGAATTGGCAATCAAAGAAGAGATTATCTCTAGTCTCCAGGTCACAGATTTGGCATAGAACACATTCTTTAGACTCAATGTTGAAGTTCTTTCTAGTAAGCAGATCTCTGGTATTCAGTCTATCAAAAAGGAGGAGCCAAAAAAATAATTTATGCTTTGGTTGTGCTCTTGATTTCCAGATCCATTGTAAAGGGGCACGAGCAGTATCAGATGGCATTAAACTTTCATATGCTTTGCTAGAGGAGTATTTACCATTCTAGGGAAGGGTCCATTGATCTTTATTTGAATAGTCCTGATCAATATTGTTGATGTATAATTGAAAGTCATTTATTCCATTAACAACAATCATCGACAAGGGAGTATAGAAGTGTTCATAAAAGTCCCCATAAGCAATACCTCTCAATTTATGCAAGCTAATATTTTGGTGTTTGGAGAAAGAGAACACATGTGGGAATTCTTCATTTGCTGGGATTTCATTAAATTCATCAATCCATGCTCTAATAGTTTTACCATTCCCAGGTGTGACAGATATGAGCTTCATGAAATCATCCCATAAAGACAGACAATCCTTCCACCAGAATCAACCACATGGTTTCTTAGCTTGTGGTGCTTTATCATCCGAATAATGAGCTTGCCAAATGAGGTTTATCCATGTAATGTTTTCATGATTCATAAACTTGTACAAGTTTTTCAAAAGCAAAGCTCTGTTTTGGATTCTTAGATTTTTCACACCCAAGCTACGATCCTTTTTTGGGAGACACACCTTCTCCCATTTAGCCAAGAAGTTTCCTTTCTTATCAATCTCTTTTACTTTCCAAAGGAATTTCCTACCGGAATTTTTAACATGATCTAAGAAGCCAAGAGGAAGTTTCATTGAGCCCATGGCAAAATTTGGCATAGCAAAAATGGATTTTAGACATACCAATCTACCATCATATGAGAGATTAGTTGATATACCAGTAAGCCTTCTATCAATTATTTCCATAATACCAATAAGATTCTCCATTCTTGGTTTAGTAGTGCCATGGGAAAACCTAAATATGGAAAGGGGTGATTCTGTTTTGCATCCAAATATATTTGTCAAATCATTGCATCTAGCACTTGAGATATTAATAGGCAGCATGGAAGGTTTGCTATAATTGACCTTCAGACCAGTGGACAGTCAGAATGTAGCGTTCCCATATTTAAATAATGCAAGAACCATGTGTTATTGTGCTAGTCTCTGGATCAATTTCTAGCACCACAATTCAAAATGGAATATCATGCAAAATGCATCAAATTCTATTACATCGCATGATCCAGCCTTTACAAAATAACTTTACAACTTGCATAGTTTCAGAAGACTAGCGAGAAATAGAATTACAGCGGAAAACTTAGTACAACACTGAGCCACATCTTCTTCATGTGGCACAAGAAAAACATGTTGGTTGTAGGCTCGAGATCCTGAATGAAACCTCACTCGTCTTCAGATTCATTTGCAGGATGGAATATGCAGCCACAAGGGTCAATACAATTTAATGTATTGGCAAGTAACACTATGGTGGATATAAATGGCAAGACTAATACTACATGCATATTTGGCTGAGTGGAGTCTTGGCTAAGTTTGCATAAAGCAATCTATCTCTTTTGTAAAACAAAATTTTCTTCTCAAAGGGTGGAAACATTGGACTAAGATCCAAGCACCCCATATATTGTTCACTTAGTAAAAAAATTACTTATTAAAAATGGTGTTGAGATTCTTCCGCCATTCTTTGTCCGGCAGCTCATAATTGTCCATATCCGGGACACGGCTAAGATCTTATTTTCTAACTCTGCAGAGGTTGTGCACTTTCGCCCTTTGTCTTCAATTAGCCCAAACATCCTATACACGCGGAGTGCGTTAAGGAAAGGAGAGAATTGAGACAAGATCTTTCAAAAGGAGAGGTTCAACTCAGACAGCAAGACCCGTTCCACCTATAACTATGCTACATCTACTTGTCAAGTTTGGTCTGAACTCTCACAACTTAGTTGATCAAGACAGAGCCCATATTGTCAAAAGCCTACACGGGAAGCTACTAAACTTAGAGCGACTTAGGAATCGCTTTGTTCCTGGGTGGCCATCCACAAGTGTACTCCTTCGTTGATAAACACCATTGATATGGATCTGGGGAGCCACTCAACATAATCCAATTACATCCAAATTCCACCCTTGTGTTCCATACATCAAGTAAAACAATTTGTAACATTTCATAGAATCTACTAAGTTCTAAGGCTATAAAATAACAAGGGTAAAAGATATGGCTACACACTACTAGGATAATAACATAGCATAATAAATTTAGTAAAATTTCCTATCATGCATACTACTCAAAAATCAACTAATGCATGTAGAAAATAATGGGTGGATGGATGGTGTGTTACTTGGCTTTCAAATTGGTCAAGAACAATCCCCTTCTTTTCACAAAATAGAACGTTCTCTCTATACAATATAAACAATACAACTAGACAAAAATAAACAAACAATCTCAAACAAAGAAACAAAGTATAGCAATCAACAAACTGAACACAACAATTTATTTACAAATAGAATTACTGTGTTTGGGTTTAGTGTATAGAAAATGGCTCAGGATTGTCCAAGGATTAGTTTTGAAAAGTTCAAATTTAATTGATCATACTTGTCAAGGAAGTTTCCAAGAGTTTTCACTAAGTATTATCACATTTACTCTAATATTCAAAAGGAAAACTTGTTGTTTTAATACACAAAGATAAACTAAGTAATTTTAGTTGGTGTTTTCCATTTGGGACTAAGGGTTGGTCTTTGATCTAAAATATCAAACAAAGGTCTTGGGTATAATCTATTTCTGTATTGGTTTCTTCAAATCTTCTTTTGCTTACTTGAGTTGCTTTTGATGTCTAAGTCTTTATGCCTTCAATGGCCTTACTTGTAGTTCTTCTTATTGAGTTTAAGAAAATCATCTAAAGTACTATCTAGGATATAGGGACTTATTCATATAGAGCAATATAGGGTTAGATGAGATTTCTAGAGTTCCTTAAGAAAGGACTTGTAAGAATCTTCATCTTGTTCATACTCTGGGAGAGTATCCATCATGAGTTGAAGTTTTTCTTTTTGATGAAAGTATTCTTATTGAAGTCTTGGTCAAAAACTCGCATCTCACTTGGAACACAAATTCTAAGTCTTGGGCAAACCAATTTCTAAGCTCCAAGTCTTCACATTGGTTGGCATCATTTTCAGGCTCCTTTGTAGCTTCCTCCTTGGTGTGGAGGCTTCATTGAAACTTCCAACACTTTATGGTTTTGGTACTAACTTGGGGCTGGTATTTATCTCACTTAGCCATATCACAAGTTCCAAGGGAACAGAAAAGAAAGGGGAGAAAAGACTTAGAGAAAAATGTGGTTTGGTCCTCTTGAAGTTCCTCTTGATATTTTCTTCTAAGTACTTCTACTTCATGGAGATGCTTCTAAAGTTAGTTTTGTTGGCTAAGTCCTTCATTTTTCTTCTTGCTTCATGTTAAAAATCTTCAAGTCGACAATTGTAGCATCCTCTCAATGGCTTTTCACTAATCCAGACTTAGCGGTTTCAACTAGGAGGGACAATTAGCACAAAATTACATGGACATGGTTTTAAGGCATCTGAGGGCTTAGGTTTGGTCTCTCTGGTCTAGGGTTAGTACTTAGAAGAGAATTATTTAAGAAAACATATGGAAATTATTTACAGAATTAAAACTAAGTAAAAACACTCAAAAGGCCAATCAACTATAAATTAAATTTTCATTATTTCAAAAATTATTTTGGGACAGAGAACATGAAATTATACATCCAAAGGTTTCCATGGATATTTTATTACAATTTGTAGATTTTTAGAATTTAAACTATGCCAAAAATATCAAACAAGCCTATTTGAATTGGAACAAATTTAAGTTTTTCAAATTTAAATTTGAACAGTTCTAAAAGATTCTACATGCTATGCTGATTTCAAAAAGTCAAAGTTTGCTTAATTTGGATCTACGGTTAAAAAGTTATGGTAAATCTAAGTTTGGGGGGCTTTTTTGCAAAACTACCAGATTAAATCTATTCGGGGAAAACAGAAAAATAAAAGTAGGCTGACGTGGCTGCTGACTGGGGTGCCACGTAGTTTTTGAGTGTCTAAGTGGATTGATCTGGACCGCACGATCGTGATCCAACGACTGCGTACCTGTTCGGTTAAGTGATTCGTTCTCGACCGTCGGATTAGATCTAAGGGCTAGGGTTTAATCGCCGAAGGTGGGCGGTGCTAGGTCCCCGGGAGTTTGCCAGAAGCGCGTGCACGGCGGTGCCACGCTTGGCATCGAGCATTCCCGGTGATCCAGAGGGGTAAGAGGACAGCAAAGCTCACCTGTGCGATCAGAACATCGGGGCGGTCTCTGTGGCGAGTGGTGGAGCGCTAGTGTGCCTCATCTTCCCAAAATTCATCATCGGAGTTGCGGACGACGACGAGATTTTGCAGTCGTGGATGGCGTCGTAGTTCTGCGGGACAGAAAAATATCACACCTTGCCAAATCGATGCGCGGGGAAAAGAGGAAGCGGAAGGAGGCAGAGAGGTGTCATGGTGTTGCCGAAGTTCAGCGGAAGTCGAGGTTTTCGCTGGCGGCAGAGGCGAGATGGCGAGCACGAGTGCGGGCATCCTGGCGGCGATTCTTCTCGGGAGTTTGGGGGAAAACGCAGAGAGAAACCCGGGGTATGTATAGGACATGTTGATGGGATCAAATCCTGTTTAAATTGGGCAAACATCTGTTTGATTAGTTCGTGTTCGACACTGATTTGTTTCCGTGCCGAGGAGGTTGACGAGGTGACGTTGCTGCTTGCGTCAGCGGGGCGTCAGCGGTGGGTCCCATCTGTAAGCGAGAGAGGGAGGGAAGACGGGCTTCTCGGGCTGCTTCTGTTGGGAATATGCCCTAGAGGCAATCATGGATGATGTAATTCCCAATGTATTCATAAAGTTATTAAGTTGTCCTTTGGTTTGAACATCTGATATATGTCATTGAATATGTGATTCGATTGTGGAACTATGTATTCATGTTGTTCATACTAATTGTCCTTGGTCGTTAAGGTTGTGCTGGACACACACCCTAGACTAATGTGAGTGTTGGCTGATAACACGGTTCCACTTGTCATGGGCATGGTGATGCCATTCCAACGTTCGCAGACTTGGCTAAAGAGTTAAGCAAGTCGGACTGACCCACATTGAGATGCAATGATCAAGACGTCATTTGCATGTCTCAATCAATGTAATCCTTAGACCTGAGGTTGTCGCACAATCCGAGTTGTGGATCACCGACTTAGGTTGTGTTAAACGCTGCTCTGTGACAAGGCAGTTATAAAGGCAGAGTTCGGGTCGAATGAGAAGCAAGCTACGTGATGTGGATAATCAAGATGGTATTTTGCCCCTCCGAGTGGAGAGATATTCTCTGGGCCCTATCGAGTGATATGATTCAGGAAGCATGGCCATGCGCGAATCAGTTAAGTGTTAACTGTGTCTGTTGACTAAGAGTTAGTCAGATGAATCACATATCACGGATCGAGAAGAGAGTTGAACTATTTAAGGGATGACGATAAATCGCCTATAGTTCGACAAGGTATATCGTGAGGCAAAAGGGACTTAGATGAATATCACATTGAAAGGTATGTCGTCATGACTCAATGGGACTTGGGAGTCGGCACGTTCTGCTAGGAGCCGCTACCGATTGATCGATTGAGAGTCGGACTCCAATCGTGTCCCAGTCGCCATGAGCCTGCAGGGTCGCACACTTAAGAGCGGGAGCAAATGTATTGGTCGGGTTGGACCCGAACCGGAAATGGACTGAGTTTGTGAGTCGGACTCACAGAGGGAATGGACCACAAGTGTTGTGAAGCCCACTACCATTCGCTATATAAAGAGGGGCGCAGGTTGCCCAGGGTGCACGTTAGTCCACTCCCATGCGTTGGGAACCCTAGCCCCACTCAGTCCAGCCGTCGCACCGGACCTAGCAGTCCGCCGTCGGAGCTCCTCCTCGTACGTGTGGATACCGGCAGAGGTGCTGTACGTTCAGCACTTCGACGTTCACGGGATCGGATCGACTGGATCGGATCGTGGACTGCACTGCCCCGACGCGCTTCATCGATAATCCGCAACCGCGCGTCTAGTGGTAATCATCGTGGCCTTCTACCTCGGCTAGATCTTGGAAGTACCGCGTAGGAAAAAGTTTTATTTTTCTCTACGCGACCCAACAGTGATATCAGAGCGGTAGTTTCTGGTATTAGGCCCGAGATCCGTACATATGTGATATGTAGTTAGTGTTAGATTTGATCTAATTGCTGTTTTGGTGGTCGGTCTATGAGATAGATCGGTTTTGTACAAGGTTGATTGGATCAATCGTACTCGGGGTTAATGGATGATCAGGTTTCCGTGATCATACTGCTAAGGTCGTGGAACAACTTACCCCTACCGGTCGGTTTCCGCCATCGGGGTATACCGTGACACATAAATCCAGTTGCGGTGATCGAAGATCAAAGAGTTTGATCGAATCGGAATACAGATCAGATTTGGGTAAAATCGTTTTATCCGATGAAGAAATCCATGATCGGGATGCAGATGGGACCGCCGGCTTCGCCCTGTCGTAGCGCCTTAGATGTCGTTGCGAGTTTCACAACGCCGGTAGATATCGTATCTATGCATAACTTGTTTTTGCAGGAAGTTGTGAATGGTATGGCTTATGTGCATGTGATGTGTGTAATCCATACATGATATGCGTATCATGTTTTTGTCAGCCGGCTGGAGCCTAGGTGCTGTCATTTTATTGTATTACGGCCTGCGTGTCGGATTCTCTATGTAATTTTTATTTACTAGCTAGTGTAGCTTGTTGGAGAAACCGGATGACATGCAAGTCGATGTACAAGTCGGCTACATGGAGCAAGATGGCACGTGACAAGAGTTGGCACGAGTCGACTTGCAAGCTTCGTGGAGATGGAGATCACCATGAAGAGAGCCATACCATTTCACATTATAATTGCTTTATTTGTGTTATTGTTATGTCTCCATTTACCTCTATTTAGATAGTTGGTAGATTTTAATCCCTCAAAGAAGGTCTAGTCGGTCGCCCCGCCAGTGCTGCACCATCACAAGTTGGACATTCTTGGTAGTGGGCTCATGAAATTGAGGTGCTACCAATTCTTTCCGATTAGGTGGGTTTGAGTCAGACTCTTACAAGCGGAAGCACTTGGTAATCTAGACGAGTCCATCACAACGGTTGTGGGGCTCGGGGCGAGGAAGGTTGGGAGCCGGGGCATGTGATGCCACCCAACTAACATGAGTCGTATAGGGATACAATTGGCAAGGTGTTGCCTACCTAGATCACTTGACGGCTAGCGGTGATGCTAAAGCTCACTAGTTGGCTTGCTTATTTAGAATCTTGAATCACTTAGCAACCATCGGAGGGGTGTTGGTTCTAGTGGGAGCATAAGTATCAAAGCGTTTAATATGCCTGCTCTTTTATGAATACATGTCTTAAGTGTTTTTGCATATTTTCTGTTGTAGATCAATGGCACCTAGCAACCTTCTTCAGTTGTCCACTTTTGTGTTGAGGTCAATCCTAGAGAAAGATAAGCTTAATGGAACTAATTTGACCAACTGGTACCGTAATCTGAGGATAGTCCTCAAGCATGACAAGAAAGAACATGTTCTAGAAACTCCACTTCCAGAAGAGCCGGATGACGATGCGACTGTCGCTGTCATGAATGCCTACCGTAAGACTAGAGATGAGTCTACGGAAATTAGCTATCTTATGCTTGCACACATGGAACCGGACTTGCAGCAGCAGTTCGATAATGTTGAGGCCTACGATATGATCGAAAGCCTCAAAATTATGTTCAAGGCTCAGGCAAAGACCGAGAGGTATCAAGTCTCTCAAGCTTTGCTGGGCTGTAAGCTTAAAGACGGTGATCCACTGAGTCCGCATGTAATCAAGATGACTGGTTACGTGCAGTCTCTGGATCGGCTGGGCTTCCCAATTAACGAAGAGTTCGCTACTGATATAATTCTGAACTCTCTTCCTAGTGCGTATGGTCCGTTCATTTCGAACTACCATATGCATGGTATGGATAAGAAGATCACTGAATTACATGGGATGCTCAAAACGGCAGAGGCTGATCTCAAGAAAGGCGCCAGTCAAGTCTTGATGGTGCAGAATAAGGCTAAGTTCAAGAAGAGTTCTTGGACTAAGAAGAAGAAGGATAAGTCAGGAGGTAGCGCCCATGGCCCTGTCCAGAGTGCTTCCTCAAAGACTAAGCCTTCTCCTACAGCCGGAGCCAATTGCTTCTATTGGAAGCAGGATGACCACTGGAAGAGGAACTGCACCAAGTATTTGGCTGACAGAGCCAAGAGTGGAGGTATGACTTCCGACTCGGGTACACTTGTGTGCAATGTTATAGACATTTATCTTGCTGATGCGCCTAATAGTTCTTGGATATATGATACCGGATCAGTTATTCACATATGCAACTCGTTGCAGGGACTGGTAAGAACTAGGAGCGTGGCAAGAGGAGAGGTTGATATACGGGTCGGCAACAAGGCAAGAGTCGCTGCGTTGGAAGGCGGCACGATGCAACTTCATTTACCTTCAGGATTTTATTGGAACTGAATAATTGTTATTATGTTCCAGCGCTTAGTCGAAACATTATTTCCGCCTCATGTTTGATGAGACAAAGTTATGAGTCGAATATTAAGAATAATGGTTGTTCTTTATATTTGAAAGATATGTTTCATGGCTTTGCACCCGTTCAAAACGGGTTATTTATTTTAAATCTTGATAGTGAACCAGTCTATAACATTAATATTAAAAGGTTGAAACCAAATGATCTGAATATGACTTACTTTTGGCATTGTGAGCTTGGTCATATAAGTTGGAAGCGCATGAAGAAGCTCCATGATTATGGACTTCTAGCTTCGTTCGACTTAGAGTCATTCGAGACATGCGAATCATGCCTACTAGGCAAAATGACCAAGACACCTTTTGCAAGGAGTTGTGAAAGGGCGTCCGACTTGTTGGAACTAATACATAGTGATGTATGTGGTCCAATGAGCACGACAGCCAGAGGTGGTTATGAGTACTTCATTACCTTCACTGATGATTTGAGTAGGTATGGATATATCTATTTAATGAAACACAAGTCGGAAGCCTTTGAAAAGTTCAAGCAATTCCAGAGTGAGGTACAGAATCAGCTCGGCAAGAAAATAAAGTTTCTACGGTCGGACCGTGGAGGCGAGTACATGAGCCATGAGTTTGATGACCATCTAAAGAGTTGTGGAATAGTTCCTCAACTCACTCCGCCAGGTACACCGCAGAGAAATGGTGTATCGGAACAGAGAAATCGGATCTTGTTGGACATGGTACGATCAATGATGAGTCAGACAGATCTACCTTTATCATTTTGGGGTTATTGTCTAGAAACTGCAGCGTTCACACTAAACAGAGTACCATCAAAATCAGTAGAGAAGACACCGCATGAGATGTGGACTGGCAAAAGGCCAAGTTTGTCTTTTCTTAAGATTTGGGGTTGTGAAGCATTTGTCAAGCGACTTCAGTCGGACAAGCTCACGCCCAAGTCGGATAAGTATATTTTCGTGGGGGTATCCGAGGGAAACCTTGGGGTACTACTTCTACAACCGGGAAGAGGACAAAGTGTTTGTCGCTCGGAATGGTGTCTTCCTTGAGAAAGAGTTTCTCGGTCGGGAAGTCAGTGGGAGCACAGTGCAACTCAAAGAAATTCGAGAGGAACCGGCTAGGGGCGAGTCGGCGAACGCCTTGGAGGCTGAGCCAGTCGTGGTACCTACGCCGGTAACAACACCTGAACCACGGAGATCTGCCAGATTACAAAAGGCTCGTGATGTTTTACTGTTAGACAGTAATGAGCCGGCAACTTATTCGGAAGCGATGGTGGGATCTGATTCTGAGTCATGGCTTGGAGCCATGAGATCCGAGTTAAAGTCCATGGATGAAAACCAAGTTTGGAATTTGGTTGATCTGCCTGACGGTGCAAGACCCGTCGAGTGCAAATGGGTCTTTAAGAAGAAAATTGATATCGATGGAAATATTTCCGTCTATAAAGCACGACTTGTCGCGAAGGGGTTCCGACAGGTTCAAGGAGTTGACTACGACGAGACCTTCTCGCCCGTAGCGATGCTTAAATCAATTCGGATCATGTTAGCCATAGCATCCTATTTCGACTATGAGATATGGCAGATGGATGTCAAGACGGCTTTCCTTAATGGAAATTTAACTGAGGACGTGTATATGATACAGCCCGAAGGTTTTGTCGACCCAGCTAACGCTGACAAGGTATGCAAACTTCAAAAATCCATTTATGGGTTGAAGCAAGCATCTCGGAGTTGGAACATTCGTTTTGATGAGGTAGTCAAATCGTTTGGCTTCATCAAGAGCGATCATGATTCTTGTTTATACAAGAAGTTTAGTGGGAGCAAAGTAAATTTTCTAATCTTATATGTGGACGACATATTACTGTTTGGAAATGATGTCATGATGTTGCAAGAAACCAAAGAGTCATTGGAAAGGAGTTTCTCAATGAAGGATTTGGGTGAGGCGACTTACATATTAGGAATCAGAATCTATAGAGATAGATCAAGGCGGCTCATTGGATTGAGTCAGAGTACAGATCTGGACAAAGTTTTGAAGAAATTCAAAATGGAAGAGTCCAAGAAGGGATTCTTACCGATATCCCATGGTATAAAACTTAGCAAGACTCAGTGTCCTTCGACGACTGATGAGCGAAGTCGGATGAGTGTGATCCCGTATGCTTCGGCAATCGGATCCATCATGTATGCCATGATTTGTACTAGGCCAGATGTTTCCTATGCTCTAAGTGTTACGAGCAGATACCATGCTGATCCTGGCGAAGCCCACTGGGCAGCGGTTAAAAATATCCTTAAGTACTTGAGAAGGACTAAGGAAATGTTCCTAGTTTATGGAGGTGATGAGGAATTCAGTGTAAAGGGTTACACAGATGCGAGTTATCTCACCGACTTAGATGATTCTCGTTCGCAATCTGGATACGTGTTCGTAATGAACGGAGGAGCTGTGAGCTGGAAGAGTTCCAAGCAAGATACGGTGTCTGCATCTACAACAGAGGCTGAGTATATTGCTGCCTCAGAGGCTGCAAAGGAAGCTGTTTGGATCAGGAACCTCCTGATAGATCTTGGTGTGGTTCAGGGCGCGTCCAATCCTTTGGATGTATATTGTGACAACAATGGTGCTATCGCACAAGCCAAGAAACCTAGACAACACCAGAAGAACAAACATATACTCATGCGGCACCACCTCATTCGCCAGTTTGTCGAACAAGGTGATATCAAGTTATGCAAAGTACACACGGATGCAAACATTGCAGATCCGTTGACAAAGGCGCTACCACAGCCTAAGCATGAGGCGCACACGAGAGGTATGGGCATTAGATGTCTAGGCATATGATGCCAAGATGATTGACTCTAGTGCAAGTGGGAGACTGTTGGGAATATGCCCTAGAGGCAATCATGGATGATGTAATTCCCAATGTATTCATAAAGTTATTAAGTTGTCCTTTGGTTTGAACATCTGATATATGTCATTGAATATGTGATTCGATTGTGGAACTATGTATTCATGTTGTTCATACTAATTGTCCTTGGTCGTTAAGGTTGTGCTGGACACACACACTAGACTAATGTGAGTGTTGGCTGATGACACGGTTCCACTTGTCATGGGCATGGTGATGCCATTCCAACGTTCGCAGACTTGGCTAAAGAGTTTAGCAAGTCGGACTGACCCACATTGAGATGCAACGATCAAGTCGTCATTTGCATGTCTCAATCAATGTAATCCTTAGACCTGAGGTTGTCGCACAATCCGAGTTGTGGATCACCGACTTAGGTTGTGTTAAACGCTGCTCTGTGACAAGGCAGTTATAAAGGCAGAGTGCGGGTCGAATGAGAAGCAAGCTGCGTGATGTGGATAATCAAGATGGGATTTTGCCCCTCCGAATGGAGAGATATTCTCTGGGCCCTCTCGAGTGATATGATTCAGGAAGCATGGCCATGCGCGACTCAGTTAAGTGTTAACTGTGTCTGTTGACTAAGAGTTAGTGAGATGAATCACATATCACGGATCGAGAAGAGAGTTGAACTATTTAAGGGATGATGATACATCGCCTATAGTTCGACAAGGTATATCGTGAGGCAAAAGGGACTAAGATGAATACATTGAAAGGTATGTCGTCATGACTCAATGGGACATGGGAGTCGGCACGTTCTGCTAGGAGCCGCTACCGATTGATCGATTGAGAGTCGGACTCCAATCGTGTCCAAGTCGCCATGAGCCTACAGGGTCGCACACTTAAGAGCGGGAGCAAATGTATTGGTCGGGTTGGACCCGAACCGGAAATGGACTGAGTTTGTGAGTCGGACTCACAGAGGGAATGGGCCACAAGTGTTGTGAAGCCCACTACCATTCGCTATATAAAGAGGGGCGCAGGTTGCCCAGGGTGCATGTTAGTCCACTCCCATGCGTTGGGAACCCTAGCCCCACTCAGTCCAGCCGTCGCACCGGACCTAGCAGTCCCCCGTCGGAGCTCCTCCTCGTACGTGTGGATACCGGAAGAGGTGTTGTACGTTCAGCACTTCGACGTTCACGGGATCGGATCGGATCGTGGACTGCACTGCCCCGACGCGCTTCATCGATAATCCGCAACCGCGTGTCTAGTGGTAATCATCGTGGCCTTCTACCTCGGCTAGATCTTGGAAGTACCGCGTAGGAAAAAGTTTTATTTTTCTCTACGCGACCCAACAGCTTCCTAGACTGGATATTGGGCTTCTGGCAGGCTCTATTGTGTAGCGCACACAGTGGTTAGGAAGGCTGGGAGGTGGGCTGCAGGGTGGGCTAGCTGCTCTGTCTCTTTTTTTTTGTTCCTTTTTTTTCCTGTTTTCTTAAATAAGAAATAGCTTTTATTTTATAAGTTCCATTTCACTCAATTTTTTTCTATGGTTTTGTATAATCATTCTCGTTCAAAAGAAAACATTTATGTGTTGATTTCTACAAAAAAAATATTTTGAACATTCAATTAGGATTTAAAATAACAAGGGCACTTTAAGGTTATTTAAAAATAGGGCTGATTAAATCCTTCAAAATTTTATATTTTCAAATTATGATTAATTCACTAATAGCTAGTTAATGTCATATTAATTTGAAGGTATTTTTAAGTAAAATTCAGAGACATACCATACTTGAATTATTGTTTCTCAATTGCCCATTTTCATACGTTAAGAATTTTGTAAAAACCTTTTATTACTTAATGCTTGATATAGTAATTGAAAATGATATAGTTAATTTTGGTTTTGAAAATATTTTTATTGAACGAAATTGAAGGATGAATTATTAATGTTTGGATAGAAATTGAAAATAATATGGAAAACAACTTGTTTATGGAAAACCATTTTATATTCTTAAGGTTTGCCTTAGGGAAAATATTTTATTTGCAGATTTATTTATTTTGAGGATTTAGGGTTTTAGAAAATAGAGGCATTTGGATTATCATTTCCAATAACATTGGGAATAACATATGATATTTCCTTTGTGTTGGAGTTTTATTTGTTTTTTGTGGCTTGCTTTAGTGGAAAACAAAAGTTATAAATTCTTTTGATTTTTGAATGTCTCCAAAAATTAGGGATGTTACAAACTACCAACCTTAAAAGAAATCTTGTCGCGAGATTTGGGAAGGCCAGAAAAAAAGATAGGTTTGGGTTACTTGGATACCATTGCAACTAGGTAGCTACCGCCCTTAAAAGAAAACTTTGTGGGTATACTAATCTCAAGCTTGATTGTGTATCTAGTATCTAGATGGCTTGAGTAGAATTTTCCTTTCTTATAAGGTTGCAGACCAACGTAGTTCTGTTGAACTACCTTTGACACTGAAGTTTCACTCTTTGGGTCAATCAAAAGTCCTTGGGTCACTCCCAACTTGGTTTTTTTATGTCCTTGGAAATCTTCTATCTTGTTGTTGTCTTCATTGAAAGCAAGCACCATGTTATTTCTAACGAGACTCTCATGGTAGGAAATATCTTCCATTGCTTGATACCTCCAAGGTTTGATTTGTTCTCACCGAAGATAATGTGTTTCAGCAGCACTTAACATAGGTTTATAATTGTATTCTACCATTCTATGGTTTATATTTAACATCAACGTCTCTCTAATTGGTATGTGAAGGATGACGTTGGTAAACCCCAAGAGAAATGTTGTGAATAGTGCAGCGGCAAGTTTTCCCTCAGAAAGAAACCACGGTTGGATCGACCAGTGGGAGAAAGAAACCACTTCCGAAGGTTGATGCAGCTGATCTGGCAGGGCGCACTACAGGTTCAGAAGTAACGTGGAACCTACACAAAACAATCAAATCACTTTGCCCCAACAAGCAGTGAGGTTGTCAATCTCACCGGTTTTGCTAAAAACAAAGAGGTTAAACGTATGGTGTAGAAAATGGTACTTGTTTGCAGTAGATGAAAAGAGGACAGTGATGGTAGTAGAAAAATAGTAGTAGCGGTATGAAAATAGTGATTGAAATGGTTGTATTATCAGTATGAGAAAAATGGACCGGGGTCCATAGTTAACTAGTGGTGTCTCTCCAAAACAGATAGATATCATGTAGGGTAAACAAATTACAGCTGGGCAATTGACAAATATTAAGGCTGCACCGTAGTGCATATGCATGACATGATGATTAGTATGTGATTCTGTGGGCATTACAACAAGATACATAGACTGTCATCCAACTGCATCTATGACTAATAATCCACCCTCAGAATGTCATCCGAGCAAACCTTGGCTATTAAGTTGCAAGCAACATATAATCACATTAAGAAAAGTGTGTAATGTAAACAATGTAAACATTAATGTTTTCTCCCTAATGGCAACAACACATCCCCCGTCCGTCACGTTTCTGTCACTCGAGCATAGATGCAAAGGAGGCACGGACCCTCTATCGAGCATAAATACCCCCTCTTGCAGTTACTAGCATCTACTTGGCCAGAGAATGTACTAACAATGGAGAGCATGCAAGATCATAAATATCATACACATGAATAAACATGATAGATTAATAATCATTATACATAGCATTCAATATTCATCGGATCCCAGCAAACACAACATGTAGCATTACAATAAGATGATCTTGATCATGTAGGGCAGCTCACAATATCCAACCATCTAGCTACTGCTATGGACCCATAGTCCAAGTATGAACTACTCACGCATCATTCCAGAGGCGGTCATGGTGGTGTAGAGCCCTCCGGTGATGAATTCCCCTCCCGGCAGGGTGCCGGGGAGAGCTCCAGAACCCTCCCGGACTAGGGTTGACGATCACGGCGGCTGCGGATGTTTTTGGTGGAAAAGGCTTCTGTATTTAGGGTTAACCTCCCGAGAGGTATAAATAGGCGAGAGGGAAACGTCGGTGGGCGGCCAGGGGGGCCACACCACCCCTGGGCGCGACCAATGGGAGGGCGCGCTGCCCTATGGTGTGGGGACCCGGTGGCCCCACCCCGGGTCCCCTCCGGACTTCGTATGCGCGACAAGTTTCTAAGTCTTCCGGGCTTCGAATCATCCAATTCCGAGAATTTTTCCAGAACAACTTTTCTGAAACTAAAACAACCGAAAGCAGGAACTGGCTCAGTGGCATCTTGTCAAAAGTTTAGTCCCAGAAAATTGATAAAAATGGCATAAAGTGTATAAGAAATGTGTATCATATGGCATGAAAACAACATGGAACATGAAAAATTAAGGATACGTATATGACATATCAGTATGTCACTCAAATTTACCATTCCTCATAACAAGAGTAAATAATGTGAGTAGTCACCATGGGGGCCAATCCATGTTGCACTCAAATATTAACTGTACTTAAATTGGTGAATCTCGTTTAATAACACTAGTTCACCTCACTTGTTTAACAGAAAGATTCCAATCTTCTAGACAGACGTGAGCTAAACTATCATTTCTCATACTATTGGTTCGTGTAAAAACTCTTATGCAATACCAAATGGATAGTTTTGTTTCTTCATTGTTTCTTCTCTTGATGTAGTATGCTCCAAATCTTCATAGCTCATGCAACTTTGAGTCCACTTGTCCATCTTCTCTTGTTGATTGGCTTGCTGCTCCTTGGTATATAGTTGGGGTGATCGTGAATGTGATTGTTCCTTCACACAAAATAACAAAATAATGATATGTCTGCCATTCCTCAATTGGGTGGCTTGTGTCTCCATATGGTACCAGTTATAGCATTCCTAATGGATTATCACTTTGGTTAGTGATAGAGTATAGGATTATATTGGGCTTAACATGGATTAGTAGGGATTAGAAAGATCTAAGGAAGATTCCTTACACAACGGAGCAAGGCAATACATTTAACAAACAACATCTAATCAAGCATTTTCACACAAAACAAGAAGGTTTTAGGAAAACAAACTAATATTGAGATACCACACTCATTGGTATGATCAATACACTAACACGATATCGTTGTTCTAACAAATTAACAAGATTGGTGGTCTCATGTATATCTTCTCGAGTCTCTTCAAGTGTCTTGAGGTGTTTTCTGATTGTTGGGGAGTCTTCTTCTCTAAGTTCTTCAATGATCTTGTTTGTAATACTTTAGGTTGTGTAAAGGATACTTCTTACACTTCAGTGTATGGTATTCACTGATTTGTCTTGATGGTTTACAAGGTTTGTCAACTAGAACAAGAGAAGAAATTTTTTGAGATGAATAATAGATGAGAGGATATGAGAAAGATTAGGATGAGATGTTACATTTCTAGAAAGTTTGAATATAGTAAATTTTCAATCATAGGGTATTTTCCAAACTTAGGGTCTCGGATCCTACAGGCAACACAATGCTCTGATACCATTTTGTAGCGATCCTGAACAAAACATCACTCGTCTTCAGATTCATCTGCAGGATGGAATATGCAGACACAATGGTCAATACAATTTAATGTATTGGCAAGTAACACTATGGTGGATATAAATGGCAAGACTAATACTTCATGTATATTTGGTTGAGTGGAGTTTTGGATAATTGTGCATAAACCAAGTTTTCTCCTATCTCTTTTGTAAAACAAACTTTTCTTCTCAAAGGGTGGCAACATTGGATTAAGATCTAAGCACCACATATAATGTTCACTTAGTCAAAATTTTACTTATTGAAAATGGTGTTGAGAGTGTTCCACCATTCCTTGTTCAGCTGTTCATAGTTGTCCATAACTGGGAACACAACCAAGATCTTAGTTTCTAACTCTGTAGATGTTGTGCACTTTTACCCTTTGTCTTCAATTAGCCCAAACATCCTATACACGCGGAGTGCATTAAGGAAAGGAGAGAACTGAGACGAGATCTTTAAGAAGGAGAGGTTCAACCTAGACAGCAAGACCCGTTCCACGTATAACTATGCTACATCTGCTTGTCAAGCATGGGCTGAACTCTCACAACTTAGTGGGTCAACACAGAGCCCTTATGACCCACAAGTATAGGGGGTCGCAATAGTCTTCGAGGGAAGTAAAACCAAAATTTATTGATTCGACACAAGGGGGGCCAAAGAATATCTGTGAGCCTTAACAAGTGAGTTGTCAATGCACCTGCACCTGAAAGTGGACTTGTTCGCAGTGGTTTATCAGCAGTAACAATTTTATAGTAGCAGTAGTAGTGAAATAACAACAGCAGTAGTATGAAAACAGCAGTAGTATGAAAACAACAACAGTGGTGATTGAAGTAAACATCGGGATTAAATACTGTAGGCATAGGGATGGATGAACAAGCGTTGCATGTATAAGATAGTTCATATAATGATCAATTCAGTGGCATTGTAGATAAATAAGATAAAGCATCGAAGTACTAAGTAACCATAGGCATGTGTTCCGTAAATAGTCGTACGTGCTCGTAATGAGAACTTGCACAACATCTTTTGTCCTACCAGCCCGTTTCAGCGGGGCCTCAAGGTAACTACTGGTAATTAAGGTGTTCCTTTTAATAGAACACCAGAGCAAAGCATTAACACTCTATGAACACATGTGATCCTCACATTCACAGCCATCCCCTCCGGTTGTCCCAATTTCTGTCACTTCGGGGCCTCGGGTTCCGGACAACGATATGTGTAAAAAACTTGCAGGTATGACCAAGAAACAATAATTATCATCATGATTCAATAACATGTTCAGATCTGAGATCATGGCACTCGGGCCCAAAGTGGCAAGCATTAAGCAAAACAAGTTGTAACAATGTCAATAGCACTAATAGAGGATACTAGGCACTATGCCCTAACAATCACGGCATTATTACATGAACGAACTCATCCAATCCCTACCATCCCTTTCAGCCTACAGCGGGGGACTTACTCACACATGGATGGGGGAAACATGGATGGTCGATGGAGAGGCGTTGGTGATGACGGTGGCGATGATCTCCTCCAATTCCCCATCCCGGCAGGGTGCCAGAACGAAGTTTCTGAACCCCGAAAAAGGATTCGCGGTGGAGGCGGAGATACGGACTTATTTATGTAAAACTATGAAACCCCCTCGTGTTTTAGGGTTGAAGGCTATTTGTAGTCGAAAGGGGAGTCCGAGGGGGCTGTGGGTGGCCCACACCATAGGCTGGCGCGGCCAAGGGGGGGCCGCGCCAGGGGGTGGTGTGGCCACCCCGTGGTTCTTCTCCTAGCCCACTTCTGGCTCCCGGGGTCTTCCGGGGTGAAAACATCAATGGGGCATTTTCTGGGAAATTTCCCGAAAGTTGACTTTTCTGCACAAAAACAAGACACCAAGGTAATTCTGCTGAAAACAGCGTTAGTCCGTGTTAGTTGTATCCAAAACACACAAGTTTAGAGGAAAACAATAAGAAAAGTGTTCGGAAAAAGGAGATACGATTTCGACGTATCAACTCCCCCCAAGCTTAGCTTATTGCTTGTCCTCAAGCAATTCAGTGACAACTGAGTGCGATAAAAAACTTTTACGATCACATTTGTTTCATATGATGTACTCACTATATGATCAGATACCTAGTTGTGGTCATGATAAGATACATGCAATATACTGTCACTTAATAGTTGTGCAAACCATGAAGAGACAAAAACATATTAATAATAAACAACATGAAGCATAACTATTTGCAAGATTGAAGTACTCATAATAAGATCTGATAAAGTGGTATCTCGCTTTCCCTTAAGCGTGGGGCAAAACATAAATGCCAGGGCACCTCTGAAGTTCATGGGAAGACTAGAAGTAAAGATATCAAAGATGCAAGTATCAAGAATATACCACAATCAACCGTGCTTTGGGACAAACACATTACACTAAGAATGATAATTATTCTCTCAAGAAAGTGCTCAAATGATATGGAGGAGACTCAACATAAAAGTAAAAGAAAGGCCCTTTGCGGAGGGAAGCAGAGATTACTCATGTGCTAGAGCTTTCTATTTTATTAAACAGAGGTATTGAAAACATTTTTAAGAGAGGTGTATGCTTATGTCAATAAATGGTAAACAGATAATAAAGTACGTCACGGGCCAATTGGACTCACAAGAGCGGCTCCCATGGTGAAGGACGCAACTGGTCTAGAAGGTCATCCCTCTTTCTCTTTTGTTTACACAATTATGTTTTGACTGATAAATCAGGGGCAAAAATAGTGAAGAGAATTTGTTTGTATTAATTTGGAGTTGGACACCCCGCTGCCAGCTCTTCTATCATTTGGATAAGAGGATGAAGCCACTAGTCCAGGGTGTGAAATCCAATCAACAAGTGAGATAAAGATTCTCTATTTACGTCCTCATGAGCTAAAACAGGGGCACACAACAGGAATATATTTTAGAAGGTTTTAAAGGTAGCACATGAGAAATTTACTTGGAGTGGCAGTTAAATACCACATGTAGGTAGGTAAGGTGTATACAATGTGAAACTTTGGTTTTTGGGAGTTGGATGCACAAGTAGAATTCTATACTCAGTACAGGTGAAGGCTAGCAATAGACAGGGAGTGCCAATCAAGAGAGCAACAACTATCATAATCATGTTTGCGACAAAGTAAAATTAACCGAGGCATAAAATTGATACTAGAACTCTGAGGCAAAATAAATCATCGAGGCTTATTGACTTTTTGTTTTCAGTCTTAGCATGTGTGAGCATGTGCCAAGTCGATTCAAATGAAATAGTCAAAGGAGGCTACCACAATGTCATACCCTTCTATGAATAGAACAATGCGAACAAATATTTATATGACAGGTCATTTACCATTAATAAATTAAAACAAAACATGAGAGAGAACGAACTATTAAGCAGTCATTAAATCACATATATCTTATATGAACAAACTAAGCATGCTCACATAGATGGATATATGTACAAAAATGAAAGCAAATGGAATTCATACCGGCCTCTCACCACACTTGAATTGTCGTAGATCGTCATTATTGCTCTTCACTTGTGGCTTGAATAAAATATATAATGAAAACCAAGCTCCAATGGAATCACGCGCGACTGTCAAACTCTACACCAAACTTTACAAAACAAGAGAAGAACAATAAAATATTTTTGGGATTTCAATTAAAGCACGAGAAAACGAGAACAAGCAAACAAAGCAAAAATCTTTTTGGTTTTTTTCGAAATAAAACAAGAATAAAGGAAAGCAAGCAAAGCAAACAAAACAAAATATTTTTGTGTTTTTGAATATTAAAATGCAACTAAAGAATAAAGCAAACCAACTAAAGGAACAAGAATCCTCACATAATTTGTTGTTAATTTTTCGGTAATACTTTCCCATGCATATGGAGCCTTCCTTTGACCTATTCATCTTACCATGGTCCCATCCGCCCACCAAACAGAACACTAGCAGTCGGGTAGTCCTTCAAATAGTCATATTATTATAAAAATAGGATCATGCATTCTTTTGAGAGTAGGTGGTAATACGATATGGTTTTTACAAATAGTTTGTTATGAAGTACTACAAAGGATATGAGCAAGTGATGAACTTTCCTGAGATTGAAATAACAATAATAATCCAGCTCTTTGGGGTTCAAGGGTCGCGTAGAAAATCCCGACATCTGAAAGATAGCAAAGTAGTCCTGGTAAGGACTACAGAAAACACTGGCAAGATAATACATGCATAATAATGAGATGCGTCGCTTAATACCCTAAAAATACCCTAGCTTACAAGTGTAAGCTACGTTTGATACGAAAACTTAATCACACAGGTTTTAAGTGAATTGTTTCGTTTCTTATGGTGATGTGGTTATTACTTCTTTAAGACTTACATGTTTTTCACTTTTACTTAACAAACAATTGTTCTCATGTTTAGGTAGAAGTGTTTATTAATTGGTTAGATAACAAGACAACAACACATGAAAAACAACTATAGAAAAGGTAACGAACATATTATGTTTTACGTTCTAAACGTATAGAGCTAATATGAAAGAGTTTAATTTAAAATGATGAACTAATTAAACTAACTCTATCATCAGAATACTTTCTAATAACTTGTGATGATATGTTTGGTAGATGTGAAAACATGAGGGTTTTATTAATAAGGAAAATAATGTTGTGGTAGTTATTTCTGGTTATAATGGAATATTATAGAATTCCATTATACCTTTAGAAACAAGTTTATAGGTTAACAAAATGTTTTGTTCTTGACATATTTAAGTTGAAAAAGTTTTTCTCTTTGATTTGGTGTATCATTTGAAGTATTCTGAAAATAGTTGAATAAGTTATTAGTTTATTAATTTTAAATGAACTAAATGACTAGGCAAAATATTGCACACATGAAAACTTGATCAAATGACTTGGAAAACATCATAGGTGAGCTGTATTTGTCATTTGGAGCATTTTGGTATATAACTTGTATTTTTCTGATTTTATGAATTATTTATTATTTTTCTCAATTTTTAAATGATTTAATTTAATGAAAGAAAATATTTAATTTTAAAATTTATCAGAAAAAATTGAAAATTTTATAAACATTTAGATTACATTTTTGTAAACATTTCCATATTTTTCATATTTTTCGTATAAATATTTTAATAGTTATTGAATTATCAATTTTATTCATTTTCTGCCTTTATTTCAGTTGACAGGTGGGTCCCACCTGTCATATTGGATTTAATAAAAAGAAAAAAAAGAAAAAATGTCCTGAGGTCATGCTGATGTCAGGGACACGTCAGCTCTATGGAAATCACTCATGTTGATCCACAATCCGCGGATTCGTCACGAATTTGAAGAAATCGATGTACCCAAACTCTCGAGAAGGTCACGCGAACCACTAGATAGCGGCGCGGTGACCAAATGGTCACCGGCGGCTCGCCGACATGTAAGAACACGACGACGCTCTCGGTAGTTCGACGACGGCGGCGAATTAGCGCGCGTAGGACCTAATGAATAACATGGGAATGCTCACCAAAGCTACGAGAACGCGATGGTGTGGTCAGGGAGACTCGGTGAGGTCGAGGTCGCCGGCGGAATGCTATTTTCCACGTCGGCCGGAGATAAAGGAAACATCCAAATTCGTGGGCCTCCGTCCATCTCCGCCCGTGCGCAAACTCGAGGAGGTAGAGGAAGACCTGGCGCACCCGATGATGGCCTCAGCTCGTCCAAGGGTGGCCGGAATCGTCGGAAATGGCCGGCGGCCGTACGGGCTAGGGTTAGGTTTTTCTTTGGGAACGCACAGGGAGAGGGGAAATTGAGCGAGAGAGGAGGTAGAGGGCATGTTGGAGGCTCCCTCATGCTTCTTATCCTCGCGGAAGACGACGAGCAGGACGTGGCGTCGAGGTTGCCACGACGGCGTTCTCCTGTGCCTTCTGGCAGAGGAAGAAGAAAGGAATTTTTATCTGCGATTTTCAATAACCCCCTAGACTTTCCAGATTTCACATCTAAGTCCTTCAGTCCTTAAAACTGAAAAGAAAACACTGTTTCAGGGCCTTTTTGTAAAGATAAAAATTATTAAAAATCAGTTTTAATTCCTTATCGAATTTTCAAGCTCACCATGTTTTACTTTTCAATTTTGAGTAAGATTTAAATTTTATACTTAGGGTGCTAGATTAAGTGGTTTTTGTTATTCCTCACCATTTAATTTATTAAATAGCTTTAAAATTACTTTAGGCGGGATTAACATGGGCACACAACAAACATGTGATTAACAAGTTGGTGTATTTCAAAATTGGATAAGTTTTTTTATATAAGTACTTTAGGAACTACTTTGTAAAACTAATAAGTATTGTTTGTTACACCTTGAAAATAGATTCACTAACTATAGAATTTGTTTCCAAGTCACGACAAATGATTTTTATTGGTAATGGACTGGTTTTCTTTTGTAACTTGTTATTCTCACAAATGAAACTCTTAGCACTAATGTTTGACATTTTACTTAAGTTTGTATAAACCCTGTTTGCTATTATTAGTACATGATTAAGTGGAAAACATGAATGGCTTTGAAATCTCATTTGTTTGTTTCCGCATAAGTTCCTCTATGGATTTTTATCCCATGTTTATCTTGGAAACATGTGATTAACCTTATGGTTATGTGCAGATGAATATTTGTTGTTACCTGTTAGTATTGTATATGAAAAGGATCTGGAAACCAAGGTAGGCCTTTTCCCTCTACCTCAACATAAAACCAGACATATGAATGCAAGGCTTGTTATTACTTTCTCATTTGATATTTGTTTCCATTAAATTTATTATTACTTATTCCTCATTTAGGATGATTCTTGACAAGGCATAGGGATTATAGTTTCTCTAATGTCACCTAATGTTTCACTGGAATATTTCCTATGCTAGGCTTCCTTGCTAAATCAGTGTTGCTCCTTGTTGACTTCTATTGCTTCATGCACTTCTCTCTAGTTGTCATTTGTCTTCTATTATCACCTTTTTCACATGCAAATAAGATCCTCTCTTGGATTCCGACTTCAACCGTCTCACCCCTGTGGTGAAGACAACCAATTACTCCAAGCAACGATTTTACTTAGATGAGTATAAAGAAATATAGTTGAATTTTAATATATCAATTTACCAGATACATATAAGAAGAATCTGTGATCAATTTTGCAAGGCTTGCCCCAAATTACTTTTCATATCCAAATGGCATAGATGTACTAGGTTATTCAACCTTCTGTTTATTTGTGTATGACATTCAATTGTTTGAGTATACAAAAGTGATTTGTTAACAAGGTCTAGAAACTTGTTACCAAACTACTTCTATATAAAACTAACATTGGAGCATCACACTATTTCAAGAGAGTTAATAAGATCATATCAAGATATAAGAGTTTCCAAATACTCTTATAGAAGATTAGAGTAGAACTTCTAGAACACTCTAAATAATCTTCTTGAAGATCTTCCTGTGGTAGTTCCTCTTTTCTTGTGGCTTGCTTCTCTTGCAGAATGTCTTAGAGAAGATTGAGAATAAAGTTAGAATGGTTTTGACAACATAACAAGATCCAGATTAAGACTTAGTTAAACTTTTATTTTCCTTCCATATACTTCATATTCTATTTCCCATAAGATATTTACTTCTATCATATATGATTTGTTTTACTTAATTATTAATTCAATTCCTGTAATAGAGGTCATAACTTGTTGGTCTTCATTAGTTGTATCCAGAGATACCTTAGTTGTTGAATGTTGATATGGATAGAAATGTGGAGTATTTCTGAAACGAGGACTTAAGATAATAAGTTGATCAAATGGTTCATTGTTGTGTTGAGATTTCATATGCTCACTTGTATAAGATGAATGAGACAATGAGCATGTGAATCTTATTGAGGTTTAATGACTTATGTCATAGTTGTTATTTGTTTTCTCTGGTGTCATGATTTTACTTAATATTCTTCCTTTGTAATCTTTGTCATGCATAATGTAGACATAGAGATTTGGATGGATCATATGTAATGATCAAGGTTTAACAATAGTTTAAGAAGATTTATTTCTTCTTTTAGGTACTTCTTTTAGGGTTGATGAGATATGTACATATTCCATAAATATGTTATTAGTAAGAATTATATCATTTCCCACTTGTGGGTTTTGAGTTAACACTTGTTTCGTCATTTATTTTCCATTGAACCTTTGTTATGTACTTGTAATGGTCTACTTAATGGTTATGAGATGATTTATAAAGATGTTATGTAGATTGATTGATAACTTAAGTAGTTCATGTTTTAGAGAGTCTAAAATATTTTTTGATGAGATTATTCCACCAAGCATTACTAACTTGTGGAAGTGTGATCATTAGTTATGAGATTTGGATACTCACTCCTCTTTGAGTTCTCGATATCTAGTAAATTAGCCCAAGTCACTTATAGACTTGTGGTTAACGTTGTTGGGAGTTTGTATTGGTCATAACCAACTATGGTTTATCTTATTAGGTGATTTGGTTTCTTAAGATACTTGTTATAAAGATCACTCCAAATGTACTCTTGACTAGATGAACTAGACCTATTTCATCATGTCAAGTGAAACATTGGTCACTTTGATTCGTTTAAACTTCCGCGCCAAAATTTCTCGTACTTTTAGATGCATGCTTTTGCAAATGCACATATTATATTTAGATCCTTATAACCTCCCAAACACTGGGACGTTACATTATACTCATGAAACAATAACATGTTCAGCTCTGAGATCATGGCACTCGGGCCCTAGTTACAAGCATTAAGCATAACAAGTTGCAACAAAGATATATAGCACTAACAACGGATACTAGTTACAAGCATTAAGCATTACATGAACGATCTCATCCAATCCCTTCCATCCTTCTTGGCGTACAGCGGGGATTACTCACACATGGATGAGGGAATCATGGATGGTTGATGGAGAAGTGGTGGCGATGACGATGGCGATGATCTCCTCCGAATCCCCGTCCCGGCAGGGTGCAAGAACAAGAACTTTTGATCCCCGAATTAGGTTTTGAGATGGCGACGACGCTCGGTTTTTTTTTTGGAATGACGAACCCCCTGATGTTCTTAGGTTACGAAGCTTAAGTAGTCGAAAGGGGAGCCCGAGGGGGTGACTGGGTAGCCACACCACCAGGTGGCGGGGCCGGGCGCCAGCCCATGGTGTGGGCCCCTCCTAGCCTCCTCCGGCTCTTCTTCTGAGTCCGAGGGTCTTCGGGTAAAATAAGGACTTCAGGATCTTTTCCGGGGAATTTCCTGAAAGTTGATTTTTCTGCACAAAAACGAGACATCAAGGTAATTCTGCTGAAAAGAGCGTTTAGTCCGTGTTAGTTGCATCCAAAACTCACAAGTTCAGAAGAAAACAACATCAAAAGTGTTCGAAAAAGGAGATACGTTTTGGAAGTTTCAGGAGCCACTCAACATAATCCAATCACATCCAAATTCCACCCCGGTGTTTCATTGAATATTATACTTAGAATTTTTCCATACATCAAGTAAAACAATTTGTAATTTTGCATATAATCTACTAAGTTCTAAGGCTATAAAATAACAAGGGTAAAAGAGATGACAACACACTAATAGGATAATTGCATAGCATAATAAACTTAGTAAAATTTCCTATCATGCATACTACTCAAAAATCAACTAATGCATATAGACAATAATAGGTGGATGGATGGTGTGTGTTACTTGCCTTTGAAGTTGGTGAATAAAAATCACCTTCTCTTCACAAATAGAACGCTCTCTCCGTACAATATAAACAATACAAGTAAACAAAAATAAACAAACAAACAAAATATAAGAATCAACAAACTTAACACAAAAAATTATTTTACCAATATAATTATTGTGTTTGGGTTTAGTGTATAGCAAATGGCTAAGGATTGGCCAAGGATTGGGTTTAAAAAGTTCAAACTTAATTGATCATACTTGTCAAGGAAGTTTCCAAGAGTTTTCACTAAGTATTATCACAATTACTCTAATATGCAAAAGGAAAAAAATGTTATTTTAATACACAAAGAGAAACTAAGTAATTGTAGTTAATGTTTTCCATTTGGGACTAAGGGTTGGTCTTTGATCTAAAAGATCAAACAAAGGTTTTGGGTATTATCTATTCTTGTGTTGGTTTCTTCAAGTCTTCTTTTGCTTCCTTGAGTTGCTTTTGATGTCTAAGTCTTTATGCCTTCAATGGTCTTCCTTGTAGTTCTTCTTATTGAGTTGAATAAAATCATCTAAAGTACTATCTAGGATCTAGGGACTTAGTCATATAGAGCAAGATAGGGTTAGATTAGATTTCTAGAGTTCCTTAAGAAAGGACTTGTAAAAATCTTCATCATGTTCATCCTCTGGGAGAGTATTCTTCTTGAGTTGAAGTTTCTCTTTTTGATGAAAGTCTTCTTGTTGAAGTCTTGGTAAAAAACTCTCATCTCACTTGGAACATAAATTCTAAGTCTTGGGCAAAACAATTTCTATGCTCCAAGTTTTCACATTGGTTGGCATCATTTTCAGGCTCCTTTGTACCTTCCTCCTTGGTGTGGTTGCTTCATTGAAACTTACAACACTTTATGGTTTTGGTACTAACTATGGGTTGTTGTTTATCTAACTTAGCCATAGCACAAGTTCTAAGGAAACAGAAAAAGCGGAAAAAAGACTTAGAGAAAAATGTGGTTTGGTCCTCTTGAAGTTCCTTTTGATATTTTCCTTTAAGTGCTTCTATTTATTGGATATGCTTCTGAAGTTGGTTTTCTTGGCTAAGTCCTTCATTTGTCTTCTTGCTTCGTGTTAAAAATCTTGAAGTTGACAATTGTAGCATCCTCTCCATGGCTTTTCACTAATCCAAACTTAATGGTTTTCAACTACGAGGGCCAATTAGCACAAAATTACATGGACATGGTTTTAAGGCATCCAAGGGCTTAGGTTTTTGTCTCTCTGGTCTAGGGTTAGTACTTAGAAGAAAATTATTAAATAAAACATATTGAAATTATTTACAGAATTTTAAACTAAGTAAAAAACACTCAAAAGGCCAATCAACTCTAAATTCAATTTTAATTAGTTCAAGAAATATTTTAGGATAGAGAACATTAAAGTATACACCCTAAGGTTTCCATGGATATGTTATTTGCAAATTTTAGATTTGTAGAATTTAAACTATGCCAAAATCCATCAAACAAGCCTATTTGATTTAAACAATTTTAAATTTGTAAAATTTAAATTAACACTGAGATTCTACATGTTGTGCTGATTTCAAAAAGTCTAAGTTTGCCTAATTTGGAACTACGGTTAAAAAGTTATGATAAATCTAAGTTTGGAAGCTTTTCTGCAAAACTATCAGATTAAATCTATTCGGGAAAAACGGACAAAAAAATGGACCGACATGGCTGTTGATTGGGTGCTGACTGGGCTGCCACATAGTTGCTGACGTGTCTAAGTGGATTGATCTGGACCGCACGAGCGCGATCCGACGACAATGCAGAGGTGGAGGAAACACATACGGGCGAGGGAGCGGGACGAAACTTGACGACATGATTTTTAGGCGGACGGTTGAAGGAACGAATTCCTTCTTTTAGATAGGATTTTTAGTGCCACCTGCATATGAAAGTACTTCAGGTTAAACAGAAAATTGGTATCTTCCTACTGATGATTTACGGAAGTAATGGATATGCTTAAGAAGAAAAATTGAAACACAAGTGCATTATGTAATATGTACCTCATGATCTACCATGATAAAACCTAATTCATATATTATCTTGTCATTTGCTTGATCTCTGTTTCCGAGATCCGACATGAACGCACAAGAAGTTTTGTATGGTTTGACACATCTTTGAGCAAGGCTGTATTCATTGCTGGCACTATTTAGAAAATAGAAAATCTGTCAAGATGAGAATTGGGAATAAATGGTTCAGATATGATACACTGAAATAAGGAATATGTATCAGAAAAGTGATGAATATAATTTCCTAGAGACTTTCTAATCAATCGAGACACTCGCACCTTTCAGTAATAAACTAATCAAGTCATCACTTGGATGCCAAGCGGTTATGGTCACTCACTCATATCCCCCTAGTCATCTACTAACCAGAAGACGTGAGCAAATAGGAAAAAATTATTCCTCTTCTAGCATGTCAGTTAAATATAAACTTGTAGTAGTTGTATGATCATAATTAACAATTGCATGGCAGCACAGTAGGAATGTTGAACAGTGGGAGCGAGAACAACATTGAGAAAATCAGAAGCCTCCAATTTGACAGAAGCTGCACGAGTCAATGTATTGCAAATCAAATAGAGAACAATGGATTACGCAAATGGCACCTGCATCAACACGGTCTTCTCCTCGGACACGCGGGCTTGATCCGGTCGTCCGGCCAGCGCAGCATCAGGATGCCCACATGCACAGCCTCAGCCGGACGCAAGCACAATTGGGTTCCGCTCAGGCCTTGTTTGGCGGACGTGTCTGGGCTTGTTTTTCATTGTATTATACCGGCCCAAACAAAGTCACTAGAATACGCTGCTGGGCCGTTTGGCAGGCCGGAATCGGACAGACTTGGAATCCGAAAACACGACGATACTCGTCGGGCCATCGTGTATTCCAGACACGAGTACGGCGTAACGTTTTGGTGTTGGCAGCTCAATTGCTCGCAGCGACGCCCGCGTGACGATGCTTGAAAAGTCCAGTTTGTAACATGTTTGCCAAACGCTACGATTAGTGCTACCGGTTCTTTTTTTTTTGAAATAAAACTCACTATATAAAACCAGGCATGCAAGCCGCCTCATTAAAAACCTTCCAGTCCCCGTAGGTACCCTGGTAAGGAAAAGAGTGCGTCTGAAACTTGCAGCCCCACATTATTCAGTCATTACATCGAGAACCAAGGAATTGATCAACCATCCCGGATGTTGGCTGATCCAGCTAACGGAATTCAAGCCAAACTTAGCTAATTCATGAGCTACACTATTAGCAGATCTAGAGCAGTGACTAAACTTAACATTACCAGTGCTACCGGTTCTTATTAGGAAAGAGATTAAATGAAGGAAGTGTATCGGTGAGGTGGGCAGTGGCGGAGCTTCAAACGAAAATATGGGCGGGCCAACTAAAAAGACTAAAGATTTTTTTTATTGACTAACTATGAAATTAGGGAAAATTACGTGAAAATATGCTATCAAATATCCGGCTGAGTTTACATAAAGTAAATAAAATTATAGGTGCTGGACTGGAAGATACATGGTCTCCTCAATTGACCAAACAAAGCTACCTAGCGACAATTTTGTTTTCTACTGTGATAGAAACAAAGCGGTCAAAGCAGCCTGCCTTTTTCTTCAGGTAAATACTATAGATCTGAGTCCGATGTGAAGCCAATCACCGGACCTTGCCAACACCGTCCATTTCGTCTCCATCAAATGGGCTAGTTTTGCAAAAAAAAAAAGAATCCCGTTAACCACGGTAGAGGCCATGCTATAAAGAGAGGAAGAATTATTAAGAAATGGACCGATCCGTTTTTCACGCGCTGCTCTTCCACGGAGGCCATGGCTGCGGTGCCGGCTATGGTGCCTCCCCCTCCTCTCTCCCTTCTTCACCATTGTCGTAAGGGATGATGACGGCGAGCTTGTCGAGTTCGACTCTCAGCAAAGGCAGTGCTGGTGCGACAGCCTCACGGCGGCGTGGTTGTCCGTGTGTCGGAGGAGGAGATTAACGTCGTCGTGATGGGTGGTGAACCCTGAAGCTATGTCCCGTCCAAGACTCTTCTATGTTGAGTTCCACGACCATCATCTTCGGTCATGGTGGAAGCAGCTGAAGGCACGTACAATGTGTCGAGGTCATGCATGCGTTGTCCATGGTGGAAAGGGCGTGCCGCTGCACCTACAGGTCGTGCTAGGGCTACCTAAGATATCCAAGAGTGCCCCGGATCTCAACGGAGGGTGTCAAGCTTCTCAAGATCCCCGTTGTCGGTCAAGAAGCTCAGACCCGATGCCCTGCTTCAAGTTGATGGAAGCAAAGACACTCTTAAGTGTAAGCATAGTCTATTGAAAGTTGAAGCATGACACATGTACTATGTCCAAAGTTGGAAAATCCGCCGGAAGCAAAATTGTGTTACGAAGAAGGAAGCATGCTATGTTGGTACAAGGAAACACCGTGTAATGAAATTTGCAGCATAACATATGGACTACTGAAGCACCATTTTCTAGGGAAGCAAAATAGATATAGTATGAAAAAACATATCGTATGAATATTGAAGGAAGCAAATATCCTGTTACGTGGAAACATGCTATTTTGATGTTGAAGCATGACACATGTACTATGTCGAAAATGAAATATGAGAGGAAGCATATTTGCGATGGATGTAGAAAATGCATAGTGATAATGTCAGATAAACTAGCCTAGCACTTTTGGTGTGGTAAAAAGAATAACGGAAGCAAAGCTAGTAGCATGTCATATAAGCAACCGAAGCATTCTTGTGGGAAAGAAGCACATGCAATAGTTTGCGGGAGAACGACGGGACAAGGAAAAGTGACGTGATTTACGGTAGTAATTATTGAGTAATTATATAAATACAAACAACAAACTGGAGTGAATAAAGGCAGTAGTTATTTGGAAATTAATTTCCAATAGTGCAACCGCTGCATGCAAAGATTTGGAGAGCTCTTGCCTATCCAATTGCACGTCCCAGATGAAAGCGATCGTGTGGTGCAGGAATAGTCCGATGGAAAGCTAGGCATCGGCGTCCGATCCCTAGTAGTGCCCCTTTCTTCAGAATCCGTCAAAGCAGTGTCTTTTTGTTGAGAACCGTCAAAGAAGCCCGCTGGTTCTGTCTTTGCGCCCCTTGTTGCCTGGCTACGGAGGCCTGTTTGACTGTTGGCCTGTTTGCTGCCCTTATTATGCTAGTGCTAGTGCTATCAGATACGTAGGCATAGATCACTTTTAGGCAAAAATCCTGGGCGGGCCAAGGCCCAGGTCGGCCCTAACGTAGCTCCGCCAGTGGAGGTGGGTGTTTACACCCAAAACGCTTGGGATAATATCCGCAAATACACTAGGAAACGCCCCTACCAAACGAGGCCTCAAGTGTCTCCATGGTCCCCGTGTGTGGAGGCTCTGCTCCAGAGGCGCAACGACTCGATGGTCCCCTTGTGAGGAGGAGCTGCTGCAAATCAGTTGTGCAGAAAGGTCACGATTCGAAGTGCCTGGGGCAACCATGGCGTCCAAAAGGATCTCCGCGAGGCGGATCTAGAGTCGCAGCGCAGCACAAGCTAGCTAGCTGGACGGTCGATTTGGGGACGATTTTTGCGTGAGTTGGATTTCTAGGACCGAGGGCAATGTGTAGATGGCTAGGCTTTCGTTGAAGTGTCCCACACACTTGGCAACTCAATTTTTTTTCGCTGCACAAAGTACGACTGCAGTCTGCGACGCAGAGGTGGAGGAAACACAGACGAGCGGGGGAGCGAAACGAAACTTGACGATATGATTTTTAGGCGGACGATTGATGGAACGAATTCCTTCTTTTAGATAGGATTTAGATAGGAGTAGCGGCAAACTATTTAGCGGTAACATGCTCAAACAGCTTTAGCGCGGAACTACAATAATGGGGCTATTTAAATCTATGCGATGAAGGTAACACACGAGCATACTTTTAATTATCTTGGGCCCTTGCTCTAACTCTAAAACAAAAACCTAAATTGGGCCTTAGTGTTACTTACTCGTTTTGGGCCGACGCACTTCATTTCACTCGCAGTGCCCACCGTGGCAACTGGTTCGAGTCCACTACCTCATCATTCCCCAATCCCAACACGAGCGAGCTCTAGGGCGACATGAGCAGCAGCAGCCGCCGCCACGCCCGCTCGCCGGCGGCCGGGCCGCTGGACGACGATGACCTCCTCTCCGAGATCCTTCTCCGTCTCCCGCCGCAGCCTTCCTCCCTCCCCCGTGCCTCCGCCGTCTGCAAACGCTGGCGCCGCCTCGTCTCCGATCCCGGCTTCTCCCGCCGCTTCCGCCTCCGCCACCGCGGCAACCCGCCCCTCATCGGCTTCTTCGAAAGGGACCATGGTAACTACTTCCTACACACTCGGAAGGCCACCAATCTCTCCTTCCTACCTATTCTTGAGGCCCCCAATCGTGTTCCTTCCGGGCGTTTCTCCATCTCCGGCGTCGGCGACCGCTTCTGGTCCCTTGATTGCCGTCATGGTCTCATACTCATCCACCTTCGAGAGATTCTCCAGGTCCTAGTGTGGGATCCCGTCACAGGCGACCAGCACCGCATTGTCCTTCCTGAGCCTTTCGACACAATTAACACCCTGATCAACGGGGCGGTGCTTGGTGCTGCCGGAGACATCCAACACTTCCAGGTAGTGTTGGCAGCGGCAGATGGGGATGAAGAACAGCATAGACGAGCGATCGCCCGTGTCTACTCGTCGCAGACCGGCTTATGGGGAGATATCATCTCAACACCGCTTCTATACCAGGATAATGGCTGCATTGATCCCACCGTCCTCACTATGGATGACGCTGTGCTGGCTGGAGATTCCCTTTACTGGGTGCTTTACGGGGATTTGATTGGAATTCTCAAATTTGATTTGGTGAAACAAAGCCTACACGTGGTACGGGTGCCAGTGGATATGTGTGGCGAGGACAAACGCATCAAGATTATACGGGCCAAGGGCGGTGGTCTGGGTGTCCTCTTACGGTCAGACTCAGACTGCACTCTCCAGTTATGGAAGAGGAAGACCAATTGTGATGGTGTTACTTCATGGGAGCTTGGAAGAACTATTGAAGTGGACAAGCTACTTTCCCTGAATTCAGAGGATAAAGAACTCATAGAGATAGTAGGGTTTGCTGAAGACAATAATTTTGTGCTCCTGTGGACATATACCGGTCTCTTCATGATCCATCTTGAGTCACTGAAGTTCAAGAAGCTTTTAGAAACTAAAATGGGGGCCATTCCTCGTTATCATCCATTCGAAAGTGTCTACACTCCAGGTAATAACATGTCTTACATTGCCGATACAACGTAACCAAGTTACTGTTCGACAATTGGATTGTGAAATTATGTTCACATCATGTTGTGTTAACAATTTGAAGTAGCATGTGTTTCTTCTGCTGCTTCATGACCTCTTCAACATAGTGATGATGTTCTGTAGTGTTCTGTTCTAATGCATGTGTGCTAGTTTTTAATGGAATGATTAATTGGTCCAGGAAAAAATTGTTAGCGGTATGTGTGATTTACTTTATGTTATATAGCTAGGAGGTTTCTGTTACATGAATATCCATACGAGAAAGCAATCATTACTTTGTTTGAGAATATAAATAATGATTAGCATGATTGTCAAAACGTTGTAGAATAGTTGAAATAAATTTCAGCATGGTCTGCCTTTGATGCAAGAATTGTTTAATGGTAGTGTTTGACTGTTTCTGCATAGATGGCAGTACCATTTACTTTTATGCTGGTTGAGATGCACAACGGTTAAAGGTTGACTGCATGAAAAACTAGCTTGAACCAACTAAAAGGTCTAGCTCAATAGGTACATTTGGAAGTTTAATTAATCTCAGTTATATTTCTTTCATCTAGTATTGCTCTCTTTGTTGATATTGTTAACAGGCTTAAATCCACATAACTTCTTGGTTTGTAATTTATGATAGTTGTTCATTTATCACTTGTAGGACTCCCCTGCATGTGGCATGTCCATTTATACCGTACAAAAATAATAAGTTACGTGTTCTATTTCATCTTTCCATGCTAATTTATTTAAAGATAACATAAATCATGATCACTTATGTTGCCAGGATTTTTTTGTATGTGTTTTTCCAATGTAGCATGGAACGAGCTTCAGGATAGCTCTGGATAATTTCTCTGCTTTGACCGGCTAATAGTATGAGTATATACTGTTTTTTCATTTTTAAGATATTAATGATTATATGTTGTTTGGGAATATTCATTAAATTTGACAGTTGGTGTTGTGTTTATCTGTTACTATTGCTCTATCAGAACTGAGTTGTTTTCTCCAAATTACAGCTATGGATTTATCTAACTACAGGTTGATGTATCCTTGTTTTTCTTTGTCTTTCGTTGGGATGTCATTGTTTCCTGTGCTTACGATTTTGAGCCTAACCTCCCTTTTCTGGTTTATTGATACCTGATAGAGTACTGGTTACAACGTAGAGCTCTCATTATATAGCGGAATAGGGAATAGGAAAGCTTCAGACACATCATAAGAATAGGGCAAGCAGCCTTGAGCTCCTTGACCTTATCCTTGCTGTGACGGCAATGTACTCTTACCCACATGACACATTGTTTGACTTCTTATGCTTGTAGGAACATGCGTTGGTGGTGGACATGAGGGGGCTGAGATTGTGCTCAATACATAAGATGCTTATTTGTTGGATATGCTATTTGATCTATTGGTTGAGCAGGTAAGCTTATCTTTTACTAGTGTTCTTCCCCTCTATACTCTGGACGTGCTCTTTTGTTTGCTCTTCTTTGCATCTAGCTTCCTTGAATTCAATTTACCTCTTTAGTAGTAGTCCCCGAATTCTTCTAGTATATAGTGTGGCTCTTCTTCCTCTAGCTCCTCCAATGACTGATTACTTAGGACCTTTCCCCGTTCTCTGTATTTTTGCATATGTTAGTGTCTGCCCAGAGATGAGAATGATCTCATCCTAAGTAATAGCAAATGAACCACTAGCCCTTTACTTTGATTTGGGGATATATTTCTGGTTTTGCTTTACTGGACGCGGCATTTCCTATGACTTTTTTCCCTCTTGCTATGGGTCTATGAAGTCCTAGTGTCATTTGCTTGAAGTAAATTAATTCATAACTATCAATACCTGGGCACCTGGTTTCAAATTTTCCTTTGTTTATACGGACGTATAAGTATGTCATTTCACATTTCTGCTTATTTTGGATCATTGTGACAGGTAGTGATCTAATGAATGTCGCAATACTCAAAGAGTATGCCTTCGTTAAGTCTGTTACTGTTGTTAATCGTTTTGTTTGCAGTTGTGTAGTTTTTGGACGACTATTCTTGTTCTAGGCTGTTTGGTGAAAAAAATCCCAGCATGTCTCTTGCTGTCCGCTAAAAATTCCATATACGTGTAATTGGCCAGTATCAACTAATAATATATAATGGTTGGTCAAAACTGTAGGTAGCTATGCTCTTTGTGAAGTTTAACTTCTTCAAGTTTGGCCACCATGGATGCCTAGTACTTCATATCAAACATAGGATAAAAAATGACATGAATAGATTTTTTGTCCAAACTGCTTCCATTGCTAACTAATTTTTTTCAAATTTTTCGCTAGCATATCATCTTTAAAGTAGTGGTGCAATTATTGCTTGATGCTGTGCAGAGTAAAAAATAGCGGTCAGTCAAACTGAAGGAAGTTTCAGTTAATACCTTGACGCAGGATCCCTCGCTTGAGGCATCTTCACCTTGTATATATACCCGAATCCATCAACACATATGGCACAAGTTTCTGATCATTTGCATCCGACTCTTTACAAATAGTTCAATTTTGTGCTGACCGGTGATTCTGCTTGCTCTGCAGGTATCTGGCTAAAGTTACATTCTGGTGGCCGAGATGCAAAAACGGGTTCTTCTGTTCTGTACTTTTGAATCGGAGATTGAAGTGCACCTGTAGAAAATAACCGCTTAATTTGACAACTTCCGTCTGTTATCTACGTTTATGTAGACATTAGTTAACCGGCATGAAGGTTGAAGGCATATTGACTTGCTTTGATCAATTCGTACTCAGCTCGTGGTTTCTTTATTTTCTGTGTTGGTGTATCCAGGTGGTTTCAACGTCAGAATTTTGCTTATGTTTAGTATTTTGAAGCTAAGTCGTGAATAATGAACGGTGAATTGTGTCAGTAACACAGGGTTTGAGCATTAAGAGCATTATCTACACAACCTGTGACACCGGCAGCAAAAGTGTGCTCAGGTGTTTAGCAGGACAACGGTTGTGTAACCGTGACAGGTCTGTGACAGAAAAAGTGTGCGTCGTTAGAGATTTGTGAATCCGTCGATGATTGTTTTCACCTCTGGAACCTTGGCGCTTTCTCAAGGAAACGCCGGTGATTACACAAGTTCAGACAAGCTTCGATGATTGTTTTCACCTCTGGAAACTTGGCGCTTTCTGGAGGAAACGCCGGTGATTACACAAGTTCAAACAAGAGGTGAAGACCCATATCCGTGAATTTCACAAATCAGCTGCACTGCAAGCAGAGCCACTGCTGCTGTCTTCCTTCATAGTTTGCGTACCAGCTAGCCCTTGGATGCATCTCGTTTCTTTAGATTTTATACACAAAGTACTCCCAAATACACAATGGGTGCTGAAGACCAACCAGGGTTCCGGCTGTACACTTTATCTGGCATGTTAGCAATAAATAATGAAATTTTCACATACTTCTCTTATGGCCTATTACCTGCTTAAGTTCAGATTTTTTTGTTCTCCCATTTTTGTGGGATGAAACTCTGCTTACTTTTTATCCGATAAAAAATGTGTATCTACAATAGATAGCATTGCTGTCGAGACAATTTATGTAATAGATCAATATATTCTTGGAACAAATTAGAGGTACAATGAGGGAGATATACAATTTCAAAGAAATTTCTGTGGTAGTGCCCTTTTCCTGTGGAGTCAAAGTTTTTTGTTTTTTTAGCAAATGTGGAGCCAAAGCTGTGAAGGTCAGAAAAAAACATCGGGCCATAATTCTGGCCATGGGCTGGGCGGACCAATATGGATCAAAAACCCATCGCAACGCCCCCGAACGGAGCCCCCCCCCCCCCGGGGGGGGGGGGGGGGGGAGCAGGCCGCATTTCCCTCAAACATGACCCAAGTTTTGTCCACGTTTGTGGTGGTCCACGGACACCATTGTGTCCTCCTTGGCCCGCCCGTTAGTCAGATGATGCCATTCTTCCCAAACCCTTCCACTCCCCACTCCCCTCCCAACCTTCGTCGCCTCTGCCAGGGAGGGCAAAATCGGCTTCCGCTAGCCGGCGATGACGAAGACGAATTGCGCCACGGCCGTCGCTAAATCCGGAGTCGAAGAAGTGGTAGGGCCGGCGAGTGAGGCAAAGGAAGACCTAGAAGGAGAAGGTGGATGTCGCCGCCGCCGCCCTGCTCCTAGCCCAGCGGCAGGACCGCGTCTGCGTCAACGTCGATGCCCTGACCGTAGGAGCCATAGGGCATCATCATGATGAAGGGGGAGACGTATCGCGTCATCCTGCCCACGCCATCCCTACGCTCGTGTGTGCGGGTGCCGGTTCCGTCCTCGAGCTTGGATGCATCCGCGGCCAGGCCCCACTCTCAGGGTCGGCCTCACCGGAGTGCATATTCCCAACCACGCCGCCGGTCGGTGCGGGTACTTCGCGCCACGGAGTGTCATCGCAGGACACGTCGTTGGAGATCAACTCTCAGCGTTTTGGGACCACGCCGTTGAGCATCAATCTCAACGTGACCTGTGTGGTGCTTGAAGCGACTCCTCGGGCCCCGCTCATCTACTGCAAAGCGCCGCGCGTGGTGCCTGTGGAGAACATGCCCCAGGGCCGGTAGTTTTTCGACGAAATGCTCGCCATGGCCTGAGCACGCCGGGTACGGATTTCATGTTTACACGACTCTGTCATTTGCGCATTGCGTTGTTTGTGATCGACGTGCAATTGCAGTTGTACCATGGCCACAAGTATTCCATGGGCGACATCATCATGGACTCCACTGGTGGCCATGATGGCAGAGCCATCGAAGATGTCGAGACCCAATCGGGCAGCTGAAAGTGCACTATGGTCAACTAGAGGGGGGGGGGTGGGGGTGAATAGGTTGACTACCAATTTTTCTTTTCCTTTCCTTTTAGTAGGGCTAAGAGAGATAAGGTAAGGTTCCCTAGATGTGCAACTAGGTGAGCAACCTATGTGAACAAGATAAGATACGCAACGGAAGTAAAACGAAAGGTAACAAGATAAAACCACAAGTGTAAACAAGGAGACAAGGATATGATTCCCGTAGTTCCTTCTCAAGAGAAGTACGTCTACGTTGGAGAGGTGGGGAGCCACCTAGGCACTCCTCAATAGCACGGTTGTGCACACCTTATTCTCCTTGAGCTTCTCCAGTGAGGGAGATTCTCGTTTCCACTATGAGGTCGACTTGAAGGCGTTGACCAAACCTTTACACGAGCTCGAGGTCACTCCACAAGATGGATGGAGGCTCTCAAGCAATCCGGAGCTTCTTGCAACAAGGTGGAAGCTACAAGCATAAGATCTACTAAGGTTTCTAAGCCTCAAGTAGGATTCTAGATCTACTAAGATGTGGTGGATGGATTTGAAATTCCTTTGGTGGAATCACGGATCTAGGTCTCCTCTAGCTCTCCACAAAGTTTGGGAGTGGTTGGGTGGTTGGAGAGGGAGATCTAGGGGGTTGAAGCTTTCATTAATGGCTAGGAGAAAGAATGGGAAATGCTTAGGCATTTATGAGGTAGGGGAAGGCTTTAAATACCCCTTTCTCCAAGTGGCCGTTGTGCAGTCCAAGCAGCACCGGAGGCTCCGGTGTTTCCACCGGAGGCTCCGGTGGTCTTCACATGCGCAAAATGCGCAACTCATTTTCTTCACGCTGTATCCTGCAGGGCGGAGGCTCCAGTGGTTTTGGCGGAGGCTCAGCCAACCGGAGGTCCACCAGAGGCTCCGTTGCGGCCTCCGCTCTTATCCACCCGAACATATTTTTGGCGGAGGCTCCACCGGAGGCTAGCCCCACATTGGGGTAGTGGAGCCAGCGGACGCTCCGGTGGGTTCACCGGAGGCTCCGCTGCGTCCTCCGCTCTTATGCACCCGAAGGTGTTTTTAGCGGAGGCCACACCGGACCCACCACCGGAGGCCCGCGCCTGGATTGTGCTGGGAAATGAATGGGGCGGAGGTTCCGGTGGTTTCACCGGAGCCTCCGCTGCTTGTAAAAATAGCGCTCCAGCTTTGTTTCTCCGAGCTCTTTCCATTCGAAACAATTTTGTAACCCATAGAGTTTGTATGCATGATGAACCTGGTGTCTAATTTGCATCTCAACAAGTCCCTCGGGTGAACCCATAGGGTTTCGATTAGGAAAACCTGTGGGCGCTGGTGACAATCGTCGTCTATACAGGGGGCACGATTTACCCAGGTTCGGGGCCCTCGTAGAGGTAAAACCCTTAATCCTGCCTCTGTCGATCTGTATTCATGAGTAGATCGGTTACAATGGGGGGTTTGTAAGGACCCCAGACCGGCAGTCTGAAACCCTACGTATGCATACATTCACGATCCCAGAAAGATCAGTCGTGAACAACATACACAGTTGGCACACAGAAATACATCATCCATTACACGAATACATAAAGGTATTACACAAATGATCACATGATCAAGTCTAGCACAACTGCCAAAAGGGCAGGCACTTAACAAACACAGCGGAAGACAAATAAAACACAACGTAGTTGAGCCCAAGTCACGCCTTAACCTACAGGCTGCTGACCCGGAGACAATCCTAGTTCGCAAAGCCGTCAACTCCGTACTCCTCTTCATAGATATCCTTTGGAGGCTCCTTCTCCAAATCTGATAAGTAGATACCAGGGGCGAAACCAAATGAGTACATTTGAATGTACTCAGCAAGACATCCATCATGTCACTTACCAACATGCAAATATGCTTATATGGTGGATTAGGTAGGCTATAAATAGGGTTCACTATCAATGATGTTCATATAAGATGACACCACAGTTGCAGTCAGGTTAATCTGTATCTTCGTTGAAGAAGATACTTCAGAAGAAAAATAATATAGTTTTATTTCTCTTATAGATATCACATGTACAAGAGGTTTTGTAAAACTTTGTAAAAGAATATTTTCTCTTTGCAAAACTTCTTGGAATCAGCTTCCAGAATTCTTGCTTAGAGTAGAAAAGGTTTTCTTTGCAAAACATTTTGTTTTGTATAACAGCATCTGGCTTTTCATCATCGACGATACCTCCACGGTATACGTTTTCATTCCTTTCCGAACTTCACAAGTTCAACACTTCCTTTCCAAAGATTCCCTTTCAAAAACTCTTTTTGAAAACATTGACACAATGCTAGCTACATGGCCATTCAACTGTCCATATCCGAGGACGCGGCTTCTTCGAAAAAGTTATACTCTGCAGAGGTGTACACATCCACCAGATCCAGTACACCTCCCGTGAACAATCACGGACTGTAACAACAGTATGTAAACATCAGGTATCTGATCATAACCATCCACTATGTTCAAGCTAGAATATGCCTATCTCTCAGTTGAGTTTAATCTCCTCGGCACCATGTCGCACATCGCCATGACAGGAGACTCAACCGATGCAACCGGAGGGGAAATTAATCCCACACTTTATATGCCTCAACATTGGGAGTTTTGACGACATTCGGTTCGAGGGTACGACGCCCCTTATAGCAAGTGAGATAGCACACACTAATAAGAACAAACTTCAAGTTAAGCCCCTTGCCCATGTTGGGGTAGGGTGGCAGTACGGTAAAGGTTGTCCGGCGAAGACTAGGTTATGTGTCATTTTTGAAAACACCACTTTCTCAAAAATGACCACTTCCACATTCCTCCGGAGAACAAGGATCCGCCTTTTCTCCGGGTTTTTCCGTAAAGCCTTTGTTTTGTAGAATCACAATTTTAGGGTGTCCACTTAGGGACTAGTATATTTGATGGTAATAAATACCATATGGTGGCCTATGGGCTTGGTATTTCCAAGTTTAACTACTGGCATGATAGTAACCTATAATATAGTATAGTAGTAAAATCCCACATCAAAAATAGTTTTGATAATCCAGTTTTTGTAAAACTTCAGAGGTAAAACATGCATGATATATAATGGTAAGTATTGTATCAGCAAGCATCAGGATGGCTTGCCTGGTATCTCTGTGTGTCCCTGGTTGTTGGAGTGACTGGAACTTGAAACAGAGCTTCCCGACACTTCCTTCCTCTTTGTTTTCTAACGTCGTAAAAAGAGAATAAAGGACACACATTCAGAACCAAACAAGACAAACAAGGCTACAAGTAATACATACAGCAAGCAATCAAGAAGTACCACCCAAGTTCTCAATTTTTCCCTTAAGAAAAATTGGCATAAAAACTATAGTTGAAAAGTCTGCCTTTTTCCTAGTGTTTATGTGTGGCCAATTCAATGATTTTTAGTTAAGAACACCATGGACCAGTGGGGTAGAGCACATGTTACTAGACAGTAGGGTGTCACATAAAACACATTTTTATGTCTAAAAACTTCCCCAACAATCTCTATGGCTAGCACATATAATTTGCTAAAATACTCAAGTGGTGAAAAAGGCTCATGACAACAAGTCAAGCCTATTTTCCACCATGATGCAAAAGTACCAGTGGGTGTTCCACTAGCAAAAATACTCACCAAGAGGTTAATAAGCCTCTGGTCACTTTTATAAAAGTGCTCCAAACAAACAATCTAGCATCCAAAAACTCCTACTCCTACTAGTAGAAAATTTAGGAAAAATACTAGACTAGTTTAGGCTACACTAGTTAATTTTATGCACAAGTGTGCAAGCTAGCAGAGGCAAAATACTCCTCTAACCAGTACCATAAATGCTACTGGATTCCACAAAATAACATAAAAAGCATAGCTAGGAAACAAGGAAAAACTATGCTTAAAATGCTACACATGTGAGGAGATTAATTCCTAGTCATCCAAGTGTTATTCATGCTTTTATGCTACTTAAGAGGAAACCTATCAGAGGTGAAAACCCTAAGGTAATAATGCCACAAGGACATTCCATCCTCTGGTTTCAACACCAAAGATTCATATTTTTCCCTAAGGGAAAACAAGACAAAAAGCATACATGAATATCCTAGTGTGAAATCTAGTCCTTAAGCATTTCTATTTTAAACCTATTTCAAACACAAGCACCAAGTATCTAGAGGTTCTATAACCAAAATAACAGTACCTAAATGGTACTAGTTTCATGAGAATTAATCTAGCAATAAGCCTAAAAAGCATTTAAAGATCTACTCAAAACATATATAAAAGAAACACATCTAGTGTGGGGGAAATAATGTTTCCACCAAAAATGCAATGACACCAGTGGGTGTTCCACTAGCATAACAAAGCATTAAGAGGTCACAATGCCTCTGGTCCATTTGCTAAAAATTAACAAAAAAAACTAAACTAGCATCTAGTGCATTAACAATACTAGCAGAAAATAATAGGGTGCTTAAATAAGCAAGGCACTGCTACTCATGTTATTGTTTTCACACAAGTGAAAACTTTAGGGGTCAAGTACTCATAACAAACTTATCAAAATGCTACTGGACCTATGGATACAACCCAAAAAATATGTGGTCACAAAACCACAAATGATTATGTCAAAATTCCACACATGAGGGAATTTTTCCATAACCATTCTCATAGTCATGACAAAGCTAATAATGCTTTTCTACCAACTCAAATGCAATCTAGCAGAGGTGATAACAACACCAAATCAGTACCAATATGGTACTGGATCCAATCAACAAATCCAAGTGTTTGCACATAATTTTATCACTCAAAATTATATGCAAGTATTAAACTAGAGAATAAACATATGCTAATAACAAAAATCCTATTGCTTCTCCACTCAAGTCCACACATTCTAACATGCTAAAATAGCTGAGTAAACCTTATAAAACAAGTTCACACAACTTATACATGCTAGAAAACAATATTGTAACACAAAAATATAATCACAACAATTAATTAGCTAAAATGCCAAAATGGCAGAAACAGGTGAAACAAAGATCTGTCCACCAAATTTTATATGATGCTCTAAAAATTAAACCCTTCTAGGTTTGGATAGCCCTAATCATATACAAGACCATCCAGTTGAGTTTGCATCAAAAATCATTTTTAATAATTTTATAAAAATCACCAAAGTGCTCTCTGGTGTTTTACCAAATTGCATGCCATTTCAAAAATACAATGAATTTGGAAACTAGGTTAACTGCTCCTGTTAGGAAATTTCAAGGGCTTTCCAATGCAATTGGCCTCACTTCATTCTGAGTTGTAAAATAAAAATGGTGCTCACTTTGCTGTTTCTGGTAGCTGTTACCAAATCATTTTTCATTTCAAATCTATCCATCCAAATGTAGATCTACAACTTGGAGATGGTTTAGAATTAGTTGAGGTACCACTGTTAAATTTGGTTTGGTCAAATTCATATTTTAAGTTGCCTTTTTGAGCCAAAAGTAAACAGGTAACATTCTGTAAAAATTAAAATAGAAAAATAACTGCTGCAGGGCCAGATCTGCTAAATGGGCCGCCAGATCTGTTCTCACCGCGGGCGGATCCAGCCTTAGCCGCTGACCTGCGGGCCAGCAGGCCACGGTGGCTGCCACGCGTGCAGTTCGCGGCCCCACGGGCAGGTTCAACCGTACAACGCGCGGGTCAACGAGACCATGACGCCAGCATGCGTCATCCGCCGGCGGGAGGGGTCTCCGGCGAGCAAAATCCCGTTGATTCCGAGCACCGTTTAGCGATTAACAAGAATCTACACGTTGGTTTCGAAGAGGGCTACCGAACGGTGGTGGTGTCGTTTCCGGGGAGTGACCAGAGGGCGGCGGCGACGGCGCGCGCGCGGCGGCCGGACGCGTCCACGGCGCGGGCACGATTTAGAGCGAGAGGGAGAGGGGAAAACGGTCGGCGGGGGTCGCCTGCTCACCATGGACTCGATGGGACGCTCGGGGAGGGAGGAGGAGGTCCGTGGCGGCGGCAATGGCTCGCCGGAGTCGTCGTAGGGCTCGGGGAAGATGGAGATGGCGCGGGGTCTACGGGTCGTCCCACCTCGATTACCTTGGCACAAAGCACCACCACGACGAGGCGGAGCTGTAGGTCCACTCGGCTGCCGGCGGCGAGCTCCGCAGCGGCCGAATCGACGACGTCCATTTTCGGCTAGGGTTCGGTTTGGTTTTTTTCTTTGAGAGGAGAGAGAGAGAGACCTTGAGGGGGGGGAGAGAGGGAGCAGGTAGTGACCACAGAGGTGCACATGGGGGCTTTTAATCAACTAGATGGCTTCTACTCGAATCCAAGAAGCATGGGCCTCCATGCCCTCTGCTGCGTCATCTACAGGAGGAAGAAGAAGGTGTGACTAGGATTACATTTTGGTCCCTGGAGAATTACAAGTAGGTCCCTGTACTCTCAGAAAATGGATGTTTTCCCTAAGCAAACAAAGTCAAAATTTGAAATCCTTTTGCCCAAAATTCTTATTAGTTAAGATACACAACATATATGAAAATTGGCTCCATTGGATAAACTTTATAATTCAAAGTTGTTCAAATTTGAATTATTACAAAAATGGACATTGAATTTATTAACCTACTTAGGAGATTCCAAAAATGATAATTTTTGGCACACATTCCTTATTTGATGTGTTCCTTATGTGGTAGAAAATTCAAGTCATTTTGAGTTACTTCATAGAACAAACTTGTTCAAATTTCAAAAAGGTGCTGTCAAGAAAACAGGGGTTTTTGGCAACTTAAATTATTCAAAAACTTGTGCCCTTTTGGTTTTCATCCTTATTTATGTTATAGAGCATGTGGTATTTATTTCATGGCATTTGGAAAAAGTTTGTAGAACAAACTTCTTCAAAATCCCAATTGTTGCTGTGGAGAAAAACCATGTTTTCAGGACTTTAATGGATTCAATTTTTGGTCTCCTCTTGTGTGTGTTCCTTATTTGATATAAGGAAGCAATGGTATTAATTTCATCTCATTTTAAGAAAGTTTCCAATAGTAACTTGTTTTAGTTTTCTGTTTCTGGAAATATTGGAATTTCTATTTAACAAAGCACTTGGCTTTTCTTTAACAATGTTTTGCCAAAATATTTATATGACTAGAGATAGAAAGTCAATGCTCTCTAATACCTTTGTTTCTAAGCTTGCAAGGTTGGAAAAACATTTGATAATATTTTGGTGAAGCATTTAAGAATGCCTCTTTTTCTGATAATCATCTATGGAAATTTATTAAGTGTTTCATCTTTCTTAATTTGGGTCTTGGAATATTATTCAACAAGTATGAGATTCATAAGATGTTTTTGGAAAACTCTTTGATCAATATTTACCTTAGAAAATATTGTCAAGGTCATTGGAACAATATGTTGAATATTTTTAGTTCACTGCTTTGCTATCCTTTTAAAGTTTGTTTAGTTGCACTCAAACAAACACAAACAAACACAACCAAGGTTTATTAGTCAAGCAATTAGCAAAACAACTGTGTTAACAGGTATTCCAAAATTGGGATGTGACAGGTCTTCCCCCCTTAAAAAGAATCTCGTCCCCGAGATTCACAAGCGAGGACTAAGGGAGGGCCAACAAACACAATGTTAGTGTTGGAGTGAAGGTGCTTCCCCCCTTTGACTTTTCTTGGGAGGTGGGGTACTACCCTAAATTAGCAACTTCATTTTAAAAAGTACACCAGCACTGTGTTAGGTCCAAAACTTTTGTTTCCTAGTTTGAACAAAAATTAAGGTTAGTGCAGAACTACCTGGAAAAATACCGTCAATTATTACATGAGTTCTTAGCTAAATCCCACATATTACATACCACATATGGAGTGGTCTACCACTCTCATAACAAGGTATATAAGAAACTAACCATATAGCTTGTGGGTGCAAGAGGTTAGGTTGCTAAGGTAAAACAAACAGACAGAACAATACCCATGGCAGTGGATATTACTCACCACAAGCAACTATCACTTAAAATGTTCATGATTTTAGTTGGATGTTTTAGTTTCATAAGATACTATTAAGCACAATCATAACACAAGTATAAACTCATGCTAAGGTAAAACATTTACAACATCCAAAAAGCAAGCAAACAACACCACATATAAATAGACTATTTATTCACTAGGTTATTGTTTATTAGAGGTTTTGGAACCCATCAATCATGAACAATTAGCAAACAACCAGTAGCTAAAAACCAATGAATTCAATCATAACGATACTATAAAACACCATCTTTACACAAGATGAAAACTCCTATTACATAGGCATAAAAAAAAACAGGACTGCACAAATAACACACTAGTATGACAAACCTACACCAGCATGCTATAAGAGATAATCATATCCTATAACCATAGAACATGAAACTAAATAATTCATGGCATGATAACAGAAGTAATAACTTCCTAAACATGCTATATCAAGACATATACTCATAAAATAAAAAGAGGGTAATACTAGAGCAAAAATCACCATTTTCTAGTGGTGAAACTAGCTTCACTCTAGAGAAGCAAACAATGCTATCATGATGTTTAAATCTAAACAAGCAAGTCATGAATATAAATGTACCTAATAACAGCACACAAAACTTACTCATGTTAGTAGGCACAAACACCAAAGTAATTTTATGAATCAACCATTAAGCATGCAGAAATTTCTTCTAGCAGATTTCTGTTTTCTTTAATCAATTACTAGCAAAACAAGCAAGGTATAACTCACACAACCAGTAGCTATGCAAGTAATGAAAAGTTATCTAAACCTTCTCAAAAATCCACACACTCAATTTAAAATTATTCACAAACAATCTACCAATCAAGAGGAATTTATTGTATTTGCGAACAATTTAATTTTAGCACACGATAGTGAAACATTTCTTAACATGATACCCCTAAGGAATATTATGCTAACAAAAAGATCACACCTAAACATATTAGTATGTACTAATAAGAAATAAACTTCTCACTTGAATAAGTGAAAAGAAACAATTATATTTTCCATGGTGGAAAATAGAAATCAATCACATAGTGAAACATGCTATTTTCCCACATGTGTATGGTTGGGGATTTTCATCCTCAAGCCAAAATACGATGGGACCAGTGGGCTATGGCCTACTAATACCAAGTAAAAATAGGTACTAAGCCTCTGGTTACACATGAAAAACTTTGCATACTAGATAAAAATATAAGGCTATTTAATCTAGTGCAACAATACTAGTGCATATTGATAGTAATGCTTACACATGCTCTATTATAAAAAGACAAGCAAGCTAATCATAGGTACAATCATCAAAATATCAGTACCTAAATGGTACTGGACTCAAAGAAAACATAGCACAAAATTTATCAAAGCATTCACACAAAGATCTAGCTTTCACAATAATTCCAAATAATAAAAACTGGAAAAATAGCAAATGTTACTCATGCTTTGCTATAAGATCACATGCAAGTTAATGAAGATAACATCATATAAATAACAGTACCAAAATTGTACTGGATCTATCATAACCATAACAAAAATCTAGGTACAACAAATCTATAAGGATTTTCCCACTCAACAATCCAAATAATAAACTAGAAGGTAACAAATGCTATTCATTTTTATTCGAGTTTTCAATCATGCACACACTTTCTAGGGTAGATTTCTTGTAAGAAAACAATATAATAACAAGTCATAACAACTCCATATAAGTTAGGAAGCAAGATTGAATAATACACAAATTTATTTCAATCAAGAGCACACAAAGAAACAAGAACAGGAAAACTGCTGTTTTCTAGATCTATCATATCCATTTCATCGTTCACTTTATTTCTAAACTCCGCATTTTAATAGTACCTACAATGTCTACCAAGTTTTGATTTTCCAAAATAGATACACCCGATATCTTATTGACTAGTAAACGAATAGGTCATCATTTTATTTTCTCGTGACATCTCCTTTTTACCAACTATATTAAAAGGTGTCGTAAGTCACTTAATTTCTTGATTTAGAGAGAGTTGTCAGTAGTTCGCATGCTTTGGTTAGGTGTCAACCTAAGATTAGACCAAGCATGTTAGTTTTGTTAACTTTCTATTTAATAATGTTTGTCCGACAAGATACGACTAGCGTCATCGTACGTCGGATATTGAATCGTGCTCTTTTGGTTGGCTTTTGAGGGGGTTGCGCATCATGGCGTGTCTAGACTTCTTTTGCACCTTCCTCCAGAGGAGGGAGATATATAACTTTTTAAAAGGGGATTTCTCTAGTTTGGTCTTTTAAAAGGGGACATAATAAGGTGCGACATCTAGCCAACAGGGTAAAAAGAGTCTTTTGCAAACAGACAAAACATAGAGGTTTTAGTCAGTAGTGGTTGGTTTTCTTCCTGCCTTTTCTTCTTTGAGGGTTGTCGTTGTTGGAGCTTTATCTATGGAGTGCATCACCGGTAGCAATGCTATCAGCTCGTGTGGCTTGATGGTCCTCTATTTAGGTCCAATGGTGCTTTCATTAATGGTGGTGGTTCACGACGGGTGGCATTTCGAAGCGAAAACAAATATAAGTCTAAGCAACAAACTCTTGTTTTTGAATACTATACAAACATTTTTGCTTGCAAAAATTTAACACGAGGCGATTCAAAAACAAGAGCGGGGCAAGCACAAATCTGCAAAATTTGAGTACTCCGCAAACATATAGAAGCCTAGATGAATCAAAATCTACACCACACAATAGCCCAAAGTCCTACGGACACACATAAGCAAGCCATAACACACAAGCAAGGCTCCATTGGGGCTACGTCGGGGAAGGGGACTCATGGGGTTATCGCTAAATTACTCCAAACTAGACTAATCCAAAATCCTAGAAGTGGCTGAAGAACTATATCTACTTCTGACCATCATCACTGTAGAGCTAGGCAATTATTTTGGTCTCTCGGGACATCGGCAAGTATAAAAGTTTTTGTATGGAAACAAGATAATATAAGTAAAGTTTGATAAAACTTTTAATTGAGAGAGGTAAAACTATGCAACAATCTGTTTTTGAAACTCCAACTATTTTCTAGACAGAAAACTTCAAAGACGAGAGATGTTTCAAAAACAGAGCGGAGCAGTTGTAAACAAGTAAGAAATAAACTCTTAACCGAGAGAGATACTAACTCTGTAAGGCCCGCCCTTCGAACCACTGTTCAAGGACGCCCTTGATATGCATTTAGAATCTTTTGAAAAGATCAGAAGGAGGGAAAATATACTAAAATTCCCTTAGATAAAAATAATGCAGATAGTAAATAGGTTTTTACTAAAAAATACTTTTCTTTCCTATCTGACGTCCATGCTAACTAAGGTCTCCTAAGGTCAGGATGGCTCTGATACCAACTCTGTAAGGACCCCAGACCGGCAGTCTGAAACCCTACGTATGCATACATTCACGATCCCAGAAAGATCAGTCGTGAACAACATACACAGTTGGCACACAGAAATACATCATCCATTACACGAATACATAAAGGTATTACACAAATGATCACATGATCAAGTCTAGCACAACTGCCAAAAGGGCAGGCACTTAACAAACACAGCGGAAGACAAATAAAACACAACGTAGTTGAGCCCAAGTCACGCCTTAACCTACAGGCTGCTGACCCGGAGACAATCCTAGTTCGCAAAGCCGTCAACTCCGTACTCCTCTTCATAGATATCCTTTGGAGGCTCCTTCTCCAAATCTGATAAGTAGATACCAGGGGCAAAACCAAATGAGTACATTTGAATGTACTCAGCAAGACATCCATCATGTCACTTACCAACATGCAAATATGCTTATATGGTGGATTAGGTAGGCTATAAATAGGGTTCACTATCAATGATGTTCATATAAGATGACACCACAGTTGCAGTCAGGTTAATCTGTATCTTCGTTGAAGAAGATACTTCAGAAGAAAAATAATATAGTTTTATTTCTCTTGTAGATATCACATGTACAAGAGGTTTTGTAAAACTTTGTAAAAGAATATTTTCTCTTTGCAAAACTTCTTGGAATCAGCTTCCAGAATTCTTGCTTAGAGTAGAAAAGGTTTTCTTTGCAAAACATTTTGTTTTGTATAACAGCATCTGGCTTTTCATCATCGACGATACCTCCACGGTATACGTTTTCATTCCTTTCCGAACTTCACAAGTTCAACACTTCCTTTCCAAAGATTCCCTTTCAAAAACTCTTTTTGAAAACATTGACACAATGCTAGCTACATGGCCATTCAACTGTCCATATCCGAGGACGCGGCTTCTTCGAAAAAGTTATACTCTGCAGAGGTGTACACATCCACCAGATCCAGTACACCTCCCGTGAACAATCACGGACTGTAACAACAGTATGTAAACATCAGGTATCTGATCATAACCATCCACTATGTTCAAGCTAGAATATGCCTATCTCTCAGTTGAGTTTAATCTCCTCGGCACCATGTCGCACATCGCCATGACAGGAGACTCAACCGATGCAACCGGAGGGAAAATTAATCCCACACTTTATATGCCTCAACATTGGGAGTTTTGACGACATTCGGTTCGAGGGTACGACGCCCCTTATAGCAAGTGAGATAGCACACACTAATAAGAACAAACTTCAAGTTAAGCCCCTTGCCCATGTTGGGGTAGGGTGGCAGTACGGTAAAGGTTGTCCGGCGAAGACTAGGTTATGTGTCATTTTTGAAAACACCACTTTCTCAAAAATGACCACTTCCACATTCCTCCGGAGAACAAGGATCCGCCTTTTCTCCGGGTTTTTCCGTAAAGCCTTTGTTTTGTAGAATCACAATTTTAGGGTGTCCACTTAGGGACTAGTATATTTGATGGTAATAAATACCATATGGTGGCCTATGGGCTTGGTATTTCCAAGTTTAACTACTGGCATGATAGTAACCTATAATATAGTATAGTAGTAAAATCCCACATCAAAAATAGTTTTGATAATCCAGTTTTTGTAAAACTTCAGAGGTAAAACATGCATGATATATAATGGTAAGTATTGTATCAGCAAGCATCAGGATGGCTTGCCTGGTATCTCTGTGTGTCCCTGGTTGTTGGAGTGACTGGAACTTGAAACAGAGCTTCCCGACACTTCCTTCCTCTTCGTTTTCTAACGTCGTAAAAAGAGAATAAAGGACACACATTCAGAACCAAACAAGACAAACAAGGCTACAAGTAATACATACAGCAAGCAATCAAGAAGTACCACCCAAGTTCTCAATTTTTCCCTTAAGAAAAATTGGCATAAAAACTATAGTTGAAAAGTCTGCCTTTTTCCTAGTGTTTATGTGTGGCCAATTCAATGATTTTTAGTTAAGAACACCATGGACCAGTGGGGTAGAGCACATGTTACTAGACAGTAGGGTGTCACATAAAACACATTTTTATGTCTAAAAACTTCCCCAACAATCTCTATGGCTAGCACATATAATTTGCTAAAATACTCAAGTGGTGAAAAAGGCTCATGACAACAAGTCAAGCCTATTTTCCACCATGATGCAAAAGTACCAGTGGGTGTTCCACTAGCAAAAATACTCACCAAGAGGTTAATAAGCCTCTGGTCACTTTTATAAAAGTGCTCCAAACAAACAATCTAGCATCCAAAAACTCCTACTCCTACTAGTAGAAAATTTAGGAAAAATACTAGACTAGTTTAGGCTACACTAGTTAATTTTATGCACAAGTGTGCAAGCTAGCAGAGGCAAAATACTCCTCTAACCAGTACCATAAATGCTACTGGATTCCACAAAATAACATAAAAAGCATAGCTAGGAAACAAGGAAAAACTATGCTTAAAATGCTACACATGTGAGGAGATTAATTCCTAGTCATCCAAGTGTTATTCATGCTTTTATGCTACTTAAGAGGAAACCTATCAGAGGTGAAAACCCTAAGGTAATAATGCCACAAGGACATTCCATCCTCTGGTTTCAACACCAAAGATTCATATTTTTCCCTAAGGGAAAACAAGACAAAAAGCATACATGAATATCCTAGTGTGAAATCTAGTCCTTAAGCATTTCTATTTTAAACCTATTTCAAACACAAGCACCAAGTATCTAGAGGTTCTATAACCAAAATAACAGTACCTAAATGGTACTAGTTTCATGAGAATTAATCTAGCAATAAGCCTAAAAAGCATTTAAAGATCTACTCAAAACATATATAAAAGAAACACATCTAGTGTGGGGGAAATAATGTTTCCACCAAAAATGCAATGACACCAGTGGGTGTTCCACTAGCATAACAAAGCATTAAGAGGTCACAATGCCTCTGGTCCATTTGCTAAAAATTAACAAAAAAAACTAAACTAGCATCTAGTGCATTAACAATACTAGCAGAAAATAATAGGGTGCTTAAATAAGCAAGGCACTGCTACTCATGTTATTGTTTTCACACAAGTGAAAACTTTAGGGGTCAAGTACTCATAACAAACTTATCAAAATGCTACTGGACCTATGGATACAACCCAAAAAATATGTGGTCACAAAACCACAAATGATTATGTCAAAATTCCACACATGAGGGAATTTTTCCATAACCATTCTCATAGTCATGACAAAGCTAATAATGCTTTTCTACCAACTCAAATGCAATCTAGCAGAGGTGATAACAACACCAAATCAGTACCAATATGGTACTGGATCCAATCAACAAATCCAAGTGTTTGCACATAATTTTATCACTCAAAATTATATGCAAGTATTAAACTAGAGAATAAACATATGCTAATAACAAAAATCCTATTGCTTCTCCACTCAAGTCCACACATTCTAACATGCTAAAATAGCTGAGTAAACCTTATAAAACAAGTTCACACAACTTATACATGCTAGAAAACAATATTGTAACACAAAAATATAATCACAACAATTAATTAGCTAAAATGCCAAAATGGCAGAAACAGGTGAAACAAAGATCTGTCCACCAAATTTTATATGATGCTCTAAAAATTAAACCCTTCTAGGTTTGGATATCCCTAATCATATACAAGACCATCCAGTTGAGTTTGCATCAAAAATCATTTTTAATAATTTTATAAAAATCACCAAAGTGCTCTCTGGTGTTTTACCAAATTGCATGCCATTTCAAAAATACAATGAATTTGGAAACTAGGTTAACTGCTCCTGTTAGGAAATTTCAAGGGCTTTCCAATGCAATTGGCCTCACTTCATTCTGAGTTGTAAAATAAAAATGGTGCTCACTTTGCTGTTTCTGGTAGCTGTTACCAAATCATTTTTCATTTCAAATCTATCCATCCAAATGTAGATCTACAACTTGGAGATGGTTTAGAATTAGTTGAGGTACCACTGTTAAATTTGGTTTGGTCAAATTCATATTTTAAGTTGCCTTTTTGAGCCAAAAGTAAACAGGTAACATTCTGTAAAAATTAAAATAGAAAAATAACTGCTGCAGGGCCAGATCTGCTAAATGGGCCGCCAGATCTGTTCTCACCGCGGGCGGATCCAGCCTTAGCCGCTGACCTGCGGGCCAGCAGGCCACGGTGGCTGCCACGCGTGCAGTTCGCGGCCCCACGGGCAGGTTCAACCGTACAACGCGCGGGTCAACGAGACCATGACGCCAGCATGCGTCATCCGCCGGCGGGAGGGGTCTCCGGCGAGCAAAATCCCGTTGATTCCGAGCACCGTTTAGCGATTAACAAGAATCTACACGTTGGTTTCGAAGAGGGCTACCGAACGGTGGTGGTGTCGTTTCCGGGGAGTGACCAGAGGGCGGCGGCGACGGCGCGCGCGCGGCGGCCGGACGCGTCCACGGCGCGGGCACGATTTAGAGCGAGAGGGAGAGGGGAAAACGGTCGGCGGGGGTCGCCTGCTCACCATGGACTCGATGGGACGCTCGGGGAGGGAGGAGGAGGTCCGTGGCGGCGGCAATGGCTCGCCGGAGTCGTCGTCGGGCTCGGGGAAGATGGAGATGGCGCGGGGTCTACGGGTCGTCCCACCTCGATTACCTTGGCACAAAGCACCACCACGACGAGGCGGAGCTGTAGGTCCACTCGGCTGCCGGCGGCGAGCTCCGCAGCGGCCGAATCGACGACGTCCATTTTCGGCTAGGGTTCGGTTTGGTTTTTTTCTTTGAGAGGAGAGAGAGAGAGACCTTGAGGGGGGGGAGAGAGGGAGCAGGTAGTGACCACAGAGGTGCACATGGGGGCTTTTAATCAACTAGATGGCTTCTACTCGAATCCAAGAAGCATGGGCCTCCATGCCCTCTGCTGCGTCATCTACAGGAGGAAGAAGAAGGTGTGACTAGGATTACATTTTGGTCCCTGGAGAATTACAAGTAGGTCCCTGTACTCTCAGAAAATGGATGTTTTCCCTAAGCAAACAAAGTCAAAATTTGAAATCCTTTTGCCCAAAATTCTTATTAGTTAAGATACACAACATATATGAAAATTGGCTCCATTGGATAAACTTTATAATTCAAAGTTGTTCAAATTTGAATTATTACAAAAATGGACATTGAATTTATTAACCTACTTAGGAGATTCCAAAAATGATAATTTTTGGCACACATTCCTTATTTGATGTGTTCCTTATGTGGTAGAAAATTCAAGTCATTTTGAGTTACTTCATAGAACAAACTTGTTCAAATTTCAAAAAGGTGCTGTCAAGAAAACAGGGGTTTTTGGCAACTTAAATTATTCAAAAACTTGTGCCCTTTTGGTTTTCATCCTTATTTATGTTATAGAGCATGTGGTATTTATTTCATGGCATTTGGAAAAAGTTTGTAGAACAAACTTCTTCAAAATCCCAATTGTTGCTGTGGAGAAAAACCATGTTTTCAGGACTTTAATGGATTCAATTTTTGGTCTCCTCTTGTGTGTGTTCCTTATTTGATATAAGGAAGCAATGGTATTAATTTCATCTCATTTTAAGAAAGTTTCCAATAGTAACTTGTTTTAGTTTTCTGTTTCTAGAAATATTGGAATTTCTATTTAACAAAGCACTTGGCTTTTCTTTAACAATGTTTTGCCAAAATATTTATATGACTAGAGATAGAAAGTCAATGCTCTCTAATACCTTTGTTTCTAAGCTTGCAAGGTTGGAAAAACATTTGATAATATTTTGGTGAAGCATTTAAGAATGCCTCTTTTTCTGATAATCATCTATGGAAATTTATTAAGTGTTTCATCTTTCTTAATTTGGGTCTTGGAATATTATTCAACAAGTATGAGATTCATAAGATGTTTTTGGAAAACTCTTTGATCAATATTTACCTTAGAAAATATTGTCAAGGTCATTGGAACAATATGTTGAATATTTTTAGTTCACTGCTTTGCTATCCTTTTAAAGTTTGTTTAGTTGCACTCAAACAAACACAAACAAACACAACCAAGGTTTATTAGTCAAGCAATTAGCAAAACAACTGTGTTAACAGGTATTCCAAAATTGGGATGTGACAGGGTTGCTCAAGTCGAGAGTATGATCTCGATCTCAAGGCTTGGTGGTGCGGTATTGCTTGTCGTCTCCTGGTTGTTCTCCTGGCCTTATATAGGTTGCCAGGTCTCAAATCTCACCCGGGGAGGACTCAAACTCTAACCCTAAGTCGGTTACAAGTTTCCTATCTTGACCCGCAAGGCTTTGCGGGTGGGCTTCAACTGGTCCTTCTAGAATAGTATAAGGCATCTCCTCTTGGGATCCAGTCCTCGGCCTAGGACCGGGTATCCTTACTCGACAGGTCCAAGGTCCATCCCTTCGTTAGTAGCCCCCGAGCGTTTGCTCGATTGGGATTTCCCTGTCGGGTAGATGCTCAAAGTTTCGTCTTGCTTTCCTTCGGATGATCGTTTTAGTCGTTTTCCGATTGGAGGGCGTATACCCTCTGTGATGAGTTTTTTATGCCCGAGTATCGAGCGATGAAAGTGCCTGTGTTTTTGGCTATTTTCGCAGAAGGATAAGGCTCAGCAGCTTGGCTCTCCCGAAAGATCAGGGCCAATTAATTGCATCTAGGGAAAAAACTGTTCTAGCCTACACAGATTTGAGACCTCCGACTCGAACCCGATGAGGTGATCATTGCGGCTGGGCCGTAGAGGTCTTACCGAGTCAAATTTAACCTATATGGGTACCCGGCACGTCCGCTAGGATTTTTCTTCGTGTTGTTGACACGGAAAATTACCGGAGGACGCAACTTGAGTGCGATTCCAGGCCCTCGAGAGAGATCTTTTGGGTCTTACCTTCATATTCGAAAGAATATGGCATCCGGATGTGCCTAGTCGGCCGAACAATCCAGGTCTGTGATGTGTGTACATCGTATGATAGAGTGGCAGGAGCTGCACACTCGCGAGTTTTGTCTAGAGATTTCTCGAGTAAAAATCCCTCTTGTTTTGTGCACAAAGGTTTTTCTCTTTGTAGCTGCCTGTCCATACGAAAGAGTTTTCGTGTCTGGAAAAATTGTTGTGCCCCTACGAAAGAAAATTTCACGTCCGGTGTTTTTTTATGCGAAAGTTTTTCCGCATTTTAATTTGCCCATACGAAGTTTATTCGTGTTTGGGATTTTATCCGAAAGAATTTTTGGCCTGATGATGTTCGCCATGGCGTTATAGCGCACTTTGTTTGCTCTCAATCCTCCCGATGGGACGTGACGAAGTGAAAACAGGATTCGCTGGCCCACCTTGTCAGCTTTTGACCGGAAACGAGACGTCGTTTCCAATTTTCCCGCGAGCCGCGCGTAGTAAATGTGCACGATCTTTTGTTAAGATCGTGGCACAAAACAGCCTTCACCGCCCTTTCGTTTCATCTTCACGCGTGGCAGCCGAGATGGGTGCCACGTTGTTCGATGATCGGCCATGATTGAGTGACTCCGTGTATATATACTGTCCTTAGGTAAAAGGTAAAAACTTCCCGTCATTCGCTTCCCAGCCTTCGTCTTCCTCGCGCTCACCTCCTTCTCTGCGAGCTTGCACCAGCATCCATGACGGGAGGGAAGAAACGTAGCGCTGATGTCTCCTCCTCGCAGGCGCCCGAAGATGTTCCCGCGCCACCTGCTCCGCGCTACGGCGACTGGCGCTCCGCCAATACCACGCAGAAAAGCATCAAGGAGATGCAGAGGGAGGGGCTGCTGCCTCCCGACGCCGAGAAGCGAGTTCGCCTTGGCAAAAAAGAAGAGGTACCAAATCCCCGCGCGAACGAGCGCATGATCTTCGCGGATCACGTCTCGTGCGGGCTCTCACTCCCCCTCCATCCTTTCTTCGTGGAATTGTTGTATGTCTACGGCATACAGTTCCACGACCTGCCTCCGAACGCGGTGCAGCACATCTCGTGCTTTGCGAGTGCTTCCTCGGTATCCGCCTGCACTGGGGCCTTTGGAAGGCCCTGTTCAAGGTGTGGGCCTTCCGCGAGAAATCGCGGGTAGAGACCGAGCTTGGAGAGACGCTGCACACCGGCGGCTTCGGAATCCAGGCGAAGTCGGTTACCCTGTACTTCGACATGCACCTCATCGACTCCGCGCAAGGATGGAGGAAGAAGTGGTTCTACGTCGTTGATAACAGCGCGGGTGGAGTTCACGAATTCCACCCGTTCGCTGTCTTGAAGCGGCGGAAGTCCTGGGCGCACAAGCTTTCAGTCGAAGAAAACCGTGTTGTCGCTCCGCTACTCGCCAAGGTGGCAACCCTCCGCGACCAAACCGCAGGGATCGCGCTGAACGGCTTGCATCTGGCGAGTGTGTTCCTCAAGCGCAGGATTCAGCCTCTGCAGGAGAGGCCCTCCACCATGTGGGAGTATAAGGGTGTCGAAGACCCCAGCCGCGTGAGCCGAGAAGAACTCTCGAATGCTGAATTCGAGAAGAAAATCGCGGCCATCACCAAGATGAAAGTGGGCGAGGACTTCCCCGACTTCCCTATCGCCGCATTCGAAGCTTCGAGACCTCCTCCATCCGAAGTAAGTTCAAATATTTTTCTATCCTAACTTTTTCCTTTGTTCGAGAGTTTGTCGACTAAGTTTCTTCTTCTTGTTTTCCTTCTGTAGAGCCTAGAGGTAGCAACCTGCTACCCGCCAGTTTCTGGTGAAGAGGCCTCGGACGTGTTGGTGAGCAATCTGGATGTCCCTGCTGACACCAGTGTTGCCGACGCCGATTCGAGCTCCGATCATGATTCTTCGGATGACGTGGAGGAATCGGGTAGCGATCTTCGCCACCGCAAGCGTCGCAGGGCGGGAGACAATGAAGCCACTTCCAAGGACAATTCCTTGGGTGGAGGATCTGATAAAGAACCTCTCATCGTGACCCCGCTGAGTGTGCGCGCTCCTCTTGCTCCTAAGTCGAAGATCCAAACCGCCTGGAATGCGGATATGCTGGATGACGACGATGATGAGTAAGTTTCTTCCTTCCTTCAAATCTCTAGTCGAAAGGTTTCTTCTTGCCCTTCCTTATGTTGTTGTTTCTTTTAATGTTAGGCTTCAGTCCATTAGCCCCGGCCAGTTCGCTTCTTCTCTTCCTCCCGAGAAGAGGAAAGATGCTGTTGCGGGTGAAATCCCAACTGCCAGGACAGTTCAGAACTCGCTGAGTCCAGCCCCAACAGCTGTGGCTATGGAGTATAGACTGCCTAGCTTTGCGGTTGGAGCCTCGACTTTAAAAGAAGTGTCGGGTAGCTCGGCTGATCCTCTTTGCATCGCCCACGGCCAGGTAAGCTTTACCCTTTTCCTTGCATTCTGTACTTCGTTCATTTAGGATTTTTATCGGGTGCACGGCAGCGCTCCCGATGGGAGTAGCCCCTGAGGCTATACTCGACTGTTTAGAGTCGTGAATAGGCTCAATCTCCTCGTCCTTCTCTGACTTCTTCATCTTCGTGTTTTGCAGTCTCTCCTTGACTCTCTTGCAGCCATTGGTCGCCGCGTAATTTCGGCTGAGGTAGATTGCGTGACCCTTTGGGCGGATCGCGATCGACTCGTCACGGAAGGCCAACTTCTCCAAGGTAAGTTGATCTGCTCCTTCTATTTATTCTTTCCGGTCGTGCGAATTCCTTTGGGTTTGAAAATTATTGCTGTGTAGCTCAAGCAGAAATGCTGAAGGCCGAGAAGATGGATGCTATCACTCGAGTGAACACCCTTGAGGCTGAGTTGGAAGCTCCTCAAAAGGAACTTGAATCCTCTCGCAAGCAGTCGACTGACTTCGAGGGGAAGCTTGCTGATGCCCAGGGCGCTCTGAAGAAACTGGAGGAGGCTAGTGTCAAACAAGACAATGATCTTGTTGATTTCCTTCACCCTCTGGCCCAATTTCGCGAGTAAGTTGTACTTGGCCTCTGTTGTTTTTCGACTAGCCTGGTATGTCTTTGGAATTAATGTTATCTCTTTGCAGATGTCCTTGGCGTTGCGCTGGAGCTGCCCGGGGTTCCTCGAGTGGATGCGCTGACGGATTCCTGCGCTCAGCTTCGGAAGCACGCGAGTGGGATCTGCTCCCTTATTGGCGATGATGTTCAAGTGCTGACGCAACTCCACGAGCGCCTTCTGGTGGATGTTGCAGTTCCGCCTACGCTGGGTGGTCTCCTGAAGGTTTTCCTGGAGGATGATCTCCTTCAGGCCTACTCGGTTGCCCAATCTGAGTGCGGAGCGAAGACTGCCATCCAGTTCGCGTTGGCGCACGGAGTCAAAGGCTTGGACGAAGCATACTCGAACCTTCCTGTCGATGCTTCTACATGCAGAAAGGTAGCGCTTCGTTCTTTCAGCGATCCGGCTGGAGTCCTTTCTCGGAAGCTAGCTACTTTGATTACTCGTGCTAGTCGCAAGGGGCAACCTACCGCGAGTGGCAGCACTTCCGCAGTTCCATAGGATAGATTTTATTTAGTCCGCTCTTCCGATATAATGAACCTTGGGATGTATTACCGTACTTCTGCCTTTAATCGAAACGTCCTTTTGATATCTGAGATGTGATTTTTGCACTTGATTGTTATGAGCTCCTCCCGATGGGAGTAGCCCCCGAGCACCTGTCGAATAGGCAATTTATGTCTCGAGTGTGGTGCCTTGAATTCTTCCTTAACTTTTCTTATCTCTTTCCAGGTACCAGGTATTGCCGCGAAGTCTTCAAGTGGATCTGCTGTACGATTGGATCCCCTTGTTGCTGCTTCTAGTACCTTTGCTTCTCTTCGTGATCGTGTCGTAGATGGTGAACGCAAGTTGAAAGCTTTGCGCGGAGTGGCTGATGTGGCCAAGTCAAAGCAAACACTTGCGGCTGAACGCGAACAATTTGTGATGGAAGAACTGGCAGCTGTTGCCAAGGATATGCTTTGTAAGCACGTGAGCCCCCTAGCGTTTGGTTTGACTGCACCTCTTTTCTTCCCTGACTCTCTATAGATTTCTTTGCAGTTGTTGAGCCTTACGGTCAATGTGAAGCGCATTGGGTGGATAACCATATTGCTCATGAAGCTGGTATCTCCAAACCACATGCGAACAATTTCTGGTCCGACCATAGTCGAGGCTTTGTTCTGGCTACGTTGTAGTATCGAGTAGTACAGGCAAAGATACTCCTGAATTCCTGTCATGAGGCTCTGATAGCTTTGAACTCCGCTTTCTATCCGTTGAAGAGGGGTCCAGAAGATTTGAGCCATCTCCTCAGAACTTTCGGTCGAGAAGGTGAAATTCGCGAGTGCGTCCGCAATCAGCTGATTTGCGGGTCCGTAGTAGAAGTTTCCTTCGTTCGATTATGACATTCTGAGGTCAATTTCAACTCTGTAGCTAGGCTTCCAAATACTCCAGTCGATATGGCCCCTCATTATAGGGTCGTTTGACCTGCAGCAGAGGAGATTATTCGACTGACCTCTGAAGAGGTTGATCGGGTGTTAGCCGAGGAAAATGCTCGTCGCCATATGTAATCGTAGGATGTATGTATCCTATTGCTTTGTATAGTTGTCCCGAAACTTTGTAAGGTGTCAACCTTGTTTATAACTTTGTATATGAAATTTTTCCTGTGATGCTAAGTTAGGCGTAGCCCCCGCGTGTGTTTGGGGTGTATACCTGTTATTCAGCGTGTAAAGATAAAGAACATGGGTAGCTATGGTTGAAAAACCCATGTATTTTATTGAAATGACTGAGAAGCCATGTGTTTCCTTCGAGCTACAAGATGGCTAATATAGCCTTATTTTTGCAAATGAAATAATCCTAAGGATAGAATTTGCGGAGGTGCGCAATGTTCCATGGGTTGGAATAGATGCCACCAGTCGTCGGGTTCTTCAGTCGATAGGCGCCACCCGGGATAACTTCGTGTATTATGAAGGGTCCTTCCCATGGTGGTTCGATCTTGTGTCCTTCCTTCTGCTTGAGCCGCAGCACCAAATCTCCTACCACGAAGGCTCTGTGGCGTATACGGCGACTGTGATAGTTTCGCAACGACTGTTGGTATGCTGCGGATCTTGCAAGTGCAATATCGCGTATTTCGTCGAGTGCGTCCATATATTCCGCGAGTGCCCTGTTAGAGGTTTCTTCGCTGTAAGCAACAACTCGTGGGGCGCTGAATTTGACATCCTCGGGAAGGACTGCTTTAGCCCCATATACCATGAAAAATGGTGTGTATTTTGTTGACCGATTTGGGATTGTGCGGAGCCTCCATAGCACAGAGGGTAGCTCTTCTTCCCAATGTCCTGCTGCTGGGTGTAGGCGGTCGAGTAGCCGTTTCTTTATGCCAGTTGAGACCAATCTGTTGGATCGTTCCACCTGGCCGTTGGTTTGCGGGTGAGCCACCGAAGCGAAGATGAAGGTGATCCCCTTTTCTTCGCAGAACTGCTGTGTTTCCTTGGCCGTGAAATTGCTTCCGTTGTCGGAGATGATGTTGTTTGGTATGCCAAATCTGCACACAATGGAGTCGAGGAATTTGACAGCGCATTGGGCGCTAGCCGAGGTAACTGGCATCGCTTCGATCCACTTCGTGAATTTGTCGACTGCGACGAGCAAGTGTGTATACCCTCCGGGTGTAGTCTTGCGTAATGGTCCTACCATGTCTAGCCCCCATTGTGCAAAGGGCCAGGCGATTGGTATCATGTGTAGTTCCATGGCAGGGGCGTGTGGTTTTGGCGCGAATCGTTGACAAGCGTTGCACCTGTCGACTAGGTCCTTTGCGTCTCTGGCTGCTGTGAGCCAGTAGAATCCTGCTCGAAAAGCTTTTCCCACAGTCGCCTTCCAGCTGGCGTGGTGCCCGCAATCTCCTTGGTGTATGTCTCGCAGCAACTCTTTGCCATCTTCGGGTGCGATGCATCTTTGCAATATTCCTGAGATGCTCTGTTTGTATAACTCTCCGTTGAGTACTCGAAAAGATTTGCTGCGTTGTACTATTTGTCGAGCCTCTCGAGCGTCTGCTGGGAGCTGTTTGGTGGACAAGTAGTCGAGGTATTTCTGCATCCAGACTGGCTCGACCAAAAAACTTGTCTTGAAATATTATGGCTGAGCTCGATGATAGCAACTTGCGGGCTGACTTCTGTCTCCAATGTTGCGGGTGCTCCCGCAGTCATCTTGACCTTCACTGGTCGTTTGATCATCCTCTCGAAGTATATTCCTGGCGGTATGGGTGTATTTGTGGACCCCATGTTTGCCAGCCTATCTGCTTCTTTGTTGCTGGATCTTGCGATGTGTTTCAGCTCACACCGTTTGAAACTTCCTTCGAGTAGATTGTACATGTCCCGATAGGCGACCATGTTTTCCGCGATAGCGTCGCATTCCTTCATTGTCTGTTGTACGATGAGGTTGGAGTCGCCATAGATCATCAATCGGGTGGCTCCACATGCGATCGCCATCTTCATGCCATGTAACATGGCCTCGTATTCTGCATCATTGTTGGATGCTGGATCGTCGGGTGGGAAATCCAATCTCAGGACGTACTGCAACTTGTCTCCTCTAGGTGATATGAGGACGAACCCAGCTCCTGCGCCTTCGTTTATTTTGGATCCGTTGAAGTACATGATCCAGTTACTCATGTATTCTGGTGGTCCAGGTGTTTGCAATTCTGTCCACTCGCTCAGGAATTCCACGAGTACCTGTGATTTCACGGAATTGCGTCCTGCGTATACGATGTCCCAAGCGCCCAGCTTGATGCTTCATTTTGCAATTCTTCCGGATGCCATGGGATTGTTCATGATGGTACCGAGTGATGTTTCGTTTAGCACCGTTACGGTATGTTCCTGGAAGTAGTGTTTGAGCTTTCGAGCTGTGAGGACGACCCCGTATGCGAGCTTCTGGCAGTGAGGGTATCGCTGTTTGCACATCGAACGCACCTCACTGATGTAGTAGATTGGCCTTTGAACTCCATACGCCTTGCCTTCCTCCGGTCGTTCGACCACGATGGCCGTGCTGATGACCTGGTTTGTTGCGGCTAGGTATAGGTACAATGGCTCCCTTTCTTGTGGTGTAGCCAGAACACGCCTGCTCTGTAGCGTTCGCTTCAGATCTGCGAATGCCTGTTTTGCTTCGGGTGTCCACTCGAATTTATCTGTCTTTTTCAACAACTTGTAGAAGGGCAGTGCTTCCTCGCCCAATCGTGCGATAAATCTTCTCAAGGCGGCCAGTCGCCCGGCGAGCTGTTGTACCCCGCGAAGATTGGTGGGCTCCTTCATTGTCAAGATACCCGGATTGGCTTCAATTCCTCTGGCGGACACCAGGTACCCGAGAAGTTGTCCTGCAGGCACGCCGAAGACGCATTTTGTCGGGTTGAGCTTGATCCTATATGCGTTTAGAGCATCGAATGTTTCTCTGATATCCTCGAGGAGCGTGTCCTCTACTCAAGTCTTGATGACGATGTCGTCAACGTACACTTGTATGTTCTTGCCAATGAGCTTGGCGAGGCATTTTTGCATGCAGCGCTGATATGTTGCGCCTGCATTTTTTAGCCCAAAAGGCATTGTCGTGTAGCAGTATACACCATGAGGTGTAATGAATGCTGTCTTTCCCTCGTCTTCCTTCTTCATCCTGATCTGGTTATATCCCGAGTAGGCATCTAGGAAGGAGAGGCGTTGGCAGCCTGCAGTAGAATCTACAATCTGGTCGATCCGTGGGAGGGGAAAGTTATCCTTGGGGCAGTGCTTGTTCAACGACGTGTAGTCAATGCACACGCGAATGATGTCCGTATGTTTCTTCGGGACCATCACTGGGTTTGCTAGCCAAGTGAATATTTTGATCTCTCTGATGAATTTTGCTGCGAGTAGCCTGTTAACTACTTCTCCGAGCGCTTTCTGCTTGGGCTCTGAGAACCGTCGGGTGGTCTGCTTGATGGGTTTGGCGTCTTTGTAAACTTTGAGTGAGTGCTCGGCGAACTCTCTGGGTATTCCTGGCATATCTGAGGGCTGCCAGACGACAATTTCCCAGTACTCACGGAGGAGCTCGACGAGCGCGCCTTCCTATGCTGGCGAGAGGGTAGTGGAAACCATCGCCGTCTTTGCAGATTCCGTCGGGTGCACTTGATGTTTGCGAGTGTCGCTGTTGGCACTGAACTCTAGCTATGGGGCGTTCTTCTTCGTGAGGGGCATCACAGAGTGGTCCGTGGTTTTTGCTATCTCCTCTAATTCTTCCTGCATCCCGAAAGATTTAGCGATTTCGTTAAACTCGATGTCGCACTTGTTGGATTTTTGGAAATCACCGTCGATGGTGATTGTGCCATATTCTCCGGGTAGCTTGAGCTTCAAGTAGGCATAATGTGGTACTGCCATGAATCTTGCGAACGCTGTTCGACCAAGAATGGCGTGGTACTGTGAAGGCCAATCGGCTACTTCGAAGTCGAGGAATTCTCGCCTGTAGTTGCTTCGGTTGCCTATCACTACTTCCAGATTGATTGTTCCGAGTGGGCGGATCGCTTTTCCTGGAACTATCCCGTGGAAGGATGTTTCTGATTCTGCGAGTCCATCTAAGTTTCTGTTCATCCGACGGAGCGTGTCCGCGTAGATGATGTTGATTCCACTGCCTCCGTCCATGAACACGCGAGCCAGCTCGTAGTTGCCGATTTGCGCCTGGATGACTAGCGCAGCGTGCCCTGGTCGATAGACTCGTGGGGGGTGGTCTTCCTTGGAGAAAGTGATTGGTTGATCTGCCATCTTCAGGTATTCGGGCCTTGCCGGTGGGGTTTGTACAGCCATGCACAATTGTCGTGTGTTCGTCTTCTGGGCCCTGCGGGATGGGCAGACCGTTTGTATCATCCCCAAGAGTCCTGCAGGGTTCGGGTATGAGTTGCCGCCCTGGTTGGCGGCGGGTGGCGCAGGTAGTGCGGCTAGCACCGCGTTTTGATTTCCCGGTGGAGGCAGGGGTTGTGGTGGTTGAAATCCTTTGTGTCCTCCTCCTGGAAGTTGCGGGTAGCCTTGACCGACTACCGTTCTGTTTTTCTTCGAGAAGGCCTCGTGTATTTCAATGAACTTTCGGCAATCCTTGAGAAGTTGTGTTGCCTTAGTTTTTCATGTACGCTTATCTGTAAATAGATGTAGCGTGCAGTATCCATCGAGGTCCTCCTCGGGAGTTTTATCCTATACTTTTGGTTTCCATTCGCGATTTCCGCGGCGTCCACTATCGCGGTTTCGCGTGAATTCTGCCGCCACTAGTTCCTCTCGGTCGTCGTGATTGTAGTACTTCCTTCTTTTCTTTCGACCATGGGGATCGTCTTCGGGTGTGGGTGAGGATGCCCTCTCGTTGCGCACCGAGTCTTCTCCGTTGGCCCATCGGTCGGCTATAACCATTACCTCTCCAATAGTTTTGGGCATGATTCGTCCCAGTTCTTCTCTGAAAGATGTTCGTCGAGCGCCCTTTGCGAAGGCTTCGACTGCTACTTCCTCTGATATATTTCCTGCTGTGTTCCTGAGTGTGGTCCATCGCTGGATATATTCGCGAGTGGACTCGCCACTTTTTTGCTTGCATGCTCGCAGTTCCTCAATGGTTGCTGGTCTTTTGTATGTTGCTTGGAAGTTTTTGCAGAAGTCGTAGTGTAGGTCGTCCCATGACCCGTAACAAGCCTTTGGTCTTGCTTCAAGCCAGCTGCGTGCTGCTCCTACAAGGTGTAGGTTGAGGTATTGCATAGCCGTGTTCTTGTTCCCACGTTGGCATTTTACTGCCGTGAGGTAATCCGACAGCCATGACGAAGGTTCGAGTGAACCATCGTACTTTGTTACTTCCGTGCTAAGTTTGAACCTTTTGGGTAGAGGCGCCTCGCGGATGCTGCGAGCGAAGCATAGCGCGCCGCAGGTCTCGTCATCGGAAGAGGTTGATGAGTAACGTGCGCGGTTCCTCGCTGCTCCAGCCTTGTCCACTTTAGTTTGGACGATATCAGATCACGCGTTATATCCTGGCTGATCGCGATCAGTTTCCTTCCTTGGGTCCTTTCTGCGATTTCGCGAGCGGCTGCTATGGTGTCGCGAGCTGAGGTCTCGATTCCTCGGGCTACCTTCGCTTCTACTCGGGCTATCACCACGTCACCGGGCTTCTTTTCCTCGACCGCGGCGAGGCGATTTCTCCTTTCTGGGCGAAGTACTCCTATGTCTGCGGGATGCTTCCTTCTCCTTCTGTGCGGCTGCTTTCCTGCGATCGTAGGAGGCGAGCCTTGCGGCTGCCATGCCTAATCCTTTTTGAACTTTCTTGTACTGTTCTGCTCGGGGGTCGTTTTCTCCCGGCTGATTTATCTGCATGTAGGTGGCTGCAGCCAAGACCGCGGCGGCGGGAGTTTGCGGGTGGACTTTTCCGTCCTCGTCGACGCGCATAAGGGAAGGTCCGAGTGACTTGCTGATTCCGGTTAGGAACTCGTCATCCATGGTCGCGTTTCTTGAGGCGTATCCTTTCCTTGTGGGACGATTTCCGACAGAAGGTGTTAAGGACAGCGCGGCGCGGCGTTGGCTCGACTCGTCTGCCAATCTCTTCCGATTGGCTAGATCTATGCGAGCTTCCTTGATTGAAGTGGCCGCTCTCACTAGATGATAGTGGTAGGCGGTCATGTCTTCGTGTGGAGCTCCGACTGCAGGTGGTTTGCTTGTGCGGATAGCCTCCTTTGCTCGGACCCAAGCGTCTCGCGAGACGCCGATCTTAGCGTGTTCCCTTGCGCTGTGTTCACTTTCTTCGGGTGGATCTCCTGATCCTGTCATGCAGACTTGGGCCAGATATGGCTCGCGGGTCCTAGGCGTGGGTCGGAAGGATTTCCTAACTCGAGAAGGTTCCTCTGTGGAGAGGGTATGGAAGTTACTGGTGTTGAGGCGGATGGATTCGCCGCTTTTCGCCAAGTCGCGATCTGCGCGGTAGGGTCGTGAATCGACAGCTCCTGGGCTGGAGATCGATTCAGATCCCGATCCTTCGCGGAAGTGAAGTATCCCGTCCTTGTTGGTGTAGAACTTGAAGCTCCCGAACGTCAGGGTGACGCTCTTCTCCAGATCGCTGAATACCGGGCGTGATTCCAGCGAGTGAGGGGTGACGATGACTGACCCGATTCGGATCGGATTGGTCGGAGTCGAAGTCACGGGGTTCCAACGTGAGTTGGTTGTTGATGAAGCCGAAGATGCCGGAGATCCAGCGCTCGCCATTCCCACAGACGGCGCCAATTGTCGAATTTGCATCTCAACAAGTTCCTCGGGTGAACCCATAGGGTTTCGATTAGGAAAACCTGTGGGCGCTGGTGACAATCGTCGGCTAGACAGGGGGCACGATTTACCCAGGTTCGGGGCCGTCGTAGAGGTAAAACCCTTAATCCTGCCTCTGGCGATCTGTATTCACGAGTAGATCGGTTAAAATGGGGGGTTGCTCAAGTCGAGAGTATGATCTCAATCTCAAGGCTTGGTGGTGCGGTATTGCTTGTCCTCTCCTGGTGGTTCTCCTGGCCTTATATAGGTGGCCAGGTCTCAAATCTCACCCGGGGAGGACTCGAACTCTAACCCTAAGTCGGTTACAAGTTTCCTATCTTGACCCGCAAGGCTTTGCGGGTGGGCTTCAACTGGTCCTTCTAGAATAGTATAAGGCATCTCCTCTTGGGCTCCAGTCTTGGGCCTAGGACCAAGTATCCTTACTCGACAGGTCTAAGGTCCATCCCTTCGTCACCTGGGCATTTTCATATATAAAAAATAGGACCTGTAAGTACTCTCAAATAGACATTAGTCCAATAGGTATGTTATCATTAATTATCAAAACGAAGATGATCTTTCATTCTCCCCCTTTTTGGTAATTGATGACAACATCCCTTTTTGCATAATTATAACACACAACATGGACGGAGCTCCCTCTAGAGATATGCTCCCTTCATGTTGAGAGAATTTAAACAATATGGATATCTAAACATATATGTAATAGTGAGCACACAACAAGTGATAGAATTAAGGTACTAAGTTCACGATCTCACATAATGCATATAACGAGGTTCACAACACACAATAATTAAACAAACGAAGTTTCCAAAATAACCAACTCTCTCAAGCAAGATGAAAGATGCAAATCGAAAACACGCTTGAGAGAGATCCCATGCAAATGCCCGCTCCTAAGTAGATATCTCTCCCCCTTTGGCATCAACATACCAAAAGAGGGGGGAGACCGATGCTAACGTCCCAATGATCACTCGGAGGAGTTATCCATGCTCGGAGGGTGGGCGCGGTGGCGAGAGCTGGTGACCTCTTCTCCAGGTTCCTCATCAGACCACTCGATGATCTTGCCCTTGGAATCCTTGGCTTGCCACTTGTCCCAGTTGGTGATGCTAGGTTGCACCGGGGACTCCACATATTCGCCACCATAACGACGAAGATGATGCTCTTCCTCTGCTGCTGTGCGGTTCTTAAGCTCCTTGTCATAGTGAAGCTCCCATTGATGCTTCTCAATCTTCTTGTTCACTCGGAACCCTTTCTTAACGTCCCTTGCCATCCACTTGAAGGCACTGTCAGAAGGAGGGGGACGAGAGGGACCAGCTTCGTCTTCTTCATCTTCTTCATCAATGATGATCTGTGGCTTGGCCTTGCCTTTGCGAGCAGCAGGGGTGGGATGCACAATAGGCTCGGTGTGGTCCTTGATGAGAAGCCTCTTCTCCGTATGTGGGATCCAATTAGCATCATCAATAGGATCGTCCGGGAACTTGTTCTCCCACACATTCAAGATGATCTTCATGATAAAGGGCCCAAAGCAAGCGTTCTTCCTCTGGACGATAACATGACACAACTCATTCCACAGATAATCGAGCACATCAAGCTTCTGAGTCAGACCGGCAAGACGCTTCTCATGAGTAAGAAGCATGAGATTCTTAAGGAAGCCTTGGATATCATCAATGTTCCCCGCCTTTGGGTTGATGGTCTCTCGATAGATGTGGAGCATAACATCATAAGTTGGGTAGAGACCTTTGACAAACCCAACAACAAACTTCTTCCAGTGATACAGAGGAGTGAGTTGATCCTTGGAGAGTGATTTAGTATTGGTGGCATGAACACGGAACCATCCACTGTCAAACTCCTCGCCACCAGCAAAAGGGCCATGATCCGGGTAACCGCCAAGAAGAACTCCAACTTCGGACCACTTGATAGTCAGTTGCTGTCCCTTGGTCATCCAAATAAGATGACGCTCTGTCTCATTGGCGAGGTGCACTGTGGCCAAGAACTCACAGACCAATCCTTCATCATAATCTTGTTGGACTTGCATAATGGGAGCAAGGCCAAATGCATCAACAATCTCTAGTGCCTCTCCAAAGTACTTGGGATTCCTCTCCATATGACCAAAATCAATAGCATGTCTAGGGGGAACATTCTCCTTGGACTTCCTCATCAAGATCTCATGATAAATTTGGCTTTGAAACACGGTGTGGAATTGAGGGTCCTTACCCCAGAATTGTGGCATCAAGCGGTTGCGTTCAATAATATATGGGTTCTTGCGACGTTGTGCCAAGAACACTCCCTCGAATATTTGAGAAGCTGATTTTTCCTTGTGAGGAAAAGTCTTCTTGGGAGCCGGGAATCTCGTCTTGCGATTGGGCTGATATGGGTCTAATGTTTCCTCGATTTCATCAACCCTTGGATCCTTGCGACTAGCCATGATCTTGGTGCGAGTGCCCTTGCCCTTTCCCTTGGACCCGGAGGCATCTATGAAAGAGAGATAGCAAGAAAAGCATGAAGAAGAGGAATGCTCAAGTTTATGTGACGCACAAAACCAAGAAACAAAGATATGAAGAACATTAGAGATGAATAACAAGGGGTAGGGTACATGAATAAATTCACCCTAAGAACCAAAGTGATTCAAACCTAATACTCAAAATCTAGGTTTCTAGGGTTTGTACTCGTGATTTCCTACTCCAAAACCTACATCCACGCATCTAGATGTAAAGAACATGTGGCTACTAGTGCTTCCTCATCCATCAACTAGATGGGAGAGAGAGAGAGAGAACATACATACCCGCTTCCATGGTGGAAGGTGAGGAGGAAGAAGATCCCGGAGCGGTCCAAGGCAAGGAGGAGAGCCTCCCGACGGTGGAGCACCCTTACCGGCGGCGGAAAACATAGAGGGCGGCGGCGGTTTGGAGGAATAAGAAGGAGGGAGAGTGGGGGAAATAAGATCTGAGATCTAGTTGACCCCGCTCTCCCTAGGTCTTATCCCGCAAAATCGCAGCGGGCGGAGCCTCCAGTGGTTTCACCGGAGGTTCCGCCTCCCCCTATCCACGCAGCGCACGCGCAGTGCCAATCTGCTGGGAAGCGGAGGTACCGGTGGGCTCCGGTGGACAAAAAAAGCGGAGCCTCCGGTGGTTTCACCGGAGCCTCCGCCAGACCTAGTTTTCGCGCGCCGAGATAATAAAAACGAGAGCATTAAGATAGGAATGATCTTTTGGGCAAAGGAAGCTTGGGTTGGAAGATTGTAACTGACATACGAGAGAAATTACTCGATGGGGGTTCGCGAGATGCAAAGAAATAAAAGCCGAACTCGTACAAGTTGTCAAGGGGAAATAGGATGTGCGTGAGAAAGCCAAAATAAAAACAACTCCGAGAGGCGGAGGTCGGTGGACGAAGCCACCATGTTTGAGTGTGTACTTTGGCACCGCGAAGATTTATCTTGGGTCCAAGAGTACTAATCACAATTAAGAACAATGAGTCACAAATTGACTAGATATACAATGATGAATTGATTTTTGCATAATAAGAGGAGTGTATACTCATGAGTTGAGTGACGCTCCCCCTATGTCCATGCCTACATACAAACCTAATAACACTTATAATGAAGGTACATATGCAAGGTTTCAAGTGAAGTTAGATGAATAGATGACATTTAGTTCATTCGTCAAAGCTCGAAGTCTTGGTTCATCAAGGGCCTTCGTGAAGATATCCGCAAGTTGATCCTTGGTGGACACATATGAGAGATCAATATCACCCTTCTCAACATGACCCTGAATGAAATGATGACAGATCTCAATGTGCTTCGTCTTGGAATGAAGAACGGGGTTGTAGGCGATCTTGATTGCACTCTCATTGTCAAAAAGAAGAGGCACCTTGTAAAAGTGAACACCATAATCCTTCAAGGTTTGCCTCATCCGAAGAAATTGGGCACAACAACTTGCCGCAGGGATATACTCGGCCTCGGTGGTGGAGAGAGCAATGCAGTTTTGCTTCTTTGAAGACCAACACACTAAGGAGCGACCAAGGAATTGGCACCCCCCCGGATGTGGACTTCCTATCCGTCTTCTCTCCCGCATAATCCGCATCCGAATACCCAATAAGTTGAAAACTTGAACCCTTGGGATGCCTAAGACCAAAATTTGGTGTATGAACCAAATATCGAAAGATTCATTTCACGGCTTCCAAATGACTTTGCCTCGGAGAGGCTTGAAACCTTGCACATTTACCTACGCTATACATGATATCCGGTCTAGATGCACAAAGGTAGAGCAAAGAGCCAATCATGGAGCAGTATACCTTTTGATCTACCTCTTTACCGTTGGGGTCGGGTTTCAAGTCAGTGGTTGTGGACATGGGAGTCTTCATGCATATTGAATATCTTAAGCATGTCTTGAGTGTATTTGGCTTGTTTAATCAAGATTCCTTCATGATATTGATTCACTTCAAAGCCAAGGAAGAACTCCAATTCTCCCATCATGGACATCTCAAACCTATCAGTCATAAGCTTGCAAAACTCCTCATTGAACAAGGTGTTAGTAGACCCAAAATGATGTCATCCACATAGAGTTGGTATATGAATAAGTCACCTCCAACCGTCTTGGTAAAGAGGGTGGGATCGATTAAACCAACATTAAACCCACGATCCACTAGAAACTCTTTAAGGTGCTCGTACCACACACGTGGACTTGTTTAAGTCCATAGAGTGCCTTATCGAGTTTATAGACATGATCGGGGTGGTTGGGATCCTCGAAACCCGGAGGTTTCTTGACATATACTAACTCATTGATGGGACCATTTAGGAAAGCACTCTTAACATCCATTTGTTGTAACTTGAAATTATGATGAGATGCATAAGCAAGTAAGATGCGAATGGATTCAAGACGAGCTACGGGGGCAAAGGTTTCACCGAAGTCAATACCTTCGACTTGAGAAAACCCTTGAGCCACCAATCTTGCCTTGTTGCGAATCACAATACCATCTTTGTCTTGCTTGTTCTTGAACACTCATTTGGTGTCAATAACATTCTTGCAATCCTTGGGTCTTGGCACTAACTTCCACACTTTGTTGCGCTCGAAGTTATTGAGTTCATCATGCATGGCTTCAAGCCAATCTTGATCTTAGAGTGATTCATAGACCTTCTTGGGTTCAATGAAGGACACAAAAGCATGAGCCTTGCTAAAACCCGCCAATTGCCTCCTAGTGACAACTCTTCCACGAACTTGCCCAAGTATCTTGTCCTCTGTGTGACCCGCTCGTTCAAGATTCTCTAGCCTTCTATTTGATCTTTGAGCTAGCATATCCTCCAAAGATTCCTTGGATATAGATTGAGAATAACCTTCTTCATCGGAGACTTGTCCATCTTCATCTCGTCCTTGATCAACAATGGGTGAAGGATCACCACTAGGTTGAGCTTTCTCAACAATGATAGAACCTTGATCATGATTAGGATGAGTAGCTTGGCCTTGATTTCTCGTTTGACCTTGATCATTAGCTTGAGGCCTTGGTGCATCTTGTTGAGTAGCTTGATCATCAATGGGTGTAGTCAAAAGCTCCACTTGAGTGGGGGCATAGTCCTTCTCCCTCTGTCATCCGGTAACTCTCAATGGGGATTATTTCCCCAATCCCCATTCTTCTTATGACGATGGGAAGAATTGCATCTCCTACAACACCATGATCTATACGCCCCCCTTGGGAGCCGTTATCCTCATCAAACACCACGTCTATAGCTTCTTCAACTTGTACGAGGGACTTGTTGTAGACCCTATAGGCGTGAGCGTTTGTGGAATAGCCAACAAAGATGCCCTCATAAGATTTGGTCTCAAATTTTGAAAACTGTTTACCTTTCTTGTGAATGAAGCACTTGCAACCGAAGACCTTGAAGTAAGATACATCCGGTTTCTTGCCCGTGAGAATCTTATAGGGAGTCTTGTTCAAGATCTTGCAAAGATATAACCGGCTGGTAGCAGGACATGCAGTGGAGACGACTTCGGCCCAAAAGTTATAGGGAGAAGAGAACTCCGCAATCATTGTCCTAGCCGCATCCATCAAAGTCCGGTTCTTTCTCTCTGCAACACCATTTTTTTTAGGGGTATAAGGAGTGGAATATTGATGGGCAATGCCCTCTTCACTAAGAAAACCCCCAATAGTATAGTTCTTGAACTCCGAGCCATTATCACTCCGGATGGCTAATATGGAAGCATTGTGTTGGCGCTCCACTAGAGTGATGAACTCGATGACTCTCTTTTGAGTGTAACTTTTCTTCTTGAAGAAATACACCCAACAATATCTTGAATAATGATCCAAAATCACCAAGCAATACTTCTTTCCTCCAAGACTATCATAAGATAGTGGACCAAAGAGATCTAAGTGAATGAGCTCGAGAATTCTTGTGGTGGAGATAGTAGTCTTAGCGTGTTGCTTCCCAAAGCACAAGAGCTACACACACGATCTTTAGCAAACTTAGCCTTGGTTAGACCTAGAACATGATTGCCACTTTAAAGGTCATGCAACATCCTCATATTGGTGTGGGCTAACCGGCGATGCCAAAGCCAACCCACATCAGCTTTAGCGATTAGGCATGTCGCGGCACACGTGTCTCCTTTAGAGAAGTCCACCACATACATGCCGTTCTCGACAAACCCAACAAAGGCTACTTTAAGAGTTGTTTCACAAGTGACAATCACATTCTCTTTATTAAAGAAAGAGGTAAAGCCACAATTTGTAAGTTGAAGAACGGACATCAAATTATAACCAAGGGACTCAACAAGGAGAACATTCTCAATTGATAGATCATTTGAGATAGCCACCTTGCCTCGTCCCAATACCTTAAGCTCGGAGTTGTCACCAATTTCTACGCAATTCAGATGAGATAATGGAGGTTCAATATTACTCATTGCGTCATTGCTTCCGGTCATATGTTGGAATGCACCACTATCCACCGTCCATCTACTCGACCCGGAAGCATTTCCCTACAAGATATCAATTTCTTGATTTAGGTACCCATCCTTCAATGGGTCATCTTTTGTTAGTAACAAGGGACTTAGGAACCCAAATAGTCTAATGATAATCATCACCAAAAGAAATACCAACGTATTTAGCATAAACATGACCATATCTAGATTTCATTATGACATGAGATGGGTTATATTTTCCGGCGAAATCATTGTGAGTGATGCTCCCCCTAGAGGTATCACCACCCACAATGGCGTTGGTCTCCTTCTCCTTGGTCACCTCACCCTCTTTCACAAAGACAACGTTTTTAGAAGAGGAGGTGACATCCTTGGATTTCTTCTTTGACTTGGCAACAAAGCCAAGTCCTTTCTTCCCTTTCTTGGCTCCTTGAGAGCTTATGGCGTCATTGAGAATTTTCGATTTTCCTACAATGTTAGTCGTAGAGCAAGAGGTAGGCATGATAGCAATGCTATTAGACGAAGATATTACTTTCTTATTAGATTGTTGAGCTAGAAGCTTATTTCAAGACTTGGTGAGTTTGTCATGAATTTCTTTAAGAGACATGAACTCCTTTTCTAGTTTTTCATGATTCTCAACAAGTTCCTCATGAGCTATTCCTAGATTCAACTCTTCTTTTTCAAAGATCTTAAGTAAAGCAAGAGTTTTTTCATTATCTTTCCTATGTTTGGAAACACTAATAGCATAAGTCTCCTCTAGACTAGATAGTATCTCTTCAAGAGAGGCCCTCATGGATCTCTCTTTCTCAAGAGATTTTACAAGCTCATTGTCATGATTCTCGTGGCGACCACCATGGCTCTCCAAAGTTATGATGATTTGCTCCTTCTCATCTATGAGAGAGTTAGTATCATCAAGTTTCCTCAAAAGGGTCTTTACCTTTTCTTTGGTTTCACCTTCAAGACTACATAACCAAGAGCCTATGTTCTTGGCCTCCTCATCATCAACAATGTTTTCAACACAATCCAATAATGAGGGAGAACTAGTGGCAATAGACTTGGAGGTGGAAGGTATTACCGCGGTGGCTTTTGCCATGAGACATGTAGGTCGGATCGATGCCTTCTCATTGGGGGATTCAAATAGAGAGACCGGTGAAGAGGAAGTCGTAGCTATGGAGACGTGCGCAACACCTACAACTTCATCTTCTCTGTCATCTCCGGAGTAGTATGTTTCCAATGTGGGGCCTTCTTGAACATATAGAGCCCTTGGGACTCTCCTAGCAAGATTCTTGTTTTGTGGAGCTTTGTTCTTGTCCTTACAAAAAAGCTTCCCTTCATTCTCTTATCTTGGCTCGAACGGACACTCCTTGACGAAGTGATTTGCACTTCCACAATTGAAGCATGTCCTTGGCCGCTCCCCCTTCTTCTTGTAGATCTTGTTTCTTGAAGGTCTAGGAGCAACGGCCTTGTGAGCCTCCCATATCTTGCAATAACCATGCATGGCAAGAGCGATGCACTTATGAGCACCCTTGTATGTGTCTTCATATTCCTCATCATCCTCATCCACTTCTTCTATCCTAGCAACCGCCTTAGACTTCCAGGCGAGGTTTGGAGACTTTCCAACTCCTCTTGAGCGAGCGAGAGCATCATCCGCGCCCTTGTGAGACAGGTATATGGCTATGAACTCACTAAGAACACCAATGGAGTTGAGGGAGTTGTAGTCCGATCTTGTTCGAATGCTATTGGAGAGATTCTTATCGAAAGGAGTTGTGGCCTTGACAAACTTCCTCTTGATTCACTCATCGCAGATTTCCTCTTTTCCAACGTCCCTTAATTGATTGCCAAGGGTGACAACTCTTCTATATAGCTCCTCGGGACTTTCATCTTCAAGCATAACAAAGTTCTCAGACTTGTCAAAAGCAACATCATACTTGGATGATGTTGGAACGCGTAGAGATAAACGAAAAAATTTCCTACGCGGTACTTCCAAGATCTAGCTGAGGTAGAAGGCCACGATGATTAACACTAGACGCGCGGTTGCGGATTATCGATGAAGCGCGTCGGGGCAGTGCAGTCCACGATCCGATCCAGCCGATCCGATCCCGCGAACGTTGAAGTGCTGAACGTACAGCACCTCTGCCGGTATCCACACGTACGAGGAGGAGCTCCGACGGCGGACTGCTAGGTCCGGTGTGACGGCTGGACTGAGTGGGGCTAGGGTTCCCAACGCATGGGAGAGTGGACTAACGTGCCCGCTGGGCAACCTGCGCCCCTCTTTATATAGCGTATGGTAATGGGCTTCACAACACTTGTGGCCCATTCCCTCTGTGAGTCCGACTCACAAAACCAGTCCATTTCCGGTTCGGGTCCAACCCGACCAATACTTGCTCCCGCTCTTAAGTGTGCGACCCTGCAGGCTCATGGCGACTTGGACACGATTGGAGTCCTACTCTCAATCGATCAATCGGTAGCGGCTCCTAGCAGAACGTGCCGACTCCCAAGTTCCATTGAGTCATGACGACATACCTTTCAATGTGATATTCATCTTAGTCCTTTTTGCCTCACGATATACCTTGTCGAACTATAGGCGATTTATCGTCATCCCTTAAATAGTTCAACTCTCTTCTCGATCCGTGATATGCGATTCATCTGACTAACTCTTAGTCAACCGACACAGTTAACACTTAACTGAGTCGCGCATGGCCATGCTTCCTGAATCATATCACTCGAGAGGGCCCAGAGAATATCTCTCCATTAGGAGGGGCAAAATCCCATCTTGATTATCCACATCACGCAGCTTGCTTCTCATTCGACCCGAACTCTGCCTTTATAGTTGCCTTGTCACAGAACAACGTTTGAAAGAACCTAAGTCGGTGATCCACAACTCGGATTGGGCGACAACCTCAGGTCTAAGGATTACATTGATTGAGACATGCAAATGACGACTTGATCGTTGCATCTCAATGTGGGTCAGTCCGACTTGCTAAACTCTTTAGCCAAGTCCGTGAACATTGGAATGGCATCACCATGCCCATGACAAGTGGAACCGTGTCATCAGCCAACACTCACATTAGTCTAGGATGTGTGTCCAGCACAACCTTAACGACCAAGGACAATTAGTATGAACAACATGAATACATAGTTCCACAATCGAATCACATATTCAATGACATATATCAGATGTTCAAACCAAAGGACAACTCAATAACTTTATGAATACATTGGGAATTACATCATCTATGATTGCCTCTAGGGCATATTCCCAACAGATGATTGGATGCTACCATTGCCTTGGAACAGGGTGTCAAGTTTATCCCAAGCCTCCTTGGCGGTCTTGATACCGCGGATGTGTTCAAGATGTTCTCTTGGGAGAACCTTTTGGATAGTGACAAGAGAGGTCTTGTTGAGTTGAAATTCCACATCTTCTCTTGGAGTCAAGTTGCTTGCATCATGAGGATGAAATCCATGGAGTATGCTTCTCCACAAAGCGGTGCAAGATCCTGAAATATGAGACTCCATATCGAACTTCCAAGAGGAAAATTCATTAGTGTTAAGCATGGGAGGAAATCCAACATTAACCATGTGTGGCATTGTGGCAATGGGATGGATAGAATCATAATTGGGAGGTGGTGGAACTTTTGAATTAGACCCCGAACCGTTAGCCGATTGAGACTTGGAGCCTTCGGAGCTCCCACTGCTCTTAGACTTTTTATCGGCTTTTGCCTTGGCTAAAACAATGTTAGCTTCCATTTCGGCGATGTCCGGAATGGAATCATCATCCGAGCTAACATCATCGGCGGTGAGAGGTGGTTCCTCGGACTCCTTGGTTTTCCCCATCATGGCCTCCAACATCTTCTTTATGCTAGAAACCTCCGAAACAACACTAGAGCTAACCTTGGCCAATTCGGTTTGGATGGTTCCAACCGTTTCTTGTAGGTTATATATGGTGTCGGCCATTTTGGCGATTTCCGCACTAGAACCGTCGGGCTCATTTTCATTGACCATTATACTCTTAGGCGGTTAAGCCCTTAGGAAAAGCCGAGGCTCTGATACCAATTGAAAGTGCACTATGGTCAACTAGAGGGGGTGGGGGGGTGAATAGGTTGACTACCAATTTTTCTTTTCCTTTCCTTTTAGTAGGGCTAAGCGAGATAAGGTAAGGTTCTCTAGATGTGCAACTAGGTGAGCAACCTATGTGAACAAGATAAGATACGCAACGGAAGTAAAACGAAAGGTAACAAGATAAACCACAAGTGTAAAAAGGAGACAAGGATATGATTCCCGTAGTTCCTTCTCAAGAGAAGTACGTCTATGTTGGAGAGGTGGGGAGCCACCTAGGCACTCCTCAATAGCACGGTTGTGCACACCTTATTCTTCTTGAGCTTCTCCGGTGAGGGAGATTCTCATTTCCACTATGAGGTCGACTTGAAGGCGTTGACCAAACCTTTACACGAGCTCGAGGTCACTCCACAAGATGGATGGAGGCTCTCAAGCAATCTGACGTTTCTTACAACAAGGTGGAAGCTACAAGCACAAGATCTACTAAGGTTTCTAGGCCTCAAGTAGGATTCTAGATCTACTAGGATGTGGTGGATGGATTTGAAATTCCTTTGGTGGAATCACGGATCTAGGTCTCCTCTAGCTCTCCACAAAGTTTGCGAGTGGTTGGGTGGTTGGAGAGGCATATCTAGGAGGTTGAAGCTTTCATTAATGGCTAGGAGAGAGAATGGGAAAAGCTTAGCCATTTATGAGGTAGGGGAAGGCTTTAAATACGCCTTCCCCTAAGTGGTCGTTGTGCAGTCCACGCAACACCGGAGGCTCCGGTGGTCTTCACATGCGCGCAACTCATTTTCTTCACGCTGCATCCTGCAGGGCGGAGGCTCCGCCAACCGGAGGTCCACCGGAGGCTCCGCTCTTATCCACCCGAACGTATTTTTGGCGGAGGCTCCACCGGAGGCGCCACTGGAGGCTAGCCTTATAGCGGGGTAGTGGAGCCAGCGGAGGCTCCGGTGGGTTCACCGGAAGCTCCGGCCATCGGAGGCTCCGCTGCGACCTCCGATCTTATGCACCCGAAGGTGTTTTTAGCAGAGGCCACACCGGACCCACCACCGGAGGGCCGCGCCTGGATTGTGCTGGGAAACGAATGGGGCGGAGGTTCCGGTGGTTTCACCGGACCCTCCGCTGCTTGCAAAAATAGCGCTCCAGATTTGTTTCTTCGAGCTCTTTCCATTCGAAACAATTTTGTAACCCATAGAGATTGTATGCATGATGAACCAGAGCATTTTCATATATAACAAATAGGACCTGCAAGTACTCTCAAATAGACATTAATCCAATAGGTATGTTGTCATTAATTATCAAAACGGAAGGTGATCTTTCAACAGCCAATATGGAGCCATTTCCATCGACGGGGCTCCATTGTTTCGTGATGGAGACTTGGATCAAGAGATGGACTATGGGGACGGCGATGAAACGGGGAAGAAGCCGAAGGGGAGCAACTACTCGGAGACCGAGGATCATGTGTTGTGCGAGGCTTCGATGATCGAGGGACAAAACCTCGTCACCGAGCGCAACAAAAAGAGAAAGAATATTGGTAAAAGGTTTGGCGATGCTTCCATGAGAACCACAAGTGTAAGAAGTGGAATATTGAGAGTGACCGGACCTCCAACTGCCTCAACAAGAGATGGGTGCACATCCAATCGAGTGCAACAAGTTCAATGGCGCCTATGACCATATCCTTGCTAGGCATGAGATCGTCCTTGGCGTACACGACGTCATCGTTGAAGCGGTGAAATACCACAAGGCTTGCCATGGTACCAAGTTCACCTTGCTCCATTGTTGCGAAGATATCAGGGATTGTCTCAAGTGGAAAAACCTCCACAATTCCTTGAAGAAGGGGGCCAAGCCGGACAATGGGGAGGAGGGAGTGCCCGACGATGAGAGGGGGTCCAAGCGCCACAAGGACGAAGGGGGACAAAGCAAGCAAGCTCGAAGAAAAGCGGGAGGCCTCAGCGCTAGTGTTAGAACAAACACTCAAGGAGATGCTCTTCGAGAAGGACAAAGCAAGTGCCGAGAAGGAGGAGCGCAAATGGGAGGACAATGTCGATGCATTGAAGAACTACTTCGATGCTCAAAAGATGAAGCTAGCTGTGGATGCCGCCACGGCCGACGCAAGGAAAAGTGAGATTCATCTTACTTTGGTGGACGAGTGCAACTGCATGAAGCTTGCTAAGAAAGCCAAGGAGAACCGGCACAAGCTTACTATCATGGCCGAGGAGAACCGGATCATGATGGCCGATTTGACCTCCATGGACCGAAACAAATGGTTTGGATGATCAAGAGGCAAAGGGAGATTCGGGAACGGGACGCTTGATCTCCGTGTGCCTTATTGAGTGCATGTTTCAAATTCGAACAATTCATATGTTGAACTATTTGTTGTGTCTTTTGAAACCTTGCTATGTATATTTCTTTCCTTATTTTATTTTCTATGTATATCGGTTTACTTTTTTATTTGCTAGAGATGAGAGAAAGAAGCGAAGAATGAAGGCACTGAATTGTGTGTGTAGGGGGGGGGGCCTTGGGACGGGTCTATCCCAAATCTCTGGTCCGACCCAGATTTGGTCCTAGGACCACTCAAAACAGATCAAATGCGGACCAAAGGTCCCATTTAGGGGGCGGGGGGTGGGGGGCGTTTGATTTGCCCAAAGAAATCGGATTGGATTTCACATATTGCTTTCCCGGAGATTAGGGCATCTCTAGTCGTTCGGCCCTCCCAGGTTTCAGATCGGCGCTTTTTAGCGAAAGCGCCGCCCCGCACCAAAACCTGGGGGGGGGGGAGAGGGCGATTTCACCAGCCGTTCGGCGGCCCATAAAAGAGAACGGAGATATCATTTGAAACTTCATCTTCCCGCCCCAAAATATAGAGCCCTAGTTCGGCGATCACGGCAGCCATGGTTTTGGGCAATCATATTACAAAAAACGCCAAAGGTGGGCGATCAAATAGAGTCTAGATCGAATCACACAGACGGGCGTGCGCGGCGTGGGCAAACGTAGGCGATCAGGCAGACGCGTCGGCCGGCGTCGAAGCAGGCGGCGAGCTCGGCGCAACATCCTCCAGGTCGATGACGGCGTCGAAGCAGACGGCGGGCGCGACATCCTTGTCGACGACGGGCGCGTCATTCTCCAGGTCGACGACGGGCTCGGCATCCTTGTCGACGACGGTCGCGGCATCCTCCAGGTCGACGTGCGTGCTCGTCGGCGCGGTGGTGTAGCTGGTGCCACCAAACGACGTAGTCGGGGCCGGGGGCGTGCTGATGTCGGTCAGGATGAGGTTGCACTGCGCTAGGAACCAAGCTCTCACCTCGGGGGTCATCGCGGCCGGGTCGCGGCCCGTGAGAAAGGCGAGGTCGTTGTTCCTCTTCTTTGCCGCTGTGCCAGTCCTGAGGAGGTCGATCTTGACATGCGAGTTGGCCATGAGCGCCGCCCATCGCTGTTTGGCGACCTCCTCCCTCTTGCCGGCCTGAGCCTGGGCGTCGGCGATGCAGGTCTCGATGGACGCCTGGAGCTTTTCCGCTGCCAGCGCGCCGTCCCTTGCCAGCTTGGCTTTCTTGTGGCCCATCGGCGGACGCCCTTCGGACGCGCACGCAACCACCGCATCGGGAACGTACTCCTTGCCCTTGCCGATCGACCGCCGCACCTCCGCCCACTTCTCGCACTTCTCGATGATGACGAAGACGTGGAGGAACTTGAAGTCGGAGCCCTCGTCGTTCTTGTACGCCTCGAGCATCCGGACGATCTCCATCTCGCGGTTGGCGCCGCTTTGCGGCCTCATCGAGATCTCCTCCTGGATGCCGTGCCACTTGTTGCAGGACGCCTGGATGTTCGCCCAATGGTTCGCCATGGCCTTCTAGCCGCGGTCGGTGATGCAACAGGCGAAGTAGGGATCGATTATCCGGCGCTCGTCGTAGGCAGTCTTCACCCGCTTCCAGTAGTTGTCGACATGCTGGTTGGCGCTGACAATCGGGTCCATGCTGATCGTTTTCCACGCCTCAGCGAGGAGGACGTCCTCCCTGTTCAACCACTTGATGCAAGGCTCGACGGGGGGCGGGGGTACCTTGGGTTCCTTGCGGGGACGGACAGGACCACGTCGCTTTCGGCCTTCACCAGCCGGATCTGGCCCCTCTGCGCTACCGGCGTCTCGTCCACCTCGTCGTCGTCGCCCTGCACCTCCGTCGCCTGCGTGCCCGCAGAGCACCCTTCGCCACCTCCCTGCGTGAAGAACTCCCCGCTCTGCTCGAGGAAGCCAGGGCTCGCCGCCGCCGCCATCGTGCCGGCCACGATGATCTCCTCCATGTAGCTGTTGTCCTGGGGCTGAAGTCCGGCCATGATCGCACGGCGGTGGGACGGGGAAGCTGCGTAGCCCGGCGACGCGCCATACATCATCGGCGGGTGGTAGGGGAAGGTGAGGTTGGGGTTGAAACCTCCCAGGGGGTCGCCTTCGACGAACCACGCAGGCGTTGGGTGCGGTGACAGGCGTGGCGACGGCGACGACGACTGCTTCCATACGGCGAAGACGGGGCCGAATGGGCTCTTCCGCTTGGCGAGCGGCGTTGTGGCTGCGACCAGAGTAGGCGGCTCGTCCGGCGCGACCTCGTCCTCCTCCTCGTCCTCCACCTCATCTTCCTCGGCGGCGGCCTGCTCCTCCGCCTGCAGCTGCGCCATCAGCTGCCTCTGCCGCTGCGCCGCCTCCCTCCCCCGGCGTTTGATGTTGGCCGTTTCCAGGCGCGCTCTCTCGGCGATCCACTCCTTGTTGGTCATGCCGGGCGGCTTCTCCTTCGGTGCTCTCAGCTTGCGCGGCTTCTTGCCGAGATCGGTGGTGGCGGGAATGGATACGGCGGTAGCGGCGGCGCGGGGTCCTGTAAATCGGGCGGGAGCCATGGCGTCTAGATCTCGGGGAGAGGGGGGGGGAATGGCGGGAATGGAGTGGGGGGAGACATACATGAGGGGGGAAAGTGGAGGGAAATGCCGAAAAAAGGGAGGGAAATCGCCTTCCGTCGCCGACAGTTGTAGCCCACGCGCGCATTTCGCCCGGCTGGGTTAGGCCTGGGTTCGGCGACGCGAAACGGCGCAAAAAACGGCGGAAAGCGGCGCTAAACCGGATCCTAGGGGGGGGGCGACTGGTGCGAAACGGCGCGAAAAACGCCGCTTGGAGGGCTCTGGGGGGACGGCTGGAGATGCCCTTACTCAAGTTAAACCCAGAGGTGAAGAGTGAATTCACAAATCAATTCCTTCATAGAGCATGCCAGGAGGGAGGAGACGTGATCTGTTGCCGTGACTGCAAACTGCAAACCAGCCAGGCAGCCACGATTTTTTTACAAATATAACCTCCTATCGAATCGCAATGTCGAAATTGACCCCTACGAATTTTGTTGCCAAAAATAACCTGACGGGAGCAGAAAAGCGACATATGGACCTTCCGCCAGCTCAGATGACGGAAACCCACTTCCCGCAAGTTCGGTCGGTGGAAGGTGTTCCCAACAGTGCACAATACAAAGTGAGTTTCCTTCACATCGTCTGGCGGAAAGTGACTTTCCGCCAGTTGGGTTGGCGGAAGGACACATGTCGCTTTCTCCTCCTCCCGTCAGCCTATTTTTGAGAATGCAATCCGTAGGGGATCAATTTTGACAATACATTTCGGCAGAGGGTCAAATTTGTAGAAAAAACCGCCAGCCAGTGCCCTGGCCTGCAATGCCCTTGGGACTTGGGAGCGTCTCGTTTTATATGAAATCTGAAATCCCCCCCCCCCCCCCCCCCCCTTTTTTAGTATGCATTCAAATCACAGCTTATTTATTTATCGTATGGAACTTAAGTAGCATCGGCTGTACCATCATAATATAGGGCACTGTACAAAAAATAGAGAAATCGCGCCAGTAGGAAAGGTTTTAGTATGCATACACAATTTTAGTACCACTCGTGCATGGCAACAAAGTTCTTGGCACACCAACCATTACAAACCCATACCAATTACCACAACATAAGAGCATGTACACGGCTTAGTACCACTCGTACAGGCTCCATCCATTTACACCGCGTAGCATAAATCGCTGGCTAGCAGTTTGGTGGCGTGGTAAGGCCGCATTTGGCGGGCAGCTCCATGGCGCGCTTGGGGTCGATGTTGTAGATGTTGAGCCAGGGGGAGTTCTTGTAGCTGCACAGGCACTCCAGGTCTGCCTTCCCCAGTGTCGCGCAGCACTCTGCCGTAGGGTCCGGCGTCGGGTCCGTCGTCTTGGCCGCCGCGGGCTGGCACGCCATGAAGTCGTCGTTGCTCATGTCGCACACGGCGTGCCCAGGCCGGGGCGCCGCGGCGAGAGCCACCGCGACGACGAGAAGCCCCGCTAGCGCCAGCATGTTCTTGGTGGCCATGTCGCGCACACAGGTCGAAGCGTAGAGCTCCTGGATGGGGTTTGGCCGGGGAGCTCAGCTAGAAGGATTGTGGTAAGTTGTTGTTCAAGCTGTGTTGCGTATGGAGTGGTATTTATATCGCGGGAAATATGGGGTCTTTTGGCCGTATCAGTAACCCAGCCCCGTGAAGCTCTCTCGTTTGCTAGCTTGTCCACTCCCTGTCACACCAGTAGGGATCAGGTTCACGGGAACGAGCAAGTGCATGCGACGCCATGGCCGGCAACCCCACACCGGCCGGCACTTGTGGCTGAGAGCCTTTGCCGGATTTGCTGACACAGTACGACAACCTGATCTGTATGATCGGGGCCGGGGCCGGCCGGACTGACGTTCGAGCAGCACACAGTTTGGTTTCTTGATCCCAAATGTTCAGCACGGTGCTATAGCTAGCTAGCATGCTATGTACGTGACTGTACTTCTGGCAGCGATCGGCGGCAACCACGACGGTTTTCGTCCGATCCTTCGTCTACTCGAGCATGCACGTCCTACTGAGCCGTACCTGCATGTGAACCACTAGCTTCCACATAAGTACAAGGCTTAATTAGATAGATGCCACTACAATTTCTTGCTATTTGAGAAAAGCCACTACAATTTTTGACCTTTGAAAAATGCCACTACAATTCTTTGTACATTCTATATATGCCATTATGCCCAATTAAACACACATACGGATCAGTATACTCGTATACTTCTGTAGTATATATATACGGTAAGTGGTGGGTCCCATTGTGTGTGAAAGTGTGAACATGTAGCTAAATTCTTGTACGAATGTGGAATGGAAATGGATCAGTATACTCGTATACTTCTGTAGTATATTTCTGTAATATTTTGTGATGGCCATTCGATCCCGGAGCTGTGTTCAATATTTGTGAAGGCCATGTGAACCTGGAGCTATATTCTGTGTGAACCTAGAGCTAAGTTCTTGTACGAATGTGAAATGGAAATGCTTATGTATGCATGTGCTAGTTCTTTTAACCTGAAGCTGTATTATGAAATAATTTTTTTGTTTTTTTGAAATGGGTAATCCCAGCCTCTGCAGCAAATTGATGCACACGGTTTTTATATTAAACGAAATGTGCAACATCCAAATATTCGAAACCTGGAGCAAGAGTATGTAATAATTAACCTGGAGCAGGGGTATGTAATTGAGATGTACCTCGATCTATGTAATTGGGATATTTTAGCTTTTAGATTTCATAAATATTTCTCCAATATATGTCGCGTGCTTTCTCTAATATATTATCTCACAATTTTATCACATGTATTCTTTTGAAGTCAAGTGGTCAAACCGGCGCAAGTCTGGATCTAATGTTAATTTGGGTGGGACCCAACATGTACCCGTATATACAACAGAAATACACAAGTATATTGTCATGTATGTGTGTTTAAATGGGCATAATGGCATATATGGAACATACTAACGATTGAAGTGGCGTTTTCAAAAGTTGAAAGTTGCGGTGGCGTTTCTCAAATATGCAGAAATTGTAGTGGCATCTATCTAATTAACCCTAAGTACAAATCGAACACAAATGCATGTTCCACTATGCAAGACGTGCGTGCCTATCTTCACCAGCTTGTGTTTTGGGCGGCCCAACGAGATGAAAATTTGAAAGCGTGCGTCTCCGACATCGTTTGTACGACATCTACGACTGTCCGTCCGATTTTTTTATGTGGACAACAACTAGCTAGGTACCACTAGTAGAAACAAGTTCATTAGTCCCGAGAGTCAAAAGGACCTCTAGTTCTGACTTGGCACCCGGAACAACCGAATCGAGACTAGAAGCCCCCCTTAGTCCCGTTCAGTTATGACCTGGGACAAAAGAGTACCCACGTGCCCGCTGCCTGAGCGCGTGGTCGAGAACATTTAGTCCGCGGTGGGGCTGTGGCGGGCAGGGCGCGTCGTGTGGGGGGGGGGGGGGCTTTTGCCCCGGTTGGTGGCTCCAACCGGTGTAGAAGGCCCGCAACACCTTCTACGCCGGTTGGTGGCTCCAACCGGGGCAAAAGAAACCCCCCCACTATATAAACCCTGTCAGCCCTCTCCTCTCCTCATGACACTCACTTTGGAGGACATATTCTAGTTGTATGGTGTGTGCTTATTTGTTTTTCCCTCCTATGCACAAGAGGTGTTCGATGAAATGCCAGGGAGCATAACGTCATCTCAGCTCATAGAAAACAAACATGATTTAATTTGTCCGAGCCATACTTAATTAAATAAGCTTTCTCCTCCTTATTTCCTCCTCGGTCGAGGTACCAACTTTATGCTTTCATCTGTTGATGTAACATTGGTCATTTCTCTATTCACGGTGTTCTGTAACAGTTCTTAATTAATAATCATATAATGCAGATGAACCGGCAATGGATGTACGCTGACCAACGCTCTGTCGCGTTCATGAAAGGCGTGGGTTATTTTCTCGAGGTGGCCCAGGCAAACAAGCGGAATAATTTTATGTGTTGTCCATATGCTATATGTCGGAATTAGAAGGAACACTCTTCGCACAGAGTCATCCACTTCCACCTGTTTCAGTCCGGTTTCATGCCCGACTATAAGTTTGGACCAAGCACAGAGAAAGAGGGGTTATGATCGAAGACAACAAAGAAAAAGTGAATGATGACAACTACCATGATATTTTCCCTGAATACGGTGCCGGTAATGAATTCTTCTTGGCCAGGCCATTACGGATGCAAAGACAGAAAGCGAGAATGAAAAGGTGAGGGTGAAGTTCGACCAGATGTTAAAGGATCACAAAACATTGTTGTATCAAAATTGCGAAGATGGGCAAAAAAAGCTGGGCAACACACTGGAATTGCTGCAATGGAAGGCCGAGAACGGTGTGACTGACAGCGGATTTACAAAGTTGCTGCAAATAGTGAAGAAGAAGCTCCCTAGAAACAATGAATTGCCCGAAAATACATACCAAGCAAAGAAGCTTGTCTCCCCCCTAGGATTAGACGTGGAGAAGGTACATGCCTGCATTAATGACCGCATCCTCTACCGCGGTGAGAAGTACGGGAATTTGGAACAATGCCCGGTATGCACTGCATTGCGGTAGAAGATCAGACCATACGACCCTGGCGATGTTGAGGGTGAGCGCCCCAGGAAGAGGGTTACTGCAAAGGTGATGTGGTATGATCCTATAATACCATGGTTGAAACGCTTGTTCAGAAATAAAGAGCATGCCAAACTTTTGCGATGGCATATGGAAGATCGTAAGAAAGACGAGATGTTGAGACACCTCGCTGATGTGTCGGAGTGGAGAAAAATTGATAGAAAGTTCCCGCGCGTTGCATGTGACGCAAGGAACTTATGGTTTGGTCTAAGTACAGAAGGCATGAATCCATTTAGTGAGCAGAGCTACAGCCATAGCACCTGGCCTGTGACTATGTATCTATAACCTTCCTCCTTGGTTGTGCATGAAGAGGAAGTTCATTATGATGCCAATGCTGATACGAGGCCCGAGGCAACTGGGAAACAACATTATGTGTACCTAAGGCCATTAGTCGATGAACTTTCACAGTTGTGGCGTGAAGAAGGTGTACCTGTGTGGGACGAGCATGAACAAAAAGAATTTAACCTACAAGCGATGTTGTTCGTAACCATCAACAATTGGCCTGATCTTAGTAACATTTCTGGACATACAAACAAGGGATACAATGCATGCGCACACTGTTTAGATGACACCGAAAGTATATATCTGGATAAATTTAAGAAGGTTATGTACCTCATGTATCGTCGTTTTCTTTCGTGCAAGCATCCCTTAAGAAAAGCAGGCAAGCATTTCAATGGTGAGGTAGATACCCGGGAGACGCCTATCCTCCGACCTGCTGATGATGTATTTGATATGGTGAAGGATTTGAAAGTAATCTTTGGAAAGGGTCCTGGCAGAAAACCCGTTCCGAATGACGCTGACGGACACACACCCATGTGGAAGAAGAAATCTATATTTTGGGATCTACCCTATTGGAAAATCCTAGATGTCCGATCTGCGATCAACGTGATGCACCTCACGAAGAATCTGTGCGTGAATCTGCTATGCTTCTTTGGCTTGTATGGGAAGTCAAAAGATACATCTGAAGCACGACAGGACCATCAACGCACGAAAGGACGAGACGACAAGAATCCTGAGCGGTTTCAAGGTGGTCCTGCTAGCTATGGTCTTACCAAGGAACAGAAGGAAATATTTGTTTGAAGCACTAAGTAGTATCAAGGCCCCGTTTGGCTTCTCTTCGAATATAAAGGGAATAATAAATATGGCGCAGAAAAAATTCCAAAACCTGAAGTCTCATGACTGTGACATGTTGATGACGCAATTGCTTCTGATTGCGTTAAGGGGGATTCTACCAGAAAATGTTCGACTACCCATTGTGAAGCTATGCGCATTCCTCAATGCAATTTCTCAGAAGGTAATTAATCTAGAAAGTCTATCATCGTTACAGACAGATGTGGTCCAATTTCCTCAATGCTATAGTCTTGAATCTTCTTCTTGAAATTCCTTATGCCTAAATGTCGGATTTCCGTGATCCGACATTTCTTCCACGAATCTTCGCAGAGAAGGAAAGTATGACGTAAGCGGTAAAATCATGCTTACGTCACTGACGTTTGGTTTTGATCAAAAGACTGAAACAGTATCTCTGACAGATTTTGCGCGAGAAAGGAGGAGATAGACATTAACCCCGTCTCCTCATATCCCGGATTTCACTGCGTGACACGCGTCAATAATCCAATGGCTAAATTAGCCGTTGGGACGAATCTTGGCGGAAACGGCTATAAATACCCGCCTCGGTGATGCATGTAGAATGCATAGATGAATTTTGCATATTTTCACATGGTTCTATATTACATATTGCATCATATAAGGGTATAATTCAATGTTTTATAGTATTTTGGGGTTAAATTACAAAGTCCCCCATATTTTATGGAATTAACCCTGCCTGTCAGAAACCCCGTTTTCTATATTTTTGACGTTTCAGGGGGCAAACTTCCGCGAAATCACCTGAAAATCTGCGGGGGTCATTTTCTTGGAAGGAGAAGACTTGCGGGAGAAGGATCCACGAGAATTGGGCAAGGAGGCCCAAAATAGGACCCTCCAAGCGGCCAGATTCCTTGGCCGCGTGAGAGGCCCCCTTTTGGCCCCTGTGGCCCCAATTCCTTCCATCTTCGACTTACCGACTCCGTCTTGACCTAAAACCGACTATAAAAAGGGTCCCCCGTACCCTTACGGAGAGGAGCGCCGCCGAAAGACCGAAACACCGAAACAGAGACCAGAAGTTCCAGATTGGAGAGGGAAAACTCGGGCGGGGCGCCGCCGGTGTGATCTCCTACCCCTCCAACGTCATCTCCATCGACATCTCCATGAAGAGGGAGTAGTCCACCCCAGGGCTATGGGTTTGTGGAAGTAGCACTTGTATCTCTCTCTCTCTATGTGCTTCACTAATTAGATCCGTATGAGCTGCCTCACATGATTACGGGCACCGTTGTAATTCCTATGTGGTGGATCTTTTCTATGAGTTATTGAATCTGAGATTGCAATTGTTTCTCTTGAGTTATTTGAGTAGATATATCTTATGTACCCCGTTCTTATTTGCTAGCTTTGATCAATCTAGTTCTTGAGAGCGTGTGTGGGGGTGATGGGTGCATTAGTTGGAGTAACGGGGGGTGGCTAGTGCTGTGAAAGTGACAGAAGTTCAGCGATCCACTTAGGTTTTGTTAAACCTTTCTTAGTTACCTCACTAGGGATAAAAAGGAGTACCTTGTTGCCGGGGATTTGAAGTGACACTAATCAATCTCCATGACTAGATCTAGCAAGTTCTTACTTCAACTTCATGTCACATTGCTTAAAGCTATACTCTGGTTTTTCCTTAATTATCGAGGTGTTATGATTTATTTCGCATCTTGGTGGAGTATAAGAGGGATCAATATGACCGTAGAGATCTCTATGCTGGGACGTGATGCCCATATGAAAGTACTCAATGTTAAACATGTTATTGTAATCTCACATGTAATTCTTTATGTCCACCGTCTACCACTTTATTTGAGAGAATGCAAGTGTGAAACCATGAACCCCGGTTCTATTTTAATTATAAGAAAACACTCCAGTTACTTTGCTGCAATTTACTTTACTTGCACTTTACTTTACTTGCATCTCCAATTCGAATTTGCATTATCTCCATCACCACTTGCATCACAAAAATACAAAAACAATCCATTGCATATTTATTTTCTCATTTGCATTTAGTAGTAGATTTGATTATTGCACATTTACTTTCTGTTTTGCATTGCAATTTAGAATTCTCACACCTTGTGCTTGACAACCACTTGGTGAGGTTGAGGGCACAAAATTCTCTACTTGTTTGCAGGATCCTGGAGGAAGCTTGGAAGACAACTGCTGAAATACTGGCTCCCCAAGACTTCGATATAAACCCTCGAGTCACCCTCGTGGGGAAAAAGGCTTGCCACTAGCTACACACTCTGCACTTGGAGTCTCAACCTAGCCATCAAGCGTTTTTATGGCGCCGTTGCCGGGGAGCCATAGGTGAAGGAGTTGTCCAAGGGAGCTCACAAGAAGTATTCATCACCAACAAGGTGTGCAAACACCTAAGCTTGGGGAGGTTGCACCTACGTGAGTACCATCCTTTCTATCTCCACCTTCTTTCAAGTAGATTGTTTTGTTTCTTGTCTTGTTTTTGTTTTTGTTCTTGTTTTTGTTTTGTCTTGCATATTTTATTTTAGTTTGCATTTTAGTTTTGCATTTAGTTATCTAGTTTATTTTAGTATTTCGAATTTGCTTAGTTACTTTACTTTTGTTTTGCATAAAAAATAAAAAACTACATAAAAACTGTTAAAATGGGTGATAGAACTAAGTTAAGTGACTACACAAATACACCCAATGACCAATTCATTGCTAGGCCAATTACTACACCTGAAATACAAGCTGAAAGCTATGAAGTAAGTCCTAGTTTATTGAATTTAATTACTAGAGAGCAATTTGGTGGTAGTGCTATGGAGGATGCCTCTATGCATCTTCATGATTTCATGGAAATATGTGATATGCAAAAATTTAAAAATGTGGAAAGTAGTGTTTTAAAACTGAAATTATTTCCTTTTTCACTTAGAGGAAAGGCTAAATAATGGTTACTTTCACTACCTACAGCTAGTATAAAGTCTTGGGATGATTTAAAAGAAGCTTTCATTAAGAAATATTATCCTCCCGTTAAAATTTTGCAAAATAGGAATAATATCCTCTCATTTAGGCAAAATGATAATGAACATGTAGCCATGGCATGAGATAGAATTAAATTAATGCTTAGAACATGCCCATCACATGGAGTAAATGAATGGACCATACTACACTCTTTTTATAATGGTCTAAACTACATGTCTAGAAATATACTTGATTCCGCTGCTGGAGGTGCCTTTATGAGTAAAACTGTAGGAGAGGCTAAGAGCATATTAGAAAGCATATTGCAAAATTATAGTCAATGGAATACTGAAAGAGCACCCAATCCCACTAAGAAAACAAACTCAATTGAAGAAACCAATGATTTGTCTTCTAAAATGGACACTAGTCTTGCCTTTATTAATAAACAAAATATGGAGAATGTGCCTTTGCAGGAGCTAGTTGGTAGTAATTCTGAAAGTGTGGATGTTAATTTTGTTAGGAATTATGGTAGAAATGGTTTTGGTAATGCTTACAATTCTTATAGTAAACCTCCTTATGTGCTAAATAAACCTTTTGTTCCATATCCTAATGCTAATGAAAATAAGTGGAAGCCTTCTAGTGAAATTTCTGAATCTAATAAATTGCTTATGGAACAAGTTGCTAGTCACAATGCTATGATACATGAGTTAAATAAGTCTATTGCGTCCATTAGTAGTGATATTAAAGGATTGCAACTTCAATCTTCGAATTTGGATAAAGCATTGTCAAAATTAGCTGATAATCAAGCAACTCTATTAAGCATGTCAGCAGGAAAGCCACAAGCACAACCTAGTGTAGGAATGAATTCTATTACTATTGCTGCTCCTATTATTGAAAATATTGATCATATTGCTGAGAATACAAGTGAGCATGTCCCTACTAGCTTAGAAGAAACTTTGAATGAAATAGTGAAGTACCCTGAATATTTACTTCCATATATGTCTTATCTTGCTAGCAAAGATGAAATTAGTCCTCATGAATCAAGCATGCTAGCTAAATTAGAGAGTAAAGTAGAGGAAACTATGATGCTTACTGAAATTAAGGATCCATTGCTTGATTTAGAAAAAAGTAGCTTGCAAGAACTTATTGCTACTCTACAAAAAATTGCTAGTGATCCCACTATAAATGTTAATCATTCTGGCTTTGGATCTTATATTGCTAATCATGTCTTGCAAGAAAAAATTGCTAGGTACAAGAATGAGGCCATGATACCTCCTAAGCTTGGGGATGCATGGATCCCCAAGGTGCTAGTTTCAATTGGAAAAGAAATTCACCATGCTATGTTAGATCTAGGTTCTAGTGTATCGGTACTCTCTAAAGAATTATATGAATTGCTAGAACTAGAAAATTTAGAGAAGTGCTCAAGTGAATTTGTCATTGCTGATAACTCTACTAAACATGATGTAGGACAAGTAAAAGATGTTATGATTGAATTGCACATGACTTTCGTACCCGTTGATTTCATTATTATGGATATGGGGGATAAATCCCCTAGTCCTATTATTTTGGGTAGACCTTTTCTTCGTACTACAGGTGCAATCATAGACTCCAAGGAAGGGAATGTCAAGTTTCAGTTCCCTCACAAGAAAAGCATGGAGCACTTCCCAAGGAAGAGGGGCACGCTGAAGAACAAGCTCCCTCATGAACTTTATCCCTCTTGATTATCAAGTAAGTAAAGCCTAGCTATATGGCTATAAAGAAATCGCTTTACGGGAGGCAACCCGGTTGTTTTTGTTTGGATTTTCCTAGTGTCCTATTGCTGTCTCAAGAGATTAGTTATTTTGTTTTAATTCTGGAGTTTTCAATAAAGAGTCAAGTCAAACCCATTTGGACTTATAAGTTGCTATCCTAGTGCATGAAATTTCTGTTTCAGCAGGAGTCTGCACACCGTATGATTTTACGTTTTTTATTGGTATGTCGGATTGAGCTAAATTTTTAGTATGTTCTGCAACTTTTCGTCCTCTGTAAGTACAAAAATTGGCTTAATTTTTTTACGAGCCTAGCTTAGGTAAAAACGTTCGTTTTTCTTCTGCTGCTTTTCTGGACAGATTCTGCCTTCTTTTGTTTTATGCACTCTTTGGGCTTGGGAATCGAATTTCCATGATTCTTTCAAGCAAGAGAGTGAATATAAAACATAATGAACCTTATTGTCTATCTACTGGAGCATTTTATTTGGAATTTTGCACAGCAAGCATGTGATTTGTTTGTCCTTGCTAATCTCACCCCACAGAAAAAGAATGGGAGAAACATGTTTTGTAAAGTTTTTTTTTCCACAGGGAATAGAGGAGCTGTGCCTCAAGACATCCAAGAATGGTGAAAGCCATAAGCTTGGGGATGTTATGAACACCCCACTGGAGCTACACTCTTTTGGTTAGCACACGTCTACTTTCTGTTTTTCTAAGCAAAGCATTTATCGTAGAGACTTGAAGCGTCTAGTTTTTTATTTTATTTTTGTTTTGATAAGACCACCACCATCATTTTATATGAGATTGAGCTACTGGATTTTGGGGTTGGAATGTATTGGATGCTAGTATTATGACTTGGAATAGGGATGCCATGGTTGATTTGAAGAGCTACATATGTTTGCATGATTTATAGCCTTTTTATGTGTAGAAATTTGCAATAATGTTGTCTTGAGTTATCTCTTATTCATGTCCTTGATGTTAATTGCTGGTTTATTTAGTTTGTCATGAAATGATTAGTTCTATGGACATATGCATGCATAGTAGCTGGTCAACTATCTCCCTCTTGCTAGCCCAAAAATTTAAAAATTCAAACAAGTAAAAACTTGTTTCCAACACTCCTTAGCCAAGTATTTCCAGTGAGTCCACCATATCTTCCCATTAGCTTCATTGCTATTCCGAGTATGTTCACCATGTTATTGTGTTATTTATGTTCTAAATTAAGATATCCACTTTATTAATTGTCATGGGTTGAACTTGGGATAGGACTCTCACGAACTTTTGAAGGCACACTTTACTTTTTATGCATCTAATAAACATGACCCAATAATGGGAGCCACAAGTTTTGCGTTTGACAAGTGTGTGGTTGGGAGCTAGCTATAAACGTGTATCACCGGAAAGCTTTCAACATTGCACAAAAAATTTACATTTGGTTGATATCATGTACTTTTGTTTTTGGACTCCTGCCATGCCGAAATGAAATAGAGGAATAGTAAGTTTTGATGAGTAAGTATCTATATGACTAGAGAAACACATTGGGCCGCTAACCCAAGCCATGCTTTATCATGGTGGAAATTTACTTACAGCTTGAGTGACTCTACAACACATCCTATAATAAAATAAGAATCTATGCATAATAGTGAATGAAAATAAAAAGGATGATGAGTCTACTCCGTTTGTTCATCTTGTCATTGTAACATGGGCTTGTTTCCTTGTCATGGGGCAAGAGGTACCTCTTTGCAGTTCTCTATGATGTCATTAATACTTATTATGATTGTACAAAGCTTATTAGGAATCTTAAGTTGAGTAATCATGGAGTAGGTTTTCACACTCACGGGGCATGAGTCTTTCAACCACCTTGTCATTCTCATTACTTCAATACTCACAATTTTAAGATGCTAGTGATAAAGGGGCAATGAGAGTCCAAGATCAATGGATACCACATTTCAATTAGTAATTTTAGTAGAATAATTCAGAGGCTAAATAAGACTTGATCATGTTTTACCTCTACTCAATTTTCTCCAAAGTGTCCACCATATTTTCTATTCTCCATTATGCTATTCTTTGACCAATATAGGATTTTATTTTTCATTTTATGTATGCATTTGGTCCATAGTGTTTTTATTTCATTATACACTTTGTGAACTTTCATGAAGCATCTTTGCTTGCATATTTGATATTTCTTACAACATGAATTGTATATTGCTACTCATTTCTAGTATTAATCATTTGATTATATGTAGCATGAATAATCCTCCTTGATATCCCATGATTGTTTCAATATGCAAAACCCATCTTAGTTTTATCACCTTCATACTCGAGGACGAGCATGGGTTAAGCTTGGGGATGTTGATGCATGTAAAATGCATAGATGAATTTTGCATATTTTCACATGGTTTTCTATTACATATTGCATCATATAAGGGTATAATTCAATGTTTTATAGTATTTTGGGGTTAAATTACAAAGTCCCCCAACTTTTATGGAATTAACCCTGCCTGTCAGAAATCCCGTTTTCTATATTTTTGACGTTTCAGGGGGCAAACTTCCGCGAAATCACCTGAAAATCTGCGGGGGTCATTTTCTTGGAAGGAGAAGACTTGCGGGCGAAGGATCCACGAGAATTGGGCAAGCAGGCCCAAAAGAGGACCCCTCCACGCGGTCAGATTCCTTGGCCGCGTGAGAGGCCCCCTTTTGGCCCCTGTGGCCCCAATTCCTTCCATCTTCGACTTACCGACTCCGTCTTGACCTAAAACCGACTATAAAAAGGGTCCCCCGTACCCTTACGGAGAGGAGCGCCGCCGAAAGACCGAAACACCGAAACAGAGACCAGAAGTTCCAGATTGGAGGGGGAAAACTCCGGCGGGGCGCCGCCGGTGTGATCTCCTACCCCTCCATCGTCATCTCCATTGACATCTCCATGAAGAGGGAGTAGTCCACCCCAGGGCTATGGGTTTGTGGAAGTAGCACTTGTATCTCTCTCTCTATGTGCTTCACTAATTAGATCCGTATGAGCTGCCTCACATGATTACGGGCACCGTTGTAATTCCTATGTGGTGGATCTTTTCTATGAGTTATTGAATCTGAGATTGCAATTGTTTCTCTTGAGTTATTTGAGTAGATGTATCTTATGTACCCCGTTCTTATTTGCTAGCTTTTATCAGTCTAGTTCTTGAGAGCGTGTGTGGGGTGATGGGTGCATTAGTTGGAGTAACGGGGGGTGGCTAGTGTTGTGAAAGTGACAGAAGTTCAGCGATCCACTTAGGTTTTGTTAAACCTTTCTTTGTTACCTCACTAGGGATAAAAAGGAGTACCTTGTTACCGGAGATTTGAAGTGACACTAATCAATCTCCATGACTAGATCTAGCAAGTTCTTACTTCAACTTCGTGTCACATTGCTTAAACCTATACTCTGGTTTTTCCTTAATTATCGAGGTGTTATGATTTATTTCGCATCTTGGTGGAGTATAAGAGGGATCAATATGACCGTAGAGATCTCTATGCTAGGACGTGATGCCCATATGAAAGTACTCAATGTTAAACATGTTATTGTAATCTCACATGTAATTCTCTATGTCCACCATCTACCACTTTATTTGAGAGAATGCAAGTGTGAAACCATGAACCCCGGTCCTATTTTAATTATAAGAAAACACTCTAGTTACTTTGCTGCAATTTACTTTACTTGCACTTTACTTTACTTGCATCTCCAATTCGAATTTACATTATCTCCATCACCACTTGCATCACAAAAATACAAAAACAATCCATTGCATATTTATTTTCTCATTTGCATTTAGTAGTAGATTTAATTATTGCACATTTACTTTCAGTTCTGCATTGCAATTTAGAAGTCTCACACCTTGTGCTTGACAACCACTTGGTGAGGTTGAGGGCACAAAATTCTCTACTTGTTTGCAGGATCCTGGAGGAAGCTTGGAAGACAACTGCTGAAATACTGGCTCCCCAAGAGTTCGATATAAACCCTCGAGTCACCCTCGTGGGGAAGAAGGCTTGCCACTAGCTACACACTCTGCACTTGGAGTCTCAACCTAGCCATCACTCAGCTCCTCCGTTCATTCTTCCACTATCACTCGATTCATCGAGCCCCCACAGAACACTCATGCGCTTCCACTTATGAGAGAGGAGAAGAGCAAAAAAAAACCTCGCCGGAGTTCCAACCATCCGAGGCCGGATTTTCAATCTACGGCCGCGCCACCGAGAAATGGCCACCGAAAGCCCCTCGCGCACGCCCGCGTCCTCCATCGACCTCGAACCTGCGGCGGAAAACATCTCCGCCCCTGCCCGACAGCCCCCCCGAGCGCTTCTTTGAACACGCCGGAGCTTCCCGCCGGCGCATCCGCAAGCGGAGATCAAAGCTCTGTAGCCGGGAATATTCCGCCTCCCTCCTTTGTCTCTCCGCCTCCTCATGTCCCCGAATTGGGAGACGGCTTCTGCCCCGCCGGCGAAAACGTGGGAGCCACCGTCCCCGCTTGAGGCGAAGAAGATGACCGAGAAGACTCCGGCTATTGGAGCGAGTGCAACACCGCACTGGCTCTTATGAGGATCCTAAAAAAAGATGGATTCATCGCCAAAGACAAATGACGGGTGGATGAGGACGATAACGAGCCGCTGCAAAAAGACGGGTAGCGGGTCGTCCTTGCTTATCACGTTTTGAGAGGTATGGGATTTCCGCCATCCGCCTTCTTTCTCCAGGTTCTAAATCACTATGGGGTTCAACCTCATAACCTGCCACCCATTTCTATTCTTTACATTGCCACCTTTCAGGCTTTGTTCGAAGGGTACTTAGGCATAGAACCTAGGTTAGAGTTTTTCTTGAATAACAGATCATGCGAGATCTCAGTTCACATTTCTTGTAACTATCCGAAGAATAAACCATCCGACACCGAAGGCACGGATCGACTGGAAGAGAAGGAAATTTTATGACGGAATCTCCCCTACTAATGCAACATGGAACGATGTTAATTGCGACATGTATTCCTTGTGTCAACGTGTAAGCATAAAAGTAAACTAACCAAAACGTATATACATAGATTGCATAACAGACATGAGATGACAAATTTGGCAATTATAATTCCTACAAGTCCACTTCTCATAATTTGCCGTTGCATGCTATATAGAGGACTAGTACTAGTTCCCATGGATTTTTTTTTCACAAGTATTATCCAAAAATATTATCCGAATTTGTGTGACAAAACAAGCAGATAACACCGCATGTGGTCAAACTCGGGAAAAACATGTTTATTCCTCCTGCCACCCTTTCCCGCCTTTTTCCGTTCCCGATGTTTCTATTTAGGGCATTTTGTTCCTGCCATTCCCCTCCCCCCCCCCCCCCTCCCTTAACATCTCTCTCCGGTCATTTTTCTTCCGATCATCTTATTAAACCTCTCACCAAATGTACGAGGACACAACGACATTTGAGGGAGCGGTCAATGGTCGTACCGCAAAGAAGAGCTCTAGCGAGATGCAATTGCGGGTTTCTAGAGAAGGTTTGAAGCATATGTCAAGATCTTTGTGGAAGAAACCGGGAAGGGTGGGTTGGGGCGATGGCGGCGAAGTGATAGGATAATCCCAGGTCGGTGGAGAAATGATGCCATTGCTTGCCCGAGGGGGGGGGGGGGGAGGGAGGCGGAGGAGGTCGTCGTCTTTGAGCTGCAACGACACCGCACACGAGCAGGGGCGGCGGCAGAGGCTACTCATTTCCTTTCCCTCTTTTGGAAAATGATATGGGACTCTACAATCGAAACCGAAGCACTGAATCAAAGCATAGTCACATGAAGTGCATGCCGTAAAGATGAATGAACCCCATGAGCGCCCAAAAATTGTTAAAAATATGTTTAATGTTCCACATAAGTGACAAATTTCGTGGTGAAATGAGATTTGTGGTGCTCTATGAAAAAAGGGACAAATCAGTGGCCAAAATGATATTTTAAAAACAATCTTTTAGAGCACCGATTTTGTTTTTACTGAGCATGATACATGTTATTTTAGCACGAAAATTCGCACACATTTATATATGTTCATCAAGTCTTTCTCTGAGTTTTTAAAAGTTTTTTTTTTCATACAAGAGCATATGAGATCAGGAGCCAAAACATCACCCTTTTGAAGGACTTCAAAAATATCACGTGTAAAAGTGCGATGCCTATATTTTCCTGTTCATCAAGATAGTTCAAGGCCTCACATCGCGGAACTGAGTATTAAGTGGAACCACTCCATGGACACTTCCTTGACATGATGCAAGTTGACTACGAATACTAGGTAATACCAAAATTTACACTATTAAATTATACAAGTTGACTTTGTAGTACGGTATAATTTCACTCTAGAAAACATACGTAGTGCATAGAAGGAAAATTTTAGCATTGACCGAATCACATGTCACGCCGTCATACAAAATGGAAGACCCTTGGCATGCCTTCTGAGTTGTTATTAAGGGGATCCATTCTAGAAAAGTCTCCATCTCAGACTCCAGCAACCCGAATCTAGATATATATTCAATATCATCTCAGTCAGACCAGTTGTAAAACTCTTTCAAAGAAGAGCCGAGTTATGTATGATTCCAATAAAAAATTAAAATCTTAACAAAGCATAAAGTGAAATTACATTATTGGACAAAGCTAACATCGCAAACAGAGAATGACAATATAAGAACAATTAGTTTGTACTATCATATCTTCCAACCTCTCTCTATAATAGACAAAGCTAACATCATTGTGCAATATAAACTACAACACTATAGTGAGTCAATCGGAGGAAACAATTCAAATTCCTAGATTGTGAGATTATTCAAAATTTAGTTTGTGCATAATGTAGGTCAACGGAAAACAAAGCAGAAGCACCTGGTATGAACTGAAGCACATGCTTATTGGAAAGTAAGAACTAGAGAGTTTAAAAATTTATCAAATTCATGTAGAAGAAACCCAAAACAGTAGGTCATACCTCATCTTATAAATTAGGGTTACTAAGCAAAAAAAAGACATACACATAGCATCAAAGATAAATTTACCTTGCATGTTCAAATAATATAGCATATAAGCAGATCTAATGTGTTCAAAGTTTCTGATCCACCCGTTTCCACCCAACTCTCCTTCCTACAAGAAAAATAAACATTATGTTGCAACAAATGGAAAACCATAAAAATCTATATAAGCTTCTATATATGCCAATATATGAATGATTACTCGTATCATATAGTTTCACTATGTTTTTTTAGTGAAGTTGTTACCATTTTTTCCCAATGGTTTGAAAACTGATGGTGGACAGATCCGTACAAGCAACATAGTATTAAAATGGTCAGGTAACAACAGTTATACTATTGTGGTTACATTTCTGTTCTAGATTAATTTATCCTATTAATTACATAAAGACTTACATGCCATCAGACCAGCTGAGGGATATACAAACAGTCAATTCAAGTTATTCTTACATACTTATAACACTCTAAATCACACGAAAAATGCAAACACATAACAATAGTAATCGTAATGAATCTTGTTACATACAAGGTATGGAGGAATTACCTGAAGTACAAAAACTTCTATAGGGAAAACGGATTTTGACACACCGGAATTTTCTTTTAGAAATATGACAAAACCGCATGGACTCAAGTTGGAGAATGAAGTCGCCAATTGGTGTATCTAGAATGATACTATTTGAGTCCTCGTCATACCCCACCATCGTCACCCCTTTGAGGCCGCTACACAGTCCAAGTGGAAACAGAGACTTCGAAACGATTTTCTGTAGCAGCACCCATTCGACATCATCACAGCTGGAGTTCCTCTTCCATAATTGGATGCCCGATTTCAACATGACTGCAAGGCCAAGGCAGCCGTCATCATATGTTTGGCAGAGCTGAAAAGACCAGCAATCGGTGTAATGGGCGTTTGCCGGCTTGCCAATCACACCAAGGGTTTGCCTATCAGTATCAAACACGAGGATGTCCCCTTCATTGAACAACCAGTAAGCTGCATTCCCAATGAGGATGTTGGACCTCACCAAAGACACCTTGTGAGTAGTTTCTGTTGAGATAATATTTCCCCATACACCGAATCTCGAATCGTAGAGGCAAGCGAATGTCTGCTTGTGTGCGCTGCAGATCAAAACCACTTTAAACCGGCTCGATAAGCAATCGCCATGGACATCACCATCCTCGGCTTCGGCGCACAACACCGCTGCGTGCCAGATGTTGAAAGTATCACTTTCGGCGTTGCGGAGCTCTGCTGGAAAAGACAAGCACCGTTGTTGTCCGGTAAGGGGATCCCACACGAAGACCTCACGCCCCAACTGGTGGACCCGAACAACCTGGTGGATTAGTACCGCGAGCCCGTGGCGACAATCGAGGAAGTCCCAGTGGTGGACGGGGCTTCTGCTCTTGGGCACGGCGAAGCGCTCGGCGGGGATGCAGTTAGGTTTCATGTCCGGAAGAGGAACAAAGCTGGTGCCAGTAGTCCCTGTGAAGAAGCCCAATAAAGGAGGATGGCCGTGGCGTTTGCGGAAGCGTTTGAGAAACTGTGGATCGGAGACGACGTTGCGCCATCGCGTGCAGACAAGTGAGGCGCGTGGAAGCGAGGACGGCTGCGGAGGGAGGCGTAGGAGGATCTCCTTGAGGAGGTCCTCATCGTCGAGTGGGGTCGCCTGCACCGGCGAGGAACTAGTGTTGTCGGCGTCGAGGACCTTGGACACCGGGTCGCCCGGCACAGCGGAACACTCCACCCTCTTGGTATTGACACATGTCATGCTTGGAATCAGACCGGCCTGCAGCAGCGACCAACAAAAGCAATAATCAACGGACTGAATTCTTCAAACAATGTAAATATGCCTGCACCGTCCGTCGACAAACATTAAGTGTACAGCACCAACACCGAAAACACTGCTCACACCTCTTTTCTCTCAGCATGTAAACATATCTAGGGTTTCCGGAAGAAAATATAGAAGAGAAGAAAAGGAAAAGAAAGCGAGGAGAGGAAGGAGAAGCGGTGCTCTGACTTCGATCGATAGTCGGGAAGGAGAGGGTGAGGTTACCGGCGCCGCCGCTCCTCCCTTTTCTTTGTCTTGCTCCGGTCGTCCGGCCGCCGTTGCGTAATGGAGCCGGATGTTGAGATGAAGGACGACTCGGGTCAAATCGCTGCGCCACAGGCCACGACACCTATCTCGTTTTCTTTTCCTTTTAGCGAACAGCCCGTATCTCGCAATGTACAGCCCAAACGAAGAACTTAAGATAGCCCATATACAGCTCCGTTCCAACTGCCCATCCAAAATAAACCCTACTACCCTAACAAAAAAAAATCCTATTCCGCCCACCTATCCCTGCTCTGTTAGGCCTTCAATAGATTTGATTTGATGTAACCAAGCAGCAAGATGAAAATCGTATCTAAAAAGAAAAAAAAAAGCAAGATGAAAATCAACCTACAAGGCCACGCAAGAAACATTCAGGTCATGAACTGGCCGGAGCTCCACGGTCATGAACTGGAGCAAGAAGATAAACTCTGGGTTGAAGCGACTGTAGATCTGTTGTCGGACGAGCTACAGTAGTCTGCTCCATTTTCTAAATTTCTTCAGTTAGAATAACTGCATTGTCACGAGAGTTCTTGGACTGTAGACTTTCTGTTTGAAGTTAGTTAGCTAGATGGGGAAAACGCCCCCACGTCGCTCCTCTCGGGGCGACACGGGCGGAGACCGTAACCCTAGCCAAAGCCGCGCCCCACTCCTCCCCCGCCTCGCCGCCGCCGGAGGCTGCCGTCGGGCAAGCCCGTGCCTCGGCCAAGGACGGTGGCGGCGAGGTCTCCTCCGCGTGCCCCCCTCGTTTTTCGTTGGAGGCGCTCCCTTGCTGTCCCCCTCCGGTCCATTGAAGATGGGCGACCTGGAGCTCGACGGCGCGGGCGCTCCCCTCAGTCGCCCCCCTCCCTGGGCGGCGGCCCCCGGTGCTCCACGTTGCAGATCGGAGTCAGCGGCGGCCTGGTTCGGTAGATCTGGTCAGGGGACAAGGTTTTTCCACCAGGAAGGGGTGAGGTGCGGAGATGGACAGGGGTCCATCCTCCCGCCGCCGGCAGTGCTCCGGCTGGATGGCTCGATGCCTCCCTCTCCTCTGCTTCCCTTTGCTCGCGATCTGCACTGCACGCGCGCGTGGCCGTCGGTTGGTGGTCAAGCCGGTGCCTTTCTTGGGCTGTGCGCGGTTGAAGGGCGTCCTGCCGTTTGGCTCCCCTCGGTTTCCCGGTGATCCTCGATCGGCTCGGGTGGCTGCTCGGGGGAGTTCGGTTTCCAGGGCGGCGGCCCCGGTCAGTTGGGACGGCGTCGATCAGGCGGCTGGTGACGTTCGTGGTGCTGGTTGTCATCTCCTCGGCTGCGTGGGCAGCGTGGGCGTGGCGGTTCGTGGGCGCGGCGCGGGGCTGCTCTGCCGGCTCTGGCTCCATCTGCAAGGAAGATGCTTCCCCTTTACTCGTCTTGTGCGTCTCCCTGCCAGCCCCGGTTCCCCGGTGGGCCGGATTGTGCAGGGCGGTTGGTCGGGGACTCTGGATATCGGGGGAAACCCTTGGCCGTGGAGGGCCACGATGACGGCGGCGTCTGCGGATGCCGGGCACCTTCTTGGAGGCGTTTATCGAGGTATCTGTCCCCTCTCAGCCCTCCTCCTCCGGGTGAAAACCACATTCCCCTCTTTGGACGGCGACGGCGTTGCTACGTCGTGCCCTTCCTGGAGGCGTCGTCTGGGGAATTGCAGGAGCGGTGGTCGTGCAGGGCGTTGGAGGTGGTGGTCGTGGTGGCTTGTCTTGTTCGGCGACGACATCTTATCGCGTTGATTGGCGGATGCCAGGCTTGGCATGCCCTCAGCATTGTTGCCGCTGTTCGTCGAAGGGTGCCCTCGAGCCTGGGCGGGAGGGGAATGGGTCCCCTTTACGACAACAGCGACACCCTTGGCTGGTGAGCGATCGAGCTTCGGAGGTTCTGCTCAGCCGCGGTGGGGGACGTCCCAGCCTTTGACGTATCTTCCTCTCAGCGTCTTCGGCCGGCAGCTTGGGTCCGGTGTTGCACTCAGGCTGTGCTTGTTTTGTGGCATTTGGCTCTAGCATCGACACTTCGAGCTGTTTTTCTTTGTCTATCTGTTTGTATGCCCGTAGTGTTTGTTGCTTTGAAAGCTGTTTTTCAGCATGTTGTAATTGCCGTGGAACTGTCCTGGGCTTTGTTAATTCAAAGTCGGGCTTTATGCCTTTTATCTAAAAAAAAGTTAGTTAGCTAGTTTAGCACAACGCTATGAGCAGGTCTTGGGATGGCAGGATCGTAGCGATCATAGCGATCATAGCGGTGATAGTGGACACGATGCAGAGGGGCGTGGGATGGCACGTCCGCTAAAACTCTGGCGAGTCCATGATTTCAGTTAGAGATTTGTTAGCCTGTATCTAGGAGATATAAGGAGAATAACAGAAACAGAAAATGCTGCAAGTTTTGCACGCAACACAAACATCCGTCTCTCGATCCTCTCTCACTTTCTGTTGCCCTTGCCCCGAACGAACTCGTGTGGCAACTTAAAGTGGTATCAGAGCGTCAACATTAGATCTGACCGAGTGATGACAAGTTCCGACGAGGAATCCGAGAAGGGGCCGAAGGGATCGGCTGTTGCCTCAACGCCAAGAGCACGACTCACGGGCGGAGAGGGCGACACCATGGTGATCGAGCCGATCATCCGTGAGAGCGACATCGGGGGGCACGTCCCGCCTCTCATGCGGACGAACTACGTCGAGTGGGTGTTGCTGATGAAGGTTCACCTACAGGTGGCAGGCTTGTGGGACGTGGTCTCCATGGGAGTGGGTGAAACCACGTGATGACCGGCGCGCGCTCTCTGTTACACACAATAGTAAAACAACGATGAAATTAAGCAAGATCGAACCAATGGGGACATGAGATTTTAACGTGGAAAACCCTTCCAACAAGGAAGAAAAAAAACCACGGGCGCCAGCCAGCAATCTCTCCATTATCTAACTGAGCAGGGAATGCTGCCCTCTCGTGCGCGTCCGGGGGTTTGGGCTCCACCTGTCGGCTGCCCACCTATTCGTTCCCTGTTTTAGTCGTCCGCCTGTGGAGTTTCGGGCCCGCTTGTCTGTGAACGTTTTGCTTCAGTCGGTTTGGTGCCTGCTGCATGTTTGGCGCGTGGCGTGGGCGAGTCGGCGCCGCCTCCTGCGTTTTTCCCCTTTGCCTCTCATCTGTTCGGTCTCCCCTTCCTCTCGCCTGCGCTGCTGTTGTTCTTCGCTCCCTCTCTCTCCTGGTGTTCCTCTGGTTAGTATGCTGTTGATTTGATTTGGAGAATCAGTTAGTGCGTTTGGTTTGTGTGCCTTTGGTTTAGATTCGTTCTATCCATGGTGATTTGCAGGTTTGTTCGTGGATCCGTGGGATTGCGGCTCTTGGGGGCCGGGGATCTTGGATGTGGGTCTGCTGGCTGCCGGTTGTCGGTGTCTCCGCGAGTGGGGGAGGTTCATCCTAGGTTTGCGGACCGATCAGATTCAGGTTCGTTGTCTTTTTTCATCGCTAGAAATTTGCCAGGGAAAGGGGTCGTCAACCAGGCAGCTTGGAACGCGCGAGATCCAATCGCCGCTGCCCTCATTTTGTCGGGGTGCGAGCTGGATGTGGGGCTGCAGTGCGCTCGCGAGTGGGCGGTGTTCTTGCCATGGCCTAGCGGTGTCGGGCTCTGGATCGCGCGTGGCTGCATCTGGCCTGGCGGCGGCCTGGGATGGGAGGTTGGGGAGGCGGCCCTGTGCTGGGAATGGATACGGCGATAGGAAGGGAGGTTGGGCAGGCGGCAGTGGAAATTTTGCTGGTGGGAATCGATGAGGTACTGCTGTTGTTCGTTGGTGCGCATAGATGTACAGGATGTACCGCTGGCTTCTGGTCTACTGCATCTCGTTTTCCTACTGAATTTGCTGGTATTGAACTGCTATCTAGCTGCTACCGAATATAGTCGTCTAATTTTTTTTCCCGCTAGCTGCTACTGAATTTTGTGTAGAACCAGAGAAGAGAAACGAATGTAAACAATTTGCCTGTCATGAAATTTATATGGGTTTATTTAAATATTTTTGCTGCTGCTGTTTGTATTAAAGTTGCTGGTATTGAGCGGTAGATGGACGAGCGCTAGATCTGAGGGCTCGGTGTGCCCCCACCTTGTGGTATCATAATCCATATGCGAGTCATATATATTTTCACCATCCATGAGTGGATTCAGAATAGTTCTACAATCCAATTGTTTCTACCTTTCTATATTGCAGAATATGATGTTTTACTTTATATACTACTTCTCCTCAGAAAATAAGTCCTCTGGATATCAAAACAAATCTTGCAGTTATTCATGGAAGATGTGATCGATGATTGGATTATAAGACAGATCAATTGGCTTCGACGAGATGAAGTCATTATACAAGGAATCCGTTGAATTCAAGATGCAAGAGGGCAGTGTATACTTTATCTGTAAACTGAAAGTGTTCTAATATCCTTTCATCTTCTAGATTAATGGTTTGTTATATTATCCACAGGAAACTATGTAAAAATTTGTTCCAACTTAATTATTTTCATATGGAATCGGTAATACAAATTGCGCAGTACATTTTTCTTTTCCTTTTAGCCCACAAGCTCTGTGAGAAGAGTAGGTACGTGGTACCAAATCATTTTTTGCAAACACAAGAATGACTTATTCTTATATGCTACGGTCCAATAATATTTCAACACCGACTACTGTCATATGGCCCATAAAGTGTGTCCCACTATAGGTGCATGCCAGAAGAAATAAGAGCTTCAGTCATCCATTTGTATGTCATTAACAGATTTACCATTCTACAGACTCGCTGGCCAAATGGTATATTCTTCACTAAGTTGGATGGACTTCAAGGAAATGCAGGTGCGAGTCAATATGAAAGCTCCCAACGGGGAGTCTGATGGGGCTGCTGGCAAGAGAAAGAGCAGTATGAACTCTTTTGAGCCTTCAGTTGGAGGCAAGTATAAATGCCAGTGAAGTTAAGAGAATTCTTTTAGGTGAGCCTATTGACATGTTTTATTCATTTCTTTTATAGTTTGCCTATTCATTAATATCTATGCAGCAAAGATAGGTTGGGATATATGTTTTACAAATGTGATAGGAGTAAAAAATATGCGAAATTCTGCTCAGTTTGTGTAGTCCAACTAACTTAATGCGTGTTTCCCTTTCCATGTGGGACTGCATCTGCGTTAGTGAGCATAATTGGGTACAAGCAGTACTAACACAGTGAAGGGACATGTACTACATCCTGCAAGTAAGATCCAACACATGTTGTAATAGAGTCCACCGTGTGCGTGAAGCAGCTCACATACGCGAATGATAGAACGTGTTCTTGTGTACTCTTCTCGGAGCTTGAGAAGCTCATAGAAGGCATCCATGAGAAGGTCCGCAATGAACAAGCATTGTTCACTTACCACCTTTGACTGAATTAGACATCATCTTGATACACCATAACGGGCTTCAAATTCTAAGTCTGCACCGTCGCCTTTGTTTGAGCAAATAGACTTCAACAGAGCAAAGTTAATTATGCACCCTAATGGAATCTAGAACAAGTTTCTGCAAAGTTCTACTAGGCTAATATGTACCACGCCATTCTTTAATACTTTTTCCCCTAAGTTGTAAGTTGACATCTAAGGCTTGCAAATTATGAAGTGATATAATCGTATAGCTGTACTATTTTGCCCCTGTTGTTTCACTGGTGAAATCAAATCATTCTCTTAAGATTTGATTGGATTTCTAGATCCCTAAAACTAATTGAAAATGTTTTGCCCTGTATAGAACACATGAAATTTTACTTGTATGTAGTTGTTCCATTGCGCCAGCAACAGAAAATTTACTGTGTTCTGACAGGGCGGTATGTTTGCGCACATATTTTCAGTTAGAAAATTTATGTGACAATTAAGGTAATCTGTTGATTGACATATACCCATTTTTTCTTGCCTTCCTAAATTTATTACTATTTTCATCTTTGGTTAACTAAGTTGACTCTGTGTGGATTTGGCAAACCTCTGGCTACGTCCAAGTTTTTTTTTTTATGTACAAGTTGATTTGCACGTGGAATTGACTTCAAATTGCAGATCGGCACGAGTGCGTCGACTTGGTTCCTTCCATAGAGCCCGATATTTTGAAATACGGAACCTGATATTTGTAAAGATTTGGATCATACGTAGCAGACGTCTATATTTACTTGTACGATTTTCCCCATATTTTTTGTAGGATTTTACAATGTGTTTTTTCCCAAATAATGGGCTCCAGTGGGCTTGGGAGTTTGTATGTCCGACCAAAGGAAAACCAAAGATTTCAAAACACAAGCTCAGGGAAATGGGGACAGCAATTTAAGTTCAATTGAAAAAGAGGAAAAATAGCAAAGGTCATTGGTTGTTCTTACTGGTGCCATTTTTTCTTTAGAAATGATGTATCCCCATATCTAAATGGTCTCAGTTCCTATGTTTGTATCGTATTGGTGTCGTGTATGTGCCTAGAAAAAGTAGTAAATTCCAATCTGAAAGACGGCAAACTTTTGTGTATCATAATTGTCCATGTCTCAGTCGCATTGTCATCTCTTAAGTCCATAAGTGTTCATCAGCAAGAAGATTACTCCATATGCTAGCCAAACATAATTTTCAAATGTATTATTTTGGCATGCAGAAATCAAAGAATATTTTTTTAAAACAAAGAATCTAATTTGTATATACATATTAGAATCCTCCCTATGGATGGTCTATTTTTTGGGGGTTCATTATCGGTTTGATGTTGTTGAGTTCCTTTTGATTTTATTTTCATGGCTTCTTCATTTGGTGCCACATTATATAGATTTTGATTCTGAATGATCCGTGTACTGCCGGCTCAAGTTTATTCATTTCGGTTTTCCAAATATGTATATATGTCATGCTATTTATAGTGAATCAAGACTTTTCACCTTCATACCATATCAATGAATAGGAATGTGTATTGTGTAAAATACATGACTGCGACTTATGATTATTCTTTCTTTGTCATGAAGTGGTATTAGTGAAAGAACATGGCTCACAAATATGCCCTAATTTCTTCACATCGTCTTGTTTATTTTATTTCTGGTTATAATTGAGCGGCCGCAGCAACACGCGGCTTTTCCTTCTAGTACTTCACTATTTCAGGTGAGATTACAAGCGCGCCGAGATTTACAATATGTGGCTTATCCCGTGCGGCGGCTTACAAGAGGTATATAAAGGCGGTCCTGACCTAACTAGGTCGGTAACGGTGAATCCAACTCCAACTCGGTAACAACTCGTACCGTACCGACGGGTCTCGCATAGAGGAGGCCGAACTTTCCTTTATCTTCATATGAATTTGGATCACCATAAAACAACACTCCACCTTGAGACAAATTCCTTCATGTAGCATAAACGAAATACCTTCACCCTGAAACAAACAAAGAAAACACCTTCGGCGCCAAATAGCCTCTTGGGCTAAACAGTGATACCTACTAAGCTTGAGCAAAGCTCAAACTTAGCAACAGGAACTGGCTTTGTCATCATATAAGCAGTATTATCATGAGTACTAATCTTGCATACCTTCAGTTTACCTTGTGCAACAACATCACACACATAATGGTACTTGACATCAATGTGCTTTGTTCTTTCATGGAACATCTGATCCTTAGTAAGGTAAATAGCACTCTGACTGTCACAAAATAGGTTAATGCAAGTATCATCTCCACAAAGCTCATCAAACAGACCTTTCAACCAAACTGACTCTTTGCATGCTTTAGCAATAGCCATATACTCAGCCTCAGTAGTAGATTGTGCAACAACACCCTGCAAGGTAGGCTTCCAGCTAACAGCACATCCACTAACTGTAAACACATAACATGTGAGAGATCTCCTCTTATCCAAGTTGGCAGCAAAATCTGAATCCACATAGCCTGCGAGTCCCTCACCAGTCTTGCCAAACTTCAAGCAACCTTTGGATGCGCCGCGAAGGTACCTGAAAATCCACAGAACAACTTTCCAGTGTTCTTTACCAGGATTAGCTATGTTTCGACTGACCAAACTCATAGCATAAGATAAATCAGGCCGAGAACACACCATGGCATACATTAAGGAACCAACAACACTAGCATAGGGAACTCATGATATGTACTCAATATCTTTGTCAGTAGTAGGACATTGCAATGCTGACAACTTGAAGTGTGAAGCAATAGGAGTACTAACAGACTTTGCATCATGCATATTAAAACAATGAAGGACTTTCTTAATGTAATTCTCCTGACTAAGAAATAGCAATCTAGATTTTCTGTCTCTTGAAATTTCCATACCTGGAATTTTCTTAGGAGGACCAAAATCCTTCATCTCAAACTCACTACTCAAGTGTTTCTTCAATGTAGTGATTTCTTTCATGCTCTTGGCAGCAATTAACATATCATCAACATATAGCAAAAGGTATATAGGTGATACATCAACAAATTTAATGTACACACAGCTATCATATTCAGACCGCTTAAAGCCATGTGACATCATAAAAGAATCAAACCTTTTAGACCACTGTCGAGGAGACTGTTTCAAACCGTAATGGGACTTCTTTAGCTTGCACACGAAATCCTCTTTACCAGGCACTATGAACCCATCAGGTTGGTCCATGTATATCTTCTCCTCAAGTTCTCCATGCAAAAACGCAGTCTTCACATCTAACTGCTCAAGCTCAAGATCATGCATAGCAACAATACTAAAGAAAGTACGAATAGAACTATGCTTGACAACTGGGGAGAACACATCATTATAATCCACTCCTAGAATCTGGCTAAAACCTTTTACTACTAACTTTGCCTTAAATCTTGGAGCCTCACTAGGAGATAAACCCTCTTTTCTCTTGAATACCACTTACAGCGGACGGTCTTCTTTTGTTTAGGAAAGCACACAACATCCCATCTGACATTCTTCTCAAGTGATTGCATCTCCTCGTGCATTGCACCAATCCACTTGTCACGATCAACCGAAGCAATAGCTTCACTGTATGTATCCGGTTCAGCATCATTCTCCACGTGTTCAGCACAACTTAGAGCAAAATAAACAACATCACATTCCTTAATTAAACGAGTACGATGTCCTTTATTCCTCTTCTCTCTGCGCTCTGCAATAGACAAATTTTCTTGCTGCACAAAAGGAGGTGAGGGTGGCACAATATCCTCCCCATCAATTTCAGTTCCCTCCTCATCCAGGTGTTCTAGCTCCACATGCAAATGAACTCGTGGTTCGTCCTCATCAGAAGAATCTGGCACAACATCAGTTGACAAACTGTCCTCATACATAAAAGATTCATTAAACACAACACTCCTGCTAAAGAAAGTCTTTTTGGTTTCCGGGTTCCACAACTTATATCCTTTTACTCCAGAACCATAACCAAGAAATAATCACTTCACAGCTCTAGGCTCTAACTTTCCATTATCAACATGAGCATAGGCAGTGTAACCAAAAACCTTCAGTTGTGAATAATCAGCTCACTCACCAGACCATACCTCAATAGGAGTTTTCTTGTCAAGAGGGATGGATGGTGACCTGCTGATCAAGTGGCAGGCAGTGTTGGCAGCCTCAGCCCAAAAACGCTTATTCATGTGGGCGTTGGACAACATGTAGCGAGCTTTGGTGATGATCGTTCTGTTCATCCGCTCGGCTACACCAGTCTGCTGAGGTGTGTATGGGATGGTGTGATGCCTGACAATTCCTTGCTGTACACAATAATCATCAAAAGTATGCGAACAAAATTCTTCACCATTGTCAGTACGAAGCACCTTCACCTTTCTCTCAGTTTGCTTTTCAATCATAACCTTCCACTCTTTAAAAGCAGCAAAAGTATCGTCTTTTGTTTTTAGGAAATAAGGCCAAACTCTTCTAGAGTAATCATCAATGATAGTAAGCATATAACGAGCACCACCATAAGAGGGCTTACGTGAAGGCCCCCACAAATCAGCATGTACATAATCCAATGTACCTTTAGTGGTATGAACGGAAGCATTGAACTTAACTCTCTTATGCTTACCAAACACGCAGTGTTCACAGAACGGCAACTTAATCATATTGCCATTCTTCAGAAGTCCTCTCTTCACCAATTCTGCCATACCATGTTCACTCATGTGTCCAAGTCGCTTATGCCAAAGGTTAGTTGTACTTGGATCATCATTAGTAAAAACAGCAGCAGTACCAGACAAAGTGCTAACTCACAGAATATATAACTTGGCAGAATTCATATCACCAATCATAACAACGAGAGAACCTTTTGATACCTTCAGGCGTTTATCCCCTCCGGCGTACTTGTACCCGTCACAGTCAAGGGTACTCAACGAGATCAAATTTCTCACCATGGATGGTATTGTTTCACTCCCGTCAATTTACGTGTCATCCCACCATGGGTCTTGACCTGAACAGATCCAACGCCAACAATGTGACATTTGTTGTCGTTCCCCACACGCACAAAATCTCCAGTCCGCACGGCCTCATAAGAACTAAACCAATCTTTGTTACAGCAAATATGAAACGAACAAGCAGTATCAACAATCCACTCATCATCACGGGGAAAAAATGCAGCAAAAATAGCTAAGCATTCACCATCCAAACTATTATCACTAGCAACAAGGGCAGCCTTACCATTACCATTACCATTACCGTCAGATTTATTTTTCGGTTGGTATGTACCGTTCCTTTTCTCCTTGTTCTGCACCTTCCAGCAATCCTCAATGGTGTGATTGGTTTTCTTACAGTGCCTGCAGAACTTGTCTCGTCCTTTGGACTTTGAACGGTCCCTGCCCTTATCTTTGTTGCTGTTGTAGTTGTTGTCTCGTTGCTCAGGCATGCCTCATACTTGCAATGCATCGCCTTTGGAGGACGATGTGTTAGACTGCACCACAACTTTCAACTTTTCCCTGGTCTGCAGGGCCTCACAAACTTCCGCGAGGGTTAGTTCATCGCGGCTTAATAGTATGCTATCCCGCAGGTTTGTAAAAGAACTAGGCAACGAACAGAACAACAGAAGATCTAAATATTCATCCTCATATTTTACCTCCATCGACACTAGGTCGGACACGATCTCCTTAAAGATCGACAAGTGATTCATCACAAAACCACCATCTTGCATCTTGAGTGAGAATAACTTCATCTTAACGTGCATCTTGCTTGTTAGATCCTTTGACATGCAGACCGATTCCAACTTGAGCCACAATGCCGTCGCGGATTTCTCCTACAACACCTCTTGCAAGATATCATTAGATAGATGAATCTGAATCAACGACAAAGACTTACGATCTTTGCGCTTCTCCTCAGGAGTCCACTCCCTCGCTTCCTTATTCCCGAAAGCATCCAGCGCCTCATCAAGATCCGATGCTTGCGACAGAACCGCACGCATCTTTACTTGCCACAGAGAAAACCTCGTCGTGTAGTCCACCAAAAGTAGATAAAACTTCATCGATGCCATCACGAATCCCTAATCTGAAACAGGGCTCTGATACCACTTGTTACACGCAATAGCAAAACAACGATGAAATTAAGCAAGATCGAAACAACGGGGACACGAGATTTTAACGTGGAAAACTCTTCCAACAAGGAAGAGAAAAAACCACGGGCGCCAGCCAGCAATACTTCACTATTTTGGGTGAGACTACAAATGCGCCGGGATTTACAATATGTGGATTATCCCGTGCGGCGGCTTACAAGAGGTATATAAAGGCGGTCCTGACCTAACTAGGTCGGTGACGGTGAATCCAACTCCAACTCGGTAACAACTCGTACCGTACCGACGGGCCTCGCGTAGCGGAGGCCGAACTTTCCTTTATCTTCATATGAATTTTGATCACCATAAAACAACACTCTCCGCCATCTTGCGCGGAGTGCCACCAGAGCTCCTACGGACACTCGCCCTCAAGGACACGACGAAAGCAGCATGGGAAAATCTGAAGACCATGCGCATGGGCGTCGATCACGCCCGGGAGTCGAAGGGGCAGACGCGCCACAGCGAGTTCAACAAAATCGCGTTCAAGGCCGGAGAGGGAATCGAGGCATTCGCCATGCGCATGACAATGATCACCAATGATCTCGACCTCCTCGGTGATCCTGTCTCCGAGTACAAGCAGGTGACGAATATGTTGCGACTGGTGCCACACGCGTACAAGCACATGGCGGCCTCCATCGAGTTTCTGCTGGATCTGAAGACCGTGCCTCTCGAGGATCTCGTTGGACGCCTCATCGTCTGGGAGGAGCGCGAAGAGGAGGACGACCCAACCGCAGCCTCCGGTGGGCGCCTCCTTCTCACAAAGGAGGAGTGGGCGGAGCACCAGCGCCAGCTCAGTCAAGGGGGACGGCAGCAACCCCAAGTCCCCTGACGACAAAAAGGGCAAGTCGGGTGGAAGAAGAAGCCACAAGGTGGCGATAAAGCATCGTCAAGCAGCGGCGGCGGTGGACAAGAAGACAACGTTGATGCTCTCCACCATCGAGGGGCACTTTGCCAAGGAGTGTCTGATGGTGGAGATCTTGCACTCGTTGGGATATCCCAAGAGGAGGGTGTGATGAGCACAGGGTAGGAAGTTTTCCCCTTAGTTAAGAACCAGGGTTATCAATTCAGTAGGAGAAAGAGAATCTTCGGAAGGTTGATGCCACTGACGGTGGTGCTGGTGCTTCACCGGTGTCAGCAACAACGTGGAACCTACACACAACACAACCAAAATACTTTGCCCCAACGGTACAGCGAGGTTGTCAATCTCACCTGTCTTTCTCAAAACAAAGATTAGACGTATAGTTTGGAAAAACAGTGTATGCTTGCAGAAAGTAAACAAAGCGGGAAATTGTTGTGGGTTGTTTAACAGTGTGGAAAAATGCACCGCGGTTCGTAGTTTCAATAGTGGTGTCTCTCCATAAAAGATACCATGCTGGGTGAACAAATTACAGCTGGGCAATTGACAAATAAAGGTTGCACCGTAGTGCACAATATGACATGATGATTACTATGCTATTTAGTGCGGGCATAAGGATGGCAATGGGTAGGGTATGGGGCGGGTAGAGCAATACCATACCCATACCCGTATAGTCAACGGGTAGAGAACTCTACCCATACCCGTACCCATGGGTATGAAAGTCTACTCATATCCACACCCGGCGGATACCCGTACGCATTGGATACCCAATGGGTACACAAGTTATTATATTCATTGATAGAACATTTGACAAAAATATCAGTTTGATCAATTGTACGCCTCATCGCTGGGAATTTATCTTCTTAGTTTGAGTATTTAGAAGATGAGAGGATTAAGGAGTGATTGAAATTTGGGGATATTTGGGAGACGATGGGATTACTAGGACGCTTTGACCGACCCTTCTCCTCATCGCCTTAACCCTGGAGTCATGGCCTTGTGGGTTGCTTCCTGCTGGGCTACATATGGCCAAAGTGGCCCACATGTCAGTATAAATGGGTAGGGTATGGGTATACCCACGAGTACAACCTGATACCCATGACCTACCCATGACTTGATGGGTAGGGTACGTGTACTACCTATGGGTATAAAAGTGTACCCATACCCTGCCCATACGGGTCGAATACCGCGAATACCTATTCCCACGGTTAAAATTGCCATCCTTATGCGGGCATTACAACAAGATACATAGACCGACATCCATCTACATCTATGACTAATAATCCACCCTCAGGTTATCATCCGAACCCCCTCAAGTATTAAGTTACAAGCAACAGATAATTGCATTAAACAAAGTGTGTAATGTAAGCAATGATTATACACGCGGGCACTCTCACCGTAGTTTTCTCCCTAATGGCAACAACACATCCTCCCCCTTCACGTTTCTGTCACTCGAGCAAGGCAACAAGGAGGCATGAACCCACTATCGAGCATAAATACTCCCTCTTGGAGTCACTAGGAATTACTTGGCCAAAATAACCACTAGCAACGGAGAGCATGCAAGATCACAAATAACATATGCAAATAAATACTATAATCTACTTGGCATAAGGTCAATATTCATCGGGTCCCAGCAAACACAGCACAGAGAATTACATGAGATCAATCTCGATCATGATAGGCGGCTCACAAGATCTAAACATGGAGGCATATGAGGATAAGACAACCATCTAGCTACAGCTACGAACCCGTAGTCCAAGGATGAACAACTCACACATCACTCCGGAGGCAGGCATGGTGATGAAGAGGCCTCCGGTGATGATATCCTCTCCAGCAGGGTGCCGGAAACAGCTTTAGAACCCCCCTGATCTGGGGTTGACAGTGACGGTGGCTGCAGAACTTTTTCGGGGTTTTTGATCAGGTGTTTAGGGTTTTCCATCCGGGGGGCTTAAATAGGCGAAAGGGTGAAGGCAGTGGAGGCCGGGGGTCCCCACACCCATAGCTGGAATGACCAAGGGGGGGGGGGGGGGCGCCACCCTATGGTGTGGCTCCTCTGCTTCCCCTCTCTGGCTCCTCTTCGGTCTTGTAGATGCTTCCGAGGAAAATAGGACTTCCGGGCTTCAAATTTTCCAATTCCGAGAATATTTCCAGAACAACTTTTCTGTAACTAAAAAAACAGTAGAAAAGTAGGAACTGGCTCTGTGGCATCTTGTTAATAGGTTAGTCCAGAAAATCGATTAAAATGACATAAAGAAGGGAGAAAACATGTAGCAATTTGCATAATATGATCATGGAGCATCAGAAATTAGGGATACGTTTATGACGTATCAAGCACCCCCAAGCTTAGTTCCTACTCGTCCTAGAGTAGGTAAACGATAAAACAATAATTTCTGAGGTGACATGCTACTAACACAAACTAGATCAATCTAATGTAAAAGCATATGCACGCTGAGATCATAAGACTTTAAACACAGGAATGATACATAAAACTTTAATAAGAAAGCATAGCAATTACTTTGCATCATGAAGAGTAACTCAAATAAAGGATCATGAATAATAATGCAAAGAAAGTTAAACGTTTTTTTCAGGTATAGAGAAAGCATGGCAAAGTGATATTTCGATAGTCCTTAAGAGTGGGGCAAAACATAAATGCCAGGAGACCTTCAAAGTTCAAGAGGAAGACTAGAACAAATAATTTAAGAAGAAATAATATCACATCATGAAGTAATTATTGATGCTTATGGGACAAATGCACATAGAACTTAGAATGGAAAAAAATGCTCCCTCAACTGTGCATAAAGTTAGAAGATGGAGACTCAACATAAAAGTAAAAGAAAGGCCCTTCGAAGAGGGAAGCAGGGATCACTCATGTGTTAGAGATTTTATTTTATTAAACAGAGGTATTAAAAGTTTGACACTCCTCCCATCCATCTTTCACAAACCATGGCTAACTGATTCCTCGGGTGCCTGCCAACAATCACATACCGTGGAGTGTCTATATTTTGGGAGATGTATGCTAATGTCAACGAATGGTAAACCGAAAATACAATACGTCACAAGTCAACTGGATTCACAAGAGCGGCTCCCATGGTGAAGGACGCAACTGGTGTAGAAGGTCATCCCTGTTTCTCTTTTGTTTACACAATTATGCTTTGACTGATAAATCAGGGGCAAAAATAGTGAAGAGAATTTGTATGCATTAATTTGGGGCTGGGCACCCCGCTGCCAGCTCTTCTATCATTTGGATAAGCGGATGAAGCCACTAGTCTAGGGTGTGAAATCCAATCAACAAGTGAGATAAAGATTCTCTATTTACGTCCTCATTAGCAAAAACAGGAACATAAAGCAGGAGTAATTCTGAAGGTTTTAAAGGTAACACATGAGCAATTTACTTTGGAATGGCAGTTAAATACCACATGTATGTAGGTATGGTGGACACAATGGGAAAAACTTTGGCTTAAGCGAGTTTGGATGCACGAGTAGAGCTTATACTCAGTACAGGTGGAGGCTAGCAAAAGACTGGGAGCGACAAATCACGAGAGTTTAAGAGCCATAATCATGCATAGGGACATAAGCATCATTAATTAAAACATAAGCAGTATCACAAGTTAAAAAACTAAGTGATCATGGAGGCTATTCGTGACTGGTTTGTAGTCATAAACATGGTGTGAGCATGCGCCAAGTCAACCAAATAAAACATTCGAAAGAGAATACCATGTATTGATGCTTTTACTATGACAAGAACAACTCATGAATGTTTCAATACATATTAAACACTCTCAGCTATTTGAGGCTAATCATGCTAATCAATAACCACAAGAATTTAAAACTAAAATAAAATTTAGCATGGCATGAAAAAGTCCTAGCCACAGTCTATACAAGCTTCTACTAGTACTGTTATAAATTCTACTTCAAGCAGGAGTTTTTCTTTTGTTTCTCCCAACAATCACCATACAAAACATGCTTTAACAAAAATTCTTTTTATGCTAAAACAAGTAAACATGAGAGTACTCAAATACTAGTACTAAAACGAACAGCTATAACAAGAGATGCATGCAAAACAGGAGCTGAATAAATGCAGCGGCTAGACAGAGACTAAGAATACAACGTATTCATAAGAAAAAGCGGAGTGTGTCACTCTCCAATAAAAGAATGCTGGGGTCCAACCAAGATTATTATGAAAGTAAAAACAAGCTGAAAGAAAAAGGAAAACAAAAATGAAAACAAAAATAAAAGACGCTCCAAGTAAAACACATAAGATGCGACCGAATAAAAATATAGTTTCACTAGAAGTGACCTGATAATTTGTTGATGAAGAAGGGGATGCCTTGGGCATCCCCAAGCTTAGAAGCTTGAGTATTCTTGGAATTTGCTTGGATGTACCACCGGGGCATCCCTAATCTTAGGATTTTCACTCTTCTTGATCACATCATATCATCCTCTTCTCTTCACCCTTGAAAACTTACTTCACATCAAAATTCTCACAATCTTCATTAGCAACGTTAGTGCAATTGAAATAATAAATCTACATGGTTCAGTTTCAACACAAGTATAACACTCAAAAAACACATTAGCTACTGTCACAACTTCTTTCAAAACTCTTTTTCTGAAAAGAACACCAAAAGAAAGAGATTAAGATGCAAATACGATAAATGGCAGAAATCTGTCAAAAACAGAACAACGGGTAAATATCGATTTTTTTTCAAAACTCTTCTGTTGCTCAAATCAAAAAGTGGTCATCTAGAAAAAGTTGCGTATATAACTCAGGATTAAGCACAAAACATCTCAGGTAATTTTTAATTTTCTGTGATTTTTAACGGAATTTACAGTGGACAGAAGAAATCTGTTTCCTGCGCAGAAATCCGAAATATGGGCTAAACTTTCCACTAGTGGCTTTAATTGGCTCAAAAAAAAATCAAAAGAAAAGATACAACGGGGTTGCTAAGGAAATATAAAACACCCAGGTGCAAGCACACCAAAGAAAATAAAGGAAAACTGAAAGAAAACAAAGAAATAAAACGGGTTGTCTCCCGGTAGCGCTTTTGTTTAAAGCCTTTCAGCTAGGCATAGAAAAATCAACTCAAGTATTTTCAAGTGAAGAAGAATCAACATCAATACCAATAACTCTCTTTTTAATCCTCTTACCCTTCTTATTAACCCTCTTCTTGGGTTTGGGGAATGTGTGTTCACATGGTGTGAAGGTAAATTTTAATGTACCATTCCCCACATCTATTACTGCCCCCAGGAGCTTCAGCAAGGATCTTCCAAGCGAAATTCTTCCTTCTCCTACACATTCAATAACAAGATAATCAATGGATACGGTAATTCCCATGATTTTTGTAAACACTCCCTCAGCTGTCCCAATGGGAAATATAGTGGTGTTATTAATGAGAGGAATTTCTTCTCCTCCATCAGCTAGCCCCCAAAGGTTCAAAGATTCATAAATTTCCTTAGGCATAAGACAAAATTCAGACATTATATCACAACGAGCATGAAAAGTTTCACCATTTATAACTACTTTAACCAAAGGGATCATATTTGTTGACTCAAAATTTATTGGGACATGATCAAGATGTTCACAAATTTGGCTATATCCCTCTTTTCAGATAGAAATATGTGATTCAAGAGTATTTAATCTAGCATAAATATCTACAAAGGCTTTATCAGAACTACTGGGTAAGTTGTAGGTTTCAATTAATTTTCTTATATCATTGAAAGCTTGATCTCTATCACAATTAAGGAAATCACCTCCTACCACAGTATCCAAAGCATATCTATAACAAAGAACAAGATCAAAGTAAAAAACTACGAAGAAACAGATTTAGGGTCATTTTAGGTTCAAGTTTGCAATAGGAATCAAAAGCTCGAGACCAAGCTTCTTTGAAGTTCTCATCATTCCCTTGTTTGAAAGTAAAGATAGTTTCTTCTGGTGACATAATGACAGGAACGAAACTAGACATAAAAGCAAGCTAATAAATAACAACTATGAAGCAAACAGATTTTTTTGTGTTTTCAATATAGAGAAATAAAACAACACAAAAATAAAAACAAGACAAAAAAACAAAATAAAGAGATTGAGAGTGAGAGACTCCCCTTGCCAGAAGACTTCCTTCTCCCCGGCAACGGCGCCAAAAAAAGTCCTTGCTTCTTGTGATGGCGAACGTGGCGGGAGGAAGTCTTCTTATATATGTTTGTTTGGTCCCCGGCAACGGCGCCAGAAAAAGTCCTTGAAGGTGCAGATCTTGCACTCGTTGGGATACCCCAAGAGGAGGGTGTGATGAGCAGAGCGGTAGGAAGTTTTCCCCTTAGTTAAGAATCAGGGTTATCAATCTAGTAGGAGAAAGAGAATCTTCGGAAGGTTGATGCCACTGACGGTGGTGCTGGTGCTTCACCGGTGTCAGCAACAACGTGGAATCTGCACACAACACAATCAAAATACTTTGCCCCAACGGTACAGTGAGGTTGTCAACCTCACCGGTCTGGCTAAAAACAAAGATTAGACGTATAGTGTGGAAAAACAGTGCATGCTTGCAGAAAGTAAAGAAAGCAGCAAATTGCTGTGGGTTGTTTAACACTGTGGAAAAATGGACCGGGGTTCGTAGTTTCACTAGAGGTGTCTCTCCATAAAAGATAGCATGATGGGTGAACAAATTACAGCTCAATTGACAAATAAAGTTTGCACCGTAGTGCACAATATGACATGAAGATTAATATGCTATTTAGTGCGGGGATTACAACAAGATACATAGACCGACATCCATCTACATCTATGATTAATAATCCACCCTCAGGTTATCATCCGAACCCCCTCAGGTATTAAATTGAAAGCAACATGTAATTGCATTAAACAAAGTGTGTAATGTAAGCAATCAATATGCACGCGGGCACTCTCACCGTTGTTTTCTCCCTAATGGCAACAGCACATCCTCCCCCTTCATGTTTCTGTCACTCGAGCAAGTCAACAATGAGGCATGAACCCACTATCGAGCATAAATACTCCCTCTTGGAGTCACTAGGAATTACTTGGCCAGAATAACCACTAGCAACAGAGAGCATGCAAGATCACAAATAACATATGCAAATAAAGACTATAATCAACTTGGCATAAGGTTAATATTCATCGGATGCCAGCAAACACAGCACAGAGAATTACATAAGATCAATATCGATCATGATAGGCAGCTCACAAGATCTAAACACGGAGGCATATGAGGAGAAGACAGCCATCTAGCTACAGCTACGAACCCGTAGTCCAAGGATGAACTACTCACACATCACTCCGGAGGCAGGCATGGTGACGAAGAGGCCTCCGGTGATGATCTCCTCTCCGACAGGGTGCCGGAAACAGCTTCAGAACCCCCTGATCTGGGGTTGACGGTGACGGCAGCTGTGGAACTTTTTCGGTGTTTTTGATCAGGTGTTTAGGGTTTTCCATCCGGGGGGCTTAAATAGGCGAAAGGGCGAAGGCGGTGGAGGCCGGGGGGCCCACATCCATAGCTGGCGCGGCCAGGGGCCGCACCATCCTAGGGTGTGACCCCCATGCTGCCCCTCTCCGGCTCCTCTTCGGTATTCTGGATGCTTCCGGGGAAAATAGGAGTTTCGGGCTTCGAATTTTCCAATTCGGAGAATATTTCCCGAACAACTTTTCTGAAACTAAAAAAACAGCAGAAAACAAGGAACTTGCTCTGTGCCATCTTGTTAATAGGTTTGTCCGGAAAATCGATAAAAAAGACATAAGGAAGGGAGAAAACATGTAGAAATTTGCATAATATGATCATGGAGCATCAAAAATTGGGGATACGTTTATGACATATCAGTGTCGTAAGGGCAAACACGTTAGAGAAAAGCTTCAGAGCCTGCACCTGTCGTAGGTCGAGCCCGCAGAGGAGCAGAATGCAGCGCTGATGCTCGCCACCGTCGACCTCATGCCAACCTCCTCCGTCGAGTACACTGGCGTGCGGCACATGCTCCTCAACGAGGAACGTGTCGTGTCGGTGCCTACTGACGACGACCGGTCGTACCACAATTCGGGCGCGAGCAACCACATGACTGGTAGAGAGTGGCTACTGTCGACGATCGACCGTTCCATGAGAGGTATAGTCCGTTTTGGGGACGGATCACGAGTGGAGGTCACCGGAAAAGGGATGGTCTTGTTCACCTACAGGAACGGAGAGCACATCGTGCTGAGCGGCGTGTACCTGATACCACGTAACCGCACAAACATCGCCAGCCTCGGGCAGCTGGAGGAGATCCAGTACAAGACTTTGATCGAAGACGGAGCCATGTGTCTCTACGATCGCCATCGACAGCTACTCTCCAAGGCGCCGTGGATGGAGAACTGGTTGTACTATGTCGCGCTGGAGAAGGTCGTGCCAGTCTGCCTGCTCGCCAAGGCAGGGGACCTGGCACGCCAGGTACGGCCACCTCCACTTCCACGCCATGTACGAGTTGGGTGCCAAGGAGATGGTCGACGGCATTCCCATGATCTCGCGTGTGGAGCAGTTCTGCGAGGGGTGCGTCGTTGGCAAGCAGCACCGGACTCATTCCCGCGCGCATCTCCGGGCGTGGACTCGAGCTAGTTCACGGCAACCTCTGCGGCCCGATCTCTCCGGCGACACTCGGTGGCAACAAGTACTTCCTATTGATCGTTGACGATCACAATAGGTACATGTGGGTGGAGGCCATCCGCTCCTAGGACGACGCCCTACGCTTCATCAAGCGCATCAAGGCACTCGCCGAAAATGAGTCTGGCCTGCATCTGGGCTCGCTGAGGACCGAACGTGGCGGTGAGTTCAACTCCAACAACTTCCACGCGTTCTGCGGCGAGCACGACGAATGCGAGACGTGCGGCCTTTGCCTAGTTGCCGCTGAAGAACCAGCATCCATCGAGCACACGCTGGCCGATGCGCCCTACCGTCGAGCAATGGAGGAAGAGATGCAGTCCATCCTTGATAATAACACCTGGTAACTGATAACATTGCCAGCAGGACACCATGCCATAGGACTGATGTGGGTATTCAAGGTCAAGAAAGATCCAGCACGGCGCATCGTCAAGCACAAAGCGCGCTTGGTGGCGAAGGGGTATGTGCAGCAGCAGGGCATCAACTTCGACGAAGTTTTCGCCCCGATTTCTCAATTGGAGCCAGTACGCCTGCTGCCGGCTCTCGCCGCACACGCCGGTTGGGAAGTGCATCATATGGACGTGAAGTCCGTCTTCCTCAACAGGGAACTCATGCAAGAGGTATACGTGAAGCAACCGGCCGGGTTCGTCAACCAACAGCAAGGTGGCCACGTCCTCAAGCTCAACAAGGCCATGTATGGGCCCCGCCAGGCGCCGCGGGCGTGGAACACAAAGCTCGATGACACGCTCAAAATAATGGGCTTTCAGTGTGGCCCGATCGAGCACGCCCTGTACCGGCGCGGGAACAACGACAACTTCCTTCTGATCGGGGTTTATGCAGACGACCTGATCATCACAGGCTCGGACACGGACTCCATAGCCAAGTTCAAGTAGCAGATGAATGGCACATTTTGCATGAGCGATCTCGGAATCCTAAGCTACTACTCGGGAATCGAGGTTGAGCAGCGAGATGGCCACATAACACTTAGCAAGGGAGCTACGCATCGAAGATCCTTGAACTAGTGTCACACGCCCATGGATACACGGCTCAAGGTGGGGAAGAATAATGGCGGAGACGCCGTTGATGCCACCATATACCACAGCGTCATCAGGAGTCTTCGCTACCTAGTGAACACAAGGCCAAACCTGGCCTTTGCGGTAGGGTCTGCGAGCCGGTTCATGGAAGCTCCAGGAGTTCATCACTGGGCTCTAGTCAAGCAGATTTTGAGGTATGTCAAAGGCACTGTCGGCTTTGGTTGTCGTTATGGTGCAGGTTCAGTTCGCGGTCTGCTCGGGTACATCGACGTTGATTATGCTGGCGACGTGGATGACCGTAAGAGTACAAGCAGCATCATCTTCTTCCTCGGCTCAAGCATTGTCACGTGGGAGTCGAGGAAACGGAAGATCATCGCTCAATCCCCGTGTGAAGCTGAGTATAATGCTGGAGCTACTGCCACAAGCCAGGCGGTGTGGCTTAGCAGACTACTCGGTGAGATACTTCGAAAGGAACCGGAGAAGGTGAAGCTTTGTGTGGACAACAAATCCGTCATCGCCCTGTGCAAGAACCATGTCTTCCATGATCGCAATAAGCACATTGACACTCTCTTCCACTACATCAGCGAGTGCGTGGAAGAAAGGAAGGTGGAGGTTGTCCATGTCGGGACAAATGATCAGATGGGTGACATCCTCACCAAGGCCCTGCCTCGTGCCAAGTTCGTCGAGATGCGACAGCGTATGGGAATCATCGAGGTAAAATCTTCGCAACGAAATTAGGGGGCGAGTTTATCCACAACAGAATTAGGGGGCGAATTGAAGTGACCGTATTTATGTTGTCGGACGAGCGACAGTAGTCTGTTCCGTTTTCTGAATTTCTTCAGTTAGAATAACTGCACTGTCATGAGAGCATGTTCTCTGACAGTAGAATTTCTGTTTGAAGTTAGTTAGCTAGTTTAGCACACCGCTATGACCAGGTCTTGGGATGGCAGGATCGTAGCGATCATAGCGGTGATGATGGACACGATGCGGAGGGGCGTGGGATGGCACGTCCGCTAAAACTCTGGCGAGTCCACGATTTCAGTTAGAGATTTGTTAGCCTGTATCTAGGAGATATAAGGAGAATAATAGAAACAGAAAACGCTGCAAGTTTTGCACGCAGCACAAACATCAGACTCTCGATCCTCTCTCGCTTTCTCTTGCCCTTGCCCCGATCGAACTCGTGTGGCAACTTCATCGGTAACCCTAGCCACGAGAACAAGAATCTATCTCTCATACTCGGTATAGCTCCATATCAATTCTTCTCTTTCATTCTTTTCTTAACTAAGTTACATTGGGTTGTACAATTACATTATATTAGTGTCAAGCGGCACAACCATATATAGTGCTAAAACATAGTCTAGAAATATTGATTCAAATATCTTCTCTCGCTTTGGTTCGTACATCGTCATCAAACTTCTAGATGTTTCATTAACATTCCAAAAATTACTTTATATATTTTCTTTTATCCTAATTCTATAATTCGCTTATAAGTACCTCCATCTTTTTTTAAGGATAAGTACCTCCATATTGTTTATTCATGGATCTTCTAGACTAAGCTTCTCACACTTTTCTACATATTTTTTGAATATGTTGGAATAATCTTAAGTATGCCTTGATTATTTTTTAGTAGATATAATGTGTGATTTCATTACCTTACATTTATTAGGATTGTAAAGTAGAAAGATGATATAGTTTCATGACCTAACTGCTGGCCGCGATAAACTGCTTGATTTCTAGGACCATGTCGCCTAGTTTTCGTACCATGTTATGTTTTACCGCTTCATGATTTTGCCAGGATGATCGCTGGATTTTTCTATTATATGATTTTAGGTTTTCCTCTACCCTACAAAAATGACGTATTCGTGGCACAAATTAGGAATTTGTGATGTGTAACGTTTTTCCTAATAGCGATAAGAAAGTTATAAATGTTACTTGTTGTTTTTTAATATTATATCTTTGCATGTCATCGCCATCTAATTGAATGCAAATTGTAATGATATATATCTATGATAAGAGAGAGGTGGAGCTAGATTGTAGTCCCTCTATTCCAAATGAAATCAAAGACAATTAATTTATAACGGAGGGAGTTGTTATTTGTGCCAAACATCATCCATGAATACAAAATACCACCATTACACTTAGAAGGATGATCCCACCAACTTCTTTTTGTTGGCTTTGCCATGATCATGTGGTTAAAATAGGCAATATGCATGGTAAAAGATGAGAAGCTAGGCGTTACTCTTGGGATTTCACTCTGAGGGGAAGAACCATTCCGACCTTAGATTTATTATGCTAAGACGGCTGCCCAATGAGATAAGGCTAACCGTGCCACTAATCATGTCATACACGCAATAGCCAGGGACGTCATTGATACGCTCGCCGTAGTCGCAGTCGCTCCATGGATTAGACCGTGTTTGTGCCCATATCTTCGCCCATTCCCAATCAACGCCCAATATAAACACGCGGTTCCCTCCTGGGGACCTCGAGATCGCCCTAGAGCAAGTCTTGCTGAGAAATAGGTCTTGTCCGTCCAAGTCCTTCACCTCCGACCACTCTCTTCTCTCCAAATCCGCCTCAAATACGTGCAAATTCATCCGGTTCTCACGAGAGATGTTCCACCGCACCATAAGTAGCTTTCGGCCATCGGATGACACGACCATGTGGTGGTTCGTATGTAATATGAAGCCCGACGGTGATTGGGGCGGGAGCCGTTTCGTGATGACATGCACGGCGCGAGACGGTTGCCCTAGCTCATGGACAAAGACCTCCTCACGGGAATTGAGTGTGAATATCTTCCCACGGTACAGTGCCATGTCCAAGAGCTCCTCAGCGGAATTGAGTGCGAATATCTTCCCACGGTACAGTGCCATGTCCTTGTAAAGATGCTCAGGCATGCAAAGTGCCCATGAGAACTGGCCGGCGGTGCCCGGCCGGCAAAACGCGAAGCCAGGCCTTCCGACCGCAGGGTAGACAACAGCAGCGACTAGATGCGGCGAGCACACGAGAACCTTCTGCATGACGCTGACGATTCCCGCCGTGCCGCCGATGAGGCGCCATGCCTTCGCCTTTCTGCATGGGCCATGGGCGCCATCAGCGTCGCAGCCGCCAGCGCACCGGTGGTAGTGGTGCGGGACCTCGATGGTGGCCGACGACCAAGGATTCCAAAGGTAGATCCGATCGTGAAGCTCGTACATGAGCCAGTTGCCAAAGGAGACGGCGCTGCGGCTGGGGCGGAACACTTTGCCGCGGGCGATGCTTTGGTAGGTGCCGTCGCCGAGGCTGATACACGGCATGACCGGGGGCAGCATGTTGCGCTGCTGCCACGCGGCGAGGCGCCAGCCAGAACAGACGGCGGCGAAGCTGAGGCGATCGTTGTGGGACGGGAGATAGCTGAGGATGAGGCCGGCGAGATCTGGTGGAAGGTCCGGCCATGGCGCCGACGAAGAAGAACCAGTCTTGCCGAGGCAGAGACCCATGAACGATATCAGCGGATGGATGGAGATAAGCTGGTTTTCCGTCAATTCTCTTCAAACAACGCTCACGTGTAGGTCTACAATTTATCCGCAAACTACAGAATATCTATCGAGCTCGGATCCCCGATGGAGTTCCCTGTGTGACTGTGTCCAGTTATGATTTGGACTCGACCCGATCAGATCGAACTTTAGCAATTTAATAACTCGTGTGTATAGAATGGCGTGGAAGTTACCTAAAAGTGGTTTCCAAAGCTATCGCGGGGAGCAAACGGAAACCTTCTTTATCGCATCATCTCACCTATCGATCAACATGGGGCTCTGCAACGATTTTTCCACTCCGTAATTATAAATTCCCTAGGCTACCAATTGTTTTAGTAGTACAATTTTTTTTTTTTTTTTTTTTTTTTTTTTTTTTTTTTGAGCCGCAATGCCAAGGCTACGAGCACGCAAACAGCCATTAAAGTAATCAACCAACATCGGCAAGAGTACCAACACCAGTAATGCAGTGAAAAACAACCGAACAGCCTAATCAACGTCGCTGGGAGCCGATAGAACGGATCACCATTGTCGAGGACGTAGCAGCCGGGACAAATATTGCGAGGACAATCCTCCTCGCGGCGACCATGAGAAAACATCCAAGACCGATCCGGCGAAGCAAGATCTGAAAGACCATACCTAGACAAACTGAATCTTCCAACACCACCATGAACGTCGAGAAGGAGATCTCGCCGTCGGACAGCAGGTAAAAGATCACTTATTGCAGATGGTTCCATCTCAATGGATGAAGAAGACGACTAACAAAAAAGCTAAACTAATCTGTCGAAAACCCCAATTTTAGTGGAAACTCGACCCATAGATCAGGTTCCCCACCCCTCCTGACGCCGGCAAGGCCGACCGGAGGAGAGGGGAACCAACTATGGAGGAGGAAGTACAATTTTTTTATTTGAAATGTAAGAATTGTGCATTTCTGCAGGTCTAACGACATATACACCTGGCAATTGGGACTAGATGCCCACTTTTATCCTGGTTGGACTAAAGGCTCCAAAGGCTCTCCAGGTGTGGTTGGGCCGAGCGCTACGGGCTGTAGGATCTTTATGTTACACGCAATAGCAAATCAACGATGAAATTAAGCAAGATCAAACCAACGGAGACACGAGATTTTAACGTGGAAAACCCTTCCAACAAGGAAGAGAAAAAACCACGGACGCCAGCCAGCAATACTTCACTATTTCGCGGTAAGGTTACACTAGTGGAAACAACCCCTCTCGTCCAGGGGGCCGGGGGGCAGCTGTCCCGGTTGCAACCAAATCCGGGACAAATGCCCTGCATTGGTCCCGGTTCGTGCGCCCGGGGCAACAGGAATCGCCTGGGCGCATTGGTCCCGGTTCGTGGGGGGCATATCCGTCCCGGCTCGTGCCACGGACCGGGACCAATGCCTAGCCACAGGCCACGTGGCACGCGCATGACCTGTTGTCCCGGTTCAGTCCACGAACCGGGACCAATGCCCCCTTCCCCTATATATACTGCCCCAGCCCCCCCCCCCTCCTTCCATCTTTTTTTTTGCTTGGAGGTGTGAGAGAGTGTGGTGTTGCTGTTTTTTTTTTACTATGCACACGAGGTGTTCGACGAAATTCCCGAGACGCACACAAACTCACTGAAAATGGTTTCTTCGACCGAGGTTAACAAATTATCTTTTTCATCTGTAACTGATACATAAAAAAGTATTATTTGTCGATGTACTGTGGTTATCTCTGTATTAATATGTATTTTGATAAACTTAATTATATGATGCAGATGGATGCACGGCAGCGATGGATGTACGGTGACCGACGCACCTCCGAGTATATGGCAGGCCTGAATGCATTTCTTGCTGTAGCTCAGGCGAACAAAGATAATGGCTTCATGTGTTGCCCATGTATTGATTGTCGGAACGTCAGAGAACATTCTTCCGAAAGAATCCTTCACGGCCATCTACTTCGGAGAGGTTTCATGCCCAGCTATAATTGCTGGACCAAGCATGGAGAAAGAGGGGTTGTGATGGAAGACGATGAAGAAGAAGAAGAAGATCCTTTGTTCCCTGAATACGACGATACTGCAATGGAAGAGAATGCAGAAGAAGGAGGTGATCAAGAACAGGCATCAGAAGAGCCCGATGATGATCTTGGCCGAGTTATTGCTGATGCAAGGGAAGACTGTGAAAATAGATTGGAGAGGTTGAAACTAGACAACATGTTACAGGATCACAAAAAATTGTTATACCCAAATTGCGAAGATGGTAGCACAAAGCTCGGTACCACACTGGAGTTGCTGAAATGGAAGGCACAAAACGGTGTGACTGACAAGGCATTTGAGACTTTACTTCAACTAATGAAGCCAAAACTTCCAAAGGATAACGAATTGCCTGAGAGTACGTACGAAGTAAAGAAAGCTCTCTGCCCTCTAGGATTAGATGTGCAGAAGATACATGCATGCATTAATGACTGCATTCTCTTCCGCGGTGAGAAGTACGAGAATTTGGATGAATGTCCGATATGCACTGCACTGCGGTATAAGATCAGAGCAGATGATCCTGGTGATGTTGACGGCGAGCCCCCCCGTAAGAGGGTTCCTGCTAAGGTGATGTGGTATGCTCCTATAATACCACGGCTGAAACGTCTGTTTAGAAACAAAGAGCATGCTAGGTTGTTGCGATGGCACAAAGAAGACCGTAAGAAAGATGGAAAGTTGAGGCACCCCGCCGATGGATCGCAGTGGAGAAAGATCGAGAGAGACTTTCCAGACTTTGCAGGAGAGGCGAGAAACTTATGGTTTGGTCTAAGTACAGATGGCTTTAATCCTTTTGGGGAGCAGAGCTCCAGTCATAGCACTTGGCCTGTAACTCTATGTATGTACAACCTTCCTCCTTGGTTGTGCATGAAGCGCAAGTTCATTATGATGCCAGTTCTCATCCAAGGCCCGAGGCAACCTGGCAACGACATTGATGTGTATCTAAGGCCATTAGTGGAAGAACTCTTAGAACTGTGGGGCAAACCAGGTGTACGTGTGTGGGATGAGAACGAACAAAAGCCATTTGACCTACGGGCGTTGCTTTTCGTGACCATCAATGATTGGCCAGCTCTTAGTAACATTTCCGGTCATACAAACAAGGGATACAATGCATGCACACACTGTTTAGATAAGACTGACAGTGTTTTTTTGGATAAATGTAAAAAGGTTGTATACCTGGGGCATCGTAGATTTCTTCCGATCAAGCATCCCTTAAGGAAAAAAGGAGGGAAGCATTTCAGAGGTGAGGCAGATAACCGAAAGAAGCCTGAGCTCCGTAGTGGTAATGATATATTCGATATGGTCAAGGACCTAGAAGTAATCTTTGGTAAGGCTGCTGGCAGCCAACCAGTTCCGTACGGCCCTGATAAGCGGGCACCCATGTGGAAGAAGAAATCTATATTTTGGGAGCTACCCTATTGGAAAGTTTTAGATGTCCGGTCTTCGATCGACGTGATGCACGTGACAAAGAATCTATGTGTCAATCTGCTATGCTTCCTGGGCGTGTATGGGAAGTCAAAAGATACGCCTGAAGCACGGGAGGACCAGCAACGTATGAAAGACCCAAGCAACAAGCACACAGATACAGGGCGTCATTCCTTAAGCAGCTACGCTCTTACTAAAGCAGAGAAGGAAATATTCTTTGAAGTCCTTTACAGTATCAAGGTTCCGTCTGGCTTCTCGTCGAATATAAAGGGGATAATAAACATGGCAGAGAAAAAATTCCAAAACCTGAAGTCTCATGACTGCCACGTGATTATGACGCAATTGCTTCCGATTGCATTGAGGGGGCTTCTACCGGAAAATGTTCGAGTACCCATTGTGAAGCTATGTGCATTCATGAACGCAATATCTCAGAAGGTAATCGATCCAGAAAGTCTGACAAGATTACAGAGGGATGTGGTCCAGTGTCTTGTTAGTTTTGAGTTGGTGTTCCCACCATCCTTCTTCAACATTATGACTCATCTCCTGGTTCACCTATGTGAAGAGATTCATATTCTTGGTCCGGTATTTCTACACAATATGTTCCCCTTTGAGAGGTTCATGGGAGTCTTGAAGAAATATGTTCATAACCGTGCTAGGCCAGAAGGAAGCATCTCGAAGGGCTATGGAACAGAGGAGGTCATTGGGTTCTGTGTTGACTTTATTCCGGACCTTAAGACAATTGGTGTTCCTGAATCGCGGCATGAGGGGAGACTGAGGGGAAAAGGAACGCTGGGAAAGAAAACAATGATACCTAGGGACGGGCATTCTTTGACCAAAGCACACTACACAGTTCTACAAAATTCTATGTTCATGGCTACGTATGTCGAGGAACACAAGAATATTGTACGGTCTGCAAACCCGGGGAAGGATGACTCATGGATTAAACGCGAACACATGGAGACTTTCGGAAGTTGGTTGCAAACATGTCCTGCGAAACATGCAGACAAGGCGCTGATCACCACTACTGGGACATGCCCATTTTACAGTGTAGAAACATCTACAGAAAAGAGCAAACATCTGTAAACTAGGCAGAGGAGAAGTAGAATCAGGTAGAGAAACATTAGAGCCGATGAGAAGTACAAATAGCATAGGGAGAGAAACAAGGTTTAAAAGATATTGCTAGGTGCTTCCGGCCAAAAGATTATCAAATCAAAGTTTTGAAATTCTCAAATCAAACCATAAGTTCACAAAGCATACGCAAACATGGACCGTTACCAACCTGAGCCGCAAGGAGCAGTAGAGCAGAGCAGAGCAGACTGTAGAGGATGGACAAGCAGCCAGGACTGACATCGACTCTAGAGGATGAACAAGCCACCCTACTTCTACTATGAAAATGAGGCCCTAGCTCCAAAAAGTGTATGGGTGGAAATTTCCAGAAATTTGTATGACACAGAGCCGGAGTTTGTGGATTCTAAGCACTTCTGTGCAGCTGCTCAAGAAATAGGCTACATCCATAATTTCCATAATTTATATTCAAATTATATACAAATAAAAAAATAATTAATAGTTTCAATAGTTAGAATAATTATTTAGTTAAACGAAAAATGGATTTAAATTAGTTTTGCAAATTCTAGCATTTTTCATGTTGGAATTTTTGTCAAATTTGGAAGTATATAAAAGTTGTTAATGTGCAAACTTAACACTTTTCAAATTTTGGCGCTAAAAAATTTTGGGCGCGCAGAGGTGCCACCGAAATTCAAAATTTGTTTTTGGTCCCGGGCCGTGGTACCAACCGGGACCAAAGGGCTCTAGTCCCGGTTGGTGGCACGAGCCGGGACTAAAGGCCCAAGTGTATAAAAAAGCGCGGCCCTCTCTCCAGGCCGAGCGGACACCCCAGGGGCGGGCACGAGTGGATATGGCTGGGCGAAGCCCTGCCGGCGGCGGGAACGAGTGGACAGATTCGCCGGCGGAACGCCGACGGGGATGGACTAGGGGCACAGTAGATTAGGGGGACACAACTTATATTAAAATAGGGCCAGGGGCCTTGCTTACATAGGGGCGGCGCGGCCACAGGCGGCCGGCCGTACTTGCATAAGGGGCGGCGGCGCGGCCACAGGCGGGCCGGCCGTTTCTTGGGGGGGTAGCTAGGGGCGTTGTCTATATAGAATAGGGGGGCGGCGGCGACCTAGTCGTCCTCGTCGTCGGAGAGGTGTACATAGGCGGGTGGCTGCCACAGGTGGGCAGGCGGCTGGGCCGGGCTCGCCGGGGGGGGGCATCGGGGGCGCGTACGGCGGCGGCGGGGGCAGCACCTCCTGTGGCAGCGGCGGCGGCGGGGGCAGCTCCTCCTCCTGCTCCGGCGACCCCGGCGCCCAAACGCCGCCGGTCCAGGCCCAGGTCATGCCATACTCCAGGCCTGGTGGGAGCGGCTGCGGCTCCGGCATGTCCTCGGACGCCTCCAGCTCGGCGTTCATGGCCTGCCACCAGGGGATGGCAGGCTCGTTAGGGGGTGGCGGCGGCGGTGGCATGGCAGCGGCGTCGGCGGCGGCGGCGGCCACGACACGCTTCCACCGCAGGATCTCGTCGTCGATGAGGGAGCGGCGGGAGCGCTCGCAGGCCTCCTCCAGTTCGGCCCGGAGCTCGGGGTCCTGCTCCCCGGAGAAGTCCTCCGGCTCGTCCACGAGGAGCCATAGCTCCCTCTCCCGGCCGGGCGCTGGCGGGGGGTAGTCGTCCACGTTGGCCTCGAGGGGGGCGGGGATGAAGAAGCGGCGGCGCTGCTCGTGCTCCTGCTCGAGCCAGGCGGCCCAGTAGGGGGAGCCGCGCGCGTACATCCGCTCCCTGCGGACGGGGGCCGGCAGGAGCTCGCGCCGGCGCTCGATCTCCTCGAGCAGCGCCGCGCCGGTCGGGGCCGGCGGCACTGGGATCCGCTGGGGATTCAGGTGCCAGCCGTCCGGGAGGTGCACGTCGTTGTAGAACACCGGAGTGGCATTGTTCCAGTGCCACTCCGCCTCGTCCACCCGGACGTACCGGCGGAACCGCTTGCCCGGGGGCGCGGCGCGGGGCGGCGGGCGTGCAGCCGGTGGTGGCGCGGGGACGCGTGGCACCCCGCCGAGGCGGACACCTCCAGGGCCGTAGCCGAAGGCCTCCGCCGGCGGGGGCGGGATGCGGCCTGCGCCGCTCGACGAGCCTCCGTCGTCGTTCCTTGGGCGCTTGCCGGAGTTCGAGAACCAGCGGGACATGGTGGCGGCTAGGGTTGCTTTGCCAGGGACGCGTCCGGGGTGGGTGGGTTGTACGGGCGGCGGGGGGCCTTTAAAAAGGACCCGGGGTGGGCTGGCATGCCAACCGGCGGCCTGAACGTGGCGGCGGTTGCAGGCGGCCATGAATGCGGGGAGCCGAGGCGTGGCGCGTGGGGAGTGGGGCGTGGGAAGCCGAGGCGGGGCGGGAAGACGAGGCGGGGCGGGAAGACGAGGCGGACAGCGGCCCTTTGACCGTCCTTCGGTCTTAGTTTAATGGACCAGGCGAACCAGCCACCAGGCCGCTGGCCAGTGGCCCCTATTGACTGGCCATAATAACAGACGCGGGCCAGTGGGCCCTTCGAACCGTTGACTGTCCATAAATAAAAGACGCGGGCCAGTGGGCCTTTTTGACTAAAAAATGTGTCAGTGGGCTTAATTAAAGACGTGGGCCTGGAGCGGTTGGGGAAGGGGAGGCCGGTTGGCGATTGCGAGGCAGGAGAAAAAAAAACGAACAAAAAAAACCTGCCGCGGCAGGGAAAATGGGCGGACTTTATTCTTTTTTTAAGAAGGCATCCATCCCGGTCCCTAAAACGAACCGGGACGAACTCCCTCGCGGTCCCTGGCCCAGAGTCGCCACATGGGCCAGCCTTACCATCCCGGGTGCTGGCACAACCGGGACCAATGGGGAGGGCCATTTGTCCCGGCTAGCCCATCCCGGTTGCGCAACCGGGACAAATGGCCCTTACGACCCGGGACAAAAGGCCCTGTTTCCACTAGTGTTACAATCGCGCCGGGATTTACAATATGTCCCCTATCCCGTGCGGCGGCTTACAAGAGGTATATAAAGGCGGTCCTGACCTAACTAGGTCGGTAACTGTGTATCCAACTCCGACTCGGTATCAACTCGTACCGTACCACGGGGGGCTGCCGTCCCCCCGTACCCCCCGCCGTGCACTCCATGCGTAGCGGAGGCCGAAGTTTCCTTTATCTTCATATGAACTTGGATCGCCATAAAATACACACTCCACCTTGAGACAAATTCCCTCTTGTAGCATAAATGAGAACCTTCACCTGAAACACACAAATAAAACACCTTCGGCGCCAAACAGCCTCTTGGGCTAAGCAGTGATACCAACTAAGCTTGAGCAAATCTCAAACTTAGCAATAGGAACTGGCTTTGTCATCATATCAGCACGATTATCATGAGTACTAATCTTGCATACCTTCAGCTTACCTTGTGCAACAACATTACGCACATAATGGGTACTTGATATCAATGTGCTTTGTTCTCTCATGGAACATCTGATCCTTAGTAAGGTAAATAGCACTCTGACTGTCACAAAATAGGTTAATGCAAGTATCATCTCCACAAAGCTCAGGAAACAGACATTTCAACCACACTGACTCTCTGCATGCTTCAGCAATAGCCATATACTCAGCCTCAGTAGTAGACTGTGCAACAACACCCTGCAAGGTAGCCTTCCAGCTAACGGCACATCCACTAATCGTAAACACATAACCTGTGAGGGATCTCCTCTTATCCAAGTCGGCAGCATAATCTGAATCCACATAGCCTGCGAGTCCCTCACCAGTCTTGCCAAATTTCAAGCAAGCTTTGGATGTGCCGCGAAGGTACATGAAAATCCACTGAACAGCTTTCCAATGTTCTTTACCAGGATTAGCCATGTATCGACTGACCAAACTCATAGCATATGATAAATCAGGCCGAGAACACACCATGGCATACATTAAGGAACCAACAGCACTAGCATAGGGAACTCGTGACATATACTCAATATCTTTGTCAGTAGTAGGACATTGCAATGCTGACAACTTGAAGCGCGAAGCAATTGGAGTAATAACAGACTTTGCATCATGCATATTAAAACGATGAAGAACTTTCTTAATGTAATTTTCCTGACTAAGAAATAGCAATCTAGATTTTCTGTCTCTTGAAATTTCCATACCTAGAATTTTCTTAGCAGGACCAAGATCCTTCATCTCAAACTCACTACTCAATTGTTTCTTCAATGTAGTGATTTCTTTCATGCTCTTGGCAGCAATTAACATATCATCAACATATAGCAGCAAGTATATAGGTGATTTATCAACAAATTTAATGTACACACAGCTATCATATTCAGACCTCTTAAAGCCATGTGACATCATAAAAGAATCAAACCTTTTATACCATTGTCGAGGAGACTGTTTCAAACCGTAAAGTGACTTCTTTAGCTTGCACACGAAATCCTCTTTACCAGGCACTATGAACCCATCAGGTTGGTCCATTATATCTCCTCCTCAAGTTCTCCATGCAGGAACGCAGTCTTCACATCTAACTGCTCAAGCTCAAGATCATGCATAGCAACAATACTAAAGAAAGTACGGATAGAACTATGCTTGACAACAGGTGAGAACACATCATTATAATCCACTCCTGGAATCTGGCTGAAACCTTTTGCTACTAATCTTGTCTTAAACCTTGGAGGCTCACTTGGAGATAAACTCTCCTTTTTCTTGAAGATCCACTTACAGCGTACGGTCTTCTTTTGTTTAGGCAAGCGCACGACATCCCACGTGCCATTTTTCTCAAGTGATTGCATCTCCTCGTGCATTGCACCAATCCACTTGTCACGATCAACCGAAGCAATAGCTTCATTATATGTAGCAGGTTCAGCATCATTCTCCACCTGTTCTGCACAACTTAGAGCAAAATAAACAACATCACATTCCTCAATTAAACGAGTACGAGGCCCTTTATTCCTCTTCTCTCTGCGCTCTGCAATAGACAAATTTTCTTGCTGCACAATAGGAGCTGAGGGTGGCACAATATCCTCCCATCAATTTCAGTTTCCTCCTCATCCAGGGGTTCTAGCTCCGCCTGCACACGAACTCGTGGTTCGTCCTCATCAGAAGAATCCGGCACAACATCAGTCGACAAACTGTCCTCATACATAACAGATTCATTAAACACAACACTCCTACTAAAGAAAGTCTTTTTGGTTTCCGGGTTCCACAACTTGTATCCTTTTACTCCAGAACCATAACCAAGAAATAAGCACTTAACAGCTCTAGACTCTAACTTTCCATTATCAACATGAGCATAGGCAGTGCAACCAAAAACTTTCAGTTGGGAATAATCAGCTGACTCACCAGACCATACCTCAATAGGAGTTTTCTTGTCAAGAGGGATGGATGGTGACCTGTTAATCAAGTAGCAGGCAGTGTTGGCAGCCTCAGCCCAAAAACGCCTATTCATGCGGGCGTTAGACAACATGCAGCGAGCTTTGGAGATGATCGTCCTGTTCATCCGCTCAGCTACACCATTCTGCTGAGGTGTGTATGGGATGGTGTGATGCGTGACAATGCCTTCCTGCACACAATAATCATCGAAAGCATGCGAACAAAATTCGCCACCATTGTCAGTACGAAGCAACTTCACCTTTCTTTCAGTTTGCTTTTCAATCATTACTTTCCACTCCTTAAAAGCAGCAAAAGTATCATCCTTAGTTTTCAGGAAATAAGGCCAAACTCTTCTAGAGTAATCATCAATGATAGTAAGCATATAACGAGCACCACCATAAGAGGGCTTACGTGAAGGCCCCCACAAATCAGCATGTACATAATCCAATGTACCTTTAGTGGTATGAACGGAAGCATTGAACTTAACTCTCTTATGCTTACCAAATACGCAGTGTTCACAGAACGGCAACTTACTCATATTGCAGTTCTTCAGAAGTTCTCTCTTCACCAATTCTGCCATACCATGTTCACTCATGTGTCCAAGTCGCTTATGCCAGAGGTTAGTTGTACTTGGATCATCATTAGTAATAACAGCAGCAGTACCAGACGATGTGCTACCTCTAAGGATATATAACTTGGCAGAATTCATATCACCAATCATAACAATGAGAGAACCTTTTGATACCTTCGGGCGTTTATCCCCTCCGGCGTACTTGTACCCGTCACAGTCAAGGGTACTCAGCGAGATCAAATTTCTCGCCATGGATGGTATGTGTTTCACTCCCGTCAATGTACGTGTCATCCCACCATGGGTCTTGATCTGAACAGATCCAACGCCAACAATGTGACATTTGTTGTCGTTCCCCACACGCACAAAATGTCCAGTCTGCACAGCCTCATAAGAACTGAACCAATCCTTGTTACAGCAAATATGAAACGAACAAGCAGTATCAAGAATCCACTCATCATCACGGGTAACACATGCAGCAAAAACTGCTAGGCATTCACCATCCGAACTATTATCACCAGCAACAACAGCAGCCTTACCAGTACCATTACCATTACCGTCAGATTTTTTTTTCGGTTGGTATGTGCCGTTCCTTTTCTCCTTGTTCTGCACCTTCCAGCAATCCTCAATGGTGTGATTGGTTTTCTTACAATACCTGCAGAACTTGTCACGTCCTTTGGACTTGGAACGGTCCCTGCTCTTATCTCTGTTGTTGTAGTTGTTGTAGTTGTTATCTCGCTGCTCAGGTCTGCCTCAAACCTGCAATGCATCGCCTTTGGAGGACGATGGGTTAGACTGCACCATAACTTTCATCTTTTCCCTGGTCCGCAGGGCCTCACAAACTTCCGCGAGGGTTAGTTCATCGCGGCTTAACAGTATGGTATCGCGCAGGTTTGTAAAAGAGCTAGGCAGCGAACATAACAGCAGAAGAGCTAAGTCTTCATCATCATATTTTACCTCCATCGACACTAGGTCGGACACGATCTCCTTGAAGATCGACAAGTGGCTCATGACAGAACCATCATCTTGCATCTTGAGCGAGAACAACTTCATCTTAACATGCATCTTGCTGGTTAGATCCTTTGACATGCAGATCGATTCCAGCTTGAGCCACAATGCTGCTGCGGATTTCTCCTGCAGCACTTGTTGCAAGATATCATTAGATAGATGAAGTTGAATCAACGACAAAGCCTTACGATCTTTGCGTTTCTCATCGGCAGTCCAATCCTTGGCTTCCTTATTCCCGAACTCATCTAGCGCCTCATCAAGATCCGATGATTGCGATAGAATCGCACGCATCTTTACTTGCCACAGAGAAAACCTCGTCTTGTAGTCCAGCAACGGTAGATCAAACTTCACCGATGCCATCGCGAATCCCTAATCTGAAACAGGGCTCTGATACCACTTGTTACACGCAATAGCAAATCAACAATGAAATTAAGCAAGATCAAACCAACGGGGACACGAGATTTTAACGTGGAAAACCCTTCCAACAAGGAAGAGAAAAAACCACGGGCGCCAGCCAGCAATACTTCACTATTTCGGGGTGAGGTTACAATCGCGCCGGGATTTACAATATTGTCGGATATATACTGAATAGGGGTATAGAAGATGGTAGACAAAGAGCCGGACCACCAGGGTGGCCTACGTGGTAATGGGCTTAGGTCCATTGGGCGGCCCAGTAGTCCGACGCGCAGAAGCCGGATTCTAGAAGAACCCGGATCACGGCCCGCGTGATCTGGCTTGGAGGAGAAGACGAATTCCTTGCTTTCCAAGTTACAAGTTAAACGTAGTCTTCTAGGTTTCTGATTCTGTAAGCCCTAATCCGGCTATTATACAAAGCCGGACGGGAGATAGATAAAGTTAGGTTCAAGTTCTTTACCGCACAACAGAGAAGCTCTACGCAACTCGCCGAGAAGCTCATCCTCGCCGAGTAGCTAGATCTATACCCTCACATTGTAACCCTGTTAAACGGGCTTTAGTCCCGATTAGTGAGAAGTGCAGGAGTAGGTACGCCGTACTGTCACGACGTACCGAACCTGGGTAAAATCCCGTGTTCTGTGTTGCTACGCTATCCCGTTACCCCACGTCTCTACCGTAGTCTCATGGCACCCCCGTCTATGAAAACTACTACGATGTCTCGACAGTTGGCGCCCACCGTGGGGCAAACGACGTCAGGCGTGAAATTCCGATCTGGGATACTTGGCGGAATTGGAAGATCGATCACTGTCGGAAGCTTGGAGTTCGACGACGACGTCGGGCGCTTCCTCGACAACGGATCCTATATACCGGCGCAAAACCACCTGGTAAGTGCCTGCGTGTTACCGATCGGATCTGCTAACATCTTTATCGGACTAACTGCAGAGGCAATGGGGTTTTGCGGTGGAAGCAAATTTATCCCACCCGCCCTATACCCAGTCGAAGATGACTATGATGCCGGATTCTGCTCAGATCGCCGACAAAAAAGTGATACACACTTTATCGGCATGGTGCAATCCGAAATCGCCGAAAACACGGATGATGGAAATCCCGTGCAAGAGGCAGATAACAACGTACCCGTCATAGAGACGGAAGAACAAACACCCGTCACAGAGGCGGAAGATCCGACATCCGTCAACAAGACGATGAACTTGGAAGCAGAGTCCGTGCTTGCCGCCATTGAGGCGAGGTTGGAGTCGGAAACCGGATCGGATAGCTTTGACTCCGAAGACGAAGACGAGGATGCCTTCGTAAGAAAGGTTAAATCCTTTCAAGAGGGATTCCATGAAGTGCTAATGGCAAAACCAGCTGATACAACGGGCGCCGGCAGCCAGGAAAGGCCTAAAACCCCTCCGCCAGAGGAAGAGAGAGAAGACGGAGAAACTTCTCCGATATTCCCTAATGTCAAGGAGATGACAGAGGATGAGCCTGCCAAAAACCCTCCCTCTTCCAAGAAAAGGCACAAGTCTGCCAAAAAACTCCGGAAGAAAAAACTAGCTTATACAGCTGAAGAAAAATCGGAAATAGGAAAAGCAAGCAGAGAAAAGCCCGCGGAGAAGAAATCTAAGGAAATCACTGCTCCGCCAATGACGGAACAGGAAGAGCAAGAGCTATTACAAACACCAGTGGGACCAGATGAACCCCCTGAGATGCTGGAAGCCAGGAGACAAGCTTTCCAACGGCAACAGCAACATTTACTCCGATCTCGGCAACATCTCCAACAAACCCAGCATGATATCAAAATCATGAAGGAGGAAATAGAGGAGTACGAGAGAAAGAATAGATCTGCATTAAAACCTACTAGGTTACCCGGAATCGCAAGACCGGAAGAACTGCCGCCAAAAGAAAGGTTCTATAACCCATCTTGGCAAAAGCAGTTAAACGGCAAAGATGCCAAGGGCGAACCAATATACAAAACCGCAGCGGAAAACGCGGAAGCAGCGTTCGCCATCCTAAACAACGACCTGTACTCCAACGGGGAAAAACTCCAAGGGGTGTATGCTTTCCTAGGAAAAGCATTACAGCAGCAACAGCGAGGCCAAGAACGATCAGGGAGGCTGCATGATAATTCCGCCCTCTGCAAAATAGCTACTTGCGCTGCTGGAGAACCTGGACCGGAAGAACCCGGAGATTCGGATAAAAAAGAGGATCCGAGAAAAGACAGGAAAAACCCAGATAACCGGGACGCAGCGTCTAGAATCGGACCTCATCTCCCGAAAGATGGATATAAACCACATGATCGGGAAGACAAACACCGGAATGACGGCAAAATAATGCCACCTCCGAGAAACCCAGCTGAAAAAGCTGGAAGATATGATATACCTCACAGACGTGAAAGATCCCGGACACCTCCTAAGGATAAGGAAAGGCACAGAAGTAGAACTCCGCCTAACCCAAAAGGACGTGAACACGGAAGAGATAGAGATAACCTCGGAAAAGCGCGTCCGCGCACCATTGGAAAAGAAAGGAGCAGATCCCCTTCTGTCCATTCAGCCGGAAGATATTCTGCACACATTGATAGAGCAGAAAAGGATGATCTATACTTTGGTCCTAAGTGTTTTACTGACAGGATCCGAAGGATAACCCTGCATTCTGGCTTCGCCAAAGTTGGTCCAACCTACCAAAAATATACCGGCAGTACAAACCCGGATACCTGGCTCTTAGATTATTATACAGCCGTCCAAATCAACAATGGGACAGACCTGGAAGTTGTCAAGTTTCTTCCCCTAATGTTGCTAGACGGAGCCAGAGATTGGATCAATGGTTTACCATCAAGAACTGTCGACAGCTGGGATGATATGGCTAGAGTATTCACTCAGCATTTTCGGGGAACATACAAACGCCCAAATAGCATCAACCAGCTGAACCGTTGCACCCAATTTGAGGACGAACCATACGTGGATTTCATCTCCAGATGGACTGCAATGAAGAATAGTTGTTCTGGAGTAACTGACGTACAAGCAATGCATGCTTTCGTCAATGGCCTAAAACCCGGACTCGTACCGTTCATGGTTGGTTCTAAACAGCACAAAGATCGCGGATCTATGCTTACAACCGCTAATGAGCACGCTGCAGCCGAAGATGATATCAGAGCAAGAGGAGGCAATATTGAGTCACTAATACTCGCCAAGAAAACTCCTCGTTCTGACAAAAAAGGAACTCCGGAGTCAACGACAAAGCCCAAGGAGGTCAACATAGCCTTTGGAGGAGATAAGGGAAATAAGTGGAAAGGTCGCAGCCCAGATCCAATCAATTACACTCCCGAAGAATGGGAGAGAATTAAGTCGGAACCCTGCGTCCACCACTCGCAATTTGGGAAACCAACCCACACAAACGCGCAATGCCGGCTAAACAAGCATATGAAAGGCAATGCAGGATCCGGAAATAAAGGGAAGGGTTCCAAAAGGAAACCTGCCAAACAAAAGCCAGAAGCTGAAAAGGAAGACAGTGAATCGGACACTGATGACAAAATCCAGGAACAACAGCGAAAGGGCGAACCCAAATTTCCGAGAGTTGACGGAGAAGCAATGCTAACTTTCTTAGCAACCCCGTCAGCAAAGGTGGCCAAAAGAACACTTCGGGAAATAAACGCGGTTATTCCTGCGACCCCGAAATACTTGAAGTACTCCAACACGCCAATAGTCTGGGATCAGTCTGATCATCCCGGAAATATCCCTGAACCCGGCACACAAGCTCTTGTTGTCAGCCCTATTGTTCAAAACACTAGGCTAAGAAGAGTGCTGATGGACGGAGGATCCAGCATTAATATAATGTACCTGGCTACACTGAAGCACTTGAAGATCTCCGAGTCCCAGCTCAATTACAGCAATATACGCTTCCATGGCATCGATCCTGGCAGGCAAGCACGATCCTTAGGAGAAATTTCCCTAGATGTCACCTTCGGAGATAAAGATCACTTCCGGCAGGAAAAAGTATCCTTCGAAGTAGTGCCGTTCGAAAGCGTGTATCACGCAATACTCGGACGTCCAGCTTTCGCCAAATTCATGGCAAGATCCTGTTATATCTACAACAAGCTGAAAATGCCAGGACCCAAAGGAGGAGTAATCACCATAGCCGGTGATTTCAAGCTGGCAAACGAGTTGGAGAAAGAAAACGCCCTTTGCGCTCAAAGAGTTATAGCAAAGGAGGAACTGAAGGAATTAGCCAAGGAGGTATCGCCGAAAGAAATGCCGGCAGGAAAAGAAACTCGGAAGCCAACAGATAGCTTCAAGGCGTCCGATAATACAAGACAGGTAATCCTAGATCCCAAAGATCCGACAAAATTTGTCATCGTAGGGACTGGGATGACCGACAAATAGGAAGGCGAGCTCATCAAGTTCCTCCGTGAGAACTGGGATATTTTTGCCTGGTGTCCAGCTGACATGCCAGGCGTACCCAGGGAACTTGCTGAGCACCAACTCAAGGTTATTCCCGGATCAAAACCCGTCAAACAAGGTCTCCGTCGATTTGACGGAAGAAGACGGAAGGCTATTGGCAAGGAAATTATCCGTCTTTTAGCAGCGGATTTCATCAAGGAAGTAATCCATACTGACTGGTCCGCAAATCCGGTCCTAGTACCGAAGAAAGACACTACTGCTCTTAGAATGTGTATAGATTACACAGGATTGAACAAGTTGTGTCCGAAAGATAGGTTCGCATTACCGCGAATCGATCAAATAATAGATGCCACTGCAGCCTCCGAGCTTTTATGCTTTTTGGATGCATACTCCGGGTACCACCAAATACGCATGAAAAAGGAAGATCAAATCAAGACTTCTTTTATAACCCCGTATGGGACGTACTATTACGTAACCATGCCTTTTGGCCTGAAGAACGCATGTGCAACCTACCAGCGTTGCATGCAACGCTGTTTGCATAGTCAGATTGGCAGAAACGTTCATGTTTATGTGGACGATATCGCCGTCGTAACCAAGGAAAAAGATACACTCCTTGAGGATTTGCGAGAAACTTTCGAGAACTTACGCACTTACAAGATGAAGTTGAATCCATCTAAGTGCGTATTCGGGGTTCCCTCAGGAAAACTTCTGGGTTTCATTGTTTCCCACAGAGGAATAGAAGTTAACCCGGAAAAGACCAAGGCAATCTTGAACATCTCAAAACCTACATATGTAAAAGATGTCCAAAGGTTGACGGGTTCCGCTGCAGCCATCAGCAGATTTATTAGTTGGCTGGGGGTTAAAACCTTACCACTCTACAAGCTGCTGAAAAAATTCGAAGAAGCCAAGAGGATTGCGGAAGCCTGGGAACGTCTAGCAAGTTACGTACCTTTCCGTACTTAGTTTAATTCTATGTAAACATCTTTTGAGATCATGAAATAAAGTTGTCGGAATGTTGTCATCCATATTCTTTATAAGTGCAAGGTGTTTCCGCCTCATCTATTTCCCAATGATCTTACAAATTTCTCAACGTTAACCCGAATTGTGCTTGCGTACTCGGCGTTACAAAACTGAATGATTTTTCAGCCTGTTAACGGCTAAGGGAAACTTGAATTGCCTGCGTGCCCAAGTTTCACTTAAAACTTTCCTTGTTTTCTCTAAGTCTTATCTGATTGTGTGTGTGTTGGGTTACTGGAACTAGTTAGTAAAAATGCCTTTAGCATGGTCCATGTTTCCGAGTTTCAAAACTGCTTGGTTCGTCCCCAGTTACTCGGCATGAAGATTCATATTGCTATTTGAGCCATTTCAAACACTAAGGACAGTTAAAGCATATACACCAGAGAACTTAGAAGATAAAGGAATGATAAAATCCAAAAAACTTGCAAAGAATTTCATAATTTAAACTGCAAAAGGCGGAAGTTTCATTCATACAAAAAGAAGCATTACATTTTGGATTACATTGAAAGAATGGTAATGCTCCTATTGTCTACTTTTGCTATCCAGGTTCAAGATAACCCTTCAAGCATCTGACTCCTCCTCGCTGCTTTCGTCTTCGGGGATCGGAGGGATCTCCTCTTCTGGATAGTTGACGGAGATATTTACCATGGAGGCAATCTGGGTAGCGTGGCCCTTGACTTCACCAAAGATGGTGTTTCGCTGCATATCCGTGTATCCTTGAGGGACACCGGACGCCACGCGCCAGGATTTGGCAGTGGGGTAGTGCATGCGCATGAGGCCGAGAGCCATGCGCGCACCACCCCGTGCAGCGGAGCGAAGAAGGGACTCCTTGGACTCCGCCACCTCCATGATGGCACCCAGAAGTTTTTCAACTTCCGAGCATTCCCCAGATTTTTCGGGAAGAAACTTGTCTACAAGCTGCGTTGCAGCTGCCTTGATCAAAGTCCATGTTTCCCCGAAAGCTCGGATGCCTGCAACCCGAGTGCCATCTGGGGTATCTCCTGTTTTTTCCAATAAAACACCCAAAAGGGTTAGACGGAAAAACAGAGAAAGTAAAACATGGACAGATGATAAATGAGTCAGAGATTTACCGATGAGCTTGTCGATCTCGGAAACTTCCTCCAGGCGAAGGTTCAGAGCGTCGGTCAAATCCTGAATGGTGGATTTGTCCTTCTCCGCCTGTTCGGAAGCCTTGGAATTGGAAATTCCAAGGGCCATGTTGCTGGCTTCCAGGTCTTGTTGTGCTTTCACAAGGTTCTTGTGAAGCTCAACATTCTCCTTGCGGAGAATTTCGGCATTGCCAGAATCTTCCGCTGCTTGTTTAGCCTGAGCTAATGCAGCTGAAAAGCAACAAAAAAATCCGAGTTGGCCAGCTTCTCGGAAAAAACTTAGGCAAATGATTGAATCGGAAATTTCAGAAGGTAAATGCTTACCTTGTGTTTCCGACAGTGCGAGCCTAGATGATTCCAGCTCTGCCTCCCTTTCTTCAAGAATAGAAAGAAGACTTCTAACTTCTTTATTCTTGATGGTGAGTTTCTTGAAAACTTCCATGTTGATGGCTTCGGAGGTTTGCTGAAACATAGCAAGGAGGAGAGTGAGTACAAAAAACATCAAAGCAAAAAGCACGCATTTTGTTTAATGCTTGGGGGCTAGAGTTACATACCTGGCTCATGCGCTGCAAACCTGCCAAGTTTTCTTTAAACTCTTTCGCGTATTCCGCGAAGAGATTCCCGGCTGCGTCCAGGCCGTCGTTGATAGCTTTGAAATCCTTGTCAAAGGTGGGAATTTCCTCGTCGAAAGTCCGAGAAAATTTTCCCACCTCTGGAGCCGCCCTTTCCCTCGTGTCCGTGTCGGACACAATGGGCTGGCTGGGCTCCGGGGGCTTGGTGGTGGGGGCTGCAGTAGGCTCTTCCGCCATTGTGCGTGGCGTGTCCGGGGCGACGGCGGGAGAAGGTTGGCTGCCTCGGCTGGAAGAAACCTTGTGTTTCTTCAGCTTCTTCGGCTTCAGGGTGGAAGGCTGCAGGCTAAAAACAAAAAACCCGGAAAAGTCAAAAAACTGAAGATGGATGAAAAGTTCCCATAAAAGAAAAGCAGAACCCAGAAGAAAGAACCTGGAAGTGGCGACGGGGATTCCGTCAAGATCGATAATTTCTTCCGAGAAAGTTATCTTCTTGCGCTTGCGTCCACCTGTAGCGGCGGTGCGCAGCGCGTCCAGCTCAGCCTCGGATACCAAGTCCGAATCTGAAAGATCCGCGAACTGTCGGACAAGCAAGATCAAAATCAGAAGCTAGGAAATCCGAGAAAAAATAAAACTGTACCCAAATGACTGAAAAATTACCTTGGGAACCGGATTTTCGGCCGTGTACATTGGCCGACTCGCCTCGTATTGGTCGCGTGATGCGACCAATTGGTTGATGCGCCGGCGAAGCTCCTTTGCGGGCCAATCCTTGGTGGTTGTCCGCATCGGATCCTTGACTCCCGTGTATTCGCACAGGAGACGGCCGCTGTGGTTGGCTAGTGGCTGGATTCGCCTAATCAGCCAGCATAGAACTGTGTCCATGCCGGTTAGAGGCGGATCCATGGAGGTGAGCTTGGCGATGCGCCGCTTGATCTTTAGTAGATCTGGCGGCAGAACCTGGACGGCTTCCGTTCCCCAGTTATCCTGGGGAACTGCGGCAGAGTTCACGAAAGGTGGAACCCCGACAGCTTCCTTAGGGAAAGGCACGTCGGGGTGATAAAAGAAGGAACCCGTCCAAAATTTGACGGATTCCGAAGTTTTTATCTTGGGGAACCAATCTTCTCGGAATCTCCGAAGAGTGAAAGATATGGTCCCGCAAGTCGGGAGTGCGCCCTCCGAAGAGTTCCGCTTAACCCCGAAGCAGTAAGTCCAGAAATCTAACCTAGGTTCTAGCCCTAAGTAGCCCTCAAACAAAGCCTGGAAGCCGGCCATGTAGAGGATGGAATTGGGAGGAAGGTTATGGGGCTGGATGTTGTAGTGAGAAAGGATTTGGAGGAAGAAGGAAGAAGGTGGAATTCCCATACCTCGAAGAAGGTGGGAACAGAGAAGGACCCTTTCGCCATTTTTTGGCGTAGGCTCGGTCTCATCTTCTGGCAGCCGCCATTTCTTCTTAAGAACTAGGCCCTCCTTTTCCAAGTTTGGAAGGAGAGCCGGGGGAATACTGCAGGCACTCCAGTTGCCTGCAGATTCCGCTTCCTCGTCTGCTCCGGCGGCGGCGGCCTCCGCGGCGGCGAGTTCGTCGCCGAGGAGCTCGATCTTTTCCTCCGCCGTTTCAGGAGCAAACGGCGGGGTTGTCGCGGCACTCGATGTCGCTATGTCCGCGGCGGCGGAAGTGTTTTCTCCGCCCGCCGCGGAGGCCGCGGTCTTCTCCGGCACGTCGCCGGTGAGCTTGGGCGATCCCGGCTGCGGATCCAGATCGCTGATCAGCTCGTTGATGGCGGCGCGGGTCGGCGATGACGGCGAGGAGGCCATCTTGTGGCGTTGCGTTTCGGTGTGCTTGGATGCTGTGAGCGCCTGGGACAAGTGCTTTGCTCTCGAGCTCGCGTTCGCAGCAATGGCGTAGGCAGTGGGGGAGTGAGGAAAGTTTCCGATGAGGACGAGGGTGGCTATTTATAGCCGGAAAGCCGTTTAGATACGTGCCAACGGCTCTTTCGACCGTTGGATGTTCGACGCGTGTCGCTCGCCGGAAAATCCGGGAAATGAAACGACAGGGGAATGATGGCTATCTCCTCGTTTCCCGTGAGAATCTGTCAGAGATACGCTGAGGGGTTTCCCGCGTGAAACCGAGCGTCGCTTGCGTCAGCATGATTAAGACGCTGACGTTAGAAGTTCCTTTTCCGCGAAGGATCGCGAGAAGAAAAGCCGGATTTTCATGGTTCCGAGTTTTATGTTACCATCTCCTTCAAAAGGAAAGTAGAAAGAATCAAGACTGCTGAATCAAGATTTCCCGGACAAAATGTATTTGACGAAAGACGGAGAATCAGAGTTTTGATCCTTCCTGGGGGCTACTGTCGGATATATACTGAATAGGGGTATAGAAGATGGTAGACAAAGAGCCGGACCACCAGGGTGGCCTACGTGGTAATGGGCTTAGGTCCATTGGGCGGCCCAGTAGTCCGACGCGCAGAAGCCGGATTCTAGAAGAACCCGGATCACGGCCCGCGTGATCTGGCTTGGAGGAGAAGACGAATTCCTTGCTTTCCAAGTTACAAGTTAAACGTAGTCTTTTAGGTTTCTGATTCTGTAAGCCCTAATCCGGCTATTATATAAAGCCGGACGGGAGATAGATAAAGTTAGGTTCAAGTTCTTTACCGCACAACAGAGAAGCTCTACGCAACTCGCCGAGAAGCTCATCCTCGCCGAGTAGCTAGATCTATACCCTCACATTGTAACCCTGTTAAACGGGCTTTAGTCCCGATTAGTGAGAAGTGCAGGAGTAGGTACGCCGTACTGTCGCGACGTACCGAACCTGGGTAAAATCCCGTGTTCTGTGTTGCTACGCTATCCCGTTACCCCACGTCTCTACCGTAGTCTCATGGCACCCCCGTCTATGAAAACTACTACGATGTCTCGACAAATATGTCGCTTATCATGTGCGGCGGCTTACAAGAGGTATATAAAGGCGGTCCTGACCTAACTAGGTCGGTAACTGTGTATCCAACTCCGACTCGGTATCAACTCGTACCATACCGCGGGGGGCTGCCGCCCCCCCGTACCCCCCGCAGTGCACTCCACGCGTAGCGGAGGCCGAACTTTCCTTTATCTTCATATGAATTTGGATCACCTTAAAATAACACTTTAGTTCCGGGTGGTAACAAGAACGGAGACTGAACCGGGTGGTAACAAAAACAGGGATGCATATTTTGTGATTTTTTACAATTTTTTATTTTTCTTTCGCTCTAATATTCTCCTTTAATCTCAATTATATTTAACTCTAATCATTATCCTTTAGTCTTAATTATTTTTAACTCTAGTCATTATCCTTTAGTCTCAGTTATTTTCAACTCGAATAATTCTCCTTTCATTCCGGTGACACTTCCACCCATACTTAGACTACTCCACTATCAGCACGTTTAACTTATTAGTTCCTTCCCTCTTAGCTTCTAAGAAACAAATATTGTTTTACCTACAACAAAACTGTGCAGTAGAGACATTTTCATAGAGGCACTGTCCACTATGTGTCTTAAATCCTAACCCAATTTGATGTAGAGTCGTCAAGAAAGACACTTTAGACAATGCCTTTGCACTAGCGACATGAACCTAGAGACATTCTGCGAAATGTCTCTTAGTTTACATGTAAGGGCATTGTAAGAGACATTCTCAAAAATGCCTCAACAATATAGACATCTGGCTAGAGACATTCTTTATAATGTCTCTTATCAACTCTGTACAGACATTAAGAGAGACAATTTTCAGAATGCCTTAATGGTGAAGTCATTTTCTACAGACACTACAAATGCATCTTAATAAAAAGAGAGGCATATCACAGAAAGCCTTAAAAGAGATATGCATAACACTGCCACTACAAGACAATCACGAGGATAAATTAAGAACCATCAAAACATAGATAGACGTCATTTAAATTAAATTTTGACCAAACCATCCCTTTTTTTGGAAATTTCACAAGTGCGTAAACATGGGAATAAGGAACCTAATTTTTACCTTAGATGCCCATAGACACATGAGAGATTAACACACGAAAAAGAAACACTAAGGAATAAAAAACTTGTGTGCCTAAAGTTGTATATAGTGGATGAAACCTTTTCCCTCCATTCTTATTTTTATTTCCCTCCATGCTATCTCTTTTTTTTTTGAGAAACACAGTACAAACGCAAGCGCTCACATACACGCGCATACACTCACCCCTATGAACGCACACACACCCTACCCCTATGAGCACCTCCGAAAGACTGAGCCGGCGGGTCTTGAGATTGACGAAGTCGCCACAGGCGCCTCGCTGTCGACGGGAACGTCGCCTCCCACCGAAAGAATATTCCGCCTAAATGCAAAACACAGGTGTCAAACCTGAGGTTTGAACTCTGGTGGGCTCCTTAATCTAAGCAGTTTTTGAGTTACCCGCGCTAATTATGAGGGCAGCAAGGGAACTGCCGCGACTCGCGTTTAAACATTTGGAAGTCAACAACTCCACTGCTAACTGCCCTCAATCAGCTATCTTCACCACGTCTGAGTACGGTGGTTCCTAACTTCCTGATTTTCTGAAATCGCATCGGTCTCATCTTACGGCCGGCCGGTGGCGCGGCACCCCTGCGAGATCAGGTCAGAGCACTCTCCCGATTCCCTCTATTCTCATGATCCCCTTCCCTAACTCAATTTCCATGGATCTCATCTCAGGCACAACAGTTCCGTCTCGGAAGCACCCCCAACGAGTTCATCAGGTCAGCCATGTCCTCTCCTGATTCCTCTTGTAACTCAACTTGTCTGATGGAAAAAAAAGGACCAAAGGGGATCGGGGGTCAAATCCCCAGCTGCTTCCCAAATCAAGGGCTGCTGGCTTCTATCTCTAACCCTCTGAAGTCTCTGCTCAGCCTCTATGCCGCCGCTACTGCCGGCCAGCGGGCTGCGCGCCATCAGGACTTGTTCGTCTCCGTCAGCGAGCAAGCGACGCCCACGGCATCTTCCGCTACCTCTCGGCCAACTCATCTACAACCGCTGGTCTGGGGCGCCGCGGGGTCGCCGAGGTCGACGTGAGTCGACCGGCATCACTGAACTGCTGCTCCTCATCTGCATCGACTGATACTTCCTCAATCCCTGCCTCCTCTATTCCAGGCCTCAAATCGACAGCAAGAACGCCCTAAAAAACTGCTCCTGAATTCGGTAAAAAATTCTCTATCTTTATTCCCTATCTACCTCTACTTATGCTGCTTCCTCTCCCGTGTGATTCTAGTACTTACTACTACTTGTGGTTTCAGCTAGTTCTTTCACGGACCCCTTCCATCTCTCTCCATTTTTCTCTTCTGCAATTTCTGAGAACCAAGTCTGGTAATTTGTAGTGGATTGTCAGGAACAAATTTCTCTGCTATTATGTATTGCGTCACCACTCACCAAGCACACACGTGCCTGTACACATGCATATTCAGATTTAAATACTTGTGTCCTATTAAGATTTAAATACGTGTTGCTTCTGTACACGTGTCTGTGATGTGAATGTTAAACGTACTGATATAGCCCTTTGAATTTTCGAGTTGTTGTTTCCCTTATATTTGAACGTGATTGCTACTTAAATTCCTGCTCCTTGTGTTCTTATTCTATCCATGTCTCATATATTTGCTTCTGCATAGTCTTGAATGTTTGCTAATTAATATATCTTTCTCTATCATGTGGTCAGTTAACTTATATACAAATGTGCTCATCAAATTTTCTGTCCTGGTCTCAAAATTGTTTCGGTCCCAATCTTAATTGTATGCTAGTGAATCGTTTCAGCATTTAAATTTGTTGATTTTATTTGCATGGAAGAAATCACAAAAAGATATATTTATATTTCAGTGTGTAAAATTCTATCCCATTTTTGCATGTTTGTTTGTGTATGTTAGTATGATCATCCAGTGATTAGTCTAGATTTAAATTACTTGCATTGTAATCCCCTGTTTTATTTCACCAAGCTTTAGCGAGCAAAATTGTCGGTTTGCCTAGTCCCTATGGTGAATGCGACACCCGCAATTTGGGAGAAACTAGCACTGCTATTTTACACTGATCAGGATGCATTTGAGTTATTGTTCGATGCTTTAGTCTATGAACAGCTATCGGATCCTTGTCAAATGATGGGCACTTCATTTTCAGGAACCACAAGAGGTACAGTTAGTAGTAGTGTTTTTGTTCGTAATTGGTGCGGTCAGCATGATAGTAAATTTGGATTTGGTGCATGCATAATCTGGTCGTAGCTTTGAAATAAAAATTGTAGCATATGTTTCATGCTTTCTACCGAGTACTTGTTCGAACTTTTTGCTTGGATGGTTAACGAGCAGCCGTCACTTTAGTTTTTCCATCGAGAAAATTGATCTTTCTTTGTGCAGTAAATTTGTGTGCCCTATAGGGCCTGTTAGAATTAGGATTAAATTATGGTTTCTACAAGGAAATTATGGAGAATATTCTTATGATGGTAACCCTTATATTGCTTGCCTAACATATCACATTTTTGCACCTTCAAGATTATCTTCTTTTCAGCAATTAAATGAAAAAATATGGGTACTATGCTGCTTGAACATGAAGCTGATCGGAAGCTGACTTTTTTGTACGTATAATGCTAGTTTGAACAGTGTGTTCATTTGAAGTAATAATGTATTACAGGGATATGATACAAAGACCAATATAGATGAATTAGATCATGAGTCAGAAGCCATGAGGAGGTATAGGGAGGAACACCCTAGTTTGCATACAGTATGATTTCGTCTTCTCCGGATTTGCATTGTTCTTTTGTTTGTAGATAAAATAAGAATTGATGCTACAAATATACAGAAGCTAACTTTTATTGATACATAAATTCTAGAATACACGTTACATTTTGTTACATAAAGTAAACGTGATTAGCTTGAGTGTAATATTCAGGTTTTTGTAGCATTGCCCTATTAGTTATTGGTTTTGGAGGTTATCACTAGACAATCTAGAGTATAAATTATTATATATTAGAATAACTATAGAGTACGATGATTATATTAGTTGATCATGCAACTCAGTTTTAACCCAAAATGCAGAAGAAGCACAAATAACAAAGGAACTCAATATTTCAGTCGGAAGATTGAGAGCATGTGGAGGAAGGTGTGGAGACTTAGATGCTTCCTATGGAGCCAAGATGGGGAGGTTGTTCTTCGTGCTTGGAACATGTCCAGTTTTCTATTTTTTTTTCCTTTTGTGGATGTCTAGCTCACAAACTTTGGTGTCATGGGTGTGTTTTAAAGTTTGATATTCATATTTCTACTTATAGCTTTTGAAGCCCGAATGTATATACATTGACCTTTTTAATGCATGACTATTTGGTTATCTTTTGTTGATGTGTCGGAATAATATTTGGTATGTGTATTATGCTTTTTCTGAATTTCGGTACCGTGTTTTCTGTGTGGGAGAAAACGAATATGAGTAAAAACATATATTGGGGTCTTTATCTTAGGAAGGACATAAGAGAATGCCATAACCGAGTGCCTCTACATTATTGAAAGGACAACATGAATGTCTATACACAGCGACTCTATATTTTTGGAGGCCGAAGAAAATGCCTCACTAAAATGTCTAAAAGAATTTAGAGGCAAGCTAAAAAGCCGCATGAAAGTGCCTATATTAATATACATACACATTTCAAGTGTATCTTTAAACTGCCCCTAAATGTGTAGATACAGAACTCCGTGTCTCTACAAAGTGACCTTATGTGATATCTAGACATACTGTAAAGTGACTCTACAGTCCAAGACACACTGCACATAGCGGCGCTTTTGTGACAGTGTGCAAAATGCCTCTAGAACCATGTAGAGACAATTTAAGTGTCTCTACGTGACCAAAATAGTGTCTCTACGGGGCAATTCTCTTGTAGTGATAGTATGATGCCAATCATGTTAACTCTTGAACTATGATGTCAGATGTCTTTATTTTGTGAATCAAAACAATTATTAGTTAAATAAAAATAAATAAGTAGTAATAATCTTGATTTAAATAATAATTAATTCTTTTGTCCTTCTCCATCATGTATAGGACTTTACTAAGTGGGTGGTAATTATAGGGTCACTCCAGGCAAAGTGTCGAAATTAGGTTTCTCGGGGAAATATGCCAAACTTGGGGACCAACTGATCAAACAATGCAAATTTTTATCCTATGAATCAAAAGAAGCCCCTAAATTAACTATGACATGTTCTCTCACGATGGCCAATATGCAACTATAAGGGATTTTTTTAACTAGAATGAATTGCTCTTTCCCATAGGATTCAAATAATGGATATGTTGCTATCCTATGCAATTTCCTATCCTATGAATTTATAATCAAGGAAAATTCTTTCACTATACAAGTTTCATATACCTTCCCCATTGAAAGACCATGACATGTCTCTTGTGACAAAGTTGGATGACGGCAACATCTCGTTGGCCGGTCATGTACTCGAGATCAAGGCCCATGAACTTGTCTTCATACTCTTCAAGCTATTGCTCGAAATCAAAAAGAAAATCTGAGACCTTGGCGCGGTCGTTCGTGTAGACGACACCGAGAACGTTCTTTCCATGTGCGGGCACCATCCCGTACCAAGTTCTTAGATTCATGGTGGAGGATGGGGAACTAGAGAGGAGAGAGCAAGGGGAAGAACAGAGGAGAGAGCACATGTACATATACTGTAGAAGTGTTTCTATGTTTTTGATCTTATCGATCAAGCAGAACTTCCAAAGCGCGTGGGAGGCGAACGGTTTGGGCCTTTAGTCCCGGTCCCCGTATTTGGGCTCGCGCCAGGCGAACGGTTGTCACCACCCCTCTAGTCCCGGGTACCCGAGACTAAAAATGAACACACCAGACAAACGGTTGCCGCCGCCCCCACTAGTCCCGGTACAAATAACCAACGGGGACTAAAGCCCAGGACCAAATGCCATTTTTCTACTAGTGATATAAAACTTCAAGTCAATGTTTATCTGGAAGGTTGAGCAGAGTGCAGCATTAAATTTTTCTTAGAAAGAAACCAAGGTTGAATCGACCAGTAGAACAAAGAAATCACTTCTGAAGGTTGTTGCCAGCTGATGTTGGTAGGGCGCACTACTAGGCTCAGCAGCAACGTGGAATCTGCACACAACACAAACCAAGATATTTTTCCCCAACGAAACAGTGAGGTTGTCAATCTCACTGGTTTTGCTAACACAAAGGATTAGATGTATAATGTGGAAAACAGTACTTGTTTGCAGTAAATGAAAAGAGAACACTAATGGCAGTGAATGAAAGCAAAATAGTGTTTGAAGTGGTTGTATTATCAGTGTAAAAGAATGGTGTCTCTCCGTAAAAGATAGATAACATGTTGGGTAAACAAATTACAGTTGGAAAATTGACAGATATAAAGACTGCACCGTAGTGCATATGCATGACATGACGATTACTATGTGATTCATGCAGGCATTACAACATAATTCATAGACCGTTATCCAACTGCATCTATGACTAATAATCCACCCTCAGAACGTAATCCAATCAGACTTCGAGTATTAAGTTGAAAGCAACATATTATTGCCTTAAGTAAAGTGCGTAATATAAACAATGAAAACATTTATGTTTTCTCCCTAATGGCAGCAACACATCCCCCATCCGTCATGTTTCTGTCACTCAAGCATAGATGAGAAGGAGGCATGAAGCCACTATCGAGCATAAATACTCCCTCTTGGAGTTACAAGCATCAACTTGGCCAAGAATCTACTAGTAACGGAGAGCGTGAACGGTCATAAATAACATAAACATGATAGATTGATAATAACTTGACATAACATTCAATATTCATTGGATCCCAGCAAACACAACATGCAACATTACAAACAGATGATCTTGATCATGTTAGGCAGCTCACAAGGTCTAAATATGGTGGCATAAAGAGGAGAAAACAACAATCTAGCTAGTGCTATGGACCCGTAGTCCAAGGATGAACTACTCACGCATCACTCCAGAGGAAGGTATGGTGATGTAGAGCCCTCTGGTGATGATTTCCCCTCCCGGCAGGGTGCCGGGGAGATCTTCAGACCACTCCCGAACTAGGATTGACGATGACGGCAGCTACGAAACTTTTCGTGGATGGAGGCTTGTTTTTAGGGTTAAACCTAGGAGGAGCTTATATAGGAGAATGGGCGATGTCGGTGGGCGCCTGAGGGGCCCACACCACGTGGTGGCGCGGCCAAGGGGGGTCGCGCCACCCTATGGTGTGGTGGCCCTAGGGCCCCCCTCCGGGTCTCCTGTGGACTCCGTGTACGTGACAGACTTCTAAGGTACTGGGATTTTGTTTCGTCCAGTTCCGAGAATATTTCCATAACAACTTTTCTGAAACCAAAAACAGCAGAAAACAGGAACTGACTCTGTGGCATATTGTTAATAGGTTAGTCCCAGGAAATCCATAAAAATGATGTAAAGTGTATAGAAAACTTGTAGCAATTGGCATGAAAACAACATGGACCATAAGAAATTATAGATACATTTGAGACGTATCAAGCACCACCAAGCTTAGTTCTACTTGTCCTCTAGTAGGTAAAACGATAAAAACAAAATAATTTCTGACGTGACATGCTACCAACATAATCATGATCATCATATTTGTAAAAGAATTTGTGAGCTGAGATCATAGTACTTTAAACATAGGCATGCTAGATATAATTCTAACCATGAAACTTAAAAACCATGTTGCAACATGAAAAGTAACACAAACAAAAGATCATGAATAATAATGCACTTGAAAGTTATACGTTTGTTTCGGTCATAAAGAAAACATAGCAAAGTGGCATTCCGCTTACCCTTAAAAGTGAGAGCAAAACAAAAATGCCAGGATACCTTCAAAGTTCAAGTGGGGACTAGAAACAAATAATTTGAGAACAAGTAATAACATGTCATGAATCAATCAATAATAGTCTTTGGGACTGATGCACATTATACTCAGAATGATATCTATGCTCTCTTAATTGTGGATAAATTTAGTTGATGAAGACTCAACATAAAAGTAAATGAAAGGCCCTTCGCAGAGGAAAGCAGGGATTAACTCATGTGCTAGAGCTTTTTATTTCATAAACAAAGGTATTGAAAACAATTTTTAGGGAGGTGTATGCTTATGTCAACGAATGGAAAACAGACAATACAGTGCGTCACAAGCCAACTAGACTTTACAAGACCGGCTCCCATTAAAGGACGTTCTTTTTTACTAGGGTTAGTAGATCATCCCTCTTCTCATTTATTTATACAATTATGCTTTCACTGATAAATCAGGGGAAAAAGAGTGAAGAGAATTTATAGTAACCAAGTTTGGGGCTGGGCACCCCGTTTCCAGCTCTTCTATCAATTTGGATAAGAGGATGTGCCACTAGTCCAGGTGTGTAAAGTCCAAACAACAAGTGAGATAAAGATCGTCTACCTGCATCCTCATGAGCTAAAACAGGGGCACAAATCAGGTATAATTTTGAAGGTTTAAAAGGTAGCACATGAGAAATTTACTTAGGAGTGGCGGTTAAATACCACATATAGGTAGGTATGGTCGACACATTTGGAAAACTTTGGTTTTTGCAAGTTGGATGCACGAGTAGAGCTCATACTCAGCATAGGTGGAGGCTAGCACAAGACTGGGAGCGACAAATTAAGAGAGCAATAATGGCTATAATCATGCATAGCGAAAAAATATTATTAATCAAAGCATCAATGGTATTACAAGTCAAAAACTAAATGAATAGAGGCTAGAGGTGACTGGCTGGTAGTCATAACATGGTGTAAGCATGTGCCAAGTCAACCAAATAAAGCATTCGAAGGAGAATACCACAATATTATGCTTCGATGTGATAAAAACAACTCATGATTCTTTCAGTGACACATTAAGCACTCTCCGATATTTGAGACAATCATGCTACATCAATAAGTACTAAACATAGGATTAAAATAGTATCCAACATGACATGATAAAGGCTAGCCACAGTCTAAACAAGCTTCTTTTTGCACCGTTATAAGCATGAAATATTTTAATTGCTTTCCAACACCATCACTTTATTTAAACAAAAACTCTCCATATGATATATCAATGAAACAAGCGAGTACTACTACTCTACAAGAACTAACAGCTCTGAATAAGAGATGCATGAAAAACATGAGCTAAAAAGGATTTGCAGCAACTAAAATAAAAACTAAGAATGCGAGTATGATAAATGAGGAATACGAGTATTCATATGAAAAACCGGAGTGTATCTCTCTCCCACACAAAAATGTTGGGTTCCAACTAAGTTTATTGCAGCAAGAAAAATAAAATAAAACAAACATACGCTCCAAGTAAAGTGCATATGATGTGACCGAATAAAAATATAGTTTCACTAGAAGTGACCTGATAAGTTGTTGATGAAGAAGGGGATGCCTTGGGCATCCCCAAGCTTATACGCTTAAGTCTTACTAGAATTTGCTAGGATGAACCACGGGGGCATCCCCAAGCTTTGGCTTTTCACTCTTCTTGATCACATATTCACAATATATCACCCTCTTCTCTTGACCCTTGAATACTTCATTCACACCAAACTCGAAATAATTCTCATTAGAGAGTTAGTGCATAATCAAAAACTCACATGTTCTAAATGGAAACAAGCATTATTAATAATTTTTAAACATGAGATTCATCCACTGATGTTTTATGGAGCAAAGAAATCCACTCAACATAGTAAAAGAGAGAATGCAAAGTAAAAAAAAAGGGAGAATATGTCAAAACCGGAACAGTCTATAAAGACATTTTTTTTAGGCACTTACGTTGATAAATAAATAAAAACTTAAAACTACAAAAGTTTCGGAAATAGCTGAGGATCATGCACAAAATTTTTCATCTCGTTTTGATTTTTCTATTAATTTATAGAAATTAAACAGTGGACAACAAAAATCTGTTCCTACGCAGAAATCCAAATCTAGCACCAACTTTTCACTAGAGACTTTACTTGGCACAAGAAATACGAGAAAATAAAGATACAAAGGAGTTGCTATAGAAGTAAACAACACCTTGACTCAAAGAAAACAAAATAAAACATTGCAAAAAATAAAAATATGGGTTATCTCCCAAGACGTACTTTTCTTTAACGCCTTTCAGCTAGGCCCAGAAAACAGGAATCAAGTATTTTCAAGTGAAGAAGCATCCAAATCAATAATTTCCTCTAAAACATATCTTGTAGCAATTGGTACTTTAGGTACCCGTGAAGATGATTCAACATGTAAATCACTCTTAGTTTCACTAATAGTTTTATCAATTTTAAGCACATTATGGGGTTTTGGTAAAGAAACTTATGCGCGTGTAACACACGTTCGTTGGGAGACCCCAAGAGGAAGGTATGAAGAGCACAGTAGCAAGTTTCCCTCAGAAAGAAACGAAGCTTGAATCGACCAGTAGGAGGAAGGAGTAACTTCAGAAGGTTGATGCAGCTGAGATGGCAGGGCGCACTACCGGTTCAGAAGCAACGTGGAACCTACAAAACACAATCAAATCACTTTGCCCCAACGAAGCAGCGAGGTTGTCAATCTCACCGGTTTTGCTGAACACAAAGAGGTCAAACGTATGGTGTGAAAACAGTAGCAGCTGTGTGAAAACAGTGGAAACAGTGTGTGTATTATCAGTATGAGAAAATGGACCGGGTCCAAAGTTCACTAGTTGTGTTTTTCCATAGAAGATAAATAACATGTGTGGTGAACAAATTATAGCTGGGCAATTGACAGAAATGATGGTTGCACCGTAGTGCATATGCAAGACATAAAGATTACTATGTGATTCATGCGGGCATTACAAAAGATACATAGACCGTCATCCAACTGCATCTATGACTAATAATCCACCTTCCGAATATCATCCGAACAATTGTTGGGTATTAAGTTGCAAGCAACAGATAATCGCAGTAAGCAAAGTGTATAATGTCAACAATGTAAATGAAGCAAACACCGTTTTTTTCTCCCTAATGGAAAAACACATCCACAATCCGTCACGTTTCTGTCACTCGAGCACATATGCAAAGGAAGCATGAACCCACTATCGAGCATAAATACTCCCTCTTGGAGTTACTAGCATGTACTTGGCCAGAGCATCTACTAATAAGGAGAGCATGCAAGATCATAAATAACATATGCATGAAGATAACATGATAGATTGATAATCAGAAGACATAGCATTCAACATTCATCGGATCCCAGCAAACACAACATGTAGAATTACATAAAGATGATCTCGATCATGTAGGGAAGCTTACGAGATCTAAACATGAGGCATAAAGTGGAGAAGATAACCATCTAGCTACTGCTATGGACATGTAGTCCAGGGATGAACTACTCACGCATCACTTCGGAGGAGGGCATGGTGGTGTAGACCCCTCCGGTGATGAATTTCTCTCCCGACACGGTGCCGGGGAGAGCTCAAGAACCCTCCCGATCTCGGGATGACGATGGCGGCGGCCTCGGGTGTTTCTCGGGAAAAAATGGTATATCTTTAGGGTTCACATATCGGGGGGATTATATAGGTGAAAGAGCGATGGCGGTGCCCGAGCGGCCCACACCACCCCTAGGCGCGGCCAGGGGCCGCTCCGCCCTATGGTGTGGCCCCTCTCCAGGCCTCTTCGGGACTCCGTGTAACCTTCAGGAATTCTAAGACTTCCGGGCTTTGAATTTTCCAATTCCGCGAATATTTCCAAAAAAATCTTTTCTGAAACTAAAAACAACATATAACAGGGAACTAGCTCTGTGGCATCTTGTCAATAGGTTAGTCCCAGAAATCAATAAAAATGGCATAAAGTGTATAGCAAACATGTAGCAAATAGCATGAAAACAACATGGAACATCTGAAATTAAGGATACGTTTATGACGTATCAACATCCCCAAGCTTAGTTCCTACTCGTCCTCGAGTAGGTAAACGATAAAAACACATAATTTCTGAGGTGACATGCTACCAGCATAAACTTGATCATCAATATTGTAAAAGCATATGTAAACTCAGATCATAGTACTTTAAACACAAGCATGATAGATATAAGTCTAGCAATAAAACATAGCAATCACTTTGCATCATGAGAAGTAACACAAACAAAAGATCATGAATAATAATGCACTCGAAAGCTATACGTTTGTTTCAAGCATAGAGATAACATAGCAAAGTGATATTTCGCTTGTCCTTAAGAGTGGGACAAAACATAAATGCCAGGACACGTTCAAAGTTCATGAGGAAGACTAGAACAAATAATTTGAGAACAAACAATAGCACATCACGAATAAATTAATAATGACTCGGAATGGCGACCATTCTCTATCAACTGTGCATAAAGTTAGAAGATGGAGACTCAACATAAAAGTAAAACAAGGGCCCTTCGTAGAGGGAAGCAGGGATCACTCATCTTCTAGAGCTTTTTATTTTATTAAACAGAGGTATAAATGTTTGACACTCATCCCAACCATCTTACACAAACCATGGCTAACCGAATCCTCGGGTGCCCGCCAACAATCACATACCATTGAGGAGTGTCTATTTTTTTAGAGAGGTGTATGCTTGTGTCAACGAATGGTAAACAAAAAATACAGTACGTCACAAGCCAACTAGACTTCACAAGAGCGGCTCCCATTGGAGGACGCAACTGGTGTAGAAGGTCATCCCTCTTTCTATTTTGTATACACAATTATGCTTTGACTGATAAATCAGGGGCTAAAATAGTGAAGAGAATTTGTTTGTATTAATTTGGGGCTGGGCACCCCGCTGCCAGCTCTTCTATCAATTGGATAAGCGTATGAAGCCACTAGTCCAGGGTCTGAAAGTCCAATCAACAAGTGAGATAAAGATTCTCTATTTACGTCCTCATGAGCTAAAGAAGGAACACAAAACATGAGTAATTTTGAAAGTTTTAAAGGTAACACATGAGCAATTTACTTTGGAGTGGCAGTTAAATACCACATGTAGGTAGGTATGGTGGACACATTTGGCAAACTTTGGTTTTGGGGAGTTGGATGCACGAGTAGAGCTCATACTCAGTACAGGTGGAGGTTAGCAAAAGACTGAGAGCGACAAATCAAGAGAGCAATAATGGCCATAATCATGCACAGCGACAAAAACATCATTAATCTAAGCATAAGTGGTACCAAAAGTTCAAAAACTAAATGATCATAGAGGCTATAAGTAACTGGTTTGTAGTCATAAACATGGTGTAAGTATGCTCCAAGTCAACCAAATAAAACATTTAAAGGAGACACCATAAATTTATGCTTCAATATGATAAGAACAACTCTTGATTCTTTAAATGACACATTAAACACTCTTAGCTATTTGAGACAAATCATGCTACTAAATAACCACTAGTATTTAGAATTAAAATAATCTCTAGCATGATATGAAATAGTCTAGCCACATGCTATACAAGCTTCTATTTCCATCGTTATAAATTCTACTACATACAGCAGTTTCTTTTCCCAACAAGCAACATACAAAATACGTTTTAACAAAAAATCTCTAAATGATATAGCAAGAAAACATGAGAGTACTCACATAACACAACTAAAACTAACATCTCTGAATAACAGATGCAATTTTACAGCAGATAGAAGAAAACTAAGATTACGACCATAACGAATATTCAAACGAAAGAGCGGAGCGTGTATCTCTCCCAAACAAGGATGCTAGGTTCTAATGATTTTTATTGCAGAAAGGAAAACAAAGGAAAAGAAAATAAAAACAAACAAACGCTCCAAGTAAATTTCATATGATGTGACCGAATAAAAATATAGTTTCACTAGAAGTGTCCTGATAAATTGTTGATGAAGAAGGGGATGCCTTGGGCATCCCCAAGCTTAGATGCTTGAGTCTTTTTAAAAAAATTTGTGATAAACCACGGGGGCATCCCCAATCTTTGACCTTGCACTCTCCTTGATCACATTATATCACCCTCTTCTCTTGACCCCTAAAAACTTCCTTCACACCACACTTAAAGAGCAATTCCCATTAGAGGGTTAGTGCAACAATAAAAAAAATCTATGGGTTCTGTATGGGAAAAAGTTCTATTGATAATTTTAAACATTAGCTACATCCAATGATGTTTCGTGAAGCAAAGAAATCCACTTGACATCATAAAAGAGCAAATGCAAGAAAAATGGCAAAATCTGCCAAAACCAGAACAGTCTGTAAAGATGAATTTTTTTGGGGCACTTATGTTAATCAAATCTAAAAACTTAAAGAACAAAAAAGTTGCGGGATTATCTTATAAATAAGCACAAAAAATTTCAGTTTATTCTGATGTTTCTGGATTTTTCACGATTCTTTACAGTGGACAGCAGAAATCTATCTCCTGAGCAGAAATCCAAAACAAACTCCAACTCTCGTCAGAAAAATTACTTGGCACAACTAAAACATGAAAATAATATACAAAGGAGTTTCTTCATAAGTATACAACCCCTTGAATCAAATAAAACAGAGAAAAAAAGGCAAATATAAAACCATGGGTTATCATCCAAGAAGTGCTTTTCTTTAACGCCTTTTAGCTAGGCCCAGAAAAGTGGATTCCCGTAGATGCTCACATAAGAAATATGAATTCAAAAGAGAGCATCAAGAAGAAAGTATAAAATAAATTTAAGTCTAACCCACTTCCTATGCATAGGAATCTTTTAAAGAAATAAATTAAAGAAGCTCAAACTAGAAATCATGTAAAGGAAGAACAAGAGCAACTTCAAAACTTTCAACAAAAAGAGAGGTGTTTTAGTAACACGAAAATTCCTACAACCATATTTTCCTCTCTCATAATAATTTTCAGTAGCGTCATGAAAAAACTCAACAACATAATTATCACATAAAGCATGTTTGTCATGGTCTAAAAGCACACAATTCATATCAAGCTCCAAAACAGTGGGATCAAAATTTAAAACCAGCTCCTCTTTTTTTCCACTTTTAGAAATAGAAAAACAAGATAATTGGTCACTTTTAAAAGGTATAGGACACATTATAGCAATCCTATTTTCAGTAGCATTATAATCAAGTAACATATGACCATCATCAAGAGCATTATCATATAAATTTTCTAAACAAACTTCCTCATTATCACGCATATCAATAGTTGAAATAAATAGAGGATTACCATAGGATTTATCAAAGTAGAATGGATTATCACAAATAACGGTAGCAATATCATTCTCACAAGTTTCATTCATAGTAGTATAAAGTTCACAAGTCTAGCAAGTATCATCAAAAAGAGATATTTCAAAAGAATCAACAGGATCATCACATTCATCACATAATGTATAAGTTAAAGAGTTACTCTCATTGGGAGATAGACATGGGTAGCTCCATTCTTCCTCCGCTTGATCATCACTCTACTCCTCTTTTTCATCCAATGAGCTTCCAGATTCAGAAGTTCCTTCTCCATAGGTTCCTGCAACGCATTAGTTACTTCCTTAGGTGGAGAGCATCTTTTAAGATATTGAATTATGTAGTAATTACAGTCCTTGTAATTATCAAAGAAATATTCAAGTATATCATAAATCTCATATTTATAAGGTTCGTCATCAATATTTTCAAGCAAATAAGCAATTTTGAATGCACCCTTCCAAGCAATAAATTCCTCAATTTGTTTCACAGCATCCAAGTCATAATTTACCTTAACATAAGAAGATATGCTAACATTATCATTATACTCATATTGAAAAGGGAGGTGTTTATGCCTTCTACAGCAACAAGATTTATCAAAGAAATAAGTAACATAATAAGTAGACACTACCAAATTCCGCGCGGTCTGAGACGTTTCAATAACGTTGCGAATGGGCTCCAAAACGTCGCTAAGGGAAATCCGGTACGTTTTGCGCGACGAAACGAAAACGTATTAGATCGACTATCGGGGACGAGTCTGTGACGTTTATATGAACCTAAAACCGTCACGGCTATCCGTAACGTTCATCAATTCGTCGCCACCAGTTGGGCCGTCCGGACTAGGCCCAATAAGCATTAACGTTTTTATTTCGTCGCTATGAGGCGACACGTGGCAAACGAGGTTCTAACGGCCGTTATCGTAATCAGCTGACGTGGCAAACGTGGGGATGTTTTTTTACGTCACGAGTCTTGACCAATGAGGGAAAACCATGTGGACCAATCGAAATACGCCACATGGAAACAAAATGGTGCCACGTTGCGTTCTTCTGGGACGAAATATGTTCGTCCCGGGCTACCCAGCGACGTTTTGTTCCGTCGCGAGTCTCGACCAATCAGGCGAAACCATGTGGACAAATCAAAATACGCCACATGGAAACAAAATAGTGCCACATCGCCTTCTTCTGGGACGAAATCTGCTCGTCGCGGGCTACCAGCGACGTTTTTTTCTGTCGCTAAACTCGTGGCACGTGCACCAACCAAATGGTGCCACACAACGTCTTTTCCATGACTTTTTTCTGTCTCGAATTTGGGTGATGTTATCACCATGCCGGGGACGTTATTTTTACGTCGTCTAATCGCCCACTCATAGTAGGACACGTGGGCTGGGCATACATCGCCATGTGTCAGTATTTGCCTTGACGGACTTTTACGTTACGTTACTACGATGTCGGTTTTGGTGCTATTTGGGTGGTTACATCATCGTTATAATTTCCAATTGCACATAGGCAGAAAAGCAAACCACATAACAGACATCAAATACTTAGTTTTTATCACAGAATATCAAACCTACAGAACCACAGTTTCAAGGACCACGCATCTGCTCAGCCAGCATCTCAAGTAGGGCAACTCCTTCTAGTTGAGATTTCTTTGGCGCAACTTGTTGCTTCCGAATGTCTTCCATATCAACTACAAACTTCAGCCTCGGATTCTCGGATTCTGCTTTCGCCATCCTCATATCAGCAATTTTCTACGCACATTCACATCAAGCTGCGGTTCAGGCTCAGACTTTGAAAGACTTGATTCCACACGGGTCTTCTTTGAGAAAGTATGCTTTCCACTCTTCAGCATGACAATTTCACTATCATCCTCGGCCTCAACCTCTGAAGCAGATCGAGACATCACCTTTTCTTGCTTGCCTATCAAGCATGCAAAGAAAATAGATGAAAATAACATATGACAAGAATGTACAGAACATAGATGAAACTAGCAGATGACAAGCATGTACAAAAAAATTATGAAAACTAGCAGATTATAGTCAAACAACGGTGTGTGTAATGAACTAGCAGATGAGAAGCATAGACGAAATAGCAGGTGTCAAGCATGTGAGGAAGATAGATGAAAATAGCAGATCACAAGCATGTACAAAAAATAGGTGAAAACTAGCAGATTATAATCAACCAATTGTGTGTGTAATGAACTAGCAGATGAGAAGCATAGATGGAATAGCAGGTGTCAAGCAAGTGAGGAAGATAGATGGAAACCATGTTGAAATGACAACGACAGCCTTAATTACTATAAGAGGATTTCACGGCCTTAATTAGCTTGCCAAAACGTCTTATAATATGGAATAGAGGAAGTAGCACAAAGTATATGGTGCCACATTGATCAAACAGTTCAACACAAGATAAGAAAACTGCACCCTAGTTGTTGCGATATCATGAAAGAATGTTGAGCTACCGGGTTAGGGAATAACCTGCACCTCATTATCCATGCTCGATTGTGATTGATATGACACGGCTCCTTCAGTGGCATTTGATTCCTCATCAACATCATACACATGCATGTACTGAGATCCAGAGTCTTGCTTCTTGGTCTTTTTTTGGGGCGGAGGGGGGGGGGTACAGTAGGACATGAAAGACAACTTGCTGGCTTTACGCCCAGTTCATGCATCTTTGCATTGTTTGCCATGATAGTTCTGGCACGCTCTTCTTCAATGGGGTGTAGTGGCGATCCTAACATGGATAAAGAACTAAAAGTAAAGTACAAATATAAAACTTCATAAGAACCTAATACAACATCAAAAATTAAGGCACTCATCTTGTAAGAACAGCCCAGTGCAAGTAATATAAATTCTGATCCTAACTAAGACCGATAGGATCACAAGCAAAGTGATCTTAAACCTAATACGTAGTATACAAGCTAGATTGATGTAAATGAGAAAAGTTTTACCAAGCAAGAAGGCCCCCCTTCCTATTTCCATTACAAGAAACCATTTAGAGAAATTTATTGCATCAAACATTAATGAAGCATCGAACATACGATTAAACAGACAACCAATTTAGAAAGATTAACTGCATCGAACATAAGCAGTATAATAAGGAAGCATCAAACATACAATTAAATAGACAAGAAATTTAGAGAGAATAGTTGCCTCGGCTTTAGGGTCTTCTGTCTTGCTGCGTTTATCGCCTTCCCTTCACTCGTTTCAGCATCCTTGCAGACATTGACGGCGATGTTGCGGCGAGGTTGGAGACGAGGTGGCAGATCTGGATGTACGGCGAGGTCGGTGGCAAGGTGGCTGACCGGCGAACATGGCGTCGAGGTGGCTGCGAGCACGGCGCGAGGTGGAAGATAACGTACGGCGAGGTTGGAGACGATGTGGCAGACATGCGAGCACAATGGCGAGGTGGCGGATCTGGACGGCGAAAAGGTCGGTGACGTGGCATATCTGGAGGGTGATCTCGACAGCAATGAGGGAGTTCTGGCAAGCGAGCTATACGGCGAGGTGTGAGACGGGGGGAATAGAGGATCTGTTTTGGGAGGACAAGGGGGAGTGGATATTTCGAAGTAGTGGCTTTCTCTTTCGGCGAGAGGGCCGGTCGAGGGGATAAGGCAGGGTTTCAGAACGATTACAGAAATGCCCTCCAGGTTAAAGGCTGCCAGTTGCGTGCGGGAGGGCTGAGAAGTAAAATGTCCTTGCACGAAAAAATTTGGGCGGGCTGTCCTGGCGCGATTTTTTTGGAGCGACGCGAAATTTTGGCGGAATTGCGGGAAACTTTGCTAGCCGTCTGATGCTGATGGGTGGCTTACAAAAATTAAGCATCTATGCAATTATTTAGTACTAAAGATTGTGAAGAAATCGCGAAAGTATTTTACCGAAAATCCTGGAAAGGGTCAATTATGTGGAATACTACTACATGTTGATTGGTGGCTTGAACTTTGCTAGCCGTTCGATTCTAGTCAACTTTTTTGTCTACACCTATCACCGGTGTCGGAAGGGGGTAGACCACTGTTCTTTTTTGCTTGGTTCTATTAAGTTAGGCCATAGTTACATGGATAACCCAAATCTAGATCTACTAGTAACAAGATTCCCTCCAGTTCGCCTGAAGAAACCATAGCCCTGATGGGGGAAAAGACGGAACTGCCGTTCTGGCCTCTCTATGTGAACCGCAAGGGGGTAGAAAATTGGAACCAATTTCTTGGTTTTGTTAGGTTAGGCATAAGGAACACCCAAGACAATGGTACCACCCACCTCTTGGCATGATTTCCCCAGTTCCGTCAGATCCGGGACTTTCGGGCTCTAAGTAGTCCTCGAACATGCGGAGAGAATCCGACGCTAGTGAAGCGCACCCTGACACATAGAGAGAGGGAATCTTGGTCATCCAAGACCCACGACACACTATAACACACATGTTATGGAATACCATGGGAATTGGTGGCATTCAGACGATCTGGAGGCCCCTCTCCGGAGAAACCATAGCCTCACTGGGGAAAAAGACGGAACTGCCGTTCTGGCCCCTCTACGTTAGGCGGAAGGGGGTAACAAAGTGGAACCAACTGCTTGGTTGTATTAGGTTAGGCCCAAGTAGCACTCAAGAAAATGGTAGGTCCCACCTCTTGGCAAGATTCCCCCAGTTCCGTCAGATCCGGGAGTTTCAGGCTCTAAGTAGTCCTGGAACCTGCTAGAGAGAATCTAACGCCGGTGAAGCCCTAACACAGAGAGAGCGAGTAAATCTTGGGAATACAGGACCCATGCCACACTCTAACACACATGGTATCACATACCATGGGATTTGGTGGCATTCAGATGATCCGGATTCCCCTCTCTAGAGAAACCATAGCCCCGCTGGGAAAAAGACGGAACTGCCGTTTTGGCCCCTCTACGTGAGCCGGAAGGGGGTAGCAAAGCAGAACCTATGGCTTGGTTGTGTTATGTTAGGCCCAATTAACACCCAAGACAATTTTAGGTCCTACCTCTTGTTGGCACGCGTAGAGATAAACGAAAACTTTTTCCTACGCGATACTACCAAGATCTACCCGAGATAGAAGGCCACGAGTATTACCACTAGACGCGCAGGTGCGGATTATCGATGTAGCGCGTCGGGTCGGGGCAGTGCAGTCCCACGATCCGGTCCGGCCGATCCAATCCCTCGAACGTCGAAGTGCTGAACGTACAGCACCTCTGCCGGTATCCACACGTACGAGGAGGAGCTCCAACGGCGGACTGCTAGGTCCGGTGCGGCGGCTGGACTGAGTGGGGCTAGGGTTCCCAACGCATGGGAGAGTGGACTAACGTGCCCGCTGGGGAACCTGCGCCCCTCTTTATATAGCGTACGGTAATGGGCTGCACAACACTTGTGGCCCATTCCCTCTGTGAGTCCGACTCACTAACTCAGTCCATTTCCGGTTCGGGTCCAACCCAACCAATACTTGCTCCCGCTCTTAAGTGTGCGACCCTGCAGGCTCATGGCGACATGGACACGATTGGAGTCCAACTCCCAATCGATCAATCGGTAGCGGCTCCTAGCAGAACGTGCCGACTCCCAAGTCCCATTGAGTCATGACGACATACCTTTCAATGTGATATTCATCTTAGTCCTTTTTGCCTCACGATATACCTTGTCGAGCTATAGGCGATTTATCGTCATCCCTTAAATAGCTCAACTCTCTTCTCGATTCGTGATATGTGATTCACCTGACTAACACTTAGTCAACAGACACAGTTAACACTTAACTGAGTTGCGCATGGCCATGCTTCCTGAATCATATCACTCGAGAGGGCCCAGAGAATATCTCTCCATTCGGAGGGGCAAAATCCCATCTTGATTATCCACATCACGCAGCTTGCTTCTCATTCGACCCGAACTCTGCCTTTATAGTTGCCTTGTCACAGAACAACGTTTGACAGAACCTAAGTCGGTGATCCACAACTCGGATTGTGCGACAACCTCAGGTCTAAGGATTACATTGATTGAGACATGCAAATGACGACTTGATCGTTGCATCTCAATGTGGGTCAGTCCGACTTGCTAAACTCTTTAGCCAAGTCCGTGAACGTTGGAATGGCATCACCATGCCCATGACAAGTGGAACCGTGTCATCAGCCAACACTCACATTAGTCTAGGGTGTGTGTCCAGCACAACCTAAATGACCAAGGACAATCTAGTATGAACAACATGAATATATAGTTCCACAATCGAATCACATATTCAATGACATATATCAGATGTTCAAAACAAGGACAACTTAATAACTTTATGAATACAGTGGGAATTACATCATACATGATTGCCTCTAGGGCATATTCCCAACAGTCTCCCACTTGCACTAGAGTCAATCATCCTGGCATCATATGCCTAGGCATCTAATGCCCATACCTCTCGTGTGCGCCTCATGCTTAGGCTGTGGTAGCGCCTTTGTCAACGGATCTGCAATGTTTGCATCCGTGTGTACTTTGCATAACTTGATATCACCTTGTTCGACAAACTGGCGAATGAGGTGGTACCGCATGAGTATATGTTTGTTCTTCTGGTGTTGTCTAGGTTCCTTGGCTTGTGCGATAGCACCATTGTTGTCACAATATACGTCCAATGGATTGGGCGCGCCCTGAACCACACCAAGATCAATCAGGAGGTTCCTGATCCAAACAGCTTCCTTTGCCGCCTCTGAGGCAGCAATATACTCAGCCTCTGTTGTAGATGCAGACACCGTATCTTGCTTGGAACTCTTCCAGCTCACAGCTCCTCCGTTCATTACGAACACGTATCCCGATTGCGAACGAGAATCATCCGAGTCGGTGAGATAACTCGCATCCGTGTAACCCTTTACACTGAATTCCTCATCACCTCCATAAACTAGGAACATTTCCTTAGTATTTCTCAAATACTTAAGGATGTTCTTAACCGCTGCCCAGTGGGCTTCGCCAGGGTCAGCCTGGTATCTGCTCGTAACACTTAGAGCATAGGAAACATCTGGCCTAGTACAAATCATGGCATACATGATGGATCCGATTGCCGAAGCATACGGGATCACACTCATCCGACTTCGCTCATCAGTCGTCGAAGGACACTGAGTCTTGCTAAGTTTTATGCCATGGGACATCGGCAAGAATCCCTTCTTGGACTCTTGCATTTTGAATTTCTTCAAAACTTTGTCCAGATATGTACTCTGACTCAATCCAATGAGCCGCCTTGATCTATCTCTATAGATCCTGATTCCTAATATGTAAGTTGCCTCACCCAAATCTTTCATTGAGAAACTCCTTTCCAATGACTCTTTGGTTTCTTTCAACATCATGACATCATTTCCAATCAGTAATATGTCATCCACATATAAGATTAGAAAATTTACTTTGCTCCCACTAAACTTCTTGTATAAACAAGAATTGTGATCGCTCTTGATGAAGCCAAACGATTTGACTACCTCATCAAAGCGAATGTTCCAACTCCGAGATGCTTGCTTCAACCCATAAATGGATTTCTGAAGTTTGCATACCTTGTCAGCATTAGCAGGATCGACAAAACCTTCGGGCTGTATCATATACACGTCCTCAGTCAAATTTCCATTAAGGAAAGCCGTCTTGACATCCATCTGCCATATCTCATAGTCGAAATAGGCTGCTATGGCTAACATGATCCGAATTGATTTAAACATCGCTACAGGCGAGAATGTCTCGTCGTAGTCAACTCCTTGAACCTGTCGGAACCCCTTCGCGACAAGTCGTGCTTTATAGACGGAAATATTTCCATCCATATCAATTTTCTTCTTAAAGACCCATTTGCACTCGACGGGTCTTGCACCGTCAGGCAGATCAACCAAATTCCAAACTTGGTTTTCATCCATGGACTTTAACTCGGATCTCATGGCTCCAAGCCATGACTCGGAATCAGATCCCACCATCGCTTCCGAATAAGTTGCCGGCTCATTACTGTCTAACAGTAAAACATCTCGAGCACTCTGTAATCTGGCAGATCTCCGTGGTTCAGGTGCTGTTACCGGTGTAGGTACCACGACCGGCTCAGCCTCCAAGGCGTTCGCCGACTCTCCCCTAGCCGGTTCCTCTCGAATTTCTTCGAGTTGCACTGTGCTCCCACTGACTTCCCGACCGAGAAACTCTTTCTCAAGGAAGACACCATTCCGAGCGATAAACACTTTGCCCTCTTCCCGGTTGTAGAAGTAGTACCCCAAGGTTTCCCTCGGATACCCCACGAAAATACACTTATCCGACTTGGGCGTGAGCTTGTCCGACTGAAGTCGCTTGACAAATGCTTCACAACCCCAAATCTTTAGAAAAGACAAACTTGGCTTTTTACCAGTCCACATCTCATGTGGTGTCTTCTCTACTGACTTTGATGGTACTCTGTTTAGTGTGAAAGCTGCAGTTTCTAGACAATAACCCCAAAATGATAAAGGTAGATCTGTCCGACTCATCATTGATCGTACCATGTCCAACAAGGTCCGATTTCTCCGTTCCGATACACCGTTTCTCTGCGGTGTACCCGGAGGAGTGAGTTGAGGAACTATTCCACAACTCTTTAGATGGTCATCAAACTCATGGCTCATGTACTCGCCTCCACGGTCCGACCGTAGAAACTTTATTTTCTTGCCGAGCTGATTTTGTACCTCATTCTGGAATTCCTTGAACTTTTCAAAGGCTTCCGACTTGTGTTTCATTAAATAGATATATCCATACCTACTCAAATCATCAGTGAAGGTAATGAAGTACTCATAACCACCTCTGGCTGTCGTGCTCATTGGTCCACATACATCACTATGTATTAGTTCCAACAAGTCGGACGCCCTTTCACAACTCCTTGCAAAGGGTGTCTTGGTCATCTTGCCTAGTAGGCATGATTCGCATGTCTCGAATGACTCTAAGTCAAACGAAGTTAGAAGTCCATCATCATGGAGCTTCTTCATGCGCTTCCAACTTATATGACCAAGCCGACAGTGCCAAAAGTAAGTCATATTCAGATCATTTGGTTTCAACCTTTTAACATTTATGTTATAGACCGATTCACTATCAAGATTTAAAATAAATAACCCGTTCTGAACGGGTGCAAAGCCATGAAACATATCTTTCAAATATAAAGAACAACCATTATTCTTAATATTCGACTCATAACCTTGTCTCATCAAACATGAGGCGGAAATAATGTTTCGACTAAGCGCTGGAACATAATAACAATTATTTAGTTCCAAAATAAATCCTGAAGGTAAATGAAGTTGCATCGTGCCGACTTCCAACGCAGCGACTCTCGCCTTGTTGCCGACCCGAATGTCAACCTCTCCTCTTGCCACGCTCCTAGTTCTTACCAGCCCCTGCAACGAGTTGCAAATGTGAATGACTGATCCGGTATCATATACCCAAGAACTATTAGGTGCATCAGCAAGATAAATGTCTATAACATTGCACACAAGTGTACCTGAGTCGGAAGTCATACCTCCACTCTTGGCCTTGTCAGCCAAATACTTGGTGCAGTTCCTCTTCCAGTGGCCATACTGCTTGCAATAGAAGCAATTGGCTCCGGCTGTAGGAGAAGGCTTAGTCTTTGAGGAAGCACTCTGGACAGGGCCATGGGCGCTACCTCCTGACTTATCCTTCTTCTTCTTAGTCCAAGAACTCTTCTTGAACTTAGCCTTATTCTGCACCATCAACACTTGACTGGCGCCTTTCTTGATATCAGCCTCTGCCGTTTTGAGCATCCCATGTAATTCAGTGATACTCTTATCCATACCATGCATATGATAGTTCGAGATGAACGGACCATACGCACTAGGAAGAGAGTTCAGAATTATATCAGTGGCGATCTCTTCTTTAATTGAGAAGCCCAAGCGATCCAAAGACTGTATGTAACCAATCATCTTGATTACATGCGGACTCAGTGGATCGCCGTCTTTCAGCTTACAGCCAAGCAAAGCTTGAGAGACTTGATATCTCTCAGTCCTTGCTTGAGCCTGGAACATACTTTTGAGGCTTTCGATCATATCGTAGGCCTCAACATTTTCGAACTGCTTCTGCAAGTCCGGTTCCATGTGTGCAAGCATAAGACAGCTAATCTCCGTAGACTCATCTCTAGTCTTACGGTAGGCATTTGTGACGGCGACAGTCGCATCATCATCAGGCTCTTCTGGAAGTGGAGTTTCTAGAACATGTTCTTTCTTGTCATGCTTGAGGACTATCCTCAGATTACGATACCAGTTGGTGAAATTAATTCCATTAAGCTTATCTTTCTCTAGGATTGACCTCAACGCAAAAGTGGACAACTGAGGAAGGTTGCTAGGTGCCATTGATCTACAACAGAAAATACGCAAAAACACTTAAGACATGTATTCATAAAAGAGCAGGCATATTAAACGTTTTAATACTTATGCTCCCACTAGAACCAACATCCCTCCGATGGTTGCTAAGTGATTCAGGACCCTAAATAAGCAAGCCGACTAGTGAGCTTTAGCATCACCGCTAGCCGTCAAGTGATCTAGGTAGGCAACACCTTGCCAATCGTATCTCTATACGACTCCTGTTAGTTGGGTGACATCACATGCCCCGGCTCCCAACCTACCTCGCCCCGAGCCCCACAACCGTTGTGATGGACTCGTCTAGATTACCAAGTGCTTCTGCGTGTAAGAGTCCGACTCAAACCCACCTAACCGGAAAGAATTGGTAGCACCTCAATTTTATGAGCCCACTACCAAGAATGTCCGACTTGTGATGGTGCAACACTGGCGGGGCGACCGACTAGACCTTCTTTGAGGGATTAAAGAATCTACCAACTATCTACATAGAGGTAAATAGAGACATAACAATAACACAAATAAAGCAATTATAATGTGAAATGGTATGGCTCTCTTCATGGTGATCTCCATCTCCACGAAGCTTGCAAGTCGACTCGTGCCAACTCTTGTCACGTGCCATCTTACTCCATGTAGCCGACTTGTACATCGACTTGCATGCCTTCCGGGTTCTCCAACAAGCTACACTAGCTAGTAAATGAAATTTACATAGAGAATCCGACACGCAGGCCGGTATACAATAAAATGACAGCACCTAGGCTCCAGCCGGCTGACATAAACATGATACGCAGATCATGTATGAATTACACACATCACATGCACATAAGCCATACCATTCACAACTTCCTGCAAAAACAAGTTATGCATAGATACGATATCTACCGGCGTTGTGAAACTCGCAACGACATCTAAGGCGCTACGACAGGACGACGGCGGTCCCGCTATCCGGATAGCGGGCGGGGATCGAAGGGGCAGCGCCCCTCGCAGGTGCGGGCAGCGCCCGTTGATTTCGGAAAACGCAGATCTCATCTGCATTCCGATCATGGATTTCTTCATCGGATAAAACGATTTTACCCGAATCTGATCCGTATTCCGATTCGACCAAACTCTTTGATCTTCGATCACCGCAACTGGATTTATGTGTCACGGTATACCCCGATGGCGGAAACCGACCGGTAGGGGTAAGTTGTTCCACGACCTTAGCAGTATGATCACGGAAACCAGATCATCCATTAACCCCGAGTACGATTGATCCAATCAACCTTGTACAAAACCGATCTATCTCATAGACCGACCACCAAAACAGCAATTAGATCACATCTAACGCTAACTACATATCACATATGTACGGATCTCGGGCCTAATACCAGAAGCTACCGCTCTGATACCACTGTTGGCACGCGTAGAGATAAACGAAAACTTTTTCCTACGCGATACTACCAAGATCTAGCCGAGGTAGAAGGCCACGAGTATTACCACTAGACGCGCAGGTGCGGATTATCGATGTAGCGCGTCGGGTCGGGGCAGTGCAGTCCCACGATCCGGTCCGGCCGATCCAATCCCTCGAACGTCGAAGTGCTGAACGTACAGCACCTCTGCCGGTATCCACACGTACGAGGAGGAGCTCCGACGGCGGACTGCTAGGTCCGGTGCGGCGGCTGGACTGAGTGGGGCTAGGGTTCCCAACGCATGGGAGAGTGGACTAACGTGCCCGCTGGGCAACCTGCGCCCCTCTTTATATAGCGTACGGTAATGGGCTGCACAACACTTGTGGCCCATTCCCTCTGTGAGTCCGACTCACCAACTCAGTCCATTTCCGGTTCGGGTCCAACCCAACCAATACTTGCTCCCGCTCTTAAGTGTGCGACCCTGCAGGCTCATGGCGACATGGACACGATTGGAGTCCAACTCCCAATCGATCAATCGGTAGCGGCTCCTAGCAGAACGTGCCGACTCCCAAGTCCCATTGAGTCATGACGACATACCTTTCAATGTGATATTCATCTTAGTCCTTTTTGCCTCACGATATACCTTGTCGAGCTATAGGCGATTTATCTTCATCCCTTAAATAGCTCAACTCTCTTCTCGATTCGTGATATGTGATTCACCTGACTAACACTTAGTCAACAGACACAGTTAACACTTAACTGAGTTGCGCATGGCCATGCTTCCTGAATCATATCACTCGAGAGGGCCCAGAGAATATCTCTCCATTCGGAGGGGCAAAATCCCATCTTGATTATCCACATCACGCAGCTTGCTTCTCATTCGACCCGAACTCTGCCTTTATAGTTGCCTTGTCACAGAACAACGTTTGACAGAACCTAAGTCGGTGATCCACAACTCGGATTGTGCGACAACCTCAGGTCTAAGGATTACATTGATTGAGACATGCAAATGACGACTTGATCGTTGCATCTCAATGTGGGTCAGTCCGACTTGCTAAACTCTTTAGCCAAGTCTGTGAACGTTGGAATGGCATCACCATGCCCATGACAAGTGGAACCGTGTCATCAGCCAACACTCACATTAGTCTAGGGTGTGTGTCCAGCACAACCTAAATGACCAAGGACAATCTAGTATGAACAACATGAATATATAGTTCCACAATCGAATCACATATTCAATGACATATATCAGATGTTCAAAACAAGGACAACTTAATAACTTTATGAATACAGTGGGAATTACATCATACATGATTGCCTCTAGGGCATATTCCCAACACCTCTTTGATAGATTCCCCCAGTTCCGTCAGATCCGTGAGTTTCGGTTCGAAGTAGTCCTGGAACCCGCGAGAGAGGATCTGGCGCCGATGAAACCCTAATACAGAGAGAGAGGAAATATTTAGAATCCAATACCAATGCCACACTATAAAAACATGGTATGGCATAACCTAGCCTTGGGGGGGGATTCAAACGCTCTTGAGCCGCACTTCGGAGAAACCATATGCCCGCAGGAGAAAAAGGACGGAACTGCCGTTCTGGACCCTCTACATGAGCCAGAAGGGGTAGCAAAGTAGAACTAATTGCTTGGTTGTGTTATGTTAGGACCAAGGAACACCCAAGACAATGGTAGGTCCCACCTCTTGGCAATATTTTCCCTGTTCTGGCATATCCGGGAATTTCGGACTCTGAGTATAGTCCTCGAACCCGCTAGAGCGAATCTGACGCCGGTGAAGCCATAACATAGAGAGTGGGGGAATCTTGAGCGTCCAAGACTCATGCCACACTCTAACACACACGGTATAGCATACCACGGGATTTCGTGGCATTCAGACGATCCAGGGTACCCCCCTCTGGAGAAACCATAGACCTGGTGGGGAAAAGACGGAACTACCGTTTTGGCCCGTCTACGTGAGCCGGAAGGGGGTAGAAAATTGGAACCAATTTCTTGGTTTTGTTAGGTCAGATCCGGGAGTTTCGGGCTCTAAGTAGTCCTCGAACTCTCACTAACAGAGAGAGAGCGAATTAATCTTGGGCATCCAAGACCCATGACACACTAGAACACACATTGTATGGCATACCATGGTGTATTTGGTGGAATTGAGACGATCTAGAGGCCCCTCTCTAGAGAAACCATAGCCCCGCTGGGGAAGAAGACGGAACTACCGTTCTGGCCCCTCTACGTTAGGCGGAATGGGTAGCAAAGTGGAAGCAACTGCTTGGTTGTATTAGGTTAGGCCCAAGGAACACTAAAGACAATGGTAGGGCCCACCTCTTGGAAAGATTCCCCAAGTTCTGTCAGTTCCGGGAGTTTCGGGCTCTAAGTAGTCCTGGAACCCGCCAGAGAGAATCCGACGCCGGTGAAGCCCTAACACACAGAAAAAGAGGAAATCTTGGGCATCTAAGACCCACGACACACGATAACACACATGGTATGGAATACCATGGTATTTGTTGGCATTCAGACGATCTGGAGGCCCCTCCTCGGAGAAACCATAGCCCCGCTGGGGAAAAAGACGGAACTGCCGTTCTGGCCCCTCTACGTTAGGCGGAAGGGGGTAGCAAAGTGTAACCGACTGCTTGGTTGTATGAGGTTAGTCCCAAGGAACACCCAAGAAAATGTTAGGGCTCACCTCTTGGCAAGATTCCCCTAGTTCCGTCAGATCCGGGAGTTTCAGGCTCTAAGTAGTCCTGGAACCCGCTAGAGAGAATCTAATGCCGGTGAAGCCCTAACCAGAGAGAGCGATTTAATCTTGGGAATAAAGGACCAATGCCACACTCTAACACACATTTTATGGCATACCATGGGATTTGGTGGCACTCAGACAATCCGAAGCCCCCTCTCCCGAGAAAACCATAGCCCCGCTGGGAAAAAGACGGAACAACCGTTTTGGCACCTCTACGTGAGCCGGAAAGGGGTAGCAAAGTGGAACCAATTTCTTGGTTGTGTTATGTTAGGCCCAAGTAACACCCAATAAAATGGTAGGTCCCACCTATTGGCAAGATTCCCCCTGTTCCGTGAGATCCGGGAGTTTTGGGCTCTAAGTAGTCTTGGAACCCACGAAAGAGAATCCGACGCCGGTGAAGCCCTAACACAGAGAGCGAGGGAATGTTGGCCATCCACGACCTATGACACACTCTAACACACATGGTATATATGGCATAACATGGGATTTGGTGGCATTCAGACGATCTGGAGGCCCCTCTCCGGAGAAACCATAGCCCCGCTGGGGAAAAAGATGGAACTGTCATTCTGGCCCCTATACGTTAGGCGGAAGGGGGTAGAAAAGTGGAACCAACTGCTTGGTTGTATTAGGTTAGGACCAAGGAACACCCAAGACAATGGTACGGCCCACCTCTTGGCAATATTCCCCGAGTTCCTCAGTTCCGGGAGTTTCGGGCTACTAGTAGTCATGGAACCCGCCAGAGAGAATCTGACGCCGGTGAAGCCCTAACACAGAGAGAGAGGGAATCTTGGTCATCCAAGACCCATGACACACTATAACACATATGGTATGGACTACCATGGTATTTGGTGGCATTCAGATGATCTCGAGGCCCCTCTCCGGAGAAACCATAGCCCCGCTGGGGAAAAAGACGAACAACCGTTCTGGCCCCTCTACCTTAGGCGGAAGGGGGTAGCAAAGTGGAACCAACTGCTTAGTTGTATTAGGTTAGGCCCAAGGAACACCCAAGAAAATGGTAGGGCCCACCTCTTGGCAAGATTCCGCCAGTTCCGTCAGATCCGGGAGTTTCGGGCTCTAAGTAGTCCTAGAACCCGCGAGAGAGAATTTGACGCCGGTGAAGCCCTAACACAGATAGAGCGAGTGAATCTGGGGAATACAAGACCCATTCCAAACTCTAACACACATGATATGGCATACCATGGGATTTGGTGGCATTCAGACGATCAGGAGCCCCCCTCTCTAGAGAAACCATAGGCCCGTTGGGAAAAAGACGGAACTGCCGTTTTGGCCCCTCTACGTGAGCCGGGAAGGGATAGCAAAGCAGAAACAATTGCTTGTCTGTGTTAGGTTAGGCCCAAGGAACACCCAAGAAAATTGTTGGGCCCACCTGTTGGCAAGATTCCCCGAGTTCCATCAGTTTCGGGAGTTTCGGGCTCTAAGTAGTCCTGGAACCCGCCAGAGAGAATCTGACGCGCCGATGAAGCCCTAACAAAGAGATAGAGGGGGAATTAATCTTGGGAATCCAATACCCATGACACACTATAACACACATGTTATGGAATACCATGGTGTATTTGGTGGCATTCATACGATCTGGAGGCCCCTCTCCAGAGAAACCATAGCCCCGCTGGGAAAAAGACGGAACTGCCGATTTGGCCCCTCTACGTGAGCCGGAAAGCGGTAGCAAAGTGGAACCAATTGCTTGGTTGTGTTAGGTTAGGCCCAAGTAACACCCAATAAAATGGTAGGTCCCACCTCTTGGCAAGATCCCCCCCGTTCCGTGAGATCCGGGAGTTTCGGGTTCTAAGTAGTCTTGGAACCCGTGAAAGAGAATCTAACGCTGGTGAAGCCATAACAGAGGTAGTAAGGGAATCTCAGGCATCCAATACCCATTCCACACTCTAACACACAAGTTATGGCATACCGTGGGATTTGGTGGCTTTCAGGCGAACTGGAGGTCCCTTTCCAGAGAAACCATAGCCCTGCTGGGAAAAAGACGGAACTGTCGTTCTGGCCACTCTACCTGAGCCGGAATGGGGTAGAAAAGCAGAACCAATTTCTTGGTTGTGTTAGGTTAGGCCCAAGTAACACCCAAGAAAATGGTAGGTCCCACCTCTTGGCAAGATTCCCCCCCCCCATTCCGTGAGATCCGGGAGTTACGGGCTCTGAGTAGTCCTAGAACCCGCGAAAGAGAATGCGGCGCCGGTGAAGCCATAACACAGAGAGTGAGGGAATCTTGGGCATCCAAGACCCATGCCACAATCTAACACAAATGGTTTGGCATACTCTAGGATTGGGTGGGAATTCAGACGCCCCGGAGCCCCTCCCTAGAGAAACCCTAGGTTTGCTGGAGAAAAAGAAGAAACTATCGGTCTGGCCCCTCTTCGTGAGCCGGAATGGGGTAGCAAAGTGGAACTAATTGCTTTGGTGTGTTATTTTAGGCCCAAGTAACACCAAATAAAATGGTATGACCCACCTATTTGCAAGATTCCCCCTGTTCCGTCAGATCCTGGAGTTTCGGGCTCTATGTAGTTTTGGAACCCGCTAGAGAGCATCCGACACCGGCGAAGGCCTAACACAGAGAGAGAGGGAATCTTGGGCATCCAAGACCCATGAAACACTATAAACCACATGGTATGGCATACCATGGGATTTGGTGGTATTGAGACGATCCAGAGCCCCTCTCCGGAGAAACCCTAGCCCCGCTGGGAAAAAAAGACAAAACTGTTGTTCTGGCTCGTCTACGTAGTCAGAAGGGGGTAGTAAAGTGGAAGTAATTTCTTGGTTGTGTTAGGTTAGGCCCAAGTAACACCCAATACAATGGTAGGGCCCAACTCTTGGCAGGATTCCCCCTGTTTTGTCACATCCGGGAGTTTCGGGCTCTCAGTAGTCGTTGAACCCGCCAAACAGAATCTGACGTCGGTGAAGCCATAATACACCGAGTTAGGGAATGTTGGTCATCCAAGACCCATTAAACACTCTAACACACATGGTATGTCATACCATGGGATTTGGTGGCATTCAGACGATCCGGAGCCCCCTCTCCGGAGAAACCATAGCCCCGCTAGGAAAAAAGACGAAACTGCCGTTCTGGCCCCTCTATGTGAGCCGGAAGGGGGTAGCAAAGTGGAACCAATTGCTTGGTTTTGTTAGGTTAGGCCCAATGAACACCCAATACAATGGTAGCACCCAAGACAATTGCTAGAACATTGATCTGTTGACCAGAAGTCAACCTTTTGGTCTACCCCTATGACCAGCGTCGGAAGGGGGTAGACCATAATACTATTTTTCTTGGTTGTGTTAGGTTAGACCAAAGCTACATTAATAACCAAAATCTAGCTATAGTTTTAACAACATTCCCTCCGGTTTGCCCGAAGGGGGAGCATCGACGGTTCGAGAACTCTAAGTGTAGTGCATAACCTTCCTATGTGATTCCGGTGAAACCATTCACACCTATGGGTAGTATATTGGCCCCTCCCCACCTCGATCCCACCACACGTTTATAAGTATTCTTAGTGCTCCACCATGTCTTACGTAGGATTCCGACACTTTAGAGCCCAATGCTTCACTAGAAGATTCATCTGTTGACCAGAAGTCAACCTTTTGGTCTACCCCTATGACCGCGTCGGAAGGGGGTAGAACACAATACTATTTTGCTTGGTTGTGTTAGGTTAGGCCATAACTACATTAATAACCAAAATCAAGCTATACTTTTAACAATATTTCCGTTTCCCCCGAAGGGGGGGGCATCGACGGTTTATAACTAAACCGAGTGCTTCACCATGGTTTAGTGCGCTCACCACACGTTTATAATTAGCCTTATAATTAAAACTGGAGTAGTACATATATATTAGTAAGTATAAATCTTTACATTCTAATTAAACATACGGCGGGAAATATAAATTAGGCCTAAACTATCCTAGACGTCGGTCCGGACGGCCTCCTCGTCGTCGCTCGCTGCCATGCTGGCCTGGTCATCGTTCGGCGCCATGAACGAGCCAGCCTCATCGTCGCTCGCTGCCGGATTGGGGCGGGCCACCTGTGCGAGACAGCGCCGCCTAGCCCTGACTTGCACCCCCATCCAGTGCAACTCCGGTGCCTGCGAGCGGCACGCCCGCGCCTATCGTTGCATGCACGCGAGCGGGTAAACAGCCGCTGCAGCGCCTCTGTGTCCTCTACCCGGGCGCGGTGTGCCTGAAGCGCCTCTCTTCATGCCCGTGCGGCGTTGAACTCCTCGTGCGCCGCACTCTAGGCGGCCATGAACGAGGCGAACTCGTCCTCCCTCTGCGCGATGAGGGCCTGCTGCTCGCTAGACGTCGTGTTGGTGTTTCCTCCTCCGACGTCGTCGTCATGCGGGGGTGTCAGTTCTAGAGTTCGATGGCGTCTCCGGGGACGTGTTGCCCCGGTCTGATTCGTTCAACGATAATAGTTTTGCTTATGGCAAACTACTTTGGAGGTCTGTAAAGCCGCGTCGAGTTCGGGTGAAGAGGTGATTTGTCTTTTTTTCCTTTGGTGGCCGTTTCGGTGGTGTCGGAGGAGAGGGATAGACGCTGATTTTTGCACAAGATTATTATATCTTTTCAGTTATGTAAGATCATGAAGTGGATATTTATTGTATAATTGAAAGACTTATTACCATTAAAAAACTGATAGATACTGCATGATAGGCGCCGCGATTTGACCGGCAGTCTCCGCCCACGTGTGCCTTCGTGTCGCCCACCACCGCCTCCCTCTCGCTCGATCACGCCCATCTCCTCCTCCTCCATCTAGAAGCCTCGCGCCGTCGCACGCGCTATATATAATCCTGCAGCCTCTGGCCTCATGTCGCATCTCCATGCTCTGCTCTCATATTCCTCTGCTAGTTCCGGGTTGCTCTGTTTCCACCTGTTCTTCCCAATTCCCGAGCCAGCTGAAAGAAAAAGATCACTCAATTCAAGCGCCGAGCTTTGATCCAGCAGCACGCGAATGGATCAACCGCACCACGGGCATCAGATGATGGGCAGGCCGTCGTCCGCAGGCCACGAGGCAGCGCTCCGGTCCGTGCAGAAGCCGCCATCCAAGCCGTGGCGCGCCGGAGGAGGCTTAGCGGCGCCGACGCCGCCCAAGGTGTACCGAGTGGAGCCCAGGGAGTTCCGGGACCTCGTGCAGAGGCTCACTGGCGTGCCCGCTGCGGCGAGGCAGCATCGCCAGCAGCTGGTGGCGCCGACGCAGTGGTTGCCCGTGCGCACCGACGGCGAGGATGTGGTCAGGGGGCAGATGTACGCGGCGGTGCCCTGGCCCTTGTTCCCGCTCATGGCCCCGGCGGCGGCCGTGCACCCCGGGCTCGACACCCAACGGTTCTGCTCTTGTACTCCTTCAGGACAGGTTACGCGTAAATTTCAAGGGGTGGGCCGTGGGCGTGGTAACTGAAAATTTTCTTCACCACACGATTGTACGTACCCAGCGAGCCCAAGCATCGCTAGCTAGATGCTCTCCCCGACTATGTTCTGTTTCTTGATTCCTGGATTATTACCTAGTGGGATATTTTCAGCACAATCTTTGCCTAATAATAAAGGCATTAAGGCATTAAGGTTTCTGCCAAAATTTTGGTCCAACATAAAAAGACTATTTTACCCTCCCACCAATTCACATACTACTGTCTTCTTGCCACAAAACGGCCACAAAACGGTTCGTTACACAAATAAAAAAAAAGTGAACCCCTTCCATCCACAATGGCGCACTGCACGCGGCTCTGTTTGGTCGCGAAGGATGGACCGAAGATGAGGCGCAGGTATGGTATCGCCCAGCACGCACGGCGGCCCTGGCCCATTCCTCCACTCTCTATGGAGATGTCGCCTGGACTCGGCGAGGTCATTGGCCTTCGGTCAGGTCCCCTCATCCAATCCAACCAGGCGAAGCGGCTAGCGACCCAATCCACGGCGGCCATCAGTCGGCACGGTGGCGCGCGTCCGGACTGCAGACGACCGGGGAGAGGCGGCGAGGTCGTCGGCCTTCGGTGAGGTCCCCTCATCCGATCCAACCAGGCGAAGCGGCTAGCGACCCAATCCACGGCGGCCATCAGTCGGCACGGCGGTGCGCGTCCGGGGAGAGGACCGGTGAGAGGCCGCGGCACCTCGTCTGCTGGGGTGCTCGCATCGCCGGCCGTGGCACCGGTTCCCGCGTGCGCTGCTTTGACTCTGTTCGGCGACCCAATTTGGTTCCTCTCGGCCTCTTCGGTAATCGATCTGTTGGCACCGTAATTCATCTACCCCCTCCTCCGTTGTTTGCACATGGTTGTTGGTGAGTCCCAGGCCTCTATATCCATGTTTCGATTTCTCTCGCCCTCTGTATCTGTCAGTCGCCGGAGACAACGATGCAGATGCGGGTGCACACAAGGAGTTCGACCTCCACCAGCAAAGTCTTGGTGGTCCCGTGGACATCTTGGCAAATGAGCAACGAATTAGTCCATGCTAAATGTAAGTGCGGCATTGAAATTCAGTCACTATTAAGACCTTAGCCTAATCTGCAGAGTTACTGAGAAAGTGAAGGGCGAGGTTCTTGCCTTGAACTCTGGGAACACCGCTCCTGCCGGCCACCATGTGGACTATTTGCCAGCAAAAAAGGATATGGAGCCAGGTTTGTTTGCTCCCGCAAAGTATTGGATTAGAATAAATGTTAATTCCCCCTTTGTGTCGGATCTGGAGGAATTCTCTATTGATGTGTTGCTCGTAACTCTGAATGTGTGTTATTTGGGCGAGAAAACGATCGAAAATTAAATGCCACGATGTTTTAGAATCTGAGTCTAGGGCGTGTATCCTGGGTTTTCAAGGATTTCATGATTTCAGGCCAAAGAAAAAAAAAAGGCGTGCATGCTTTAAACAGGTGCCATGTAATCATGGAATTGGACAATGCCAGTGAAAGGAGAAATCTTGAGGCAAAAGCGAGATTATGGACATTCATCACCATATCAAAACTCTGAATTTGAGTTGTCACCATTTTGTTATTCATAAGATTGGAAGAGAGAGTAATATGGTGGCTCATTTGCTAGCTGCTCTGTCTAGGAATCTAAAGCAAAAAAAAAAGTCTGGTTGGGGACAACGTTATCGGCATGGAGTTTGTAATAACTGTTATTATTGATTAATGAAAGCTATTCGTTTCCTGCAAATTTATTTTTTGTACTTTTAATATTCCTACTGTATTTTCGTGAATTAGGTGAACAACCATTATCAGGTAACAACCGTTCTCTACCTTTTATGTTGCTTTCCACCGTATAATTAATCAGGAACAAAAAAAAACAACATGCATGAATAACTATCCCTTAGCTAATGGATTGCAAGGCTGGATGATAAGATGTGATTGTTCATTCATTTGGCATTTGTTCTATTTGATGGTCTCAACGGTCTCCAGATTAGTTTCAAGAAGGTTGATGAAAAAATTATACGATACCCTCTCGTTGTCTTCTTGGTGCTTTACATGACTAACATGTTCACACCATAAAGGAAGATGGCGGCTTAAGAATCGGTGAACCCCTTTTCAAGAGTCTCTTAAGTTTGAATTGTTGCATGTATGTTTATGTGTATTTTCTCCTAGGGATACCCGTGAAGAAAATGTAGAGCGATTATTCTGCACAAATGTATACCTACTATTATACTAATAAAAGCATTATGGCTTCTTGCCAATTTTTCGTCTTTTTTTATTGCCCCTATTTTGAGTATAAATTACAATAAGTGGCACCGCATTAGTAAAAAACGGTCAACCCTGGTCCTTGGCAATTATCCTCTTTCTCTTTCTTCGCACATGTCGACCTCCTATCCCACAACAACCGACGAGCAGATGGAAACGGGCGAGGTCGGCGCCGCCCAGGCCATGCGAAGGTCACTGGCCTGAGGGAGGAAGGATGAGTCGCAGCGAAGACCGCGTCCGTCTCCTGTACGGTCACCATCCACTAGTGGAAACAACCCCTCTCGTCCAGGGGGCCGGGGGGCAGCTGTCCCGGTTGCAACCAAATCCGGGACAAATGCCCTGCATTGGTCCCGGTTCGTGCGCCCGGGGCAACAGGAATCGCCTGGGCGCATTGGTCCCGGTTCGTGGGGGGCATATCGGTCCCGGCTCGTGCCACGGACCGGGACCAATGCCTAGCCACAGGCCACGTGGCACGCGCATGACCTGTTGTCCCGGTTCAGTCCACGAACCGGGACCAATGCCCCCTTCCCCTATATATACTGCCCCAGCCCCCCTCCTTCCATCTTTTTTTTGCTTGGAGGTGTGAGAGAGTGTGGTGTTAGTGTGTTTTTTTTACTATGCACACGAGGTGTTCGACGAAATTCCCGAGACGCACACAAGCTCACTGAAAATGGTATCTTCGACCGAGGTTAACAAATTATCTTTTTCATCTGTAACTGATACATAAAAAAGTATTATTTGTCGATGTACTGTGGTCATCTCTGTATTAATATGTATTTTGATAAACTTAATTATATGATGCAGATGGATGCACGGCAGCGATGGATGTACGGTGACCGACGCACCTCCGAGTATATGGCAGGCCTGAATGCATTTCTTGCTGTAGCTCAGGCGAACAAAGATAATGGCTTCATGTGTTGCCCATGTGTTGATTGTCGGAACGTCAGAGAACATTCTTCCGAAAGAATCCTTCACGGCCATCTACTTCGGAGAGGTTTCATGCCCAGCTATAATTGCTGGACCAAGCATGGAGAAAGAGGGGTTGTGATGGAAGACGATGAAGAAGAAGAAGAAGATCCTTTGTTCCCTGAATACGACGATACTGCAACGGAAGAGAATGCAGAAGAAGGAGGTGATCAAGAACAGGCATCAGAAGAGCCCGATGATGATCTTGGCCGAGTTATTGCTGATGCAAGGGAAGACTGTGAAAATAAATTGGAGAGGTTGAAGCTGGACAACATGTTACAGGATCACAAAAAATTGTTATACCCAAATTGCGAAGATGGTAGCACAAAGCTCGGTACCACACTGGAGTTGCTGAAATGGAAGGCACAAAACGGTGTGACTGACAAGGCATTTGAGAGTTTACTTCAACTAATGAAGCCAAAACTTCCAAAGGATAACGAATTGCCTGAGAGTACGTACGAAGCAATGAAAGCTCTCTGGCCTCTAGGATTAGATGTGCAGAAGATACATGCATGCATTAATGACTGCATTCTCTTCCGCGGTGAGAAGTACGAGAATTTGGATGAATGTCCGATATGCACTGCACTGCGGTATAAGATCAGAGCAGATGATCCTGGTGATGTTGACGGCGAGCCCCCCCCCCCCCCCCCCCCCCCCCCGTAAGAGGGTTCCTGCTAAGGTGATGTGGTATGCTCCTATAATACCACGGCTGAAACGTCTGTTTAGAAACAAAGAGCATGCTAGGTTGTTGCGATGGCACAAAGAAGACCGTAAGAAAGATGGAAAGTTGAGGCACCCCGCCGATGGATCGCAGTGGAGAAAGATCGAGAGAGACTTTCCAGACTTTGCAGGAGAGGCGAGAAACTTATGGTTTGGTCTAAGTACAGATGGCTTTAATCCTTTTGGGGAGCAGAGCTCCAGTCATAGCACTTGGCCTGTAACTCTATGTATGTACAACCTTCCTCCTTGGTTGTGCATGAAGCGCAAGTTCATTATGATGCCAGTTCTCATCCAAGGCCCGAGGCAACCTGGCAACGACATTGATGTGTATCTAAGGCCATTAGTGGAAGAACTCTTAGAACTGTGGGGCAAACCAGGTGTACGTGTGTGGGATGAGAACGAACAAAAGCCATTTGACCTACGGGCGTTGCTTTTCGTGACCATCAATGATTGGCCAGCTCTTAGTAACATTTCCGGTCATACAAACAAGTGATACAATGCATGCACACACTGTTTAGATAAGACTGACAGTGTTTTTTTGGATAAATGTAAAAAGGTTGTATACCTGGGGCATCGTAGATTTCTTCCGATCAAGCATCCCTTAAGGAAAAAAGGAGGGAAGCATTTCAGAGGTGAGGCAGATAACCGAAAGAAGCCTGAGCTCCGTAGTGGTAATGATATATTCGATATGGTCAAGGACCTAGAAGTAATCTTTGGTAAGGCTGCTGGCAGCCAACCAGTTCCGTACGGCCCTGATAAGCGGGCACCCATGTGGAAGAAGAAATCTATATTTTGGGAGCTACCCTATTGGAAAGTTTTAGATGTCCGGTCTTCGATCGACGTGATGCACGTGACAAAGAATCTATGTGTCAATCTGCTATGCTTCCTGGGCGTGTATGGGAAGTCAAAAGATACGCCTGAAGCACAGGAGGACCAGCAACGTATGAAAGACCCAAGCAACAAGCACACAGATACAGGGCGTCATTCCTTAAGCAGCTACGCTCTTACTAAAGCAGAGAAGGAAATATTCTTTGAAGTCCTTTACAGTATCAAGGTTCCGTCTGGCTTCTCGTCGAATATAAAGGGGATAATAAACATGGCAGAGAAAAAATTCCAAAACCTGAAGTCTCATGACTGCCACGTGATTATGACGCAATTGCTTCCGATTGCATTGAGGGGGCTTCTACCGGAAAATGTTCGAGTACCCATTGTGAAGCTATGTGCATTCATGAACGCAATATCTCAGAAGGTAATCGATCCAGAAATTCTGACAAGATTATAGAGGGATGTGGTCCAGTGTCTTGTTAGTTTTGAGTTGGTGTTCCCACCATCCTTCTTCAACATTATGACTCATCTCCTTGTTCACCTATGTGAAGAGATTCATATTCTCGGTCCGGTATTTCTACACAATATGTTCCCCTTTGAGAGGTTCATGGGAGTCTTGAAGAAATATGTTCATAACCGTGCTAGGCCAGAAGGAAGCATCTCGAAGGGCTATGGAACAGAGGAGGTCATTGGGTTCTGTGTTGACTTTATTCCTGACCTTAAGACAATTGGTGTTCCTGAATCGCGGCATGAGGGGAGACTGAGGGGAAAAGGAACGCTGGGAAAGAAAACAATGATACCGAGGGACGGGCATTCTTTGACCAAAGCACACTACACAGTTCTACAAAATTCTATGTTCATGGCTACGTATGTCGAGGAACACAAGAATATTGTACGGTCTGCAAACCCGGGGAAGGATGACTCATGGATTAAACGCGAACACATGGAGACTTTCGGAAGTTGGTTGCAAACACGTCTTATAAATGACACCACTGTTGAAGATCAACTATACATGTTGGCAGGGTCACCATCTTCGACTATTGGGAGTTTTCAAGGGTACGAGATAAATGGGAATACATTTTACACGAGCTCCCAAGATAAGAAGAGCACCAACCAAAACAGTGGTGTCCGCTTTGATACAACAAACGAGAATGGAAAAACTGACACATACTATGGTTACATAGAGGAGATATGGGAACTTGACTATGGACCTTCTTTTAAGGTCCCTTTGTTCAAGTGCAAATGGGTCAACCTGAATGGAGAAGGGGTAAAGGTAGACCCGCTTTATGGAATGACAACAGTGGATCTCAACTGTATTGGTTACAATGACGAACCATTCGTTCTAGCCAATGATGTGGCTCAGGTCTTCTATGTGAAGGACATGTCTTCCAGACCGAAGAAAAGAAAAAATAAGGGAACAATTTCATCATACGATGAGCCGAAGCGTCACATAGTTCTCTCAGGGAAAAGAAACATCGTGGGAATCGAGGACACGACAGACATGTCAGAAGATTATAATAAGTTTGTTGAAATTCCACCCTTCACAGTGAAAGCTGACCCCACCATCCCGTTAAATAATGAAGATGCTCCATGGTTACGGCCGAAGCGATCATAAGCAAGGGACACGAAGAAAATTCAGAAGACTAGATAGGGATGTTGTTGGTGATGTGTAATAATAAACATGGAATACATGATCATAGTTCTTATAACGTAGTATGAACGAGATTTTGTTAACCAAAATGATATTTATACATATTATGTGATTATGAATGGAGTAGGTGCAAGTTTGACCAATAATTTGTATTGATCGGTCAAAAGATGGCAAGCATTGAGTGCTTGACAACTATGACCAGTCTGACTTCATTATTATTCCAAATGAAAATGAGGCCCTAGCTCCAAAAAGTGTATGGGTGGAAATTTCCAGAAATTTGTATGACATAGAGCCGGAGTTTGTGGATTCTAAGCACTTCTGTGCAGCTGCTCAAGAAAGAGGCTACATCCATAATTTGCCAATTGAGAATAACAAGGTTGCCCCTCTAGAGCCAGATGAGATGGAATTTTTACTCGGTCTCCCAAGAAACCACACAAGGGGAGTCGCGAAGAGAGAGAGGTACAAATCTCTTGGCAATTCATTCCAAATTGATACTGTGGGTTGCCACTTGTCGGTGTTGAAGAACATGCTTCCCAATGGTGTTAATGTGGTGTCCTTATTCTCCGGTATTGGAGGAGGAGAGATAGCTTTGCACAGGCTTGGCATCCACATGAAGACAGTGATTTCAGTTGAGATAGGTGAAGTTAATAGGAGGATTTTGAGGGGTTGGTGGGATCAGACACAAACTGGCACTTTAATTGAGATTGCCGACGTGAAGTCTCTCACTAATGATAGCGTACACGGAATGCAATTCATTCCAAATTGATACTGTGGGTTGCCACTTGTCGGTGTTGAAGAACATGTTTCCCAATGGTGTTAATGTGGTGTCCTTATTCTCCGGTATTGGAGGAGGAGAGATAGCTTTGCACAGGCTTGGCATCCACATGAAGACAGTGATTTCAGTTGAGATAAGTGAAGTTAATAGGAGGATTTTGAGGGGTTGGTGGGATCAGACACAAACTGGCACTTTAATTGAGATTGCCGACGTGAAGTCTCTCACTAATGATAGCGTACACGGAATGCAATTCATTCCAAATTGATAATGTGGGTTGCCACTTGTCGGTGTTGAAGAACATGTTTCCCAATGGTGTTAATGTGGTGTCCTTATTCTCCGGTATTGGAGGAGGAGAGATAGCTTTGCACAGGCTTGGCATCCACATGAAGACAGTGATTTCAGTTGAGATAGGTGAAGTTAATAGGAGGATTTTGAGGGGTTGGTGGGATCAGACACAAACTGGCACTTTAATTGAGATTGCCGACGTGAAGTCTCTCACTAATGATAGCGTACACGGAATGCAATTCATTCCAAATTGATACTGTGGGTTGCCACTTGTCGGTGTTGAAGAACATGTTTCCCAATGGTGTTAATGTGGTGTCCTTATTCTCCGGTATTGGAGGAGGAGAGATAGCTTTGCACAGGCTTGGCATCCACATGAAGACAGTGATTTCAGTTGAGATAGGTGAAGTTAATAGGAGGATTTTGAGGGGTTGGTGGTATCAGACACAAACTGGCACTTTAATTGAGATTGCCGACGTGAAGTCTCTCAGTAATGATAGCGTACACGGAAGGCAATTCATTCCAAATTGATACTGTGGGTTGCCACTTGTCGGTGTTGAAGAACATGTTTCCCAATGGTGTTAATGTGGTGTCCTTATTCTCCGGTATTGGAGGAGGAGAGATAGCTTTGCACAGGCTTGGCATCCACATGAAGACAGTGATTTCAGTTGAGATAGGTGAAGTTAATAGGAGGATTTTGAGGGGTTGGTGGGATCAGACACAAACTGGCACTTTAATTGAGATTGCCGACGTGAAGTCTCTCACTAATGATAGCGTACACGGAATGCAATTCATTCCAAATTGATACTGTGGGTTGCCACTTGTCGGTGTTGAAGAACATGTTTCCCAATGGTGTTAATGTGGTGTCCTTATTCTCCGGTATTGGAGGAGGAGAGATAGCTTTGCACAGGCTTGGCATCCACATGAAGACAGTGATTTCAGTTGAGATAAGTGAAGTTAATAGGAGGATTTTGAGGGGTTGGTGGGATCAGACACAAACTGGCACTTTAATTGAGATTGCCGACGTGAAGTCTCTCACTAATGATAGCGTACACGGAAGTTACTATGTTTTCAAGCGGGGGTCGGAATAAAGGGAAAATACGTGTGGATGCGCAGAGTAAAACTTCGAAGGAAAACTATGGTTTTTCTGTTGTAGACGAAGATCTCAAATTCACCGTGTCAATATGGTACAACTCGCCTTGAATTAGGAAGATCACGAGAGAAATCAAAAATTGTAACATTTTTATATTCAAATTATATACAAATGAAAAAATAATTAATAGTTTCAATAGTTAGAATAATTATTTAGTTAAACGAAAAATGGATTTAAATTAGTTTTGCAAATTCTAGCATTTTTCATGTTGGAATTTTTGTCAAATTTGAAAGTATATAGAAGTTGTTAATGTGCAAACTTAACCCTTTTCAAATTTTGGCGCTAAAAAATTTTGGGCGCGCAGGGGTGCCACCGAAATTCGAAATTTGTTTTTGGTCCCGGGCTGTGGTACCAACCGGGACCAAAGGGGCTCTAGTCCCGGTTGGTTGCACGGGCCGGGACTAGAGGCCCAGGTGTATAAAAATCGCGGCCCTCTCTCCAGGCCGAACGAACACCAAAGGGACAGGTACGAGTGGACATGGCTAGGCGAAGCCCTGCCGGCGGCGGGAACGAGTAGACAGATCCCGCCGGCGGACCGCCGGCGGACCGCCGGCGGGTATGGGCTAGGGACACGGTAGACTAGGGGGCACACAACTTATATTAAAAAAAGGCAAGGGGCCTTGCTTACATAGATAGGGGGCGGCGCGGCCACAGGCGGCCGGCCGTACTTGCATAAAGGGGCGGCGGCGCGGCCACAGGCGGCCGGCCGTTTCTTGGGGGGTAGCTAGGGGCCTTGCTTACATAGAATAGGGGGCGGCGGCGCGGCCACAGGCGACCGGCCGATCTACTAGTCCTCCTCGTCGGAGGAGATTTCTTGGTAGGGGGGCGGCTGCCACAGGTGGGCAGGCGGCTGGGCCGGGGGTGCAGGCATCGGGGGCATTGGAGGCGCGTACGGCGGTGGCGGGGGCAGCGGCGGTGGCGGGGGCAGCACCTCCTGCGGCGGCGGCGGCGGAGGGGGCAGCTCCTCCTCCTGCTCCGGCGACCCCGGCGCCCAAACGCCGCCGGTCCAGGCCCAGGACATGCCGTACTCCAGCCCGGGGGGGAGCGGCTGCGGCGGCGGCTGGTCCTCGGACGCCTCATACTCGGCGTAGAGCGCGTGCCACCAGGGGGTAGGCTCGAGGGGCGGCGGCAGCGGCATGGCGGCAGCGTCGGCGCGGGCGGCGGCCACGACCCGCTCCCACCGCTTGATCTCGTCCTCGACGAGTGAGCGGCGGGAGGCCTCGCAGGCATCCTCCATGGCGGCCCGGAGCACGGGGTCCTCCTCCCCGGAGAAGTCCTCCGGGATGTCCTCGAGGAGCCACAGCTCCCTCTCCCGGCCGGGCGGTGGCGGCGGGTAGTCCTCGACGTCCACCTCGTGGGGGGCGGGGATGTAGGAGCGCCGGCGCTGCTCGTGCTCCTGCTCGAGCCAGGCGCCCCAGTAGGGGGAGCTGCGCGCGTACACGCGCTCCCTGCGGACGTGGGCCGGCAGGAGCTCGCGCCGGCGGTCGATCTCCTCGAGCAGCGCCTGGCCGGTCGGGACCGGCGGCACAGGGATCCGCTGGGGGTTCAGGTGCCAGCCGTCCGGGAGGTGGACGTCGGCATAGAACACCGGCGTGGCGTTGTTCCAGTGCCACTCGGCCTCGTCCACCCGGACGTACCGGCGGAACCTCTTGCCCTTGGGCGTGGCGCTGGGCGGCGGGCGTGCAGCCGGAGGTGGCGCGGGGACGCGCGACGTCCCGCCGAGGCGGACACCTCCTGGGCCGTAGCCGAAGGCCTCCGCCGGCGGTGGTGGGACGCGGCCGGCGCCGCTCGAGGAGCCTTCATTCCTGGGGCGCTTGCCGGAGCCGCTGCCGGAGCCGCTGCCGAACCAGCGGGACATGGTGGCTATGGTTGGTCTGCCTTGGGCGCGGCCGGGGTGAATGGATTGTACGGGCGGCGGGGGGCCTTTAAAAAGGACCCGGGGTGGGCTGGCATGCCAACCGGCGGCCTGGACGTGGCGGCGGTTGCAGGCGGCCATGAATGCGGGCAGGAGCCGAGGCGTGGCGGCGGTTGCAGCCGTGGCACGCGCGCGTGGGGAAGTGGGGGTGCGGGAAGCCGAGGCGGGGCGGGAAGACGAGGCGACTGGCCCTTTGACCGTCCTGTAGTCTTAATTTAAGGGACCAGGCGAGCCAGCCAACGGCCGCTGGCCAGTGGCCCCTTCGAACCATTGACTGACCACGCTGGCCAGTGGGCCCTTCGAACCGTTGACTGACCATAATAAAAGACGCGGGCCAGTGGGCCCTTTTGACAAAAAATGTGACCAGTGGGCTTAATAAAAGACGTGGGCCTGGACGCGGTTGGGGAAGTGGAGGCCGGCTCGGGATTGGGAGACAGGAGCCCAAAAAAACGTGGGGCCTGGACGCGAAAACTGAACGATTATATTTTTTTTTGTCAAAAAAGTATCCATCCCGGTCCCTTGAACGAACCGGGACGAACTCCCTGGCCCAGGTTCGCCACGTGGCCTATCCTTACCATCCCGGGTCCTAGCACAACCGGGACCAATGGGACGGGCCATTTGTCCCGGCCAGCCCATCCCGGTTGCACAACCGGGACAACTGGCCCTTACGACCCGGGACAAAAGGCCCTGTTTCCACTAGTGATCTCGAGCTCGCCGGTGTTCTCCACTGCCAGCGCCCCCATGTTTCTTCCGCTGTGGCCGCACCTCTCCAAACGTCATGCTGCATGTTCCTCCCCACCGCTTTCTGTAAGCCGTCCTACTCTTGCCGCCGGTGGTCTCATTCTTTCACTTTTGGTGCTAGACATGGCAGGCAGGCTAGAGGTTTCGGGAGAAGGGCTAAGCTCTCAGATCACATGTGTGGAGTATAGATCTTATGCCGGTGGTGGTGCGCTGCCTCGACGATTTCCCTCCCGTGACATACACCCTACTGATGCGTGGCCTATGCTACACCAATTTCAGCGGGGATCAGAGCCTGACAGTAATACTGCGTTGAGTGTTGTGCTTTCAAATCTGAGAGCTAGATAGGAAAATTGACATTACCATGTTCATCTAATCACTGGAGATAGTTGGACACTACTTAGCGATTGAAGCAAAGTTTTAAATAGCCGGCTATAGCCCGGTTATAGCCAGGCTATAGCCTTCCGAGAGGCTCGGGGCTATGGCTAGAGCTTTTAGAGACTATATGGAGAATAGCCGCTAATAGCCCGGCTGTATGGATATAGCCCGGATATAGCCTCTTAGCCCGGCTATATCCCGTCTAGGGGACCAAAAATTTTGGTCCAAAATTTGACACCTCCGCTAATTTCGAAGCCCAAATCAATCACCATTGGTTGTTGAATTGGTGTTGTGAGCTTCAGTCCCGGGACGCTTAACATCTTAGTTACTTCTATGTGAGCTTCAAAAAACAAATATTGTTTTGTTGTATAGTATGCTATCAATCATATAAATCCTTGACCCATCATGTCACACGTCTTTTGTGAATCCAAACAATTATTTAAGTAAACTAAAATAAATAACTAATAATAATCTTGACTTTAAATAATAATTAACTTTTTTCCTTTTCCATTTAATGTTGAATAACTCATATATACAAATCCGTAAATCAAAATTTGACAAGTAATATGGCTAAATCGATTAGAAAAATGAGAGAAATTCAAATATTACATCCATATTAAAATGTTTCTACTTGAAGAAATTTGCTAAAAGAAACATATTAAAATTATTTATAGAATTACTATATGTTAAATTACTCCAATGGGTATTATAATTTTAAATGAATTGTAAATAAGCTCAATAATTATAATTCTACTCGTCAAGGGCATCTCAAAAAGTTCAAATTTGCTAATATTGCACGATGCGTGCGAAATATTTTAGCCAATTAGAAGCCATCGTTTAGTTTCCCCGGATTGCCCAATTGATTTAAATGGCACATTCAAACACAATCTTTAAAAATCCATTACTTTTGATTCCCTTGGCCAAATTCAACAAATTTGTAGTCATTGAAATCATTAGAATGTGTATAACACTTTAGAATAAAAAATCACTTTCGATACTCTCTCTGTCTCAAATTAAGTGTCGCAAAAATGAATTAAAATGGATGTACCTAACACTAACACATGCATAGATACATCGACTTTTAGGGAATTTTGCGACAGTTAATATGAGACGGAGGGAGTACGTGCATAAACTTGCGGCAGCTGCTAGGAGTCGGCGCCCGATATATAATTTTCCATCGGACCAGTTTCTGGCCATACGATAAGAAGCATGATGGCCGTTGGATATTCAACAAGGCCTGTACGTCTCCGTGAGACGAGGGCGTGATTGACTATAATAACTGCTCCCATGCCTTCCTTAACTGAACCGCTAATTACTGGGCTTTGCAAAAATTCTCCACAATCTAAATCTGCCGGGCTTTTAGGAAACTATATCCTATTACGAAGGAAACTAACACTTCAGCAAAATCTCACGCATGCTACAGATCTGCTTCCGTTCATAGAATTTTTTTTTTGTTTCTCATATTGTTTAATTTGGCTTGCTTCCTGTTGACCAGAAGTTTGCTTCCATTACAACAGAATTTTGCTTCAGTATAAAATGGTTTTAAATACAGCGTTGTGTTTCATAGATATTGCTTCCATGGTGAATATAATTTCGTGGATGTAGCATAGAAAAAAATTGGCATATGTAATGGGATATATATTTTATTTTATTTTTCACAAAATCTAGGGATGTACCACCATGAAATTCGAATGGTTCAAACATAATGCACTAATGTCAGAAGCACATACTAGGTGATTAGTGTGTCCGAAGCTTCATTCATATTCCCAAGAAGCATAGTGCATTAGTGTTAGAAGCAATCATTATTGTGTTAACAAAATTAACTTTGCTTAGATGCTTAAGCATATGGATATTGTGATACCTACAACATTTGTTTTTCTGTGACAGTAGAAGGTTCATTCCTATATTGGTAGAAAACTTTAATGCTTCATATATTCACCTGGCATATTTCGGAGAACATACATATTTGCCTCCTTCAAGTCGTTAAAATACTCAGTTTCTTATGTTCGCATAACATGTTTTCTACATGCTGCAAATTTGCTTCTTTCTACACAACGATATGTTTCCTCGATGCATCGTATTTAACCAACAATATGTTAGAAACCTCGAATTCATTTCCTTCTATGCATGGAGATACAATCCAGAAGGCCTTAGCCTCTGAAGGACACGATGCAGTCGCGCCCCCTTGCATTGTTGATCCTCTTGGTCAACCATGGCTACCGCCGTCGGGGTGAAATTTTGACGACTTGGCTGGAATCTAGAGGAAGAGCGTAGTCCTAATCTCGTTGATACCATCCACCTAATTTGTAATAGGCACCAGCATCAAAACAATGATCAAGTATCCAAGAAAATATGGTCAAATTTTAGACCACAATAATACTGTTCCACAATGTTTGGTGCGGAAGTTGCATGCTCCTGATGCAGCAGCACGTTGCAGATGTCGGCCGGAGTACAGACTAATCTGCTACTGACCTTAGTCCATCGATGGCCAGGGCTTAAAGACGATTCCCCAACATGTGTTCCAGTACACGAGTTGACCTGGGAGAAGGCGCATATACCGGAGAAGGCGCAGCTATCGGCGGCGGATGGAAGTGTGCGGCCGGCGGCCAGGCGGTGAGAGCTGAGGCTCGGTGGGGGAGAGAAAAGTAACGACGGCAGTACGTGTGCAATGGGGTTAGCAGATGGTGTCGATCATAGGCTCAATTTGAGGATCCACATCACCGGCCATAAATTTTGGTATTTACGTGAGAAAGGTGCGGTGTTAACGGTTGGAAAAAACGTGGGAATCTCGACCTGTTCGATGGAAACGAAATGGATGGCATCGGAAGGGTCCGGAGATTTGCTTCCCATCGGACTAGGATACATAGTATTTACCTAAACTTGCTATTACCGAATCTTTGTAAAGCATTTATTGTTAATAACTTTTGATCCATAAACCCAATTTGTGCAAAATTGGACTTTTTGAGAAGCTCTTGACTTCTAGAATAAGATAGAAGCGACTAATTTCAAACTTGGAGTATTTTCAATATAGAGTAAATCATGTATATTATTGTATTATGTTTCCTTTAGCAAAAATTGTTCAAATAGGTTACCTTGGACCAGAGAGACTTTTCCGAAACCATTTGAGCATCAGTGGACCTTTTTCTATATTAGTGGACCAGAGGTAACAAATATAAAGGGAAACAAGGCCTAAATAAATCGAAAGATCATATAACTTTTTATTCGACCAAACGTCTCACATGTGACATTGTTGAGAAGATATAGATCGAGACATTGAGACATGCATCGAGAGGATCACAAAGCATTGTCACACCTCCTAGAAATCTCGTAGCCTAGGCGAGTGTCCAGATCGGCATACTTAACTCAACAATAGCTCAATGGAACCTCGCCCCAACCAACTGTGAGGTCTTCTTCGTCGTCGTCGTCCAGAGCATTTCCCTTCTTCTTCTTGTCCTTCTTATTCTTCTTCTTCTCAAGCGTTGTCCCAATAGTATAAGAGACTCGGAAGATTGTTGGCTGGGATCGGGATAACCCGATGGAGGTTGACCGTAGAGGGAATTTAAATTATGTAATGCCTCAGCATACGCTGATCGTTGCTGATATTCAGGTCGTAGAATTTGATGGGTTCGTCCATCAAGAAATGCTTGAGGACCTGCAGAACCCGATTAGCGCGGGGAAAATAAGGAACACCAATGTGTCGGTCGCCATGGAGAGTTGCAGAACGGCGGCGCGTTGCCTCTGCTCGGATGGAAGGCCATGCTATTTTTTACCCGAAACAACGTCGGTGAACTTTCAGTCGAGGCCCACACACTTGATCAGTGCAGCATCGAGGAAAAGCTTCATGATGTGGCGGATCCACCTCTCCATGGTTGATGTGCGGAGAGTGGCCGTGACCTTGAAGTCCATGGCGACATCTTCATCTTTGTAGTGGTAGTATCGGAATGCAGGTACACGCGCGAGTGGCTCCATCCGTGAGAGATCGGGGGTTTTGGGCAGGGATTAGAGAGAGGAGGTGTGCATTTGGATGTGATAACTATAGCTCTTTATATAATAGAACTAGTAGAAAATGGGCTTTTAGTACCGGTTACAGAGACCCTTTAGTACCGGTTGGACAATCCAATTTTATTTCCATTTTATTTATTTCCATTGTTTAATTAACCACTTAAACTCACATTTTTCAGTAAGCTTTCTTAATTTCAATCTAAATTATTCTCTTCTACTAAGACTTCCCGCAGAGGTCACCCATCCTCACGCCACTCCAGCACTAGCACGCTTAAATTTTTAGTTACTTTCCTATGAGGGACTTACAAATAAGAGATACTTATCTGAAAATAGTATCCTATTGATCCTATTAACCCGTGGACTATGATGTCACACACATTTATTTTATTAATCAAAATAATTATTTAAATAAAAAGAAATGAATCATTAATAATATTTTGAATTAAAATATTCTTAAATGCAAATAATAATTAACTTATTTGCCTTTTCCTATTTAATATTGAATAATTCAATATACAAATCCGTAAATTTAAATTTGACAAATAATATGTCTAAATCGATTAGAAAAATGAGAGAAATCCGAATATGAGACATCCATAACCCAACTCTTGATAAATTTATCTCATGTTTGTGTGATCTAGAACTTTTAAGCTCTAAGTCATGAAACTCCCTAGCTAGAGAGCAGTTGATACCGGTGAAATAGGTCACACCCTGAAGTGCATTGTGTGTTATCCAAAACTCATAGCACACTTGTACACACATGTTATGGCACCCCCTATATTGTGATGGGAACCCAACTCGGAGTCCCTCTCCGATGGAACCCTAACCCCGTTGTAGAAAAACCAGGCTTATACGAATAAAGCTGGTACGAGCATTAAAATGGGGTAGAAAAGTGTCTTCTCACATCATAGAGAGATTACATAGATCACAGTAAAATCTTCTCACATCATACTTAAACTTAAACATGAACATAAATTCCAAGCACAAGAACATAAATTCCAAGTACTCATATCATTCTTAAACTTAAACATGAACATAAATCTCTAATGCATGAAACCCAACTCTTGATAAAAGTAATCACATGATAGAAATATTACATAGATCACAATGAAATCTTCTCACATCATACTTAAACATAAACATAAACATAAGGGCGTCTCCAATGTAGAAATAAGGAGAGGCCTTAAGCAAAAAAGTGGTCTTAAAACCCATCCTTATACATTGTGGGACTAGACCTTAAGCTTAAATTCTTAAGACCCACCCATACCACTATGGCCTTGCCATAAGGAATTTAATAAAGCAAAATAATGCTTCTCTCACCTACTTTACAAAGTTTGTATTTGGCAATTGGTCAAAAAGTTCTGCTAGGTGGGCTCCACCTTAAGGTCTAGCTAGACCTTAAACATTGTGAGCTTTTTAGTCCGCTATAACATATACTGTGGGTCCCAGCTTATGGCCTAGATTGAAATTAAACATTGGAGATGCCCTAAATCACAAGCACAAAAACATAAATCCCAAGTACTCACATCATAATTAAACTTAAACATGAACATAATTAAATCCCAAGCACAAGAACATAAATCCCAAGTACTCATATCATTCTCAAACTTAAACATGAACATAAATCTCCGATGCGTGAAACCCAACTCCTGATAAAAGTACTCACATGATAGAGAGATTACATAAATCACAATGAAATATTCTCCCATCATACTTAAAGTTAAACATGAACATAAATCCCAAGCACAAGAACATAAATCGCAAGTACTCACATCATACTTAAACTTAAACATGAACATAATTAAATCCCAAGCACATGAACATAAATCCAAGTACTCATATCATTCTTAAACTTAAACATGAACATAAATCTCCGATGCATGAAACCCAACTCTTGATAAAAGTACTCACATCATAGAGAGATTACATATATCACAATGAAATCTTTTCACAGCATATTTAAACTTAAACAATGACATAAATCCCAAGCACAAGAACATAAATCCCAAAAGTACTCACATCATACTTAAACTTAAACATGAACATAATTAAATCACAAACACAAGAACATAAATCACAAGTACTCATATCATTCTTAAACTTAAATATGAACATAAATCTCCGATGCATAAAACCAAACTCTTGATAAAAGTACTCACATCATAGAGAGATTACATAGATCACAATGAAATATTCTCACATCATACTTAAAATTAAACATGAATATAAATCCCAAGCACAAGAACATGTTGTACTATAGAGATCACAAGATCGACCCCCAAGCACTACACACTAGTAGTTGTCTGAATCATCATCATCATCATCAAGTGTTGGTTCTTGCGGTACGAGGTGACGCTTCCCATGGTTGACCACTCGAATAATGCAGTACAACTCATATGAAACGTAAGCATCTATGGAGGCATACTCAATGTTGTTGCGGTGAAGTGACGTCGTCTCCCACTCATCGTGGTTCTCGATCTTGGTCTTCATATCAGTGTAGTAGTCGTCGATCAAATCGATTGCCATTTGAGCCATTGAAGTCCTATTATCCCGAGGCCTGAATATGTCCAGGAGGTCAATGCGGCAGGAAGCCAGTATCTCAATATTGAAGCTTTTCTTCATGTTGATATTGTCATTGTTGATATCAAGGCTAACAAAACAAATGCTGTTAAGTGTAGTATCATGCCAAGTCCGTCCCTTGGGTGACGGTTCGTGATCCGTTTTGTGCGGGCGATCTGAGTGGCGACGTTGGGGCGACTGGGATCTTCAACCTTCCTGCTCCCGATCAGACCTGGTTCTTGCCTGGATTTCACCCAGTTTTCTTCCTCAGGCGACTACGATCTAGACTCCCGTTTTGTTCCTAGACCCATCCCCCACCAAAAGCCTTCCACACGTCTCCCAAGGGAGGGTGGTCGTAAGACACAAACCTAGGTTTTCGGGTGTCCCTGTGCTCTGGACGCTGGATCAAGGCTATGGCGATGGAGAAAGTGGAAGGGCTGTTGAAGAACCTAAAGTTGTCGACGGCGGAGAATAGGGGCTTGAAGATTGGGGCGATGAAGGAGGTCTTGGAGCTGGAAACGGATCCACAGGCCATGGGGAAGTTGCTGTCCGAAAAACCTCCGCATATGGAGGGGATGACCACGGCGCTTGGGCAGCTTTCGTGTCCATTGAGGGGCATCCGTACAAAGGAGATGGGGGACAATGTTTTCCTTTTCACGTTCCTGTAAGCATCTGGGAAGAGCAAGGCTCTCGATGAAGGCCCGTGGATGTTTGGCAAGGATCTCCTAGTCCTCCAGGATTTCGATCCGATGAAGGCGCTTGAGGAGTACGAGTTTAACTCAATCCCGATCTAGGTGAGGGTGTCCAAGCTGCCACTTGGACAGATGGTGCGGCAGACTGGAGAGCTGATCGGAGATGAGATAGGAGAGTATATGGAGGTCGAGGTAGGGGAGGATGGAAGGGCTGTGGGAAAATTTCCTACGTATTAGGGTCCGCTTGGATATCAGAAAGCCAATCATGCGTGGAATTACAGTGCAATTGGGAGAGAAGATGTTACCGAAGTGGTGCCCCTTTGAATACGAGTATTTGCCGGATTTCTGCTACACGTGTGGAATTATAGGTCATACTGACAGAGCGTGCTCCATCAAACTGAAGCGGGGGGAACAACAACAGTACGGTAAATGGCTTAAGGCGGTAATGACCAGAGGAGGTGGGGAGGCGGTATCCAGCAGATGGTCAGATGGAAGGGGGAGTGGTGGCTATGGGGGAAGGTCTAGCTATGGTTGGGGTGACAAGGAGAAACAGTCGCGCAGTGATAGTGATTCCTGGCAACGAAAGGAGGATGCCAACAAGAGTAGTCGGGACTCAATGGTGGAGGCAAAGGAGAAAGCTACCGAGGAGTCGGAGGTGTCTAGTCCTCTAAAATTGTCGGCGCCAACAATGGTAGCAAAATCAGGGGTACAGAAACAGCTATCTTTCAAGCCAGAGGCACCGACGTTTAGCTCAACACAAATAGTTTCTCAACCAGCCCCTACTGGGGGAGGAGTGGAGGCGGGCAAGTCTGGCCAGCAGAAGGAGATAGCCCAAGTGGAGGAGGCCCACGGGAAGCCCATGTTGCATGGCCCTGGGAAAATTGGTACGTCGATCATGTTGGGGAAGGACGGAGGGCAGGTGGCTTGTGTTGCGACTGTGGAGGCCAAAAAAGCTGAGAAACCTCGGACTTTCAAGAGGATGAAGGGTAACAGGGGGGAGCTGGATGGGAAAGTTGTATCACAGAGCTTACCTTCAGATGGGCTGCAGGTTGGTGTGAAGAGGGGACAGTTGGAGGGGATGGATGGAGGAAGTGACAAGGGGGGAAAAAAGAGCAAGGGTGTCCAGGGGGGAGGAGTTACAAAGTGTGGAGGTGCACAACATCTCGTTAGCGGGGCTGCCGGAGCAGTCCTGCGGGGATCAATGAAGCTAGTGTCTCAAAACTGCCGGGGGCTTGGGAACCAACCGGCAGTTCTTAGCCTTCAGGACCTCTAGAGGGCAGAAGATCCTGACATCCTCTTCTTGTTGGAGACAAAGTTGGATGATAAGGAGATGGAGCGTTTCAAATGGAAGTTAAACATGCCGAACATGATTGTGGTTGATTGTAAGGGGAGGAGCGGTGGCCTTGCGCTTTTCTGGCGAAGGGGTTTGGATGTTCAGCTGAGGTGGAAGGGAAGATACCACATTGACGTTGTTGTGCGAGAAGGAAATGGAGTGCAATGGCGTTTCACTGGGATCTACGGGGAGTCGAAGAGGGGTGAGAAGGAGAACACTTGGCGGCTGCTGCGCATTTTAGCTGGCCAATCGGATCTCCCATGGTTGTGCATGGGGGATTTTAATGAGATTCTCTTTGCACATGAGAAGGAAGGGGGGCCGGCTCGGGCCCCCGCAGCAATGGAAGCTTTTAGGAGGGCGATGGAAGATGCAGCCCTAAGTGATTTGGGGTTTGTAGGTGATCCTTTCACCTGGCGCAATAATAGTCATGCGGTAGAAGGATACGTGAGAGAACGGCTGGATCGAGCCGTGGCGAATGTTAAATGGAGGTGTCTGTTTCCCCTGTACAAGATTCTTAATGCGGATCATCGTCACTCGGACCATAGGGCCGTGGTTGCCACTCTAAATGAGCAGTCGGTTCCGCTACAGGAGGAAGGGGGGAAGGTTTTTCGGTTTGAAGCTGCATGGTTACAAGAAGAAGATTGCGAGAAAGTGGTAGAGGGGGCGTGGAACACTGCTTTTCAGGAGGGGAGCATGTCTGTGGGAGAAGGAATTCGTAGGGTGGGTAGGAGTCTTTGGGATTGGGATAAGGAGGTTTTGGGAGAGTTAAAAAACAGAATTAAAAGAGCTAAGAGAGACCTTGACAAGTGCCGTAGGAGCCCTCTTAGCCAGCAGAATGTCTCTCGAGAGCACGTGCTGAAATACAAACTTGTGAGGTTGGAAGAGCAGCATAATATTTTTTGGCAGCAAAGGGCTCACGCAAATTGGCTCAAATTCGGAGATCGAAATTCGAGTTATTTTCATGCTTTTGCATCTGAGAGGAGAAGAGTCAATGTTATTAAGGAGCTGAGAAGAGAGGGGGGTGGAATAGTGGAGGGTGAAGAGGAGCTAGGGCATTATATTACTAACCACTACAAAAGTTTGTTCGTATCTTCTGCAGGTGGAGTGGATGATGAATTAATCCAGCATGTTCCCAGCTCGGTAACTGATGATATGAACGAGGCACTGCTCAAAACTTTTGAAGGAGGGACTTGAGTCTATTGGCGATCTTAAAGCCCCAGGCCCTGATGGTATGCCAGCAATTTTTTATAAGAGGTTTTGGGAGATGATTGGCCCCAAGGTGCAACAAGAAGTTTTGGGGGTTCTCAATGGAGGGGAGATGCCATCTGGATGGAATGAGACCACTATAGTGTTAATTCCTAAACTAAAAAATCCGGAGAAAATTACGGAATTCCGTCCTATAAGCCTCTGCAATGTCCTGTATAAGCTCGTTTCCAAGGTACTGGCTAACCGATTGAAGCAAATCTTGCCTTTCATCATATCTCCAACACAGTCGGCGTTTGTTCCAGGGAGGATGATTACTGATAACGTCCTACTAGCATATAAGATCTCTCACTCAATGCACAGGAAGAAAGGAGGTAGAGAGGGGCTGGTTGCAGTTAAATTAGATATGAGTAAGGAGTACGATCGGGTCGAATGGAATTTCTTGGAGAAGATCATGGCGAAGATGGGGTTTAGGGAGCAATGGATCAGACTAATTATGAACTGTGTCAGCTCTGTCACGTATCGTGTGAAGGTCAATAGGAGGTTGCAGAATAATTTTGTTCCAGAAAGAGGTCTCCGACAAGGAGATCCATTGTCTCCCTACCTGTTTATTCTTTGTGCGGAGGGGTTCTCGGCACTTCTTCGTCAGGCAGAAGCTGAGGGTACTATTCAAGGAATACAATTATGTGCTGGTGCTCCGAAAATAAACCACCTATTCTTCGCGGATGACTCCTTGATCGTCATGAAAGCAAACCCAGCTAACGCGATGAAGCTCCAAGAAATCTTGGCAACATACGAGAGACACTCGGTACAGATGATCAACAAGGAGAAATCGAGTGCAATGTTTAGCAAGGGTACCAAAGCAGGGTCCAAGCAAGCAGTCTTAGGGGTTTTAGGGATCCCGAGAGAGTCACGGAATGATAGATATCTTGGACTGCCGGTTCATTTGGGGACATCAAAGGCAAGGGAGTTCGAATATCTTAAGGAGAGAATTTGGCAGCGGATCCAGGGTTGGAAGGAGAGACTTTTGTCCAAGGCGGGTAAAGAGATCTTGATTAAGGCTGTTGCACAGGCTATACCCACCTACGCTATGTCCTGCTTTGACCTCACAAAAACTCTTTGTGAAGAGATTAGTGCAATGATCTGTCGCTATTGGTGGAATGCTCAGGATGAAAAGAACAAATGTCATTGGCTTAGCTGGGAGATGCTATCGAAACCCAAGGATGAAGGAGGGCTGGGTTTTAGGGACTTACACATTTTTAATTTGGCGATGCTCGCCCGACAGGGCTGGCGTCTTCTTCAGAATCCGGACTCGCTCTGTTGTACAGTTCTGAAGGCTTTGTATTTCCCGGAGACATCTATCCTAGAGGCACAGCCGAAACTTGGAATTTCTTAAACATGGAGAAGCATTTTGAGGGGAGTTGAACTTCTGAAGGAAGGGGTAATATGGAGGGTTGGTACTGGGGAGAGCATTGATGCGTTTCGAGACCCGTGGATCCCTAGGGGGCAAACCCGCAAGCCATGTACACCAAATGGTTTGGACGAGCCGATCCTGGTTAGTGATCTGATCGATCAAGTGCATGGGACATGGGATGAGGACCTGATCCATACTGTTTTTTCAGTAGATGATGCGAAGGACATTCTTTCAATCCCTCTGCGTGCGGATATGGAGGATTGGGTTGCTTGGCACTATGATGCAAATGGCGTTTTCTCGGTGAAATCAGCTTATAGAGTGGGAGTTGCGTTGCGAGACTCCCAAGCAAACCGTGATGCCAGCTCGTCGACGGCGTCACAGAAGAATAATCCACTTTGGAAGTCCATTTGGAACCTGAAACTGCCTGGCAAAATTCGAGTGTTCATTTGGAGACTATGTCACAATAGCCTCCCCACAAGAATGAATATAAAGAGGAAAAGAGTTGAGTTGGACACTAGATGCCCGATGTGTAATCGTGCTGATGAAGACGGTGGCCATTTGTTTCTGAAATGCAGGAAAGTGAAACAAGTATGGCGCCATCTCTTGCTAGAAGATGTCCGCTTATCTCTGTTGGATGCCCCCAGCCCTCTGGCCATGTTTGAGCAGGTTCTGGCTATGAAGGAACCTCGACGAAGCACAACCTTTATTCTGTGGTGGGACTGGTGGACAGCACGGAACAAGCAAATTTCAGAAGGGAAAGAGCGGAGCGCGGACACAACTTGCAACATAATCCAACGCCACTGTTTGGATTTTAAGGTGGAGGGGACACCGACAGCTGTGAACACACGAGATAATATTGAGAGGATGACTAGGGCGGATTCCTAGACCAAGCCACCTGCAGATCATGTGAAGGTGAATTTTGACGCTGCCTTCCAGGAGGAGGCTAGACAGGGAGCATGGGGTTTCATCGCCAGAACAGATCAGGGGGAGTTCATTGCGGCGGCATCAGGTAGAATCACTAATGTAAGAGATGCTCTCCAGGCTGAGGCTGAAGCGTGCACGGCAGCGGTGGAAGGTGCTGCGGCGATCGGGGTGCATAGAGTGATCTTCGAGTCGGACTGTGAAACGTTGGTCTCGGCGCTGCAAGGGACAAGCCATGATCCTGCTCATATTGGTGTCCTACTGAAAGAAGCTAGGAGCATCTGTATTGGCTCTTTTCAGAATTTTGCTTTTCAGTTTACTCCCCATTCTTGCAATGGTGTTGCTCATTCTCTAGCACAATACGGCCTGCGAGCCGATCTCAGGTGTACGGTGTGGGAGGACACAGCTCCTGACTTTGTTTCTGTTCTAGTGGCCAGCGATTTGGCTGTGCACTATGAGTAATGGTAGATTCATTTTCAAAAAAAAAAAAAAAAACAAATGCCGTTGCGGCAAAGGAAGTTCATGAGAGCTGGACACTCCTTGTCACTACTACAACAACATATTAGAATGGAACAAATTGTTAATTAAGAATCATAACAATAACCTACTAATTAAATATATATATATATATATATATATATATATATATATATATATATATATATATATATATATATATATATATATGGGTCGCGCTATTTGACACCCAGGGTGCAGAATAGTTATTCTACACCCACCATGTATCTTTTAAACCGTACATAATTTTTAAGTCACGTAAATTTTGTCGTATTCATTATGTCGAGTAGAACGTAAGAAAAAATATATATGACATAAACCTTTTAGTTACGTGACGCTACAAAAATTAATGAAAAATACACATTTTTACGTTGTTTTTATGACTTTTATGTTGCTATGACTCATAATTTTTCATTTTTATGCCGAGTATTCTCTTATGGATCAAACATGAACGTAAATAATTACATATCTAACATAAATTTTTGACTTGCTAATATAAATAAATTGTGGGTGCAAAATAAGTTTTCTGCACCCAGGGTGCCAAATAGGGTGTCTATATATATATATATATATATATATATATATATATATATATATATATGCGAATATGCAAAAAGTAAAATTAATTCACTACGAAATACAAATTGATCTATCACATATAATTCAAATGGGACTCTTGTATCACATAGAACAATTTGCTATCCTATGCAATTTGTATCACATAGAACAATTTGTCAATATATATGTCCTAAATTAACTATGTCTTCTATGTTCTTACACGGATTTGCCAATATGCAACAAGCCACCATGCATGAACTAGATATCATAATAAATCTATGCAATTTTCATCATAATATAAACCAAAGCAATTTTTATCATAATAAATCTATGCAATTTTCTATATATCACGTGGATATATGATTCAAATGGGGATCGAATATATGATGATTCTATGTCACAGATATATGATTCAAATGGGAATCGGACATGTTTGCTATCCTATGAAATTTTCATCATAATAAACCTATGAATGGATCAATCCCCTAAACGTACGTACATTGCCCATTGGAAGATCAAGACATTCTTCTTGAAGCAAAGTTGGATGACCGCAACCTCCTTCCCATTGCGCGTGTAGTCAAGATCAAGCCTGATGATTTTCTCTTGGTCATTCGCGCTTTCAACTCATCCTTGGAATGTGGCAAGATAACCTGCCATGTTGGCACTCTCGTTCGTGTAGACGACGGTAAGCACGTTCGTGTCATGTGCACGAACAGGGTCTATGTGACTGATTGCTTGATCCATGGTGGATTATGTGAAGAAGAGAGGAAGAAGAGAAAGAAGGAGAGGGAGGAAACAGAGAGAAGGTGCCCTACTGTAGCAGTTCGCAAACTAATACGCGCGTGAGACAAAACGGTTCGACTCTTTGGTACCGGTTTTAGCCACTAAACGGTACCAAAGGTCCTCGCGCCAGGCGAACGGTTGCCACGCCTTCTTTCCCACACCCATTTGGTACTGGTTGGTGGATAAAGCCGGTACCAAATATGCTCGCACCAGGTGAACGGTTGCCACACCCCTTTGGTAACGGTTCTAGCCACCAACCGGTACCAAAGGTAAGGTTCAAACCGGTATTAGCCGTGCCCAGCGTCCTCCCCGTTCGAACCGGTACAAGACACTCTTTAGTACCTGTTCGTAATTGAAAATATACTAAAGGTAAAATCCTTTGGCTCTGTTTCTACTAGTGTAGAGGCACAGAAACAATAGCGTGCTATAGCGCCGCTAATAGTACGATATAGCGTTTTGAGGACTGTCTCGCTAAATCGTTTAGTGTATAATGTCTCGTAAATAGCACGCTATAGCGCGATATAGCATGCTAATAGCGTATTTTAAGGCCGACACTGTTTTTCTATAGCACGCTATTTTTTTCCTAGAGTAAAAAAATATTACGTATAGCGTATTTTAAGGCCGACGTTGTAGCGTTTTCTATAGCATGCTAATAGCATATTCTAATGCTACTGTAGAGCTAGCAAAGAGATAAAGAGAAGGCCGGCGGGGTGATTAATCACACTTAATATATTACGTGTTTCATCTTCCAAAGTTCATTAAGGTTGATCATTCCGGTGTGCAATCAACTTCCAAAGCGACAAACAGGTGGGAACTAAATGGTTCAAAGAACACGATCGGGTTTGGCAATTAGTCCCGGCTGTTATTTCAACCGGGACTAAAGAGGGCTATGTCAAGTTGCAGCCTGGCCTACCTTCTTTAGTCCCGGTTGTTGGCTCTAACCGGGGCTAGAGGTCCCATTCTAACCGCAACTAGTCCAGTGCGGCTTTCTAGCCATTGAACCAGGACTAGTCCACGTCTCTAGTCCCCGTCCAAAACCTATTCGAGACTAAAGTCCAATAAGGCTCTGCACCAAAGCACTTGTTTCTACTAGTGAAGGGAACAAATATTTTAAAAACCTTGGATAAAATGGTACAAATGGTAAAAGCGTGTATTAGCCGAATGAACTAAGCCATGCTGGAAAGGAGGTCTTAGTCTCTTAGACACTCATTCAATCTGAAAGCCTGGAGCCGAAGGTTAAATCTACAAGTGCATTAGATTTCAGCGCTTCATTGCTCTCATATGTTTCACGCTGCAATGACCACGACCTCAAAGAAGAAAGGCTTGAACGAGGAGTTTAACGCCAATCAAAACACCATCAGTTGCAGCTCGTACGCAGGTTGCCAACATCTTGACAAGCTTGACTAAGAGGTGATCTCCAATTTCTATAACAGGACAAGCAGCCTACACCCACTTGATTTCAGCGGACAAGCAGGTCCCTGGTGTCTAGGGTATCTAAACGGACTGACGAAGAGTCGAAGACTATCATTAACGAAGACTAGTACGATTTTCCAATAGCTACAAGCAAGAACAAGGTACTCTAACGATCTCAAATGAATGATGATGTGAAATGGAAATTGCTAAAACATGTATTGAAGGTCAACACTGAAATTGCACTTGAACTTTATTGGTCCATAGGCACAAGAATATCAAAATATGTAGTAACCAGTCAATAGTAAAACAGAAATATATCCACAAAGCAAAGGAAAGGAAAAATATTTCATTCTGCTACTACTTAAAGATAATCTTATCTTCTCAATCAATCTATCCACCCGACCAATCATCTTATGTGTTGTGCCAAATTTAAGAGCCATGTGGAGAACTGAGTGGTAGGTCAGTGGCAAGAGGCAGTGAGTGCGCTCCAGTCCGCACAGGTTCGAGTCCCAGGCTGACACATATTTGAAAAATCGATTTCCGGGTGTCTCACCTACCTAAGAGCATGTCTAACAGACCCCTTACGTTTTCGCCCCCTAAAACGCGTGTAGAGGGCCCTGCACAGGAAATCGAGTAAATTTTTTGCTCGAATGAACTCGTCCATCTAGCAGACCCCCTATAGCCGGCCTGTATATTTGAATTGAAACTTCCCGGGAGAAAACATTGCTCGATTTCATTTGATCATCACCATTGTTGCTACATTACTCGAGCTCGTCCATCTAGCTACTGCCTAAAATCTACTGCCTAATGCCTAATTGATGAAGACGACGCCGGCGGCCTCCATCGCCTTGAACGCCTCGACGTCGGCGATGGCCTGCGCCTCCTCCTCCGCTTCCGCGCGCGCCGCTTCCTCGGCGGCCTTCTTGGACAGCTCCACGGCTGCGGCGAACGTGGCGTCCTCGTCCACTGCGCCGCTTCCACTGCCACGGCTGCGCTTGGACTGCTGCAACAGCTCCCAATCGGCGCGCCACCTCTCGAACTGGGGGCCGCGCATCGGCCTCGGCGGCGGGTCGACCGCGTAGTACCGGCCGCCCTCCGCGAAGTCGACCAGCGACGGCGGCATCGTCTCGGGGAACGCGGCGTACCTCCACGCGGCGCGGCGACTCCCGGCGAAGGAGTGCTTGCAGTGGATGCGCCACGCCTCCTCGAGCGTCTCCGACTCGTGGCGGCGCTTCGAGGCGGCGGTGGAGGAGCTCGATCCGCGGGGAGAACTCATCGCCGGGAGGAGGAGGCTTTAGGGGCGGAGGCTTGGAAACGCAGAGGAGAAGAAATGCGGCAGCGTGGGAGGCGGGATTGCTCGCCGGAGCTAGGGCGGCGCGCGGCGGAGCTAGGGTTGCGGGTGGGGGGTTGGACCCCACCCCGACCCTCACCCGCTACTTGTAGGGGGCGGCGGGAGCGATTTCGCAGGCCCCCTAATTTTCCCGTACGGGCCGGGCCGCATACGGGGGCTGCTAGATGGCCATTTTGGCCCGCACCCCGTATGCCGCCGGAGTTATACGGGGTGCCCGCGCTTTAGGGGGTCTGTTAGACATGCTCTAACAACGTAAACCCAATGGAGGGATCATTTCCCCCTTGACAACCTTTTTAAAATTCAGTGCCATGTTCACCACCAATGCCCATGCCTACAATGATAAGAAGTCAAGGACCAAATGACATTCATATACAAAGTCAAATTGATACGAATGGTAATCAATGAGGTATTTAAATAAAATCACTGTTGTAATTTTAGAAAAACAATCTGACAACATTTTGAGTAAATAAACAAAACCCCAACTACTATCAAAGAGAATAGTACAAAACAGTTATTGACTCAGGATGTTAGCTAATTGGAAGGGAGAATGTATCCAAAATTATTTTAAGCTCGCCATGTCTCATCGGACAAATAAAGCATACACAAAGTACCAACGTCTAGCAATAAAAAAGCGATCATGACTATTCCTGTTTATACTATGTTTAAATAACTTTAGCCTGAAACGATGAAATAAACTCAGATTATTGATCAAACGGACTTGCCTCTGGGCTCTCATAAACGAAAAGTGATAAAAATGCGAAACTATTTTGTAAATGTCAAACTAACTCGTTAATATGCATTTAAGATAAGTAGCAAGATTGAAAAACATAACATTATTCGGTGAAATAAATATTAGCATCTTTTAATTAAGCTTCAGAATGTGCCAATTGAGCTTCCTATTTGACATTTCATTTGATTTAAGCTAATTTTTTTTCATGTAATTGTCTTCAGTTTGAAGCCATTACGTACTTATTCCGTCTACACTGCAGCTATGCACTAATACAAACCACTATAAGATTCTTGAATATGTCAATCTCCAATGCAAAATTTAGTTCAATTATTAAACAAGACTGCCAATCTCCAATGCAAAATTGCAAATATGTGCGCTCACTGTTTTACACTGTGGATGTCCATCTAATAAAATGATAAAGAGTTTGATACCTCTGACTCGGACCATATAATTTCTGTAATAATAGGGTATGGTACATAAAAATTAAATCAACATATTCTACTTTATTTTTTGATCAAGAGGCAGACTCGCATGCTTCAATTAAAGAAACTGAAAAATCATAAGAGAGAATATATACTGGCTACAGAAACGGAAATGATGACAGCAAAAGGCAGCCTAGCTGACAGTAACAGATATTTTTCCGTATCGGAACAATCACATAGAATGCCACCACACAAGTACCAGAACAGAACGCACTACAGAGCAGCATGTCTATATGTTTGAGAGCTCATCAAACATTAAAAAAAACAATTGGTACAACATTTGATCAAATTCTTAGTTTAACGTGGAAGGATGTGAATGAAATTCCATCAGTCAATTAGCGGAAACTAACTTGGTTTGTCCTCATACCTGTTGTGTAGACACTTCTGAATGGATGCAAGAAATAGAAGGCGCGGGTTTTGAGAAGTTTCTTGAATTGCAACGACTTGAGCTGGACCATGAAGATGCCGCTAGTTGTCCACATAAACACGGCATTATTGTCCTCAGCAAACCCTTAAATTCTTAGAAACCCTTTCTTCTCTTCACACAGGGGAAGTAATTTATCCATTTCAATAGTTCTTTCTAGCCTCCATGAAGCAACACCATCACAATAGTTCTTCCTCTTCCGTAATTGCACGCTGAAGCCTGACACAAAGAGGAAATCAAGGCCACCACCCTCTGTCGGCATAACACAGAAATCCCAATGTCTCGACATATCCATCGGTACCTGTATCAGAGCTAGGCCCCGCGTCTCCAAATCAAACTCGAGAATTCCAAAAAAGTTCCAAGCAAGCAGCCAGAAAACAAGGGAATTCCCAACGAGCAGAGCAGGCTTTTAAACAAGATGAGATTGTTGCCCTAGTAGCATCATTCTCGATCGGGAGCGTTATTGAGATGACAACACCCCACACTACCGGAAACGCTACAGACGCCGAAATCCATAACATACGCCGACGGCCAAACGTCGGGGTTGTCGGCATAGACCCCGACCAGGCCACCAACAGAAAAAAAAAATTGTAGCTACGCCGACGGCCATCCTCGGGCTAGCTCGATTTTAGCTACGCCGACGGCTCCCCCTCGACATAGCTCAAGGTATGCCGACGGCCACCCTCGGCCTAGCTATATATTTTTTTTAACTTAATCAACCATTTTGATCATAACTTTTGCATTCGAATTCGGATTTTAATGTTTTTTTACCTCGTTTCGAAGAGGAGAAGAAAATCTACATCATTATACATATTATTCAAGCTATTTAAAAAAAATCATGAGCAAAGACGGAACCAACAATAAACCATGAAGGACTTTTCTCCAACGGGTTAGGTTTTTCACCGGAGAGGGGCTCCGGAGCGTCGGGATACAACCACAAGCTAGGGGGTTCCATACCATGTGTGTATAAATGTATTATGGGTTTTGTATGGAAAATATTGCACTCCGGGGTGTGACCTGCTTCACCGACATCTACCTCTCTCTAGAGAGTTTCATGTCTTATAGCCTGAAAGTCCCAGATCGGACAAACCGGAGGGAATCCTGTTAAGAGTTGGGTTATACCTTTGTATTGTGACTTCCTAGGGCCTAGCCTAACACAAGCAAGCAACTAGCTACACTTTTCTACCCCCTTTTGACGTTGGTATCGACTTTAGTCATATAAGCCTAGTTTTTCTCCAGCGGGACTAGGTTTTTCACCGGAGAGGGGCTCCGGAGCATCGGGATCCAACCACAAGATAGGGAGTTCCATACCATTTGTGTACAAGTGTGTTATGGGTTTTGGACGGCAAATATTGCACTCCGGGATGAGACCTGCTTCATCGACATCTACCTCTCTCTAGAGAGTTCCATGACTTGTAGCCTGAAAGTCCCGGATCGGATAAACCTGAGGGAATCCTGTTAAGAGTTGGGTTATACCTTTGTATTGTGACTTTCTAGGTCCTTGCCTAACACAACCAAGCAAATAGTTACACTTTTCTACCCTATTTTGACGTTGGTACCGACTTTAGTCGTATAAGCCTAGTTTTTCTCCAACGGGGTTAGGTTTTTCACCGGAGAGGGGCTCCGGAGCGTCGGGATCCAACCACAAGCTAGGGGGTTCCATACCATGTGTGTACAAGTGTGTTATGGGTTTTGGATGGTAAACATTGCACTCCGGGGTGTGACCTGCTTCACCGACATCTACCTCTCTCTAGAGAGTTTCATGACTTATAGCCTGAAAGTCCCAGATCGGACAAACTGGAGGGAATCCTGTTAATAGTTGGGTTATACCATTGTATTGTGACTTCCTAGGTCCTATAATAACACAACCAAGCAACTAGTTACACTTTTCTATCCCCTTTTGACGTTGGTACCGACTTTAGTCGTATAAGCCTAGTTTTTCTCCAACGGGACTAGGTTTTCACCGGAGAGGGGCTCCGGAGCGTCGGGATCCAAGCACAAGCTAGGGGCTTCCATACTATATGTGTATAAGTGTGTTATGGGTTTTTGATGGCAAAGATTGCACTCCGGGGTGTGACCTGCTTCACCGACATCCACTTCTCTCTAGGGAGTTTCAATAACTTATAGCTTAAAAGTTCCAGATCGGACAAACCGGAGGGAATCTTGTCAATAGTTGGGTCATGGATAATATGGATGTCATATTTGGATTTCTCTCTTTTTTCTAATCGATTTAGACATATTATTTGTCGAATTTCGATTTACCGATTTATAGATATGAATTATTTAATATTAAATGGAATAAAGAAAATAATTAATTATTATTTGAATTCAAGAATATTTTAAATCAATATTATTATTAATGTTCATTTCTATTTATGTACATAGTTATTTGGATTCATAAAATAAAGTTGCGTGACATCATAGTCCATAGGTTAATAGGATTAATATGGTAGTATTGTAAGTAAAGCATGTGTTGTTTCTAGATAGCTCATAGGTAAGGAACGAAGAAGTTAAACGTGCTGGGGGTGGAGTAGTCTCAGTATGGGTGACCTGTCAGGAAGTGTCATTAGAAGAAAGTAATTTAGATTGTACTCCCTCCGTCCACTTTTAATCTACATTTCAGGCCAAGAATTTGACCAGCTTTAATCTACATTCTGGGACCTCCACATTAATTGTCTCCTCGGTAATCAACACCAACACATGAAACGAAGCAATATTTATCTAACTATGGGATGTCATTAATTTTAATGTAGATTGGATTGGTTGTTCATATATCTAAGTACTAATATTAAATGACTTGCTAATTTGTCTTAAAACTTGTAGAATATAGATTAAAAGTGGACGGAGTGAGTAATTAAGAATGCTTAGAGATAAATGTTTCTATAGTGCGATTAACTAGTTAAAAAATTAAAATACAAAAATGGAAGAAAAATTGGATTTTTTTTGAAAAAAAATGGTATAGGCCGACGGTATGCCGTCATACCATCGGCGCAGCTAGCCAGTACGCCGAGGGGGGGCCGTCAGCGTCTAGTTTACGTGGAACGGATCCGTTCCGACAGGTGAGTGGGGCCCACGCAATGGAACACCGAGGGGGAATGATACGCCGACGGCCAAACGACCTTCTGAAAGTGCAATATGGTCAACTAGAGGGGGGGGTGAATAGGTGACCTACAAATTTTACTCCTTTTTCACTTTTAATGGGGCTTTTAAGAAAGTAAATGCTTGATTACCTAAATGTGCAACTAAGTGAAAACCCTAGGTGATAAGAAGCAAGTAGCAGCGGAAATAAAGGAACGGTACAAGATAACAACAAGTGAAAACACGGAGACAAGGATATGTTTCCCGTAGTTCCTTCTTAAAAGAAGTACGTCTACGTTGGAGAGGTGGGGAGCCACCTAGGCGCTCCTCAATAGCACGGATGTGCACACCTTGTTCTCCTTGAGCTTCTCCGGTGAGGGAGATTCTCGTTTCCACTATGAGGTCGACTTGAAGGCGTTGACCAAACCTTTACAAGGGGTTGAGGCTACTCCACAAGTGAGATGGAGGCTCTCAACAATCGAAGCTTCTTGCTACAAGGTGGAAGCTACAAGCACTAGGGTTTCCCTTGGATGACAAAGCAACCAAGAGATTACAAGATCCCAAGAGTTGTGGTGTGGGTACACACGTTTTGGCTTGGTGGAAAGGTAGATCTAGACCTCCTCCATGAGATCCTTGAAGGGCATCGAGTTTGGTTGGAGGAGGAGGGAGATCGGGGCGATTTGAGCTCTACAACAATGGAGGAGAGAGAGGAATGGACGAGCTACCTATCTAGAGGAAGAAGACAGCTATTTATAGGCTCCTCCAAAATCTGACCGTTGCAGTCCTGCGGGACCGGAAATTTCCGGGCTAAAGGCCGGAATATTCCGGTCGGAAGTGGCCGGATATTTGAAAAGTCCGGGGGGCGGATAATTGAAATATCCGGGGGCGGAATTTTCCGCCCCAATACTCCGCCCCCATCTCTGTGCGCAGGCACCAACACATTGATGAAAAACTGCTAAGGACCAAAGGCCGGATTTTTGCTACGGAAATTTCCGGGGCAAATTTCCGCCCCACCTTCTGTGCGCTGGCATCAACTTCAGATAGAAAAATGGCTAAGGACTTTGATGCCCGGAATATTGAAATATCCGGGGGGCGGATAATTGAAATGTCCGGGCCCGGAAATTTCCGGACTGAATTTCCGCCCCCATCTCTGTGCGCGGGCAATGCGAAGAAGACCAAATTCTGCTAAGTCCTTGGAGGCCGGATTTTTGGCCCGGAAATTTCCGGGGCAAATTTCCGCCCTGGCTTCTGTGCGCGGGCAGGAAAATACTTAGTCGTTTTCGTGGAAGCCAGAAGAGTGGCCGGAAATTTCCGGTGTAGGGCCGGATAATCCGCCCCATAGGATCCGGAATTTCCGCCCTGTATACTGAAAAATCCGGTGGCTGAAATTCCACATTAGTGATCTTCTCTTTGATCTTTTGACGAGGATATATCGATGATCATCTAGGGTAATAGCTGCACAGGCTGAACCGCAATGTTAGATAGGAGATATCCGTGTTAGCATCATCACCAAAATCATTAGAGGGATCATGAGCTTTCAATCTCCCCCTTTTTGGTGAATGATGACAACACGGGTATTTGCAGGGAATAAAGCTAACAGTGCAGAATATAGAAACATCACACATAGCATATATAGGAGACATGCCTCCCAATAATAATAGTTCAACACAAACGACGAGTACGGTAGAACGGAGTTCGAAAAAGACGCACGAAAAAACGGAAAGGGCACGAAAGAACGAAAGAGAAACCCTCCCAAGCAAATCCCCACGATCATCTAAATCTTCTCCCCCTTTGGCATCAAGACACCAAAAAGAGAAAAGAGAGAGCTACGTCCCATGGAGCACACTCTAGGCCTGGGTGTCCTCGTCGTCCTCTTCAGCTTCACTGTCGGTGGCAGTCTCCATGTCCTCATCTTCATCAACACCAATATCCCAGTCAACATCACGGTTGTTCCAGTTCCTGTAGGCAACCCGAGGAGGAGGAAGTGGTGGCACAGAGGGAGTCTTGAGTGCAGTCATGATGTGATGCTGATTCTCTAAGATGGTGCGGCGTTCCACATAGGCTGCATAGTTCTCCTTGTGGAGGCAAACAGTCAAGCTGAGCACCTTCTCAACAGCACGAGCAAGCCACGAGCGCTTCTTCTTTCCAGGAGGAGGAGGACGCATGCGAGCATCCCTGTGGCCCTGTCCAGATCCACCAACATCATGAGCGGCCTGCTGAGTATGAGCAGACTTCTTGTAGAGGTTAACATCATTGTGATCCTCACAATCCAACTCCAAGTCTTCTCGGAGCGCCTCAGGATAGCGTGCCTTGATGAGCTTCATGATATAGGGGGCATATGGTGGAACCTTGCGATGGAAGAGAGCATAGTGGATCTCATTGAAAATGAAGTCCATGACATCAACCCTGTGAGCCTCCATATCAGTCATATCAGTCTCAGAGAAGGTCAGGAAGGCATGGTGCATAAGGTTGACCAACCCACCACGAATAGCATCATTGTTTCCCGCGCTTGGAGCAATGGACTCCCTGAACATGCGCAGGAGAATATCATAGACTGCAAAGAGGCCTTTTGCCGAACCAACTGTGCCTCGAGGACCATAGAGCTCAGCAAGCCTGTTCTTCTGGTACTCTTCCCCATGAATGTGCATACGGTGGCCCTGAGGAGTGTTGAGGCCAGCAAACGGATAGGCAAGAACAGTGGCAAAGTCATGGAAGTTTGCAGTGAGCAGGTGAGGGCCAGACATCCAGGACATCCCAATATCTTCAGAATCATCAATGACAAGAGTAGCAAAGAACTGATGGATGTAGGTGGTGTTGTAAGAGCAACGAGTCTCCATAAGCTGACGAAGACCAAGGACCTCCACAAGCTGAACAGAGTTGTTGAAGTACTCGGGGTTGGCAGCTAGATGAGCAAAATTGATAACCTTCATGGGGCAAACTGGTTTGCTCATAACTGTGTAGACCTGCTTGAAGAGAGTCTCCTGCTCGACGTGCCAAAAGCACGAGTCAATAGTGGGGTCCTGAGGACCCTCCGTGTACCAAGCCTTCTTGCGCCATTCCGAAAAGTCAGCAATGGGCATAGTGCCCACATTGAGAGGTGCCTTGCCTTGCTGCCTACCAGCTCTGCGAGCAGCCCGATCAGCCTCATGTTGTTGCTCATAAGCTCGCTGAGCATCTCGTTCACGCCGGCGAGTTTCATTGTCTTCCACAAAAGTTCCCTCCTCATTTTCTGTCAGATGGCGGAGGCGTTTGCGGGAACTGAGCAGCTTGCCAGACCTAGAGGTGGAACCATCGAAATCGACACCTTCGACTTGAGAGAAGCCTTGAGCAACCAATCTAGCCTTGTTGCGGATGACGATGCCGTCCTTGTCTTGTTTGTTCTTGAAGATCCACTTAGTGCCGATGACGTTCTTGCAATCTTTGGGCCTTGGAACCAATTTCCACACTTTGTTGCGCTCGAAATTGTTGAGTTCATCGTGCATGGCTTCAAGCCAATCTTGATCTTCAAGAGCTTCATAGACCTTCTTTGGCTCAATGTGCGAGACAAATTCATGTGCTTTGCTAAAGTCCGCTAGTTGCCTCCTTGTGACGACCCTTCCACGAACTTGTCCAAGAATCATATCCTCCGTATGGCCGGCACGAGCAAGATTATCGAGCCTTCTCTTTGCTCTACGAGCTAGCATCTCCTCCAAAGTTTCCTTGGATAGGGCTTGATCATCACCTTCATCATCGGAGACATGTCCACCTTGGTCTTGATCATTGATGGGAGGTGGATCCCTAACGTGATGAGTTGCATCATCACCATGTGTATCTTGTTCTTCATTATGAGCTTGGCCTTCATCATGAGCTTGGCCTTGATTGTTTGCTTGGCCTAGTGGTGAGGCATGAGGGCTTGGTGCATCTTGTTGGGTAGCATGGTTATCAATGGATGTAGTCAATGGCTCCACTTGAGTAGAGCATAGTCCTTCTCCCTCCGTCATCCGGTTTTCCTCAATGGGGATTATTTCACCAATCCCCATTCTTCTTATGACGATGGGAGGAATTGCATCTCCTACAATACCATGATCTATACGGCCCCCTTGGGACCCATTATCCTCATCGAACACCACGTCTATAGCTTCTTCAACTTGTCCGGTGGATTTATTGTAGACTCTATAGGCGTGAGAGTTTGTGGCATAACCAACAAAGATACCCTCATAGGATTTAGTCTCGAACTTTGACAAGCGTTTCCCTCTTTTGCGAATGAAGCATTTGCATCCAAAGACCTTGAAGTATGAAACGTCCGGCTTCTTGCCCGTGAGAATCTCATAGGGGGTCTTGTTCAAAATCTTGCGGAGATATAATCGGTTGCTAGCATGACAAGCGGTGGAGACGGCCTCGGCCCAAAAGTTGTAAGGAGAAGAGAACTCCGCAATCATGGTACGAGCCGCATCCATAAGAGTCCGATTCTTTCTCTCCGCCACACCATTTTGTTGAGGAGTGTAGGGAGTGGAATATTGATGAGCAATGCCTTCCTCACTAAGAAATCCCTCAACGGTGTAGTTCTTGAACTCGGATCCATTATCACTCCGGATCGCCATGATGCTCGTATTATGTTGTCTTTCCACCAAAGTGATGAATTCGATGACCCGCTTTTGAGTCTCACTCTTTCTCTTGAAGAAGTACACCCAACAATATCGTGAGTAATCATCCACAATCACCAAGCAATACTTTTTGCCTCCAAGACTATCATATGATAGAGGACCAAAGAGGTCCAAGTGAATGAGCTCGAGGATTCTTGATGTAGTGATGTTCGTCTTGGTGGGATGTGCTTCTCCATGTTGCTTTCCTAGAACGCAAGAGCTACACACACGATCTTTGGCAAACTTAGCATTTGTTAGTCCTAGAACGTGATTGCCACTTTGAAGGTCATGCAACGTCCTCATATTGGTGTGGGCTAACCGGCGATGCCATAGCCAACCCACATCAACTTTAGCCATTAGGCATGTCGCGGCACACGTGTCTCCTTTGGAGAAGTCCACTACATACATGCCGTTCTCGACATGCCCAACAAAGGCTACTTTAAGAGTCGTTTCCCAAGTGACAATCACATTCTCCTTATTAAAGAAAGAGGTAAAACCACTTTTAGCAAGTTGAAGAACCGAGATGAGATTGTAGCCAAGGGACTCAACAAGAAGAACATTCTCAATTGACAAGTCATTTGAGATTGCTACCTTGCCTCGTCCCAATACCTTTAGTTCGGAGTTGTCACCAATAGTGACGCAATTGAGATGAGGTAGTGGAGGATGAATATCACTCATTGCGTCATTGCTTCCGGTCATATGTTGGGATGCACCACTATCCACCGTCCATTTGCTCGTACCGGAAGCACTTCCCTACAATAGATTAGTTGCTTGATTTAGGGACCCATCTTTGAATGGGTCCTCTCATGTTAGTGACAAGGGTCTTAGGAACCCAAATACTCCAATGATAATCGTCACCATAAGAAGTACCAACATATTTAGCATATACATGACCATCTCTAGATTTCATAAGAACATAAGATGGATTATATTTCCCGGCAAAGTTATTGTGAGTGGTGCTCCCCCTAGAGGTCTCACCACCCACAATGGTGTTGGTCTCCTTCCCTTTGGTCACCTCTCCCTCTTTCACAAATCTTACTTCTTGTGAGGAGGAGGTGACTCTCTTCTTGTTCTTCTTCTTGTACTTCTTCTTTGACTTGGCAATATAGCCAAGTCCCTCCTTTCCATTGTTGGCATGATGAGAAGCAATCTCATGGAAACTCTTCTCATTTCCTACAAGATTAGTTGTACCACAAGCATTGCTAGACAAGACATTCAAGCTAGAAGGTGAAGTGGATACTACTTGCTTGTTTGATTGTTGAGCTAGAAGATTGTCACGAGATTTGGTTAACTTGTCATGAATTTCCTTAAGAGACATGAACTCTTTTTCAAGTTTTTCATAACGAGTGCCAAGTTCCTCGTGAGCAATTCCTAGCTTTAATTCTTCATGCTCAAGAGTTTTAATTAAGGCAAGAGATTGTGCATTTTCCTTCCTAAGCTTAGAGACACTTATGGCAAAGTTTTCTTCAAGACAAGACAATTTCTCTTCAAGTGAGGCACGAATGGAACGCTCATTATCAAGAGCTTTTTCAAGCTCTTGCTCATTGCAAGTATGACCTCCATGGCTTTCTAAGGTCATGATGATCTCCTCCTTTTCATCAACAAGAGAGTTAGCCTCATCAAGTTGCCTCAAAAGGGAGTTCACCTTTTCCTTAGTCTCACCCTTAAGGCTAGATAGCCATAAGCTTAACTCATTAGACTCACTATCCTCCTCACAAGCATTTTCAACACAATCCAATAACGAAGGAGGGTTAGTGACAATGGTCTTAGAGTTGGGTGAGCATACCGAAGTGGCTTTTGCCATAAGACATGTAGGTCGGGTTGCCACATTCTCATTGGGGGATTCGAATAGAGAGATCGAAGGTGATGATGCGGTGGCCTTGGCGATGTGAGCTACACCTACCACCTCATCTTCTCCTTCATCTCCGGAGATGTAAGTCTCAAGAACCGCCCCTTCTTGTACGTAGAGAGCTCTTGGAACCTTCCTTGCAAAGTTCTTGTTTTGAGGAGGCTTGGTCTTGTTCTTGCGAATGAGCTTGCCTTCGTTCTCTTCTCTTGGCTCAAAGGGGCACTCCTTCACGAAGTGGTTAGCGCTACCACAATTATAGCATGTCCTTGAGCGCTCCCCCTTCTTCTTGTAGTTCTTGTTTCGTGGAGGCCTTGGAGATCCGGCCTTGTGAGCTTCCCATCTCTTCCAATATCCATGCATAGCAAGGGCAATGCACTTGTGAGCTCCTGTGTAAGTATCTTCATAGTCTTCCTCATCATCATCATCTTCTTCACTTTCATCGACTCGAGCCATTGCTTTTGACTTTAATGCAAGGTTGGGAGACTTTCCCATCCCTCTAGAGCGAGCTAGAGCATCATCCGCACTCTTGTGAGAGAGAGAGATTGCGATGAACTCACTAAGAACACCTATGGAGTTGAGAGTATTGTAGTCCGCTCTAGTCCGGATGCTAGTGGCAAGATTCTTCTCGAAGGGTGTGATAGCCTTGACAAACTTCCTCTTTATCCATTCATCCGTGATCTCTTCCTTGCCAAAGTCTCTCAGTTGATTGGCGAGAGTGACAACTCGTCTATAGAGCTCTTCAGGAGTCTCATCCTCTTGCATAACAAAGTTCTCGGAGTTGTCAATGGCCACATCATACTTGGAGGACTGAATACTAGCATTTCCTTGAAACAAGGTATCAAGTTTGTCCCAAGCTTCCTTGGCGGTCTTGCAACCGCGAATGTGAGTGAGATGCTCCCTTGGGAGAGCCTTCTGGATGATAACAAGAGCAGTTTTGTTGAGTTGAGATTCAACATCCTCCCTTGGAGTCAAGTTGCTTGGATCATGAGGATGAAACCCATGGATCACGCTTCTCCACAATGCCGTACACGATCCTGAAATGTGAGATTCCATTTCAAACTTCCAAGAGGAAAATTCGTTAGTGTTAAGGATGGGTGGAACTCCAACATTAAGGATGTGTGGCATGGAAACGATTGGGTGGATGGAATCATAGTTTTGCGGTGGTGGAACTTTTGAATTGGACCCCGAACCATTAGCCGTTTGAGACTTGGAGCCACCGTCACTCTCCTTAGCTTTGGCTTTAGCCTTTTGTGCGGCTTTAGCCTTAGCTTTGGCAATGTTTGCTTCGATTTCGGAAATGTCCGGATTTGTTTCCTCATCCGAACTATCCTCGTCGGTGACATGGGGAGAGTGGGACGGCTCCTTGGTTCTACCCATCATGTTCTCCAACATCTTCTTGATGGAGGAGACCTCCGAGCCCACACTAGAGCTAACCTTTGACAATTGGGTTTGTATGGTACAAACCGTTGTCTCAAGGTTGGCTATAGTGTCGGCCATTTTGGAGAGCTCCTCCTTAGAAGTTTCGGGAACATCCCCGTTGACCATGATTACTCTTAGGCGGTTAAGCCCGATACAAGAGCCGAGGCTCTGATACCAATTGAAAGTGCAATATGGTCAACTAGAGGGGGGGGTGAATAGGTGACCTACAAATTTTACTCCTTTTTCACTTTTAATGGGGCTTTTAAGAAAGTAAATGCTTGATTACCTAAATGTGCAACTAAGTGAAAACCCTAGGTGATAAGAAGCAAGTAGCAGCGGAAATAAAGGAACGGTACAAGATAACAACAAGTGAAAACACGGAGACAAGGATATGTTTCCCGTAGTTCCTTCTTAAAAGAAGTACGTCTACGTTGGAGAGGTGGGGAGCCACCTAGGCGCTCCTCAATAGCACGGATGTGCACACCTTGTTCTCCTTGAGCTTCTCCGGTGAGGGAGATTCTCGTTTCCACTATGAGGTCGACTTGAAGGCGTTGACCAAACCTTTACAAGGGGTTGAGGCTACTCCACAAGTGAGATGGAGGCTCTCAACAATCGAAGCTTCTTGCTACAAGGTGGAAGCTACAAGCACTAGGGTTTCCCTTGGATGACAAAGCAACCAAGAGATTACAAGATCCCAAGAGTTGTGGTGTGGGTACACACGTTTTGGCTTGGTGGAAAGGTAGATCTAGACCTCCTCCATGAGATCCTTGAAGGGCATCGAGTTTGGTTGGAGGAGGAGGGAGATCGGGGCGATTTGAGCTCTACAACAATGGAGGAGAGAGAGGAATGGACGAGCTACCTATCTAGAGGAAGAAGACAGCTATTTATAGGCTCCTCCAAAATCTGACCGTTGCAGTCCTGCGGGACCGGAAATTTCCGGGCTAAAGGCCGGAATATTCCGGTCGGAAGTGGCCGGATATTTGAAAAGTCCGGGGGGCGGATAATTGAAATATCCGGGGGCGGAATTTTCCGCCCCAATACTCCGCCCCCATCTCTGTGCGCAGGCACCAACACATTGATGAAAAACTGCTAAGGACCAAAGGCCGGATTTTTGCTACGGAAATTTCCGGGGCAAATTTCCGCCCCACCTTCTGTGCGCGGGCATCAACTTCAGATAGAAAAATGGCTAAGGACTTTGATGCCCGGAATATTGAAATATCCGGGGGGCGGATAATTGAAATGTCCGGGCCCGGAAATTTCCGGACTGAATTTCCGCCCCCATCTCTGTGCGCGGGCAATGCGAAGAAGACCAAATTCTGCTAAGTCCTTGGAGGCCGGATTTTTGGCCCGGAAATTTCCGGGGCAAATTTCCGCCCTGGCTTCTGTGCGCGGGCAGGAAAATACTTAGTCGTTTTCGTGGAAGCCAGAAGAGTGGCCGGAAATTTCCGGTGTAGGGCCGGATAATCCGCCCCATAGGATCCGGAAATTCCGCCCTGTATACTGAAAAATCCGGTGGCTGAAATTCCACATTAGTGATCTTCTCTTTGATCTTTTGACGAGGATATATCGATGATCATCTAGGGTAATAGCTGCACAGGCTGAACCGCAATGTTAGATAGGAGATATCCGTGTTAGCATCATCACCAAAATCATTAGAGGGATCATGAGCTTTCACCTTCGCCGACGGACGTCTACGCCGAGGGAGAGACGCCGACGGTGGCCGTTGGCGAAAGCCTACGCCGACGGCAATGGTGGCTACGCCGAGGGGCTTCGGCCGTCGGCGTCTTTAAGCTTTCCTGTTGTGATGCGCCAGATTCCGACGAGTAAACGGAGGCGAACGCTCGTATGTCGTCAGTGTCTGCCGTTACCAATACCACCTGGAAGTATTGGCCATCCCGGGCAGCGCGAAGCACCACCCCATGGATCCGGGTCTTCTCCTAATCGAACGCCATGGGTAAGGCAATACGGTTCTGGTAGCCGGTGATGGAATCCCACACCCGGACCCGTTTCCGCGATGTGTGTAACATGAGTACGACTCTACGAGGCCGTGGCGGCATCCAAGGAAACTGAAGCTTTCGCCCTGATTGAACGACAAGGATAAGCGCTTGGGCGGGATGTGATTGGGGGCCTCCAGGGTAGGTAGGAAGAGGTCGTGACCCCTGTCGTGGAAGAAATCGAGGAGGGGAGGGTTGCGTCCTAGGGCGGAGCTCTCAGTAGGGCAAGGTAGGGCAGCCGCCCTACCATGATTTTTGACAAAAATATTTGGATCCATATGTTTTTACTGATCGATTTGAGTGGCCATAGATCGAAAACGATTTCGTATGAGAAAGTTGTGCTTGTTTTTATGAAAATTGCACAAAACCAATTCTGAACCAAAAACTCAGACTAGGTCTTCTTTACTCGGAAGCTACCTCTTTGTTTTTTCAGTAACTAACTATTAATCTAACAAAATCTGACTCAAAACAACGTCCTAGATGGGGTTTTTAACGAGGATTTGAGCATATTTTGGCCAGCTTATGAGATGGCCAAAACCAATTCTAAGCATGCCATTGATTTTGTTTTATGTTTCTAGTTTGGCTGGCATATTTTATTGATCTAAAATTTTAATCTTGTTAGTTCATTCAATGTATTTGGTTACCAATGTAAGGCATGTTTACTTAATTGAAAAAATAATGGTAGACCCTCTTGGCTTAGATGGATTTGCGCAACACATGATGTTCATGATGACTGCTTGTTAGCCTGATGATGTGCTACATCAAGAGCGAGGGTATTGAAAAGACTTGATCGACTTAATTACGAAATATTTGTAGAAAGTGTTAGAGCTTTTCCATTACCTAGAAATTTTATAGTCATTCAAACTTCATTACTAGTATATTTTTTGTGATACTTATACTTGAATATGTTTCTATTTTATTGTGTTATAAATGTTTACTCCATATGTTTCATAATATAGGATGGTTTAGATATTTCAGTGTGGACTACATACAAACCGAAACAACCGAACTTACAAACTGAAACACGTCTATATAAATCCGAATTTGAGAAAATGGACAAAAACTAAATCATCTTATATTTGGTAATCGATGGAGTATGTTATAATTGTATGATGTTTTAATGTCTCGGGACTATTTTGATCTTGGCAACATTTTTTAGAGTTCTCCCTACCTCATATTTTTTCCGTCCTCCGCCACTGGTTGCGGCAGTGATGGATGCGTAAGCGGCGGAGGAAAGCGGGGTCGGGGACGATGCGGTGCCAGCGCTTGCAGGCGGTGGATGCGAGGGGAAGGGAGGAAGGCTGTGGGGGTAGGCGGAGGAGGATCTCAGAGAGGAGGTTGTCGCTTTCTACCGGCGGCGCCGCCGACGATCGTCGTGGTCTGGTCTCCCGTCGCCATGTGCAGGTCGCGGAGAACAGAAGGGGAAAAGTTGGTTCCTGGGAGCTGCCGTAGTCTCTTTTGTATGTTAGTGGCCCAATAGTGCGAGGCAAAGCCCACAACAACTGCGACAACCACTATGTGCGCCTGCCCATCTACTAAAAAACACTAAAAATAAACATCTACTAAAATAAAGGTGCGCCTGCCCAAAACATAGAAGAAATGGATAGTTCGTTCCTAATGAATGAATGTATACTTTCTTCGCGAAAACGCAAAAGCTTTCTGTTTCATTGCATTGATAGAATAGAGAATTTGTACAAGCCTGCAAGAAGAGGCCATCCCACACAATACAGCTCAACCCAGGACTTCTAGGGGAGGAGCTGACCGAGGCCCTCTCGCTTCCGCGCTCGCCTAAACCCTAGTCTCTGTCTTGATAGTTTCCACCAAAGCGCCAACTGAGGGGCTCGTGTTGTCGAAGACGATTGCGTTATGCTGCTTCCAGATCCACCAAGGCGTGAGCGCCACCAGCGTCGAAGTGCCTTTGCGCAGTGGTCAGGGGGGTGGATCCTAGAGTCTGTGTCCACCAGTCCACAAAGTCGTCTTCCACAACCGGAGGTCTAAAAGTAGATCGGATCCAGGAGATGACCTCATGCCAGATTGTCCGAGAAAATGAACAGCCGGTGAGGAGATGGGACATTGTGTCGGGCTCTTGGTCACAGGGAGGGCATAGCGCCTGGTATGGCGCATGTATACTTTTTTATAAGCTCAAACAATGAATGTATACTTCTTTCCGCTCTCGAAAATTTACTCACACTCCCTTCCTCCATAGAAAATGTACCCATTCTCCCCTCCCATTAAAAACACTTTTAGTTCCTGCATGTTAAAAAACATATACTTCACTAAAAAAACACAACCATATAGTACTAAAAACCAACACACCTAAGGATTTAGTTTTTCATTATGAGTTATGGCATTAGGCGAGCTAGGATAATTGACATGGGGTAAGTAATCAATCCGTTTCAAGTTAATGTCAGGCTTGATGCGTGCAATTAGAGTTAGCGGGGGTGAAAACTGGCAACGCATGCACCCTAAAATGTTCGCTATAGAAAGGAGATGTCATCGTCTTCGTCGCCCGCTTATTTTCTCCCTTCCTCGCCATGTCTGTAGCCGTGTTCGAAGCATTTTCATAAAGCAGGTTATTGTTATATGTCGTAACTAGAAGATTTGTAGCATGTCAGAATGGTTACGTGGAACAACAACACGGCTGGAATGTTTCAATGGACAAAGCAACACAAGGATTGTTTCGTTGTACAACAATAAAATTTTAAATTCTCTAGAAAATATTTTGTTTTCTTGGTTTTGTTCCATTACTAATGTTGTGGAACAAAGAAGTCGAATAAAATATTATGGGTCATGTATGGCAGAAAATTGAAATGGAGGGCGAGCTCTAGGAGCCCTGTATTTCTTAATTCAAAAACAATATTTTAAAGCTTTAAAAACATCTTAAAAAGTCGTGATGTAGTCAACTATGTATACTATAGAATGAAAAATATGTGGATATAAGTAGAACAAGTGCACATTTTGAAAATTATAAAAATTGTTAGATTTTAATTTTTGTGTAGCCTAGAATACAAAGAATTTTACACTGTGATTTATCACATCATTAGAATACATCATTCACTACATCTGGACTTCTTTTTTCTAGAAAATTTTAAAACCTTCAAATATGGTTCTCGAGTTTTTAAACAAAGAGTTCCATGCAGCCGTCACCTAACTGCTGGCCGCGATAAACTACTTGATTTCTAGGACCATGTCGCCTAGTTTTCGTACCATGTTATGTTTTACCGCTTCATGATTTCGTCAGGATGATCGCTTGATTTTCTATTATATGATTTTAGGTTTTCCTCTACCCTACAAAAAATGACGTATTCGTGGCACAAATTAGGAATTTGTGATGTGTAACGTTTTTCCTAATAGCGATAAGAAAGTTATAAATGTTACTTTTTGTTTTTTAATATTACATCTTTGCATGTCATCGCCATCTAATTGGATGCAAATTGTAATGATATATTTCTATGATAAGAGAGAGGTGGAGCTAGATTGTACTCCCTCTATTCCAAATGAAATCAAAGACAAATAATTTATAACGGAGGGAGTTGTTATTTGTGCCAAACATCATCCATGAACACAAAATACCACCATTACACTTAGAAGGATGATCCCACAAACTTCTTTTTGTTGGCTTTGCCATGATCATGTGGTTAAAATAGGCAATATGCATGGTAAAAGATGAGAAGCTAGGCGTTACTCTTGGGATTTCACTCTGAGGGGAAGAACCATTCCGACCTTCTATTTCAGAAGCTTATGCATCTCCAGATGCTGACTACTGGAGAGAAGCGGTCCGTAGCGAGATGGATTCCATCATGGCTAATGGAACGTGGGAGATCACTGAACGTCCTTATGGTTGTAAACCATTAGGATGTAAGTGGGTGTTCAAAAAAAAGCTTAGGCCTGATGGTACGATTGAAAAGTACAAGGCTAGACTTGTGGCCAAGGGTTATTCCCAGAAAGAAGATGAAGATTTCTTTGATACTTATTCACCGGTGGCCAGACTGACCACCATTCGAGTATTACTCTCGTTGGCAGCCTCGCATGGTCTTCTCGTCCATCAGATGGATGTTAAGACGGCTTTCCTAAATGGAGAGTTAGACGAGGAAATCTATATGCAACAGCCAGATGGCTTTGTGTTAGATGGTCAAGAAGGAAAGGTGTGTAAGTTACTGAAATATTTATATGGGCTGAAACAAGCACCTAAGCAATGGCATGAGAAGTTCAATACAACTTTAACATCTGTTGGCTTTGTTGTTAATGAAGCTGACAAATGTGTATACTATCGCCATGGTGGGGGCGAAGGAGTTATTTTGTGTTTGTATGTTGATGACATACTGATATTTGGGACCAACCTCAAAGTAATCAATGAGGTTAAGTCATTTCTATCCCAGAACTTTGAGATGAAAGATCTTGGTGTGGCTGATGTTATCTTGAACATCAAGCTATTGAGAGACAATGAGGGTGGGATTACACTTCTGCAATCCCATTATGTTGAGAAGGTTTTGAGTCGTTTTGGATATTCGGACTGCAAAATTTCTCCAACACCATATGATCCTAGTGTGCGGATTCGAAAGTTCGAAGGCACAGCTAAGGATCAGCTGAGGTACTCTCAAGTAATTGGTTCACTCATGTATCTAGCGAGCGCTACGAGGCCTGACATCATGTTTGCTGTGTGCAAACTAAGCCGGTTTGTTTCCAATCCGGGTGATGTGCATTGGCATGCTGTAGAAAGAATTATGCGCTATCTGAAAGGTACCGTGAACCATGGACTTCACTACAGTGGATATCCTTCGGTACTTGAAGGGTATTGTGATGCGAATTGGATCTCTGATGCTGATGAGATGAAAGCCACAACGGGGTATGTGTTTACCCTTGGAGGTGGTGCTGTTTCCTGGAAGTCTTGCAAGCAAACGATCTTAACGAGATCGACAATGGAAGCAGAATTAACAGCATTAGACACGTCTAGTGTCGAAGCAGGATGGCTTCGAGATCTTTTGATGGACTTGCCTGTGGTTGAAAAGCCAGTACCGGCTATCCTTATGAACTGTGACAATCAAACAGTAATTGTCAAGGTGAAGAGTTCAAAGGACAATGCACAGTCCACAAAGCACATAAAAATGAGATTAAAAGCTGTCAGACATTTAAGAAACTCCGGAGTGATAGCGGTGGATTATATCCAGTCGGCTAAAAATCTGGCAGATCCCTTTACTAAAGGGCTATCACGTGTTGTGATAGAAAGTGCATCGAGGGAGATGGGTATGAGACCCACATGAGTTGCCATGGCAGTAACCCAACCTATGTGATCGGAGATCCCGTGAAGTGGGACCTGGGAAAACAAGCTAGTGGTTAACTGAGGAGAGTAATTTTTACTAACCCACTCCACTGGAGATGCAGTACTCCCAAAAACTGTATGGCAGGTTGACTTTTGTCTTAATGTGTTCCAAGGCTTATATACGCAAGATGCTATCCTACAGAGCGATCTTTGGAGGAACACACCTATATGATCCTGACTGCTGGTCACAGTCTATGAGATTGGGTGATCTCTAATAAGTTCATGAATAGGCCAGGAGTATGACTAATATGCTCCACCCGAGGGGTCAGCCTTCGGCAGCCTAGTACTGGCAAGACATTTAGTGAAACTATTTTACGCCAAACTGACAATTCAAGGCATAGTCCATTGTTCAGTTGTGATATAGTGTAGCTACTTGTTCTAGGTGGATGTTCAACCTTAACGGGTGTCGTGGTGGTGTCACGGCAGATGCCATGGGATGGCTAAAGATGTGGGGACGATGGACGCTGGAGGTGTCCGGGGAGGGATCACGCGACGAGTAGCCGCGTGAGGTAAGAACAATGCACTGCAAACAACACAATCTACCCAGGTTCAGGGCCCTCGTGAGGAGGTAAAACCCCTACTCCTGCCTCTCTGTATGTATTATGATGTTTCTCCGAGTAGCCACAGTACAAAGAGTATCGCTACCGAGTAGCCACACTCCTCTCTCCGAGTAGAGCTAGGTCAAGAACTAAGGGTTTCTAGGGTTCAATGTGTGCCTGCCTCGCGCAGGAGGCGGCGGGGCACCTTATATACCTGGTGCCCAGCCGGATACGTCCAAACATGGACAAGTGTCGACATAGTGTGCACACCGTCCTTCTTCCGGGTTCCCGCTGACAGCTTTGGTTCCTAACCTTGGCTTCATCTGGAAAGTCGTTGGGCAAAACTAGGGGACAGACCGGTATCACTGTACCTAGGCACAGAGTAGGCCCCCCTTATCCTGCCACGGCCTGCTTCCATGCTGTCACTGTCAGGCAGGCCGGTCCCAGATGAACAGTAGTTCGAATGCTGCCAAGTACGGACCCAGGATACGCGGGACCCTGTGTCAGAACGGCTCCTTTGACTTTCTGGCCCGAGTAGGTTCCCGCCAATTGTTCCCGCCAATTGTACTCGGGCCAACTCTTCTACTCGAAAGGATAGAACTTGATTGACATCTCCTTCTGGTCATCTTTGAGGTGAGACCGAGTAGCAGTCGACCGGGTAGCGAGTACCAGGTAGTCGGCTACTCGACCAAACCTCTCTTCTGTAAGCCGCCTTTACCACTTGCCTTTACCCTACTCGGGGGTAACCCCCCGACAGCAGTCCCCGAAGCTGGTTGAGTCTTGCGAACTCGTTCACTAGGCTCTGCCAGCTTAAAATCAATATTTGCCTCGTAGCCCTTGAACCTCAAGATGTCGAGTAAACGGCCTCCGAGTAGCACTCTGACAAGTATCTTCTGTCTCTTGTCTTCCGAGTAGCACTTGCTTTCTACTCTGCAACCGAGTGAAAAGACTTAGAGAATTTTCTTGAATTGAACCGTTGTGGCGCAGAGTACCATCCAGCCGTCCGCGCCGCAGCCGGACGCGTGTCAGGCATCCACGACCCTGTCGTTTCGCTACCCGCGACACATCGTGCCACGCGCCCAGTTTTCACGGGGCGGGCCCACCGGCTCGTTATGTCCCATCAATCGTAATAATAGGCCACGATCTGATCGTGGGATCTACTGTGGCCGTTACGCGCGCATCCCGCGCTTATGTGCGTTTCTATTCGGCCACAGGCCCCACCACACAGCAATCATGGCCACGATTGATCCCACTACGCCGATGGTAACGGTAAAATCGCGGAGAGGGTATAAATACCCCCGCCGGTAACTTCCTTTTCCCCTTCCCTTGCACTATTCCTCTTTCGTCCTCTGCTTCTCCTCCGCCACCGAGCTCTCCGCCGCCGCGCAAGCTTTCGCGCCGCCGCGGACTCAATTCACTCAACCACACCGTCCAATTTCTTCCACTCCTCCTACCCGCAACAATGGCCAAAGCCGGCTGGGCAGGCTCAGTCGTTACCAGTGAGGATTTCGCCTGGCTCGTTAATACCAGGCGAGTTCCTCCCGGCGTGGAGTGCCGGGCGCCTGACAACGAAGTCGTGCCAACTCCGCGGGAGGGCGAACGCGTCGTCTTCATGTCGCACTTCGAGCGCGGCTTCGGACTGCCGGCCTCCGAGTTCCTCCGTAAGTTTCTCGACCACTTTGGCCTCCAGATGCATCATCTGCCGCCGAACGCCGTCGTCTTCCTCGCCTACCACGTCGTGGTGTGCGAGGCCTTCCTCGGCATCCACCCGACGTCGGAGACCTGGCTGAGGTACTTCCACCTCCGCCAGCAGACTGTCGGGAAGAAGGACAGCGCGGGCGTGGCCGGCTGCGCAACCGACACCGGCTGCGCCATGATGATACACCGGACCGGGACGAACCACCCCCGTATCAAGGGGCTGGACTCTGTTCGACTGTGGCAGAAGACGTTCTTCTATGTCAAGAACATTCCCGCCGCTGAAGGAGCCCAGGTACACGACAGGATCAACCTTCCCGCCTGGAGCCTCCGTGCTCCCACTCAGAAGAACTGGAAAGAGAAGCCCGCCAACGACGACAACGCCATCGAGATAGAGAACAGGCTTGGCTGGCTGATAGAGCAAGGCCTCAAGAATGACGATCCGGTGGCTTGCTGGATCCAGCGCCGAGTGCTGCCCCTGCAGGAGCGCTGCCATCTCATGTGCTACATGGGAGGCCCCCGCGACAGCACCAGGACGACAACCATCGAGATCGACAACATTGACGTTCCTGGGCACGCAAGGGCCATCTTGATGACGAGCCTCAGCGATCATTGGCAGTACGGGTTCGTCCCGTACAGCCGCACGAAGCCGATTGAGCGGGTACGTTCTCCTTACTCTGTTTCTGCATATGCTTTCCGAGTAGATAACTCTTCTTCTTGCCGCGAGTAGCAATTGCCTTCTGCACCGAGTAGGATACTTAGCCGAAATCTCCTAGGCTTAATGTGCTTTGTACTTGCACGCCTTGTCGGGTAGCCTACTCGGGAACGATTCTTAGGCTTAGTGTGCTTTGCGCCTGCACGCCTTTCCGTGTAGGATACTCTACAATCATGCTTAGGCCTCATATGCTTTGTATCTGCACGCCTATCCGGGTAGAAGCAATCAGCGAGCTGCCTAGGCTTAGTGTGCTTTGTGTTTGCACGCCTATCCGAGTAGAATTCCTTCTCGATACTCGGCTAATCTGTGACCCTTCTCTGTCTTTCAGGTCCTTACTCGCCAGAAAATTGAAAGCTGCGAGCGCTTCGACGGCAACTTCTCCGCCGATCGCGAGGAGGACGATGTGCCCTCTTTCGATGCCGCGGATCAGATCAACCTCCCACGCTCCCCAACGACGGAGAAACGCGAGGCCGAATCGTCTCTTCGCGATTGGTCTGAAGATGACTTCGAAGGTAACAACGCACTCACTTTGCTTGCTTGCGAGAAGTGTCAATCCCTTGCTTGTTGTTCCTAATTTTCTTCTTTTCTTTTCTCTGACTCGTAGATGAAGCTGCTGACGAGAGCGAGGACGAGGACGATGACGAGGACAAGGACGATGCGGTCCTTGTCGTCAAACCTCTGTCCGTCGCAGCCCCCAACACCCGCAAGCGTACTGGCAGTGACGCCCAAGGACCTCCAGCCAAGAAGAAGAAGCCAGTCGAGAAGCCGAAACCGACCAAGACGGTCGTGAAGAGATTAAGGCGAAAGCTCCCTTCCACCACTGCGTAAGTTTTCTTCTCGACTGTCTCTCCTCCCGCGCTGTGGTATTTTCCCCAATCTCCTTCTAATTTCTGATACTTTCTTTCTCGGCAGCCCTGCCATGGACGCGAATGCCGTTCTCGCGCCCGACCAAGCCAACAAAGCACCAGTACCTCTGATCAATCTCGACGATGAGGAGGATGACGCCACCAACACCCAGGGAGCAGAAACAGAACAGCAGAGCCGTGCATCGGCTGCAGCACAGGACTCTACTGTCCATCAGGAGAGACCTCCTTCTCCTCCGGCCAGCAATGCCGAGGAGAATCCGGACCAGGAGATGCATGACACCGCCACCCACGAGCAGCCAGACGCAGAGCAAGAGCAGCCCACCACAGATGCTGCAGACCAAGTTAATCCCGCTGCCGAGCAGCGGGTAGAAGATGACGCCGCCACGGATGCTACCATCGCAGATGCCTATCCACTGAGCGATGCGCACACAGGCGCCGCACCAACTAGCGCCCAGCCCAATGCCGCGCAAGGTGATGGTTCCGTGGTGCCTCCAATTGTTCAAGGCACCGCACCGCCAGTTTCCTCCTCAGTGCCACAGAACCGGGACCCAGCCAGGCAACAGGCCCTAGACGCCCTGAGGGATGAAGTTGACAGAAGAGCAGCCGAGAAAGAAGCTGCCGAGAAGGCCAAGGCTGAAAAAGAGGCAGCCGAGAAGGAAGCCGCCGAGAAGGCCGAGGCCGAGAAAGAGGCAGCCGAGAAGGAAGCCGCCGAGAAGGCGAAGGCGAGAGCTGAGGGGAAGAAAATCGAAGATCCCGAGAGGCAGAGAGCCGAAAAAGAGAAGGCGAAGAAACGGGCCAGAGATCAGAATCAAATGCCGCCGCCAGCCTCTGGTGGAGCACTGGTGATTCGAGAATCCGGCCCGGTTGCCACTGCGACCGCTGCCGCCGCCATCGCCGCTGGCTAACCTTGCTTCCCGGATTACATGGTTAAGGTTAGCCAGCAAAACATAATCGGCTTCTCTCCCCAGGACAAGCAGCTTGCCCTTCTAAGGGGACGAAAAGCCGTAGCCAGGAACACCCCTCCCCCAGATCCAAATCAGAACCAATCCGTCAGCATTGCTTCTCGGGGAGTTCAAGATCCAACGATAAAATCCCGGAGCTTAGAGCAGGTGCTGGATACCATTGGCTATATTGACGCCAAGTGGGACAGCAAGGTTCTCGGCACAGACAACTGGCATGGTCTTGGTCTCGGCACAATTGACCACATGCGCGTTGAGTGGAACAAAGTGGATCTGGGATACAAGCCCATGACCGTCTCCACCGAGACTGCCACTCTCGCCGCCAAGATGTTCCTGCACCGCAAGAACGCCGAGGACATCGAGCAGGCTTATGCAGTAAGTCTCAGCTTGCCTTTCCTCGAGTTGAATTTTTCTTCTCTTCTATTCGCCTTCATTCTTCTTTACCATCACCCAGTCCCCGAGATTCTGGCCGAGTAGGCGGGTACTCTCCGAGTAGCTTCCTACTCGGGTTGAATCTTTTCTGCTCTGTCTAACTTGTTTTCTTCTCGCTTCTCAGGATAGCGTCCTGAAGCGGACCAACTTATACCGCGTGCTTCTCTGGAATCACTCTATCGCCAGGAGGCGAATCGCTGCATTGGAGAAGGAAAAGGCAGCTGCGGAGGCTGCGAGCAAGAATGCCAACGACAGCACTCAGCAGCTGGCTGAAGTGAAAGGTACGCTTTTAGCCATGCGGTTACTGCGTTTCTTGTTTACGCCCGCGTCTGCTTTCCTTTGCGCTAACCTTTCCTACTCTGCAGAGAACCTGAAGAACTTGGCTGAGGAGCACGAGAAGTGCCGTGCGTTTGTGGAGAACGCCGAGGCCACCATCAAGAAGTTAGAAGGTGAGTAGCCGTCTACCCGGCATCATTCTTGTGCCTACCTCCTTTTCTTCTCTGCTAACCGTGCCTTGCTCTTTTCAGAAGATCACAAACTTTTGTTGAGGAACACCAGGACTGCGTCAAACCGGAAGAGGTGCAGAAACAGCTGTCCGACCAGGCTGTTGAGTTGGTGAAGGACCACACTACGGAAACGGAGCAGCTGCAACTCCAGCTGCAGAAAGCACTCCGGGATGCTGTTACAGTTAGTGAAGAGAAGGACAGAGTAATTGCCGAGAAGACCAAAGCGGAGACAACCCTCAAAGCCAAGATCAAGGCCCTAAAGCTGGAATGCGAAACACTGAAGACATCCAATGCTGGGTACTTCGCTCAGTTGGATTCTCTGCGCCAGATTCAGGATAAACACATATCCAATGAAGAATCCTGGAAGACCCAGCTGCAGGTGCTGCGCGTCGAGCTTAAGAGTAAGCTTTCTCTTCTCTGCATCCTTTTCTTCTCGGTCAAATTTCTTCTCGGTTCTTCCTCTACCCGGTTCTTTTCTCCTCTGATTCTGAATTTCATACTTGTTCCCCCAGAGATCTTTCCTGCCATCATTTCTTCCTGCGTGCCCGCTCTGGCCAAGGCCCAAGCAGCACGTGCTGCGAATGGCGAGCCAGAGGACACCAGGGCCGAAATTGAAGATAGCATGCTGGTGATGCGAAGCCAGTTCCAGCGCCTAGCCGCCGTTGGTTCTGACCTCGTGCGCGTGGGCTTTGAGCTTCATAAGCTCTTCTGGCCTGAGGAACCTGAGCCAACAACCATTCGGGGTCTCGCACTCAAGCTGCAGAATGTGAAGGCCGAGTTGAAGAAGTGGCGTGCTTCCGGAGCTCGTGCAGGCGCGGACTTGATGCTTCTTTGCATCGCCTCCTGGTATGAAAATCTTGACATGCAACGCATCCGCGGGAAGCGCGACAACTCCAAGTGGGAGACGGACTCCGGCTGCGTGGCCACGCGGAGATCGATCGCGTATGGAGTGGCGGAGTGCGCTGAGACGGAGATCTACATCGACGGCCCCCCCGAGCCCGACACCGAGGTGGAGGAGGACGATGAGGAGGAAGATGAGGACACGTAGTCCGACTTGGAGGGCCTCTTCGATTCCCCCAGGAGCAGTGCCGGGAAAGGGAAAGGCACGGCCATCTCGAGTAGCGATGAGGAGGCCGAGCACATCGAGACCGCCCCACTCGACTTCGGCACCTCTTCAGGAGCCGCTCTTGACGACACGATGCCCGCCCCCGGCCTAGCCTCCGGTTCCTCTACAGCTCCAGGGCCCATCTCGGTGGCCACGGCCACTTCCGACCCGGCAGCCACCGAGCAGGACGTCGAGATGAACGAGTCCGCCGCCATCCAGTCGGATGCGGATGCCACCCACGCTGGCGCCGAGGAAGATGCTGCAGCTAGGGCCACCACAGAAGACGCAGCCGCCAATGCCAGTACCGACAACACTGCCACCTCCACCTGATTTTACCTGCATATTTTTTTACTCGAACACTTATCAGATCCCCGGGATGCCGGGAGCAGATGTAATAGACTATCTTTGTTTTGCTTGCTACACAGTTTTTATGCCCACTCTGTTTATTTCGAAATTAATCAATTTGAGCAACACTGGCTCAAAGCCGGGTTGCGTTTCCATGCGAGTCCCCGAGTTGCATTTCTTATTCACCCTATCTTTTCATCTCTGCTCTACCCGCGACTTGTCGCTTTTTTGGTATTCGAGTCACAAGAATCAAGTAGTAAGGCTGCAAATACTTAGCCGCTAGAAACAATCATGGTAACGCAGCCCACCACTTAGCCGAGAAGACGAAAACAGGGAACAAAAGTAACAAACAATCTACTCGGTTCCTGCACTCTTTCTTCCTTAGCGATTTTCGTGTGCTCATTGACCTCCTGCTTGTTCTCTTGCTTGCCATGAAGCCGGGTTTCGGACAGCAGCAGAGTCGAAGAGTTGGCATATAGGTTTAAACACAGTATTCAATGCACTTATGGGTTCTGAAGTGGAGCAACCGAATAGACAAAGGGTCAAGCCGAGTAAAAACACTTAGAGCAATTTTGGACGAGGGCAGTCCCCGAGAACGATTTCAGATTGCAGAGTAGAATTTCAACTCGGATAAGAGGGTACATACACATCTTTGCTTACGAATGAAAACGACGAAGTAGAGCTACATTCCAAGGGCGCTTGGTTTCCTCTCCAGCTTTATCTGCCCTGTTCGCCTGCGATGGGCGCACATCTACAAGGTAGTATGCATCATTGTGCAGCGCTTTGCTCACGATAAAAGGCACTTCCCAAGGAGGAGACAACTTGTGCATCCCGGCTGTGCGCTGCACCAGCCTAAGGACCATGTCTCCTTCTCGGAAAACCCTTGGGTTCACCTTTCGGCTATGATAACGCCACAGGTTTTGCTGGTAGATAGCCGAACGTGACAGAGTCAGCTCTCTTGCTTCTTCAAGCAGGTCAACGTCGTCTTCTCGAGCTTCTCTCGCCTCCACCTCAGTGTAGAGGGCTACTCGGGGGGAGTCATGCTCTAAGTCTATTGGCAACACGGCCTCAGCCCCATATACCAAGAAGAATGGCGTGTAGCCGGTTGACCGGTTAGGGGTAGTCCTTAGACTCCACAACACCGCTGGCAACTCTTCTAGCCAACACCCAGGTGTTTTCAGCAGCGGCTCAATCAGCCTTGGCTTGATGCCTGCCAGTACCATTCCATTTGCTCTCTCAACTTGCCCATTGGAGGCAGGGTGCGCGACTGACGCAACGTCTAGTCGGATATGCTTATCTCTGCAGAATCGCACCATTGCCCCCTCTGCAAAGTTGGTGCCGTTGTCGGTGATGATACTGTGCGGGTAGCCATATCTCATGATCACATCCTTTACGAACTTCACAGCTGTGACCCCATCGCACTTCCGAATAGGTTTCACCTCAATCCACTTGGTGAACTTGTCCACCATGACCAAAATATGTGTCATATTGCCTTTAGCCGGCTTGAAAGGACCAACCATATCCAAGCACCAAACAGCAAATGGCCATGTGATAGGGATTGTTTTCAACTCGGAAGCAGGCATGTGAATCTTACTTGCGAACATCTGGCAGCCGTTGCACTTCCTCACAATATCTTCAGCTTGCTGCAGTGCAGTGAGCCAGTAGAAGCCATGCCGAAAAGCTTTCTTGACCAAAGCCCGAGATGAGGCATGATGCCCACATTCCCCTTGATGTATCTCCAGCAGAATTTCTTCTCCCTCTTCCGGGCTCACACAACGTTGCAGCACGCCGGTGGCACTTCTCTTGTGCAGCACATCTCGGACTATGGTGTAGCCCTTGGACCTTCTCTGAATCTGCCTCGCAGTCACCTCATCTTCAGGTAAAGTACCGTCCCTTAGAAAGGATAATATGGGCATAGCCCAACTCGGTGTCTCCCGTATGGGAAACACTGGTTCGTCCAGTTCCATTGGGACAGGCTCTTGCGGTTGCACAGGAGGAGTAGAAGCGCTTCTTTGCAGCCCAGACCGATTGGCGAGAACTTCTTCAATGAATGCAACAGCCTCTGGGTTGAGGGCGGCAGTCCCCGAGTATGGAGTGGCAGTCCCCGAGTAAGGAGTGGCAGTCCCCGAGTAAGGAGTGGCAGTCCCCGAGTAGGGAGTGGCAGTCCCCGAGTAGGGAGTGGCAGTCCCCGGGTTCCCTGCAGCACTCTCCCAGTCAATCTCCATTGGGTCAGATTCTTCACTTGGCAGAGAAGGAACAAAGATGGATTCCGAGTTGGGGGAAGGCTTGATGGATGGCTTCCTCAAATGCTCCAAGGCAATCCCTGCCGGGATGGACTGCCGAGAAGATCCCAACTTGGATAGCTCATCTGCTGCTTCGTTCTCTGCTCGGTGAATGTGCTGAAACTCACAGCCTTCGAAGAACCCAGTCATTGACTGGACCAGGAAACGATACGATGCCATGTTGGCATCCAACGCATCCCAGGTCCCTGAGACTTGCTGCACCACTAGATCTGAATCACCGTAGCATATAATGCGCTGCACACCAACCTCCTTTGCTACTCGCAAACCATGCACCACTGCCTCGTACTCTGCTACATTGTTGGATGCCTTGAAATGGATCTGCAGCACGTACTTGAGCTGATCTCGCTTGGGTGACGTGAGCACGACACCAGCACCAAGGCCTTCCTTCACCTTCGAGCCATCGAAATGCATCCTCCAATAGTTGGAAACTGGAGCAGGGGGTTCATACTGCATCTCGGCCCAGTCCACGAGAAACTCTGCCAGGACTTGAGACTTGATTGCTTCTCTTCTCGCATACGCGGGAGCGTACGCGGCTAGCTCAATTGCCCACTTGGCTACTCTGCCACTCGCCTCCTTATTACCCATGATATCCGAGATGGGAGCAGAGCTCACGACAGTAATGGGGTGCTCCTGAAAATAATGTTTCAGCTTCCTGGCGCCCAGGTACACACCATATGTCATCTTCTGGTAGTGCGGATAGTTTTGCTTGGAACTGGACAGCACTTCACTGAGATAATAGACTGGGCGCTGCACACTCTTGCCTTCTTCTTCTCGCTCCACCACTATCACCACGCTGACTACTCGGTTAGTCGCAGCAATGTACAGCAGCATAGGCTCCTTGGGTAGCGGACTAGCCAAGACGGGAGCGCTAGCCAGCATTGCTTTCAGCTCATTGAATGCCACGTCCGCTTGCGGAGTCCAGACAAACTTGTCACTTTTCTTCATCAGCTGGTACAGAGGCAAGGCCTTCTCGCCCATTCGGCCCAGAAAACGGCTCAGAGATGCCAGACAACCCGTGAACTTCTGCACATCTTTCAGTGATCTCGGTAAAGACATGCCCTCAATAGCTTTTATCTTAGAAGGATTGGCTTCAATGCCCCGACTAGAAACCAGAAAACTGAGTAGCTTTCCAGCCGGTACACCAAAGGTGCACTTACTCGGGTTCAGTTTCATTTTGTACTTGCGTAGGTTAGCAAAGGTTTCCTCCAGGTCGGCAAGCAGAGTATGTGTTTTATTCGTTTTGATGACAATGTCATCTACGTACACCTGCACATTCTTGCCGAGCTGGTCGTGCAAGCATTTCTGCATGCATCTCTGATAGGTTGCACCCGCGTTCCTCAAGCCAAAACACATGACATGATAGCAATAAGCCCCGTACGGGGTAATGAAAGCAGTCTTTATTTGATCAGCAGGGTTGAGTGCAATCTGGTGGAAACCAGAGTAGGCATCTATGAAAGACAACAGTTCACAACCAGCAGTGGAATCGATCACCTGATCGATGCGAGGTAGCGGGAAAGGATCCTTGGGGCATGCCTTGTTCAAGTCGGTGTAGTCGACACACATGCGCCATGCAGTGGCAGCCTTAGGATCCTCCTTCTTCTTCTCGACCATGACCGGGTTGGCTAACCAATCCGGGTGCAGCACTTCCATGATGAAGTTACTTATCAGCAGCTTGGTGATCTGATCACCGATGGCCTTCCTTCTCTCATCTCCGAAACGGCGCATAGCCTGCTTCACGGGCTTGGCGTCAGGACGCACATGCAAAGAGTGCTCAACCAACTCCCTCGGGACTCCTGGTAGATCTTCATTGGTCCAGGCGAACACATCCCGATTCTCACGGAGGAAGTGGATGAGCGCGCTTTCCTATTTCTCCGCCAACCCGGAACCAATGATGGCTACACGGTCGGGGAACTCGGGGTCGACCTGGACTGTCTTGGTCTCCTTGGCAGCTTGGAAAGCAGTACCATGCTGGGTACTCGGCAAACCTTGTGCGCCAGCTTGTGCGGACTGAGCCATGGCCACCACCTCGTACATCTTCTTCTTCTCGGCCTCGATCACCATCGACTCTGCCAGCTTGGAGCTAGCCGAGGCACACTCCATGGACTTCTTGTAGTCACCAGCGATAGTGATTATGCCATTGGGACCAGGGATCTTCATCTTCAAGTATGCAACATGAGTGGAGGCCATGAACTTGCTCAGAGCAGGCCTGCCGAGTAGAGCGTGATAGGGGCTCTGATGATCCACCACTTCAAACTGCAGACGCTCTGTGCGACAGTTCTCCCGAGTACCGAATAGCACATCAATCCACACTCGGCCAATCGGGTTGCACGAGATCCCGGGCACAATGCCATGGAAGGTGGTCTTGCTAGGCAGCATCATGTTCTCGGCTAGGCCAAGCTTCTCGAGTGTGTCCTTGTACACAATGTTGATGCTGCTGCCGTTGTCGATTAGCACCTTGCTGAACCTCACATTCTTCTCGGGGCCCAAGAAAGTAGGATCCAGCACCAAGGCATAGGTACCCGGGTTGGGCATTACCTTGGGATGATCTGCTCGGGTCCACCTGATCTCCTGGTCGCACCAGTACATGTAGTGAGGGACAGCCGGAATCACTGCATTGACCTCCATGGCCCGCCTGTGCTGTGACTGCTTGTCGACTGCCTCAGAAGTGAAGATCATATAGCTCTCATGGTGCTCTTGGTACTGGTTGGAGCCATTGCCCCCATTGTTGCCATTGTTGTTGTTGTTGCCCTGATAGTTGTTGTTGTTGCCTCTGTTGCTGTTGTTGCGGTTGTAGTTGTTGTTGTTGTTGCGGTATCTCTCATTGTTGAAGTTCTGGTTGGCTCCTAAAGCCACCTGGTTGACATTCTCTCTTCTCGGGTACACTGGCGGCCGAGCTGCGGGTGCGCGAGTAGGCTGAACAGTAGCATTGGCGGCTGGCAGAGGAGGAGGAGGAGGAGGCAAGCCATCACTCTTGATCACATCCCACCATTCGCATTGCCGAGTAGTATGGTTCGCAGGCCTTGAGGGGTGGTGAGTGTGAAAGCTGCATGGGCCATCCTTCATGTCGTCAAAGACAAACTTCTTCGGCTGCTCGGAGTTCCCGCTACCCGACTGAGAGGCGCGAAATGGCTTCTTGTTGCCCTGGCCCTGGTTCTGGTTCTGCCCGTAGGCTCCAGCAGGTTTCTGCCTTTGGCCACCACCGCCTCCAACATTCACTGCATTCACCTCTTCAGGATCATACCGAGTATCTACTCGGCGCTTGTTGCGGAACTCGTTGCGCTTGCTGCTGTTGAAGTTTCTTCTCGGCTCAGAGGAGTCCATCAGTGGCTGAGTAGGATCACCGAGTGCGTACTGGTCCGCAATCTTGATGGTCTCCGCCAGAGTGTTCGGCATCTCCCTCTGCAATCTCTGCCAAAGCATGCTGCCATGTCGGCAACCCTGCGCAAACCAAGTGATGGCCTGTGCTTCATTCACACCCTCACAGGTGTTCCTCAAGGTGCTCCACCGAGTAAGGTACTCGCGGTCCGTCTCGTCTTCTCGCTGCCTGCAAGCTGACAGCTGCTGTGGCCTATTCGGCCTCTTGTATGTACTCGTGAAGTTGCTGATGAAGGCATCCGAGAAGTCCAGCCAGCAGTTAATGCTGTTCTTGGGAAAGTTATTGAGCCAAGTGCGAGCTGGGCCCTCTAGCATCTGCGGCACATAGCGCACCGCCCATCTCCTGTTGCCATTCGCGATATGGACCGCGGTGACATAGTCATTGAGCCAATCTTCAGGCTTGGTGCTGCCATTGTAGCTCTTGGTGCCTCTTGCAAGCTGGAAGCCCTTCACGGAAGGCTCGTTCATGATGCGCGGGCCAAAGCACTCGGGGCCAGGGGGACCCGTGCTCTCAAGCCGCGCCGACAAGCTGATACGGTCCAGCTGGTGCCTTGCATCTCCAGGCGCTAACACGCGCTCACCAACACGGTCATGAATATCATAACCAGCCATCTCCATAGCCGAGTAGCCATCATCATACCTATCCACCTGCATAGCTGCGGGCTGATCCACCGGGTTGGCGACTGGTGCCACTGGGCGCGGCTGCTGCCTCTGCCGAGTAGGCTGAGCTGCGGGTTGCCGAGAAGAACCTGGACGCGCGGCATCTCGGGCACGGCTTTGAGCTTGATGGGCTTGAGAGCCTGCTCTTGCAGCGTTGTGTTCTCGCCCGGGCTGCTGCGGCACAGCAACCTGTTTCGCGGCAGCAGCCGGGTCATACACCTGCATTTGCCCGTCTCTACCCGAGCGGCCGCTGCGGCTCTTCTCGCGGCTAGGATGCGGAGACGAGGCCTGATCGTTAGATCTAGCCGCGTGCGAGTGAACCACCTGCGAAGCTCCAGCACCCGGGTTGGCCTTCCGGAACTCCTCGTTCTGCCTAGCGGCCTCCAACACCAACTCGTTGAGCCTCTCCTGCTGCCTGAGACGCGCCTCTCCATCCAGACGCGGCAACTCGGCAGCCACGGCCTCTGCCGCCCTGAGCGTCTTGGCGGGTGTGTTGTACCTTGGCCTTGTGAAGGTGTTCGCGGTGGCGGACTGCGCGGGCACCTCCGCAACTGTCGCCATCTCGACACCCAAGTTACGCCGCGTAGCGCCTACCCTGCTGGGCCTCCTGGCGACCGGCGTGAAGCCGTGAGCCTTGTTGTACTCGAGCTGGTCTAGACTCAGCTCAAGCCTGATCTTCTCCAACTCCGCCTGCTTGGCAAGCAGCTCCTGGCGTTGCCGCTCGAGCTGCTCCCTCGCGGCTAGGAGCTCGATGTCGGTGGGAGTGGGCATACCGGCTCGCGCAGCTGACGCGGGGATGACCGTAGACGTGGAAGGCGGCAAGTTGCTCTCCTTCTCGTAGGGCCGGTGAGTCCTGCCACCAGCAGGCGGTTCGTCAACCTCCTCGACAACGGCCGCAGCGCCAGTAGCAGCTGCGCCAGTGTTTGCCGCCAAACCCGTCACCATCACCTCAGCGCAGCTTGCAGAGCTGCATGCAGGCCTTCCGCGAGCAGCAATCACCGCAGGAGGATCCTCCGCGTCATGCACCAGCTCGGGGTAGGCGCTGTTGGCGACGGTGGCGACGTAGACGAGCTGAGAGCCGAAGGAGATCACCAAGCCGCCCTCGGGCATGGCCATGCCGCCGAAACAGCCGGCGTTGTCGGTGACGAAGTCGAAGGAGCCGAATCTGTGGACAAGGCCACAAACTACGCGCTCCGCTGAAGAAGATCCCGTCCGAACAGAAACTCCAGCCAGCGCCGCTGGTTGCCCCACGGTGGGCGCCAACTGTCGTGGTGGTGTCACGGCAGATGCCATGGGATGGCTAAAGATGTGGGGACGATGGACGCTGGAGGTGTCCGGGGAGGGATCACGCGACGAGTAGCCGCGTGAGGTAAGAACAATGCACTGCAAACAACACAATCTACCCAGGTTCAGGGCCCTCGTGAGGAGGTAAAACCCCTACTCCTGCCTCTCTGTATGTATTATGATGTTTCTCCGAGTAGCCACAGTACAAAGAGTATCGCTACCGAGTAGCCACACTCCTCTCTCCGAGTAGAGCTAGGTCAAGAACTAAGGGTTTCTAGGGTTCAATGTGTGCCTGCCTCGCGCAGGAGGCGGCGGGGCACCTTATATACCTGGTGCCCAGCCGGATACGTCCAAACATGGACAAGTGTCGACATAGTGTGCACACCGTCCTTCTTCCGGGTTCCCGCTGACAGCTTTGGTTCCTAACCTTGGCTTCATCTGGAAAGTCGTTGGGCAAAACTAGGGGACAGACCGGTATCACTGTACCTAGGCACAGAGTAGGCCCCCCTTATCCTGCCACGGCCTGCTTCCATGCTGTCACTGTCAGGCAGGCCGGTCCCAGATGAACAGTAGTTCGAATGCTGCCAAGTACGGACCCAGGATACGCGGGACCCTGTGTCAGAACGGCTCCTTTGACTTTCTGGCCCGAGTAGGTTCCCGCCAATTGTTCCCGCCAATTGTACTCGGGCCAACTCTTCTACTCGAAAGGATAGAACTTGATTGACATCTCCTTCTGGTCATCTTTGAGGTGAGACCGAGTAGCAGTCGACCGGGTAGCGAGTACCAGGTAGTCGGCTACTCGACCAAACCTCTCTTCTGTAAGCCGCCTTTACCACTTGCCTTTACCCTACTCGGGGGTAACCCCCCGACAGCAGTCCCCGAAGCTGGTTGAGTCTTGCGAACTCGTTCACTAGGCTCTGCCAGCTTAAAATCAATCTTTGCCTCGTAGCCCTTGAACCTCAAGATGTCGAGTAAACGGCCTCCGAGTAGCACTCTGACAAGTATCTTCTGTCTCTTGTCTTCCGAGTAGCACTTGCTTTCTACTCTGCAACCGAGTGAAAAGACTTAGAGAATTTTCTTGAATTGAACCGTTGTGGCGCAGAGTACCATCCAGCCGTCCGCGCCGCAGCCGGACGCGTGTCAGGCATCCACGACCCTGTCGTTTCGCTGCCCGCGACACATCGTGCCACGCGCCCAGTTTTCACGGGGCGGGCCCACCGGCTCGTTATGTCCCATCAATCGTAATAATAGGCCACGATCTGATCGTGGGATCTACTGTGGCCGTTACGCGCGCATCCCGCGCTTATGTGCGTTTCTATTCGGCCACAGGCCCCACCACACAGCAATCATGGCCACGATTGATCCCACTACGCCGATGGTAACGGTAAAATCGCGGAGAGGGTATAAATAACCCCGCCGGTAACTTCCTTTTCCCCTTCCCTTGCACTATTCCTCTTTCGTCCTCTGCTTCTCCTCCGCCACCGAGCTCTCCGCCGCCGCGCAAGCTTTCGCGCCGCCGCGGACTCAATTCACTCAACCACACCGTCCAATTTCTTCCACTCCTGCTACCCGCAACAATGGCCAAAGCCGGCTGGGCAGGCTCAGTCGTTACCAGTGAGGATTTCGCCTGGCTCGTTAATACCAGGCGAGTTCCTCCCGGCGTGGAGTGCCGGGCGCCTGACAACGAAGTCGTGCCAACTCCGCGGGAGGGCGAACGCGTCGTCTTCATGTCGCACTTCGAGCGCGGCTTCGGACTGCCGGCCTCCGAGTTCCTCCGTAAGTTTCTCGACCACTTTGGCCTCCAGATGCATCATCTGCCGCCGAACGCCGTCGTCTTCCTCGCCTACCACGCCGTGGTGTGCGAGGCCTTCCTCGGCATCCACCCGACGTCGGAGACCTGGCTGAGGTACTTCCACCTCCGCCAGCAGACTGTCGGGAAGAAGGATAGCGCGGGCGTGGCCGGCCGCGCAACCGACACCGGCTGCGCCATGATGATACAGCGGACCGGGACGAACCACCCCCGTATCAAGGGGCTGGACTCCGTTCGACTGTGGCAGAAGACGTTCTTCTATGTCAAGAACATTCCCGCCGCTGAAGGAGCCCAGGTACACGACAGGATCAACCTTCCCGCCTGGAGCCTCCGTGCTCCCACTCAGAAGAACTGGAAAGAGAAGCCCGCCAACGACGACAACGCCATCGAGATAGAGAACAGGCTTGGCTGGCTGATAGAGCAAGGCCTCAAGAATGACGATCCGGTGGCTTGCTGGATCCAGCGCCGAGTGCTGCCCCTGCAGGAGCGCTGCCATCTCATGTGCTACATGGGAGGCCCCCGCGACAGCACCAGGACGACAACCATCGAGATCGACAACATTGACGTTCCTGGGCACGCAAGGGCCATCTTGATGACGAGCCTCAGCGATCATTGGCAGTACGGGTTCGTCCCGTACAGCCGCACGAAGCCGATTGAGCGGGTACGTTCTCCTTACTCTGTTTCTGCATATGCTTTCCGAGTAGATAACTCTTCTTCTTGCCGCGAGTAGCAATTGCCTTCTGCACCGAGTAGGATACTTAGCCGAAATCTCCTAGGCTTAATGTGCTTTGTACTTGCACGCCTTGTCGGGTAGCCTACTCGGGAACGATTCTTAGGCTTAGTGTGCTTTGCGCCTGCACGCCTTTCCGTGTAGGATACTCTACAATCATGCTTAGGCCTCATATGCTTTGTATCTGCACGCCTATCCGGGTAGAAGCAATCAGCGAGCTGCCTAGGCTTAGTGTGCTTTGTGTTTGCACGCCTATCCGAGTAGAATTCCTTCTCGATACTCGGCTAATCTGTGACCCTTCTCTGTCTTTCAGGTCCTTACTCGCCAGAAAATTGAAAGCTGTGAGCGCTTCGACGGCAACTTCTCTGCCGATCGCGAGGAGGACGATGTGCCCTCTTTCGATGCCGCGGATCAGATCAACCTCCCACGCTCCTCAACGACGGAGAAACGCGAGGCCGAATCGTCTCTTCGCGATTGGTCTGAAGATGACTTCGAAGGTAACAACGCACTCACTTTGCTTGCTTGCGAGAAGTGTCAATCCCTTGCTTGCTGTTCCTAATTTTCTTCTTTTCTTTTCTCTGACTCGTAGATGAAGCTGCTGACGAGAGCGAGGACGAGGACGATGACGAGGACAAGGACGATGCGGTCCTTGTCGTCAAACCTCTGTCCGTCGCAGCCCCCAACACCCGCAAGCGTACTGGCAGTGACGCCCAAGGACCTCCAGCCAAGAAGAAGAAGCCAGTCGAGAAGCCGAAACCGACCAAGACGGTCGTGAAGAGATTAAGGCGAAAGCTCCCTTCCACCACTGCGTAAGTTTTCTTCTCGACTGTCTCTCCTCCCGCGCTGTGGTATTTTCCCCAATCTCCTTCTAATTTCTGATACTTTCTTTCTCGGCAGCCCTGCCATGGACGCGAATGCCGTTCTCGCGCCCGACCAAGCCAACAAAGCACCAGTACCTCTGATCAATCTCGACGATGAGGAGGATGACGCCACCAACACCCAGGGAGCAGAAACAGAACAGCAGAGCCGTGCATCGGCTGCAGCACAGGACTCTACTGTCCATCAGGAGAGACCTCCTTCTCCTCCGGCCAGCAATGCCGAGGAGAATCCGGACCAGGAGATGCATGACACCGCCACCCACGAGCAGCCAGACGCAGAGCAAGAGCAGCCCACCACAGATGCTGCAGACCAAGTTAATCCCGCTGCCGAGCAGCGGGTAGAAGATGACGCCGCCACGGATGCTACCATCGCAGATGCCTATCCACTGAGCAATGCGCACACAGGCGCCGCACCAACTAGCGCCCAGCCCAATGCCGCGCAAGGTGATGGTTCCGTGGTGCCTCCAATCGTTCAAGGCACCGCACCGCCAGTTTCCTCCTCAGTGCCACAGAACCGGGACCCAGCCAGGCAACAGGCCCTAGACGCCCTGAGGGATGAAGTTGACAGAAGAGCAGCCGAGAAAGAAGCTGCCGAGAAGGCCAAGGCTGAAAAAGAGGCAGCCGAGAAGGAAGCCGCCGAGAAGGCCGAGGCCGAGAAAGAGGCAGCCGAGAAGGAAGCCGCCGAGAAGGCGAAGGCGAGAGCTGAGGGGAAGAAAATCGAAGATCCCGAGAGGCAGAGAGCCGAAAAAGAGAAGGCGAAGAAACGGGCCAGAGATCAGAATCAAATGCCGCCGCCAGCCTCTGGTGGAGCACTGGTGATTCGAGAATCCGGCCCGGTTGCCACTGCGACCGCTGCCGCCGCCATCGCCGCTGGCCAACCTTGCTTCCCGGATTACATGGTTAAGGTTAGCCAGCAAAACATAATCGGCTTCTCTCCCCAGGACAAGCAGCTTGCCCTTCTAAGGGGACGAAAGGCCGTAGCCAGGAACACCCCTCCCCCAGATCCAAATCAGAACCAATCCGTCAGCATTGCTTCTCGGGGAGTTCAAGATCCAACGATAAAATCCCGGAGCTTAGAGCAGGTGCTGGATACCATTGGCTATATTGACGCCAAGTGGGACAGCAAGGTTCTCGGCACGGACAACTGGCATGGTCTTGGTCTCGGCACAATTGACCACATGCGCGTTGAGTGGAACAAAGTGGATCTGGGATACAAGCCCATGACCGTCTCCACCGAGACTGCCACTCTCGCCGCCAAGATGTTCCTGCACCGCAAGAACGCCGAGGACATCGAGCAGGCTTATGCAGTAAGTCTCAGCTTGCCTTTCCTCGAGTTGAATTTTTCTTCTCTTCTATTCGCCTTCATTCTTCTTTACCATCACCCAGTCCCCGAGATTCTGGCCGAGTAGGCGGGTACTCTCCGAGTAGCTTCCTACTCGGGTTGAATCTTTTCTGCTCTGTCTAACTTGTTTTCTTCTCGCTTCTCAGGATAGCGTCCTGAAGCGGACCAACTTATACCGCGTGCTTCTCTGGAATCACTCTATCGCCAGGAGGCGAATCGCTGCATTGGAGAAGGAAAAGGCAGCTGCGGAGGCTGCGAGCAAGAATGCCAACGACAGCACTCAGCAGCTGGCTGAAGTGAAAGGTACGCTTTTAGCCATGCGGTTACTGCGTTTCTTGTTTACGCCCGCGTCTGCTTTCCTTTGCGCTAACCTTTCCTACTCTGCAGAGAACCTGAAGAACTTGGCTGAGGAGCAAGAGAAGGCGAAGAAACGAGCCAGAGATCAGAATCAAATGCCGCCGCCAGCCTCTGGTGGAGCACTGGTGATTCGAGAATCCGGCCCGGTTGCCACTGCGACCGCTGCCGCCGCCATCGCCGCTGGCCAACCTTGCTTCCCGGATTACATGGTTAAGGTTAGCCAGCAAAACATAATCGGCTTCTCTCCCCAGGACAAGAAGCTTGCCCTTCTAAGGGGACGAAAGGCCGTAGCCAGGAACACCCCTCCCCCAGATCCAAATCAGAACCAATCCGTCAGCATTGCTTCTCGGGGAGTTCAAGATCCAACGATAAAATCCCGGAGCTTAGAGCAGGTGCTGGATACCATTGGCTATATTGACGCCAAGTGGGACAGCAAGGTTCTCGGCACGGACAACTGGCATGGTCTTGGTCTCGGCACAATTGACCACATGCGCGTTGAGTGGAACAAAGTGGATCTGGGATACAAGCCCATGACCGTCTCCACCGAGACTGCCACTCTCGCCGCCAAGATGTTCCTGCACCGCAAGAACGCCGAGGACATCGAGCAGGCTTATGCAGTAAGTCTCAGCTTGCCTTTCCTCGAGTTGAATTTTTCTTCTCTTCTATTCGCCTTCATTCTTCTTTACCATCACCCAGTCCCCGAGATTCTGGCCGAGTAGGCGGGTACTCTCCGAGTAGCTTCCTACTCGGGTTGAATCTTTTCTGCTCTGTCTAACTTGTTTTCTTCTCGCTTCTCAGGATAGCGTCCTGAAGCGGACCAACTTATACCGCGTGCTTCTCTGGAATCACTCTATCGCCAGGAGGCGAATCGCTGCATTGGAGAAGGAAAGGCAGCTGCGGAGGCTGCGAGCAAGAATGCCAACGACAGCACTCAGCAGCTGGCTGAAGTGAAAGGTACGCTTTTAGCCATGCGGTTACTGCGTTTCTTGTTTACGCCCGCGTCTGCTTTCCTTTGCGCTAACCTTTCCTACTCTGCAGAGAACCTGAAGAACTTGGCTGAGGAGCACGAGAAGTGCCGTGCGTTTGTGGAGAACGCCGAGGCCACCATCAAGAAGTTAGAAGGTGAGTAGCCGTCTACCCGGCATCATTCTTGTGCCTACCTCCTTTTCTTCTCTGCTAACCGTGCCTTGCTCTTTTCAGAAGATCACAAACTGTTTGTTGAGGAACACCAGGACTGCGTCAAACCGGAAGAGGTGCAGAAACAGCTGTCCGACCAGGCTGTTGAGTTGGTGAAGGACCACACTACGGAAACGGAGCAGCTGCAACTCCAGCTGCAGAAAGCACTCCGGGATGCTGTTACAGTTAGTGAAGAGAAGGATAGAGTAATTGCCGAGAAGACCAAAGCGGAGACAACCCTCAAAGCCAAGATCAAGGCCCTAGAGCTGGAATGCGAAACACTGAAGACATCCAATGCTGGGTACTTCGCTCAGTTGGATTCTCTGCGCCAGATTCAGGATAAACACATATCCAATGAAGAATCCTGGAAGACCCAGCTGCAGGTGCTGCGCGTCGAGCTTAAGAGTAAGCTTTCTCTTCTCTGCATCCTTTTCTTCTCGGTCAAATTTCTTCTCGGTTCTTCCTCTACCCGGTTCTTTTCTCCTCTGATTCTGAATTTCATACTTGTTCCCCCAGAGATCTTTCCTGCCATCATTTCTTCCCGCGTGCCCGCTCTGGCCAAGGCCCAAGCAGCACGTGCTGCGAATGGCGAGCCAGAGGACACCAGGGCCGAAATTGAAGATAGCATGCTGGTGATGCGAAGCCAGTTCCAGCGCCTAGCCGCTGTTGGTTCTGACCTCGTGCGCGTGGGCTTTGAGCTTCATAAGCTCTTCTGGCCTGAGGAACCTGAGCCAACAACCATTCGGGGTCTCGCACTCAAGCTGCAGAATGTGAAGGCCGAGTTGAAGAAGTGGCGTGCTTCCGGAGCTCGTGCAGGCGCGGACTTGATGCTTCTTTGCATCGCCTCCTGGTATGAAAATCTTGACATGCAACGCATCCGCGGGAAGCGCGACAACTCCAAGTAGGAGACGGACTCCGGCTGCGTGGCCACGCGGAGATCGATCGCGTATGGAGTGGCAGAGTGCGCTGAGACGGAGATCTACATCGACGGCCCCCCCGAGCCCGACACCGAGGTGGAGGAGGACGATGAGGAGGAAGATGAGGACACGGAGTCCGACTTGGAGGGCCTCTTCGATTCCCCCAGGAGCAGTGCCGGGAAAGGGAAAGGCACGGCCATCTCGAGTAGCGATGAGGAGGCCGAGCACATCGAGACCGCCCCACTCGACTTCGGCACCTCTTCAGGAGCCGCTCTTGACGACACGATGCCCGCCCCCGGCCTAGCCTCCGGTTCCTCTACAGCTCCAGGGCCCATCTCGGTGGCCACGGCCACTTCCGACCCGGCAGCCACCGAGCAGGACGTCGAGATGAACGAGTCCGCCGCCATCCAGTCGGATGCGGATGCCACCCACGCTGGCGCCGAGGAAGATGCTGCAGCTAGGGCCACCACAGAAGACGCAGCCGCCAATGCCAGTACCGACAACACTGCCACCTCCACCTGATTTTACCTGCATATTTTTTTACTCGAACACTTATCAGATCCCCGGGATGCCAGGAGCAGATGTAATAGACTATCTTTGTTTTGCTTGCTACACAGTTTTTATGCCCACTCTGTTTATTTCGAAATTAATCAATTTGAGCAACACTAGCTCAAAGCCGGGTTGCGTTTCCATGCGAGTCCCCGAGTTGCATTTCTTATTCACCCTATCTTTTCATCTCTGCTCTACCCGCGACTTGTCGCTTTTTTGGTATTCGAGTCACAAGAATCAAGTAGTAGGGCTGCAAATACTTAGCCGCTAGAAACAATCATGGTAACGCAGCCCACCACTTAGCCAAGAAGACGAAAACAGGGATCAAAAGTAACAAACAATCTACTCGGTTCCTGCACTCTTTCTTCCTTAGCGATTTTCGTGTGCTCATTGACCTCTTGCTTGTTCTCTTGCTTGCCATGAAGCCGGGTTTCGGACAGCAGCAGAGTCGAAGAGTTGGCATATAGGTTTAAACACAGTATTCAATGCACTTATGGGTTCTGAAGTGGAGCAACCGAATAGACAAAGGGTCAAGCCGAGTAAAAACACTTAGAGCAATTTTGGACGAGGGCAGTCCCCGAGAACGATTTCAGATTGCAGAGTAGAATTTCAACTCGGATAAGAGGGTACATACACATCTTTGCTTACGAATGAAAACGACGAAGTAGAGCTACATTCCAAGGGCGCTTGGTTTCCTCTCCAGCTTTATCTTCCCTGTTCGCCTGCGATGGGCGCACATCTACAAGGTAGTATGCATCATTGTGCAGCGCTTTGCTCACGATAAAAGGCCCTTCCCAAGGAGGAGACAACTTGTGCATCCCGGCTGTGCGCTGCACCAGCCTAAGGACCATGTCTCCTTCTCGGAAAACCCTTGGGTTCACCTTTCGGCTATGATAACGCCGCAGGTTTTGCTGGTAGATAGCCGAACGTGACAGAGTCAGCTCTCTTGCTTCTTCAAGCAGGTCAACGTCGTCTTCTCGAGCTTCTCTCGCCTCCACCTCAGTGTAGAGGGCTACTCGGGGGGAGTCATGCTCTAAGTCTATTGGCAACACGGCCTCAGCCCCATATACCAAGAAGAATGACGTGTAGCCGGTTGACCGGTTAGGGGTAGTCCTTAGACTCCACAACACCGCTGGCAACTCTTCTAGCCAACACCCAGGTGTTTTCAGCAGCGGCTCAATCAGCCTTGGCTTGATGCCTGCCAGTACCATTCCATTTGCTCTCTCAACTTGCCCATTGGAGGCAGGGTGCGCGACTGACGCAACGTCTAGTCGGATATGCTTATCTCTGCAGAATCGCACCATTGCCCCCTCTGCAAAGTTGGTGCCGTTGTCGGTGATGATACTGTGCGGGTAGCCATATCTCATGATCACATCCTTTACGAACTTCACAGCTGTGACCCCATCGCACTTCCGAATAGGTTTCACCTCAATCCACTTGGTGAACTTGTCCACCATGACCAAAATATGTGTCATATTGCCTTTAGCCGGCTTGAAAGGACCAACCATATCCAAGCACCAAACAGCAAATGGCCATGTGATAGGGATTGTTTTCAACTCGGAAGCAGGCATGTGAATCTTACTTGCGAACATCTGGCAGCCGTTGCACTTCCTCACAATATCTTCAGCTTGCTGCAGTGCAGTGAGCCAGTAGAAGCCATGCCGAAAAGCTTTCTTGACCAAAGCCCGAGATGAGGCATGATGCCCACATTCCCCTTGATGTATCTCCAGCAGAATTTCTTCTCCCTCTTCCGGGCTCACACAACGTTGCAGCACGCCGGTGGCACTTCTCTTGTGCAGCACATCTCGGACTATGGTGTAGCCCTTGGACCTTCTCTGAATCTGCCTCGCAGTCACCTCATCTTCAGGTAAAGTACCGTCCCTTAGAAAGGATAATATGGGCATAGCCCAACTCGGTGTCTCCCGTATGGGAAACACTGGTTCGTCCAGTTCCATTGGGACAGGCTCTTGCGGTTGCACAGGAGGAGTAGGAGCGCTTCTTTGCAGCCCAGACCGATTGGCGAGAACTTCTTCAATGAATGCAACAGCCTCTGGGTTGAGGGCGGCAGTCCCCGAGTATGGAGTGGCAGTCCCCGAGTAAGGAGTGGCAGTCCCCGAGTAAGGAGTGGCAGTCCCCGAGTAGGGAGTGGCAGTCCCCGAGTAGGGAGTGGCAGTCCCCGAGTAGGGAGTGGCAGTCCCCGGGTTCCCTGCAGCACTCTCCCAGTCAATCTCCATTGGGTCAGATTCTTCACTTGGCAGAGAAGGAACAAAGAAGCTCCATACGCGATCGATCTCCGCGTGGCCACGCAGCCGGAGTCCGTCTCCCACTTGGAGTTGTCGCGCTTCCCGCGGATGCGTTGCATGTCAAGATTTTCATACCAGGAGGCGATGCAAAGAAGCATCAAGTCCGCGCCTGCACGAGCTCCGGAAGCACGCCACTTCTTCAACTCGGCCTTCACATTCTGCAGCTTGAGTGCGAGACCCCGAATGGTTGTTGGCTCAGGTTCCTCAGGCCAGAAGAGCTTATGAAGCTCAAAGCCCACGCGCACGAGGTCAGAACCAACGGCGGCTAGGCGCTGGAACTGGCTTCGCATCACCAGCATGCTATCTTCAATTTCGGCCCTGGTGTCCTCTGGCTCGCCATTCGCAGCACGTGCTGCTTGGGCCTTGGCCAGAGCGGGCACGCAGGAAGAAATGATGGCAGGAAAGATCTCTGGGGGAACAAGTATGAAATTCAGAATCAGAGGAGAAAAGAACCGGGTAGAGGAAGAACCGAGAAGAAATTTGACCGAGAAGAAAAGGATGCAGAGAAGAGAAAGCTTACTCTTAAGCTCGACGCGCAGCACCTGCAGCTGGGTCTTCCAGGATTCTTCATTGGATATGTGTTTATCCTGAATCTGGCGCAGAGAATCCAACTGAGCGAAGTACCCAGCATTGGATGTCTTCAGTGTTTCGCATTCCAGCTCTAGGGCCTTGATCTTGGCTTTGAGGGTTGTCTCCGCTTTGGTCTTCTCGGCAATTACTCTGTCCTTCTCTTCACTAACTGTAACAGCATCCCGGAGTGCTTTCTGCAGCTGGAGTTGCAGCTGCTCCGTTTCCGTAGTGTGGTCCTTCACCAACTCAACAGCCTGGTCGGATAGCTGTTTCTGCACCTCTTCCGGTTTGACGCAGTCCTGGTGTTCCTCAACAAACAGTTTGTGATCTTCTGAAAAGAGCAAGGCACGGTTAGCAGAGAAGAAAAGGAGGTAGGCACAAGAATGATGCCGGGTAGACGGCTACTCACCTTCTAACTTCTTGATGGTGGCCTCGGCGTTCTCCACAAACGCACGGCACTTCTCGTGCTCCTCAGCCAAGTTCTTCAGGTTCTCTGCAGAGTAGGAAAGGTTAGCGCAAAGGAAAGCAGACGCGGGCGTAAACAAGAAACGCAGTAACCACATGGCTAAAAGCGTACCTTTCACTTCAGCCAGCTGCTGAGTGCTGTCGTTGGCATTCTTGCTCGCAGCCTCCGCAGCTGCCTTTTCCTTCTCCAATGCAGCGATTCGCCTCCTGGCGATAGAGTGATTCCAGAGAAGCACGCGGTATAAGTTGGTCCGCTTCAGGACACTATCCTGAGAAGCGAGAAGAAAACAAGTTAGACAGAGCAGAAAAGATTCAACCCGAGTAGGAAGCTACTCGGAGAGTACCCGCCTACTCGGCCAGAATCTCGGGGACTGGGTGATGGTAAAGAAGAATGAAGGCGAATAGAAGAGAAGAAAAATTCAACTCGAGGAAAGGCAAGCTGAGACTTACTGCATAAGCCTGCTCGATGTCCTCGGCGTTCTTGCGGTGCAGGAACATCTTGGCGGCGAGAGTGGCAGTCTCGGTGGAGACGGTCATGGGCTTGTATCCCAGATCCACTTTGTTCCACTCAACGCGCATGTGGTCAATTGTGCCGAGACCAAGACCATGCCAGTTGTCCGTGCCGAGAACCTTGCTGTCCCACTTGGCGTCAATATAGCCAATGGTATCCAGCACCTGCTCTAAGCTCCGGGATTTTATCGTTGGATCTTGAACTCCCCGAGAAGCAATGCTGACGGATTGGTTCTGATTTGGATCTGGGGGAGGGGTGTTCCTGGCTACGGCCTTTCGTCCCCTTAGAAGGGCAAGCTTCTTGTCCTGGGGAGAGAAGCCGATTATGTTTTGCTGGCTAACCTTAACCATGTAATCCGGGAAGCAAGGTTGGCCAGCGGCGATGGCGGCGGCAGCGGTCGCAGTGGCAACCGGGCCGGATTCTCGAATCACCAGTGCTCCACCAGAGGCTGGCGGCGGCATTTGATTCTGATCTCTGGCCCGTTTCTTCGCCTTCTCTTTTTCGGCTCTCTGCCTCTCGGGATCTTCGATTTTCTTCCCCTCAGCTCTCGCCTTCGCCTTCTCGGCGGCTTCCTTCTCGGCTGCCTCTTTCTCGGCCTCGGCCTTCTCGGCGGCTTCCTTCTCGGCTGCCTCTTTTTCAGCCTTGGCCTTCTCGGCAGCTTCTTTCTCGGCTGCTCTTCTGTCAACTTCATCCCTCAGGGCGTCTAGGGCCTGTTGCCTGGCTAGGTCCCGGTTCTGTGGCACTGAGGAGGAAACTGGCGGTGCGGTGCCTTGAACGATTGGAGGCACCACGGAACCATCACCTTGCGCGGCATTGGGCTGGGCGCTAGTTGGTGCGGCGCCTGTGTGCGCATCGCTCAGTGGATAGGCATCTGCGATGGTAGCATCCGTGGCGGCGTCATCTTCTACCCGCTGCTCGGCAGCGGGATTAACTTGGTCTGCAGCATCTGTGGTGGGCTGCTCTTGCTCTGCGTCTGGCTGCTCGTGGGTGGCGGTGTCATGCATCTCCTGGTCCGGATTCTCCTCGGCATTGCTGGCCGGAGGAGAAGGAGGTCTCTCCTGATGGACAGTAGAGTCCTGTGCTGCAGCCGATGCACGGCTCTGCTGTTCTGTTTCTGCTCCCTGGGTGTTGGTGGCGTCATCCTCCTCATCGTCGAGATTGATCAGAGGTACTGGTGCTTTGTTGGCTTGGTCGGGCGCGAGAACGGCATTCGCGTCCATGGCAGGGCTGCCGAGAAAGAAAGTATCAGAAATTAGAAGGAGATTGGGGAAAATACCACAGCGCGGGAGGAGAGACAGTCGAGAAGAAAACTTACGCAGTGGTGGAAGGGAGCTTTCGCCTTAATCTCTTCACGACCGTCTTGGTCGGTTTCGGCTTCTCGACTGGCTTCTTCTTCTTGGCTGGAGGTCCTTGGGCGTCACTGCCAGTACGCTTGCGGGTGTTGGGGGCTGCGACGGACAGAGGTTTGACGACAAGGACCGCATCGTCCTTGTCCTCGTCATCGTCCTCGTCCTCGCTCTCGTCAGCAGCTTCATCTACGAGTCAGAGAAAAGAAAAGAAGAAAATTAGGAACAGCAAGCAAGGGATTGACACTTCTCGCAAGCAAGCAAAGTGAGTGCGTTGTTACCTTCGAAGTCATCTTCAGACCAATCGCGAAGAGACGATTCGGCCTCGCGTTTCTCCGTCGTTGGGGAGCGTGGGAGGTTGATCTGATCCGCGGCATCGAAAGAGGGCACATCGTCCTCCTCGCGATCGGCGGAGAAGTTGCCGTCGAAGCGCTCACAGCTTTCAATTTTCTGGCGAGTAAGGACCTGAAAGACAGAGAAGGGTCACAGATTAGCCGAGTATCGAGAAGGAATTCTACTCGGATAGGCGTGCAAACACAAAGCACACTAAGCCTAGGCAGCTCGCTGATTGCTTCTACCCGGATAGGCGTGCAGATACAAAGCATATGAGGCCTAAGCATGATTGTAGAGTATCCTACACGGAAAGGCGTGCAGGCGCAAAGCACACTAAGCCTAAGAATCGTTCCCGAGTAGGCTACCCGACAAGGCGTGCAAGTACAAAGCACATTAAGCCTAGGAGATTTCGGCTAAGTATCCTACTCGGTGCAGAAGGCAATTGCTACTCGCGGCAAGAAGAAGAGTTATCTACTCGGAAAGCATATGCAGAAACAGAGTAAGGAGAACGTACCCGCTCAATCGGCTTCGTGCGGCTGTACGGGACGAACCCGTACTGCCAATGATCGCTGAGGCTCGTCATCAAGATGGCCCTTGCGTGCCCAGGAACGTCAATGTTGTCGATCTCGATGGTTGTCGTCCTGGTGCTGTCGCGGGGGCCTCCCATGTAGCACATGAGATGGCAGCGCTCCTGCAGGGGCAGCACTCGGCGCTGGATCCAGCAAGCCACCGGATCGTCATTCTTGAGGCCTTGCTCTATCAGCCAGCCAAGCCTGTTCTCTATCTCGATGGCGTTGTCGTCGTTGGCGGGCTTCTCTTTCCAGTTCTTCTGAGTGGGAGCACGGAGGCTCCAGGCGGGAAGGTTGATCCTGTCGTGTACCTGGGCTCCTTCAGCGGCGGGAATGTTCTTGACATAGAAGAACGTCTTCTGCCACAGTCGAACGGAGTCCAGCCCCTTGATACGGGGGTGGTTCGTCCCGGTCCGCTGTATCATCATGGCGCAGCCGGTGTCGGTTGCGCGGCCGGCCACGCCCGCGCTGTCCTTCTTCCCGACAGTCTGCTGGCGGAGGTGGAAGTACCTCAGCCAGGTCTCCGACGTCGGGTGGATGCCGAGGAAGGCCTCGCACACCACGGCGTGGTAGGCGAGGAAGACGACGGCGTTCGGCGGCAGATGATGCATCTGGAGGCCAAAGTGGTCGAGAAACTTACGGAGGAACTCGGAGGCCGGCAGTCCGAAGCCGCGCTCGAAGTGCGACATGAAGACGACGCGTTCGCCCTCCCGCGGAGTTGGCACGACTTCGTTGTCAGGCGCCCGGCACTCCACGCCGGGAGGAACTCGCCTGGTATTAACGAGCCAGGCGAAATCCTCACTGGTAACGACTGAGCCTGCCCAGCCGGCTTTGGCCATTGTTGCGGGTAGGAGGAGTGGAAGAAATTGGACGGTGTGGTTGAGTGAATTGAGTCCGCGGCGGCGCGAAAGCTTGCGCGGCGGCGGAGAGCTCGGTGGCGGAGGAGAAGCAGAGGACGAAAGAGGAATAGTGCAAGGGAAGGGGAAAAGGAAGTTACCGGCGGGGGTATTTATACCCTCTCCGCGATTTTACCGTTACCATCGGCGTAGTGGGATCAATCGTGGCCATGATTGCTGTGTGGTGGGGCCTGTGGCCGAATAGAAACGCACATAAGCGCGGGATGCGCGCGTAACGGCCACAGTAGATCCCACGATCAGATCGTGGCCTATTATTACGATTGATGGGACATAACGAGCCGGTGGGCCCGCCCCGTGAAAACTGGGCGCGTGGCACGATGTGTCGCGGGTAGCGAAACGACAGGGTCGTGGATGCCTGACACGCGTCCGGCTGCGGCGCGGACGGCTGGATGGTACTCTGCGCCACAACGGTTCAATTCAAGAAAATTCTCTAAGTCTTTTCACTCGGTTGCAGAGTAGAAAGCAAGTGCTACTCGGAAGACAAGAGACAGAAGATACTTGTCAGAGTGCTACTCGGAGGCCGTTTACTCGACATCTTGAGGTTCAAGGGCTACGAGGCAAAGATTGATTTTAAGCTGGCAGAGCCTAGTGAACGAGTTCGCAAGACTCAACCAGCTTCGGGGACTGCTGTCGGGGGGTTACCCCCGAGTAGGGTAAAGGCAAGTGGTAAAGGCGGCTTACAGAAGAGAGGTTTGGTCGAGTAGCCGACTACCTGGTACTCGCTACCCGGTCGACTGCTACTCGGTCTCACCTCAAAGATGACCAGAAGGAGATGTCAATCAAGTTCTATCCTTTCGAGTAGAAGAGTTGGCCCGAGTACAATTGGCGGGAACAATTGGCGGGAACCTACTCGGTCCAGAAAGTCAAAGGAGCCGTTCTGACACAGGGTCCCGCGTATCCTGGGTCCGTACTTGGCAGCATTCGAACTACTGTTCATCTGGGACCGGCCTGCCTGACAGTGACAGCATGGAAGCAGGCCGTGGCAGGATAAGGGGGGCCTACTCTGTGCCTAGGTACAGTGATACCGGTCTGTCCCCTAGTTTTGCCCAACGACTTTCCAGATGAAGCCAAGGTTAGGAACCAAAGCTGTCAGCGGGAACCCGGAAGAAGGACGGTGTGCACACTATGTCGACACTTGTCCATGTTTGGACGTATCCGGCTGGGCACCAGGTATATAAGGTGCCCCGCCGCCTCCTGCGCGAGGCAGGCACACATTGAACCCTAGAAACCCTTAGTTCTTGACCTAGCTCTACTCGGAGAGAGGAGTGTGGCTACTCGGTAGCGATACTCTTTGTACTGTGGCTACTCGGAGAAACATCATAATACATACAGAGAGGCAGGAGTAGGGGTTTTACCTCCTCACGAGAGGCCCTGAACCTGGGTAGATTGTGTTGTTTGCAGTGCATTGTTCTTACCTCACGCGGCTACTCGTCGCGTGATCCCTCCCCGGACACCTCCAGCGTCCATCGTCCCCACATCTTTAGCCATCCCATGTCTTTGGAGGAACACACCTATATGATCCTGACTGCTGGTCACAGTCTATGAGATTGGGTGATCTCTAATAAGTTCATGAATAGGCCAGGAGTATGACTAATATGCTCCACCCGAGGGGTCAGCCTTCGGCAGCCTAGTACTGGCAAGACATTTAGTGAAACTATTTTACGCCAAACTGACAATTCAAGGCATAGTCCATTGTTCAGTTGTGATATAGTGTAGCTACTTGTTCTAGGTGGATGTTCAACCTTAACGGGTCTCCACTGAAAATGCCGGTATATAAAAACAGTGAATGGAACAGAGGACAACACCATGGGTCTTCGGGATCTGGTGGGGGATTGCTGAAATTCGAATGGGCTAGCAGGCTCATTAGGCAATTTCCATTTAATCCCTAAGTCCCATGCTGCCATAGCAAATGGTGGGAGTTTAGTCCCACATTGCTAGTTGGGAGAGTTTTGCACCAGTTTATAAGGTGAGCTCTCTCCCCACTAGTGTGAGTTGGTATGAAGAGAGAGGAGTAGTGGAGGTGTTCCACACGCGCGCTCCTCCTCCGCCGCCGCCCGCCTCGTCACGACACGTCACGACGCGCCGCGGGTTGCGGGAATGAGCCGAGCCGATGCCTTTATTTTGGCAGTCGGAAACGGGGAGTCAACAGACACGGCAATAATATGAGACGTCATAATTATTGTTGTCTAAATGCGTCACATTTATATTGGTAACAGCCGTATTAATCGCGTGTGATAACTGCGCACAGTAAAACGCCGCCTTTATCACGTGGTAACGGCTGTAGTAAACGCCAATTAAATTGACCGTTCTCCTACCCGGCCGTGCCTATAAATTGGAGGCCCAGGCGGACGCAGTACACACATCTCACACACGCCGCCTCTTTGCGCCCACTGTCGTTCCACCTCCTGTTGCTGCCGCCGGTGATCCCATCCCGTCTACCGCGTACACGGCCGACGGGAGAGCAGGCCTCCGAAACCCCGCCTCTCCAGATCCTGTACGGGAGAGGGGCGATTAGGTTTTTGGGAGCGTCTACTACGCGACTGCTCGCTGCTGCAGTACATCTACTTCGACTACAACCTCATCGTCAACATGGCCACCGAAGCCGATCGAGCTGCTGCTGCCGCCGCTGCTGCCACCGAGGCCGCCAACGCTGCTGCTGCTGCTGCCGCGGCCGCGGCCGCCGCCTCTGCTACGGCTACTGCCAATTGGCCAACTGCAGGGTATAGCACGTTTATCCCTGTTATTATTATTTCCATGTGTGCAACACTAGTAGCTTGCGTAGATTTATCTATTATAAATCTAGTATGCACGAATATGGTTAAATATCAGTATGTTTACGTCATGTTCATGATTTATACTTGGATTAATTTAATCTGTAAATTGCCTAAATTCTTAACAAAAGTGTTCGAAGGGTTAAGTGAAGACAACGAAACCCGTAGAATAACTGAATCTTTTTGCTCATAGTAAAAGTCCGCTACACATGAATATACCCAAGTGCATGCGATCAAACCGCGCTCTAACCCCTTCTTTGTCAACGCTGGCAACGTGCATGCAAAGTCGCATACCAAGAACGGACACCGGATCCAATGTCAACATGCTAAAGTTGACTGGAGTATATGTTCATCAATCCAGATTACCCTTGTTGGATACTACTTCTGCCACTAGATACCTAGAGATTTGTAACTGTTTACATGCATGCATTTGCATCGTCTGCTGCCTCATCTAGACACCAATTAGCTTCTCATCTTCCTTTCCACTCACCTAGACACCAATTGCTTCTCCAATTATCGGTCCACACCCAATAGCTTTAGGCTCAGCTTGCCTCAAGGTGGCCGCGGTGGTCGCTGTCCTCGCCGTGCTGGTCCTGCCTTCCCTCGGATGCTGCCCGTCGCTTGGGCCGGCGCCACCGGCTGGAGCGCCTGTGCCTGCATGGGGGCCGGCGCTGGAACCGGCGCCACCAGCTAGCTGCTGCGCCTGGGCCTGCGCCAGATTTGCCAGGCTCGGTGTGGTCGCCGGGGCCGGCGCCACTAGCTGACGCGCCCGTGCCCGCGTCAGGGCCGGCATTTGGGCCGACGCCGGAGCCGGTACATGTATTATGCAGCGAGTGTAACTCCCGTTGCGCACGGACGTGCACCGCCAGCGTTCGCGCGCCGAAGTGCATCGGGTTCTGCGTCCCCAGGCCTGGGCCGAACTGTGACGTCTGCAGGTCGACGGCATAGTTGCCATGTTTCCGGTACTGTGGGTTCGAGGGACGGGAACGTGGGACGAGAGTCGGAACCTGGAAAAAACAGGGAACGGAAGGAGTATACATCTCTCTAGCGATCAATCTGTTGAGGGAACGCGAACCAATCAGTTCGGGGACGATGAACCCGGTACGGTAATGGTGGGTCGAGTCTCGTATGAGAAGGAGTAGGAGTCTTGGTCCTCTTGGACTCTAGGTCTTTAGGAGACAACAGATAAGTCACCGTGTAAGTAAAAAAGGGATCCAATTAATTGATTCCTTGGATCATGGGATGCATATACCTGAACAAAGGCATGCTTGATTCTAGCGACAATCAGGGTAGGGTCCTTATTAGACTTAATTACGTTACCATTGCTTGTTTTGTAATGCTTGATTACTTGCTTTGTAATGCTTGAATCAAGGCCCCGTTTCCTTCCTATTTCGAGTCAAGAACCCAGCGTACAGGTTCGCTGAACCAGGGTACAGTACCCATTTTGCGGGGACGCGTCCCCAGTGCCGAATCGTATCGTTCCGGGCGTCGTTCCCGAACCTCGATTGGGGACGGCGAATCCGATTCACGGGACGTTCCACCGTTCCCCGTTCCCGGCAACTATGGTCGACGGCTCTCCGACGGTGCAGGCGCCGCTGCAGAGCCACGCGGAGCTGCGACTGTGACAACGACGCCGCCGAGAGCAAATGCTATGGCCCCTGCAACGTAGTGCAATACGCAGCATGCGATGCGTGCCACCACGAGGTGGCTGAATTGTGCAACTCCTACTGCAACAGCGACTGCGCCACCACCTGCATCAACGAGTAGCAGAAATGGATGGGGGCCGGAACTGGGGCTTCATGTGTTGCGTGATGAACGTATGTGTCAGGTCATTTCTATATGTCAAACGTGCCCATTTCGATCTAAATTTGTATGTTCCATATCTTTCTCCCTTTTTTAGCGAGATCTATGCATGCATCTCGTATCTAATAAAAACAACCCTATCAAGTTCTTATGGAAGTTATCTTATCAGCTGAGCAGGTTGGTATCAAGTGGACTCTCACTACTTCAGATTCTTTCTCCGTTAATTTTTTTTATATATGGAGATCTCATGAATGGGAATGTTAGATTCCTTCGAAAATATTTGTGAAAATTAAATGTGGCTCTTAAGATTAAATTTTTTATGTGGTTTGTTTCTATAAGAGAATCGCTGACAAAAGATAATTTAGCCAACAGAAGATGGAATGGATGCAAAAGAAGTGTGTTTTGTGGGGAATTAGATACTGTTCAACATATGTTTATTTCCGGGATTTTGCTATGAAGATTTGGAGGCTGCTGCATTTTACGTTTAGTATTTCACCCTTCTAGTATAGCTAGTTTGTTTGGTAACTGGCTATTTGGGGTGGATAATAATACTAAAGCATTTAAAGACATAGGTGTATGTGCTTTGCTTTGGGCAATCTGGAATTGCAGGAATGAAACTGTTTTTAACAATGAGAAAGCTGGAAATTTTTCGTAGGCAATTCATCAGGCTCCTTACTGAATGCACCTATGGTCGTATCTTCTACCATAGGACCAGCGCGACCGTTTGGACTGCGGATGCACTCGATTGATGGCGGTCGTTCGGGTTATCATCAACAAGCGTGACTGGTTGCACACTAGACGATTGAGTTATGTGTAGCTTCGTGTTGCTAGAGTTTAGTTGCACTGGTAGAAAATAGGCCTTTAGTCCCGGTTCGTAAAGACCGTTATTCCCGGCCGTGCAACCGGGACTAAGTATGCGCGACTAAAGCCCCCCCCCCCCCCTTAGTCGCGCCACTTACGGACCGAGACTAAAGGCCCGTCCACGTGGGTGCCAGGAGTCCGTCGGGGCGGAGAACCTTTAATCCCGGTTCTCGTGGCTAACCGGGACTGAAGGCCTCCTCCGCAGGTTTAGGGTTTTAGCCCCCCTAAACCTGGTTTCTTTTTAATTTGTTTTGTTTTATTTCTTTTATATTTTATTTTGTGTTTTATTTTAATTTTGATGAAGTTTCAGTACACATATATATTCTACGCTACTATATACATGCATATGAAACTTCAAACAAGAAGAATTCAATGGGAATATATAATATATATTCAATCTCGGGTGACCATATACAATTTCGAACAAGTTTCCATACACAATTACGATGGATGACCATACACAATTTCGAACAAGTTTCAATCTAGGAGATGCATAAGGAAAAATCCTGCTAAGTCGTCTTGAATTGGTCGTCGTCGGACGTATAGTGTTCTCCTTTAGGATTGATGACATGCCTAAGGAAAAATCCTGCTAATTCCTCTTGAATTGGTCGGAAGCGAGCTTCTGGACTAAGCGTCCTCCGCAAGTTATCCGTCGCCTTCCGCGCGCTATCCGACATCTTCTCTCAGAGGTTTCTCTCCGTATGTTCTCACAAACATAGTATCCACATAGATTGGTCCCCGGTGGCTGCTTATCCACACGAACTAACTTTCTAAAATCTAGCTGATGTTTGAATTCACTGACAATTTCTCCTGAGAACCGTCTCCAATCTCTACATTGCAAAGAAAATTAAATGAACAAGGGAGTTATTAGCTACTGCATATTAGGAAATGAACAAAAGAGACCGATCGATATAGACCGCAAATGATTGAAAATAATTACTTTTGCGGCATTTTTCTTATGTCGATCCAAAGCTTTGCATCTGAATCCATAGAGTCCATGATATAAACTATGGAGGTGTGAAGTTCAATTTTTAGCTGCATCCAGTGGAACCTGCGGACATATTACATGCACAATCATGCATAACTTATCGATTAGACATACCATGCATGGAGTAAACAAAAGAGAATGGGCACAAGAGAGAAACACTCACCCAAAATGGTAAGGAAATAGAATATAACTTTTGAGTTGATGCTTTCTAAGAAACTTGTACAAGTCTTTCTCCACGTCTTCGGGGTGACGTTGTAACACATGTCCATTAATAATTTGTGGGTCAATGAACCCAACATCATGGATGTTTCTTATTTTGCATTCCCAAATCTTCAATCTGCATAATAGAGTACGCAACAATATAGTTAGGAAAATATATATATATATATAGTGCAGGCAATGAAGAACGAGATGAGGTAGAAATAAATCACTTACAGAACGTAGCAACTCAGGATAGATTTGTCGAGCTCGCGCAGATTGAACAGCTGGAACAATTCACTCATATCAACTGTTACAGAGTACCGTTTGGTGTGATGCTGCTATGTAACATCCACATAAACATATTCTTTGGCGGCCCATGATATGAAATTATTGTACCAACGTAGCAGATTTCGCATTTGTGGTGGTAGACTCTTTTCCTGCGTAGGCTTCACGAGAGGCCCATTCTTCACATATTGAAATGCTACCTCACCTATTGGCGCATCGTCAAGGCCTAACGAGGCACGAAGAGTCAAACCCATCTCGGACGCATTTTTCATGGCAGTCGCTACAGTCAATCCAATTGCTGCCGCAGCTGCTCTGACCTCGGGGTCCTGTTCCGGACCGGCTTTCGCTATGAGCGGGGGGATCGATTGTTTACTCTGCATCCCGAGCTGGTCAACTTGTTTCCCGCTTTTTTTCCTTTCTTCTTTCTCCTCCTTTAATATTTCTGCTTGCCTACGAAGTTCATTTCCATAGTCGTCAGGCATATTCAGCTCGGCTTGGGACGGTGTCGTCAAAAAACTCGTAGCCCACTTCTTTACCTTCGGAGGGTATACTTCCTTGGGCTTAGGCTCCCTTAGCGCCTTCTGATCGGCCTTCCATTTCTCATACTCCGCATTCGCGGCCAATTTGGTTTCAGCTTCACTTAGTTCCCAAGGCCTTGGGGGGATAGGCTTCAGTGATGGCTCCGGTACCCATGTGGTCTTAGGTACATAAGGCTCCAGGTTAATAGTCCAAGAGCGGGTTTCCTTGCTGTCCGCCTGCTTCTGCTTCTTCGCCGGAGGAGGAATGGGGGGCGACGGCTGCTTATCCGTCGGAGGAGGAATGGGGGGCGACGGCTTCTTATCCGCCGGAGGAGGATTGGGGGGCGACGGCTGCTTACCCGCCAGAGGAGGATTGGGGGGCGACGCCTGCTTACCCGCCAGAGGAGGATTGGGGGGCGATGCCTGCTTACCCGCCGGAGATTGTGGATCGGGGGACGGCGTCGAATGGCGTGAAGGAGGTGTAGGTGAACCAGCACCACCACCACCATCGGAGGGGGTGGACTTGTTAGCCTTGGCGCCTCGCCTGGAAACACTATGTACTTCTTTTTCCATAGAATGAACTGGCGCTTGACATCTCCAAGTCTTCTCTCCCCTTCGGGTGTAGCTATGTCAATCTCCAGGTCCTCATACACTTGGACTATGTCTTCCACCGTGACACGAGCATAGCCATATGGAATGGGGTTGTTGTGGTGGAGTGCTCCAGGTGTACAGGGTAAAGCACTGCCCGTAGCTACCTTCGTGGAAATGTTCCCCACGGGATAATGCAGATCACATTCTTTCATCTCCTTTACATCATCCACGGGGTAGTGAGGCTTCGGTGCACGAATCTCGATCATCGGTGCATTAGCACCTGCAGGCGGGGCCTCCGTGGAAGCCACGCCGCTTCTCCGCTGATGCTGGCTTCCGAGATCCGCTTCATGATCTTCATGCGGCCCTGCAGCCGCCGATCTTTCTTCCACAAGTATTCCATGCACGGTCTGCTTCAACTCACTAAGTTCCGATGCAACTTTCGCCAAAAGATATGCATCCCGGTCCTTCTTTCTCTTACGGCTTCTGTAACAGTACGGGTCATTTTCCTGGGAAAACCCTACTTTCCACGGCATTCTGCCTTTGCCTCGTACATGTCCTCCGTGTTCAGCATTCCCGAGGGCTATTGTCAGTGCGTCTTTCTCTCTGTTGAACATGATCAAGCCCTGTTGAGCTTGGTTCATTGCGTCAATAAGGGCTTTTATGGGAGCAAACGTTTTCTGCCGATGAACACACGCCCATGTCTCTAGGTCTAGCGATCCCCCATGCTCATACGACCACATTTTGGCTCTTTCGTCCCATCCCTTTGTACCTAGAGGGATTCCTCGCGCCCTCAGGCCGTCCTCCATCTTCTGCCACTTAGGCGCCGAAAGGCGGTATCCTCCTGGACCCATAACATGATGGTACTGTTTCGTATCCGCATTAGCCTTACTTTTTTCGATATTTCCTTGAAATGCTCCGATTTCTTTTGCCTCACAAATTCTGGACAATCATCTTTCAGTTTCTCATTTTTTCCAGTGAAAATCGGAGTCTTGCCCTTGTTGACATATTCACGGGTTAAATTTTTCTTGAAGTTCCGGAATGCTTCGGCCATCTTCTGAAGAGCGAACTCTTTGACTAGCCTCCTCCTCTCACGTCCACCCGGAACCTCGTTATCGAATTCATCGTCTTTGTTGTATTCCTGAGGTAGAATGAAATGTACCATAAGCTTTCTCCAGCAATCCTTTTTCGTTCTCTTGTCGACAAAACTGAAACCAAGACGTGCCTTCTTTGGCTCCTTCCATTCCTGGACGGTGATCGGGACGTTGTCTCTAACAATGACTCCGCATTGGTTGATAAACTTAGTGGTGTGCTGTAGGCGCTTGCCGGTTTCACCGACTAATTCGATGGTATATGTTTCTCCTTGTTTCATCGCCTTGGATTTGCTACGCTTTGTCGTACTCGATCCGTACGAGGGCTAAAATAAGAAAGAGAGTCGCGCGCGTTAATGCATTTGTATTCACATTTCAGTAAGTTTGTATCACGAGAGGCTCAATGTATATATATATATATATATACCTCGCCGGAGGTCGTTGGTCTTTGCAATTCGAGATCGTCGTTTGTCGACGGTTGACCTCCGTCGACAATGTCTGTTCCTTCACCTTCTTAATCATCGACAATGTCCGTTCCTTCACCTTCTTGACCAACAAGGTTCAGATAAGAAGAGACTACATCCTCTTCTTGCTCATCTTCTGGGCCCAGCACATAAGGGATCTCGTTGTTTATGATGCCCATTATATAACCTTCAACCTCCTGATCCGTAAGCGGCAAGGCTCTATTGTCCGCCATATGTCACTCCTGCAGACATGCATGTAGTAAAAATTCATTAAGTATAAAGGAGACTTAGCAAATATTGTCCTAGAAGGAGGGAAAACAGATTGCTAGGGTTTTGGGTGTAAGAACGATGACCACCGGAGGGGGAAAACCATACTTTAGAGGTGTGTCCCAGATTAGTTGCTCAAATGACTTGGAGGACCCCATAGCTAGGTTGCATTTGCTTTCCTGGTCATTTTGGTATATTACACTTAATATTCTGAATTTATTGAATTAAAACTTATTTTCATTATTTTAATGAATTTAATTCAAATTCAAATATGGTCTCATTTTGAACTTTGTCAAACATGATTGAAAATTATATAAACAGATAGCTTACATTTTGTGAACATTTTGCATATTTTTCCATAATTTTTGGAATTATAAATTAAAAGTTATTTAATTTAGAAGATTTAATTATTTTCTGTAATTCCATATACAGTGGGCCCCACGTGTCATGATGACGTCATTTAAAAAGAAACCCTCGCCAACACGTGGCCAGGTGACGCCATGATGTCGTCACCCTGGCGTCACACAGGTGGCCGGCGGTGGCAGATTCGGTCGCCGGTGGCGATTCCGGCCACCACAGGACACGTGGTTGGTGTCCTTGGAACCATCTCGATGAAATCTACCTCTACGTAGCAGCGCCGCCCTCGGAAGGTCGACGACGGCGAGCCGTCGTGAAGTAAACGCGGCGGGGCTCTCGGGTCTCCGGCGAACTTGTCGATTCCGCTCACGGGGGAGAGAACGGAGACGATGGGGAGGAGGCACGGAAGAGGAGCGGCGGGAGGACGGTCACGGCGGGCGGATGTCGTGGCGGCGGGAGGACGGTCACGGAGGGCACGGCCGAGGAGCGGCGACGGGAACGGACGAGGAGCAGCGGGATGACGGGCGCAGGGGCGGCGGGCACCTACCGGAGATGACGGCGGCGCGTCCTCTATGTCTCTGCGGGCGGAATCGGCGACGGCGGCGCGGAGAAGACGAGCAGTGCGGCGCGGAGAAGATGAGTGTTTTGTCCTTAGAAAATTTTCGGGGGAGCGGGAATATATAGGGCCAGCCTTTAGTCCCGGTTGGGGACACCAACCGCGACTAAAGGTCCCCTCCGGGTACCATCCGCGGGCCTTTACTCGCGGTTGGTGTCCCCAACCGGGACTAAAGGGGTACCTTTAGTCGCGGTTGGTGTCACGAACCGCGACTAAACGTTTTTTCGTGGCGTTTTCGTTCCCGCGCGGAAAGAGCCTTTAGTCGCGGTTCGTGACACGAACCGCGACTAAAGGTGCTTTTTCAAATACTTTTCTTTTTACAATCTTAAATATATAAATATTATATCAGAAAATTCAGAAAAATAAAACTAATTCTTTTTAAAATCTTAAAAATACAAAATATATATCAGAAAATTCAGAAAAATAAAACTACTTCATTTTAAAATCTTAAAAATACAAATAATATATCAAAAAAATCGGAAAAATAAAACTAATTCATTTTAAAATCTTAAAAATACAAATAATATATCAAAAAATTCACAAAAATAAAACTAATTCATTTTAAAATCTTACAAATAATATATCAAAAAATTTAGAAAATAAAACTAATTCATTTTAAAATCTTACAAATACAAATAATATATCAGAAAATTCAGAAAAATAAAACCAATTTATTTTAAAATCTTAAAAATACAAATAATATATCAGAAAATTCAGAAAAATAAAACTACTTCATTTTAAAATCTTAAAAATACAAATAATATATCAGAAAATTCAGAAAAATAAAACCCCTTTAGTCCCGGCATGTTTTACCAACCGGGACGAAATGGTTAGGGTTTTGTTCCCTCCAATCAAAATGATGCACACACATCTTGGATATATATATATATAGATAAAAAAGGCAGTACATAATGGCAAGAGCGGATCTAAACCTAAACGGAGAGCATAGATGATCTACATAATGGCAAGACTGTGGATCTGATATCTGCTAGTCATACTCCTGCCTAGGCCTATAGTACTCCGACTCGTAGTCGTCGTAGTCGCCGCCGTCGTCACTATCGTCGGACGGTGCTCTGCACTCCCTCGGAGGGTCACGACTCCAGGACTGGGCGTGAGGGTAGCGCAGGCGGGGGTTATCGCCAGCCCTGATGTAGTTCATGACGCTCTGAAGAGTCCGTCCCACCACAGCCGACGTCCGCCCTCGTTGAAGTTCGAAGGAGGCGGGCCGTTCTCCTCGTACCTGGCGAGCGCACTCTCACGCCGATTAATGAAGAAGGCGTCCCAAGTAGGGCGGTAGTCAGGATTCCAACTGGGATTCCTCCGCTGCTCCGGCGTGAGCTCGTGGTAGTAGTGGTTCGTGATGGCCGCCCGACGCGCCACATCTTGAGGAAGAGGAGGTACCGGCACTCCTCCGGCGCTCAGCATCCAACCGGCGGGAACGCTGTAGCCGGGCGGGCAGGGGTAGTTTGAGGCGGAAAGTGCCTCCGCCTGGATGAATGTTAGAGTGGGTACGGGAGAAGCCATGAGAGAGTGGTGAGTTTGTATGTGTTTATGCCAATGGTGTGGCAATGCATACATATATATAGCGAGAAGAAAACATATATCCCTTTAGTCCCGGCCCGTCTTACCAACCGGGACTAAATGGTACGGGTTTCGTTGGGAAACGGATCATCCCTTTAGTCCCGGTTGGGGACACCAACTGGGACTAAATGGGTTAGGGTTTCGTTTGGACCAATCAGATAGAATCACACGGATCGTGTGTTTCTTTCAAGTGCTTGTGAGTCGTTGGATCCGGGGTGTGTTTCTTTCAAGCTGTTGTGAGCCGTTCGATCAGGGCTACGGTGTGTTTCTTTCGAGCTGTTGTGAGCCGTTGGATGAGGGTGTTTCTTAACCGTTGGATCAAAACCCTAGCACAACACTTTATGAGCCAGAGGACCCTATATATAGCCCACCTTCATACATCGGTCAGTTCATCGACCAAATACAAAACATCCGGATTCGCCATCATACGTCCTGTCGTGTATTTGGTATGCATATATGCACCCAGTAGCCACGGTGGGGCTGTATGATGGTGATACCGATTGTTTTGTTCTACATCCCCCTTTAAGGTTTGATACATCATATATTCAGTACATCGAGCAAATACAAAACATCCGGATTCGCCATCATACGTCATGTCGTGCATTTGGTATGCGTATTACACCCAGTAGCCACGGTAGGGCTGTATGATGGTGATACCGATTGTTTTGTTCTACACCCCCCCCCCCCCTTTAACACATCAAACCATGCTTGGGTCAGTGTTCACTTTGAGCTCGGAGTGGGTAGAAATGTGCAACTATTTGCTTGGTTGTGTTAGGGTGGCGCGTAGCACGGGAGTTGTGACGCGTGGCGCGGGAGTTGTGACGCGTGGCCAGGAGGGCGCGGTATAAACTGTCGCGCCTCGAGCGCGTCTTCTCCTCCCCACGCGCCCACTCCTCTCCACGCGCCCACTCCTCTCCACGCACCGTCGCGCTAACACCATGCCTCCGAGGAGGAACAGCACCACCGGCTTCCGCGGCGTCCGAGCACAGCAGAACGGAATGTTCAGCGCATATATCCGCTGGCGGGACGACCGCATCCCCCTCGGCTCCTTTGCGACGGCGGCGGAGGCCGCCCGCGCCTGGGACGCGGCGGCCTGGGGCCGCAACCGCCCGCGGTCGCTGATGAACTTCAACGACTGCCACACCGTCTGGGAAGCGGAGGCCAGGGCGCCGAAGCCACAGATCGTCACTGCCACCGACCACCTCCACCTCCGCCACCGCGCATTTCATGGCCTAGTCGACGCCAGGGACGACCGCGTCGTCCGCGAGTATTACCGGAACAACCCGGGGGAGGAGAGCGCCGACGAGGAGCTCTGGCAGACCCGCGCGGCTGAGCGGGCGGAGCTCCGCCTCGAACGCCACCTCGCGTTAGATGCCGCTCGGGAGGCGAGGATGAAGGCGATGCAAGAGCTTCGTCGGGCCGACCACGCCGGCGAAGTCTGGGGCTCCGACGATCCGAGGTGGGGGCCTATCTCGGACATACCATCATGCACCTTCGACAACGACGAGGAGGTCACCGACGAGTTCGACGACGACGATGAACCGAAGGAGGTCACTGACGAGTTCCCCGACGACGACGACGAGGAGTAGTGTTCGTCTGTTTCCTGTTTTTAATAAAAGAATTTGTATTCCGGCGACACTGCGGCGCTCTGGCGCGTCTGTCTTCTGTTTTTAATAAAAGTTATGAAATTAGATATTTTATCTCACAAGGTTTTGAGACATTTAAGTAACCTTCTGTTTTCCATGTTTTCCACTGGTTTCTTCCCTTGTACAATATAGATCCATTCAACAAAGTTTGGTACAATAAATTATTACACATCAATTCTTCCCTTGTGTCCCTACTTTCTTACGATTGTGCCGTATCCATGGAGCATCCTCGTCATTTAACTTAATTCTTGGGTCAGTGTTCACTTTGAAGGGCGGAATTTCACCAAACATATTATAATCTTCTGACATGTCTCTCTTGTCCTCCACTCCCACGATGTTTCTTTTCCCTGAAAGAACAATGTGGCGCTTTGGATCATCGCATGATGTACTGATCGTTTTCTTATCTTTCCATTTCCTCGGTTTGCTACTCATATCCTTCAAATAGAAAACCCGAGCGACATCTTTGGCTAGGACGAATGGTTCGTCAAGGTAACCAAGATTGTAGAAATCCACCATTGTCATTCCGTATTGCTCGTCCACCTTTACCCCACCTCCTGTTAGCTTGAACCATTTGCACCGGAACAAAGGGACCTTAAAGTAGGGTCCATAGTCAAGTTCCCATATCTCCTCTATGTAACCATAATATGTGACCTTTTTCCCATTCTCGGTTGCTGCATCAAAGAGGACACCACTGTTTTGGTTGGTGCTCTTTTTATCTTGAGAGATCGTGTAAAATGTATTCCCATTAATCTCGTACCCTTGGAAAGTCGTTATAGTCGAAGATGGTGTCTTGGCCAACATGTACAGCTGATCTCCAACATCATTGTCATTCATTAAATGTTTTCGCAACCAACTGCCGAAAGTCTCCATGTGGGCCTTTCTAATCCATGATTCAGGCTTCCCCGGGTTGTCCGAGCGTAAGATATTCTTGTGTTGCTCGAAGTACGGAGCCACCAAGCTCGAATTTTGCAGAACGGTGTGGTGTGCTTCAGTCATAGAATGACCGTCCATACATATCGTTGATTTCCTTCCGATCGTGCCTTTTCCACTTAGTCTCCCCTCGTGTCGCGATTGAGGAATACCAATCGGCTTAAGGTCAGGAACATAGTCAATACAGAACTCAATTACCTCCTCATTTCCATAGCCCTTTACGATGCTTCCTTCTGTCCTAGCACGATTACGAAAATATTTATTTAATACTCCCATAAACCTCTCAAAGGGGAACATATTGTGTAGAAATACAGGACCGAGAATAGAAATCTCTTCGACTAGGTGGACCAGGAGGTGCGTCATAATATTGAAGAAGGATGGTGGAAACACCAACTCGAAACTGACAAGACATTGGACCACATCGTTCTGTAACCGTGGTAGATCTTCTAGACGGATTACCTTCTGAGAGATTGCATTGAGGAATGCACATAGCTTCACAATGGCTACTCGAAAATTTTCCGGTAGGAGCCCCCTCAAAGCAATCGGAAGCAATTGCGTCATAATCACGTGGCAGTCGTGAGACTTCAGGTTTTGGAACTTTTTGTCCGCCATGTTTATTATTCCCTTTATATTCAATGAGAAGCCAGACGGGACCTTCATACTGCTCAGGCATTCAGAACAAATGACCTTCTCTTCTTTGGTAAGAGCGTAGCTGGCACGACCTTGAAACCATTCCGGATGCCGGTTATCTGGGTATTTCAAAAGTTGCTGGTCCTGCCGTGCGTCCTTTGTATCATTTGTCTTCCCATACACGCCCAAGAAGCTTAGCAGGTTCACGCAAATATTCTTCGTAACATGCATCACGTCGATTGCAGAGCGGACATCTAGGACTTTCCAATACTGTAGCTCCCAAAATATCGATTTCTTCTTCCACATGGGTACGTGCCCGTCAACTCCCAGCGGAACTGATTGTCCGCCAGGACCCTTTCCAAAGATGACTTTCAAATCCTTGACCATATCAAATATCTCAGCTCCAGTACGTTCCGCAGGCTTCGGCCGGTGATCTGCCTTGCCGTTGAAATGCTTGCCTTTCTTTCTTACGTTATGATTTCGGGGAAGAAATCGACGATGACCCAGGTACACGTTCTTCCTACAATTATCCAGAAATACACTTTCAGTCTCATGTAAGCAGTGCGTGCATGCTTTGTATCCCTTATCTGACTGTCCCGAAAGGTTACTGAGAGCAGGCCAATCGTTGATGGTTACAAAAAGCAACGCTCGTAGGTCAAATTCCTCTTGTTTGTGCTCATCCCACACAGGTACACCAGGTCTGCCCCACAACTGTAGAAGTTCATCAACTAATGGCCTTAGATACACATCGATGTCGTTGCCGGGTTGCTTTGGACCTTGGATGAGCACTGGCATCATAATGAACTTCCGCTTCATGCACAACAAAGGAGGAAGGTTGTAGATGCAAAGAGTCACGGGCCAGGTGCTATGGCTGGAGCTCTGCTCGCCAAAAGGATTCATGCCATCAGTACTTAGACCAAATCTTATGTTCCTTGTGTCAGCTGCAAAATCTTTGAACTCTCTGTCGATCTTTCTCCATTGCGTTCCATCAGTGGGGTGTCTCAACTCCCCTTCGGACTTACGGTCCTCTTTGTGCCATCGCAACAACTTGGCATGCTCTTTGTTCCTGAACAGACGTTTCAACCGAGGTATTATAGGACCATACCACATCACCTTGGCGGGAACCCTCTTCCTGGGTTTCTCGCCCTCAACATCGTCACCAGGGTCATCGCCTCTGATCTTATAACGCAATGCAGTGCATACAGGGCATTCATTCAAATTCTCGTATTCACCGCTGTAGAGGATGCAGTCGTTAATGCATGCATGTATCTTCAGAACCTCTAAACCTAGAGGGCAGACAACCTTCTTTGCTTCGTACGTACTGGCGGGTAACTCGTTATTCTTCGGAAACATATTCTTCAACATTTTCAGCAAATTTTCAAATGATGAGTTAGCTACACCTTCCCGTGCCTTCCATTTCAGCAAATCCAGTGTGCAGCCCAGCTTTTTCAGACTATTGTCGCATCCTGGGTACAGCGACTTCGTGTGATCCTCTAACATGCAATCCAAATTCTCCCTCTCCTTGTCAGTTTTGCAGCGTCTCCGTGCATCAGCAATGGTTCGACCAAGATCATCAGCGGGCTCATCATGTGCCTGTTCTTCACCTTCACCAAACCCTTCCCCACCTTCAGCATCATCCTCCATGAAAGTATCACCGAAATCCTCATGATAGTTGACATCGATATCATCCTCTTCTCCATCTTCTTCCATTCTAACCCATCTTTCTCCATGCTTGGTCCAACAATTATAGCTTGGCATGAAACCGTGCCGAAGCAGGTGCATGTGAACGACTCTTGAGGAGGAGTAACCCTTCTGATTCTTACATTCAGCACATGGACAGATAATAAAACCTTGGTGCTTGTTCGCATTTGCCACTACGAGGAAATCTTTCAAACCCGTAGTGAACTCGCCGGAGAGTCGGTTACCGTAGATCCATTGCCGATTCATCTGCATTATTATATAAAGTATATAATTAACCATCATGCATTTGTTAAACTAACTAGCTAGAAATAATACAAATCATGAAAGGTTCAAGTTGCTAACCGCGATCGTGGAGGAAAAATAAATGACAAAGCTCAAGTGTGGCTCGGACACTTCATATCATGTGTGTTTCATGCTCTCGGGCATTTCATCGAACACCTTGTGTGCATAGGAGGAACCAAAAGCAAACCCACCACCCCTTGTGAATATTGTGAGTAGAAGTGACACCAAATGTGGCTAAGTGCAGCGAGCTGAGTCCTATATAGGGATGGTCTTTTAGTCCCGGTTGGCCTGGACAACCGCGACTAAAGGCCTTCGGGCCAGCCTGAGGACCTTTTAGTCCCCGTTGGTCAGGCCAACCGCGACTAAAGCCCCTCCTGTCCACCAGCTGTGGACCGAGCGCGCTAGGCCCAGACTGTTGGTCGCGGGTCTCCTCCCAAACCGCGACTAAAGACCCCTATGGTCGCGGTTCGATTATTTTGTGGACTAATGGGGGCGTATGGAAGGCCTATTTTCTACCAGTGTTGGCTTATTCTCGATGCGGTGCATACTCCTCCCTGAGGGCTTGAGCGGTTGTTGCTCCTTGTGTTCTTTTCTTTGGTTGTAACTTTAACTCGGATGTTTTATTTCTAATAAAAGACGTGTGCATCAGACTGATGCAGAGGCCAGGGCGCCCCTTTTCAAACAAACAAAAAGGTCCCTAAAACCTCCCCTAATAAAGCATGACTCACCACCTCTCGTCACATTAATTAGCACTGTCACACTAAGATCTATGTTTCAAATCTCTTGCAAAAAAGAAAACTTTCGGTCTACAACACATTCAAGAAATTAAACCCACTATTCTGCTCAGATCCACGTAATACATGGAGTAGTATCTATGAGTTTGTGACAAGATAAAAATATCCACCAAGAAAAGGAAAGCAAAAAAAATCAATTCTCCCTTAAGGATAAGCTTAAGTGTTCAATCCGTCAATTTATGGGACCAATAATCTTTTGCTCCGCAAAAGTTCAACTCTATCATGTCCACCACCGATGACCGCATCTACAAGCAAAATAAGTTAAGGAATCAATAATATATCCAATAAAAACTCGGATAGATACGAGGAGGCATCAATGAGATATGTAAATAGACTCGCAAATGTAATATGAGAAACACTGCTAAGTCTTGAAGCAAGATACAATTTTGAATAGAACGACAAACACCCCATCTACCATCAAAGAAAATGTTTGAAACAAAGTATATGCACTCATAGTATTAGTTGATCATAGGGGAGAATGTATCCAAAATTCTTAAGTTCTTTCAATGCCATGCCGGATAAATAAACTACACATATAAATAAAAGTGATAAAATTACTAGCTTTAGCTAAGAACAAAAAAAATCACATTTGCTGATCAGATGAACTAAGCTAAAAGTAAGGAATAATTATTTTGTAAATATCAATCCTCGCTGTAATGGATTTAAGCTTACTAGTAAGATTGACCAACTAGTGAAATACAACATGGTTTGTTATACATGTTGTATAGACGCTTTCGAATGGATGATAGTCAGGAATGTTGGTATTGAAAACCTTCTTGGACTGCAAGTGCATCAAGCTACACCATGAAGACACAATAATTGTCCGCAGGAACACGACATTATTGTTCTCAGCCAACCCTGTCATTGTTAGGTACCCTTTCTTCTCTGAATTTAGGCGAAGTACTTTATCAGTTTCAATAGTTCTACCCAGCACCCATGAATCAAAACCATCACCATCGGTCTTTCTCTTCCATAATTGGATGCTTAAGTCTCCCTCTGACACAAAGAGGAAACCAATGCCACCACCCTCTGCCCTCATAGCCCACAATTCAGAATTTTTCATGTTAAACATATCCACGGGGACCTCTATTACAGTTAGCCTCTAGCTCACAAGATCAAACTCGATAATTCCCGGCGAATTTTGACTCCTCGCAAGCATCCAGTGAAGTGAGTTTCCAACCAGCACAACGGGCTTGCATGTAGAAGACATGGTCGGAAGCGGGGTCGAGATGAGATCACCTCACACGCCTGTCTTCGACGAGTAAACACAGACTACCGCTTGTCTATGTCGCTTTTGTTCCGCTACCAAGACGACATGGAAGCATCAGACGTCTCTGGCAGCAAGAAACACTTCCACGCTTATCAGAGTATTTGCCACGGTGAACACCGGGGGAACGGCAATGCGGTGTTGATCGGTGGTGACAGGATCCCAAACCAGGATTTGGTGCTCCTTCTTGTCTATGATTAACACTAGACCATGACGGCATCCCATGAAAAGGAAGGGCTCGCCGAGTTTCAAGGAGAAGACCTCCGGCGGGACGTGGTCGGGGCCCTCCAGAGTAGATAGGAAGGAGCAGGAGTACGCGCCAAAGAAGCCAAGGAGGGGAGGGTTGCCGCGGTGGTGCATGCGGAAACAGCGTCGGAGGCAGCACCACCGCTTGCACACGAGGGATGCGCGTGGGAGGGATGTCGGCTGCGGGGGGAAGATGGAGGAGGATTTTGGAGAGCAGGTCGTCGCCGTCCATGGGTGGCGCCTATAACGAACTAGCATAGCGGTGGAATTTCCGTGAGGCAAACGATGACGAAGACGAACCCACCGAGATGCACACTTATTGCGAAGCTAAGCCTTACTATATCGATCGGTTTCAGCTCGTAGTACTCCCTCCGTCTGAAATTAAGTGTCACAAAGTTTGACAAAATTAGATCACTAGTAGAAAAAGAGCCAAAGGATTTTACCTTTTTGTACCATTTTAGTCACGAACCGGTAATAACGGTGTTCTAATACCGGTTCGAACGGGAAGGGCGGCGGGCACCGGCTAATACCGGTTTGAACCTCACCTTTGGTCCCGGTTGGTGGCTAGAACCGGGACCAAAGGTGTGTGGCAACCGTTCGCCTGGTGCGGGCCTATTTGGTACCGGTTGGTGGCTAGAACCGGTACCAAATGGGTGTGGCAGGGGCACTGTGGCGACATTTCCCCTGGCGCTAGGCACCTTTGGTCCCGGTTGGTGGCAAAAACCGGTAGCAAAGGTCGAATGGTTTGCCTCCCGCGCGTGGAGTGGCGAACTGCGCACTTTAAGTTCGCTTTTCTCTTTGTTTCTCTGTTCGTACGGTAGCCTCTCCTCCTCTCTTCTCTCCCTCTGTCTTGTCTTCTTCCTCTAATCCCACCATATGAACCAATCAATCGCATTGTGGGAGTTCGCGCACATGGCACGAACGTGCTTACCGTCTACTACACCAACGAGAGCGCCAAAATGCCGGATTGCCTTGCCATGTTCGAAGGATTTGTTCAAAGCGCGCAGGAACAAGAGAAGTTCATAGGGCTTGATCTTGAGTTCACGCGCGATGCTAAGGAAGTTGTCGTCATCCAAGTATGCTTCAAAACCAATGATTTGGTCTTCCAACGGGAAAGCTACGTTTTAATTGGGGCTCTTGATCTATATGAACCATTTGAATTGCATAGGATAGCAACCATTTGAATTGCATAGGATATAGCAACCATTTGAATTGCATAGGATAGCAACCATTTGAATTGCATAGGATAGCAACCATTTGAATTCGATATGAAAATGAATATAGTGAATTAATTTTCCTTGTTACAAATTGCCGAATCCATGATAGAAAAATGCAAATTGACATATAGTTAATTTACGCCATAGGATAGCAAAATGACATATATATCAAAATGTATATTGGCAAATTGCATAGGATAGAAATGACATATAGTTAATTTACGTCATAGGATAGCAAAATGACATATAGTAGTGAATTAATTTTCCTATTGTCATATATATTTAATTCGTAGGTTATTGCTATGATTCTTAAGTAACAATTTGTTCCATTCTAATTTGTTGTTACAGTAGTGACAAGTAGTGTCTAGCTCTCATGAACTTCCTTTGCCGCAGTGGCATTAGGTTTGTTAGCGTTGATATCAATAATGACAAGATCAACATGAGGAAAAGCTTCAAAATTGAGATACCGGCTGCGTGCCACATTGATCTCCAAGGCATATTCAGGCCTCGGGATAATAGGACTTCAATGGTTCATATGGCAGTGGATTTGATCGCCGACTTCTACAATGATATGAAGACCAAGATCGAGAACCACAATGAGTGGGAGGCGACCTCACTTCACCGCAAGAACATTGAGTATGCCGCCATAGATGCTCTCGTTGCATACGAGGTGTACCACCTTATTCGAGTGGTCAACCATGGGCAGCGTCACCTCGTACCGCAAGCACCAGCACTTGATGATGATGATGAGGATGAGGATGATTCAGACGTCTACTACTAGTGTGTAGTGCTTGGGGTCAATCTTGTGATCTCTCTCTATATATAGTACTTGGGATTTATGTTCTTGTGCTTGAGATTGATGTTCATGTTTAATTTTAAGTATGATGTGAGTACGTGGAATTTATGTTCTTGTGTTTGGGATTTATGTTCATGTTAAGTTTAAGTATGATCTGAGAAGATTTCATTGTGATCTATTCAATTTTCAGGATATCTCTTATCCTTAACTTATCGACAATTTATGGGGCATTTTTCTTGTAAATACCAAATTGTAGCACTAAGACATCTAAAATATGCCATAAAAATATATCGATGTCATTAATTCTATATTGTACTTGGGATTTATGATATATAGATATGTTGTGTTCAACAATACTAAAAATTCTATGATGGATGTCATTAATTCTATGATCTATGTATTCTCTCTTTTCAACCCCATTAGAAAGACATCATAGGAATGACGGGTGTTATGGCCAAATACATGGCATAGTTTGTTATAATGAGTCCATATTGCACACAAACATGCATCTTGAAAGCACGAAGAATGTTTACGAAGGAATTTATTTTTTAAACTGAATAAAAAATCCATTTTCTATTTTTGAAGTGTCAGAAATGGTTTTTTTTTTGTGAAGGACCTGCCACAAACATGTTGAAAAACTTGGGGGCGTAATTTTTAAACATGCTAGGACATGTGATACAACCAAATAAACAATCTGTTTTCTAAGAAAAGATTTCCATCCACCTCTTTTCAAAATCACAAGTTTCCGCCGATTCAGTTGGAAACGGGACAAATTTGAACTACATGTGCCTCGTAATTTGCTTATAACTTTTGAAAAAAATCATATTTACATACTCAACTACCTATTTCAATAGAGATCCACAGTTAGTTGCTGAATATACAACCCCTAGCTACGAACGGTCATGCCCTCCGTCTTGACTTTCTCCTAAAACGGGCTGACAAAACTCCAGAAAATTCAGAAAAAAAACCTAAATAACGCGAGACCTTCGCGTGGTCTCATTACATAGGTCCTAGTATCCACCAAAAATAATAAAATTGCATTACGGCAGTTCTGTTGAAAAAGTGTTCACAAAAAAGAGTTATCTCCTCCTAACATTCTAGGGTCGTTTCAGTTGAAATGACGGTGTTATGGCCAAATGCATGGCATAGTTTGTTATAATGATCCCATATTGCACACAAACATGCATCTTGGAAGCACAGACAATGTTTACGAAGGAAAAAAAATTAACTGAATAAAAAAACCATTTTCCATTTTCGGAGTGTCACAAATGGGTTTTTTTTTTTGAAGGGCCTACCACAAACATGTTGCAAAACTTGGGGGGTTAATTTTTTTAACATGCTAGGACATGTGATATAACCAAATAAACAATCTGTTTTCTAAGAAAAGATTTCCATCCACCTCTTTTGAAAATCACAAGTTTCTGCTGATTCAACTGGAAACGAGAGAAATTTGAACTACAAGTGCCTCGTAATTTGCTCATAGATTTTGGAAAAAATCATTTTTACCTACTCAACTACCTATTTCAATAGAGATCCACAATTAGTTGCTGAATATACAACCCCTAGCTACGAACGGTCATGCCCTCCGGCTTGACTTTCTCCTAAAACGGGCTGAGAAAATTCCAGAAAATTCAAAAAAACCGTAAATAACGCGAGACCTCCGCGTGGTGTTATTACATATGTCTTAGTATCCACCAAAAGTAATAAACTTGCATTACGACAGTTCTGTTTAAAAAGTGTTCACAAAAAAGAGCTATCTCCTCCTAACATTCTAGGGTTTCGGTTGAAATGACGGGTGTTATGACCAAATGCATGGCATAGTTTTTTATAATGATCCCATATTGCACACAAATATGCATCTTAGAAGAAAGGACAATGTTTATGAAGGAAGTTTTTTTAACTGAATAAAAAAACCATTTTCCATTTACGGTGTGTGAGTAATGGGTTATTTTGTGAAGGACCTACCACAAACATGTTGCAAAACTTGGGGGATTAATTTTTTTTAACATGATAGGACATGTGATATAAAAATATAAAAAATATGTTTTCTAAGAAAAGATTTCCATCCACTTCTTTTGAAAATCACAAGTTTCTACCGATTCAGCTCGAAACGGGACACATTTGAACTACAGGTGCCTCGTAATTTGCTCACAGATTTTAGCAAAAATCATTTTTACGTACTCAAATACCTATTTAAATAGAGATCAAAAATTAGTTGCTGAATATACAACCCCTAGCTACGAACGGTCATGCCCTACGTCTTGACTTTCTCCTAAAACGGGCTGAGAAAATTCCAGAAAATTCAAAAAAAAAAAAACGCGAGACCGTCGTGTGGTGTCATTACATATGTCCTAGTATCCACCAAAAATAATAAACTTGCATTTCGACAGTTCTGTTGAAAAAGTGTTCACAAAAAAGAGCTATCTCCTCCTAACATTTTAGGGTTTCGGTTGAAATGACAGGTGTTATGGCAAAATGCATGGCATAGTTTGTTATAATGAGCCCATATTGCACACAAACATGCTTCTTGGAAGCACATACAATGTTTACGAAGGAAGTTTTTTTAACTGAATAAAAAAACCATTTTCCATTTTCGGAGTGTCAAAAATGGATTTTTTTTGTGAAGGACCTACCACAAACATGTTGCAAAACTTGGGGGCTTAATTTTTTTAACATGCTACGACATGTGATATAACCAAATAAACAATCTGTTTTCTAAGAAAAGATTTCCATCCACCTCTTTTGAAAATCACAAGTTTCTGCCGATTCAGCTAGAAACGGGACAAATTTGAACTATAGGTGCCTTATAATTTGCTCATAGATTTTGGCAAAAAAACATTCTTAGGTACTCAACTACCTATTTCAATAGAAATCCACAGTGAGAAACTTCTCTCTAGGGAGTTTCATGACAGTCACTGCACTTCGGGGTGTGACCTACTTCACCGGTATCAACTTCTCTCTAGGGAGTTTTATGACTTATAGCTTAAAAGTACTAGATTAGACAAGACTTAGCTTATGGATGTTTCATATTTGGATGTCTCTCATTTTTCTAATCGATTTAGACATATTATTTTGAAATTTAAATTTACGGAATTGCATATATGAATTATTCAATATTAAATGGAAAAGGACAAATAAGTTAATTACTATTTCCATTTAAAATATTTTTATTCAAAATATTATTAATGATTCATTTCTTTTTATTTAAATAATTGTTTTGATTCATAAAATAAATTTGTGTGACATCATAGTCTATGGGTTAATAGGATTGATAGCATACTACTGTGAGGTAAGTATCTCTTCTTGTTAAGCGTGCTAGTGCGGGAGTAGTGTGAGGATGAGTGACCTCTCCGGGAAGTCTTAGTATAAGGGAGTAAATTAGATTGAAATTAAGAATGGTGGATTATAAATGTGAGTTTAAGTGGTTAAACAATAGAAATAAATAAAATGGAAATAAAATGAATAAATCGAAATAAAATGAATTTTTTCGGGAAAAAATCAAAAAAAGAGAAAAAAAAACAAAAACACTTTGGTAACGGTTCGTAACAGGAACCGGTACCAAAGGAACACGGACTGCGGGCTCTCCTCTTGGGCCACGTGATGGCCCATTTAATACCGGTCCGTGAGCGCCTAGGTACTAAAGGCTGGTGGGCTTTAGTACTGATTAATTAGTACCGGTTGTCCAACCGGTACTAATTGGGCTCTGGAACTGGTACTACTGGCCCGTTTTCTACTAGTGGATGTATCTAGTCTAGACATAATTTAGTGTTACATACATCCACTTTTGTCAAACTTTGTGACACTCAATTTGGGATGGAGGGAGCATACTTTGCGTGCAACAATGCAGAAGAAAAGATTTGACTGCCACATGGTGTCGACCCTGTTGCTCGTTTGTACATGCAAGGACTCAACTACCGACTCAAACTAGTTTCTTTTTTTTGTTGGTTGACACGAACTACCTAGTGAACTCGGTTACTAACTCCTACTTCCTCCGTTCCATATTAGATGACTCCCACATAGATGTATCTAGACATGTTTTAGTACTAGATACATCTATTTGAGAGTCATCTAATATGGAACGGAGGGAGTATAACAGAACCTTCCAAGTCAACGATCTGCCGACGTCGCTCTCCTACTTCCAGGTTAGCTGCCCCGACCACGAACATCGTCCATGTTCGGCTTGCCGCAAAGGGCTCACATCCTAACTACTTCGTCACGAACGCTGCTCCGTGACGTCGGCGCTCCTTTTGTAAAATAGCATATCAACACAGACCTTGTTGGCGTCGACTGAAAGCGGGGCTATGTACTGGCCGCTTTCACGTTGAGTTGAAAAGTGCAGGCCTATCAGTAGAGCGTTTGCGACCGTCTTTTGCACGTCACTGGGTAAAACGAAAAGATGACAATGTCCATTCTTAAGAAAAGGCACGTAATATCTTTGCCGAGTGCCATGCCTAGAAACTCATAACAAGGTGGTGTCATGTGTCCACCAAATTTGTGTCACATTGCTGTTTTTCGAGCGTGATATCGGCACTGTTGTTTTTTAAGTGTCGGGACTCAGGCAAACGATGCCATAATTGACGCTCCCCGTGCCTCCACGTGTTCCCCGAGTGCCATCGATGCATTCGTCGGCACAGAGCATTGCTCAGTGCTAGCAAGCCCGTCCGGGTATGTGTCTGGCGAGTGCCAGCGAGCCCATCGACACACAACATTGCCGAGTCCCAGCACTTGGCGAACAGACAGACGCTAGGACAAGGCTTGTCATACCTCACCATGTCTATTTTTTCCGAGTGCCTAGGCATGGTACACTCGGCAAAGGCCCGCCCCGGGTGACTAATTTAGCACCTGGAAATGGTCTTTTCTAAGTGCTTTACATGATACTCGGCAAAGCGTGTTTGCAAAATTGATCACGTGGAAAGGCCCATTGCCAAGTGCAATACTTGGCAAAAACACCAAAAGGCACTATGCTGAGTGCAACACTTGGCAAATGAACTATATATTTTTACAGGATTGTTCTGCAATTGGGCTATTTCCCTGCAATTGAGACACATTTTATATCTCTCTCATTTTCCATCATTACAACACCCACGTGACACATATATACATAATATGTAAAACAATAGTACTCAACACAAGTTATAGCACAATAAACTGCATATGGTCAAAATAAACTCCACAAGGAAACAACATATATCCTAAGTATTTAGTTCAAACTTCAAAAATTCACAAGTCTACAAGTTCATAATTTCCACAACGAGGAAGGTGTTGTCCATGCAATCCTACAAGTTGAGAAGCACAAGTTTTAGTTTCCAAGTTTAAACACATGCATGAGTTCAAGAGCAAGCGTGAGAACTAACCTAGAGTCACTCCGGATCCGGGATCTTGATGGCGTCAATGATGGGCTTGTTGCGGCTCCAACTCTGGCTCCATCTCCACCTTGCGTCCCATTGTTGGATCTAGCTGATGAATTGGCCTAAAACATAGGATTTAGTCCAACAAGTTGAAATATGAATGATTTAACAAGTTTAAACACAACTTACAAAGCCGATGCTTAGTCGAGGAAGAGTAGGTAGCGGAGGAACCGATGGATCCGCTGGCATACTACACATCATCTAGAGACCAAGATTACAAAGTGATTGGTTAGTTTACATATAGTGATTAATGGAATGAAAACTCGTCTCATTGGAAAAATTACCTCCAAGATTGCCTCCATGGCTGACTGCTGGATAGTCAAGTGTGTTTTTATTGCCTGCATATATTTGTGTGCCTCCCCTGCAATTATCTTATTTTCGTCAAGTTCAGCCTATAGTATTCATGAGAAATTTCATTAATGGTACAATGCAAATGAGTGGGCAGTATCTATGATTTTGGTAGGATTTTATCAGCTAAGAAAATATGGGGGTCCTTTGATAAGTCTGATATTGGATTTAAATAATCAAATATTTAGGATTTAGCTTTTAATGCGATGAAATATTCTTAGGCAATAACATTAACATGGGTGGCCACTCCAATGCACGCATTTATGGTCAATTACGCATGACAACTCACGAACATATCAAAATTTGCACTCGCTGCCATGAATGAGTTGCCCACTCAGCATGAGGACTGCAAAGTTGTACCTCAGCTCCTCGCCTCTATAAATGATCGATACATATCGAGAACCAGAGATCTACATAGATCTCCCCTCTCCTCCTCTGATCCAAAAAGGTTTTTGGTGTGGCGATGGCGCGGATCCGCCGCACCAGAAGCGAGCAGCCACGTCGTGTGCGCTTCTCCAAGTGCCGCTTCAAGTTGTTCGAGAAGGCTACTGAGTTGGCAATCATGTGTGGCGCGGAGGTGGCCATCGTCGGCTTCTCCCCCGCCGGCAAGGCCTACTCCTTCGGCCACCCCTCCCTCGAGGCCATCCTCGAGCGTTTCGTTCCGACCGGGGTGGGGTGTGGAGGAGGAGGAGGTGTTGGCGCCGGAGAAGACGGTCAACTGGCAGAGCTGTGCCGTAGGTACGAGGAGCTGCGGGTGATGGTGGCCGCCGAGAAGGCACGAAAGGAGCGTCTGGATGCGGCCATGGCAAAAGAGCGTGCGGAGGCGGTGAGTCCCGTGGTGGCGTGGCTGGAGGCTGACATCCGCGACTTGGGTGAGGCAACCCTCAAGAACTACAACCCAAATATGGACATACAGATTCAGGGGCAGATGAGGATATCCATGGAGATTCCTCCCCCACCTGGGTTCGTCCCGAGGTCTGTATGGGTATCAAATGATGCTGGAGCAGGGGCTCAGCTTCTCGGGCCCTACTGACAACAAATTGAGATCCAGACAGAGAGTACGAGTTCATTCTTAGCATATATGCATGGATGGGTGCATACGTGGATGAACGGCTCGGATGGACTCCGAAAGAGATCAAACGCTGGCTGGCTTGCTTCGATCATGTATCCTCATTTTATTTTATTTGTCTCGATTGGTCGCTATTCTTAGTATATGCATCTAGGTGACGATGATTCATCTATTTGGATCATCAATGCATATGTAAGCGTTTTGTTGTTTTCACCTGTTGCGGCGTGTAGGTTATGCCTCATGCAACGCAACACACTATTGTATGGGCTTGTAACATATTGGTCCAAATTCATGAAAATACAAGCCTTTTTTTTATTTGGGTGTCTTACCGTGTGGTCAGTTGAGACTAACCAGCACACCTGATTTTGGAAACATCACCGGATATGAATCTTACCAAAGGTGGCACGTTTCCTAAAACGCACTTCCTCTGACCATTAGCAAGAGCAATAGGAACATGCCCAGCAAACAACACAAACAACCCCCATTGTCTTCCTCCACACAAAACCACCGCCGCCACCATCATGCCATGGAAAACAAACAACCGAGTATCCGTAGAGGAGACACTAGTTAACATATAAATTATCTTTAGGCACCATAGATCTGAAAAATTACATCCCCGGTGCCTGCTAAAATCATCGCTGCTATCAGGTACTCCTTCCCAACCCAAAACAGACATATTGAACTAGCAAAACCTCATAAACTATATCCATTGTACATGACTGGATGATGTAGCATTCCTCTTATAATTTTTGTGAACGAAAAAACTAAAACACAATGAACATGCATATTTCTGGGTAATTTAGATGAAACAGGCATCCACGCATAACACGGTAAGTGGTACGAAATGCATGCCAGAGGAATTGTTTGAAATTTGAACATCCAAAATTGTAGTTGCATGAAAGTTGCATCTATTCCTTCTAGATTTCCCCAGCAGAAGGAATTTGATGACCAATGTTACTATGTAAGATCTGCATCTAAACATGAAAACACATTAGAACGGAACTTACATCAGACATGGAGCTGAAACGTATGTCCTCTTGACACCGCATCGTCTATGTCATTGGCACACTCCATCCCACCCCTAAGGTCATTTCTTACCGACGGATCGATCTATCCTTGTCGACGTCTTCTTCGTTGTTGCTCAAGTGATGGGTGGTGGCCGAGGGGAAACATTATGTAGTTGGAGTTGGGTAGGGCGTCGGGAGAAAGGTGGAAGAGGCCTCAATTAAGTAATAGTATTGGCAACTGGTTTGTGAGGCTTGTTTGTGTATGATCAATTTTCTTGTTCTAGGAAAACCTCCAGCCTTCCTCCATGTATCTTGGGACATTGTGTCAAGAGGCTAGCCGCGGGCAGCGTATACCGGGGGGGGGGGGATGATTTAGCGGCAGCCCAAACTGAGGAGAAATTCACGTTGTAGCAACACTAAAAACTTCTAAATCACACATAGACACCACATAGCGTGCCCATGGTAAAACCGATATATCTCCGATATCTCCCGCTATTTAAAACAATGTCGGTACATATCATCGAAACTTGTTGCTCTTCCTGAAGAAGTTCCAGCGGGGTTGCCTCGACCCAGGCGCTCCACATAGAAAGGTCCGGCAGCGCTCCACTCTCCGAGAGAGACCTGTCTAATTAACCATTTTGTATCACCCATACAATGGATTTTAAGGATTCTGTTGGAACCTCTAAGAAAATAGTACCCCGCAAAATAGCATTTCCCCCAACATGCTTTCGTCGACCATTGTGCAAGTAACATATACCACCAGGCAGGGTGCACGTTGTTAGGTTGATCTCCTCGTAGGCCCAATAGCCTACAAGACCCCTTCGGGTCAATGCACCCTGATCAGGGGCGCCCGAGCTCATCTGGTTGGCGGGCCCTGTGCGAGCACTATATTAACCGAGGTAGAGGCCGGGTCGTCTTTGTTCCAACAACAAGTCGAGTAATGCTACTAAGACAACATAAATAAAGTATTATGTTGTGAAAGATAAAATCAGGATCAAACTATAAGTCTCGAGCATATAAGGACAAAGGATATGCTTGCGGATCCGCTTACGAAAGGCTTACCACCCAATGTGTTTAAGGAACACTTAGTCGGCATGGGTTTAAGAGAAAGCCTGTGATTCCTGGATCAAGAGAGACCCTAAAAGGAACAGTTTTTGTTTCAAAACAGAAAGGTATATTGTATCTGTATGATTCTATCGGTGATTGAGATGTGACGATAAAACATGCTCTATGTACCAATATGTGATGAAACGAGTAAAGAAAAAGGTATAAAGTTAAAAGTAAAAGTTGAGGTGAGGGGGGAAATGTTAGGTTGATCTCCTCGTAGGCCCAACGGCCTACAGGACCCCTTCTGGCCAATGCACCCTGATCGGGGGCGCCCAACCTCATCTGGTTGGTGGGCCCATGTGCCAGCACTATATTAACAGAGGTGGGGGCTGGGGCACGAGATACGAAGTTTGCTGCCGCCACAACCCTCACCGATACGACCACATCCGATCTAGTTCTAGCGCTGGACACGGGAAGCTCTGCCACCGCCGTCACCATGACCACCCCATCGAGCTCAACCCCCAACAAGGGAGAAGGTAGCCCCCTCCTCCTCCTCTCTCTGTTCTTACTCTCCCTCTCGTATTCTCTCTCGAATCGTACTCACAGAGGCAACCCTAGAAGAACAACCGTTCTACATCTAGACTAGGTGGTCTTGGCGAATTAACACACGTACCATTCAGAGATTTTCAACGTTCATTGGCCAGAATCTGATAAAATTTTGACAAAAACAGACACATAGAACGGGCCATTAGCATTAACTCTACATCCAAATTGGACAACCTGATACAACATGGAACACAATTAAACAGTATAAACAAGACAAAACTAAAGATCATCTGGCAGGCAAAGCTTGTTTCAATGTGCTTGCTTAGAAAGCATAAAGCAAAGCTAAAGAAAATGAACCACGAGGTAAGTATTAACTAATCAAAGCAAGACACTCTGTCTTTCACAGTGTCTAGAAATTAGATAACAGAGGGAAGTTGGCAAATTAGAGAACGCACTTCTACAATTTCACCTCCCAAGTTGACCAGAGCGTGCTATGTCAAGGGCTGATCTCCACATGAATAATACACAATGGAAGAGGCCACAACAAAGAAGCCCGTTCCTGCATCTTACCAGCCAGAATACAGTTCTAGATACATGTGAAACAGTCAATATCGCTAGTCAAACCATTGTCTACTATTCATTGAAGAAAAAGCTGTTAAAGTCACATGACCTCAAAATTTGTATGGTCCAAATAGTTAATATTCGCTTCACCCTTGTGGGGAATGTTCAGAAATATTAAATGCTGAATCATCTCTGTGCTAGTGGATAAACCAGCAATAGAAACTCAGATTATCAGTTGGTAATTTGTGATGCAGTGTAAAACTTTTAGCTTCTACTGTTAGCATATTCTCGAGTCTCTTCACCATCACATAGGAGGCTAAGACATCAAATGACTCAAATACCTCCTACGGAGGCAAACAATGAAACAATGAACCATCTAGGCATTTGAAAAAGTCTTTCATTTATCATGGACATTAGGCTCATGGAGTACAGAAGCAGAATCATCTTATATCTATCTCATAGGCATACGTTTTAGAAATGTATGAGCAAGTTAGTCACCAACTAATTGAATTTAATCATATAAGCCTCAAGCTACAGATCATAAAACATCTTATAATTACTACTCACTTTGGTCCAAAATAGACATCAAACAACATCAAATACAGCACTTTGACCACTGACGATAATATACTAGAAAAACTAAAAAAAAATTGCATCACGATGCAAGAAGTTTATATACAAATCTAGTCTTGGAACTTTGCTCATGTATTCAGTACAATGCATTAACCACCTATGGTGGCACAATTATCTTGAGAAAGAAACTGCATTGCAGCTGTGCACAAGAACTATAAGGGCGTCTCCAGCCGTTCGGCCCCCCAGGACGCAACCCCCCCCCCCCCCCCCCGCCCTTTTTCTGCCGCGGCGCGAAACGGCGCAATTCTGGAAGCTGGGGGGCGCATTTCCCAGCCGTGAAACCCAGGCCGCCCCCCCAGCCGGCGATTCCCCAAATTTGGGAGGTAGAGTTTTGGCACACAAATAATTGAAGTTTTGCCACACAAATAAATAGAGTTTTGCCACACAAATAAATAGTTCAACAATTTAAAAAAAAAATTACACTAGTCATCGTCATCGTCCTCAACATTGCCATTCCCCTTTCGCGCCCACAAATGCTGCACCAGGTCATTCTGCAGAGCATGGTGTGTTGCAGCGTGTCGAATCTCCTGTCGCTTGATGAGGAAGTCTGTCCATGATGCCGGCACCTGGTGATCAACAGTTGCAAGAGGGCCCTGCCGGTAGTATGGCGTGCTTGCCTCACTGTCAGGCACCGGGTCATCCCGCTCACTCTCAATGATCATGTTGTGCAAGATCACACAACACTACATCACCTCCCACGTGTTGGACTTCGATCAAGTCATAGCTGGGTACCGGACAACAGCGAATCGAGGGGAGTGGCCGACGGGGGTGGCGACGGCGAGGCGAGCGAGAGGAAAAGCCGAGTCGGGATGGGGAAAGTGGGGCAAAATAGCGCTCCCTCACCGACAGCGCTGGCCCACGCGCGCTTTTCCTTCCGCCCCGCCCCCCTCCCCAGGCCGAACCCAATGGGCTGGGTTCCACCTGGGTGCGACGGCGCTAATTTCCGCCGAAACGGCGCTATTTCGGGTTATGGGGGGCGGCTGGTAGAAAAACGGCGCTTTTCGAGCAGAACGGCGCTATTTTGCGTCCTGGGGGGACGACTGGAGATGCCCTAAGTATATAGTCCTTGCATATGTCAATAGGCATGAAATAAAATTTTCCTAAGTGGCCATAGAAGCAGAACTCATGGCTTAAACTAAACCAGACACCACAAGCAAATAGTTTTTTCCAGATCATAACAATTATTCCCTCCGTATCAAAATATAAGATGTTTTAGAATTTTCTAGGTAAAACATATCTAGACATGTTTTAGTGCATAGATTAATGTGTATCTTGCACTAAAACATGTCTAGATACGTTTTGTCTAGAAAACGGTAAAACATTTTACATTTCGATACGGAGGGGGTACGTACATAAGAAACCACACAAACATGGGGAGAAAACACTATAGAGCACCCCCTCTATATGTTGAAGAGATCATGAAGCAGCAAAAAGATTAATTGATACGACATGCTATTACTTGCAGCATAGACACTTTCTAATGGATGATGGGAAGAAAATTTGATGGCTGGGAAAAGTTTCTTAAACTGCAGTGATTCAAGTTGAACCATGAAGGTACCAGTATTTGTCAGCAATCCCATCACATTATTGTGCTCAACGAACCCTAGTATATAAAGGGGCCATCTCACTTTCTTTAAATCCAAATAAAGTAGTTTAGCTGGGTCAATATTTCTTGCCAGCACCCATGAAGCAACACCATAAGAATCAGTCGTCCTCTTCCATAATTGGGCGCCTAAGTCTGACTCGAACACAAAGAGGAAACCAAAGTCCATCACCCGCTGCTCGCATAACGGTAAATTCATTGTGTCGTGCAGACAGACCTGCTGGCATTTGCATCACAGCTAGGCTCTGCCTCTCCAAATAAAACTCGAGAATTCCAGCATAATTCCCGACAAGGTTCCAGTAAAGGAAATACACAACTAGCACAGCAGGCATGCCAGGCAGATCCTCGGGTGGAAACAGCGTTGAGATGAGATTACCCCATGCACCTGTCTCCGACGAGTAAACGCAGGTGCGCACTCGTCTAGGCAGTTCGTCGTCTTTGCCTGCCACTACCATGACCACCTGGACGTGGTTGACGTCTCCGGTAACGCGAAGCACCGCCGCGTTGGTGAGGGTCTCCTCCACATCAAACCGCGAAGGAAGGTACGCGGTGTTGATCTCCGATGACGGGGTCCCACACCAGGACCTGTATCCGCATCGGGTCCAACATTATCACGAGGTGATGGAGGCAATCGAGGGACAGGAGGCGTTCGACAAGGTCGTTGCGCTGCCACTGCAAGGCGTTCACCACGGGCATCAGATGATGTGCAGACACTGGTAGAAAAAATGCCTTCCATACGCCCCCTTCAGTCCCCAAAATATACACACCGTCACTAAATGGGTTTTAGTCGCGGTTCGGGAGGCGACCCGCAACTGAAGGTCATGAGTCGCGGTTTGGGAAGCGCGCGGAGGGCTTTAATTCCGGTTGGCCTGGCCACCCGCGACTAATGATCCAAACTGCTGGTATCCCTATCTTTAGTCCCGGTTGGCCTGGCCACCCGCGACTAAAGATCCAAACTGCTCGACTCCCGCGCGGTTTTATTTCGCGAGCAAGAGGTAGAAGGCCATTGCTATAGTGCGCGGGCTCTCTGCTCTTCTTCCTCTCTTCTTCCTCCACCAACACTACTGCAGAATAGCCTACCAGTGACAGGCCCAAACAGCCCACTAGTGACGGGCATGTTGACTGTCACTGATAACTAGTCACTGGTAATAGGTTACTAGTGACAGGCACTTGCCTGTCACTAGTTATATGTTTACTAGTGACAGCTATTTATTCATGCCCGTCACTAGTTAGTTTTCCCGGGCAGCGCTATACCTCATTAGATGATCTTAGCAGTGACTGGTACTTTTCTAAGTTGGTAGTAAGCCCGTCACTAGTATATATTTAATTAATAAAAAATCTAATAAAAAAGATTGCATTTCCACATCAAAATCACAATATGTGTCTTCACGGGCACTCGTAGGTGAAAGTATGATCATAAGTACTACAAAGTTGAATTAACATTGATAGCACAATCCAAAACAATTTGTTGTCATTTGAGAACAAGAAGAGCCTAAAATATCAATGTTCAACTCTCGTGATATGTCATAGCTTCCATCATGTATTTGCTAGGACTCATCATCTCCAGCCTACTCACAATCGTAGCTCCTGAAAAAAAAGTCAATGGTACTTGAGAAAATCATGTCATATGGCTTAATATCATGAGATGCAAAATTGCGTTCATTTATACTATAATTCTCTTTGAAGTAGAAAAAGTATAGCTAGCTTATATGGCTGATACTGAAGAATGTTTCCTTAAAGATGGCATTCAACACAGCAACCTGACAGTTAATTCTCATATTAATGGCCAAGCAGACGCAAAAAACCTAAGAGAAATCTACAGGAGTTGTTTGGAGGAGGTTTTCTTGATGACCCCGACAAAGCTAATGACTCTGAAACTTGGGGGTCAGCTGTACAGAAAAATGCAATGGAGCCCCTGACAGATTGCAACGCTGCAGTCTGACTTCATATTGAACAAATTCATGAAGGCAAAACTAGATACAATTATCTACCATCAGATTGTGATGTCATTAGTTTAACTGAAACTCAAGAAAGTACTCGAGGATGTCAGCTCGGAGATAAAAAACATACAACATCCTGGTTAGATTTGTATGGAAGATTGGTTTCACTAACAAAAGTATATATGAGTCAATAACTGGTCAACTAGAAGATCTAATTAGCTGCATGCTCACCGGTGAAGGCGTTCTTAACTTCTCTGTGCAAACAAAAAGGATAGAAATAAAGAGGTGTTTTTACCTTCTTGAATAAAAATTTATGAAGGAAGTCATCTGCTGCCATTCATGTCCCGTACCTGTACTGAAGAAAAGTAATGAACAAGTATCCATCTTGTTTGAAACGAAAGGAACCAAAATGATCTGTGATGCAAATAGCAATGCCTCAACAGCTGCACAATCTATGCAGCGCCGCTTGACAAAAAACAAATGCGTGTGCATATAACTCAACAGGTCAGAAGTGGTGCAACAAAACAGAACACTAGACCAATATTTTTTAGAAGCATTGTAGAACAATAATTGTATCATACCACTCAAGATCAGATAATACGTTGAATATGATCGAATACACAAAGAGATCAAAGATTATTATAGCAGGGAAAAAACTATTTTTTGCATCAAATCAAAATCCTATAAGTTGAAGGTGCTGAAAATAGTCCTGGGCAACCAATGCTCCTGCAACTCAATTCCATTGTATCTAAAAGAATGATGCACGGCATCAACTTTTCCATAGAGAATTTAGAACATGGATTAAGATGGGAAAGAGAAGCACTTGTTGCTAGATCTCGTTCATACCTGAAATCAGTATAGGTTTCAGGCCAACACCAAAGAAGATAGCTTCACAAATCTGACGTGGATGGGGATGCCGCAAACTTCAGCCTTTACTTCCTTGGAGCCGCAAAAATATTATGATACGGCAGAGAGGGCATGGAGAGGTAGCGAATGCTTCACCATGCACTGGCTGAGTCTATTAGAGGTGTCATAATGTCGCATCTGTTAGTAACAATTTTAGAATACAAAAATCTACGTACCCTTGCAACAGAAACTCCTAAACTGCAGACATATGTTGTACTCTTTTGCATCTTTATTTTGTTGAAACATATCAAAATATATTTATGAATAACTGGAACACTGGTTCGAACGCATTGAGATACAATTGGAAAGCATAGGTTTAGATGTCGGCATGTCGCTATGAGAAACTGGAAAGAAAGAACACCACAACTGGTAACTTCTGGTATCAATTTGGTTCCAACTCCTCCAACAAGTAATCAGTTTTCAATTTCAGTACCAGCGATAACATCTGAGATCTGGATGGATAAATTAGATTCCTTCTCACGTGATTTTTCTTGTTCCCACTAAGAACCAATAACAACTGAAGCAAATGAATAGTCAATACATCATATTTGTGCATGTAGAGCAGTACATACATGATTCCACCAGAGACGCTTGCTAACTTTCCTTACACTTCATGATTGTCCCATTTTACCATTGCTTGAATGTTGTCCCCTCTGTCAAAATAAAATCATCGTCATCATTATGCATTACAAATCAATATGCTGTACATCATCTGTGGATCATGGAATTTGACGCTAGCTTGCAGAAGTTCTGCTCCACCCCCAGCTTTGTGTCCCTAATAATAAATTTATCAGAGCAGCTTGCAAGGAAGAAAGACAAAAATCAATATGAACTGCAAGGAGACGTGGATTAGCAAGGCAGCAGAGAAAAAAAGAAAATATTGCCACACACCTGACATGGATGATATGCCTATTGGATAATCAAAGACCAATCAAATTGATTGTAACAATACAGACATAATAGCATGAGGATTCAGCACGTTCCCTTAAGGAAATGTAAAGAGATTGAGAAACCAAAATGCCTCCTTTGGGGGAGAAATAGTGCTGAACTACAACAGTTTGGCCGACCACCGACTAACGCGGCGACGCTGGCAGCCAGATCACAACCACGGGTTCCCGTGTTGAAGTTGGAGGTGACGTGCATCGTTGAGACATATTATAGCAATACTCACATTTGGTCAAGCTCAAGTGTGTTGCATACTTCAGATAATACTATCAGCTCATTTGACCAATTAGTTCCCATTCTACAGCAACATAAAAGAACTAAATGACCAGCTCTTCCTACCCTCCAAACTAGTAGATAGTAAATCCTACAAATGAATGATCAGCTCCTAAAAAAATATAGCACTTGCAGCAATCGTAGTGCTTCAAATTGGTGTCTTATTTGTATTTATGTGATGCATGAGTGTAAATGACAGCCAATGTACACGAAGAGTAGTTGCATAAAAGGTGGCCACTAAAAACATCCACATACAGAAATGATTCAGCTCATTTTCCTGCGCACATTAGAAATCACAATTCATGGCAGCTATCCAAATTAATTCACCTGTAAAATCTCTTTATTATTCTTCATATCAATTCAATAAGCAGTCACTAATATTGAACATAATAGAATTTCACCAGACCTTTTTATACATGAGCAAGTACGGGACCAATTATCTTAAGGGGTCAAATATCTTATACATGAACCGAATTAACAACCGCAGAATTCAGAATCACAACAACCATTATTATAACATGTATTTCTGAAGCATACATCAATATGTTGGGAAGACAGTGTGGAGCTTAAAAATACATGCCAAAACCAAAAAGTTTATGTTGTTCAGTGCAGTGCGTGGTTTCCTGTAAATATGTGTGTGATTTGCCAACTGATTGTGTGGTTCCGTCAAGTGCAAATCAGAAAGTTTTGTTTTTTGAAAGTTATTAAGTTATACAAAAGCATCTGTAGTACAGTATAGAAATGCAATCCCACAGCCTATGCAAGGAAGCTCTCGCTTCCTTTGCTACTAATTGAAAGGGACAGGAAGACACACCTAGCTAAGCTCATGTTTATCCCAGTGTGGTGTGTGACTGCGATTGTGATCTCGATGGAAGTGCAGCCAAACAACTTAACTTGCATGGACAAACAAGGTAGACAACCGAAGCGATTGTGTGTGGAGGCAGGTACCACAAGGCGAGAAGGTGGCATCGGGCATCACTCACGAATCTCAAGACCACACCAAGACAATACTACCCCCTGCTATCTCGATTTCCTAGAACTATTTCCCGTGCATCTATTCTAATCGCAGGATCTAGTAAATTCTCCCCTGCATCTATCCTAATCGCAGGAAAAAGATGGCCGGACACAGGGCGCATGGGACAGGGAAACAAACCGTCGATGGCGGCCGAGCGGCAGTCCATCGCCGACGGCGGCAGATGAAAACCGGCAGAGGTCCCCGAGACGGCGGCTTCAGCCAGCAGCAGCCCCGGTGACGACGCCGTAGGCGGCAGGAAAAAATGAAGGCGTCGGTGGCGTTGCGGCCGTGTGACGGCGGCAAAGCCGGCGGGAGGACTTGAGTCGAAGGCGGCGGGAGGACTTGCGGGCACGGCGGCGGCGGGGAGGCCTTGCGGAGCGGCGTGGACCGGGAGGCCTTGCGGCGCGACATCGGCGTGGAGGACTGGCGGCATCGTCGGCGGGGGTAGGAGTCGGGGCTGGCAAGAAAACTGCGCGAGTCAAAATAGATGCATAATTTTAGGATCGTGGCCAAGTCCACTAAATCAGCCAGTCCCGTGAATTGTTTTTGGCCATTTCCCGCGAGTTATCTTTTTGTTCCCGCTAGATATTTAGATATTTGGTTAAGCCTAATTATTTTTTATTCACATTTACAACTAAGTATTTGCAGCTCACCTAATTAACTTAATCTAGGTTTAGTATGTAGCAAATAATATTTTATCTTTGCTTTCAATCCTGGCATTATAAGAGTATTATTTTTGTTGTTTGTAAAAGCTTGATCCCAACCATGGTGATTCTCGTCTATTCGGTATTCATTAGATGGTTTGGAGTAAATATTTTTTATGTGAGATGGTACATGGAAGGATAAAGAGGATGAAGAAGCGTGACTTCCATCCGACGATGGGCTGGAATAAAGCTCGAAGCATGTCAATCTTAATTCTTATTTTGCGAAACAATTGTATAAAATGTTGCATTATGCGAAGTGAAAATTTAAGGCTTCTAGAATACTATACGTTACATTGACATGTATTTCATTTGTAAAAATATATATTAATATGTATTTCAAGATTACATGTGCGATGTCGATAAAATGAATAGATCTTAGCAACACACGTGAACTCAATTGGTTTACAAGTAATGCTAGCCACTTTACACTAGTGATGGGAAAAATATGTCTATCACTAGCATGAACGTGACCAGCGACGGGCATGTCTACGGGCATGTCACTGGTATTATGTGAAATTACCAGTGCCAGGCGAAGAATACTCTACTATCACTAGTAAGTTTTGCAGCCACGTCCAGAGCTTCACCAATGACAGGCATACTACCGCCTGTCACTAATACCTGTTACTAGTGACATGCATATGTTTGCCTGTCACTAATGGGCTGGTGGCTATAAGCTATTCTGCAGTAGTGCAAGCACCCATGGATTCTCCCGTTTGGAACGTTCTTCATGTGCCCACACCATGCCGCAAGAATATCCACGTGGCCTATACCAATATATGCGAGAGGCTCCCCCAAGCTCTTAACCGTTTAGTCAATCTCTATGAATTCGATGAACACCATAAGTTCTTCGGGCTTGATCTAGAGTATACGGCCAATCAGAAGGATGTTGCCGTCATCCAGATTGCCTACAAGGAGACCGTTTTGGTCTTCCAATGGGCAAGGTACGCACACGTACAATCTCTCTTGTAGGATAGTTGTTGCATTTTTGATTTGTTGTTGCATTGGAAGAATACACGTGTTGCAACAAAATCTAACACGTGTTCCATTTTTGTTGTTGCAGTAGTTCAAAGCAATCTCCAGAACTTGTTGATTTTCTTGTCAACAAGGGTTACGACTTCTGTAGCGTTGACATCACTCAAGAGCGGCAGAAGTTGATGCGCACGTTGGGTATTGAGATACCTGAAGATCACTACATTGATCTTCAGGACCTTATCCATTTTGATGAGCTGTACGGGCACAAGACCGGGATGGCTCAGATGGCAACTGCCTTCATCCACCCCGACTACAAAACCATGAAGACTTGTTTCCCCTCGAGGAATCACATGTATTGGGGGAAGAACCCACTTGACCGGATCAATCTCGAGTATGCAGCAATAGATGCATACGTTGCCTTCGAGTTGTTCCGCATCTACTCTTCGGAGCTCCAATAGATGTTGTTTGTGTACCGCAATGTTGCGTTCGATATATGTAATGGATATATGTCTTTCTATTAATTCCTATATTATTTCTATATAAATTCCTAACTATACTATTTCTATATTATGTAATGGATATATGTACCGTTATGTTATGTGATGGCTCAAATAAAATCACGGGTTAAACATAGCACAAAATTTACTAAAGCAATCACACAAAGATCTAGCTCACACACAATTCCAAAATAATAAAACTAGAAAGTAACAAATGCTAGTTCCATTTTTATTTGGGTTTCCAATCATGAACACACTTTCTAAGGTAGATGTTCTACAAGAAAACAACCTAATATCAAGTCCTAACACTCTATACAAGCTAGGAAACAATATAAGATCAAACACACATTTCAAAACAAACAAAAACACATCAAGAAAATAAAACAGAAAAACTACTGTTTCTATATCTGTTCACCAAAAATAAATCTAGAGCTCCAAAAATTAATCTAAGCCAGGAAAACATAGATCTAGTCAATACCAAACTCATCCAGTTGAATTTACTTCAAAATTCATTTTTGAACTCATTCTAAAAATCATAGAAGAGCCTACTGGTCTTTTATTAAAAAAGGATGGTATTTTCATTTGGTTGCTGACCTTGATGTGAGGCTAAGTGCTATGGATAGATCTTTTCAATATCTATCCAGAACATTTTAGTTTGTCCATTTTGGTTATGTATTTTAAAAGTTAGGTTCAAATCATTCTCACAGATAGTCATTGCCAAAACAGTTCTTGTGTCCAAAATAATAGTCCAAACTTGGATCTGCAAATTTTATATGGTTTAGATTTCATATGGTTTGGTTCATGAATTTTATCAGATTTTATTTTCCATTTAAGAAAGGAGAAAATGAATTAGTTTTATTTTTCTGAATTTTTTGATATATTAATTGTATTTTTAAGATTTTAAAATGAATTAGTTTTATTTTTCTGAATATTTTGATATATTATTTGTATTTTTAAGATTTTAAAATGAATTAGTTTTATTTTTCTGAATATTTTGATATATTATTTGTATTTTTAAGATTTTAAAATGAATTAGTTTTATTTTTCTGAATATTTTTTAGAAATAATATAAATTAAAAAGTTAATGTTTATTTATTTATTCAAAATTATTAATTACATCATTACTTTTGTTTATTAAAAGATTTATTTAAAATTCCGACAATAAAGAAATGTGGCATCGACCAACATGTTAATAGGATTGATATGATACTAGTATCATATACATGCGTGCGAAACACTTGGATGCGGGACGGGATGGAACTCGAAAGTTAAGCGTGCTAATGCTAGAGTGGTGGGAGGATGGGTGACCGAGCGGGAAGTTTGACCACGAGTAAGTAATTTGACTAGAGATAATTGTAGTTAGACACTAAGCAAATAATAAAAATTCTGAACAAAAAGGAGTGAAAAAAAGGAGTGAAAAATAATTAGAAACCCAAATGAATTAAAGAAATAACGAAATAGTCTGTAGTCCCGGTTCGTGTCAAAAACCGGGACTAAAGGTCCTCCCGCCTCCGGCGCACGCCAGCTGCCCATGTGACGGGTCTTTAGTTGCGGTTCGTAAGAGGTGCGACTAAAGGGGGCCCTTTAATCGCGCATATTTAGTCTCGGTTGCACGGCCGGGATTAACGGCCTTTGCGAACCGGGACTAAAGGCCTATTTTCTACCAGTGAGACCATCGTCCTCGCGCAACGACGCGGCGCTACGGTCCGTGCAGAAGCCGCCATCCAAGTCATGGCGCGCCCGAGGAGGCTTAGTGGCGCCGACGCCCTCAAAGGTATATCTCGTGGAGCCAAGAGAGTTTCGGGACCTCGTGCAGAGACTCCCCGGCATGCCCGCTGCGGCGAGGCAGCATCACCAGCAATTGGTGGCGCCGACGCAGCCGTTGCCCGTGCGCGCCGGCAGCGAGGATGTGGTCAGGGGGCAGATGTACGCGGTGGTGCCCTGGCCCTTGTTCCCGCTCATGGCCCCCAAGGCGGCCTTGCACCCGGGACGGCTCGACGCCCAACAGCTCATCTGACGACTGCTGCTCTTGTACATCTCGTTTTTCCTTCATACTACATCTTTTTCCCTTTAAGGGCAGGTAGTGCGTAAATTTCAAGAGATGGGCCTAGTAACTGAAAATTCACTCAAGTGTCGGGCGATGCACGAGGGAACACCGAACAACACGATTGTACGTACCCAGCGAGCCCAATCATCGCTAGCTAGCTAGATGCTCTCCCGGACTCTATTCTGTTTCTTGCTTCCTGCATAACTGCATTATTACCTACTCACTTTGTCCACTTTATAAGGCACACTTCTCAACTTTAAAAAGTGTGTTCTATAAAAATTATGGAGGGAATAGTAAAAATATCTAGTGGGATATTTTCAGCACAATATATTTACTTCCATTGTAACCAAGTTTCAGTACAATAAAAAAAACCAAGAAGGTTCAAAACCAATCAAGATGCTACACCGAGTGTTCCCTCGCCAAAGAGTTTTACTGAAATACCGAATCTTGTGAACAAGCAGAGATCGGTGTTTTCTGTACAGAAAATTTCACCCTTTTACCTCATTTTAACATTTAAAATACGCTACTCCCTGCGTCCACTTTTATAAGGCGCACTTCGTAGCATTTTAATAATAAGAAGTGTGCCTTATAAAAGTGCATGGAGGGAGATAAATCAAATTTCAAGTGCTAGCCTACCACAGTGGTGATATTTGTTTCCAATCTTACTCTCTTCTTCAATGGTAATTATTTTAAACTTAATATCTGCTCAAGAAAAAAATTACAATTAATATTTGGCATATGCCACAAGACTTTATCTTACTATATTTTCTTCAGCCAAGTGTCATTTCTGAATAGAATATTCACCCTAATTTGCTTTGTAGTACTCCATCCGGCCGTTCACTTTTATAACGCATTTCAATTTAGCCACGTACGTTCTAAAATGAGTGAATCTAGACTTATTTTGTACATAGATTCACTCATTTTACTATGTATGTGGTCAAAATTGAAATGGTAAGTAGTGTGCCTTATAATAGAGAATATAACAGAATGAAGGGAGAAGAATTTTTTTGTTCAATTTTCATAGCTCATGGATAGAGAAAGGAAGAGCTCCTTCCATTTTTAGGAGTATATTGATTCGACGGAGAAGAGTATCTGAATATTGGACTGAAGTGCATAACTTATTCACTATGCGAACTTAATCTCTACTGTGTTAACTTGTTACTCGCTCCGTTCAATAATACATGACTTACATTTGTCCAAATATTATTCACTATGCGAACTTCATTGCTGCTGTGTTAACTTGTTACTCGCTTCGTTCAACAATACATGACTTACATTTGTCCAAATATTATTCACTATGCAAACTTAATCTCTGTTGTGTTAACTGTTGGCACGCGTAGAGATAAACGAAAACTTTTTCCTACGCGATACTACCAAGATCTAGCCGAGGTAGAAGGCCACGAGTATTACCACTAGACGCGCAGGTGCGGATTATCGATGTAGCGCGTCGGGTCGGGGCAGTGCAGTCCCACGATCCGGTCCGGCCGATCCAATCCCTCGAACGTCGAAGTGCTGAACGTACAGCACCTCTGCCGGTATCCACACGTACGAGGAGGAGCTCCGACGGCGGACTGCTAGGTCCGGTGCGGCGGCTGGACTGAGTGGGGCTAGGGTTCCCAACGCATGGGAGAGTCGACTAACGTGCCCGTTGGGCAACCTGCGCCCCTCTTTATATAGCGTATGGTAATGGGCTGCACAACACTTGTGGCCCATTCCCTCTGTGAGTCCGACTCACTAACTCAGTCCATTTCCGGTTCGGGTCCAACCCAACCAATATTTGCTCCCGCTCTTAAGTGTGTGACCCTGCAGGCTCATGGCGACTTGGACACGATTAGAGTCCGACTCTCAATCGATCAATCGGTAGCGGCTCCTAGCAGAACGTGCCGACTCCCAAGTTCCATTGAGTCATGACGACATACCTTTCAATGTGATATTCATCTTAGTCCCTTTTGCCTCACGATATACCTTGTCGAGCTATAGGCGATTTATTGTCATCCCTTAAATAGCTCAACTCTCTTCTCGATCTGTGACATGTGATTCATCTGACTAACTCTTAGTCAAACGACACAGTTAACACTTAACTGAGTCGCGCATGGCCATGCTTCCTGAATCATATCACTCGAGAGGGCCCAGAGAATATCTCTCCATTCGGAGGGGCAAAATCCCATCTTGATTATCCACATCACGCAGCTTGCTTCTCATTCGACCCGAACTCTGCCTTTATAGTTGCCTTGTCACAGAACAACGTTTGACAGAACCTAAGTCGGTGATCCACAACTCGGATTGTGCGACAACCTCAGGTCTAAGGATTACATTGATTGAGACTACAAATGACGACTTGATCGTTGCATCTCAATGTGGGTCAGTCCGACTTGCTAAACTCTTTAGCCAAGTCCGTGAACGTTGGAATGGCATCACCATGCCCATGACAAGTGGAACCGTGTCATCAGCCAACACTCACATTAGTCTAGGGTGTGTGTCCAGCACAACCTAAAGGACCAAGGACAATCTAGTATGAACAACATGAATATATAGTTCCACAATCGAATCACATATTCAATGATATATATCAGATGTTCAAAACAAGGACAACTTAATAACTTTATGAATACAGTGGGAATTACATCATACATGATTGCCTCTAGGGCATATTCCCAACAGTCTCCCACTTGCACTAGAGTCAATCATCCTGGCATCATATGCCTAGGCATCTAATGCCCATACCTCTCGTGTGCGCCTCATGCTTAGGCTGTGGTAGCGCCTTTGTCAACGGATCTGCAATGTTTGCATCCGTGTGTACTTTGCATAACTTGATATCACCTTGTTCGACAAACTGGCGAATGAGGTGGTACCGCATGAGTATATGTTTGTTCTTCTGGTGTTGTCTAGGTTCCTTGGCCTGTGCGATAGCACCATTGTTGTCACAATATACGTCCAAAGGATTGGACGCGCCCTGAACCACACCAAGATCCATCAGGAGGTTCCTGATCCAAACAGCTTCCTTTGCCGCCTCTGAGGCAGCAATATACTCAGCTTCTGTTGTAGATGCAGACACCGTATCTTGCTTGGAACTCTTCCAGCTCACAGCTCCTCCGTTCATTACGAACACGTATCCCGATTGCGAACGAGAATCATCTGAGTCGGTGAGATAACTCGCATCCGTGTAACCCTTTACACTGAATTCCTCATCACCTCCATAAACTAGGAACATTTCCTTAGTATTTCTTAAATACTTAAGAATGTTTTTAACCGCTGCCCAGTGGGCTTCGCCAGGGTCAGCCTGGTATCTGCTCGTAACACTTAGAGCATAGGAAACATCTGGCCTAGTACAAATCATGGCATACATGATGGATCCGATTGCCGAAGCATACGGGATCACACTCATCCGTCTTCGCTCATTAGTTGTCGAAGGACACTGAGTCTTGCTAAGTTTTATGCCATGGGACATCGGTAAGAATCCCTTCTTGGACTCTTCCATTTTGAATTTCTTCAAAACCTTGTCCAGATAAGTACTCTGACTCAATCCAATGAGCCGCCTGGATCTATCTCTATAGATCCTGATTCCTAATATGTAAGTTGCCTCACCCAAATCCTTCATTGAGAAACTCCTTTCCAATGACTCTTTGGTTTCTTGCAACATCATGACATCATTTCCAATCAGCAATATGTCATCCACATACAAGATTAGAAAGTTAACTTTGCTCCCACTAAACTTCTTGTATAAACAAGAATCATGATCGCTCTTGATGAAGCCAAACGATTTGACTACCTCATCAAAGCGAATGTTCCAACTCCGAGATGCTTGCTTCAACCCATAAATGGATTTCTGAAGTTTGCATACCTTGTCAGCATTAGCTGGATCGACAAAACCTTCGGGCTGTATCATATACACGTCCTCAGTTAAATTTCCATTAAGGAAAGCCGTCTTGACATCCATCTGCCATATCTCATAGTCGAAATAGGCTGCTATAGCTAACATGATCCGAATTGATTTAAGCATCGCTACAGGCGAGAATGTCTCGTCGTAGTCAACTCCTTGAACCTGTCGGAACCCCTTCGCGACAAGTCGTGCTTTATAGACGGAAATATTTCCATCCATATCAATTTTCTTCTTAAAGACCCATTTGCACTCGACGGGTCTTGCACCGTCAGGCAGATCAACCAAATTCCAAACTTGGTTTTCATCCATGGACTTTAACTCGGATCTCATGGCTCCAAGCCATGACTCGGAATCAGATCCCACCATCGCTTCCGAATAAGTTGCCGGCTCATTACTGTCTAACAGTAAAACATCACGAGCACTCTGTAATCTGGCAGATCTCCGTGGTTCAGGTGCTATTACCGGTGTAGGTACCACGACCGGCTCAGCCTCCAAGGCGTTCGCCGACTCGCCCCTAGCGGTTTCCTCTCGAATTTCTTCGAGTTGCACCGTGCTCCCACTGACTTCCCGACTGAGAAACTCTTTCTCAAGGAAGACACCATTCCGAGCGACAAACACTTTGCCCTCTTCCCGGTTGTAGAAGTAGTACCCTAAGGTTTCCCTCGGATACCCCACGAAAATACACTTATCCGACTTGGGCGTGAGCTTGTCCGACTGAAGTCGCTTGACAAATGCTTCACAACCCCAAATCTTTAGAAAAGACAAACTTGGCTTTTTACCAGTCCACATCTCATGTGGTGTCTTCTCTACTGATTTTGATGGTACTCTGTTTAGTGTGAAAGCTGCAGTTTCTAGACAATAACCCCAAAATGATAAAGGTAGATCTGTCCGACTCATCATTGATCGTACCATGTCCAACAAGGTCCGATTTCTCCGTTCCGATACACCGTTTCTCTGCGGTGTACCCGGCGGAGTGAGTTGAGGAACTATTCCACAACTCTTTAGATGGTCATCAAACTCATGGCTCATGTACTCGCCTCCACGGTCCGACCGTAGAAACTTTATTTTCTTGCCGAGTTGATTTTGTACCTCACTCTGGAATTCCTTGAACTTTTCAAAGGCTTCCGACTTGTGTTTCATTAAATAGATATATCCATACCTACTCAAATCATCAGTGAAGGTAATGAAGTACTCATAACCACCTCTGGCTGTCGTGCTCATTGGTCCACATACATCACTATGTATTAGTTCCAACAAGTCGGACGCCCTTTCACAACTCCTTGCAAAAGGTGTCTTGGTCATCTTGCCTAATAGGCATGATTCGCATGTCTCGAATGACTCTAAGTCAAACGAAGTTAGAAGTCCATCATCATGGAGCTTCTTCATGCGCTTCCAACTTATATGACCAAGCCGACAGTGCCAAAAGTAAGTCATATTCAGATCATTTGGTTTCAACCTTTTAACATTTATGTTATAGACCGATTCACTATCAAGATTTAAAATAAATAACCCGTTCTGAACGGGTGCAAAGCCGTGAAACATATCTTTCAAATATAAAGAACAACCATTATTCTTAATATTCGACTCATAACCTTGTCTCATCAAACATGAGGCGGAAATAATGTTTCGACTAAGCGCTGGAACATAATAACAATTATTTAGTTCCAAAATAAATCCTGAAGGTAAATGAAGTTGCATCGTGCCGACTTCCAACGCAGCGACTCTCGCCTTGTTGCCGACCCGAATGTCAACCTCTCCTCTTGCCACGCTCCTAGTTCTTACCAGTCCCTGCAACGAGTTGCATATGTGAATAACTGATCCGGTATCATATACCCAAGAACTATTAGGCGCATCAGCAAGATAAATGTCTATAACATTGCACACAAGCGTACCTGAGTTGGAAGTCACACCTCCACTCTTGGCTCTGTCAGCCAAATACTTGGTGCAATTCCTCTTCCAGTGGCCATCTTGCTTGCAATAGAAGCAATTGGCTCCGGCTGTAGGAGAAGGCTTAGTCTTTGAGGGAGCACTCTGGACAGGGCCATGGGCGCTACCTCCTGACTTATCCTTCTTCTTCTTAGTCCAAGAACTCTTCTTGAACTTAGCCTTATTCTGCACCATCAACACTTGACTGGCGCCTTTCTTGATATCAGCCTCTGCCGTTTTGAGCATCCCATGTAATTCAGTGATACTCTTATCCATACCATGCATATGGTAGTTCGAGATGAACGGACCATACGCACTAGGAAGAGAGTTCAGAATTATATCAGTGGCGATCTCTTCTTTAATTGAGAAGCCCAAGCGATCCAAAGACTGTATGTAACCAATCATCTTGATTACATGCGGACTCAGTGGATCGCCGTCTTTCAGCTTACAGCCAAGCAAAGCTTGAGAGACTTGATACCTCTCAGTCCTTGCTTGAGCCTGGAACATACTTTTGAGGCTTTCGATCATATCGTAGGCCTCAACATTCTCGAACTGCTGCTGCAAGTCCGGTTCCATGTGTGCAAGCATAAGACAGCTAATCTCCGTAGACTCATCTCTAGCCTTACGGTAGGCATTCATGACAGCGACAGTCGCATCGTCATCAGGCTCATCTGGAAGTGGAGTTTCTAGAACATGTTCTTTCTTGTCATGCTTGAGGACTATCCTCAGATTACGATACCAGTTGGTGAAATTAATTCCATTAAGCTTATCTTTCTCTAGGATTGACCTCAACGCAAAAGTGGACAACTGAGGAAGGTTGCTAGGTGCCATTGATCTACAACAGAAAATACGCAAAAACACTTAAGACATGTATTCATAAAAGAGCAGGCATATTAAACGTTTTAATACTTATGCTCCCGCTAGAACCAACATCCCTCCGATGGTTGCTAAGTGATTCAGGACCCTAAATAAGCAAGCCGACTAGTGAGCTTTAGCATCACCGCTAGCCGTCAAGTGATCTAGGTAGGCAACACCTTGCCAATCGTATCTCTATACGACTCCTGTTAGTTGGGTGACATCACATGCCCCGGCTCCCAACCTACCTCGCCCCGAGCCCCACAACCGTTGTGATGGACTCGTCTAGATTACCAAGTGCTTCTGCTTGTAAGAGTCCGACTCGAACCCACCTAACCGGAAAGAATTGGTAGCACCTCAATTTCATGAGCCCACTACCAAGAATGTCCGACTTGTGATGGTGCAGCACTGGCGGGGCGACCGACTAGACCTTCTTTGAGGGATTAAAGAATCTACCAACTATCTACATAGAGGTAAATAGAGACATAACAATAACACAAATAAAGCAATTATAATGTGAAATGGTATGGCTCTCTTCATGGTGATCTCCATCTCCACGAAGCTTGTAAGTCGACTCGTGCCAACTCTTGTCACGCGCCATCTTACGCCATTGGCGCGTGACAAGAGTTGGCACGAGTCGACTTACAAGCTTCGTGGAGATGGAGATCACCATGAAGAGAGCCATACCATTTCACATTATAATTGCTTTATTTGTGTTATTGTTATGTCTCTATTTACCTCTATGTAGATAGTTGGTAGATTCTTTAATCCCTCAAAGAAGGTCTAGTCGGTCGCCCCGCCAGTGCTGCACCATCACAAGTCGGACATTCTTGGTAGTGGGCTCATGAAATTGAGGTGCTACCAATTCTTTCCGGTTAGGTGGGTTCGAGTCGGACTCTTACAAGCAGAAGCACTTGGTAATCTAGACGAGTCCATCACAACGGTTGTGGGGCTCGGGGCGAGGTAGGTTGGGAGCCGGGGCATGTGATGTCACCCAACTAACAGGAGTCGTATAGAGATACGATTGGCAAGGTGTTGCCTACCTAGATCACTTGACGGCTAGCGGTGATGCTAAAGCTCACTAGTCGGCTTGCTTATTTAGGGTCCTGAATCACTTAGCAACCATCGGAGGGATGTTGGTTCTAGCGGGAGCATAAGTATTAAAACGTTTAATATGCCTGTTCTTTTATGAATAAATGTATTAAGTGTTTTTGCATATTTTCTGTTGTAGATCATTGGCACCTAGCAACCTTCCTCAGTTGTCCATGTTTGCGTTGAGGTCAATCCTAGAGAAAGATAAGCTTAATAGAACTAATTTCACCAACTGGTATCGTAACCTGAGGATAGTCCTCAAACATGACAAGAAAGAACATGTTCTAGAAACTCCACTTCCAGAAGAGCCTGATGATGATGCGACTGTCGCTGTCATAAATGCCTACCGTAAGACTAGAGATGATTCTACGGAAATTAGCTGTCTTATGCTTGCACACATGGAACCGGACTTGCAGCAGCAGTTCGAGAATGTTGAGGCCTACGATATGATCGAAAGCCTCAAAAGTATGTTCCGGGCTCAAGCAAAGACTGAGAGGTATCAAGTCTCTCAAGCTTTGCTTGGCTGTAAGCTGAAATACGGCGATCCACTGAGTCCGCATGTAATCAAGATGATTGGTTACATACAGTCTCTGGATCGGCTGGGCTTCCCAATTAACGAAGAGTTCGCTACTGATATAATTCTGAACTCTCTTCCTAGTGCGTATGGTCCGTTCATATCGAACTACCATATGCATGGTATGGATAAGAGTATCACTGAATTGCATGGGATTCTCAAAACGGCAGAGGCTGATATCAAGAAAGGCGCCAGACAAGTGTTGATTGTGCAGAATAAGGCTAAGTTCAAGAAAGGTTCTTGGACTAAGAAGAAGAAGGATAAGTCAGGAGGTAGCGCCCATGGCCCTGTCCAGAGTGCTCCCTCAAAGACTAAGCCTTCTCCTACAACCGGAGCCAATTGCTTCTATTGCAAGCAAGATGGCCACTGGAAGAGGAACTGCACCAAGTATTTGGCTGACAGAGCCAAGAGTGGAGGTGTGACTTCCAACTCAGGTACGCTTGTGTGCAATGTTATAGACATTTATCTTGCTTATGCGCCTAATACTTTTTGGGTATATGATACCGGATCAGTTATTCACATATGCAACTCATTGCAGGGACTGGTAAGAACTAGGAGCGTGGCAAGAGGAGACGTTGATATTCGGGTCGGCAACAAGGCGAGAGTCGCTGCGTTGGAAGTCGGCACGATGCAGCTTCATTTACCTCCAGGATTTATTTTGGAACTAAATAATTGTTATTATGTTCCAGCGCTTAGTCGAAACATTATTTTCGCCTCATGTTTGATGAGACAAGGTTATGAGTCGAATATTAAGAATAATGGTTGTTCTTTATATTTGAAAGATATGATTCATGGCTTTGCACCCGTTCAGAACGGGTTATTTATTTTAAATCTTTATAGTGAATCGGTCTATAACATAAATGTTAAAAGGTTGAAACCAAATTATATGAATATGACTTACTTTTGGCACTGTCGGCTTGGTCATATAAGTTGGAAGCGCATGAAGAAGTTCCATGATGATGGACTTCTAACTTCGTTTGACTTAGAGTCATTCGAGACATGCGAATCATGCCTACTAGGCAAGATGACCAAGACACCTTTTGCAAGGAGTTGTGAAAGGGCGTCCGACTTGTTGGAACTAATACATAGTGATGTATGTGGACCAATGAGCACGACAGCTAGAAGTGGTTATGAGTACTTCATACTTTCACTGATGATTTGAGTAGGTATGGATATATCTATTTAATGAAACACAACTCGAAAGCCTTTGAAAAGTTCAAGGAATTCCAGAGTGAGGTACAAAATCAACTCGGCAAGAAAATAAAGTTTCTACGGTCGGACCGTGGAGGCGAGTACATGAGCCATGAGTTTGATGACCATCTAAAGAGTTGTGGAATAGTTCCTCAACTCACTCCGCCGGGTACACCGCAGAGAAACGGTGTATCGGAACGGAGAAATCGGACCTTATTGGAGATGGTACGATCAATGATGAGTCGGACATATCTACCTTTATCATTTTGGGGTTATTGTCTAGAAACTGCAGCTTTCACACTAAACAGAGTACCATCAAAGTCAGTAGAGAAGACACCACATGAGATGTGGACTGGTAAAAAGCCAAGTTTGTCTTTTCTTAAGATTTGGGGCTGTGAAGCATTTGTCAAGCGACTTCAGTCGGACAAGCTCACGCCCAAGTCGGATAAGTGTATTTTCGTGGGGTATCCGAGGGAAACCTTGGGGTACTACTTCTACAACCGGGAAGAGGGCAAAGTGTTTGTCGCTCGGAATGGTGTCTTCCTTGAGAAAGAGTTTCTCAGTCGGGAAGTCAGTGGGAGCACGGTGCAACTCGAAGAAATTCGAGAGGAACCAGCTAGGGGCGAGTCGGCAATGGCCTTGGAGGCTGAGCCGGTCGTGGTACCTACACCGGTTACAGCACCTGAACCTCGGAGATCTGCCAGATTACAGAGTGCTCGAGATGTTTTACTGTTAGACAGTGATGAGCCGGCAACTTATTCGGAAGCGATGGTGGGATCTGATTCTGAGTCATGGCTTGGAGCCATGAGATCCGAGTTAAAGTCCATGGATGAAAACCAAGTTTGGAATTTGGTTGATCTGCCTGACGGTGCAAGACCCGTCGAGTGCAAATGGGTCTTTAAGAAGAAATTTGATATGGATAGAAATATTTCCGTCCATAAAGCACGACTTGTCGCAAAGGGGTTCCGACAAGTTCAAGGAGTTGACTACGACGAGACCTTCTCGCCCGTAGCGATGCTTAAATCAATTCGGATCATGTTAGCCATAGCAGCCTATTTCGACTATGAGATATGGCAGATGGATGTCAAGACGGCTTTCCTTAATGGAAATTTAACTGAGGACGTGTATATGATACAGCCCGAAGGTTTTGTCGATCCAGCTAATGCTGACAAGGTATGCAAACTTCAGAAATCCATTTCTGGGTTGAAGCAAGCATCTCGGAGTTGGAACATTCGCTTTGATGAGGTAGTCAAATCGTTTGGCTTCATCAAGAGTGATCATGATTCTTGTTTATACAAGAAGTTTAGTGGGAGCAAAGTAAACTTTCTAATCTTATATGTGGATGACATATTACTGATTGGAAATGATGTCATGATGTTGCAAGAAACCAAAGAGTCATTGAAAAGGAGTTTCTCAATGAAGGATTTGGGTGAGGCGACTTACATATTAGGAATCAGGATCTATAGAGATAGATCAAGGCGGCTCATTGGATTGAGTCAGAGTACTTATCTTGACAAGGTTTTGAAGAAATTCAAAATGGAAAAGTCCAAGAAGGGATTCTTACCGATGTCCCATGGCATAAAACTTAGCAAGACTCAGTGTCCTTCGACAAATGATGAGCGAAGTCGGATGAGTGTGATCCCGTATGCTTCGGCAATCGGATCCATCATGTATGCCATGATTTGTACTAGGCCAGATGTTTCCTATGCTCTAAGTGTTACGAGCAGATACCAGGCTGACCCTGGCGAAGCCCACTGGGCAGCGGTTAAAAACATCCTTAAGTACTTGAGGAATACTAAGGAAATGTTCCTAGTTTATGGAGGTGATGAGGAATTCAGTGTAAAGGGTTACACGGATGCGAGTTATCTCACCGACTCAGATGATTCTCGTTCGCTATCTGGATACGTGTTCGTAATGAACGGAGGGGCTGTGAGCTGGAAGAGTTCCAAGTAAGATACAGTGTGTGCATCTACAACAGAGGCTGAGTATATTGCTGCCTCAGAGGCGGCAAAGGAAGCTGTTTGGATCAGCAATCTCCTGATGGATCTTGGTGTGGTTCAGGGCGCGTACAATCCGATGGACGTATATTGTGACAACAATGGTGCTATCGCACAAGTCAAGGAACCTAGACAACACCAGAAGAACAAACATATACTCATGCGTTATCACCTCATTCGCCAGTTTGTCGAACAAGGTGATATCAAGTTATGCAAAGTACACACGGATGCAAATATTGCAGATCCGTTGACAAAGGCGCTACCACAGCCTAAGCATGAGGCGCACACGAGAGGTATGGGCATTAGATGCCTAGGCATATGATGCCAAGATGATTGACTCTAGTGCAAGTGGGAGACTGTTGGGAATATGCCCTAGAGGCAATCATGTATGATGTAATTCCCACTGTATTCATAAAGTTATTAAGTTGTCCTTGTTTTGAACATCTGATATATATCATTGAATATGTGATTCGATTGTGGAACTATATATTCATGTTGTTCATACTAGATTGTCCTTGGTCCTTTAGGTTGTGCTGGACACACACCCTAGACTAATGTGAGTGTTGGCTGATGACACGGTTCCACTTGTCATGGGCATGGTGATGCCATTCCAACGTTCACGGACTTGGCTAAAAGAGTTTAGCAAGTCAGACTGACCCATATTGAGATGCAACGAGCAAGTCGTCATTTGCATGTCTCAAACAATGTAATCCTTAGACCTGAGGTTGTCGCACAATCCGAGTTGTGGATCACCGACTTAGGTTCTGTCAAACGTTGTTCTGTGACTAGGCAACTATAAAGGCAGAGTTCGGGTCGAATGAGAAGCAATCTGCGTGATGTGGATAATCAAGATGAGATTTTGCCCCTCCGATTGGAGAGATATTCTCTGTGCCCTCTCGAGTGATATAATTCAGGAAGCATGGCCATGCGCGGCTCAGTTAAGTGTTAATTGTGTCGGTTGACTAAGAGTTAGTCAGATGAATCACATATCACGGATCAAGAAGAGAGTTGAACTATTAAAGGGATGACGATAAATCGCATATAGTTCGACAAGGTATATCGTGAGGCAAAAAGGACTAAGATGAATATCACATTGAAAGGTATGTCGTCATGACTCAATGGGACTTGGGAGTCGGCACGTTCTGCTAGGAGCCGCTACCGATTGATCGATTGAGAGTAGGACTCCAATCGTGTCCAAGTCGCCATGAGCCTGCAGGGTCGCACACTTAAGAGCGAGAAAATATTGGTTGGGTTGGACCCGAACCGGAAATGGACTGATTTTCTGAGTCAGACTCACAGAGGGAATGGGCCACAAGTGTTATGCAGCCCACTACCATACGCTATATAGAGAGGGGCGCAGGTTGCCCAGCGGGCACGTTAGTCCACTCCCATGCATTGGGAACCCTAGCCCCGCTCAGTCCATCCGTCGCACCAGACCTAGCAGTCTGCCGTTGGAGCTCCTCCTCGTATGTGTGGATACCGGCAGAGGTGATGTACGTTCAGCACTTCGACGTTCGAGTGATTGGATCGGCCGGACCGTATCATGGGACTGCACTACCCCGACGCGCTTCATCGATAATCCGCAACCGCGCGTCTAGTGGTAATCATCGTGGCCTTCTACCTCGGCTAGATCTTGGAAGTACCGCGTAGGAAAAAGTTTTGTTTATCTCTACGTGTTCCAACACCATCCTACGTATTTCAAATCATTTTGAGTGTCTCACACTTCAAAATTTTCATTCCACAAAAAATTTACACACATGTTCATAATAATAACTAAAAAATCTAACATATAAATTTGGTTTCTAAACTAAAATAACCTACTATATTGTTACCAATGAAAACTATAGTTATCATAATGCTAAATATAATTGAAAGAAGGTATTATTCCATACCAAAATCAAATCCAACTAAAAACTAGGGTTCCACCGAAATTGGCCAAATGTGATAAATTTTGTGAATGAAAAGAGGGGGAACGAAGCGGAATACCTAGGCAAGGTACTTGGGAAGCTAATCCCTCAAGTTTCCCTTCAGATTAGGGGTTATTTCGTGTGGATCTAGAGGGGCAGAGGAGGAACCGCCATGGCAGCCTTTCTTCTCTCGTTCGGTCTGTCTGTTGCTGGTACGGGAGAGGCACGGGTGCCCGCTGTGATTTAGAATCCAGGCGTGTAGCGCCTTGTGCCTAGGCGCTACAAGTCCACGCCTCAGGCCCACCCGTCAGGCCCCACGCAGGCAGTTCTGTCGCAGGCGGCAGGCCCCACGGGTGTGTTTGATGAGTTTTTTTTTATTGTGCTAATTATGTACCATCGTCAGCCGTTAAAGCACGTTGGATATTTCCAAAATCAGATTTAAAAGACCTATACGGCCAGCTTAGAAAATTGGACATACATGCATGCATCGTATGCAATCATGGAGCTTAATTAGCCCAGCCCGTTTGTTTAACAATTATTTAGCCTAGTCGTGCACATTAGGAGTTTTGCATGAGCTAGCCAGGTTTGTCAAGGACACCTATTCGTACGTGGGCTTTAAAAGTCGGTTGAGACGCTGCACTCCTGGCGTGCGCGTTAAGGATTGGCCTGCCCCATATACGGTTTGCACAAAGATAATTACTGTTTGGATCGATCATATCTGAGCAGGTTGTTAAACGTGATGCTCCGATGCGTGCGGCAGCTGAACTCCACCAACCGACCTATAGAGCTGCCTATATAAGCCAAAGCCCCCAGGAAAGAGAAAGAGGAGGGACGCGTACGCCGCCACCAGCACGCATAAGCTCCAGGCCGGACTACCTAGAAGAAGCGCACGAAGCTGAGCGAGATCCAATCTCGGAGCAGCTTGAGATCAAATCTCAGGCAAGCCTTGCTGTTCTCTCGCGCAGGTGGCCGGGAGGAAGGCAATCGGAGACGAACCGCGGGCCATCCAGCTTGCAACGACGACCATGGCCGTCACTTTACCCGATGGTGAGAATTACTGCTAACAAGTTGCCCTCATCTTATTTGAATCTAGCATGAGCACGGTGTCACACGGAGAACGATCATGTCGGCGGGACAAGGCCATAGCTGAGGCCGTCGATCTCGACGTGCTAGAGCTTGCCGATACATGGCTCTCGCATGTCGTCTCGCCGCCGCATGGAAGCGGCGTCTCCGCGGCCTAGGAACTTGCCGAGGCAAGGGCGCACGGCAATGCATAGCTGTGTGCCATGGGCGGAGGTGCCGTCAAGGCGCTCCCCGGGGTCGTGGCCACACCACCGCCGCCTCATGTTGGCTGCCGGCTTCTACCTCTACGACGATGGTGGTGTTGGGCTACCGGCGTGCTAGCCTGGCACGATTTCTGGACGCCGTCGAGGGCTGCCCATCAGGCGCCATCTTCTTCTCCGCCGACGACATCGTCGCAGCTGCCGGTGTGTAGCCGTGGTCGTCCTCATCGTGAGGACGACGTCGGACTGCCGGTGAGCGGCCTGACGAGACATCTACCTTCACCAAGGCGTCATTGCGGCCGCCGTTGCGCTGCCCGGCGTCGTCGGGAGGCCGCGTCTCCTTCTTCATGCCAACATGGCTGGGCTGCCGGCGGACGGCTCGGCACGAAGCATCGGCGCGCTGCCTTCTGGATGCTGGCGTACAGCCCGGTGCTCCTCTATCTCCACGACGATGTCATCTAGTGGCTAGCGGACGGCTCGGCATGAGGGCACCGGAGTTGTCAACGCGCAGCCCTACTCATCTGCAACTCCATGGCTCGCCACCAAGCCGATCTGGTTTTCCCTTGTTTTGGCTTTAAGGTCAAGGCACGGTTCACGGCCACACTCATGCATCGATGATGTACGTATTTAGTACGTCGCCAACATGCATCTCCATCGGCCGGCTGCGCCGTCGTCCACGATCGTCAGCACCTTGCCGGTCAGGTTATCGGCGGTACCTATCGTTCGTGGCAAGGATGCACCGTCAGGCCATGGACGCGTACGTCCGGCGCTCGTGCTATGCGCATGTACCAGCATGTGTGTCATCGAGTGCCAAAACTACATATGGGCATAGCTTGTAGGAGTTGTCTTCGAAGCTTTGTACGTGCATTGACATGCATGGTTCAGCTACGTGAGCCGGCTAGTGCATGTGTCTAGCTCTTGAGCTAGTGTGCCATGGCATAAGATCAACCTACACGAGGCAGTGATTTCCTGCCGCGCAGCTCGTGTACCCTTAGGTACAACTTTCCGGGCATCACGGAGACGCTACTCCTCTATGCGCGCGAGGCTGCTGCCACACCATCGGCAGCGCACTTGGCGATATCTTTCAGATATGCTCGCTCAAGGCGATGCATGTCCATATTCTTCATATGTTCTTGGATTAAGAACCACTACTACTTCCGTGGGGTTTACCCCCTCACACTTTCGACGGAGTTGCAAAACCGTCATGACGTCTACGCCAAACACAACCATGCATGCTACTTCGACTACAACATCCCGACGCCGTTCAAGACCGACGAGGCAAGACGGCGAGGCGGGCATGGCCGGAGCAAAGGCCATGCTATCTACGGCACGTGTACATGCTAGTACACGGACTTCGCCGGCGCCTACACACACCATCACCACCACCATGCATGAAGAACGCGAAGCGAAGACTGAAGACGACGACAAGCAGATTAATCGGAGGTGTCTCGCGGTCCTTCCGCGGGAGTAATTAACCGGGAGCTTTCCGAGGCCCCGGGAACCAGGAGACCACAATCGCCTAGTCATCTTGGCCGCGCCAGCAGGCTACGGAGCGCACATGTGGAATATTTGTATATTAGTCATTACGATTAATGATACGATGTTCCTCTCTTTTATTTTTGTGTACTTTGTACACTGGCACGCCCGCATTTTACTTTCTTGTATTTTCCCCGGCGCATGAGAGATACACGCATCGCTCTCTTCTTATAAGGAGCGTTTGTAGTTTCTATATTTCTCGTGTCAAACAATAACCATTACATTAAACTCCACTACATAGTAACAGTATAGAATACTACAGAACAACATCTCTAGCAGCTAGCAAAGAAATAATTAATAAGATACAAGTTGAAATTATTGGCTTAACACAAAAGGATATGAGCAACATTCCATCAGCCAACAATGGAAAAAAGAATGGTTTTGTTGCAGCCACGATGTAAAGGCATGCTATTGCCTGCAGCATAGACAGTTTCAAATGGATGATACCAAGACACCAAGTTGGGTTTGGCAATTTTCTTGAATTCCAACGTCTCAAGCTGAACCATCAAAAAGCCGATATTTGTACACAGCAACACCGCATTACTTGACTTGGCAAACCCTACAATCATCAGGTACTTGATGTCCTCTGAATTCAGGGAGAGAAGCTTGTCGAGTTGAATAGTTCTTCCCAACACCCATGAAGCAACACCATCAGAGTCAGTATTCCTCTTCCACAATTGGGCGGTCAAATCTGACAAGAAGAGCAAGCCGAGCCCGCCACCCTCTGCCCTCATAACCGTGGCATCCCAAGGATTTCGAATTGCAAACTTATCCGCTGGCAAATGTATCACAGCTAGGCTCTTCCTATCCAAATCAAGCTCGAGAATTGCAGATGAAGTCCCAGCAAGGATCCAGTAAAGCGAATACAGCCATGCCAACACCTGTATAGGTTGTTGTTCTTTGAATGAGCGTGCCAATACCACCTGGAAGTGGTGGGTTTCTCCAGCAGAGCGAAGCACCGTCCCCGCCATCGGGGTTCTGCTCGTGTCGAACCCCGGGGGAAAGGCAAGGTAGTGCTGGTCGCCGCTGACTGGGTCCCACACAATGATTTTGTTCAGCTTTTGGTCGACCAGTAGCATGAGGCCATGGCGGCATCCGAGGGGCTTGAAGCGCACGGGGGCGTCCGACCGCATTGTGAAGCGGTCGAGCGGGACGCGGTTGGGGGGATCCATGGTAGGTTGGAAGGCGATGCCGTAAGCAACTTGATTGAAGACGCCGAGGAGAGGAGGGTTGCGGCAGTGGTGGCGACGGAAGCGGCGGATGAAGCGGGGGTCGGAGACGAAGCTGCGCCAGCGCTTGCAGACTGCAGAGGCGCGAGGGAGGGATGAAGGCTGCGGGGGGAGGCGGAGGAGAATCTCGGAAAGCAGGTCGTCGTCCTCCAGCGGCGGCGCCGCCGGCGAGGGAGGGCATTGGCGGAGGATGCTCATCTGGGTTTATTTTTGTTTTTCTAGAGTGTGGTGCGGGCTTGATGTGAGAAGAGTAGTTGTAGGTGGCCCAAAACGTGATAGAAAACGGGATTAGATTTGGAAGCCCATGACTGAAAACATTGGAGCCCGTGAGGAACTGGGATCTACTAGTTGAGGAAATTTGCTAGTACTATTAAAAAAAGGAAATTTGTCTCAACAAAAGTTAAGCTAGGGCTGGCACATGACTTTAATTCGCAGTTGTACTGTGTTGAGCATGACTGGACACGATTAAAGAAGCTCTGAAGCTGGAATAATCATTTGAGCTCTCAAGCTCTCTTTTTTTCTTTGTGCAATCACTAACTGAATGGACAGCAATTTTTTTATTTTAGCTGTTGTCTCTCAAGTGAACGCCTCCACTAAGGAAACAGTACCTGCATCCCACAGGATCTGATCATTCGTGTTAAATGACCTTACAAGTGATCTGATCATTGAGTATTTTCCTAGCAACATGACAAAGGTTTTTAGCGTTTTTTCCTTGCAGTAAGCAACCACCATGGACTAGTATTCACAGCTTATTGCAGGAAGTATCCTTGTGAAGACAGCGAAAGAAATATCAAATTCCTTAATTTTAACCTGGTATCGTTTGGAAGGTTTAGCCATGACTGTTTTTTTGTCAGACTTATGGATGGTTAGCTCATAGCTTCTTGCAATACAACAAGTGTTGGTGAACCTTCTGGCTGAGCATTCCTTAGCCAGCAGATAAAATTTGAACAAAACACACACGGAAAAATGGAAGCTGCGCAGAAATTAACCGCCGAAATCTCCTGAAGAGATACAGCAATACTTCATGGGACGTTATAAATAGAAGCAGCGAGGAGATGAACACGCACGAAATGAAAGCAAAGATCGCCTGGCTGGCAAGCTTGCTCCAGCATGCTCGCTTCAAGAAATGAGATGAATGAAACACGGGATAAGTACTAATTAATCGAAGCAGGTCAATGTGTTTTCATACCGGTTGGCGAATTGTCTCCAGAAATTAGACGACGGGGAGGGGGAAATTAGCAAATATAAGAGCATGTCTAACAGGCCCATTATAGCGTGGGCACCCCGTAAAATTCCGGCGGCATACGGGGTGCGGGCCAAAACGGCCGTCTAGCAGCCCCCGTATGCTGCCCGGCCCGTACGAAAAATTTACGGGGCCTGCGAAATAGTCCCGCCGCCCCCTACAAGTAGTGGGTGAGGGTCGGGGTGGGGGTCCAACCCCCCACCCGCAACCCTAGCTCCGCCGCGCGCCGCCGCAGCTCCGGTGAGCAATTCCGCGCCCCCCGCCGCCCCATTTCTCCTTCCACCGCCCCTAACGCCTCCGCTCTAACACCTCCGCCTCCCGGCGATGAACTCCCCCAACGAATCGAGCTCCTCCACCGGCCGCTCCAAGCGCCGCCACGAGCCGGAGACGCTCGAGGAGGCGTGGCGGCTCCACTGCAAGCATTCGATCGCAGGGAGCCGCCGCGCCGCCTGGAAGTACGCGGCGTGGCCGGCGAGCATGCCGCCGTCGCTGGTCGACTTCGCGGAGGGCGGCCGCTACTACTCGGCCGACCCGCCGCCGAGGCCGATGCGCGGCCCCCAATTCGACAAATGGCGCGCCGAATGGGAGATGCTGCAGCAGTGCAAGCGGGGCCGCGGCGGCGCAAGCGGAAGCGGAGGAGGAGGCGCGGCGGTGCAAGCGTTGCCGGCGACAGCGGAGGAGGAGGAGGCCGCGTTCGCGGAGGCCGTCGAGCTGTCCAAGAAAGAAGCCGAGGCAGCGGCGCGCGCGGAAGCGGAGGAGGAGGCGCGCGCCCTCGCCGACGTCGAGGCCTTCAAGGCGATGGAGGCTGCCGACGACGTCGTCTTCATAGATTAGATTAGGCTAGTTAGGCTAGTAGATGGACGAGCTCGAGCTCGAGCAGTGTACCAGCAATGGTGATCAATAAAATCGAGTTCATCGGATTCTCCCGCGAAGTTTTAATTCAAACATACAGGGCGGCGATAGGGGGTCTGCTAGATGAACGCGTTCATCTTAGCAAAAAAATTCATCGATTTCGTGTGCAGAGCCCTCTACACGCGATTTAGGGGGCGAAAATGTAAGGGTTCTGTTAGACATGCTCTAAGCACTTAACTGAGACACCATTTGCATGCCACGAAGTGGGCCTATCTCCGCATGAAGCATGCGAAATGGAAGAACCTACAATACAAGAGCCCATGCATTCCTGCATCTCAGCCACCGGATACAATGGTACCTGTGGAGGATATAATTTCCCCTACAATCTTAAAACTTCTGTAATTCAACCAGTAAACAATAGCTTCACCATTGAGAAAATTGTAGCAAAACCAAGTTGAAAATATCTGCACATTAGTTGGGAAAAACAGCAACTGGTCATTCGCAGTGTAGTGACATGCTTTCAAGCTCTGTTATTACCGCATATTAAAGTATTTTATCTCAGTTTGGTCTCAGTAGAGGCTAGAGACCATTGGTTTGAATAAGTTCCTTAGAAGCAAATGCTGGACAGTCAGGTCTAGTCATGAGCCTCTGAGGTGCGCATGGAGTAGGAAGAAGAAAAATCTGTTATGTAGCTCAAAACCATATTTGTCTAGAAATGTACAATCTACCTGCTCACTAACAAATTGAACTTAATAAGCCTCGAGCAAGGTTTCATATATCACCTTATTAAGGCTTACTTCAGTCCAAAATACATCATTTTTTACACTACAGCATTAAGCAACAGTTTGACCACTACCTTCTGATGATAGTACTTCAGCAAGAGTAAACATCTATGTACGCCAAAATGAATAATTTAGATCAGATAAACTATACTAATGGGCAATGGCTACTGGCCAAGTACGAATCCAGGTTAGACTGACAGCGAGCCAAAAACTGATATGCTGCAAAATGTTTAAGCGAACCATCTAGCTCTGGAATAATCATCCATAAATTACAATAACTGCAAGCCAAATGATGTGTTCTTTGAAACTTGTGAAAACTCCTAGAATGAAAGGTACCATAACAATACAAAACGAGGAATAATGTAATTGCATAACTTGATAACTATAAGCACATATAATTAGAGGATATTTAAAACCTGCTCGTATTTTTTTTTGTTAATATCAATTAAGCAATCACACTAGGACCTGAAATATCCATAACCACAAAAATATCAATCAAAGACAATATTAGAAACCGGTAAGAGCTAAACAAGGTAATATGCACAAGGCAGAGAAAAATGCAAAGTTTGATTGTGGTGCTACTTAAACCAGCTTTCTCATTCAGGAGCAGACACAAACATACAAATAGGAAACGGAGAAGGGTCCTAAATCATTGGTCATTGCAGGAGCTAGAGTGTGAAGAGCCCACTAACAGAACTGGGAAAGTAATAAAGAGGACGGAAACTAAACGCAAGGCGGATGGATGGGAGGGAGGGTTAAGGACGTCAGTAGATAAAAGAGAAGGTAGGTGAGTGAAGGCCCGATGAAGAGCAAGGAGAGTTGTTGAGGAAGGGATCAAGAAGCAGGGCCTGGGAAAAGATCCAGGAGGCCATGCCATCAAACCACAATGAGAAGCAGGCATATGGGCAACCATGGAGCAAACCAGTACTCTCTTGCAATTTGACACAGTATTTAAGAAATTGGAGTAGAAAGAAAAGGAAATAGAGAACAGTTCAGATACCTCACATGCAGAAAAAATGCTAAAGTTCAGCTCGATCGTGTAGTGTGTTAAAGTTCAGCTCGATCGTGTCCACCGTCCATGTCTCTCTGTACGAATAGAAATTTAATGAACTAATGAAATTCGAACAAAAGGTCAAATAAATACTAGGGGCAAAAATGATACATTTAAAAAAAACTCACAGCTGTAACTTTACGAAAAACAACTTCATTTTGATAAAACTTTAGGAATATATAAAACAAGACAACGCTGACTTCCAAAATGAAACATTCCTAAAAGGTATATACTGATTAATATCATAAAAATTAAGAGCATGCATACTCGAGCCATTGTCAGAAGAGACAAGTTATAAAGAACTATTGATTAAGCTCGTCCACGCCATATCGGAAAAAACATAATCAGAATACTATATCCTAGCAATAAAAGTGATCATGCCTACATATGCATTTTTTGGCCATTCCTAACAGGATTTAGACCAAGAATTACGAGTCGTTCGACAAGTCGCAACTAGTCGGGCGACTTGTTTACCTGTGGCTGCTTGGATGACAACAACATGGAACGACTCGACAAGAATTTATTTTTTTAATTGAATAAAAAATCCATTTTTCATTTTCGAAGAGTCAGAAATGGTTTTTTTTTGTGAAGGGCCTACCACAAACATGTTGCAAAACTTGGGGGATTAATTTTTTAACATGGTAGGACATGTGATATAACCAAATAAACAATCTGTTTTCTAAGAAAATATTTTCATCCACCTCTTTTGAAAATCACAAGTTTCTGCCGATTCAGTTGGGAACGGGACAAATTTGAACTGCAGCTGCCTCGTAATTTTCTTATGACATTTGGAAAACATAATTTTTACGTACTCAACTACTTATTTCAATAGAGATCCACATTTAGTTGTTGAATATACAACCCCTAGCTACGAACGGTCATACCCTCCGTCTTGACTTTCTCCTAAAACGGGCTGAGAAAATTTCAGAAAATTCAAAAAACCCGTAAATAACGCGAGACCTCCGTGTGCTGTCATTACATATGTCTTACTATCCACCAAAAATAATAAACTTGCATTACGACAGTTCTGTTGAAAAAGTGTTCACAAAAAAGAGCTATCTCCTCCTAACATTCTAGGGTTTCGGTTGAAATGACGGGTGTTATGGCCAAATGCATGACATAGTTTGTTATAATGGTCCCTTATTGCACACAAACATGCATCTTAGAAGAACGGACAATGTTTATGAAGGAAGTTTTTTTTACTGAATAAAAAAACCATTTTCCATTTTAGGAGGGTGAGAAATGGGTTATTTTGTGAAGGACCTACCAGAGACATGTTGCAAAACTTGGGGGCTTAATTTTTTTAACTTGCTAGGACATGTGATATAACAAAATAAAAAATATGTTTTCTAAGAAAAGAATCCCATCCACATCTTTTGAAAATCACAAGTTTCTACCGATTCAGCTCGAAACGGGACACATTTGAACTACAGGTGCCTCGTAATTTTCTCATAGATTTTAGCAAAAATCATTTTTACATACTCAAATACCTATTTCAATACATATCAACAATTAGTTGCTGAATATACAACCCCTAGCTATGAACGGTCATGCCCTCCGTCTTGACTTTCTCCTAAAACGGGCTAAGAAAATTCCAGAAAATTAAAAAAAACATAAATAACGCGAGACCTTCGCGTGGTGTCATTACATATGTCCTAGTATCCATCAAAAATAATAAACTTGCATTACGACAGTTCTATTGAAAAAATGTTCACAAAAACGAGCTATCTCCTCCTAACATTTTAGGGTTTCGGTTGAAATGACAGGTGTTATGGCAAAATGCATGGCATAGTTAGTTATAATGAGCCCATATTGCACACAAACATGCATCTTGGAAGCACGGACAATGTTTACGAAGGACGTTTTTTTTTAACTCAATAAAAAAACCATTTTCCATTTTCGGAGTGTCAGAAATGGGGTTTTTTGTGAAGGACCTACCACAAACATGTTGCAAAACTTAGGGGCTTAATTTTTTTAACATGCTAGAACATGTGATATAACCAAATAAACAATATGTTTTCTAAGAAAAGATTTTCATCCACCTCTTTTGAAAATCACAAGTTTCTGCCGATTCAGCTAGAAACGGGACAAATTTGAACTACATGTGCCTCATAATTTGCTCATAGATTTTGGAAAAAATTATTTTTAGGTACTAAACTGCCTATTTCAATAGAGATCCACAGTGAGAAACTTCTCTCTAGGGAGTTTCATGACAGTCACTACACTTCGGGGTGTGACCTACTTCACCGGTATCAACTTCTCTCTAGGGAGTTTCATGACTTATAGCTTAAAAGTACTAGATAAGACAAGAGTTGGCTTATGGATGTTTCATATTTGGATTTCTCTCATTTTCTAATCGATTTAGACATATTATTTGTGAAATTTAAATTTATGGAATTGCATATATGAATTATTCAATATTAAATGGAAAAGGACAAATAAGTTAATTATTATTTCCATTTAAAAATATTTTTATTCAAAATATTATTAATGATTCATTTCTTTTTATTTAAGTAATTGTTTTGATTCATAAAATAAATGTGTGTGACATCATAGTCTATGGATTAATATGATTGATAGCATACTATTATCAGGTAAGTATCTCTTCTTTCTACTAGTTAAGCGTGCTAGTGCGGGAGTAGTGTGAGGATGAGTGACCTCTCCGGAAAGTGTTAGTATAAGGGAGTAAATTAGATTAAAATTAAGAATGGTGGGTGATAAATATGAGTTTAAGTGGTTAAACAGTAGAAATAAATAAAATGGAAATAAAATGAATAAATCAAAATAAAATGAATTTTTTCGGGAAAAAAGAGAAAAAACAAAAACACGTTGGTAACGTCTCGTAACAGGAACCGGTACCAAAGGAACACGGACTGCGGGCTCTCCTCTTGGGCCACTGATGGCCCATTTAATACCGGTCTGTGAGCGCCCAGGTACTAAAGTCTAGTGGGCTTTAGTACTGATTAATTAGTACCGGTTGTCCAACCGGTACTAATTGGGCTCTCGAACTGGTACTACTAGCCCGTTTTCTACTAGTGGATGTATCTAGTCTAGACATAATTTACTGTTAGATACATCCACTTTTGTCAAACTTTGTGACACTCAATTTGGGATGGAGGGGGTATTACTTTGCGTGCAACAACGCAGAAGAAAAGATTTGACTGCCACATGGTGTCGACCCTGTTGCTCGTTTGTACATGCAAGGACTCAACTACCGACTCAAACTAGTTTTTTTTTTGTTGCTGATTGACACGAACTATCTAGTGAACTCGGTTACTAACTCCTACTTCCTCCGTTCCATATTAGATGACTCCCACATAGATGTATCTAGACATGTTTTAGTACTACATACATCTATTTGAGAGTCATCTAATATGGAACGGAGGGAGTATAACGAAACCTTCCAAGTCAACGATCTGCCGACGTCGCTCTCCACCTTCCAGGTTAGCTGCCCCGACCACGAACATCGTCCATGTTCGGCTTGCCGCAAAGGGCTCACCTCTGAACTACTTCGTCACGAACGCTGCTCCATGACTTCGGCGCTCCTTTTGTAAAATAGCATATCAACACATACCTTGTTGGCGTCGACTGACAGCGGGCCTATGTACTGGCCGCTTTCACATTGAGTGCAAAAGTGCGGGCCTATCAGTACAGCGTTTGCGACCGTCTTTTGCACGTCACTGGGAAAAACGAAAATATGACAATGTCCATTCTTAAGAAAAGGCCTGTAATATCTTTGCCGAGTGCCATGCCTAGAAACTCATAACGAGGTGGTGCCATGTGTCCACCAAATTTGTGTCACGTTGCTGTTTTTCGAGCGTGATATCGGTACTGTTGTTTTTTGAGTGTCGGGACTCAAGCAAACGATGCCATAATCGACGCTCCCCGTGCCTCCACGTGTTCCCCGAGTGCCATCGATGCATTCGTCGGCACAGAGCATTGCTCAGTGCTAGCAAGCCCGTCGGGATATGTGTGTGGCGAGTGCCAGCGAGCCTATCGACACACAACATTGCCGAGTCCCAGCACTTGGCGAACAGACGCCAGGACAAGGCTTGTCATACCTCACCATGTCTATTTTTGCGGAGTGCCTAGGCATGGTACACTCAGCAAAGGCCCGCCCCGGGTGACTAATTTAGCACCTGGAAATGGTCTTTTCTAAGTGCTTTACATTATACTCGGCAAAGCATGTTTGCAAAATAGATCACGTGGAAAGGCCCATTGCATTGTGCAATACTTCGCAAAAACACCAAAAGTGCTGAGTGCAACACTTGGCAAATGAACTATATATTTTTACAGGATTGTTCTGCAATTGGGCTATTTCCCTTCAATTGAGACACAGTTTATATCTCTCATTTTCCATCATTACAACAGCGACGTCACACATATATACATAATATGTAAAAAATAGTACTCAACACAAGTTATAGCACAATAAACTGCATATGGTCAGAATAAACTCCACAAGGAAACAACATATATCCTAAGTATTTAGTTCAAACTTCAAAAATTCACAAGTCTACAAGTTCATAATTTCCACAACGAGGAAGGTGTTTTCCATGCAATCCTACAAGTTGAGAAGCACAAGTTTTAGTTTTCAAGTTTAAACACATGCATGAGTTCAAGAGCAAGCGTGAGAACTAACCTAGAGTCACTCCGGATCCGGGATCTTGATGGCGTCAATGATGGGCTTGTTGCGGCTCTAACTCTGGCTCCATCTCCACCTTGCGTGCCATTGTTGGATCTAGCCGATGGATTGGCCTAAAACATAGGATTTAGTCCAACAAGTTGAAATATGAATGATTTAACAAGTTTAAACACAACTTACAAAGCCGATGCTTAGTGGAGGAAGAGTAGGTAGCGGAGGAACCGATGGATCCGCTGGCATACTACACATCATCTAGAGACCAAGATTACAAAGTGATTGGTTAGTTTACATATAGTGATTAATGGAATGAAAACTCGTCTCATTGGAAAAATTACCTCCAAGATTGCCTCCATGGCTTATTGCTGGGTAGTCAAGTGCGTTTTTATTGCCTGCATATATTTTTGTGTCTCCCCTGCAATTCTCTTATTTTCATCAAGTTCAGCCTATAGTATTCACGACAAATTTCATTAATGGTACAACGCAAATGTAGTGGGCAGTATCTGTGATTTTAGTAGGATTTTATCAGCTAAGAAAATATGGGGGGCCTTTGATAAGTCTGATATTGGATTTATATGATCAAATATTTAGGATTTAGCTTTTAATGCGATGAAATATTCTTAGGCAATAACATTAAGATGGGTGGCCACTGCAATGCACGCATTTATGGTCAATTACGCATGACAACTCACGAACATATCAAAATTTGCACTCGCTGCCATGAATGAGTTGCCCACTCAGCATGAGGACTGCAAAGTTGTACCTCAGCTCCTCGCCACTATAAATGCTCGATACATATCGAGAACCAGAGATCTGCATAGATCTCCCCTCTCCTCCTCTGATCCAGAAAGGTTTTCGGTGTGGCGATGGCGCAGATCCGCCGCACCAGAAGCGAGCAGCCACGTCGTGTGCGCTTCTCCAAGCGCCGCTCCGAGTTGTTCGAGAAGGCTACTGAGCTGGCAATCATGTGTGGCGCGGAGGTGGCCATCGTCGGCTTCTCCCCCGCCGGCAAGGCCTACTCCTTCGGCCACCCCTCCCTCGAGGCCATCCTCGAGCGTTTCGTTCCGACCGGGGTGGGGTGTGGAGGGGGAGGAGGTGTTGGCGCCGGAGAAGACGGTCAACTGGCAGATCTGTGCCGTAGGTACGAGGAGCTGCGGGTGATGGTGGCCGCCGAGAAGGCACGGAAGGAGCGTCTGGATGCGGCCATGGAAAAAGAGCGTGCGGAGGCGGTGAGTCCCGTGGTGGCGTGGCTGGAGGCTGACATCCGCGACTTGTGGGAGGCAGCCCTCAAGAACTACAACCCAAATATGGACATACAGATTCAGGGGCAGATGAGGATATCCATGGAGATTCCGCCCCCACCTGGGTTCGTCCCGAGTCCTGTATGGGTATCAAATGATGTTGGAGCAGGGGCTCAGCTTCTCGGGCCCTACTGAGAACAAATTGAGATCTAGATAGAGAGTACGAGTTCATTCTTATCATATATGCATGGATGGGTGCATACGTGGATGAACGGCTCATATGGACTCCGAAAGAGATCGAACGCTGGCTGGCTTGCTTCGATCATGTATCCTCGTTTTATTTTATTTGTCTCGATTGCTCGCTATCCTTAGTATATGCATCTAGGTGACGATGATTCATCTATTCGGATCATCAATGCATATGTAAGCATTTTGTTGTTTTTACCTGTTGCGGTGTGTAGGTTATGCCTCATGCAACGCAACACACTATTGTATGGGCTTGTAATATGTTGGTCCAAATTCATGAAAATACAAACCTTTTTTTATTTGGGTGTCTTACCGTGTGGTCAGTTGAGACTAACTAGCACACCTGATTTTGGAAACATCACCGGATATGAATCTTACCAAAGGTGACACGTTGCCTAAAACGCAATTCCTGTGACCATTAGCAAAAGCAATAGGAACATGCCCAGCAAACAACACAAACAACCCCCATTGTCTTCCTCCACACAAAACCACCGCCGCCACCATCATGCCATGGAAAACAAACAATCGAGTATCCGGAGAGGAGACACTAGTTAACATATAAATTATCTTTAGGCACCATAGATTTGAAAAATTACATCCCCGGTGCCTGCTAAAATCATCGATGCTATCAGGTACTCCTTCCCAACCAAAAACAGACATATTGAACTAGCAAAACCTCATAAACTATATCCATTGTACATGACTGGATGATGTAGCATTCCTCTTATAATTTTTGTGAACGAAAAAACTAAAACGCAATGAACATGCATATTTCATGGTAATTTAGATGAAACTGGCATCCACGCATAACATGGTAAGTGGTACGAAATGCATGTCATAGGAATTGTTTGAAATTTGATACGTCCCAACTTGTGCTTCAATGGATCAAATCTACAGTTTCGCTCCAATGCTATGACTTCTTGCTGGGCGGTAAGTCCAACTGACGAATGTATGATTTCTGCGACACGTCGAGACCAGTGCTCAGCAGACTCTCCTTCCTTCTTGACACAATTTTCTAGGTCTGTAATAGTCGTCGACCGCTTGCAAGTTCCCTTAATGTTTTTGATGAATTGGTATTTCAACTCCTGCCAGCTATTAATTTAATTGGCGGGTAAGTTTTTCAACCAAGACTTCGTAGGTCCCTCCAGCATCACACTTAAATACCGCACGCACACCGCGTCGCTTACTTCAAAAATCTCCATGGCCATCTCATATCCCTCTATCCAGTCAGCAGGCTCCGTGTCAGGTGTATAATTCACAACTCTGCGGGGTCCCTTGAAATCAGCTGGTATTCTCTCTTTCCTAATCGCAGGGCCGAGGCACTGAATTCCAATTCTCCGAGACCCGGCCTGAGCTGGGTTTGAGACCGCGTTTTGGAACGGGGTCTGAACATGACCCGGATTCCTGTTCTCCGGTTCTGCAAATCTATGTCATGTATTCAGGGCCCCAGGTGCATAGGATACCGCTTGCCTAGGTGGGTTAGGCCGCCCTCGGTTAGCGTTGTTGGATCCTGCTGGGGCTGGGGAATTTCCATGATGACTCCTCGGTAAAGCTGTCCTACTGTGATAGGGAGTTGAGTGTATCCTGTCCTGGTTATTGTAATTCAACTGTTGAACCACTGCAGTTTGTAACATCTCAATAGCCGTCCGAGCCTCAACGGCCATAGGGTTATTGGGGTTGACTGGGATTTGCGCCAGGCTAGTGGTTGCGGCCCAGATGTTATCCATTGGATTATTGAAGTGACCAGGTGGTGTATGAAACCTTTCCTGTAAGGGAGGTGCTGGAGTTGTTATTGGAATTGGGCCACCGTGTAGCTGAACGGGCGGCTGGAGACGCGTTGGATGAGCCGGAGCAGGGATAACTGGCGGATTTGTGTGACGACCTAGGCCGGCCGGGTTACCAGCTGCCGGGTTTGCAACAGGAGGTGTAAACAAGTTCTGAAGATTTGTGGGTTCAAGACCTACCCCGAACTCATTGTTAAGACGAGCACTGTGACGCTTATTCTGTATAGAGTCTAACTCCCTTTGCCTGAAATTGAGGCGAATTCCTTCCCTCTCCAAACGCGTAGCCTCCTCAAGAACCTCCAACCCAGCTTTGTTTATGCAGGTTGCCTCTGTCTCGATCTCCTGACGGGCGTGAGTTATTTCCTATCCGAGTCTTGCTATCTCTGAGTTACGTTGTGCCAGGTTTTCCGGAGTGATCGGCGTTGCTAGAATCTCATTTAATGAATCCATCGCGGTCATCAACTCAGGCCTGGGGTCATATGATACAGGCCCGGTTAGGTCAACCACCGCTTCACTTGGCCTGGAACTAGTTACCCCGAGTCCTGTTGGTGGTGTCGCCGTTGGTCCTCCCGGGGCCGTTGGCCTGGTTGGTGCTGTGCCCGTAACTCTTGGTGTTCCAAGAACTGGATTTGTGGTTGAAGCCTCGCTCGTGATCAGGTTCCCTTCCGAGTCGTATCTGGGCTCGGTTGGCCGGGTGGGACCAGCCATGTAGACATCGGCGGTGATAAGTTGCCTCAGCGAAACCTTGCATACCCAGATCCTGGTTTCGTCCCAACCGGTCTTCAAAAAGCTGGTGGATCGAACCCGTTTCTTCATGATCATCATGATTCCCAACTGAAGACTCCCCATCAGAATCTGCAGCCACAGTCTTCTCATATACCGAATATGATAGTTGGTCCGGTTCTGAAATTGCCGTCCTGACATATCCAATGAAGACATGGATCCCTCCGAAGGGGATGTGAAATCCTAACTCCACGGAGGCGAACTCAGGGCCCCACGTGTCATGGTTTTAGTAGTTCCCACGCCGGCTCCTCCTGAGCCGGCCTATCGCGAGCTTCTCGATCCCAGGTAGCGCTCCTTCCGAAAAGATGACGCTTCCGCGAGCAGGCCCCATGGTGGGCGCCAACTGTCGTGGTTTTGTCACGACAAGTGTCCTCACACGAGAACTAGATTGCGAGGCCATTTCTACTAAGCGAAACTTCGAAAGGGTTAAGGTGGAAACGACAGACGCGAGTTTACCCAGGTACGGCCCCTCGATCGAGGGTAAAACCTACTCCTGCTTTCTTACTATTCCAAGGACCAAGTCTCGATTACAAAGGGCGATTCCGGCTCTCGATGTCTCGAGTTATTTTGTTATCAATCTAGAACTTGTCTTTCTACGCCCCGGGGTCTCCCCTTATATAGTAGACGAGACCTCCGGGTTACAAAAGGAGTCCAGGCCTCGCCCGTCCTATCTCCCTCTAGTTCTCGATCATCTTGGTCCGGCTTTCCTTATGATCCGGCTCTTCCCGAGCCGGCCTTGAACTGCACTTCGGGCTTCCGGGCTTCCCTGTCGTCCGTCCTGGGCTTTGGGCCGGTTCTTACTGAGCCGGGTCGCAGTCACCGCAATCCGGTTCTTCCTACCTTAACCCGGCCCTGCGTAGCAAGACCCGGGTCACTCACCATGAACCGGATGAGGCAATTTCCGGTTCATGTCAGGGGCCGGTAAGGCCCCCCTTACCTATTCCCCTAACACTTCTATTCCTAGATACCCCTCGAATAGGGCCTGAAACCCGGCTACGTAAAGAATAGAATTGGGAGGGAGATTGTGTGGCTGGATCTTGTAATGGTCTAGGACATGAAGGAAGAAGAAGGATGGCGGAATACCAATACCTCTATTGATTTGCGATGCGAGAAGGACCCGTTCGCCGGATTTTGGCGAAGGCTCGGAGTCGCCCGTCTCGTACCGCCATTTCCCTCGGAGAATGAACCCCTCTTTTTCCCTTGCCGGAAGGAGGAAGGAAACCACGTTGCAGTGGCTCCAATTCCCGGCGTTTTCTTCCTCTTCGTCCTCACCGCCGGCAGTGGCGGAAGCGGTGGCCTCCTCGCCGCCGGGAGTGATGTTTTCTCCCGCGGGCGCGGAAAATAGGCGCGGAGGAGGAGCAGTCGAGGATGACGCCGGCGTGGTCCCGGCTGCGGGAGGAAGACCCCCGCGAGCGGGGTCGTTGGCGGTTCCCGCCGGCGTCGTCACCGCCGCGCGGATAGGCGAGTCAAGCAGCGGATCCATGTCGTTGATTATGGATTCGATATCCACGGCGACGTTCTCCACCTCTGAAGCGCGGGGGAGTCTCCGGTAGCCATTTGCTGGCGTCGCAGCCGTGAAGTTGAGCCTCCGATGATGGACTCCGAGGAAGGTTTTTGGCTCGTTTTCTCTTCGCTCGTCACTCGCTCTTGGGCTCGCTCTGGTTGCAGTGTGCTGGGGGCTTGAGGAAGACGATGGAACATAAGAAGAACCGGAGCCCCCGAGGCGGCTATTTATTGCCGGATGTGTGAATATTAGCTCCAACGACTATTTTGACCGTTGGATGATCGACGCGTGTAACACCCGTAATTTCCGGAAATGAGGGGACAGGGTGATAATGGCTATCTTCTCGGTTCCTGCGAGAATCTGTCAGATGATACGTTTCAGGGTTTTGACTGAACCCAATCGTCCGTGATGTCAGCACGATTTCATCGCCGACGTCATGAAGTTACTTCTCCACGAAGGCTCGTGAAAGAAAAGGCCGAATTTTGGTAAAATCCAAGTTATGTGTTATGAGTTTTTGGGAAAAGAAGGATCGAGACAAAGCGCCAACATTTCTTGGAAAAAAATGCTAATTGACGAAAGGTGGCAGAATGAAGTCTCAATCCTTCTTGGTGGCTACTGTCGGATATATACCTATTAGGGGTATGTCCGACATTTTCCTAAAGAGCCGGATTACCAGGGTGGCATGTTGGTAATGGATCACAGTCCATTAGGCGGCCCAGTAAGCTGATGCGCAGAAGCCGGATTCTAGAAGAACCCGGACCACGACCCAAAGTGGTGCTGCTTGGAGTAGAAGACGGATTTTTTACTTTCCAAATTAGATACTTTCCGTAGTCTTCTGGGTTTCCTTTCTGTAAGCCCTAACTCGGCTATCTATATAAAGCCGAACGGGAGAGAAGAAAGACACATACAATTATGTAGAAACCAACTCGTCGGGAAGTTGATCCTCGCCGAGTTAGCGAAACCCTACTCACATTGTACTTTGTATAATTCAGGATTCAGCCATGATTTACTGAGATTGCAGGAACACCGCCTAGTTGTGTCGTACCGAACCTGAGTAAAACTTGGTGTTCTCGATTGTCGTACTACCACGTCCTCCACGTCTCTACCCATAGGCTCATGGCACCCCCGTCTACGGTCCTTACAACGAGATCTCGACATTAGGTGTGCGTTTGGTGGAGGGTAACAATCGCCTATGATCACTCCCCATTTGTGTCCCGTAAAACTCTACGATCTTCCTTAATATAGAAAAACCCAGGTCTCATGCGTGTTCTTTAAAAAAGTTCTGCTCCTCAAATCCAAATTAAGTGCCGGAGAGAAACAACTAGCCTAGTACAAATCATCAACTTAGAGCATTTAAAACGGGTAGGAGTGAGTAAAGAAAATCAAACATGAATTCATATGTGATTTTTTTTTTCTTCTACCTCCATTTCTCTTAAAACACCTAATCTGATTTCTTTTCTTCCAAGTAATTTATGTGATTTTGTGTGACCGGAATTCGTGTAATTTTCGATTTCGTTAGTTTTCAGCACACTCTCGCATCGGCGGCTTCCAAATATTCAAACTGGAATTCATCTCGTCGTGAACTGGCCGGCCGGCCGGCCGCAACCGCAATCTCACCCGTCCATTCCCGATCCAACGGTGGTGGCGGCTTTCTTCGACTGGACGAACGCACCACCATCCCCAACAGTTCAAACGCTCACCAGCTCGACTCATCGAACCTTCCGCCGGAGCCGCTGTCCCGATGTCCAAGGCCGCCGCGGCCGCCGCTGCAGCGGCGTCCCTCCCTCCACCGCCGCCGGAGGTGGCCCACCTGGTGGAGCAGCTCCAGCGCCACCACCTCGCCCCGGACGCCTCCCTCCTCTCCAGCTCCGCCCACTCCGACCTCCTCCAGGTAGGCCGCACCGGCCAGCCACGTCGCTCCCCCACCTCCCCCCTCTCTCTCACCGCTGATCCCGTATTCTGTCACCGCAGGCGCGCGAGGAGGTCGCGGCGGAGCGCGCGCGCTACCTCGAGGCCCTGGTGAGTTTGCCCACCGCCCGTTCGCCGGATCTAGAATTTTGCGCAGGTTCTGGTCGGATCTGATAACTACCATGTGGCAGGCGGTCTACGCGGAGGCGATGGCCATGGTTGAGGAGTATCAGCACGCGACCGCCGCGGGCAGCGTCGGGGCCGGCAAGAAGCTCAATTGCTCCCCGCAGGTCGGTTCCACTTCTCTCAGTATACGGTGTGCTTGCGTCTGTCCGGTGATTCGTGCAGAAAAGGGCAAGAAAACGAGGATTAAACTGGTTAAACAAGTGGGAATGTCTACTGTTCAATTCTAATCCAATCTATGCATTTGGGCGTTAATTTAGAAATTAGATGGCAAATAATCGACCTGGTGGTTGAGCTTACTTTGTTAGGAACCATGCAGGTGTACGAGTCCTTAGAGCACCATTTAGCCGTCGCGGAGGCAGCCCAGAGGTTGAGGCTCCCACTGCTATCGCAGGACGGGGAGGTGCATGAGGAGGAGATAGAAAAGCTGAGCACCTTGTCAAGAGCTTCATTTGACAGTACTGCAACGAGTGCAACGCCCGGCTCAATCTCAACTAGCTACAATAACTACAGCAGCACCGGTAGTGCGTTGACTACTGCTGCTGGTAGTGGTGGTTCTGAGCTGGTTGAGCCTGGAGTTGGTGGCGTCCCTGATCGTTTTCTTGGAATAACATCAGATTATCTCTATCAGGTGCAGCAACAGCAGCCAGCCATGCCTGTGGTATGTAAAATGCTTGAACCCTTTGTAATCGAAGTTATCATCTGAAGTAGCACCAAGTTATTTTACAATTTGTTTTAGTTGGTTGTGTAATTCGTGTATGTATCTCCTCGTGGAAATGTGAAAGTGTATAGTGCTCTAGCGATGTTACTTGTAGTCAAAGACTCAAAGTGAAGAAACACATGATTTTTCTCAGAAAGCTTGGTAATTTAAACTTTAAAAAACTTTGATCGAATATTGCAGGACATGGTTGATTATCAGAGAACTGTGGCCAGAGAGATTGAGGCTCGGTTAGAAGCCAAGTGTGACGCTTTAACTGATCTTTTTGCAATGGATGAAAGGGGTCAGTTAGTGAAATACTGAATCTTATTGATGAGTAGAGATAATTTTTATGTTATATAAGTGTTCCCCCTTTTATCTCATCATAACGTTTGAAATATGCTGCAGATTTATCATCCATGAATCAGATTTCAAGTGCCAGGCTTCCAGAAAGGTGATTTGCCCCATCTTAGTCTGTCTTGCAGTGGTCAGTTTACGCTTACTATTTAGCAAATGCAGCAAGGCTTTGTGTGCCCAAATTTTCTTCAGCCAAGTGTAGTTTATGAATAAGCTATCCTCATTTTTGTATAACATTTTGCATCAAGTTTCAGAGCCTAATATTAGTATTCTGGTACCGATAGCATCACTCTGGGGCAGTCTCATCATTTATATAGTTAACTCCTTGGTGGCAGTGTCCAATTGTCCACTTTTCCTTGTTTGGAGTTAATGATTAACTGGGAGTTCGCAGTAGGCACTTCTCACAATTTTATTTTTTTCCTTTGATAGAGTGAAGCTAATTATCGAAGAGATTGAAAAGGAAGAGTCCCTTCTACTGGAGGATCTTGCTTCAATGGACAGGAAATTTGCTGAACACTATAATGTGCGTCTCTTATGCTGAATTTTTTTTGAAGTTAAATTGGGTAGCTAGTTCACTTTCTCTTATCCAAATTCATTCTCTGAAATCTGCCAAAATACTTGTCTTTATTCAAACTTCAAAGGTCCTGGAGCAAATTCTTGCTGTACTTATACAGTTTGTCAAAGACAAGAAATTGGAACACCAGTACCAATATGTAAGGCTTTTCATGCTCCTTTTACAATGTTACTTCTTCACGGGGTTAGTTTTATTTCGTGACGCGTGTTAGCTTTCTCTTGTATGACCGAACAGGATGATGTGAAGAAAACCTGGCTTATTAAAAGATGTCGTACAATGAATGCTAAACTAAGGTTGGTATTTGTCTTCTCGCTACATAAATCTTAAGTGTATGGGTATGTTTGGTTGGTGTCTGAAAACCAGCCCTATCAACTTTTTGGGCAAGCCCATGCCAATGCCAGCTCTAGTTCATTTGTTTTTGTCGCCATTGGCCAAATCATGGGCAAGCAAAGGCTTTGCCAAAAAACTTGGTAGCAAAATATTTGGTAGGGTGAACTTGGGCTCAAACCAAACATCTCTATAACTTTTAAGTTTTCACTAAGATAATTTTAATGTGTATTGTGTTAAACATAAGTGAACATAATTATGTATGCTCCTGCTAGAGTAATTATTAAAAGCTTTGATGCTTTCTGCCTTGTATGTACTCCTTTTCTCTATAATGACTGATAGGATCAGAACACTAAATGAACTGCATTTTTATCTTCTGTCCCAGCTATCTGGAGCACCATCTCTTGCGCGACACCTACACGAAGGAAACAGTACCTGCATTACATAGGATCAGGTAAATCCAACTTCATGTATCCTAAAATTTATCTGATCGTTGAGGGAGGACACATTTATTACTGTGAACATGATTTCTTTATTTTATTTTTATTTGCATTGAGCAACCACCTTATGGAGTTATGGTATTTACTTTTCATTGCAGGAAGTATCTTGTGGAGGCAACGAAAGAAGCATCCAATTCCTATAATGAAGCGGTATGATACAACATCGTCCTTGCCCCAATGTTATCTTTCAAATGTTTGGTTGTTAATAGTAAACATCATTCATCATTGAAGGCTATCATTTTAATCCAAATTTCATTTGAAAGGTTTAGCTAGGATTGTACTTGA